>JARWLC010000016.1:2730000-4000000 GCA_033318265.1 Phyllotis vaccarum
TCCAGGCAGATGCTAAGATCTCCAGCTTTCCTGAACTGTACTTTTGTTGTTGCTGTTAACACTAATAACATTGTCCTTGAGCTTCCTTCTGTCTCTGTTCTTCTATTAATGAAACTTAGAACCTTGAGAGAGGGTTCTGGTTTCCGCGGTAATAGGGGTGTTGGGGGCAACAGTAATGTACATTTTCAATTTAAAAATGTATATGCCTTCCCGTGTCCCCAGGATGTGGGATCCAGAAGTCATACTTCAGTGCCCATTTTCTGGAGCTTATTATTATTATTATTATTATTATTATTATTATTATTATTATTATTATTATTTATTTAGATGGGGTCTTACTATGTAGCCACAAACTGTAGACCAGGCTGGCCTCAAACTCCCAACAATGCCAGATCTTTTACATTCTTGAAAGTTCTCTTAGGTATGATACTGAACACCGCTGTTCTCAGGAGTTTGGGAGACATTCTTGGCTAAGCCACTAACGGTTTTTTATTTTAATGTCCAATTCCTATCAGAAAAGGGGAGAAAAATAAATAATTTAAAAGGACAGAGGATTGATAACAACTAGGTGCTTGATAAATTTTTATAGATGGGAATTTGAGATATCAGAAGCTTGAGGCTTTAAGTCCGTGTTTCTCAACCTTCACGGCGGTTGGTTACATGTCAGACATCCTGCATATCAGATATTTATGTTATAATTCATAACAATAGCAAAATTATAATCGTGGAATAGCAACAAAAATAATGTTACGGTTATTGGTCACCACAACATAAAGGGTTTCAGCGTTAGAACATTGGAATCATTGCTCTAAGAGGACTGAACAGCTTCTAAAGGATGAGGCCAAGCTCCGTGATGCAACAATTCAGCCGGAGATAGAGGACCCTAGAGAGACTTGGGAGGAAGCTTTCAGTGCCCACAGTATGGACCATAGGATGGTCCGGAGGATGGTCTGGTGACCCCGGAGATGGGGGGAGATAGACTTACCTTTACAATGAGGTCTGTACCGGAGATGAGGAGAATGGAATGGAATTGGAACGGAACCCTGTAGAGGGCTCACCGGCTGTTTGGATTCTGTTCCTTAGCCACCCGTGGCAGGAGCATGGGAAGATGAGCAACGCTGGTAAGGAGCCTTCAGACACCACAAACGCCTTGTCCCTCCTCTACGTGTGGCTGTCATCGCACCCTGAAGGATGAGACACAAGAAGTCAAATGTAGAACCAGTCACCGTGTGCCACAGGGGCTTCAGGGGTAGTCAGGAGTTCCTCTTGGTGTCAGATTTATATTGCTGTGTGTGGTGTGGGGTGTGCTCAGAAGGTCAGAGGCAGAGCAGGGTCGGGGTGAAAATGCAGGGATGCAGAAAGCTCAGCGTCGAGAGGCTGTCTGGCCTGTGACAGTGATTGGGAAACGTCTCAGCCTCGCTTTCTTGCACACAGGCGGTTCCCGGGACATCCTCATCCAATAAACATCTGCTTAGTTAGAAAGAGATGATCAGTATAAACAATTGAAAAACAGAACCAAAAACTGTGTGTGTGTATGAGAGAGAGCGGGCTTTTGTATGTATAGTGAGCGTGTGTGTGTGTGTGTGTGTGTGTGTGTGTGTGTGTGTGTGTGTGTGTGTGTGTGCATGCGTGTGCGCACGCCTGCTTTAGCCTTTTATTTTGCGGCAGCATCTCGTTTCTGTGGATTTCAGGACCTCTGGGGGGATGCTCTTGTCTCTTCCATTTCTCCCTAGATGCTCTGGGAGCATAGATGAATGTTTCCATATCCTGTTTTCATGTGAGTTCTGGGGCTGAGCCTGGGTTTTCAGACTTGTGAAGCACTTTTAGCCGATGAGCTGTTTTCCTGGCCCAAACCAGAAAATGAAAGACCACCCCCCCCCCAGAGATGTCTCTGCAGTTAAGAACATATACTTGTCTTCCAAAAGATGTGAATTAAATCCCCAACACTCATGCTCATGTCAGGCAGCTCACAATTGTCCATAACCATCTTCAAGCCTCCATGGATGCATACATATCATAGCATGTGCGTAATATTTTTTTAAAATCCGTATATCTGTGACAGACCTTAGATAAACTTTCTAAAAGGTCAGATCCCCCTTGCCTTGGAGCCCAGTCAGGTGAAGGAGCCACATACATCAATGGAGAAAAACAAGGCTCCTTACCTGTACTAATGGAAGCCCCTGTACCACTGTGGTACATTCTGTAGGAAGATGAGCACCCGTTTTCCCCCCTGAGTCAGGGTTTTTCTGTGTAGCCCTGGATATTCTGGATCTTGCTCTGTAGACCAGGCTGGCCTCACAGAGAGCAACCTGCCTCTGTCTGAGATTGAAGGCTTGCGCCACCATTCAGGGACCCATAAAGCCAGTTTTTGATGATACTAGTGATTTGTGACACCGTTTAAGTTGAGAGGATATTTTGGGCAAAGATCATCTGGAGCAAAATCAAAGGGGTTTGAAGTGAGTCTGCGCATGTCCAGGAAGCAACAGTGGCTCGGTTGGGACTTATAAACGGGGCTGGACGTGGGGGACAAAAAGCAGGAAAAGTGCTGCTTGTGAGACAACGCTAAGGAGTTTGTGTTTCATCTTGTGAGACACTGAGGAGTCTGTGAAGGGCTTTAACAATAATAACGCCAACACACTCTGGCGACTATGGGAGGGTACTTGGGAGGAACCAGAAAGACCAAATGAGGAAGGACTCCGTATGGATGTTGAAGAGGGGGGAGATGCCAGAAATACTCAGTGGGGAGAGGCCACATAGCGTGGGCTACCGGTGGGGATGGGGCAGAAGATGTCAGAAGAGAGGGGAGAGAGAATGTTTTCTGAATTAGATAATTAACGTTCCTTGAGTTAAAGTCGATAACTGATGGTGGGGCAGAGCGAGCATGGAGCCCTGAGCTCGAGTCCCAGCAGCAGACAGAGGGCACGCCCACCCTGGTGGATGGCCCCATGCTCATGCTCATATGGAAAGCATTAATTAGGCTTGGGCAGTTCTTAAGAACAACAAAAAAGGGAGAGGTGAAGTGGGAAGGGGGTAGGGGCACTGGGGGAGCCGGAGGGAGGTAGGTGTACATAGACACGGTCAGAATACACTGTATAAATGTGTGAAGTCTCCAAAATGTAAAAGCATTGCTTTAAAATTTAATTAATTTAAGCAATTAAGCAGGCATCCTATAATCCCAGCACTAGAGAGGTGGGGGCAGGAGGACCAGAGTTTCAAGGTCATCCTCGGGCTATAGAGCACCCTGGGCTACATGAGATTCCTTAGAAAAAAAAAAGATGGAGGGGGAAGAGAAAGAGGAGGGCACGGAGGAGGAGGAAGAAGAAATAAGAATAAATAAAATAAGACAAAACAGAGACAGGAAGGAGAAGAGAGGAAGGGGAGATGCCTGGACACAGACCTTGGATGATGATCTGTGTGTCATTTTTTGAACAGATGAGGAATTCTCAGGAAAAGCAGAGAGGGCCCCGCGGATGATAAAGGCAAACATTTGAGAGGTGTGCGCTGCTCAGGAAGGGATGCTGTCTCTGGGATAGAAGACAAGGGTTAATGCCAGCTCTGCTGCACACACAACCATGAATGATTGAATTTCTATTTCTGTTGTCCAAAGACACATTTCCTGGTATCAATCATGAGGGAAAATCCCAGAGACTATTGTTCAGTTGGATTTATAGTTATTTATTTATTAATTTTTTTTTCAGGACAGGGTTTCTCTACATTGCCCTGGCTATTTTGAAAGGTGCTTTGTACCCAAAGCTGATCTCAGACTTAGAGATCTACCTGCCTCTGTCTCCTGAGTGCTGGGATTAAAGGCATGGACTACCATGCCAAGAAATTGGTTTTTAAATTATATTATTACCACCATCACCATCATTTTATTTTATTTTATTTTGGGGAAAAGATTATATGTAGTCTTAGATGGCCTCAAACTTGCTATGTAGATGAAGGTTGCCTTGAACTCCTGATTTTCCTGCCTCCTCTACCCAAGTATCTGGATTACGGGCATGCGCATCAAGCCTGGTTTATGCAGGGTTGAGGATTGAACCCAGGACCTCATGACTCTTAGGCACACACTCCCAGCTGAGCTATGTCTTTTGTTCTTAGTTTTCTTATGTTATCAAAACTCATTTCGCTGACATTAATTGTTCTCATCAGATGCTTAGCTATCCAGAGACAAGGGTCTAGTTTGGGTTGTTTAGTATTCTTTGACCATCTGTCATTATAAACCTTGGGTCTGATAGAAAACTGTTGGGCTATTGATTCGGCCAGTCACTCACTAGTCACTAAACCTTAAGGTCTAAACAGCATAAATAAATACTGGAACGGGGGCTCACACCCATAATCTGAGCACTTGAGAAGCTGAGGCAGAATTACTCTCTCTCTCTCTCTCTCTCTCTCTCTCTCTCTAAGGCAGGGTTTCACTCTGTAGCTCTGACTGTCCTGGAAATCCCTCTGTAGACAGGGTGGCCTCAAACTTAAAAATCCAGCTATCTCTGCCTCCTGAGTGATGGAATTTAAGGTGTGTACCTCCACCATATGGCTGATCATTATTATTTGAGGCCATTCTGGGATACATGGTGAGTTCTAGGCCAGCCTGAGCTAGATAGCGAGACCTTGCCTCAAAAATCTATCAATTGGTCAATCAGTCAATAACTTAGACAGTGAATTGGAATAGCCTTAAATGGGCCATCTAGCCTCATGCTTAGCTTCATGACATTTAGCATTTATTTTACTATTATACAATTTTTATTTGTTCTGTGTGCTGCACACGTGTCGGTCAAAGGACAATTTACAGAAGTGTATTCTCTCCTTCTATCGACTCAGGGCACCAGGGTTGGTGGTAAGTGTCTTTACCCACTGAGCAATCTCACCAGCCACATTTAGCATCGATATTTTCTGATGCATTTGAACAAAACAATTATTCTTGATCCAAGGAACAAATGATTCACAAGTGCAAGTTGGTATCTAAGAAAGCTGAAATGCTAGGCCTAAACTAACTAGGTAAAATTCTATTGGAACAGACACAAATTCCTTCCCTTGTTTTATTTTACATATTAAGGATGGTAAAGGTAATTGTCTCATGTGAGAGCCCCCTGATTCAGGACAAACTAAGATTACAGGCTTAACATTCACAGCCTTTCTCCTGGGAGGGTTTATGGTGTTATTGAGGCAGCTCCAGCAAATGAGAGAGAAAAGTGGGCAAGAAAAGAGGCCATGAGAGATGGAGATAGTGGAAGGCTGGGCGCAGCGTGGCTCTGAAAGGCTGGAGTCCTGTCCTGTGTAAGGAGGTTTGGGTGACTCCCATTACACCACAAAGGGTAGAATGCTCCCCACCAGCAGAAGGTAAAGGCAGTGCACAGGAAGATTTTAAAAACTATGAGTTTTTTGTCTCTTCATAAATAGAATAGGCTGCTGTATGAGGTGGTGAGTTCCCCACAGCTAGGAGTATATAAGGGGCTGACAATGGAGATGGGACACAGGGTCAGACCTACAGGCCACCTTTGCTCTGACCTTGTGGCCTGGCATGTCAGTCATTTGTCCACAGTTTGGTTTTCTCCATTGGACACAATCCCATCACAGCTGTCTTGTTTTGTTTTCTCCTTATGCAGAAATCATCGGTTCTACAAATCTTATCATTCTTCTGGAGGATGAAATCTTTGCTGATTTTTTCAACACATTTCTTTCTCTCCCGGTAAGCAGCCTCAACCCTGAATCTAAATGTTCCATTGACATGCCTGTTTTGTTTTATTAATTTCTTTTTTCAAATTGAGATATTTTTCTGTTTTTATATTTCTTATATTTATTGTGTGTGTCTCAAATGCCAGCAGCATGGTACACATGTGGAGATTAAAATAAAATTAATGAGAGTCAGGAGTCAGTAATCAGTTCTCTTCTTCCATCATGTGGGACCCAAGGGCCAACCAAATTCAGCTCATGAGATTTGGTACTTTTTTTTTTTTTTTTTGGTTTTACTAGACAGGGTTTCTCTGTGTAACAGTGTTGGCTGTCCTGAAATTCATTCCGTAGACTAGACTAACCTCAAACTCTCAGAGATCCAACTGCCTCTGCCTCCCAAGTGATAGGTGCTAGCTAGTACAAAAGATGTTCACCATCACCACCACCCAGCAAGGCTTGGTGGATAGTTTATGTACTGAGCCCCTTTCATGGCCCTGAATTTCATCTCGAACCATAAGCAGCTCTCAAGCCTCCAAGAACTTCCCAATCAGCTCATAAATCTAAAGCCTGCCTTTCCTGTTGTTCAGGATGATTTCATGGCTCTGACACCATCTCGGATCTCAGGAGCTGTTTTAAGACATGTTAATTTTCCAATTTACAGATATAATTTACTTAGTTCACAGTGATGCTCTAGAAACAGTGATATGGAAAGATGGCATTCTAGCCAGGGGTATTGGTAGATATAAAAGCAATTTCTAATTATAAAAAGGTTTAGACCATTGTTTTCTTTCAAGTCCATGAGAAAGTAAATGTTGTAATGCATTGGTAAAGACGTTCTACTATCAAGGGCCTTAGCTTGTACAGACAAGCAAGATGGCCTATGCAGGGTGTGTCCAAATGAAAGTGAATCTCAGAATTAAGCCAACTTAATTTTCTTATGTGGGGAAAGCTGTTAAAGCATTTTTAAAAATTGAGAATTGATGCCTTTTGAAATAGCAATTCTCGAAGATTTTTTCTGCTTTAGGAGTATTGGGGGGGGGTGTTGTTTTGTGTTTAGCTTTCTGAAGTAGTTGCTCTACTATTCCTGTGATAAGACACCATGACCCGGGCAACTTAAGAAAGAAAAAGAGTTTATTTTGACTAATGGTCCCAAAGGGCTAAGAGTTCATGATGGTGGAGCAGAGGTAGCAGAAGGCAGGTGTGGTGGCTGGTACACATCTTAAACTGAAAACACAGAAGACAAGAAAGATACCCCCCCCCTCTCTCACACACACACACAATCAGAGAGAGAGAGAAAAACTCCAAAGCCCATATCCAGTGGCATACTTCTTTCAACAAGGACACACGGTCTAAACCTACCCAAACAATGCCACCAATAACTGGAGACCTATTCAAATATCTGAGCCTATGGATGATATCCATTTGTTGTTTTTGAGATTGTGTTTTAATTATAACGTATCTTCCCTCCCCCTCCCTCAAAACTCTTCCATTACCCCTGTCTTCACTTCTTAAAATTCATAGCATCTTTTTTAAAACTAATTATTATATCCCTAAGTATAACTTATTCAGTTTATATAATTTTATTTGTGTGTATGTTTTCAGGGCTGACCATTTGGCACTGGACAACCAATTGGTATGCCTTTCCCCAGGCAGGACCACCTCTCCCACTGCCAGTGTACAGGGTGGCCTGTAGCTCTCTGTGTGGATTGAAGCCTCTCAAACTTTCCCCATCCACTTCTGCCTGCTCCTTGTTGTCTTTCTTATTCAGCTCCCGTTAAGGCGGCCATGTTGGTGATGTCACAGCCAGATACAATCTCCCAGCAAAGTCCCTCTTCCTCTGGGCCTTAGAATCTCCCTGCCCATTCTGACACAGTGTGCCCTGAGCCTTAAGTGAGGGAGTGTTTTGTAGATGTATCCATTGGGACTGTGCTAATGGAGGCTATTCTTATTCGAATCAATACATTTTTTCTTTTACAGGTCTTTGGTCAGACACCATTTTATAATGTTGAGAATTCACAGTGGAGCTTGTGGCCAGAGATACCTTATGACTTGGTAAGATTCTTGAATGGAAGAAGATTCAGGGAAGAGGGGGTGTAATTGAAGAAATTGGAGACAGAGAGGAAGAAGACACCTAGCGGTTGAGTAGAAGTAGCATTAAGCCAGGGAGACAATTCACAGCTTTACCCACCCCAGAACAAAAAATTGCTGCTGAATTGTCTCTTAATATTCTAGGCAAGAGTTACAAAATCTCTCATGTCTACTGTGATGGTTAGGGAGATCTCCAGAATAGCATGGACACTATTCTGAGAAGTCTGAGAACACACACATAAGCAAGAAAGAATATAAGGCTTAGTTGACATAGTGTGCCCTGCCTGGGACTCTGTGTGTGTGTGTGTGTGTGTGTGTGTGTGTGTGTGTGTGTGTGTGTGTGTGTGTGTGTGTGTGTGTGTGTGTGTCTGTGTCTGTGTCTGTGTTTTAATGGGTATTAAATCTAGGATCTCTTTCTGAGAGCTGGCACAGTCACTGCCATCACCTGGCTAAATCCAAGGCCTCTTGCATGCCAGGCAAGCATTTTACCAATTAACCTCATCTCTACACATTACTGAAAATAACTAATGTATATATTGTGTATAGATGTGTGTGGGCAGAGAACAAACCCTAACCCTAACCCTAACCCTGGGAGGTGGGAAATTTGGGCCATAGCTGTAATCAGCTGGTATACCACGGGGACAGCCCAAGACCAGAGGCCTCCCTCCCTCTTCTCCAAGCATGCCTCTCTCTTACTTTTTTAAAACCCTATCTATTTTCCTTATAAATTGTTCTTCACTTCTCTTTTTCTATTATGTAGACCTGAGATTTGCTGATGGTTTTCTGTGCTATGCTAGTGGTGTGTGTTACTTGATAGTTCACAGCAGGACTTTGTTTCTTTCTGAGTTCTAGAGATCTAAGAAGAGCCAGCCTGCTTCAATTATTGTATTGGTTTCTCCACTACAACTCAAAACTTTTGGTGTTTTTTTCTTTTTCTGCTAGACTGTCCCTCAGAATCCCTCCTTCTCTAAATGGTGGTAATGTGTATTTTGGAACTTGCTATGTAGCACAGGCTAGGCTAGAATTCACAGTTCTGTTAGGAACTGGGATTATTTTTGTCATGCTGTATGTATGTTTCTACTTCTGTTTAGGATATTTTGGTATATTGACGCAAATTAAGGATATTTTGTCGTATTACACTATACATTTCCATCTCTGACTAAAATATTTTTGTATATTGCCACAATTTTGAGATCATTGCCCTTATAATGTACATTTGTTTAAAGATGTTTATTTTTATATTGTGAGGCCTTAGTCTTTAAGCTATATGGGTTGATAAGAATTACAGGTTAATAGTCACCCATGTTTATCAAATTTATAATCATTTTAGGAGAACAGAAATATATTCCACAAAGATAGGTAATCATCAAACACTCCATAGACCTAGAGAACATAGCATTTAAATGTTTTAGCAATTTAGAATTCTGCTGACATGTGACATGACTGCTCCTGGTAGCTCCAATCTACTCCTGAGAGGATGATGGGCACTGAAGACACTCCATATGTACTTTGTTTTCTTCTTGGTAAAACTGACCTATTAGGCAAAGAACTGCCCTTGCTTTGACTTCTGACAGTAAGCAATATGTCCAATCTGGACAAGCAGAAAAATGACGGCTGAGCCTTGCCAAGACACTGCAGGATAGTCCTTCAAATTTTCCTGCTTCTAAAAAAGGTCTGTCAGCTATTCTAGATCTTCTCACCAAAGTTATATGCCCAATACTACAGAGAAACATTGGGTGACTGTCCAGGCAGCCAGCTGTTTCTGTCATTTCTTATATTTTTCAGAAGTTGCTTGCTTATATTTCCTGCTTACTCTAGTAATATTACTTTCCTTCTCAGGTCTTGGATGGGGTTAAAGACTAGATAGTTACAGTTACAATTTTCTCGAATCTTAGATAAGGGCATATTAGGTACAAGACAGACTTTTCAGAGTAGGATGACTAATGGAGTAATCTCTGTAATTTGCCAACTATCTATGATCTGGACATACAAAATGTTTCTTGCTTGTTGTTCTTATAGATTGTAGTTTCCTTTTTGTTTATATTATTATGCTTTCTTTCTCCTGAATAATACTTGATAATTATTCCTATTGTAAAGAGTTTTATATTAAGATTAGAATCTTCTTAATTAGGTTAAAAAAGAGGGAGAGTTGTGGAAATTTGATCCAATATCAATAGTCTTGTCTACATATATGTCTGGATAGAAACTGAGGAGAATTCAGCTCTCTTTCTTAAATATGGAAGGTTTTCTGATGCCACGGTTTTTGATGACCTGGTTTGGAACTTGTCCCATCCTTCTCTGGCAGACAAAGAAGCAGCAGTGACACTTCATTTTATGTTTGTGAGTGTATTAGTCTGATTAATAAATTCTCGAACAGACTTGTGTGGGTTCTCACTTCACCCCTTTGCACTCATCTTCTTTGTGCAGTTAATATGGGGTGGGGTTTTATGAGAAATTAATTAGAAAAAAGAAGCAAGTTAGTAAAGTTGGACCTGACATCACAGAACAAGATTTTTGTTACTCCTTTTTAAATTTTGTTTTATTTAAACAAAACTTTGCTGTTTTTTAAAACAAATTCTTAAACAAACTTGGGGATAAGGAAAATGCTCTGAAGACATATCAGTTTTTTGTTGATGTTGTCTTGTTTTGTTTGTGTTTGTTTGAATTTTTTATTTCCAACTTAACAACTTTTATCTTTGGGAACATCATCTTAAGTCTCCACTCCCCTTAGGCATGACCTTTAATCAGCATACTTCTTCCAGCCAGATATTGCAAATACAGTATGACTTTATGGCTTTTCTATGCTGCATTTCTAAAGGCTTCAGTTTCATTTATCTTTCTGTTATTTTGTTTAAACTCTAGATTACCAAGTACAAAGGATTATTGACCTGGTTGGAAAAATACCGATTACCTTTCTTCTGCAAAACAGACTTGTGTTTCCATTACATTCTCTGTCAGGAACTCATCAGCTTTATTAAGTCCACAGAAGGAGGTAAGCATAAATATAAGAACATGTGGAGAAAAATGGAAAGCCATCCTACATAATGATCTTATGCTTATCAGTTCTATGTTATGATACAAATCTGCATTTGTAGATGAGAAAGAAGCTCAACACCTGTTGCATCAAAAGTTGACACCACTGGCCTCCATGGGCATCTGCTTTCATACAAATAAACCCACACATAGATACATGCATGGACATAACCAAACATGATAAAAATAATCCTTTTAAAATTTAATTTGTTTAGGGAAGAAAGTGAGAACTGGAGCATACAGAGACAGGTTGTGAAGTGCTGCCTTTAAGTATGACACAACTATTATCATTATGGACTCAGCAGCCTCAGATGCTCACTCTAGATTTGCTTGGTACTGACCCTGTCAACAATGAATTATGAATGGGAGAAGGGCTATGAGGCCTTACCCCTTACTATTGAATATTGAAAATTTATGAGAAAGGAGGAAATTGTTCAGATGTATGTCACTTCTGAAGCCACCAGGTAGGTAAGTTCAAAACTGTGGTCACAGGGATGTGCTTAATTAAACTCAGGGGTCACAAAACAAAACAAAACAGATGGAAATGTGAAAAAAAGATCTGTAGGAAAGGGAAAGGCAGGGGTGAGAAAGGAATAAGGGGGAGTAAACAGTATGTAGTATATGCATGTATGAAACTGTCAAAAGACAAACTTAATAATGATAATCCTTTCAGATACACATGATTGAAAGTGGATGTAGCCTTTTTAGTGCACCATAGTTGTAACACAATCCTAAATGTTGAGAGCTCTCAGGTAGTTAGCACTTTTTCGTTTGTAGATATTTATCTCAGAAACAGTTGTAAGGCCAGCAGCAGACCTGGAAGCAAAAATGAAGTCTGTGACTTTTGAAATGTGATTGTGAACATGACCTCAGAAAAATGGGCTTTCCTGGATCACTCTCAAAAGAAGCCCCACTGAAATATAAGACAGAAAGCCTTTAAGATCCTGGATGTTGTTGCAAAAAATACATGAAGGTCAAAATACTGAAGATGACTGCAACAATTCAAGAGAAATTAAGACATCAAATCACAGAAAAATTACATGAACATAATAGAAATAGTCAATGGGGAGGAAAATTCATCTGTGTTCTAGATCCTCTGATGAACAAAACTAATCCTAGTGGAGCAAAACCATGTAAAAGGAAGGTGTGTGGATATGTCCTTAGTATCCATTTGTTTCCAAGTTTTCACATCACACTTGAGAATGGACACAAACCAGGTGAGTATCACAAATATAAAGAGGAACTATAAATGAGGAAACTTCTTCAGTCACTCGCAGTAATTTCTAAAGCATGTGAGGCTCACACTGGGGGGAAAAAATTACAGATGCAAGCAATGTAGAAAACCCTTCAGTATGCATAGTTGTGTTCAAAGAAATCATGCAAGAGAGAAACCTTATCGCACGAGCCATGTAACACACAACATAAATACCTATGCCCCAGTTACACTTACAGTCAAGAAAGAAGTTGCAGGGGGAAAAAAAGCTATATGTAAGAAATTCGAGAAAGCCTTCACTTATCCTTTCCATTTTAATACTTTAAAAAGAATCACTGGAGAGAAACCTCTGAATGTGAGCAGTGTGGGGAAAGCATTCACTTACGCCATTTCCTTCTGATACCAAGAAAAAAGCTACAACAAAGAGAAAAGCCTATGAATGAAAGCCTCCCCTTACTTCACTTTACTGTGGTGCTATTTTGTTAATGCTCTAACAAATAAAGCCTGCTTGGAGATCAGAGTAAAGAGCTAAGCACTAGTTAACCATTGAGGTCAGGCAGTGGTGGTACACACCTTTAATCCCAGTACTTATGAGGAGAAAGCAGGAAGATCCAGAGTTCAAGGCCACCCTTGACAACACAAGATTGATTCAGTCTAAAAGAAAAACAGGGTTAGGTAATGGAGGCTCATGCCTTTAACCCTAGTACTTGAGAGGCATACACCTTTAATCCTAGCACTAGGGAGGTAGAGACAGGAAGTGATAAGGTAGGAAGAAAGAGGAATACAAGGAGGGAGGAGACAGGAGCTCAATCTCTTTCCAGCTGAGGACTTGTTGAAGTAAGGTGGGGCTATGGTTGGCTGTTCATTTGTCTCTCCAATCTTTCAGCACTTACCCCTATATCTGGCTCCATGAAAGGTTTTATTATGAAAACTAATCAGCATTTGTGCTGTGTTTATATCATGCTATCAAAGTATCCACAACAGAGAGAACCATATATATATAACCACTATGGGAACGCTTTTGGTGACCACACTTAACCTTCCATACCTGTGGTGGTTTGTATGTGATTGGCCTCCATAAACTCATATATTTGCATTCTTGGTTCCCAATTGAACTGTTTGGACAGATTAGGGGGTGTAGAATGGGTGTGGCCTTCTTGGAGAAAGTGTGCCACTGGGAGTGGGCCTTGACATTTCAAAAGCTCACACCAGGGTTAGTGTCTTTCTCTATGCCTGAGGATCAAGATATAAAGCTCTTAGTTACTGCTCCAGTGATGGCCTGCCTGCCTGTGTGCCACCAATACTCCCCTCCAAAATGACAATGGACTAAGTTTCTGAAACTGTAAGCCAGCCCCCAATTAAATGTTTTCTTTATGAGTTGTTTTGATCATGGTGTCTCTTCACAGCAATAGAACAGTGACTAACCACAGGATTCACACTGGACTCAAACACCCCATGTGTGTAAGCACTGAGGTAAAAGCCTTTTACAAATTGCAGTTCCTCTTGATACCATGAAAAGATTCACAGAAAGGAAATGTAATGTGTCTGATCAATGTGGAAAAGCCCTCATTATCACAGTTCCCTTAGATGCAAAAAAAAAAAAAAAAGATTCACAATATAAATATAGTAAAATATTTGTCTTTCCCAACTTTCTTCAGTGTCATGGAATGATTCAGTGTAGGGAAACTGAATGTGATGGAATGTGGGAAAACCTTCACTCATTGCAGTTCCTTCAGTTCCATGAAAGGTTTCGGAGTGGAGAAAGTCCTTAGGGTATAAGATATATGGGAAAGCTTTGTACCATTTGAGTAAATTGTGAGCACATAAACATTAGTATGTTGGCAATAAACAATATGGATATAAGAATTGTAGGAAAGCTTTCTCTTATTCTGCTTCCTTTTGAAAATATGTTTTAAAAAATCACAACCAAGAGAATCTCTAAATATAATATGTAGCTAGGTCCCGTCACCACAACATATTTATAGCAAACATGACTATGCATAATGAAGAAAGTTCATATCAACATTTAGGAAGATCTCTAATCAACTCAGTTTAAATGCAAATATGAAAGAAGACTATGGAGAAAAATCAAGATGTTCAAGTCTTTAGCTTGTCCATATATGTGATACACTCTAAGTCAGGACTTTGTAAAGGTGAAGAGAAATATGTTTATTATATCAAACAGTTTCATAAATTCAAAGAAAAACATTCTGCAATGAAATAGTATCAACATAAGTTTAATATAAAGAAAAATTATTCAAAATAACTTGTGTAGAATGCTCTAGAAATTGCCTAGCTTACAATAAATTTTATAAATCTTTAAAATATGTTTGTCATTCACTCATTCTTAAGGTAAATATTTAAAATGTGCAGTCTAATTTCATTCTTAAAAATAATACTGAAATAAAAAGTTCCATAAGTGAATTGAAACATCTAGCATACTGAGAAATTTTATTTTTATGTAGCTTTTAAGTAATTGGGACTAAATAATATTTGATTGGCTGATGTTATAAGCACTTATCTTTTATATACATACTTTGTCTCTTCAGAGCAAATGAAATTTTAGTTAGCCTTACTATTTTCTACTATTGGATTATAATTTCTTTGTAATCATGACATATACGAGTTTGTTAACTGTTTTATACCTGTATGAATGAGCATACATTCATGAATTACATGAAGATCAAGTTTATAAGGTTTTTAGAGAAGGAAGGGTGAATGATGGGAAAACATTACAAACAAATAGTAATTAAAAGAGAACTGAAATGGCCATAATTAAATCAGACAAAACAGACTTTAAATAAGAAGAGATGCATGAAGACATTATATGTCAATATAAGCAAAGTCCAAAATATTAAGACAAAATAATAACTATAAACTTTTACTTCTCTTTTGGAGACCATCCAGGTATCCCAAGCAAAACTTCATAGAACTAAAATCAGAAACAGACAATTCATCTATGACCATACCACCTTGAATGCACTCAATCTCATATACTCTCAGAAGCTATGAAACACCTAAGGAACTAGCCATGGTCCTTTATAAAGAATTCCAAATATTTAACAACAGGGTTACTTCAAAATTCATCCTATCCAGACAGCATTACTGATACCAAAGCCAAGCACAGACGCTATAAGAAAAAAACAGCTCAATAACCTTTATCAATATTGATGCAAAAGTTCACAACAAAATAGTAGGCACCTGAATTTAGCAGCATAGTAAAAGGTTACACATTCTGAGCAAACAAAACTTAGTCACAGAGGGCAAGAATGGTTCAACATAAAAAAATAAATCATTTTGGCATACCACAATAACAGAATGAAGTAAGGTTTTCACTTTCATAATTCCTATTCAGCATAGTTGTGTAAGTCTTTACCAGAACAATTAAGAAAAGTTTTTTTAAAAAAGAAAAAATTGTTTTTAAAAGAACAGAAGATAATAGAAAGCAAAAACTAAAATTATCACTGTTCAGATGAGTTGATGTTTTATGTAAAACAAAAACCCTAATGTTTACACAAATTAATAAGTGAATTCTGTAAAGTAGTGAGATATAAAGTCACAGAAATAGTTGTACTTATATATACTATCCATAAGCAATTGAAAAGGAAATCACCAAAACAATTCAATTTATTTAACAAAATGTTATATATTTATGAATTAACTCAGCCAATGAGATGAAATACCTGCACAATAAAAATTATACATTGCATTAAAAATAAGGAATAAATTAATAGAAATACCTCCTGTGTTCATAGTTTGGGAAACAAATATTGCTAAAACATCAGTACTCCTTAAAAGCACAGACTCCTAAAATCCTTATAAAACTCCTAATAGTGTCTTTTACAGAAATAGAAAAGTCAGTCCAAAAATTCATATAGCATCTCAACGGATCTTGAATAGCTATAACAATTTTAAAATTGGAGAGAAAAAATAGAGATCTCATGCATCACAATTTTAAAACTTAACACAAGTCTATAATAATCAAAACAGTTTAGGACCGCTTTAATGGAAGATCTCAAGACCATTGTAAACAATGTAAAGTTCAGAAATAAACCTCCAAGTATCCAATCAAATGGCTTTTGAGAAGAGTACCGAAATTATTCTGTGAAAGGACAGTCTTTCGACATACAGTGCTGAATGCCGGGGAAATGGCTTAGTCAGTAAGATGCTTGCCTTCCAAGGGAAAGGACCTGAGTTTATCACAGAAAGAGCTGGCATAATGCCACACACTTGTAATTCTAGCACTAGGGAGGTGGAGACAGGTGGATCTGTGGTGAGCACTCTACTCAGCCAGCCTGTCCTGCTAGCCAAGTTCCAGTTCAGTGCAAGATTCTGTCTCAAAATTGAAAGCTGGATGGTCCTTGATGGTACCAAAGGTTGTTCTCTGGCTTCCACATGCACATATATAAATATGTACAAGTTCATATAAACACACATACAAACACACACATGAGAGAGAGAGAGAGAGAGAGAGAGAGAGAGAGAGAGAGAGAGAGAGAGAGAGAGAGAGCGAGCAGAGGAGAGGAGATTTTGAAACAAATGAAAGTCTAGATGTATGAAAAGGAAGTTTGACCTCTATAGATAATAACTAACATAAATCAAAGACCTAAATATTAGATCTAAACTACAGAACCAATAGAAAGTCCAGGCCCAGGGTTTTACAACATGGAATTTGGCAGTGGTTTCTTGACTGTGGCATCAGCAGCAGAGATAACAACAGAAACTGGACTTAAAAAAAAAAAAAAAAAAAAAAAAAACCTCATAATTTAGACCTCAGAAGAAACCATCAACAGAGGAGAAAAAAAAGGAAAACATGGAATGGAAGAAAATATTTGAAAGCTATATTATTTTATAGAGGAGATCCATAAGATATATATGTATATATATATATATAATAACTCTTAAAACCCAATTCAACAACAAAAAATATAAAATTAAAATAGACCAAAAAAAAAAATCCCGAAATGCAAAGCCATTTCTTCCGTAGGTGATAGACAGATAGTTAATGAGTACATGGGAAGATGCCTGGTTCACTACCCGTAAGGAAAATACAAGTCAAAACTGAACTGAGATACGACCTCACATCAATTGCCATGTCTACTGGACAACCCGTCTTCCAAGCAAACTTAAATAATGATAACTGTTGGGGAGGATTTGAGGAAACTGGAACTCTTACACATTATTGATTAGGAATGTTAAATGACAGTCGCCATGGAAAATAGTACAGCAATTCCTGGGGGCATAGGGGAGATGGACATACAGACTTACCATACAACCCAGTAATTTTACTCCTAGTTACTCCTAGGTGTATATTAAAAGGAGTTGAATACAGAGTCCCAAAGAGTCTTGTGCACCGGTGTTCCCAATGGTGTTGTTCGCACCAGCTAAGATGAAGAAGCAACCCATGTCCATCAACAAATGAGCAGCCAAGAAAAACATCATACATGCATTCAAGGCAATGTTATGCTGTCATTGAAAAGAGCTGTGGACACATACCACAACATGGTGAAAGTCTAAGAGACCACTCCATGTGCAATAAAAATTAGAAAAGAAAAAATACTGGATGTTCCATTTGTATGAAGTGTTAAGGTTAAAAAAAATCACAGAAAGAGAAGTGCATTGATTGGTAACTGCCAGGAGTTGGAGGGAGTGAGAAACAAGGGGTTATTATTTAATGGTTATAGTTTCAGTTTTACAAGGGAAAAAAAAAGCGTTTTGGAGATTCATGGTCATTTTAGTTGCATGTTATAAATGAATTGTGCACCTAAAATAGTTAAAATAGTAATTTTGTTAAATGTATTTTAATACTATAAAAATGGGGAAATGCCACTCAGATCAGGCACACATCTGTGCCTCTGTGCCCCACCCCCAACATCTACTCCCACATACCAATGGTTCCTTCCTGTCTCTCTGCAAATTCAGCAGCCCTGCACCCTTAGGGGCCTTACAGACCTGTCTCCCTTTTATCTCAGGTCTCATCATGCCTCCCTGCCCCCAGTCACTCCATTCCCGCCTCACTGACCCCCAGTTCATATATCACGTGGACACCTTCCCACTGCTCTACACTAGCTGTCCCCCTGATATCTGCAGGATTCTCCCTGTCACCTCCTCAAATGCCTGTGCAAATCTCACCTCCAGTGAGAGCTGTTCTAATGATCCCATTAAATCCTGTTGATCTGGTCACCTAGAACTCCCAGCATGCTTTACTTTGCTCTACTATATTTTTAGCAATTCTTCTTATCACTTCCAGTCTTATTGAATAATATAGTACATATTCCTGGCACATCCTTTTATGGGACTATTAACTCCTCAGGGAACTTTAGTTTGATATCCCCAAGCATCTGGAGCAAGGCCTGAAATCAATATTTGTTGAGCAAATGAACACAATTTCCATATAGGGTTGAATTGACAACTTTTGACTCACTAGCCAAAGGTAGCTACATTCAGGGCCATCTGTGGAGTCAAATATTGTACCATACCCACTGTTATTCCCAACTGCCACTTCAACTACATTTTACACACACACACACACACACACACACACACACACACACACACACACACACACACACACACACACACACACACGATGAGGTGCATGGAGGACAGAGGAGAGATTCACACGGATATTAAGGACAGTATCATTGTCAGGAAGGAACTGTAGTTGGGGAGAGGGTCATTTTGAGCTGTGGATTATACACATACATGAAGACCATATATATGCCCCTGAACATGTTACCAGATGGTCCAGGAACTGGTTTAAAAGGTATCATGTCAGGACCCCATCCATCTAACTGACTCACACCAAGTAAATGGGACCCTGGCTGTGTGCAAGGCTGAGAGAAGGGCGAGGGGAAGAGTTCATGTGACCTCATTGACCTTTTCTGGCAGCCAAGATGATGAGATGGAGAACAGCGGACCAGTGGCTTCTGGAAAAATGCATCGCTGGGGTCAGAGGGATGTGGCGTTTCTGCTCATACCTCGAGGACAGTGCAGGTAGGTTTCTGAACCATTCTTAACAGTTTCCAGGGTGTCCAAATCCCAGACGGCAGCTATGCGTGTCCATGGAAAATTTAAATTTGGATGAAAGCCTTGGGAAGCTGAGACCATAAAAGCAATCCAAGGCTCTTCCATTCATCCTTGTAACGGTACTTGCTAGTCATGTCTATGTGTCAGCCATTATACTAGCCAGATGGAATACAAAGACGCACAGGGGCAATACGTTCATCCTCCTCCTCCTCTTCCTCCTCTTTCTCTCCTTTTTTTTCCTGGCTTTCTGAAACAGGGTTTCTCTGTGTAGCCCTGGCTGTCCTGGAACTCATGCTGTGGACCAGGCTGGCCTCAAACTGAGACCCACCTGCTTCTGCCTCCCAAGTGAAGGACTAAAGGGCAATACAACTGCCCAGTAAGTTCCTGTTTCTTAAAGCTTCCGCTATTGTAGGAACAGACATGGAGTCTGTGCTGAGAGTGGGAAACCACCTCCTGTTCTACTGGGTCCAGCTGGCCCAGGGTGACACTCCAGCCCAGCATGTTGAGTTTCATTCAGTGACAGGCACTAGTTTTGAGGATGAAACCCCACGCCTGTGAGGAGCAGTAACAAATAGGCAAACTACATCTTTCAGTTTACTATTTGGAGTTAGCAAAGTTATAAAATAGGGAATGTGGTCTTTGGCACCTTTGGACTGTAATCCATGATCCAGGGAAGATCCTTTTCCCCAAGGTCTTTTTTTTTCTTCCTTCTTTTTCTGACAACACACTATATTCCATGATTTGTAATGTCATAGTTTCCCCTAAAGTGACCCCCCCTTTTTTTTAAGCAAAGCCAAAAAAGACATAAAGGATCCTTTCCCATTAAGTCTATTTCCCCTGTGCTTCCCATCCGCATACACTAGAAACTTTCTGGAGACACTGTCTTAACTAGAAGTTGACTAGTGATGCTGTTTGGTGCAGCAGAGCAAGCCTTGGGAGGGCATGAGCAGGTGCACCAAAAATTCATTCACCAAAGGGGCAAGATTAGAGTGCAGCTCTGTGTCTATTCCATCTGCCCTGTAGGCGAAGAGCTGCTGAATTTCTGGATCCTTGCTGAGAAGATCCTGAGCATTGATGAGACAGATGTGAATGTAAGAGATTACTACCTGTCCCTCCTGCTGGTGCTCAAGGCCACTCATCTGCAGGAAGGCTCCCGAGTGGTGACTCTCTGCAACATGAACTTGAGTAAGAATTACAGAGCATGTACAAAATGGAATTCTTGGGTGATGCAACCAACATCTGGTAGCTGCTGTCCTCCATCTTTTGCATTCCATGTTGCTTTTACCTTCTCCATCTGCTCAGTGTCAGGAATGCAAGTGTAACTCACAATCTATGACAAGAAAAGGCTGAAAAACATCTGCTATGCTTAGGGTGGTTCTCAGATCTTCCTGTGATACAGTGGGCCAGTGCAGGTTGACTGGAAGGAGAGAATAAGAATTGGGACAGGGTAGCTGAGAAATTACTGTATCTTCTGCATGACTCTGTTATGTTTTTTGTGTTAATGAGCTTCTCTAGAATAAATAGCTGATAGACCCAAGGAAATACCTTTGCAAGAAAAGACTTCTGTTAAGTTTTAGAGTTCAACAGAAATTATTTGTGGTTTAGAAAGGTCACAATACTGTTTTGCCTGCTGAGATGTTGTCTTTAAAATCTTTCTCTTGACTATCAGGTTTATCCTACTAGTCTAATGAAAAATGAAGAGGCATTTTGAACCCAGTATCACTCTATCACAGAAGACATGCCATTTGAGAATAGCCATGGTCTTCTCATTTCTAACAATAATTAAAAATTGATGATATTTTCTGGGTATGGGTGCATATGCCTATAACTTCAGCACTTGTGAGGTGGAGACAGGAGGATCAGGAATTTAAGATCATCTTGGCTACATAGTGAGGGCAGTCTGAGCTTTATGAGACTCTTTAGAAAGCCGATAACATTGAATCCAGGGCTAGCAATGACTGGATATTATTTGAAGAATTTGACTCCTTAGAATTATCCATTCTAAATTATTTGGTAATCATTTAGAATCATGAGTCCCATTCACATGTATATAATCTCATTTTTTAAAATCATGTTTTGTGTGTGTGTGTGTGTGTGTGTGTGTGTGTGTGTGTGTGTGTGTGTGTGTGTGTGTATCTTTTGCTTTTGTTTACAATACAACCTAAAATGTGCTCAAGAAATCCCACAAAATGTTTTGGGTGCTTCCATGGGGAAGAAGAAAGTAATGAGAGAAAAGTGGCTCCTGTGTCTAAGAAGACATCAAAAGCATGACACTGTGTCCTGCCTGCTCCTGTCCCCAGGGTTCTACCCAAAACCAACAACATACTAGACACAGAGTCACTCAGAAAATCTCCAAATGACCTCTCACCATCATGGCCTTTACCATTCATTCTCATCCTTTATCTCTTCGTGTTCTTCCAGAGTCCCTCCTGAACCTCTCCATTTGGCATCCCAACCAGTCCACCAATAGAAGAGAGATCTTAAGCCACATGCAGAAAGTGGCTTTGTTCAAAATCCAGAGCTACTGGCTTCCCAACTTTTACACCCATGCTAAGATGGCAATGGCCAATGAGGAGTCATGTCAGGGCCTGATGCAGGAATATGAGACTCGATTGTGCAGTGTTTGCTGCACGCACACAGGAGGGCTCCCTTTAAATATGAGCATCAAGAAATCCCACCGCTCCCAAAAGAAGTACTCAAGCAGGAAAGCGAAGAAGAAGTTGTGGCATTTGGTTGATCCTATCTTATGGCCTCTGGAAACAGACCCCAATCCAGAAGCCTCCACTAAGCCACAACAAGAGACATGTCTTCAGGAAAAGAGAGTTTTACAAAAGCCTTTTCTGGGAGTAGATTCTTCAAAAGAGACAATAGTCCATTTCCTAAGCAAGGATATTCAGCATGCCAAGAAACCCATTGTGAAGAAGAAATCCAAGACCCAGCTCCACATGGGGAGCCTCTTTGAGACAACGTTCTCTAACCACCTAAGAACATCCACTCCCATCATTAATCACACTGCCCCACTGACAGTCAAGAAGTCCCTCAAGAGAAGTGTCACCTTTGGGTACACTCATTGGGCCTTGTGTGCTGATGCCTATGCAGGGGGTCCCTTCCAGTTTTACCTGAAGAAGATGAACTTGAATGTGGAGGTAAAACTCCTGGACCTTTGGCAGGACCTGCAACATTTCCTCAGCGTCCTAATGAGTAACAGGAGGAGCGGAAAAGCACTCTTCCGTCACATGCTTGGTAACAGAATCTGTGAGCTCTACTTGAATGAGCAGATTAGGCCACCCTTACCACTGAAGCCTCAGACCATTCAGGGCCTAAAGAAGCTTCTGCCTACCGGGGATGTGAATCCCTGGATTCCCAAAGCCCAAAAGGAGATTTGCAAGGTAGGTTGTATCTCAAAGAAATGGGTTAGCAACTGGCAGATTAGGTCAAGGCCAGTAACAAATGCTGTCTGATCATCTAGACTAGCTTCCTTAAAGGTAAAATTATCCACACAAACCTTTATACATTGGGGACCTGGTTCATTTTCTAAGGTAAAAGGTTTTGTGACTTCTTGAAACCATCAAAAGCTCCACAGTGGGAAGAATGAGTGTATGGTCAATATCCACCTCCCATTACGTTTCACTCTTTCCTCGAGTAAAGCCTCCCCAAACCACCAAATTCTGAGGATCTCACCGAAGGAAGCCTTAAGAACCCATCAGCATTGGGAAGTAGAGTCTTCTCATTCTAATTTCATTTTCATTGCTGTAATAAAATAACTTGATAAAAGGCAGCATGGGAAGAAAATGTGTATTTGGCTTACAGATTTAGGTTGCAGTTCATTATTTCAGAGAAGTCAAGACAGGGACTTAAAGCCTCACAGCCACACTCAAGAGCAGAGTAAACAAATGTATCCATGCTGCCTGTTTGCTTTCTGGAGCTTTCTTCACTTACACAGTCAACCCCAGTGGACCTCACTCCTGGAACTTATTCTTTGAGGCAAGGACTTTAAACCAGACCCAGAGCTCACAGACAGTTATTCTTCACTGATCAAAGTATTCCTGATAGCCAGCTGCTTCAAGGTGTCAGTTATCTCCATATTTCAAGGCTGAAATTACAGGTCACCTGCCACACCTTCCTGGCATTTGTGTGGTCACTAGAGATCCAGACGCTGGTCCACTTGTTTGCAGCAGCAAGTACTTTCCACTGAGCCATTTCTGCTTTACAGAGTTCATCAGACAGTTTTTCAAAAATACCACAGGCACCTTACCATTTGCAAAATAATGCCCATGTGGCTGAACCAGTCATTGAACTCCCTCATAGAGAGTGCTAACTCATTTTCTCTGCCTTATCTCTTGCCATGCTCCCATCTCCCAAGCTCTGCTTGGGAAGAGAAATATTTCAGAGAGTATCCATTGTCCTCCAACACAACCTTTCTCTACTCTGTGTCTTTGCCTAAGCGCTCCCTACTGCCTGGAATGCCCTCTCCTTGGCTTCCCTCTGGTAAACTCCTACTTATCTGGAAAGGTACAAACTTGAGTTTACATTTTCTTGTCTTTATAGACTCCTCTTGTGTTTTCCTGACTCAATCAGATACAACTACAACTGTTGCCTTCTCTCTCTTCCAGAGAACTCTGTCTGCATGTCTATCACACAGATACCACAAGTAACAATACTGCTGCTTATTCCTTGGTGCAAGGCTGGGCAGGCAATTTATATAGTGCCTGGTACATGGGCACTGTGAACATATGCCAAGTTAAAAAAAATGTGGGTTATTGCATGAATTCTCTTTGGTATTATTAATAAAAATCCCAGAGCCAGATATAGGGAGAAAGCTGAAATATCAGAGAGATAGAGAGACAAACCACAGCTACTTCTCAGCCACCCAATTCTTCATGTCTGTGTTCACAAATCCTCTGACTCTAAGTTTCCACCTTTACCTCACAGAGATCCAGATTTCTGTCTCCCAAGTAATGGGATTAAAATAAATTCAGCCTAGCACTACTTCCAGGGTTTCGTGGTTGGTTTTCTTTCCCTGGAATGTATGAAACAGCTCACAATCATGAGAGGTCTCCAAGTTGGGGATGTGAGAGCACAGTCACATGGTTTTCAAAGCCATTTTGAGAATCAAAAACAGAGCTTTGGGAAGGCACTAGGCAGCATGTGGGATACAGATGTTAAGTGCTCTAAGCTACTTTGTCCTTTCAATATGTATGTATTGCTATTCTCTGACACAGAGAGGCTATGAAAGCTTATTATATATATATATACTTTAATGAGGGACTGTGCCTTGGATATTATAGCTGATGTTTGCCATCTTCCTAGATCTCCCACTGTGAGAAGCCAGACCCTGCAGTCTACTGTGTGGGATAGACACAAGCTGAAAAGTTATAGCCAGCTGAGGGCCCATCTCATAATACTCTCCTTGTGCTTGGATTTCAGGTGCTCAGCCCCTGGTATGATGAATTTCTGAATGAAGAGGACTACTGGTTTCTTGTTTTCACAGTAGGAGGACTCTGAGTTGTAGAGGATTCGGGAGGGAAGGGGAAGTACCTCTGTTTTAGAGGCTTAAAGTAAATGAAATTAGAACTTTTTCCTTGAGGTAACTGGCAGCTGATATTCTAAAGACTATAAACCTAAGGGGTTAGAGCACTGGTACAGAGGTTAAGAGCACTGGCTGTACTTCCGGAAGACTCAAGTTGCCAAGATCCACATCGGATAGCTCATAACTGTGGGCAACTCTAGCCCCAAGTTTCTGATGCCTTCTGGCCTTCAAACTCACACATGTATGTACATGTACACACACATGCAGAGAGAGAGAGAGAGAGAGAGAGAGAGAGAGAGAGAGAGAGAGAGAGAGAGAAATACAATTTTTAAAAAAAGAACATAAAATCTCTCAAGGCAAAAGACAATACATAGCTAACTCTGAGGAAGTTCTACTTATGTTCATTTCTCTCTTAGAGAAAACGAGTTGGAATATGGGGTGAATGGGACATGGCATAAGGCTCCAAAGACCACCAGGCAAAGTCTGTGTGACCCGGAGGATGGAGATGGAGGACTGAGTTGTCACAAATCCCTTACTTCTGGCTGACAGCCATTACTGACTGTCTCCTCTTCTCCCAATGCCTCTCAGACTCAAACCCGTTTCATCAAAGCCCGATGGCACCGAAGAGAAGGCACGAGCAAAGAGGAGAACATCCTTCTTTATAAGAGGATTCAGGAAGCTCTGCTGTTAAGCCAGGGTTTGGCTAACATGCAGGAAATGGATTCTATGCAGTGGCAAAAAGTGGCTACGGAGAACCTGAGGCAGGGGGGCTCTCTCCAGGTAGAGCTGATGACATCTCCAGTGTTTTTACAAGGTAAGGGCCATCTCTTTTCTTCTTTTTTTAATCATTACATTTATAAAACTAGAAAATAAAAATGTATTTTATCAGTGATCATTTCTTATTATCCATCACTGTGCACCGCAAAAATTATCATGCTTGACCTTCAAAAATAATTATGAAGTAAGCTCCAAATTACTAAAAACCAAGTCCCAGACAATTCCACTAAAAATGACTGTCAGGATCTGAACCCAGGCACACTTACTGTGATCTCTACTGGCTCTGGAAACCAGGGCACTGAAGTTTGAAAACTTGTGCCCACCAAAATATCACCATAATTAGCACTGAGCACTCCACAACACCAATCTGATGTTCCACTTCACCTCACTGTTTTCAGAGTTGGGTCCAAGGAGTAGGCTGTAACTTTGCCCCAGGTTTTCTACATACAGAAAGGAAGAGACTCCATCCATATGGCTATACTGAATGATCCTGAGAGTTCCGAACAAACCCTAGGCCAGCAATAGAGTTCTAAGCCCAAAAACTCAAAACCAATGGCACAACAAGCTCCAATCTGCTCCTGTTGTCCTGAACATTGTCACTTCTCTTGCCATTGTAGCCTTATTGTCACACCACACTGCAAATATGAAATGGCGTCTTCTCAGTTCATCGTGGGTTACTAGAATTAATACATGGTTGCTTCTAGAAAAAGAAAGAAAGGAAAAAAATCCACCTACTTCCAAAGAACAAGGATTTGCAATCCTAACGGTAGTATCTCTGAGGCATGAGTTATTTCACAGTAGACAGTAAGGGAAAGAGACTCCTATCAAAAACTATAAGTTTCACACACACTCTACAGTAGAAATGGATGTTATGGTAAAAACCATGAATATGAGGCTTAAAACAGTGAAGCCACAGCACTAGGGATGAGAGACAAAGGCACTTCCAGTTGGACATGAGATAGCCAGTGGACCTGATAAGAGATGACCAGACTTCAAGAAGCAAGCTAGTGATGGCAGACTGACTGAATAGCTTCCAAGAGACCTTTCTCTTTGAGAGACCCATGGTAGGCACTATCGCTTATTATTTATCCTTGCTTTTAGCACAGTCCTTCTAATGGAGCTGATTGTAATAGACTAAGCTGTAAGAGTGGATTCTAAGAAACCTGCTCCTATCCAAGGAAAAGACCCCAGACTATTCAATATACAAAGAGGTTATCATGAACATTGCACTACTTCTTGGTAGCTGTGAGAACAAAGAGAGCTTAGATTGTTAACAGCATTTTGGACACTTGCTGGTGTCCAGCAGCTATTAACTAATGCCCAGTAGGGCCAATAACTAACAAAGCCAGAGAGCTTAGCATAATTAATATTGAGATGATACCTGCAAAGTCAGAGGTTCTAATTGTTCTTGCTTTAATCTTTTGATGTCCATAGCAAATAATTTGTTAGGACCTTGTTTTGAACTTTGATATTTGTAAATTCATTTCAGAACTAGCTGCTTATAGATCAGGATGGTGTAGGGCTGTTGAGAGTGGTGGTACTTGGCCAAGTGACCAACAGCTAGCCAATAGCCAAGGTCAAGAAAGCTGTCACTGGATATGGGCAAGGAAGGCTTCAACTATCCCTAACGAAATGAGAAACATATGATTGAAGCATAAATATCTCTCTGGTTGGAATAGGGGCATATACATACATAGGGCATATACATACATAGGGCATATACATACATAGGGCATATACATACATAGGGCATATATATACATAGGGCATATACATACATAGGGCATGAGGGCTCTTCATCATCTCAGCCCTTGGCACCCAGAGAATGAAACAGTCTCAATAGAGATGACCTCAGCCCTTGTCCAGCCTCTGTTGTCCTACAACAGCCTTGAACAAAGAAAATCTAACCATTTCCCCAAGAACCACTCTCTCATTCTCAGAAGCTCCACTCACTTTTCCTCAACATTTTACTTCTTATAGTAATTCTTCATAAAGCTTTATTCTGCTTTTTCACTTCCCATTGGAACCTGGGCCTTTAATTTTCATTGGCATGAGACAACGAGCTATTAATCCAGGTTGATCTTCCATGACTGTCCTGTCTAGCATCTTAGGTCCTTGGGTCATGCACAACTGCACCATAAAAGGTCTTGTCATTCTCCAAAACCCTACATGATCCTGGCCTATTATTTGCTACTTCTGAAACTAATTCACAAAAATGTCAAAGCCAAAAACAAGAAAATTCCTAACAAATTATATGACATGTATGTAAAAAAGTTAATGCAAAGCAGAATATTTGAAATTCATTTGCATTTCCTCCTTTCAAGGGGTGATTGTTTTGAAAGGATCAAAAGCCATTTGGATGAATTTGTTACTTCGTATACAGAATTAACAATAGTTCCTTCAATGTCATATCTGTACTAGCAGAGAAGGCAGAACCCACCCATTCCAGAATGGAGAGGAGTCCGTGTTTCTTTGATATTAATTTAGAAAATTTGTAATCTGTATGTAAGTAGCTCATTTAAACACTATTGCTTGTCTCAAATAATATTTGTCTCAAATAATATTTTAAAGGTAGTATCTTCAAGAAAAGTACATGGATATTTGACCCTGGAATGGACAGTCAAACTCCATCTCTATTTTTCCTTCACAGATGTAAACAAAATGACCTTTGAGGAGCTCGCGCATAAGAATCCAAAATTAGCCATAGAAAAGATCAGTGAAGACTTCAAAATATACAGTGAAAAGGCACCTGCAAAAGGCGAGTGTTTAAGGTTAGGTGTAAGGCAAGTGGGTTTTTTTTTCCCCTCACATATAAAAATTTCCAAACCCTAGAAGCCTAAGCCAAAAGAAGAACCAGACCTTATTTGCAAGGAGATAGTCCTCCAGAGATAATCACCACGTGTTCCCACCCCTACAAAGTCCTGAAGGAGGTGATGCAAATCAAGGCAATTATAAGTCACTGAGGATGGTGACAATTAAGATCATTTGATGGGACCCCTGCAGGTGTCATACAGGGAAATGAATCACACAAAGAGATGAGAATGAAAACCAGGTGCAGGTTGATTTCATTAACTTGGATCAGACTCCGGGAGTCTAATAACAGGTGGTTTATTCCCAATGTTTTAAAGCCCAATACAATTTGAAAAGAAAAACGTTTCCTGGTGCAATACAATCTCTGATGTTCAGAGAAGCATAATTAAATTTAAACTCAACTCAGGCTACATGTCATTTCCTCTAAGAAGATGGGTCTAAAGATAGGCTAACCTGTATTGGTTTAAGGGCCTAAAGATCTGTCCTGATCTTGGTCATACAGATAGCATAAAGGTCATTTGGGCTATTAGCCACCTCTGGTCCTGGTTGTGGGAGCCTGGAGGAGCCTCTGACTATCAGTGTCATTTAGAGTATTAGTCACCTCTGGTCTTGGTTGGAAGAGCTTGATAGGGCCTGGCCCAACAGATAACACAGATCACCAGGCTGTTCATCACATCCAATTCCAGCTTTCTGGATGGAAGAACAGGTTTTTCAACTTTCCCAATGGAAAGACAATCCTGTATGCTTAACATTCCTGTTTTCTTAGGAGATCTGTAAGAACAAGAACCTTCATTTCTTCTTTATTATTTAATAGACATTTTAAAATAATGTGACTTCATCTTCTGCCAAGTTTTCTGGAGCCAAAGACTTCGTTGTTATTTCTTTTTGAAGCCAGGGATTTGTGGCAGAATGGTGTTAAGATGGAGTCTTTGAGAGAGGAAAGCATTGAGGCTTTGATGGCAGAACTCTCCAGATACGGGGAAAGCTCAGAAGGTAGACTGGCCCTTTAGAGTTGTCCCTCACTGAATGAAGGTCCCCAGACTACTGTACTGCCATGGTGACCCACATTTGCCTGGGAGTAGGGGGGCGGTGTATAATACAACACTGGGTCATTCGGTTTCTTTTGGTTTAGGCAACAGAGGGAGCAGTGAACTGTCGGCAGCCAACACTGCTTGGAGAATGAACCCTTTAGTTCTAAAGGAAAGATTCAAGCAGCAACCACTGTGTCCTCTTGCTGTCTTTAGAATGTCCATTGTATCTTGGAGCAGCTTCTCCAGAGATCAGTTTGGTTTCTTAGAAACTGCGTGCTAGAAAGAACATCGCACCACCTCAGAGTATGTGGAGAGGAAGGCTTCTCCCCTTCCTCATCTGCTCCTCATGCTGGGCTCTCATGCCTCTCAGCTGGAGAGCCCGCCAGGAAGAGCGGAACAACCCAGATTCTCATCCCTGATATACTTGAGATCCACACTGTCCCGAGTTCTCTGTCCTTCATTTGATGATGTATGTACCAAAGAGCAGCATGAAAATTGTCCCTTTACCCTACCATCCCCAAGGCTGGGCTCATTCTATTTGTTTCCTTTTCCATATTTATGCTTCCCTTCTCTAATCATGAGAAACCTGATTCCCATTGTCTTAAATTTACTTATATTTTTCATAGCCCTATCACGTGAGTGAGTAGTCTCTCTCTACTGCTCCCCCTTTGTTCCTACAAAGGCTTGTCTTCCTTCTCCTGGTCTTTGGTGCTTTGCACTGACACCCCCACACATGAGCAACTCCTTACCTTACTAGAACTCCATAGCCACCTTCAGGCTGATCCTTTGAGGGAAAACCTTCCTTATCGGGCTGGCTCTAATTGATCCAAACGGGCAGGTTCCGAAAAGGTGAGACGTCAAGTGGGAGGTCCCAGGATGAGAAATAAAGATGAAAGCAATATCTGGGACCAGGATGCCTTGCCCAAGCTGATGAGTTATGCCAAGCAGGTTTATTAAGAAATACAGCACCTATATACTATTTACAAGGGATAAAAGAACCAAGATCAGAAGGGAGCTAAATCGGACAGTGTTGGCAAAGAGAATTTGGAATATCCCAGACACAGCTGTCTAAGAATTGATAATCATAGCCCAGGGGGAAGAATTGGGTCCCCAAAACCCACAATCCTGATTCTTACAAGGCACCGGCTCCAGCCCCTCACTGGCCTTTGTCCTTTCGTAGGGCCTCTGAGGCCTCTTGATTCAGTCTGGCTCCCTCATCTAACAATTTAAGTCAGGCCATCAATGCATGTAGTTGCTCTTTTTGCTACTCAGGTTCAGACCACCGCCTTCAGCCCAACTATCCCTTCACGGGGATGTATGGATTCATCATCCTTGTTAGGGGCCTTGTCCATTCCCTGGATGGGCTCTCTCCTTATCCTGCCTGAACCTTCTTACCCCACGTGTCATGACCCCTTAACGTGGAAATCCTCAGTTTGCTGAGCTCCTAACATCCGTGCAGGACCACCCCTCGGGGGATTATCATTTTCATTCGATTCACCCGGTCCACTGGGGCAGTGTGTTGGTCCATGCCAGCTTGCCTTTTTTTCTTTAATATGAACATTCTTTCTCAGCCCACTTGGACTCCTCACACTGTATCAGCTTTGGTGATGTCCTCCACTTTCTGCTGTTCTGAAGTCTCCAGTTCCGTGGTCCTTCTTCCTATGGACCTTCTGTCCACCTTGGCTGGACTTGTGAGCCAATGCAGGGAGGGGATCTGGTATCCCACTGGGTCGCTGTGGTTCATTCCTTTTTTGGGCACTCACCAGCACTTGTCTACATTGCTCCTGATTTTACTCCTAATGAGTATATAATTTAGCTTAGGAATATGAAGCCAGGGCTAAAGAGAAGGCTAAGGGTTGAAGAGCACTTGCTACTCCTGCAGAGGACTTGGATTCTGTTCCCTTCACCTACCTGGCAGATCATAGTTATCTGTTAACTCCAGTTCCAGTGGATCTGATGCCCTAGTCTGGCCCCCATGGGAACCGCACACACATGGTGTCCATACATCCGTTCAGGCAAAACTCTCATACACATAAATAAAAATAATCATTTTTTTAAAGAAAAGAACATAAAGCCATAATTTAGTTTTAAAAGTTTCACTGGAATGTGTTGTTATTTTAGGACAATATTTAACACAAGACTTGCTCTGATTTTATCATCCTGACTGGAAGTATAAGGGACTAATCTTGGTAATTTCAATTGGTCATTGTTATTCTCCTCCGAAATGATGACTAGCCTGCTGGTTGCCAAATAACCTCATTTCAAGTGAATGTTGGAAGGGCTGGAGAAGTGACTTTTATACAGATCTGTGGACTGGGTAGACCCGGTGGAAACTGGATCTGGTCCTGGACTCCATCTAAACCCTAATCCTGATAAGTGCTTTCTCTAATGAGAGTCCGTGATGACATTCTGGATATCCAGGCAACAGTGTGACTGGACATCACCTTTCTATAGGTGTTACAGTTTTCTTTCCTGTTCTCATGATCTGTCTGAAGCAGCTCCGGAGGAGAAACTAGTTCCTGGGCTTTCAATCCAGGTAGAACCAAAGCAGGAGCTTGAGGAATGAATCACATCCACAGTAAAGAGGAAAGTGTTTCCTCTTGCTTTTATTTATTAAAGAAATGTCCAGTTCCTTAAGCCTCTCTCATTTAGGAAATTGCCAGCTATCTTAAGAAAAATGGAGGATGGGAAGTTTTTCTATTTTTTCAAGTCCTGAGCTTTGTTTATGCTTACTGTGGCTTAAATACTGAAAATTATTATCTCAGTATACTCTTCCAATTTTTACAATCCTTTTCTTAAATCTTTATTTTAACTGTATTTCTTATTGGTTTATTTATTACTTTGAAATTTATTTCTTTAACCCAACATTTTAAGTGTTTGGTCTTAGAAGGATTTTTCTTTTAGAGCTTGGTAGGTTTTCATTTTCTTTTATCTCAAGTCTTCTGAAGTCTGGATTTCATTTTTCAATCAACTGAGTTGCATTTATTTAAAACCAATGTATATATCTATGGCTTTCAAACATTTTTGTATGCTGCCTATCATAGAAATATTATCAAATCACATGAAAATATCCTGCATGTGAACATTCTATTTACTATGCATCTTAAACCATCAATTGTATAACTGGGTCATGTTCTGATTTTGAGCCGTGAGATGACTCTATTTATGCCCTTAATGATTTTATAGTTAGTGTTTTTCATCTATACAATTTAAGAGTCGTAGGTCGGGCTGGAGAGATGGCTCAGCAGTAAAAAGCACTGGCTACTCTTCCGGAAGTTCTGAGTTCATTTCCCAACAGCCACATGGTGGCTCACAGCCATCTATAGCGAGGTCTGACACCCTTTTCTGGCGTGCAGGCGTACGTGCAGACAGAACACTGTATACATAATAAATAAATAAATCTTTTTAAAAAAAGAGTCTTAAGTGACTAGGTTAGCCTCAAATTATATTTGTAATCACCATGTAAAATTACCACTGGACATTGGATTTCAAATCTCCTGCTTCCACTTCACAAATGCTAGAATTAGGGGGAGAGAACACCACATTGTGCTAGGGATTAAGCCCAGGGCTTCATGAATGGTAGGCAAGCACTCTGTCAACCATCCCAAACCCCAAAAGGTTTTGATAATGATGAATCTATTATTTTCAAAAACATTTCAATACATTTCTTAGAATAGATTCTAAGTGCACCACAGAGCAAGGCACCTGTTCCAAATTGTGTTTGGGTTGCCAGAGCGCCTTCTCTGTGGAAAGAAAACAGTTTCAGTTAAAGTAAGAAGTTGAGGGGAGCCTCTTAAAGTTGAGAACAACGGGTAGTAAGTTCGATGGTTACAAAGCAAAACTTTGAAATGGCATGTCGAATGCTTCTGAAAGGACCAGCCAAGCTACCAACGAAGACAGACACCACATGAGTTGTAGCTAAATGCAAGAATCAGATTGGAAGGCAGGCAGCATCTCATTTAGTAATGTACCTAGAAGTATAGTGAATTTGGTCTGAGCAGTCTCTCAGGAGGACTCTAGGCCTGATGGTCAGCGTCTCTCAGGAAGGTGGGCTCTAGGCCTGATGGCCAGCGTCTCTCAGGAAGGTGGGCTCTAGGCTTGATGGCCAGTGTCTCTCAGAAATAGGAGCTCTAGTCCTGATGACCAATGTTTCTCAGGAAGGTGGGTTCTAGGCCTGATGGCCAACATACACATCACACTTTGACATGATGCTAGTGTCCAGGTGTCCAGTAGCCTGACACAGTAATTGTGGTTGATGCCTGATAAATGTACCTTCTTACTCTCTCTCCATAAAATGCTGTTACTTAATTTTGTGGTCTTTCTCAGGTTATAAAGTGGAAATTATCAAGCAGCCAAGACACATCACACCCTCACAAAGGAAAACATCCTTTGTTAAGAAACCTTTCACAAGGAAGCCTTCCATGAGACCAAGGTAAGATGGGAATCTGGCTACAGAACATCTCTAGGCACAGACTTCATTTCTGTGTGGAGGTTCCCAGACCTTTTGCTGTATGTAGATCATATGGATGTAAATGAGACACTCTGCATCTTAAGTTGTTTATTTTATAAAGTGCTGTGTAACATATATTACAAAATAACTTCTTAAATCCTAAACTGTCAGAGATAACTTTTAAAATTTTTGTTTATATATACAATTATACCATATACAAACATATATGTGTATATATAACTTATTATTTCCTTCTCATAAAACTTGCTCTGCTTAACTTATTATTCTCTGCTTTTATTTTGTATCTTTTTATGTGTGAGAGGGAGAGATCCATACACTTAGAGTTATTTGCATAAGTAACGCAAAGTACCAGTGGCTATACCACTAGGGACTATAACTCCCCAGGGAGGATTGGTGCCTTACGAGCTCACCCCCCATCCATGATGGCATGTTGATGGGCCTGGTCTCTTACAGGTCTTGATCTTGTGAGTGCACAGGTACAACAGCCACGTCATGTTCAAATGAAAGCTCTTCACAGCACTGCTCATCCTCTGCCTCCTGCCCTCTTTCTGCCTTCTCTTGTGAGCTGTTCCCTGAGTCTTGGAGAGAGTTGATATAGATGTCCTGTTGGGGGCTGAGCACTCAACAGTGACTTATTCTGAATATCTTGACAATTGTGAGTCCCACATTAACTGTCACAATCATGAGTACCCTTTTATGGTAGCCTAGAAGATTTACTATCTTCCACACTGTAGATGAAGCCTACTTTTTTTTAGTCCTAATCTTTCTCTGGGTATTTCCACTGTCTCTCATTTTGCACTACCAGAAAATATACATGTACCTTACTTCATTTAGAAACTTTAGGCTCCACACTACTCTAGTGACCTCACAACTGGTTTCTTAATGTCTCCACTTCTAGCCAGTCTAAGAGTCCATCTCCACTGGGAGAAGATTCTGTGGCATTCATGCAGAGGCAACATATATCCCCTTAGGACAATTGTCACTTAGACATTCAAAGTTCCCCAAGTGTTACATCTGCTGTAATTCCCTGCTTGGAAACCACATCCCCAGAGACCACCTCCAATTTCATGTCCAATTTATAGTGCTTTATACTCCGGATATGCTTCCTTCTTTCTTGACTATAATTTTCTCTGAGGCCAATTTAATCATCTTACTCCATTTTTATCTAATTACTAGCTACATGGAAAGTTCATCTCTAGATTATGAAAATTTTCATAATAGTATACAAAAAGACAGTCAAATATCTGGGAAAATATTTTGTATGGAAAAAATGCCCACAGGAATGCTTCTGTTACTGTAGCATTCACTGAAGGGTATGAATCTTATCTGTCCCAAACACTCTGAATAAGTCTCCCCCAAACACTCACTTGGATAATGGAAACTGTCCTGACATGTGATCACCTATTTCTCTTGCTGTTCTAATCTGTGCTTATCAGTATTCTCTACTCAGACCACAGAAATATTTCCAACTCAGTTGAACATGAATAAACAAGTCTTTTCTAAATCATGTAAATCATACAGCCCATGACCTGCGATCACAGCCAGGGTCAGAGACTCCAGAGTTGTAGGTCTTCTAAACTTATCTCTAGCCCCACTCAGTGTGAGTTATTATTAACCATATGCCATGTCTTGACCACTCTAATGCTGTAGATGATGATAATGCTACAATATGACACTTATCATTCTAGTAAGAAAATTCTTGTCCCTTTCTATTTGTTTGTTTGGTTGATTGTTTTCTGGGTTTTTTTTTTTCCAAGGGTCTTATGTAGCCCTGACTATCCTAGAAGTCATTATATAGATTAGGCTGGCTTTGAACTCATAGAGATCCACTTGCCTCTGGCTCCCAAGTATTAGAACTAAAGGCATGCACCATCACACCCAGAAGTTCTTGCTCTTAATCTAAGACATAAACTAAGGAAAACGCAGAGCTGACTTTTAAGCGTTGTAATAAAGTTTCATCTGATTCCTATGGGAGTATAGTGGAAAGAGAAACAAATTTTGAGTAGAGATTTTTTAAGTTAGAGTAAGGGAAGAGTTCCTAACCTGCGTGTGGGAACCTCAACTGCATAGAAATGAGACCATGTGAAGATTTGAAATCCCAGAGAGAACAGAGATGGACCCGGTTAGCTACTTTTCTTAGCTTCCCACAATTCCTTAAGATCATAATTTAAAATGAAAAGAACGATTGGAGAGATGGCTCAGAGGACCTAAGTTCAGTGCCTAGCTCCTGTATGATGCTCACAAACATAATTTCAGGGCTCCAACATCTTATTTCGGTCTTTTCCAGTACAAAACATACAGGCATTACACAAACAAGAAGGTGAAGCAGGCAAAGCATTCACACATATAAAAACAGGGAATGCATTCTTAGAAATATCTTTGCAATGGATAACTGTACAAAAGTATATTTAATATTAAAAGCATAGACTGCAACATGAAGATCCGCAGCTTCCATTTTGAATTATTATGTGAGTTCATTGTGAAATATGGTCTTTGAAGGATCTGGTTAGTTTCGGTGTGTCATTCTTTTTAATTTTCATCCTTTTTATTATAATGTTTAAAATAAATAATAAGAAAAAAAACTACAAGAAAAAGCAGAGCGGGTACCCTGTGGGAACACACTGTGGGAGCAATGCTCTCTAGAATTCAACCCAGTGAGTCAGTTAAAGAAATATTTATCTGAGTAACATAATCTGGAATTTATCTGAGTAACGTAAGATGGAGTTAACATCCAAACATTAAAATAATAATCTGCATTTGTTGGGTTTTCCTAGAGTAACAAGAGAATGATTGTATATTTTAAAAAGAGATTTTTTTTTTTTTTAGATTGTCTTATATAATATAGCTAGAGTAGTCCAGCAACGGTGGCCTCACACTGGAGGGGTTGGGAGCCCAGTAGTTGCTCAGTTCATAGGCCTCAGGAGTCTCGGTCTGGTGTTGAAGACACAGAGGATTTCTGGACTCACTGGTCCCTCCCCCATTTGTTAACCCCAAGAAGCTGATAATAAAATCAATGAAGGAATGCAGCAGCGACTAGATAGATGAACTTGCCGTTGAGAGGGAAGGCAAGTAGGCAAGAACAAAATTTTTCTTTTATTTCCCTTTTACCTGGGCTGACAGTGAAAAGTATCACCTATACTTAGGATGGGCCTTTCCATTTCCAGGAATCTGATCAAGAAAACCTCTCACAGCAGGGCCCAGGGACTTACCATTTAGTCAATTCCAGATTCAATCAATTCAACCACCAAGGTTAACCACCACTTATACTACATTAAATAAAAGAGGTAGAAAAACTTACATAATTATCTCAGTTGATACAAAGTCTCTTATAATCTACTCATGATTTAAAAAAAAAAAAAACTTTCAAAATGAGAATAGGAAAAAATCTGATCATCCTGATAAAGGATATTTATCAAAAATCTATTGATAATATCCAACAAATTGGCATATATATGCACATAAAAAGATGGGTAAATTGATCAAAAGATGGGTCCATGCAGAGAGCTTTGACTGATAACCTGGTCATAAAATGAGATTAAGTGACCACTTAAAATTGGAGAGCTGAGCAAATACAGACACAGTTGCACCATGCCGAAGAAGATGAAACCCCAGAGGGGGAGTAGGGTCTTCTCCAAAAAGACCGAGAGAAAAGGAGCAAGGGTTGTGGGTTAAACATTTGCCCTAATGCCGTTCAAGGAACAGCCAGGTGTGGTGGTGCACGCCTTTGATCCCTGCAGAGGCGGATCTCACAGGCCTAGAGGCATCTAGTGGCCTGTGCCCTGCTCCATTTCTCTACTCAGAACGGTGTCCGTGTTTATGCTTTTCCCCTCTGTTTTCCAGGAACATAACGGAAATCCTCCTAAATCCTCCACACCTGGAGTACTTCCGGGAGTTCCTCAAAGATCGGAAGTCTGAAACCCCATTGCTCTTCCTGATAGCCATACAGAAGATCATGATGGATACCAATGAAAAGACTTACAAGACTGCTTTGGAATCTATAACCAAGACTTATTTCCACGGCAAAATCCCTCCTGGTACGCCTGTCTTTCTCCTGATTCAGCTTCTTGGGAGGAAAAGTCTGGGAAATAGTCTTGCTCCATGAAAAACCCAAGAGAGCAAAATAGAGACTGTGAGGTTGAATGCAACAAACAGTATTAAGCCCAGAGCCATAACATTGGTGACAGGAGCCACGTGTAAGATAAATTCATGTACATGCTCAGTCATTTCACTTCATGTTGGAAATCAAACCTTAATCCCTGTAAGGTGATGATAAAGAGCTGTGCTTTCTAAACAAAGAAAGAATGACGTTAACCAGCTTAACCGGTTTGTGGAACTTTAACACAGATTCAGATTACCTGATCATCAAATCAGCGAGCATGGGTCTAGCTTTAAGCAAACCAGCAGTATCCTCCATGCACACATGGGAAAAGTTGAACTGGGGCAGAGAGTGGTCTGTCTGAACATCGTTCGTGAACTGTCTTGCTTTCCTGTCTGAGGTGGTGCTATACTTGGCCCATGGAAATTCCTTTTAGCTGGTGGTTTGTAAGTAAAATATTAGCTTATAGCTCTAGCAAAAGGGAGTGAGCAAGTGCCCTCCTGGAGGAGTAGATAGAGCTTGTGACGGTGGAAAGAGGCTTGCTTATTTCCTGTTTGTTTGCTGCTTGCTTTGGCTTTGTTTATTGTTATCCAAGACGAGGGTATAAATATATATATATAAAAAAAATTAGTAAAAGTTCGAAATTTACAAATCTCTCCAGTCCATTTGTTTGTTTGAAACAAGGTCTTGCCACATATTCCAGACCAGTCTGAAACTCATTATGTACCCAGACTGGCCTGAAACCCTCACACCTTCCACTTCTGCCTGCCACGTGCTGGGATTGACAGACATGCCTCAGCTCAGCATGCCTCAGTGTGTAGGTGCACTTTGAATGTGCTAATATTGAACTCAGAATCACCAATACTCACACTGAGGAATATAAGAAATTATAAAGCACTTACTCTTGGTGTAACTGAAAAGAGGAAACCCAGATTTGAATTCTAATTTTTCTCTGCATCTTTCATTGTCCTCTTTCTGTCCATCTGAGTCTGATTCTGTGCCCGCCTGAATACCATCTTGTGAATTTGTCCTTGCATCTGTGTCTGTGTGTCCTGAGCAAAAGGCTTTGCTCCTTCTTCTTGAACAGCACAGAAGGTACCACATGGGAGAAGAAATGAGGTGCTTTACAGAAATATTTACCAGTCTAACAAGGGATGGAGTCGCTGATTCTGAGCCCAACTGACCCAGATAACAATCAGCACTGTCAATATCCATACAAGGCTCCAACATTTATGATGCATATTCATTTTATAAAGCTGGTTTGGTTCCACATTTCTGTCCTCAGCAAACGATTATCGTAACATATATACACACATGCGTTGATCTTGGGACAGGGGCATGGAAGAGTACATGTTTAGGATTGCAGCTATGTATTAGCTTCTCTTGTTAAAATTAATTACATTGGACATCTAAGGCAAGGAAGGTTAGTACACAGTACTAGTAATCTTAAGCTTTATGTGACCTTGAGGTGCATTACTGACTGACTGTGCCACCCAGACAAAATTCCTGTCTTTTAGAATGGAAAGATATTTTTGTCATAATGCATTGCCACTATAAAAATATTTAAATTTTAAATATTGATGATTTTCAGTCTGAATTCTATACATAGTTATTTGGGGGAATCTCAAAGAGAAAGGAACACTCAGATGTTCCTTTGATATATTTTCAGGTCTCACTAACAAGCCTTCTGGTCTCTGAACACGAGGAGTACCATGCTGCCCTCAACACTGATATTTGTGCCTTGGGCTATCCTTCTGTACCCAAAGATTTTATTTTACTTCTTTCCTCCTAAGCCTCTCCCTAAACTGAAACACTTCACCCCAACTACAGAAGCAAGTTTAAAATCTAAGATTGTATTTCCCTTTAAGCTTTCATCTTTGAAATGGGACTAAGAAAGATAATATTTTATCTACAAAAACAATTTCCCATAACTTTTGAAATATTCTTTAGAGATCTGCCAAGTGTAGATGGCTCAGAGTGAGAACAGGGGGCCAGGAGACTTTCACATGACACCACCAAGCAGTAGACAGAAGTGACGTTCTCTCCACCCTCTCTCATCATTTAGAAGAAATGCTGCAATGCGATGCTCCTCTTATAAAAGAAATTTCTCACATGCGTCACATCACCACCACCACACTGCTGATGCTTCAGAGCTACGTAATGAAATCTCTGGAAGAAAAGTGGTAAGCATGCACAGAGAAGGCGGACTCCTGGAGTTGCTCCTGGCTTTGAAAAGCCACATTAAGCAATGGCCTCCTAGTCCCCATAGTGTACAGTCAGAGCTCTCCTCCAAAAGAAACACCAATCTTACTTTGAAATCTCCTTCTGGCACCAATGCAACACACACATGCACACACACATATACACACAGACACAACACACATATACACACATATACACACAGACAAAACATACACATGCATACGTACATACACACATACACAAATACATACACACATATATACACACAGACACAACACACACACGTACACACATACACACACATATATACACATAGATATAACACACGCACACACGTACACAACACAAGCATGCACAAATACACAAGCATGTGTACACACACACACACACACATCGAGGAAGAATTAGTGCTGAGAAGGGAGGCTGACTTTGCATAAGAACTGAGAAGCCAGAGGAGTAGAAGCCGACTTGAAACAAGGCTGTCTCTTTCATGAGCCCTGGTGGCTTTGTCATCTTTGATTTTCTTGCCTCCTTTTTGGTAGGTTTAAAGAATATCAAGACATGTTCCCACCGCGACCTATGGAGGTGGAAGTTGAAACACAGTCTTCTGCTCCTAGGAAGCCCTCAAAGTCAGCAACGCACCTACAGGAATCTCAGGTCAGTGAGGATGAAGAGAAAACATGGTAGAGGTAGGAAAGCCATTGTCCAGGCGCCGTGGACTAGACGAAAGATTATCCCTCTTAGGTCGTTGGATATATCACTGGAAGAATTACTCTTGGTGTGTTTTAAGGCCCAGTTTACAAACGGAGAATCTAAGGCTCAGAAATCCCTTTCTGATCTGCCTCTCTGTCACCAACTAAGTGACAGGCACAAGGTTAGAGACACAGAAATGAAACTGTCAGGGTTCTTTGCTGCCCGTGCTCATTTGGAGGGTGTGGATTGGCCATCAGCCAAATAGCTTTTTTATCTTTCTGCACCAAGATTAGTCTGATGTACACAACCAGTCACTGGCAATGTAAGCCTCGCCTTGCATAGGCCTGGGACAAGTGTCCCACAGGTCAGCAAATTCCAGAGAAACGATGTCACTGGTTGGCACCAAGAATGCCTGTTTCTATCTCCCAAACACAATTACCCCTCTTATCCTTTGTTCCGTGGGAGGAGAGAAGGGGGGAGGAAATGGGAATGGTACTCAGGGAAGTCTTTTCATGTGGTTTGGAAAAGCACACATGTTCATTTAAGGAGCATGTTGAGTTGGTTAGAAAGAAAAGTTTGAGCCCTAATTAATTCATCAGACTCCAAAGATGAAGTTAAGATAGTTGGAAATAAGATTTAGCTCCAATACTGTAGACATAAAAATATACTGCTCTTTCCCCCTCTCTACTCCCTCTGTTCATGAGCCAAATCTGGCAGGGCACCTTGAATGAATGGGTGCTTGAAAATATATGCAGAACCAGAGAGCTTTGTTTGAATTCAGGTCAGACAGAAATGTTCTTAGTGCCCGCAGTAGGGGTGTTACACACACACACACTAAGGCCCACCACAACCCTGAAGACTATTGTTTTTGTCTTACACAGATACTGATCAAGCAAATTGACCCGTTACACATCTATGAAGAAGCTAGGCTCCACTCTAAAAGTTTCTAGCCCCCAAATCCACTGCCAATTTAGTTTGCCACCACTGGCTTCCTAAAGCCACATTCGCATTGATCTTCTATTTCCAAGAACTGGGGTATAGGAGAGAGCACGCTCATCAATAAGATGTATTTTGGCTTGGCGTATCGAGTTTTCTAGAGGCACAGCCTCCCTGTACCTGTTAAAGGAGTGCAGAAGCAGAATACATGTGCTTGTGTTGGGGAGGGCACAGGGGTATGGGAATGCGTATGTGTAAATTTTTCTTAACGGTTAGAAATTTCTCTATTTCTTTGAACACTTTAAGATCTGCTGAGCTGTCATTTCCTCCTGGTGAGCAGGAACTATAGTCTGGGTCCTCTGTTCCTTCCGGTTTTGAGTGCTGACCCTTGCTTCTGGAAGGGGCATGGTAGGAATTTGAACAAACAAGAATTAGGTTCTTCTACTTACCGACTAGTTAACCCGAGGCAGACTGCCGAGTTTCCTCACCTTGAAACAGGAGCTCAGAAAGTATCTCTTTGTAGACATGACGATATTAAATGTAAGCTCTAGCAGGCTTACTGCACACAGTAGCCTCTTGGCCAACAGCAGCCATGCTAATGGACACTGTTTTCCTTCCCCAGAGAAGAGGATGGATGAAAATGATCAGCTTCATCAGGAGTTTTTGCAAGTACCGCAGATTCATGAAAATTCCCAAGAAGCGCCAACAATTCCTGGATTTCCTCCGCTTGGAAATGTATAACAACAAGGAGAGTAAGTCATTGTCATCATGGTCAGCCTTCATGAGAACTCAGCCTTTGAGTCTCAGGCTTTGTGTCAGGCCTATATCAGCCCCAGTGAACAAGAACTACAGAGCCTGGGTGGCCAGCCCTGCCCAGGCGTGCCTGGACAGTGGTGCTTCTCAAAGAGCCAGCATGTGTGGAAAATAACAGAGGCACTTAGGAACCTCACATTTTAAATATAGAATATTTTTATTAATTCTTTGAGAATTTTATATGTGTGTACAATACGTTTTGATCATTAGCTTCTTGCTAATTCCTATCAGACCCACTCCCCTCTCCCCACCCCCTCTCAACTTCATATTCTTCATGATTTTATAACCCACCAAGTCCAATTTGTTATCCTCATATATTCAAGCTGCCAACCACTATAGCATGGCCATCTTACCAGAGAGGGCTCGCTTGCTATAAAATGGCTTCTTTATGCTGTTTTATGTGATCTTTTAAAACATCATTAAAGGTTTCCTGGATATATAATTAATACACGCAATCAATAAAGAGGCAAAAGAATATTAAAATGTGTAGGAAAAAAATGAAAATCTTTAGAGGTAACAGCAATGCTTTGAAGCCTAGATGCTGATTATATATGTAAACACATTTATGTGTGTATATATATGCATATATAAATATATCCAAGCTTTCCATTTACAACTTACCTTTTTCTTTAGTATTTTATATTGAACATCACTTTATGTCAGTACCCCTCTATCTTATCAGCTTTTGACCAGCATTAAGTATTCATTGTATAGATTTATTCAACTGCTTTATTCATTAATTCCTCCACTCATGACCATTGCTAAGAATGTCTCAGAATGTGTGCTTCACCAGGTGCTGGGATTTCAGTGGTAAAGATCATATCTACCACTTTTACTTGAATGACTTTAAGAGGTGACTGTGTGCCTCCATTTCCTCATCTGTAGAAAGGGAAGAACTATTCTTAGGTCACGGAACTGTTGTGAAGCTTATCTGAGGTGATGACTTAGTCGTCTCTGAACTATGCTTAGCAGTACCTTAAACAGAATCATTACCCAGTCTATAGTCACTACTCTCTAAGTCTGATGAATGACTTCAATAACGGATGTAGATGGACCCTAGTCAGTACCGCCCTGGCCAGGGAAGAACTCTTCCAAAAGCAGAACATGAAACTGAGTTTTCAGTAGTGAGCAAATTAGACAGGTGTGGTGGGAGCAAAGGGAGCATACTCAGCACCCTGAAACAAAAAGAGGGTGCTACCACCTAGAACCCTTAAACAAGCTGCTTGAACAAGAGATGGGATGGGAAAGTGTACTTGAGGTGACGTGGAAGAAACTGGCAGTGACGGGTCATGTCTCTCTGGACTTCTGAGTTATTCAAACATTCTCTCAATTATACTGTCTTTCTGTAGAAGACATACCTTAAAGAATCCTTGCACTAATTTATGAGCCTGCTAAGACTGTAAACCAGGACTTGTTTCTTCATATTCTCACCAACACAGGTTATAGCGTATTTTTAAAACTCTAGCCCTAACTTTCCTTAGAGCACGCACCTCAGTGTTCTCGGCCTGTGGCACGGTGGCCCGAGTTGCTTAGACAACTGCCATGCTGTTGTCTGTCTCTCTAAACACTCAAGGTGCTAACAACTCTCCTGATAAATGTCTCCCCCCACCAATCTGTCTCAGGGTCCCCTTGGAACCCTACATTTGAGAGATTTTATTCTAGGCTTCAGCTCTTTCCTTCATCTTCCCTTTCACCAATGTTTCTTCAGTTATATTTCTTGTTTCTCAAATTCTCTCCTAGATGCTAAACTTTGGTTCCCCTGGAAAAACCCTGAGTTACTACTGATCAGAACCGCACTCCTATTTGAAAAGTCGAGTCTGCATGCACAGTTTTACTGTCTCTGCAGAGTGCTTTATCGATTAGCACGGTCACAGCCATGATTGTTTCTATTAGGCAAGTGCCATGGGAATAGCTTTCAACACTCAATTGCTCTTGTAATTAGTTTACTAACTGTCTTCTAATATGAGTATTGTCACACACTTGAGCAGGTGACTTCCTCGGCAGTCATTTGAGCATGAGGAAGAGGCTTCACCCAGGCCTAGGGCATGACACTAAAAACAGGTACAAGACATGACTCCACCATGATCACACCTCGGATGAAGGTTTAGGACCCAAGAGGAACGTGATCAAACCCAATTGTAATTCCTTGTTGTTCCTCTGCTAGATTTCTCTGCATCACCTACTATCACATCAGCACGTCACACCCCAGTGTCCCCTGGTGCCCGGAACATGGACCAGGAGAATGGAGAAACAGTCCTTGTAAAACGTCGGATATATGGCCACCGAGTTATCACCATCAACTTTGTCATTAATGATCTGTATTTCTTTTCTGAAATGGAGAAGTAAGTTTCTATTTTTCTTTCTTCTCTTGAATTTTGTGTTTAAAACTCCCCTGCAGGAGCTGAAAATATACCCCCGCCCAAGCATGAGGACCTATGGGGTAGAGTAAAGGGAATCTGGGCACACTACTGCAAAGGCCAGAGCTTTCCTGAGGCTTGCTGGTTAAGTAACCTCGCCCAGGTGAACCCCAGATTCAGTGAAAGACTATATCAAAAGCTAAGGCAGAGTATTGGTCACGAGACAGTGACCTGTGTGTGTGTGTGTGTGTGTGTGTCTGTGTGTCTGTGTGTCTGTGTGTGTCTGTGACTCTGTCTCTGTCTCTCTCCGTCTCTCTGTGTGTGTATGTGTGTCTCTCTTTGTGACTCTGTCTCTGTCTCTCTCTCCCCCTCTCCCCCCCACACACACAGACACAGAGACACACACGCATACTTCCTAGCAAAAGTTGGCTTAACATGTCAGAGTCACAGTGACTGGCATGTGAGAAGCACAGTGACTTAGCTCTGCCAAAAAAAGATGGTCCTGGAGATCCCAAGATTATAATGCACTTACTTATTGGCAGTAAATGGATTTTTTTCTGTATTTATAAATATGGAAGAAGTTGTCTCATGTTACTCATGTAACACTCACAAACCAACAGTTTTTCACTTAAAACCAGAGGTTGTTATAAGAGAAACCATGTGTGAGCTATGTTCCTGGACAAATCCTTTTACTTTTAAAATTAACTCTTTTCAATGATTTAAATTTCTTTGCTGTCCCTAACTGAACATCTTTTTTTTTTCAATTTACAAAGCTATAATACTTAATACTTGTCTTTGTTACAACCCTTCAAAAAATCCTCTCTCTCTCTCCCTCTCCCTCCCCCTCCCCCTCCCCCTCCCCCCCCCTCTCTCCTCACCCCACCCCCAGACTCTCTGTAGCTGAGGCTGACCTAAACACAAAACTTTCCAGTTTCCCAGGATGGCAATTACAGGTGTACACCAGCATGCCCTGCTCTAGTTTATTTTCCCAGAAACGTATTTTTTCTTCTTGATTCAGCTCTCTCAAACGAATGAGCTAAAAGTTAGAGTAAAAAGTAAAACAGAGGAAAATATTTGGGGAAAAAATGGCAATTCCTGGAAAACACTTCCACTGGGAGAGACGTAAGCATCTAAGGGTAGCACACCAGTCTATGTGCACCATGCCAGGGATGCCAGTTAATGTGACACATCAGGGGAGTCTGTCCCATTGCACTCCATGGAGGGGCTCACGTCTAAACACGCCCACTCATTGCCGTATCCTTACTGAGCTCAGGCTCTGTTAGCATAGATACATTTTGTTTATCAGTCCACAGACTCAGGATGCAGAGAAGACACACAAAAAGGTGGGGAAGTCTCTTGTGATGATAAGTGCTAGGTAGAATGGGGCACAGCAGAGAATATAGGTAAGCAACGGTGAGCCCTTGGGCATAGTGTCTTGGTCCAGAATCTGACTTGGACCAGCCTTATCAGGATTCCAAACAGGGTCCCCAAGGAAAGGACCAAGGATAAACGAGAAATAAAGAGATGAAGAAAGGATCTAGGCTCAGGAAGATTGCAAAAGTTGGCCTAAGTCAGCAAGTGTATCAGTGGCACAGCTCTTTTTTAGACCCCTCAGTTGGGGAAGCAAAACTCAAGTCAGGAAAGATCATTCATTAGACAGCACAGAGCTCAGACTATCTCAACTTCCCCTTTAGCAAGCTACATTAAGGGGTAGCAAACAAAGCATCTCACATCTCAGTGCCTGGAACATTTGACTACGTACATACATACGTACAAGAGAAATGTCAACAGTCTCCTACCACTGAGGCCCTGGCGCCAGTCCCTAACCAGCATTGTCTGGCAAGGACTCTGGCTTGGTGAGAAGCAAATGTCCACTCTCATCATTAGGCCCTCCCAGCTATCTCCAGTCCAAGATAGCACCCAACACGGTGGAGCCAAGAGACAGGCTGACAGGCTGAACTTTGAAGGATGAGTAGGGTTAATAAGATAACAAGGTTGTGGTGATATATATATATCTTTAATCTGGAATATCAGAGAGAGAAAGAGAGAGAGAGAGAGAGAGAGAGAGAGAAACCACAGCCACTTCTCACCTGCCAACTCCCCAGGTCTATCTCCACAAAATCTTCCCATTCTAAACCTCTCTCTCCTCAGCCCACCAAGGAAATGTCCATGAAAGCAGAAAAACCTCCCTTCCCTCCCTCTGCCTAGTTATCCTACTTCCTCTTACAACTTTTCTAAAGCTAGGATTAAAGGCATGGGTCACCACTTCCTGACCTTCATGGCTTGGCTCTATGGGTGACCTCTGATATTTCAGACTATTTTTATTAGTTATATATCACCACACAAGGTTGTTAAGAGAGGCCATGGGAAGCAGAGAGAGAGAGAGAGAAGCAGCCAGTACATAACTACTTCTGTATCTGCTTCTACTATGTCCCTCATCCTCTGCTTTCTCTCTTTCCCTCTACAAACTAGTCTATGTAAAGCAGTGGTTTTCAAGCTATGGGTCACAACCCCATGGGGGAATATATATCAGATATTTACATTGTGATTCATAACAGTAGCTATATTACGGTAATAAAGTAACAGCAAAATTAATTTTATGCTTGTGGATCACCTTGTCATGAGTAATACAGAAATTATTTTTTAAAAAGATATATTATTGACTCTACTTTGATGCAAAAACAATTGCTCTTCTCAAAATACTTTACATTGATATGAACTTAGGTTTATTGATACAGATTTAGGATTAATTTTGTTATTAATCTTATACTCTATATATATTTCTACTCTTGTTTAAGGCATTGTTTATGAAATGCATTTAAAATTGTAATGCATAATTAATAATACAAATTAATACTTATTCATCTATAATAATCAAACTTATAGTCATGTTAGTTAGGTTTTCTTAGGTATACAAAGATATATTTTAGATATGTACTCTTCAAAGACCTACAGAATATGGTATTGAAAATATTTTTAAAACTTAGACTTTTTAATGACAATCAGACATCTGCTCCTGGCAGCACCAATCTGTTTCAGAGAAGATTATGGGCATGGAAGAAACTCCATATGGAGTTTACTTTCTTTGTGCAAGAAACTGCCTTTTTCTGGACCACTTGACAGTGTGTTGAATAAACTGGATGTGCAGGTTCCATAGGAAATTGACCACTAAACTTTGGCAGAACAAGCCTAGATGATCCTTCAGGTTCCTGTTTCACAGAAGTAACTGCCAGACATTCTTCAGGACACATTGAAAAACAACAAACAAACTGCCAATAGGTGAGACAGTTCTTCAAATTTCCTGCTTCACTAAAAAGTCTGTCAGAGACTCTAGGCCTGAAGGCTAAAGATGGATACCTCAACATTGCAGAGGAACTTTGGATGACTGTCCAGGCAGCCAGATATCTCTGTGATTTTTAGAATTTTGGAAGTTTTTTACAATGCACTTCCTGTTTACTCAGGTAATATATCCTTGAATTGTCTCTGATGGAGTTGAAAATTACATGGTTATAATTTTCCTTAGTTGTTATAAGAGATAAATTACATACAAAACATTAGACTCGCAGAGAGGATAGATAATAGAATATTTTCTTTAATTTTGCCAAATACAAATAGACTAGATAATGTAACTAATTCTTGCTTGATAACTGTTTTGTTATATGTAATTTTACTATGTTAAAATGAAAATCTTCCTTTTTGATTAGACAGAAAATGGGGAGTACTTTGGGATGGTCTTTCTGTATGCTGTGAATATGTGTTGCTACCATTGGTTAACAAAGAAGCTGTTTGCCTATGACAGGACAGGATACAGCCAGGTAGGGAATCCAAGAGAGATAGAGGAAGGAGAAAAGTAGGGTTGGAACAAACACTGTGAGCTGCTGGGGGAGCAAGATGTAATGGAATACAGGTAAGCCACAAGACATGGGACAATACATAGATGAATAGAAACAGGTTAATTCAAGTTGTAAGAGCTAGTTATCAAGAAGCCTGAGCCATAGGCCACACAGTCTGTAATTAATATAAGCCTCTGAGTAACTATTTTATAAACAGCTATAGAAGCACAGGTGGGAGAGATTCATTCAGACTGTGGGGGCTAGGCGGGATGGAGAAACTTCCAGCTACACATGAGGAACTGAATTCAAGGGTTTCAGCATTGGGAAGGTTGAAAACCACTGTTGTAGAGTAACCAGAAAATCTAAAAAAAAATAAAAAATAAAAAATAACATGAAACCAATTGCTATTCTTCTGTTGAGAATGTTTTGATGGCTCTCTATCACCATGGAGTTGCAGCCTAAGCCATTGCCCAAGGTGCTTCTACATGAGAGGAATCTGCCTGCATCACAGGGCTGGCCTCCAGCCAGCATAGAAGGGCAAGCAGCAGAAGAGCCCTGAAGTTGCTGAGTTAGTCATAGGTGGGACATTCTTCCTGACTAGGAGAGGATCATAAAATGAAGAAGGGATGGAGGTGGGGATTATAATTAAGAAATATACTAGACAGAGCACTTGGCATATGACCTGAGGTATAGTCTGTGCTTAATTTTTTTTAATGGAAGTATTGATAATGAGTGAATAACATCACAGTCTGGCTCAGAGACCCCTTGTCCTTTTCTTGCTGGAAATAGGTTTGAGCCAGGCATCCTATCCAGCACCTTCTTTTATGTTCTATTGTTGACCTCTTTCTTATGCCTCTCTCGTAGATTTAATGATCTGGTGAGTTCAGCTCACTTGCTGCAGATCAACAGAGCATACAATGAGAATGATGTCATCCTAATGCGGTCTAAGCTTAACATTATTCTAAAGCTTTTCCTGATTTCTGATGTTCCTCCAAAGCTGAGGGTAAGGGATTTCCAGCTCTACCATGACCCTTTCCTTTTATAAAACCTCTAAAAACTGAATCACCACGTGCCTCATAGCTCCTGAGTCAACCAGATGCTCATTGCCTAGCAAATCCACAGGAAACTTCATTCTGAAGAGATGGTGTTCTAGGAGATGCTAGGGGGTCAAGAGAAGTCATTCTCCTTTCCTAGAGCCTCTAACAGTGACATGCTCCCATCCCATGGGTAGGTGAACATCTCTGAGTCTCAGAAGGATGTCATCTTTGCTGCTATTACAGAAGGCCACCTGGACCGGACCATCTTCCATGGGGCCATCATGTCCATCTTTCCTGTCATTATGTACTTCTGGAAAAGGTATTTAAATCCTCTTCCCTGGTGACTACCAAGTCAAATAGTTTTCTGTCTTCCCGTGTCTCACAATTTCCAGTTTTTTGAGCACTAAGGTAGTTGCTCCTACCCCTGCCCACTACACTCCATCCCACACTGAGTTAAGGGACGGACACGAGAGATCAACACCAGAATGCTGGCCCCACACCTCTCCTCTTGTGCTTTCTTGGATCCAGGGCAAGATATGTACTTAAGACCAGACTTCCCACAAATCATGAGGTAGACCACAGCACCTGAGGGACAAAGTCTGTCAAGGCAGAAAGTGTTTATAATAAAGAAAATCAAGAAAGAAGGTGGTCCAGAGCAGTTCACCGTTCTATCCAATTCTCACAACCACCACTGGAGGCACAGTTACCTGGAGGAAAGTCAGATATTCGGGTTTATGTCACCTCTTTCCCAAAATTCAAGTGACAAATGTATCGATTAATTCAAAGTGGAAACATGACAAGGAACCTATGAGGGGCCAAAATTCAAAACTTAAATGAACAAAATACCTGCAGACTGAATATAACCTGTGTTCTTGGTTCATGACCTGTTACTGCCAAGTGTAGTAGGTGGTTTCTGGCCTTGACTTTCGGGCCTAACTTCAGGGTTTAGGCCCACAGATTCGCAGAGACACACAGATGTTTACAATAGTTTTAGGCTGATCGGCCTCAGGCTCAGGCATATAGCTTGCTAGCTCTCTACCCTTCATCTAACCCATGATTCTTATCCTGTTCAGCCATGGGGCTCGGTACCTTTTCTCACAGCAGCATGGTTGTCCTCTGCTTCTTCTGGCTTCTCTCTGGCATTCTGCTCTGTGCTTCCTGTTCTCAGAGTTTTCTTAGTCTGGTAGCCCCGCCCACACTTCCTGCCTGCCTTTGGCCAATCAGCGCTTTGTATTAAACCAGTGGGTGGGACAATTATTTACAATGAAGCAACACAATCCCCCTATAGCCAAGAGTTGTGCTCAGAGTCTGGCTTGAGATGTCTCAGCTGATTGTCAACCCTGGCACTCCATTAGGCCTCTTCTGTGTTTCCCAGGTGGTGTGCAGCCTCATGGAAACCATAGATGACCAAAAGTTTCCTAGAGAAGCTGTCTTAGTCCGGCTTTCTCTTGCTGTGAAGAGACACCATGACCATGGCAACTCTTATAAAGGGAAGCATTTAATTGGGGCCGACTTACAGTTCAGAGGCTTAGTCCATGATCATCAGAGCAGAGGGCATGGCAGACATAGTGTGGGAGAGGTAGCTGAGAGTTCTACATCTGGATCAGCAGGCAGCAGGAGGAGAGAGTGGCCTTGGCCCTGGCTTGGGCTTCTGAAACTTTAAAGCCCTCCTGTGACACAGTACCTCTTAAAAAGCCACACCTACTCCAACAAGGCCATATCTCCAATAACGCCATTCCCTGTGAATCTTTGGGGGTCATTTTCATTCAAGTCAGCACAGAAACCTAATGAGGATACTTACAGCATATTGTGACTTTGGCTACTAGGGTTGGTTCCCTTTCTCTTAAAATTAAAAAAACAAAATGTGGTCATGGGGTCGAAGAGATGGCTCAGTAGTTAAGAAAACTTGTAAAAGAACTAAAATCAATTCTACATCAGGCAGCTTACTACCACCTACTATCTATAACTGTAGTTATGGGGATATGGCCCCTTCTGCCTCCTCAGTAAGCACTTATGCATATGGTGCACACATCGGCAAACAGGCTAAATAAAAATACATTTTAAAATGTGCCCTTCATTTAAATAAAGGTGTAGTTTTCTGTGAGATTATGTCTCCTAGCAACATCAGAAGCTACACTCATAAAGACTAATCAACATGACTGCTCAAGCATGAACTGAACAAGGAACACCAACAGACATGCTAAAGTAGACAATGGAGAGCCCATGAGGCCTCAGCGCTGCACAAAGAGCTACAGGCACCCAAGAGATACTTAAGAGTAGGAGAAATAGTTTTCCCCAGGGAGAAGCACAGCATTTGGATCCAGTATCAAGGGGTCAGCCCTAAAAACATACATTCAAGTAATATTATATAGAATTAACAGGTTATATTTAACTATGTGTATATACATATATGTATATTCATGTAATCACAATTAATGAAAAAAGAGCACATGAGTTTGGAAGAGGGCAATGGAAAGGTTTGGAGAGAAGAAATGGCAGGGGGAAGTCATGTAATTGTATTATCTCAAAAAAAATAAAATAAATACTGGAGAGATTGTTCAGTGGTTAAGAGCTTTCTGTCTGCTCTTCCAGAGGACCTGAATTCAGTTCTCAGCACCCACATGACCAGCTACAGTTGTTTGTAATTCCACTTCCAGAAGATCTGATGCCTTCTTCTGGCCTTCATGGGTATTACATGCACATGGTGCATAGGCATGCATTCAGGCAAAACATTGCTACACATAAAATAAAAAATAGTAAAGTTATAGAGGTTGCTTATCCATTCAATCCCTAAGACAAGTTATTTTATTCAAGACTGAAAGATGCACAAAATATTTAAGCTGTACCCTTTGAAAACCACTTGTTATTCAGAACTTAATTCTACTTTTCCTATGTAGGGCTTCATAGATACTTATCTTGAGACATTTTGAAGAATCAGAAACTTCTAGAAAATGTGTGTGTGTCCTTTGTTTAACTCAGTGCTCAGCTTCCCGCTATGTCTTTAGGACATTTAAACTTGCTTTGTGGAGGTTCTGAAGTTGACCTTCACCTGCTTATATACTTAATGATATTTGCTCTGTGCAAACTGTGGTCTCATCACAAATGAATGGACATTCTGTATCATGAGAAGAAGGTAGGGACAAAGCATTGTCATACAATCCCTGTTATACATTCAAGGAAACTCAAGTTTAGAGTTGCTATGGGACTAGCCTAGAATCATTTAGAAAGCCATTAAGCCAGAATTGGAGTCTATTCTCTTATCTCCATAAACAATGCATCTTTGCATATTAGAGCAAAGCAACTGTAATAACATAGTCTGGTCCTTGAGGAACAGGGAGATGGAAAAAACCATACTCCTGCCCACTTCAAGCCAAGGGACCAGAAGTGCAAACAATTAAACTTAGTCTTAACAACTAAGAAGTCCTGGATGGAAGGGACCAAAGAGAAAGTGATGACTGATCCAGGAGCAACAGAGAAGAAACATATGTCAAATGACAGTGAGTACATAGATCTGAGGAGCCACTTATCCTGCAGGGAAAGGCCTGCTGAAATTGGGGAAGCACCAAGGCTCTCAGGAAAGAAAGCATGGATCCCTGATGGTTTAGTAGGGGATTAGACAGAGGTTGTACAGTCTGATTCTAAGCCTGGGCACAGTGGCCTCTCCACAGACTCCGTCCACTATGGTTCCAGAAGGAAATCTACCACATAATGTATACGTAAATCCTTCACTGAGCCAGACCTGGGCAAGGAGAATGCCCTTGAAGCGCCCCCCCCCTCTCTCTCTCTCTCTCTCTGTGTGTGTGTGTGTGTGTGTGTGTGTGTGTGTGTGTGTGTGTGTGTGTGTGTATGTGTGTGTCACCCCACAGTTTGGGAGGGCTGGTTCTACCCAAGCTGCCCTTATGTTCTCTGTTCCGGCCATCCTGTGTAACCAGAAGCCAATTTTTCCCACAGGTTTTGTAATTTCAGGGCCACACGCTCTTATGTAGAGTACATGGGGAAGAAGTTTAAGGATGGAAGAATTCCTACCAAGACTACATACAAGTACCCGCCATGGAGTGGAGGTAAGTCCACCTCGGAACCACAGCCCATTTCTCCAGCGAACATGGGTCTGAAGAGCTGACTCTATGGCCTAACAGGACACAAAGGTGGTCAGCACCTTAACTTGGCCCTCTGAGAAAAAGGAGTGCTAAGGTGTGTCATGCAGTGATGAGGAGTGTTATCCAGAGACCACCCAGCAGGGACTCCCAGGATGCTGCTGGGCACTCCTGTCCCAGTCCACATGATGAGCTCCTGGCAATGGCAACCTCTTTGGCTGCTGTTCAAGAGGCTACCATCCAGCTATCACTATGGATACCCTACCATTCAAAATGTATTTTATAGAGCTAGGTATGAAAACCAGATACATGATGATAAATATACATGTTTTCATGCATATACAAATTCACACACACACACATATTTACAAAAATGTAGGGGAAATATAGAAATTAAGATTCAAGTATTGGTAGAATCATCTCTGTATTCTATGATTATTGATGAGATATATTTATTATTAATCTATATTTATAGAACATATATGTGCATATATATGTGTGTATATATGTGTGTATATGCCATATGTATATAGTAGTTTGAATGAGACTGGCCCCTATAAGCTTATATTTTTGAGTACTTAGGCTCCAGTTGGTGAAATTGTTTGTTTGGGAAGAACTTGGAGGTGTGGCCTTAATGGAGGGGGTGTGTCACTTACCATTCCCAGTCTACCTCAGGTTGTGGATCAAGATGTGAATTCTCAGCTGTTCCTTCAACCTGCTGTCATAGACTTTAACCCTCTGAAGTCAGAGGCCCAACTAAACATTTTTATAAGTTACCTTGGTCATGGTGTTTTATCACAGCAATATGAAAGTAACATACACACACATTACCTCATTAGCCCTCCCGCCTTTAGTATTTTCTTAGGCATTGTGCTGGCTAGTGTTGTATTAGGTTTCTGGCCTGGACTTTCTGGCCTAGCCTCGTGGCCATGACCGCAAATCCACAGTCCCATAGTCCCACCAAAACACACAGACGTTTGTATTAATTGTATGCTGATTGGCCTAAGGCCCAGGCATATAACTTGCTAATTCTTTACCCTTAAACTAACCCATGATTCTTATCCTGTTCAGCCATGCAGCTCGGTACCTTTTCTCAGAGCAGCATAGTTGTCCTCTGCATCTGCGGCCTTGTCTGGCATCTCTGTGGTGTCTCTACTCTGTTCTTCCTGTTCCCAGAGTTTTCCCAGTCTGGCAGCCCCGCCCACACTTCCTGTCTGCCTTCAGTCAGCGTATTTATTAAACCCATAGGCAGAACAATTATTTACAATGTAACATAATCCCACTACAGGTTAGTTTTTTTGGTTTTTGTTTTATGGTGTGTGTGTGTGTGTGTGTGTGTGTGTGTGTGTGTGTGTGTGTGTGTGTTTAACTTGACACAAACTAGAGTCAAGAAAACCTCAGTTGAGAAAATGCAATTGGTCTGCCTGTAGTTAAGTCTGTAGGGCATTTTCTTAATTACTGATTGATTCTGAAGGGCCCACTATACTAAGGGTAGTACCACCCCTGGGCAAGTGGTCCTGGGGTGCATAAGTAAGCAGGCCTCAAATTCTGTTAAGCGGCGTTTCCTGCATGGCCTCTGCTTCAGTTGCTGCCTCCAGGCTCCTGCCTTCAGTTCCTATCCTGACTTCCCTTCACAATGGACTGTAAACTATAAAATGAAATAGACCCTTTCCTCCTCAGGTTGCTTTTGGTCGTGGAAATTTTGGCCCTCAGAAATTTAACGTTGGAGCTAAGTTTTAAGCTAAAAGAGGAGGCCTGGTCTGCACTGAGATAAGGGGGTGGGAGCTCCTCATGGCAAAAACCTACCCAGTTAAGCTGACAGCTTACGAAAGGAAAGGCTCTAAGGAATTTTCTGCCCTGAAATGCACGGAAAAGTAGAAGCATCTGCAAATGGGATTCAAAGCAGACCGTATAGAGTGGAGGCCCATTCATTAGACTGCGCCAGAGAAAATGGGAGTCACATGAGCTGACGAGTCCTGAGGTCTGCTTCCAGTTTTTAGCCCAGATCAGATAGATACAAGTGCTTGCCTCTCCATAATGATCTGTCACTGACATTATAACCCTCAAGTATTAAACAAGAGCTTTCTCCTTTATTTGAAAAAGATCTGTTGTTTTGGGTGATGTTATAGTTTTAATGTGTTTCTGCCTTTCTTCCCAGGTGACCATGCAGTCTTAAGGTTCACCTTGCTCAAAGGTATTGAATGGTTTCGACCTCAACTTGGGACAAGTTCAGTCCAAAACTGTGAGTTGGAGTTTCACTGATTGCAAAAGTTCCCTGGCCAACTGGAGAGTGGTTCAGAGTCCAAATTAGCCCAGTTCTCTTATTAATTGTAGAGAGACTAAGCTCCTCCAATGGAAAGGAATTGTTCTGGGATGTATAGCTTGTGAGTGATAGCGATGGCTGAGAAGTACTTCTCCTGGCCCACTTCAGAATCCTGGCACAGCCCTCACCTGAGTAATCATGTCTCGTTGGTTCATTTGTAGCCCCCAGAGAAGGTGCATAAGCCTCTTTGTCTTGCTCATCTCAGATACCACAAGCAGTCTTTGCTGAGAGACCACCAGATGCCTTCTCCTTACCCAGGGTCTGCCTGCTGATTTGAACAGCATCTCCATCCTATCCTTCCCAATTCCTGGAGACTCCCACTGCTGGACCACATCCCCCAGTCCTTGCCCCCCTTGTTGGTAGCACAGTCTGTGCTTTTTCTTTCCTATCTTCCACCTCTAGAAGTCAAATTTATTCCCAAGCATCACACTATCTTTTGTTTCCATGAAGGCTTTCCATTCTTTCCCACGATTAGCTTTTGTATGGGGAAGAAGTCGATCGCCTCTGGACTGCCTCTCTAAGGCGGGAAATATCAGTATGAATATGATCCTAGTATTCATTTCTGATCTCCGTATTTACTTCCATGGGTCTATATGACTGACATTGTAACCTCTATATACAGAAGAAAGATTTCCTAGGACAAGAAAATGTGAATCTCACAATCCAGGTCTTCTGGACACCCTATAGTGTTAGAGCTCACCTTCACTTGCCCAGCCCCTCCCTGGAAGGTAACAGCTGGCAACTTTGCATCTAAAAGCATCTTACTACAAAAGTAGAAGCTAATGCAATGCACCCTCTATACTAATAATAGATTTTTAAACCGAATAACAACTTACTGATTTAAATCATGCATGTAACCATTATAATTCTATATCTAAAAAACAAAAAAACTGTGATTATAACTATTTTATGAAAATATGTATTTATAGAGAATGAAAATACCTCTCAATTTAGATCCCGATAGTCATCAAATAAGAAATATCACTGGGCCAGAGAGACGGCTCAGTGATTAAGAACAAAGGACCCAAGTTCAACTCCCAGAACCCATAACCACTATAATTCAGGCTGCAGAAGATATGACAGTGCTGTCCCTGAGGTGCCTGCTGTCACATGGCATAAACATACAAAGACACACATGTAGGGCCATACGTGGTAGTGCGTGTATGTAATTCCAGCATTCGGGAGGCAGAAGCAGGCAGATCTCTGTGAATTTGAGGCCAACCTGGTCTACACAGTGAGTTCTAGGCCATTCAGTACTACATAGACATTGAAGAGGAAGAAAAGAATCTTTAAAATTTTACATAAAAATATCCTTAATTACACTCACCATAAACATTCATTTTTTAACTTATAAGAATATCAAAATATTTTTAAGTAACCAAAAAGCAAGAGTGTAGGGGCCTATATTCATGTTACAATGCTATTACAAGGTACCATTTGGTATTCAGAAAAGTAAAGCAAAGTATCTCCAAACCGCATTACATTATGGTTATCTGAAGAGAACGGCTCCCATAGGCTCATATATTTGTATGCTTAGTCACCAGGGGGTACAACTATTTGAGAAGGATTAGGAGGTGTGGCCTTGTTGGGGTAGGTGTGGCTTTGTTGGAGGAAGCATGTTATGAGGGATGGGTTTTAAGGTTTCCAAAGCTCTTTCTGCTGCCTGAAGATTAGAGTGTAATGTTCTCAGCTACTGCTCCAACTCCATGCCTGTCTATCGCTGTGGTTATAGCTATAGTTTTCCTTGTCACCAGATTCCAGAAAGACGTTCACAAAAGAGATGTAAAGTGTATACGGGTGAGAGGATAGTTTTGGTTTGATAATGCAAATTAGGACAGAAAGGTACAACACTTTGCACTCACCAAGATAGGATAGGTAATGGAGTATTTTCTCTGAATTTGTCAAATGCAAATGGGCTAGACATTGTTAAGGTAGTTATTGACTTATATATTTGTATAGTTATTGCACTTACTGTAACTAACATAGAATAGTTTTCCTATGTTAGTTAAAACCTTCACTTTCTATTTAGACAAAAAGGGGGAAATGTATGATATTTTGTTTGTGTTCTGACAAGGTTTTTCTAGAGATCAAAGGGCAGTGCTAGCCACTAGTTAACCATGGAGGCCAGGCAGTGGTGACACACATCTTTAATTTCAGCACTTGGGAGGAGGAAGCAGAAAGATCATGAGTTCAAGTCCACCCTGGGATAAAAGAGAAACAAAGCTAGGCAGTGGTGCTGTACACATTTAATCCCAATACTAGGAAGGTAGAGACAGGATCTCAGCCCCCATTATGTCAAAGGATCTAGAGAAATAAGAAGTCACTGGGGACAGTTCCCTTACTTCTCTGTTCTCTCAGAATATTACTCCAACATTTGACTCCTGGATTTTGTTGCTGAGACTGATTGGGATCATGCTATAAATGGCACCCAATGTGGGGCAAGAATTTTGACATAAAGCCTTAAAAGGCTTTAAAAGGGATTCTAAACACACAAAAAACAGAGTCAAAACTCACATTTTTGGTAATTTTTTTTTCTTGGATAGGCTCTGTTTGCTAGTGGCAAGCAGAGGTGGGACTCCTTTAAAAGATGGCTTTCTTACTCAGTGTAGTAGGAGGTTTTCTGACCCGGACTTTCAGGCCTAGCCACAAGGTTTAGGCCTGCAGATCCACAGACTAGCAGAGACACACAGATGTTTACAATAGTTTTAGGCTGATTGACCTAAGGCCCAGGCATATAACTTGCTAACTTTTTACCCTTAAACTGACCCATGTCTCTTATCCTGTTCAGCCATTCGGCTAGGTACCTTTCTTTAGAGTAGCATAGTTGTCCTCTGTTTCTTCCGGCTTCTCTCTGGTATTCTGCTCTGTTCTGCCTGGTCTCATAGTTTTCTTAGTCTGGTAGCCCCGCCCACACTTCCTGCCTGCCTTTGGCCAATCAGCGCTTTTTATTAAACCAGTGGGTGGGACTATCATTTACAATGGAACAACATAATCTCCCACACTGGCAGCAACAAGAGCACAGCTCTTTTAAGAGGTCCTGCTACCAAACTTAAAAGGGGCCTATGAGAAGTGGTTGGCATGATGCTCAACGACAGTGTGGACCCAGAAGCTCCCCAGAGGTGGGTGGTAAACATGGCTCTTGCCAATGCCTCTGGCCATGCCTCCACCATGAAGCTGGGCTCTTAGGGAACAAGCCAGGGCAGAGCCAGTTGCTAGGGCAGAGGTGGAGGTCCAGTCCATACCACTTAGCAGCTTAAAGGCTTATATGGTCATATCATAAGATAGAGATATGCAATAAAAACAGATTCAGATGAGGGAAAAAAAACTCTAAACAATTTATAGGATGTCTGAAAATTTTGCATAGGCTTGGGAGAGAGAAGAAAAAGAGTAGAAACAGTCATAGAGTTAAAAATAATAGTAAATTCCTTAAAAGAGAATAGCATAATGTAGAGATATTTTATAATATAATAAAAACAGTCAGAGATATCAGGGGACAGATCCACCTCTTTCTGTCTTTTTTTTCCAGAGAGAGTCTTCTGTGTAACAGTCCTGGCTGTCCTGGAACTTGCTTTGAAGACCAGGCTGGCTTTGAACTCACAGGGATTCTCTTGCCTCTGCTTCCCAAGTGCTGGGACTAACAGTGTGAACCATGGCTTCTTCTGCCTGCTCTGTCTTTCTATGCCTATCTTAACACTCTCTTCTTCGCTCAGTTAAGGCGTGGCACCACCACTGCCTGCCTGGGAGCCTGGAACTCCTTCTGTAAACTAAGATGACCCTCAAACTCAGATTGGACTAAGGGCGTAGGTCACCACTCCCAGGATATTCCCTGTGCTGGGATTAAAGGTGTGAATCACCACTCTCTGATCCTCCTAGAATGACTGTGGATAGATCCCTGTGATATCTCCAGATGTTTTTATTATATTACAAAATATCACCACAGCATAATAAAAATACAATAAGCTGTGTAAAGGTGAAAAATACATGAAGAGTCTGGACTCTATATTTTATTGTGTCGTCTTTAGATTTTTTTGATGGTTAATTGGCAAATGACAACTGATGAGAGGCATTTGATTCTAAAAGCTACTAAATTAAACTGACCTATATATTTTAAAAATATCTTGACTTCAAAATTTAAGTAAAAAGATATGTTACTTCAGGAAAGAGGTTCCACTTTTATTTCCACAGGAAATGAGAAGCTCTGGATTCATTCTGGGTTAAGAAAAATCAGGTTTGATCAAGGATGACTCCCTGAAAACTCTTCAATGGGAGTGGATAATCCAAAATTTCAAAGCATCTCTGTTGCAGTTTCCTCTGAGTTCTGCATCCAGAACAGCTTCAGGACTGCTAGCTGAGATGATACAGTCTCACAGAATTCTCCAGTCAGGACCTAACCATTATCCTAAATTTTCTGAGGGTCCCCCAGCAGGAAGTAGTCTAAAGAACCACATCTACATCCCCCCAAATAAATTATGGATATTTGTCATTGTAAAGGAGATTGATGACAAGTTTTTATGGATGATGATCAGGAAAAAAAGCTGAACAATGGAGATTAGATTCAGTGATCTTGTTCTGAAAAGAAAAAGGTGGGATATAGATGATAGAATAAAAGGGTAGATTATTGAATCTACTTTAATCCAAATAATAATTATTAATCTTACACATTTTACATTGATATGATTTTAGTTTATTGATACAAGTTTAAAGTTAATTTTGTTATATGTATATTCCTGTTTTGGTTATGATACTATTTATGCAAGTCACTTAAAATGTAATGCATAATTATGAACTACAGATTAAAAGTCATCAATAATAGTCAAACTTATAGTCATGTTAGTTAGGTTTTCTAGGTATACAGAGATATATTTCAGATAAATAGGTGATCTTCAAACACTTCAAAGACTTACAGAATTTACCATTTTAAAAGTTTTTATAACTTAGGATTCTTTTGACATGAGATATGTCTGCTCCTAGCAGCACCAATCTACTCCTTAGAGAATGATGAATACTGAAGACATTCCATGTGGAGTTTGTTTTTCTTTTGATAAAACTGACCTATTGGGCAGGAAACTGTCCTTTTCTCAACTGCTGACAGTAAGTACACTGTCCAATCTGGACAAGCAAGACAAAAGACACAAAGCTACTGCCGAACTTTGTCAAGACAGGGTAGGACATTCCTTCAAAATTTCCTGCTTCTGAAAAAGGTCTCTCAGATATTCTGGACCTATAAACCAAAGTTCAATGCCCCAACATTGCATAGAAATTTTGGGTGACTGTCCAGGCAGCAATTTGTCCCTGTCATTAGGTAATATTTCATCTTTCTGGAGTCTTTGATAAAGTTGAAGACTAAATAGTTTTAATTATAGTTTTTCTTAGTTATAATAGAAAGTAAATGCAAAATTTAGACTCAAAAAGATAATTGTTTTCTCTAATTTTGTCAAATTTAAATGGTAGAATATTGTTACTGTAATTCTTAATAACTGTTTTTGTTATATATAGTTTTACTACATTAAGGTTAAGACCATTTCTTAAAATTAGACAAAGGGGGAAATGCTGTGGGATAATGCTCTTGTGCACTGTAAGTTTTTATCACTTGAATTGGTTTAATAAAACATTGATTGGTGAGTAATTGGCAGAGAGTATAGGCAGGGCAACTAGACTAGGAAAACTCTAGGAAGAGGACAGCTGAAGTCAAGAATCTCAGCCTGACATAGAGGGAGCAGGAGATAAATGTGCCATGCTAACAATAGTACTATCACATGGCAGAGTGAAAATAAGGAATATGGGCTAACATAAAGTATAAGAGTTAGTAATAACCTTGAGCTACTATTCGAGGATCTATGGTTAATATAAGCCTCTGTGTGGTAATTTGAGAAGTGGCTTCTGGGTATTTGGGAGTTACTGGTGGGACAGAAACTTCATATAGTCAGTCTACTTTCCACCATGATGATCATGAACTAATGCTCTAAAACTGTGAGCAAGACCCCAATTAAATGCTTTCTTAGATAAATTGCCTCAGCCTTGGTGTCTCCACATAGCAATAGAACAGTGACTAAGACATGGAATTGTTAGATGATGTTTATAAAAATCCATCATACCATTCCATGTCTTTAGTTTTTTCATATGGCACAATCCAAAAAGTAGGTGCACAATCTGTTAAATAAAAATCTTTTCTCAAATGACAAGAAAACAACTGAATCTAGAAGTAAATATGAATAGGAAGCCAAAACTGTATCTGCTCTACTCACAGCCATTGATCCCTGTAGGAGTACAGGTGGGGCAATGGATGTGGGGAGTTACCTTCTTTTGTCAGAATGTAGAGTGTGCTATGCATTCTGACTTTTTCCTTTGCATCTGTCTTAAGCATCATCTAGCAACCTCACCCAGCCAAGCCGACTTACTGTCTCTGCCATGCAGTTGAGTTCTTCTGTTCTGAGGTAGGTGTGAGCTACAAATTCTTGGCCCAGAGATGTTCTGTCTACATGCACAATGGGCAAAAGGATCAACTTCCCAGGGTCGGCTCCATGTTCTGACACCGCCCTGCATGTAGAAAGTGAAGCCTAGTACACCAAAGTCTCAGCAGTCAGGAAGGGAGATCTCTGTAGGAGTCTTTGCTCAACTACCATTAGGACAGGCATTTTAAATTACAACACACCAGCATTTATGTAATTTCGGTTATTTTATTTGCTGGATTCTCCCCCCCCCCCCCCGTGTGTGTGTGATTTATGTGTTTATTTTCATGTATACATGTACATATATACAGGTACACACACATTTGTGGATGTGCATGTAGAGGCCAGAGGTCAACACCGAGTATCTCCCACAGTCCCTTTATTTTTTCGCAGCAGCGCCTCTCCCTGAACTAGCTGGTGAGTCCTGAGGATCTTCCTGTCTCTGCCTTCCACCCCAGCACTGGGATTTTAGGCTCATGCTGTCACAGCTGGCTTTTAACATGAGTGTTTAGAATCCAAACTCGGGTCTTCATTCTTGCTCAGCAATCACTTTGCCAACAGAACCATCTCCCCACCCTCACCCTGCTCTTCCCTTTTACCTTGTCTTTTAGACCAAAATTGTCCTACATCAAAAAAGAGAAAAAGTAATCAAGTCAGGTCCAGATCAGAGATGATTCATTCCTCAGCAGCCTCCAACACTGACAGAAGCCTTTTTGGTCAGAAATGAAATGCCCTGGTACCATCTGCAAAGATCAAGTAGGAAAATGAATGGGGCAGCCCAGACACAGCATGACCAGACTAAGATGGGTAAGATGTGGACAAAAAGTGTAAAGAGGTAACCCCTTTGCCCGCCCTAAGACTGAGGGGGGCATATGGGTTGTCAGTTAAGTCACCTGACCTAAGATATTATTCTGCAGTTCCATAGCCTTGGACAGATCCTGGCTGAGGGTTGCTGAAAAGTCTCATGATGGAAGGATGGATGGATAGATGGATGGGATGGGTGGGTGGGGTGGATGGTTGATGGATGGATGAATAGATTGATGGATAAGTGGATGGATGGATAGATGGATGGGATGGGTGGGTGGGTGGGTGGATGGATAGATTGACAGATGGGTGGATGGGATGGGTGGATGGTTTGGATGGGTAGGTGGGTGGGTGGAGATGTCGCTGAATACCACAGGAAGTGAGGCACTAATTATTCTCATCTCCATTTGCACGATGGCTCCCACCCATTGTCTCAGTAAATCTTGACTTTTAGATTGGTGAAGAAGCTGGTGTGCTGAGCAGGGAGGGGATTTTCTGAATGTACCATTTCCCATTCTTGTGTTCTCATCCTGTGTTTTCCATCCATGCAGCTTCCTGTACACAGCAACAGTTGCTCTTCCCTGAGCTCTGTTCATTTGCAACTAATACAGTTTCATAACGTTTTTTTTTTTTTTTGATCAAAGCACATAAGCAATGGCCTTCATCTTAGAATAACTAGACTTACTTCACATCTATTGAAAAAAGTCAGGTATAACATGACATGAACTTATGAACTAGTCCCTCAGCTAGCTCTATAATTTTATGGATTAAAGAATACAGAATTATGAAGCTTACTAGGGAACCCTTTCAAATGATCGCAAATGTGTCATGTGCTGATGACTTTTACCCTAAACTTTTCCAAAGGATCAAACATGTTATGATGTTATAACCGGGCCTATGAACCCAGGACTGAAGCCATCTGGTGAGGTTGGGATTAAAGCAGGTAGGGAAAGACAGTAGGCACGCTTGGTCTCAGAGGAAGTCGGAGATAGGCAAGGTTCAAGTAGCATGCCTCGAAGCCCCCGTGTCAACCCACCCAAAACAAGTATTCAGCACAAGAAAGGCTCAGAAGAAAGAAGTGAAGCTTCCCTTGCCTCACAGGGATGACGCTTAAAAACAAGACTTCAATTCATCACAAGAATAGTGACGATAAAACAGAATTCTCATAGACAAAAATCAAGTAAAAAATGCGATTCCTGGCAGGGAATGAACAAGAGCCTAGTCAGTGGAATTAAGGTCTCAGGAAAGAATTTAATCAAAAAAGAGCATGAGGGTCTAGTATCGTGCTGACTTTGGGGTCACAGGATAAATGCCCTCCAGGTAGATTAAGACAGGACTGAACTCTTACATGTGGCTGTACATGAGTCTCAAGGAAAGGAAAGATGATTTCACTCATTTGAGAGAATGATCTTTGGACTGTTTTCTCACTGATAATTACCAGAGGGATAAACTCCTACAGCTTTGCCTATAGGCGAGGGCTGTATAATTTGTAGGGCAAAGGCTTTGTCCCATTTTTCTTTGTATCTCCATTACCTGACACAGTGACGCATTAATAGTTTCCCCACAAACAGGTACCGGATACATGAGTAAATGAAATAAACCATGAAATTATGCTTCATCTTTTTTCTGCCCATCAAGTTTCCTGACCTGTTACCAGAAAAATCAGTCAATGATCAATTGCATCCATAATACTCTTCATACTCCCTGGATATCTTTAAAGTCTATGGTTCTCAGTGCTTTGACAACTTTTATTTTTTCTTTTATTGTTTTAGGAAGTTCATACAGCCCAGATTAAGGAGTGACTGGCAGATTCAGAAAGAAGAAAGGCAAGAGACACTGAAGGGTGTGCCTCCACCTTCAGAGAAGCCTTTGCAGGTGTGTGCATCGCAGAGTGACATGAGGGTGTGTGATTTCCACTGACACAGATCCAGATGTTTCCTCAAGAAGAGGGAGCACCTTGTGTGTACAGCACCCTGGGGTGCCAGCCCTCATCCCTACACAGTAATCAGCCAGAATAAAAGATTCGCCCTGTTTACTGTCTTCCATTCTCACTCATGTTGAATCTAAAGGAACTGAGCTCACAGAAATAAGGGATAAGATATCAGTTACCAGAAGTTGAGAAATCAGGGGACTTCAGGTGGTTATAGCAGATGGTGCAGAGATGCAGTTGAGTAGAAAAGAGTCCAAAATTCTACAGTGTAGTCATGGCAACTATGACCTCAAAATAGTAAAAATTTGAATGTTCCCAACAAAGAAATAATAAATTAGGTCACAGACTGGTAATGGCCTGATATATTGCATATTATATATGTGCTCTGAGATATCACACCATGTCCCACAAATACATACCATTACAAGTCATTTGGAGGAAAAAAAAACCTGGTCTGGGTACATAGTTCATAGTTCACGTGCTAAGTATATACAGACCTGTATTTAATACACAAGGCCCTGTATTTAGTTCGCAGTATCTTCTCATTGTTTTAATCTTGTCTACTTGATTGGATTGAGAGCAACTTTAGAGACTAGTAAGGCATCTAATTTTGTATCGGTGTGATTGATTTCCCAGAACTGGTAGATCCTAAGGGGATGTAGGAATGCCTTTCTGTATGGTGTAACTATCAATCTTTAAATAAAGTAGCTGTTTTGGGCCTTGGTGAGCACTGTAGAAGTAGTAGATGGGGAATCAGAATAGGTAGGGAAAGAACGGCAGAGTCAGAGCAGATCAAGACAGATATCCAAAGAAGAAACATGTAAGGAACGCAGGTGAGCACGGCCCACTAGCAGGACAGATTAATGAGAATGGGTTGAAAGATGAAGGAGCTAGCTAGCAATGTGCCTGAGCCATAGGCCAAACAGCATGAAGCTAATATAAGTGTCTGAGTCATTTTGGGGGCCTAAACAGCGGCGGGCGGCTAAGGAGTCTGGGACTGCAGGTCTGTGGGTCTGGACCTCTGGCTAGTCGGACTGGAAAACTCTATGTAACACTAAGGGCTCTGACCTAATGAGAGGGTCAATCCACCAACGAATTCATTACTTGGTGCCGTTATTGAGAGGTGATGAAATGTAGAAGGTAGGCCTCATTTGGGGACCTAGCTTTCTCTGGTCCCTTGTACTCTATCTCTCTGCTTCCCTCTGACAGGAATTGAGGATGCTTCCCCACTAAACACTCCCATCACTATGAAATCCTTCCCAAGTTGGGCCAAGTAATCATAAACTGAACTCACTAAAACTATAGGCCAAGGAATAGACAAGGAGATGCATGCCTGAGGCAGTCCATTCTGAAGAGAAAACAGGCTTGCCCACAAGGCACCAGGAAGCACTATTATGGTGAGCGAATGTATGGTCTGGTATGGAAAAGAGAGAAAAAGAAAGGTTCTTGCCCCGTGGAAAGAGGCGTATCTGAAGAGGTAAAAGCGGTATGGAGCAGGCTGAAGTGGGTGGTTTGATTGAAAGCCAGGGCCATGTCTGGGTTCATGGTCCTATGCAGCCATGGTCTGTGTCGATGTCCTTAGCCCCTGATACCACCAAAGGCTGAGAAGATACGGTTATATAGGGTTGGCCCCACCCCTCACTGACTGTAACTCTATGGAGAACTTGTCTTCATAGGCTAAAGTGCTCAGGAAAGAGAGTCTTACACTCTATCTGGGCAGCACAGAAGAGCTGACCCTGTAGAAAGGATGAGTCATCCCTGAGGACAAGAGAGTGGTCCTCTTGCCTGAGGTGGGATGGTGAGAGCAAGGGAAAGAAACCCTCCCACCTCACCCCTACCACCTGCAGCTGGCAAGGGAGCTGACCCTCCTCTTTACCAGGGGCAGCATTACAGAAGTGGGCCCCGCACCTCATCTGGGCAGCCCCTGTTGACAGAGACATGAATACAGGAGATCTGACCCTGCCCTTCACCCCTCATTTGGTGGTGTGGGTCGAGGAGAGATGCCCCTCCACCTGTGGCGGGTGAGAGAGCTGGCGCTGAGGTCATAATAACAGGAGAGCCATCCTTATCTGCAGCACTTGGGAGAGTGGTCCCTGCATCTTACTTGGGCAATGTATTAGAGCTGACCTTGATGATGTAGGTGTGGGTGAGCCAACCCTGAGAGTATGAAAGCGGGAGAATTGGTCCCATCTCACTCAAGAAATCGGGATTGAGACTGGGGCTTTGCCACAGCAGAATTGTTAGATATTTTGAAAACCTCCAGACTCCCCTAGGGGAGTTTGTCTGAATGCATGGTGAGATTCTGCAGCATAATAAGAGGTGGAATTTCTCTGATAGGAAATGAATCTGAAAGAATTAGTAATAGTCCAGCTACTAGAGCAGTGGTTCTCAACCTGTGGGTCATACAGGGGTTGGATATTAGATAACCTGTGTAGCAGATATTTGCGTGACAACTCATAACATTAGCAAATTTTCAGTTATTTGGGGGGTATAGGGAAAAGGAGCTGTCCAAAGAAATCCACCCAGGCTCTGAAATTAGGGTCAGTGAAAGAAGCACAGCTGTATCTGAAATACTTTATCCCATAGCCCAGAACCCAAAACAATAGGCTTTGACTCTGAAACTAGTACCAAAGGATCACTATTGGTCTCTAGAGTCAGAGCCAGCAAAAGAAAATTCCCCACCCTTAGAATCAAAGTCTAAAAGCAAAAAAAAAAAAAAAAGTCTTTAAAACCAGAGCCATCTCTGCCCCTGACCAACAAAACTAACCAATCCTTGAGTACCCTGGAGAAATTCGACCCCTAAGAAGCCCCTATATAAACCCCTCTGCCCGTTTAGTTGTGGGCTGTTCTTTCCCACCCTGGTAGAGGCAGCCACTTTCCCGGACTCCTCCTTTCCAAATAAATCTCTTTCTCAAAAGTGAAGATCTTCATTCTCTGCCACAGAGAAGAACTTGCTGAGCCATCCCTTAGGGGACTAAGCAAGGCAGAGCAGAAAAAGAAGGAACTTTTTGCCGGAGCCAGAGGAGATTGCTACATTTCTGCTCTGGTTTCCCCTTCAGCAGAGTAAATCAAAAGAAGAAACATCTTGGTCTAAAGAGAAGCAGAGCTCTGCTGGGAAATCCTCTTAAGGGGAAGGAAGGAGCAAAGCTCAGCTGTAGAGACTCTCCCAGAGAGGACAGGATTGCTATACCCTGCAGAGAGACCATCCCCACCACACCCCAGCTTCAGGGATAGCCTGACTTCCCCAATAGTCAGGATACCTTTCCCCCCCAGAGCTGGGCTGTCTCACTGCGGCTCCAGACATCAGAGCTATCCTAACAGGAAGGTGTAGCCTGACTTCCTGAACAGTCAGGATACCTTTCACCCTCTCCCCAGAGTTAACACTGGCTTACAGGGGGTTAACATCACATGAGGAACTGTATCATAAGGCTGCAGCATTAGAAGGGTTGAGAACCGCTGTACTAGGGCCTTAGAAAACACCTACACATCCCTACCGGATCCAAGGAAATATCCCCTTATAGACGGAATTAGCTTAAGCATGAGAAAGACATGGCCAAATCGAGAGGACTGACAGGGAAATGTAGTTCATAGAACAGCACTGTGGAATCCCATAGCATTCCCTGGGAAATAGACATGAACCATTCATATTCAGGAGTTTCAAAAACCCAATATAGCTCATTTTTACACTAGAATTATAAAAATAAAGATGACACTCCTTTGTGAATGGCATGTTCTCTCCAGAGGTGTAGCCACTGTTAAGTTACCCAGGATCTAGTAAATAACTCCACACCCATGCAATGTATGTTATTAAAAATATATACATAGTAATAGGAGGGAGATGTATTGGGAAGAAGGTCCCAGAAGAGAGTGAGAGGAAAATAAGAGGTGGGTGTGGGAGATGAATATGATCAAAATATATTATGTATAGCGTTATTAAAGAATAAGTTAGAAATTATTTTTCAAAGAATGGTATGTCCCCTTTCTCTGCTTCATTAGCCAAGTTGTTGAATAAGACGTTTAAGACCCGGGCCAGGCTATTCACTGGCTTGAGAAAGGAGAAATGTGCTCGGGACATAAGGCCTATTATCACAAAATCTGGTAAGAAAAAAAAAATGAGCAAATAAAAATGAGAAAGGAAAAGAAATGAGCCAGTTAGGACATCGAGAAAGCAGGCGGTCCATTATTCGTTTTGTGCCAGCACCACCCAAGAAAAGACAGAGAAAGCTAGTGACATCTTGGTAGCTTCATGAAAGAAATTTAAATCTGAACAATTTTTATTTCCGTTTTCTTTCCTCTGGCACTCACTGCTCGCTGTGAGGATGAATTCCCTCATCCTCTGTGACTGGAGATGGGACGGAAGTCACCCCAAAATAAGGACTGTGAGGAAGGCCAGAGACCAATATCTCTCTGTTCACTGGCTACTCAAAAACAAGAGATGGCCATCAGAATAAAACCAGCACCATTGCACTTGAGGGCATCCACTCCATACTTGGTACTATGTCCCTGCCCTTGAAAACTCTCCGGGATGGTTTTTACCTTGAGAAAGATAGTGCAGAATCTGGAACTGGAGGGTCTGGAGGGCTGGGGTTGGATTTAATGTTCCGGTAGTAAAGACAATATTGATGGAGAAATATTAGCTTTACAGCTGTTATCTTTAGGTAGGGCAGTAAATATCAGATGCTGCCAACTGACAGGCAGGCATGTAGAAATTGAAGAGACCATAAAAGAATTAAAGAAGGTTGAGATATTATGGCATGTTCAGTACCTTCAGTAGCTCTAGATGGGTTATATACAATTTTTAAAATCCAGTCAGAACTTGGAGAATAACTACAGACTTGCAAAACTAGCTTGTGTTTACCCAGGAGGGAAGGCAGCGGGCATTCCAGGCACACCTTGTTGTGCCCACACAGTCCTTTCACTGTTACAGAAGGAAGTCCACTCTTCTCTAATTCTCTTTCATCAGTATCCTGCTTCCATCAATCCATGATGTCAATGCTAGCTGATGAGGAGACTCATGGGAGACTCGATATGACAAGGTGAGCTATCAGCTCCAATAAAGCTCTGGAACTCAGACCAACCTGAAATTCTTAGGCCTGGTCTGGCTGGGTAAGAAGCACAGGACTTAAGGCATGGTACAGGATAAAATAAAACCCTTTCCCATCTAGTCTGTGGTAAAGGATGGCTAAGAGTCTCAGGGACCCCTGAGTTATCAGTAAGCTTTTATTACTCATTGAGACTCTAACTAGTCTAATTACTAAGAACGGAGCTACCTGGAACAGGTATATATTCCAGTAAGAAGCATCTGAAATATAAAGAGGGAGGCTCTTGGCATTCCTCTGCCAGTGCAGGTACTTGTCACCAACACTGATAGTATGAAGTGGGTTCTCTGGCAAAAATAAGGACAAAAAGTACCTCTAGGTTCTTGCTCACAGCTCTGAAAAGGAACTGAGAACAGGCAGACACATCCTTCAGAATAACATTTTTTAGCAATACCCTAAACCACTGACCACTACCTTATCCATCACAGATTGAACTGGCCTTCCTATGGGGGGGGGGACACAGGACGATTTAGGAGCCTATTTCATAAGCCTCAGGCTGCTGCACAGCAGACTCCCATTCTGAAGAACAACATTATTTATTAACAGCAAGAGTTGGTGGTCAGTCCATCTCTGAGTCAGGTAAGGACTAAGACCCTTGTACCTGGACCAAGTTATTCATGCACCCTTTCCCCAACAAAGCAATGGTCTTTCACTCTAACAGCTTCCTAACAGCTCCTTAGTAAACACCCTTTTGTGGTCAAATACATCCTGGGATATCCTGCCAGAGCTAGAGGCAATGGGCTGATCCAGCCTGAACTAGTTTGGTGTGTTGAGAGAATTTGGTGGGGTTTTTTGTTTGTTTGTTTGTTTTTTACATAGGACCTCACCGTGTATCTAGAACTCATTATGTTGGTCAGGCCAGTCTCAAAATCACAGATATGTAGCTGACTCTGCTTCCCAAGTGCTGAATTAAAGCCACCACGCCCTCCCTCTGAGTTGTCAGTAGGCTTTTTTTTTTAGGGAAACTTCATATTTACTATCTTATGCCTGTTCATGATTGGGAATGCATAGATGAAAATCAGTTGCATCATGGGAAAGAATATGCACAGTGAACAATGATGTACACAATCCAAGCCTATTCATCCAAACACAAAGCCACCTACACCTCACCCTAGCAACCATTTTATCTTCTGAACCCATAAAAGAAAGCTCTGGGCAATGATCAAGAGATCCTGAGTAAATCTTGCTCAGAGCTGACTGATCTCTTGAGACATAACTACTCTATACTTTCACATTCTTCTTGGAGGAAAAAAAAAAAACTTGTTACATTGCTATTTGTGTGTTTCTTCAATTCTTTGAACAAGATGTCAAGAACCTGGAAATAACTTCTTCAGCCAGCAGCTATAGTACATTCCCATGTGTTAAATACTCTAGGTCTTCAGATCCAATAAGAGAACCTGGAATGTGGTACATTACTCACTCTGGCTTGACACAGAAGCAAATCAGAGCAACCAGTGAGCAGAGCTACGGGTGGACAGTAATAGCTCTGGAGCTATGGTCACTGGCTGTTTGCAGTGGCTTGCCCTGAGGATGGCATGAGGGAGGCAGAATGGGATCTACATAAGGAAAGCCTCTCTCTAGGGAAAAAAGTGTGGGAAGAGATACATGATCCACAGACACGACTGAGTGTGTACATATACTCACCCGTGTTAAGATCTCTGCTCCTTGAAATATGAGAGCAGGTGGCTTCACTGAGTCACAGGCGCTGTTCCCAGCCTTTTAGGCTGGTCTAAGGGTCCAGAAGATTCATACAGACATAAAAATTATAGACTAGGAATATGGATTATCTCTAAAATATAATGGCTCAGTGGTTGTAACCCAACAAAGTGTCTATCTTCAGTCGTGCATCTAGGTGCATTGTTTGACCCACATATAGATATATTGAGCTGTCCAATCACACAGGATTGGAAGACTATTATATTGACTCTTTTCCAGACAGCACTGGCTATAAATATACGTTTATGCAAATATAGCTACCGGTCTCATTCAAGTTTTTAGACAAAGAGCCAAAAGTCACCAGGGCTCCCATTTCATAGGTCATGTTGCTCATAACAGGGTTTACAAACATGATATATCAGGGCACTGATGCTTACCATATAACTTTCCAGTAGCAAGGTTGGCAGAGAGAAAGAACAATTTGAAAACAAACAGATATGGGCCCTAAAGCAAATCCCTTTTGGTCAAATGGACTAAAGTCTCTGGGAGGGAGTATTAATAAACTTAAATATCCACACAGATAACCTACCTTCTTCTCTTTATGAAGAGCCATACAGAGAGTATGGCTGTCTAATGCTATCAACACCAAATCCTTGGTAAAGGTCTCAGTGGGGACTCAAGATGAATTGTCTATTTCTTGACATAGCACGAGGAGTCATTAGCCCTTCAAATGTGGTCCCCAAAAGAACTCGATAAGACTCTAGACCAGTCATTACGGTGAATGCACTGAATGAGCTAAGATAGATATTGTTGGGTACAACAGTGAGCCTCTTGGTCCAACATGTCACTTTGCCCATAGTTCTGGGGAATCATTTATGGATCTTGTCCTGTTGGCCAGCATGTGTCATGTACCTCCTAATACCAGACACCCCCCCCCCCCCCCCCCCCCCGCTGCCATCACCACATTGTTTAAAGATGACGTCATCAAGTTTATTGTATTGGATGGTTCAGTTGTTCCTTACAGCTCCCTGATAGGCACTTTTCCTTTCCCACGTGCAGGCTGAGTCCTCTGCTCCTTATCTTAATCTTCAGATTTGTGCTGCTCAGGTCTAAGGTTCTCTTCTTCATAAAGGACAATCTTTATTTATATATATATATATATATCTGTCAGAAGTCATGTCTTTAAGAACCAGCATAGAAGCAGAGGTCAAGAGGTGGTTGACCATGATGCTGTTACAGAAGAAGTAAAGAGAACACATTTTTAGGCTAAACCCAGTGGGAGTGGGATACTTCACTTCCTACTCTGTGTACTGAAGGAAAGTAGCCTGAGGTGTGGTTCCCCGCCTCTTCCCCTCCCCCCAAAGGCATGAGTGAATCACTTCCGTGCTAGTGACCCTTCTGAAACATTCCCTGCTGTTCACAGATGGAACCCAAATTCTTTGGCACAGTATCTAAGGCCACAAAGGACCTGGTTCCTACCTCCTTCATTCACCGTACTGGGTTTTACACCATAAGTCTTCCGCCTCAAAGGTACTCACCATCATCTCCACCAGTGACTTTATTCCTCCTAAGAACTTGCTTTCTTTCCAGAGGCTTCCTAGTGTTCCAACACCAGAAGACTGAGCCTCTGGCTTGTTTCTGTCCCCACCACACCAACGGCTATTATGATTCATAGGCTACCTCCCTGATTAGATGATGAACCTTCTAAGGGCAGTGTCTATGCATCTACAATGCATCTGAAAGGAATAATGGGCATAAGAGCCACATAAGGATTTAGATAACACGCTGCCGGTATGGATATCTGGGACAGCTTAGTTAAGATGGCAGTTAATGATATCTGAGGAACCATGAGTATGCAATAAATGTATGTATTAAATAACTCATTATGTAACCAATTCTGGCAAGATAACCGCTTTTGTGTTACTCTGTAGAAATGTGCTTCAGACCAAGGGCGTGTGCCTTTGTCTGGAGAGAATAAAATATGTCACAGCTGTCTTCAACTCATCATACCTCATTTGATTTCCTTCAGACCCTCCATCTCTGGTCCCAAATCTCAGCCATCAGCATCTTTCTCCTGTTCTTCCGGTTCTTGCCACTTCCTTCTTGACTTCCTGCTTCTTCTTTTCATTAGATACATCATAAAACTCCCGGCTGGAGGCCATTTCTCATTGTCCCTCTCTCCCCTCTTCTTAATTATCTCAACCTTCTCTGTAGCAGTATAGGGAGGGCATGGGGATGGCAGCAGAAGGGACAAAATGACTTGCCTCCTCTTCTTTCTGGTTCTACCTACACTCGCTCTCTCAATAACCCTTTCTTGACACAGGCTTTGAATGCCATCATTAGCTGACTCATGCATTCCCCAGGCAGCTTGTCTCTGAACTCCTGATATGTCCCAAATGGCCTTTGCCCTTTATTGTCTAGTAAAAAAAAATTACATCTAGCATATTCCAAATGGGTGTCCTGGTCTTTCCTCTAAACATATTCTCTCAAAGTCATTCCCATGAAGTTCAGTCAGAAGACCCACAACTGGCCTCCCCACCCATCCCTTCTGATGGAAGAAATATTACTCACACGTCCTTCAAACACATCCACAGTGTGACTGCTTGAAGTCAACACCCCTTGTCTCATCTGAATGAATCATCTCACATCTCTAACTGACCTTTCTGTTTCCACACCTGCGGGCTGAAGTCTGTTCAAGCTGAAACCTGGGTGACTGTCTTGAAATTTAATGTGTCCTTCTTTTCATTAGATACACTCTTGCCCACAGACCACCAAGGGCTTCTTGACTCACCAGAGAAGCCCAAGCTCACTGCTTCACTTTCTTGGCTGGGTGGGGCCTCTCTTAAGCACCCTGCGTATGTGATAACCACGCTTTTATATTCCGTGAGCAGGCCAGGTGTGATCGTGGCCCAGGACCTTTGACCTTGCTGTTCCCACTCCTTGATCCCTCCAATATCTCTGCATCTTCTTCTCTTGCTTCCTCCAGGTTTCTACTTAATTAGCTCCCTCTGATGCAGCTCAGCTGACTGCCATATTAACTTTCATCTGTTCTGACCACCCAGCCCCTCTCTACCATGGTTAGATTTTCTTCTTGCACATTATTCCCTTCTAGCAAACTGTATCTTTACTGACACATCTCTGTATGGTATCTTTATTAGCACTACCATCCCAGCCCCGCATCTAGCCAGGATTTGTGAGGTCAGGTCAGGACCCAATTTTCACCCTGTGATATATCTAGTATTTGTACACTAAGAGCAGAACAGCCTTGCTCTGTAGAAGACTCAGGACTCTCTACTTCCTAGGTTGTCCAGCCACTAAGGGCCCTGAGTATCAGAGGCAAACCTTCTGCCTGTGTGAGTCATCACTGGGTCTCTGTTTAAAAGGTAAACAAAACACTGATTAGTTCAATGCAATAAGACATATGCCAGGGAGAAAGGGCATTTTCTTGATACTCAAAAACAAGAGAAGCTTTTGAGGAAATGGGGAAAGGGGGAAAATCTCGGTATTTCTCATAGGTTGGTGCTAACACTACTCTAGATTTCAAATCCCCTTGGCACTGGTAGATTCAGTGTGAAGAGCCAATCTGATGACTAGCACAGTAAGGAAGAATAAAAAGAAACATTGTTTACATCCTATCTGCTCATGGTTTCAGAGTCTCAAACAATCCAGTCACCGTGTTTCTTCCCAACCAGCCAGCTCTGCCACCTTGTCAGAGCATCTCATGATCATAATCTGAGCATACAGACCATGAAACTACAAACACGGTTTGCAGAGGTGAGAGGTTGCACCATCTTTTCCCCGTAACTGTAATATTTGTTTCCTGTGACCAGAAAGAGGAAGTTTATAAAGCCGTGGGGCTGATCTGTTGTGTCCCAAGTGGTTGGCTTTGTCACCTTGGTAAGAAGGACAAATATTCATATAGCCTGGAAAGAAACCAGAGCACATATCAATTTAGGTGGCTGTAATAAAATCACCTTGGGCTGGGTTGCTGAGATAGGCTACCTTCCTTTCAGTCTTAGAGGTTGAAAGTTCAAGATGAACTCGTTGACTGCTCCATTTTCCTTGTGGTGCACATGTGTTATCTTTATTCTCCTTGCCCTTGTGGGAAGGAGAGAGAAAAGACAATTCTCTCTTCCTTTGTATGATCTGGGTCACAGCTCTCATCGGGAGGATCCCACCCTGAGACTTCTAACCCTAATCACTTTCCAAAATACCTCATTTCCAAACACCGCCTGGAGGTTTGGGAATTTCATATTTCATTCAGTCCATAACAGTGATTTGGAATAGCAATAAATAGGCTGGAAATATGGCTCAGTATGGAGAGCCCTTGGTGCTTTACATAAATGTGAGGGCTGAGTTCAAATCTCTAAGCCCAAGCAAAGTCAAATATAATAGCATGTGTATAATCCCAGCATTTTTATGGCAAGATAGTATATAGCAGAGACAGGAGAATTCCTACAAGTTTGGAGGCCAGCTAGCCCTAGGGTACACAGAAGTGAATAACAAAAAAACAAACAAACAAACAAAAAAAAAAACATAGAAGGTAAATACCAGTATCCTTGGCTGTCCTCAGGTCTATACTCATACACACTATACAGAAACCTGCATTCATATGAGTGTGCATAACACATACGCTACAAGAAAGGCAGTGGTGACGTTGACCTCTAGGCTGCTGTTGTCCAGCTATTTCTCTAAATTGAAAGGAGGGAGACTTTAAAGATTCAGGTTATGAAATTATTGAGCCTTCTCCTATGGCTATATAAACAGTAACAATTTACTGGGAGGAAGAGATGCTTTGTGGAGCTGTCAGCTTTAAGACACCAATAATTATGTAAGTAGCCCCTCACTCATGCTCTGGTATTTAACCCCACTGAACTCATTAATTCACCAATCAAGACATGGGTGGGACTATTTGCCCTATCTGGGGTGGATAGGCATTTTTTCCTGTCTCCCCAGGAAAAGCTACCCAACCGCTGCTGAGGAGGGGGACTGGGAAAAGCCTCACACATTTGAACAATGACCATGACCAGTCCCACCTGTGTCAATTTACACATTTGCCATTCCAGAAAGATGATCCTCTAAGACCTCACTTGGATGCCCATCCTGACATCATGTTTACCATGTGTGCAGTGGATGGTGTCATAGCAATGCTTTCTGAGCATCGGTTGCCTTTTCAGCATCATGGGAATGAGAGTATCTTCAGGCATAGTCATGGACATCTCTGGATATCACACATAAAGGAATTGGACACTAGAAAGCACAAGATTGGAAAGTGGTAGCTTTTTATAGCTTCTGTTCTCTCATCCATGTCATTTGTCCAACATGTTCTAATCATTAACTGCTACCTCTGTTTGTCAAGACCAACCATACCCTTGCTCGGCACAGTAACTACTGTGAGCTACACGTCACACCCAGTGAATCTGTGATGATGACAAACGAATGTAATAATTTTTTTTACCTGAATGTCTATCCAAATATCTCATAGAATGAAAACAAAGAGCTAAATGTGTGAGTGAGGTAACACAGACCCAGAAAGGCAAACACAGTATGTACTCACTCATAAGTGGATATTAGACATAAAGCAAAGGATAGCCAGGATACAATCCACAACCCCTGAGCAGCTAGGTTACAAGGAGGAACCTAAGAGAGACATCCAGGGATCCCCCTGGGAAGGGGAAATAGAAAAGATCTCCTGAGTACGTTGGGACCATGGTAGAAGAGGGGATAAGGGCGGTGGGGAGGGAACATGAGGGAACAGGCTGGTTGAGTTGTGGGAGGGACAGAGAGGGAGAATAATAACATAGATATCTTGACAGAGGGAGACATTTGGGGGTTAGGGAGAAACCTGGTGCTAGGGAAATACCCAAGAATCCACAAACATGACTCCAGCTAAGACTCCAAGCAGTAGTGGAGAGGGTGCCTGAACTGGCCTTCTCCTGCAATCAAATTGATGACCACTCTAACGGTCATCACAGAGCCTCCATGCAGCACCTGATGGAAGCTGATGCAGAGATCCACAGCTAAGTGCTGGGTCCAGCTACCAGTCTAGTCAAAGAGAGGGAGGAGGGATTATATGAGCTAAAAGGTCAAGGTGATGATGGGGAAACCCACAGAGACAGCTGACCTGAGCTATTGGGAGCTCACTGACTCTGGACTGACATCCAGAGAAACTTCATGGGACCAAACTAGATCCTTTGAATGTGGATGACAGTTCTTTGTCATGGACAATTTGTGGGGCCTCTGGCAATGGGACCAGGATTTATCTCTGGTGCATGAACTGGCTTTTTGGAGCCCATTCCCTATAGAGGGGCACCTTGCTCAGCCTTGTTACTTGGAGTAGGGGCTTGATCCTGCCTCAACTTGCTATGTCAGACTGTATTGACTCCTCCTGGGGGCCCTTACCCTCTCTGAGGAGTGGCTGGCAAGAGGAAAGGAAGGGGTTGGTATGTGAAAACACTTAAAAAAGAAAACATTTTTAAAAATAGTTCAGATTAATACAGTCCATAGTTTTCATATAAAAACAGAATGAAGTGTGTGTGTGTGTGTGTGTGTGTGTGTGTGTGTGTGTCCACCTCACTTCAAACAAGGCCTTTGTTTTATTTTAACTTTGCATATAAGACCAGCTGTCCCCAAACCCTCTGGGGGTTCTCCAGTCTCCACCTCCTGTCTCCTGGTAGGAGTGTTGCGGTTACAGACATTTCCCCTACATATCTGGCTCACACCTAAACTCTGGGAGTTGAACTCAAATCCTCAAGCTTACACACTAAGCCCTTTGACCCACTGATACATCTCCCCAGATTGTTCTTCTCACATTTTTAAAGACCAGGGTGCCCTCACTTAATTATACTCTGGACTTGTTTTATTGTTTCTAGGCGTTTTTGGGAGACTCTTTAGCATCGCTCATGACTTTTTGCATGTTGAATTTTGTCAAAGATTTTTTTCTAAATCTATTGAGAGGGCCGTTTATGTAATGAATTATATTTATTGACTTGCATATGTTAAACCATCTCTGCATTTCATGGATTAATACAACTTGGTCACAGATGATAATCTTTTATTATCAGAACTCTGTTTGCAGGTATTTTGCTGAATATGATTTCAGTTTACATTCATTGAGGATATTGGTGTAGTTTCCTTTTGTTATTTCTTTACCTGGTTTCAGTATTAAAGTGATATTAGGAGGATGTTCAGAGTGCTCCTTCTGTCCCCAACGTGAAGGCCTAAGCATGAGCTGAACAAAAATGACACCAATGGACATGCTGACCAAAACGGGGAGTCATGAGGTCTCAACCCTACAAAAAGATCTACAAGCAACTAGGCAATTCGGAGAGCAGGAGAAATGGTCCTCCCCAGGGAAGAGCAGACAGGCTGATTATCCAACACCAAATGGTCGACCTTAAAAACATATACGTAAAGGTAGCATTCTACAGACTGAGCAGGGTGTGTTTATTTATACAGGATGTGTATATCTGTACATATACATGCATGCATGTATTAATGAAAATGCGAAAAAAAAAGAGGTCATGAATTTGAGAGCAAAGAGGAAAATGATGTAGCTATCATCTCAAAAAAATTAAGTCCAACACTGGCAGTGTGGGGCATTCTGTGAGAGCCATATGATCTCTGTAGTGCGTCAGTTTCCCTAAAAGCGAGATCTGTTACCTATACAGAGACCTGTTCATAGCAGGATCGTTCTGTTACCATTATAGGAAGTTGTTCTTAGCAAGAATGTTTCACCAACACAAAACATCTCAGTTTTATCTAAAGAATATTTAAAATTCTATTGCTCTAAGAGTAGTTTTTTTTAATCTTAAGCACACAAAAAAAATGATTACTAAAAGGATATTTCTTTTATGAAAAGGAAGTCCATTCCATTTTCAACAGAACCAGGGGGTGATTTGGGGTGTATGTGATTTTTTGTCTCTCCATGTGCAGTCCTTGTGTGTGTGTTATCTGTTTAGTCTCTTCATTTATAGGAAGGTGTTTTTCCTGATATACTCAAGAAGTGAGGCTTAGAAATCGCCTCAGTTTCTTGAAAGCCTACAAGCTGAAAACTCATGTGTAAAATTGTTTCACACAACAAAATTAAATAGGGTGACAACTGAGAGCTGGGTCAGATGGGGCGTGTCCACTGCTTATTTACTCATATGTAGTGTTTCTCCTTTCTTTCTATAACTAATCCTCTCAAAGTGTGTGTGTATATATATATATATATATATATACTGTTTATATATATATACTGTTTATATATATATACATATATATATATTTCTTTTTAAAGTACCCAGGAAGTGCTTGACTCATCTGTTCTATTTGTAGACATCACAAGTCACCCCACAGAAAGTTCGACTTAATAAAATGATTCAATCTTTTATTGGTTATGCTTCACACATGGATATTTTGATTGACATATCTGGTTCATATAACAAAGCTCAATTTTAAAACCTAAACAATCACTCTGCTCAAAAACCTTCTTTTAAGCCATTAGTTTTTCCCTTCTAGTGACCTTAGCACCTTTCAGTGACAGGCATCTAGTCATTTCCAAATCCCTCCTTTTGGGAAAGAATCTAAGATGCCATTTAATTCCCATTATAAAGCTCCATTTTAGCCACCAGAATGAAAGTTGGAAAGAACATCAGATGCCACACTGGAAAATCTGTCCAAATCAAGACAGTGACATCTCATACTATGTACCCAGGGTACCTAAAAATATTTCTAGCCTTAACTTCCTTATTATCAAAATAAAGATCATAGTGCTTACTTTACAGTACTCTTTTCAAAAACAAAATTAGATTTAAAAATATGTAATGTATAAATTCTAAATTCCATACAATTCACCATCATTGTCATTCATGTTCAAGCATGGTTTGTTGATTACTCAGTGAAGATTTATCGAGCATTACCTCGAACATTTTTACTAAGCAGTAAAGGTACAAAGGTCTTAAGAAGCTTTGATTCGGGTTGGAAGACAAAAAGACAAAGCAATAAGAAACAAGTACTGAGGTAACAATGTGTGGGGAAGCTAAGCAGAGCACCACAGGTAGAACCTGTACACCATGGAGCACGGGAAAGGAAGAACTCCCGAGTGGACACCAGAAGGAGCCACTTCATTTCAGATCCAGTATCAAGAAAATACACCCAAGTCATTCTTCTGGGAGGTATTCCATGTATTTCACTGCCCTCAGCCCAGGGCCAGCTCAGAAGGGTCCCAATCCCTTCAGACAGCTTTTCTCAACCTCAACACCACAGATACTTGGTGGTATTTGCACAGCGTGGTGTTGGGGGCACTGCTTCATGCACCACTAATGTCAGATGGCATCCCTGGCTCATACTTACTCAGTGCCAGTAATGCCATCCCCCAGCTATGCCACTAACAAATGACTTTAAGTGAGAACCTTGAGGTCCTGAGAAACCAGTACAGGTGCTTTCTCTGGAATTCATTTAGCCAGAGACCAAATATTAAATGAATAACCAAGCCTTCAAGATCCCTTTGACATATGTTGGCATATTCCTTCTGAGTTTCACCCAGAAGAGATACTGATTTTTTTTAAAGCCCTCCTGTGAGATACAGCAATAATATCACATTTTTTAAGACATTGCTTTGATAGGTTGTATGATCTTAGACAAATCACTCAAACTCGCCAAGCCCCAGTTCTTAAATAATACATTCTGCTTTTCAAGATCACTGGAAAAATTAAATGAGATAAATATAATACATGCAGCCACAGGGGTTTTAACACTCATTCCTTTGGTGCAACTAATATAACAGGAATCATGGTGGTGGCAAGACCCAGCAGGTAGAGAGAGAAGCTTGCCACCAAAGCCATGAATTTGATCCCCAATATAATGGTAGAAGAACAGAGTCATCTCCACAAGATTGTATTCAGATTTCCACAGGTTGCATGTGTCCCCCCCACACACACACTTTTTTAAAAAACAAAATCTTAACAGAAGGCCCCCGAAAGTCTGTCCACCAAGACGGAATAGTGTAGTTTTGTAGTACATTACTTTTTAGTTGTGTGGAGGGGTATATCAGATATTGACATCCTGACTAACTAAACCAGCTCTCACAAGCAACCAGATCCCTTAAGAGATCAGAGATATTCAATTTGCCAAGTACTATACATTAAAAATCAGTTCCTTGAACTTGGAAGACTCAGCCTTGTAGGTCCACTGATCCTGATGCCTCGGCCACACAGAGACTTGATTGAGTCAAAGGAAAGTATTTTCTGTATTCTGTGTCCTGTAGTTTCTTGTAGACATAGATTATAAGATCTGGAAATGTCTTCTGAAAATAACAAGAAGGGTCTCCAATTCTATCCTTCATTCTGAAAGGAAACACAAATAGACTCCTAGCCCCAAGTACTTCCTCTTTCTTAGATATGCCCTGGTAGCTTGCTGTACTTGATCTATGGCAGTAACAATCAGGACTTGGGAATCTGATTTAAAAAAAAAAAAAAAAAGATGATTTCTGTGCAACCTAATCTTTCTGAACTTGCTTATTCACACATAAAAATAGTAGTAATGTGGGGGAAATCTCATAAGACCCTACCCCTAGATAAATAGCTGTTACAGGCTGAAAGAGGGAGAATCAGTCTTTTCCAGGAATAAGATCTCTCTGAGAGGTCCCATTCCCAAACGATAAGCACCCTCAGTATCTATACATGCATAGGTATATATGCAGAAGCAATTAAAGATGAGGTCATGAATTTGAGAAGGAATTGAGGGGAGCATAGGAAGAATTGGAAGGGGGAGGAAAGGGTGAAAATGATGTAAATACAGTACTTATACACAAAATTCTACAAAATTAAACAAAATGGTAATACAATTCCACAACTCCTTATATACAATGCCTAAATAATAAAAAGAAAATATCCTGAACTGCAGGGGATGTGTGTGTGCATGTGTGTGTTTGTGTGTGTATGTGTGTTTGCAGCTAACATTTTTAATAACAAAAGATGGTTTAATGAGTGCAGAGATGCACTCAACTTTTATAACTCTACATTGCTTTATACAGTGGCCTGTCTTCTATACTATTCGCACAAGAAGCTACTTTTTTTCTTCAATAGAACTCAGCAAACCTAAAAGGAGGCTTGGAGCCTGCTGGGCACATCTGTAATTGATGGTAAAGCCCCAGAGACTAAGGGAGATCTCTTTTTTTAAACAGAAAATAATTACTTTTGCTTTTGTTTTTCTCTCTCTTCCTCTTCTTCCTCCTCCTTCTCTGTCAGGGTCTTTCAGTGCAGTTCTAGGTTACATGGAATTTTTTTGTAGAGACCAGGCTAATCTCCCAAAGATCTATCTGCTGCTTCCTGAGTTGTGGAATTAAAGACATGTGCCATCCTTCCTCATTTGATTTTCTTTATCAAAGTAAGTTTTATTTTTTTCCACAATAATGGACTTAGAGTTGGACTTTCTAATTGTTCTCCATGTTTGACTCACAGGGATGAAAGGTACACTTACGGCTTATTTTTGTCTTCATTGATGTGTTCTCCTATATTTCGAATGAACTTGAGTAGATCACCTACAGTGTCCCGATACTTTTTGGTGGGTTTATAGAAGTCATTCATTTCTCCCATGACAAACTTGTCAATCTAAAAAAAAACAAAACATTACCCCTAAGATACGATAACAGCATGAAACAAATCCTGATGGCGCGTTAATACCAAAAGATCAAATACAAAGTTGAATAAATGCCCTCTGCCAATGAACAAAACAGACAGACACGAACAAATGAAAGTACATGATACACACTGCAGTAGGATGGGCCCATAGAGTCAAGGAAACTGGCTCAGTTGCCAAGACATGTATATAATATACTTCCTTATGAGCCAACCTGTAATCCGCTAAAGGGCCTAGCAACAGCAGCTGTCCAGCTTCTGATATGCCTAGACAATGAGGGGTGACCATACAATGTCAACAGATTGGGACACAGCCTGGGCGCTGGGAGGAGGGTATATAAGGCTCTCCCCATTGCTGAATAAATGAGTCGGCTGTTTGCTTTTTACTTGACTCCCATTGTCTGTGTTGTTGATACCAACACCTTCTCACTCCTTCCCCGAGGGAGTCATTAGAACCCAGCAACAACATGCTGCATACTATGCGTTGCGTTATGTTTGAATAAGGCATTATAAGTAACTGATTTTCTTTTTGTCCATACTTACTAGTTTCCAAGAAATTATGCTTATTAAAACCCTCAGGAGAATGCTAACTAGTTTAGCCACTGTGAACTACATCTACTAAGATGTAGAACCAAGCTAGGTGCCCCTCAATAGTAGAATAGTTCAGGAAAATATGATTTATATACACACAGAATTTTTTCAACCCCCCCAAAAAAACCCCAAAATTATGTCATTTGCATAAAAGGAGGTAGTCATGGCAAGCAAATTAAGTCACTCTCAAATAAATAACATGGTTTTTTTCTTAGATACATAATATACATATGTATATTTGACATAAAAATGGGAACAAAACTGTCTAGAGAGCCAGGGACTAAGGGAGGAGGAAGGGTTTTAAGGGGAGGGTAGAAGGGCATGGGGGCAATGTGCTTAAAGTACAACATATACTTATATTAAAATGTTTCTACTTTCAAGTTTGTCCATTTCTAACAATTTAAAGTTTGAGCCAAAGTCTCATATGCATGCATTCAGCAGAGCCATGGTAAACACACTCCATACTAAGAACTAGCAAGACAGTGGCTGTCTCTGCCCCCATGGGACTTGAGGACTAGCGCTAAAAACATTTATCTGGTCAGCAATTACGAGTGGAGGCACGTGAAAGAAAGAAAACAAAATAAGAAGCAGAGAGTGGAGCAGAGGCCTGGAATAGAGAAGCTGCTGGTCTCAAAGACCCGAAGATCATGGACTCTCCCACAATGCTTTGTACATGTCATGCACCACATAGCATCATCTCTGCAGATACCTCTGCCCCATAGAGAACATGGTTTATTCTGCTTTACGGTACCCAGACCCTGATGTTGGCCCAAAACATAATTAGATTTGAGATATGTTTATGCAAGTTTTATGATAATGACTAATTTTATAGAGTTCCCCTAAATTCAACTATGGTAGGATTTGTCTTGAAGAAGAAGATTTTGAAAGGTTATTTTATTTCATAATGTGTTTTCTCAACACATCGTGGGTCCTCCGAGCTGGGGCTGCTCACAGGAAGCAGAGGTCTAGGGTGTGGCCTCACTGTGGAAAATCTCCTTGGCTCGGGCTCCATTTACTCAGTTGTTCTCATCATAATAGACCATAAGGGAATGGGCAATGGGCTGAGTTAAGGCCATTATAAGGGGAACTTAATGAATGTCTTAGAGGCTCTGGACCCTGAAGGAGGAAGCAGAGATTTAAAAGAGTCAAGAGGGCTTACTGGAGAAAAGAAAATGATCTCGTTCACTTCCTGGTAGCAACAGGCTGGTGTATAAAATCAGTTAGAAAAGGCAGCATAAACTACTACATATACTCTTCTTCATAAACTACAGAAAGCGTTCTTACCTTAGATGTCCACTGATAGAAACTTCTGGAAGACGTAAGTGGTTCAGACTGAAGTTGTATGAGAAGCTTACTTTCTTCTTTCCGTGTTTTGATGTCAGATTCATTCCCCACATCCCGAAGCGCTCTGTAGCGACTGAGAATTATAAGAATATCACGGTCATCCCATTTTTTTTTCAAAATTTTATTTTTAATAAAAATTTTATTTTTAATAAAAATTTCTGCATAATAGCAGATGCCACCCATTGCTTCCCGCCTATTGTTCAGTAGTTAAAACCAGAATCCAGTAGGTTGTTACCCCTCCTAAGGACACCCTGCCTACAATGCCAAGGTCAGAGAGAAGGGTGACTCCCAGCCCCGACAGTTGCCCATACCACTTCTCCCTCTCCATCCAAAAGCCTGTGACACGTGGTTCTTAACCTGTGGGTCATGATCCTTTTGGGGATCAAATAACTCTTTCACAGGGGCCACATATCAGCCATACAGCATACAGCATATCCGATATTTACATTATGGTTCATGTCAGTAGAAAAATCATAGCTATGAAGTAACAACAAAAATTATTTTATGGTTAGGGGTCACCACACCATAAGAAACTGTATCAAAGGGTTGCAGCATTAGGAAGGTTGAGGATCACTGATATAACATATACCCAAGTTCTACTTACCTCTCCCAAGTCCAAAAGAAAGGATGGTGAATCAGGTCCTGCAGATTCTTTTCAGAATAAAACAGGCAATGAATAAGGTCCTTAGTCTCCTCATCTGGAGATTTTTTAACCACCTCTTCATTATTTTGAGCCTTCAGTGTCTCAAAGGGAATATCACCTTTCATTACCATGTAGAGAACCAGCCGTCCAAGGGCCTGCACAGAAACCATAAACCAAGCCAAAATTGCAAATGTGTTACCTCTCTATTTGGATGACCTTGAAAGATATGATGGTTAGTATTTTGATTGTCAACTTCATTGGTCAGAGATCTGCCAAGATTAGTAAAGAGCATCTCTGGGTGTGTCGGTGACTGGCATTTACAGAGAAGATTGCAATCATGAGGGATCTGGCCTGATGGTCATTGATGGATTCAAAGTTTCAGTAGACTTCTGTGGAAGAAGTGGGACAATAGAAGGTGAGAGCTCTTTGGAAGAAGTGTTCCAGTAGGGGTACGTCTTGGTGACTATACCTTGACCTGGTCCCTTCCAGTTAATGGCTCAGCTTTGCTTCCTATCCATGATGTCTATCAAGCCCTCACTTCCAGCCTGAGTTGAAACCTCTGAGACCTTGATCTAAACAAAATCTTTTTTTTCTTTTAAGTTCTCACAGTGACACAAAAGTCCAGACAGTGTGCAAATGGAAGACTTCACATGGAGGGATTTCAAGGAACCTGTGAGCTAAATTCCTCTGTTCACATGGTATCATGTTAGCACTCTGGATTCCAAATCTGCAAGATGGGTAAGAAAGGCAAAGTTCTGTGTACAAAGAGGTCTTCCAGGCCACACTGTTTAGGCCCCTAGAAGACCATACTAGTCCAGAGCTGATGCCATAGATCTGCTGGCAGCAAGATTCTACCTGGGTCTTGAATGTTCTGATGGAATGTAGATAAGTCAAGAAAGGAAAAATGCTTTAAACAAAGGTAACACCTTAGAACATACTAGAAACTGGACCCAGTACTGTGTGAGAAAGCAGATAATAGAGCCATTCTAACAAGTGGGACATGGCACTAGTCTAGGGAACTATACTTTGGTGGGACAGAGAAGTGGGAACTTGTCAGCACAAAAGACAGCTATGCTACATAACAAAGTGTAAGAACTAAAGTCAGGAACCCAGAAACAAAGCTATTGCCCATTGGATACTATCCAGGAGAGAACTGCCCAGTCACACCTGAACAGCCAAGAAGCCTCAGTACACAGGGCCCAGCTCCATGTCCTCTCGGGAGCTGTTTTACAGTCCTGAGGCTTCTGTTGAGCTCTGTCTCCTTGAAGCTCCTTAGGCAGAAAAATATTTGTAGAAAAAAACCCTTTGAGGTATTCAGAGATGCCTCCTGGAAGTCTTTGAAGAAGGAGCACCCTAATTTAGTTACTTATTTAGCTAGTGAAGAAAGAAAGGGCCAGCTCCACATCAACCCAGCTCTTACATTTTCGCCTCTGCCCAGTTAAAGACACGTAGAAATGTCACTGTGTGCAAGGAATTGAGAGCAGTGGACAAGGTGGAGGGGAGCCTTGGAAGGTTTTCCTTCCAAGTTAAAATAAAAAGTTCTCTACCTGGCCATAGGAAATGGGGGTAAGAAGAAATAAGGAATCTGAGAAAAGAGAAAGTTGGCTAGACCACAGAAATTACCTCCAAGTCTTTCTTGATCATCTGTGGATCTCCCGTGCACTGGGTGCTCTGATCAAAATCTGCCAGGCGAACAGCTTTCTTGGAATCTAAGGAATAGTTTCAGAGGTGTATGAAAAGAAAATGGTGCGGTAGTCAAACCATCTAAACAAATATATAATGTGGCATACAGTCTGTCGTCTCTGAAGACCAAAAATAATGCTATTTATTCATGTCCAGCCTCGTTTAATCTATTAGGTGCCTGTCAAAAGCAGGACACACATTTTGCTTTTTTACAAGGCAGACAGTAGGAAAAGATGAAGGTGAAGCTATCTGTCCACTCACACAGCTCCTGGGGTAGAGCACAGTACAGGGCTGCTGGTCATAGTTAAGGTTGCCTCCTATGGCTAAGAGCTAACCAACAAGGTCTGAGTCTAAAAATGTTTTGGCAACACTTTCCACCCAGTTAAGCCCACCAGCCCCAAGCTCCTCTGATACTTTAGACCACCATCATGAGTCCCAAATATGCTGTCTCTGAATCACGGTTCCCTGCTCCCTTCAGGCTCTTCTTCCTTCTAAAAGAAGCCATTGAGTCCCCAGAAAGAGGAAGGAAAGGATGACGGAAGTTGGGGGTGAGACCTAAAGGTGAGTAAGTCAGAGATGTGACCCTTGCTATCTCCATGACTATCACAAATAAATCTTCGTTCTCTGCAAACCTCTTAGTCTGCCATGCTCTATCACAGCCACACATAAAGACTTACCACAAGGCCTCACCTATTAAGATGTTTTGTGGGTGTAGATCCTGATGGATGTAACCATGTGAGTGTAGTCTGTGAACAGCCTCAAAAATAGTCAATAAAACACCACGGGTAAACTTATCTTCCCCGTACTCCGTGGGCTCCTCTCTGGGCTCATTTAGGAATTCTTCCAGGGTCCTCTCACACAGGGACATACACACATATAAACAGGCCTTGCTGGTCTCACTTCCATAAAAAGTCACAAAGTTACTGCAGCCTAGGCAGTCCTGAAGACAGGAGACCTCATTACATGCCTGCGTGCTGTCCTCTAGGAAGACCTTCACAGCTGCCTCTTGATTGTCATAGAACCCCAGGTAGATGCCTCCTTCAGACGTGCTAGAAATTTTAAACTCATCATCCATAAAGATTTTGAGTTTGCCAATCTTGGGTCGAGACATCTTGCGGAGTTTTTTCAAGGCTTCCCCCCAACGTGAACTATGAGGCAACCAGTCTCCATCAGGAGGGTCAGTTTGATCATGAACTCCAATTTCAAGAAGAAAGGCTACAAGGGCAGTGTCATGATTCCGCCTGGCTATCCCAAGAAGATCCCCACACTTGGTACTGGCTCCCTTAGCATGTAGCAACCGGGCAATTTCGTTCAGTTTGAGCTTCACAGCGATGAACAGTGCTGTCTTGCCCTGGCTATCTCTGTCATCGATATTTACGCCCTCCTGATTCAGTATCAACCGCACCAAGCCTGCGCGTTTTCTTTCCACTGCCAAGATCAGGGGCGTCTTCCCTCCATCTCCTCTCACGTTGGGGTTAGCACCGTGCTCGAGCAGAAGGCGAGCAATCTCCTCCACATTTTCACTCTCAGAGCTCAGCAGAGCACGGAACAAGGCATTTCTGCCCAGGTTGTCCCTCGCATCAGCTTCTGCCCCCATGTCACGGAGGAGAATCCTCACGACTTCCAGGTGGCCTTCTTCAGCTGCGCCCATGAGAGCCGTGGCCCCCCCTTGCTTCAGCCGCTTTTTGTCCTCCGACGTCTCCCGTCTCAAATTCACATCGGCTCCATTGGCAAAAAGGAACCTTAAGGCCTCCACGTTGCCGTTCTCGGCAGCTTCCATGAAAGCTGTAAAGCCATTATCGTCATGCTCGTTGACATCTGCCCCTCTGGAGAGGAAAATCTGGAGCAGCCTCACGTCCCCATAGATCCCAGCGATGATGAACGGAGTAGCTCCATTCTTCTTCCTCCGATGCGGGTCAGCACCGTGGTGAAGCAAGAGTTCGACAATGTCCACCTTGCAGAGCTGCACCGCATTGTGCAAAGGCGTCCAGCCCCCGATGTCTTCGCAGGCATTGACATCAGCCCCTCCTTCTAGCAACCGACGGATCCTGTCAACATCTCCCCCTTTAACGGCTTTAATCAACGAGTGACTGTCTTCACCACCGGTCCTCTCACAACTTGAGGATGTGGACCCATCCTGGGGTGTGTCATGATCCGTGGTCTCCATGATAGTCAGTTTTAATGCCTAAGAAAAGCTTTCAGCCTTGTTTCTTTGGGATGTGATGGGAATCTTGGGATAGGAACTGGATTTATGTGTTCTGTCTTCTGAGGTCTCCTCTGTAGACAAGCGAAGAGGTGTCTGTCATTTTAGACAGGAAAAAATGTATCTGACTCAGAACTCAGTTCTACCCATAAGAAGCCTTTTATAAACACATTTACTTGCTTAATTAGGAATTTCTATATTATAGACTATTGTGAATATGTGTAAATTTTAAACAAATAAATCATTACTCTATAGTTACACATCCCCAAAGCAACTTCTCCAATATTTAGTACATGTGTATAGTGTTAAGTTTCAAACTCAGGACAAATGGCTGAGATACCTACTTGTAACATATCAAAGTGGACCTGCTGCCAGGCTCTTCTAGCATACCAGCATGCCAGCATCCCTCAGTTCCTGTTACAGGGTATGGCTGCATACCCTGCCCTCTATGCTGAACTCTCCAGCCCAGGGGCTGGGCTGCCCATTCCCCCCAGAGGCTCTTCCCTATTACAATCCAGACACTTTGATTATACCTACTCCTTTTTTGGACCCTTGGCCTCCTGGCTGCTGAATGGGATTCCCTCTTCCCCCACCCCACCCCCAAGGCTCATGTGATCATGTCCACTAAGGACTCTCCCAGATATCCCTGCTCTGGCTATGCTCTCCCACACATCTGTAATAAACTTTCTCCTCCACCATACCTAGGAGCAGTCATGTCCTTTCCTTTTTATGTATTTATTTTTCATTCATATAGATTTATTTTCAGGTTGGAGTAAGGCTATGCTAAGTGACTTTCCACTTACATGTTCATTTTAATTTTCTAATCTTAAATATTTTTAATATTTGAAATGATATTTAAAAAAAATGAACAGTTTAAGACAATTCTGAATGATGTGGTGGAAATTTTAGTTTATTGTATCTTGTTTTCCTAATACAAATTTCTTATAATAAATAAATAAATATACTATAAATAAATCCTAACATTTCATGACTGGTCATGAAAACGAACTACTTTTTAAAGTATTCTATAAATGTACTTACCTAGCAATTGGTGGCTTCTGGGGCTGGGGTGGGAGAGCACAAGCAAGCTCCTTTAAGAATAAACGTGTATATTTCTTCATTCATTGGAGTTTCTTCATCCCATGTGAGGCTGGTCATCCCACACTTGCTGCTGCGTTCTTTGCTTCTGTCCTCTTCACCTCCTGGGTGGTTTTATTTAAGTAGTCGCAGAAAAATGTGAACTATGAGCTCAGAGTTTCTGGGTGTACAGTTTTTGACTGTCACTTCCTGATTGCACACCCTAGACTGCTGACTTACAATATTGTTTCCTCCACAGTAAACAGGGCTCTAGGTGACAGTGCATTAGGGAGTGTTCTCTGGGCATAGGATTAATGGTGGAGCCTCTTATGCCCCTTTGCGATTTTTTTTTCCTATAGCAAATTCTCTCCCACCCATGCATCCTTCCCTTTGAGGAGTGCCATTTCGGCCAGTGGTCTCACTCAGCTCTAGGGTTAGATCCAATAATCAGCCAGCCCTTGTTTATCTAACCGTCTAAATAGCGTGTCTGCTACTAAATACACAAAGCCTTCTTTTTTGAGATCTACAGATGCACTATGCCTGAATACCAAGCATCAAAGTCATTGGCCAAAGCGTTTGTGTCCTGTAGACGGTCCTGACTACAACTGGAGGACTGTTAGGGAGCAAAGGAGAAAAACCCAGCCTAGAATGGAGCCCTGCAGCAAATGAACCTGCTTTCACTTCCGTTTCCTCCTGCCTCAGAAGCAGAGACTGTAAATAAACAGCTTAGGGGGAAGAGCTCAGGATCACTGGGCTGCTGCCGGGAGTCCTCTGGCTTTATTCATCCCCATATCCACCCCAGCTCGACTCAGGAAAGACTCTTTGGCTACTGCAGCCTTATCTCTGCAGTCCGCCTCACCTCCCAAACTCTGCAGTCCGCCTCACCTCCCAAACTCTGCAGTCCGCCTCACCTCCCAAACTCTGCAGTCAGCCTCACCTCCCAAACTCAGTCTGCTGCTCAGCGATCATCCTTTTGGCAGCAACATTTTTTTTAAGATCATGTTCCAGAGAAAACATTTCCTTCCGGGCGCGTCACTCCATCAGGGTGGAGCCAAGAAAGGAGAAAACGAAAGAATAGAAAGTATATGCCAGAAATAGCCCAAGAAATCTTTGCCCCAGAAAGAAAACAAGGGCTCTACCCTGACCACCTGAAGACAAGTTGATATGATAGGCAACAGGATGCGTGCCTTTCAAGTTCTAGGACCCAGCTTCACCCATCACTCTTGTGATTTCTCACAAATCCCCTGTGTTCCTTGAGGGAAACAAGAACCTAAATACATAACCCATTATGCAGTCAGCTAGTACAGAGCAGGAAGAGAGTCTATTGCCAGTGATGACTGGATGCTGGGGATGCTGGGACTTACTACACAAACCTGAAGCTCAGCATGGAGCTTGCTCCTTAATGGGAACAGAGAAGTAAGTCGTAAGCAATCTTACAGATAGGAGAGGAGGGCTATTGTGTATATGTACATGATAAGTGTGTTTGGGCAGGCTGGTGGAAGTCAGATGACAACTGTGCCGTGTGGGTTCCAGAGCTCCAAATCAGGTTACAAGGCTTGTCTAGCAACAAGCACCTTTACCTGATGAGCCATTTATCTAGCTCCTTAAGTAAGGCTTTTGGTTTTTTTGTTTGTTTGTTTGTTTGTTTGTTTTAAGTAGCATATAATAAGCTGTCCAGGATGATGGAGTTCCTGGTGGTCCCTTTTCCTATAGGCTTCACAGTTGCTGACTTCTAGAGCTTCAATACAGCCTGCTATTTGCAATCTGTCTTTGCATGTGCTATTTTGCTAACTGAACAGGTAATAGTAACAAGGATTATGATAGTTGTGATGGTGGTGGTGGTGGAGATTGAGTCAGTGGTAACTGAGGTATTGCTGGTGGTGGTAGCAGTGGTGGTGGTGATGATGGTAGTGATGTGATTGGTGATGGTGGTGATGTGGTTGTTGTTGTGATGGCAGTGATGTGATTGTTATTGTTGGTGGTGGTGATGTGGTTGCTGGTAGTTGGTGGTAGTGGTTATGATAGTGGTGGTTTAGGCAGTAGTGGCTGAGGTGGTGGTGTTGGTGGTGATGGTGGTGTTGGTGGTGTTGGTGGTGTTGGTGGTGTTGGTGGTGATGGTGGTGATGGTGGTGTTGGTGGTGTTGGTGGTGATGGTGGTGTTGGTGGTGTTGGTGGTGATGGTGGTGGTGGTGGTGATGGTGGTGATTAGGCAGTGCTGATTGAGGTGGTGGTGGTATTGGTGGCGGTGATGTGGTTGGTGGTGGTGGTGTTGGTGATGGTAATGGGGGGTGATGGTGGTGGTAATGGTGGTGATGTGGTTGTTGGAGGTTGTGATGGTGGTAATTGAGGTAGTGGTGATTGAGGTGGTGGCTGTTTCTTGTTGTTGATGGTGGTGATTTAGGCAGTGGTTGAGTTGGTGGTGGTGGTGGTGGTAATAGTGGTGATTGAGGTGGTGGTGGTGCTGATTTAGGCAGTGGTAACTGAGATGGTGGTGGGGGGATGGTGATGGTGGTGATGTGATTGTGGTTGTTATTGGTGGTGATGGTGGTGATGGTAGTAGTGATGTGGTTGTTGTTGGGGGTGGTGGTGATGATATTTGTGATGGTTGTGGTTGAAGCAGTGGTGATCGAGTTGGTGGTGGTGATAATTATGTTAGTTACAGAAAACATTTGCATAGATCTTGAGTGTCCTTCAGCACTTCACAGATACCAACTAGAGAAGCAGATCTTCTTGTGACAGCTACTATTTACACCCTCATTTTACAGACAAGGAAACCAAGGTATAAAGTTATTAAGCAGCTTGCTGTGCTCAGAAGACTAGACCACATCCCAGAGAACACCCCACCTACCTCCATTCTCTCTGAGGCCAGACAGGGAACAAAATAAACTCAGTCGTGTAGTGTATCTCATGGTGCAAAAACCCACAGGAAAAAATAAAGCAGAGGTGGGAGGTTTTAGAGTCCTGGGAACAGAGGCCAGTCAGTAAAATGTTTGCCTTGCAAGTGCGAGACCTGAACTCAGTACCTAGAACTCAAGCCGAAAAGAAAGAGGACACCGTGGTACAGTCCCCAGAACACAGGCACTAAAGAGGAGTTGGTTGTGGTGACACATTTATAATCCTACTGCTCAGGAGACACAGACAAGCAGCATCCTCGGGGTCTTGAACAGCCAACACGTTCCACTTGGTACATTTTAAGCCAATGAGAGGTGGACAGGGCCTGAAGAAAGAATGATACCTGAGGTCACACACACACACACACACACACACACACACACACACACACACACATTAAATACCAGGATGAGGAATCTCCACAGGGTGTTTGGGGAAGGCCTTGGGGGTGGGGGGTTGTTCAGAAGATGGCACTTGAGCAAAGACTGGAGGAAGAGGCTGAAGCACACTGAAGCACACTGCACAAAGGCCTGGAGGGACAGGGACAAAGGCCCTGAGGCAGGAACGTTTTCTGGTATAATCAGGAAACAGTTTAGAGACCAGTGAAGCTGGAGGGAGAGGAAATAGGAAGTGGGGTTTCAAGTCATGTCAGGCCTTAGGGACCCCTGTGAGGATTTGAATTATACTCAGGGCAAATGGAAGCCACAGCTGGGAAGACGGGAGATGTTAAACTGTCCTCTAGTAATAAACCACAACCAAATTGGATTCATAACTACACAAAGCTATGTTTGTTCTTTGTACCAGATAGCTGGGTCGGTGCAGCCAGCCTTCAGTTTCAGGTGGCCATCTAACAGACTAAGCCATAATGAAGCATGCTGTCACCTGCCATTTTCTGTGCATGGATGCCAATCCTAATGTCCTCTGTTGCTGTGGTTTGGTGTTGATTACAACAACTTGTTGAGAAAGGGTTTATTTGGCTTGCGGGTTGAAAGGATTAAAAAGTGGCAACGTGGGTACCTTTGGGTGGGCCCTGCCAAGGTATGCCCCTAAGAGAGCAGGCCACACACGACAGAGCTAGCGCAAGGGGCTTATTAAGGAAGGGGAGAGTGAAGGCCTTCTTGAAGTGAGGACATGAGAGACAGACAGACAGATGGAGAGAACGGACAAGAGAGGAGGGAGAGGCAGGAGACAAGAGTTGTGACTGGTGACACTTTTAAGAGGTGTGACCACGAAAAAGCACTTGGCGGCAGGTGATGACATCAGTGGCTGACGCAGGATGATCACGGCAGCGGGAACAGGTTATATACTCCATCATGAAGGGGAGCCAGAGCAGAACTCAGGAGGAACCTGGAGGCAGGAACATGGAGAATGAAGTTTACTGGCTTGTTCCCCTGGACCTGTTCATCTTCTTTTCCTTGTACGACCCAAACCACCTGCTTAGAGGTGGCTCCACCCACATTGGTCATTAATCAAGAAAATGCCCCACAGCCATGCTAACAGGCCAAAGTGATGGAGGTAATTCTCCAGTTGAGGTTTCCTCTTCCAGGTGACTCCCGTTTGTATCTAATCGACAAAAACTTAAGCAGTTATCTGACCAGAGCTATAGGCTGGAGTTTAAAACCGTTCTGGTTTTTACTGCCACCCAATGAGCCACAAGTCATTTATGACTCAGCTGAGCGTTGCTAACTGAAGTATCCAAAAAGGGCTTCCTTTAACAGAGACAGTTAGAATAATCCAGGCGATGTCAGCTAGAGCAGGGCGGGACATAGAGGTCCAGAGGAGAGGATCCAGGAGCAGAGGATGTTGCAAAGACTGCCGGAGAATGTTGACTTCTCCCCCCAACAGCCTGCTCCCAGTAAGCTTGCCTGTCGTGAACGGTGAAGGGTTAGCCCAGAGGAAATCCGGGGCTTGAATGTATAATCCTGACAGGTTTGGGCTTTGTCGGGTGATCTGGGCTATGAGGAAATAAAGATCCATGCACAACCGCATGCTCTTTGGAAGCGGGAGAAATTTCGTGATAGATGACTGCAGTCACCCAGGTTAGCCAGCAGAGGACAACGTTCAGCTACTTTTGTGGTGACAGGGAGTCTTGCTGTCCGATGTTGGTCCATAGTTCCCTTTTCTTTGTCTCGGTCCCAGTCATGGGATAACTTCTCTGCGGGGGATGTTTCTGTCTGGGGGAAGCATTACATACAGCCGCTGAGTGGAGAGCTGCCAGGGCCGTTTGGCTCACATATGTGTTTTAGCTCATATTTGTCTCATGTTGAGCTACGATTGGTACACCAGAGAATGAATTCCACCTGCAAAAGAAGCCAGCTAGTCTGAGTGGGTCATTTTGGAAAGATAAGTATCATTTCCCTCATCCTGAACCTCTTCTCAGAGAAAGATTTTTAAACAACTCAGACCAAACCCTAGAGCAGTTGTGGGTCTAATTGATTTGATAAGGCTGGTACACTCAATTGGTACATTTTCATTTTTTTAAAAAAATGATTTCCTAACTCCAATTCTAAAAATTATTTGAGGCCACTTATAATAGAAAGCGTGCATATAATAAAACTCTAAACTATTAACACATGAATAAGAGACTCCATGAATAACAAGAAGAAAGCAACCGTCGGGTTCCAATAGAAAATGCAACTCTGAATCAAGGCCAGGGCAGAGAGGAAACACGACCCTGTGGGGAACACACAATAACTTACTGTCACATCGAACATGAGCATGAGGGAGTGGCACTCGGTACTAGCTGCCCCTCTTGAGGAAGGATTAGTGTTGGGACAGAAGGCATGGGGGGATGGGGCAGGAACCGTGATCCCCCAGACCATCTTGAACCAAGAAACACGAGGAGGAAATAGCCCAAGAGACAGACTAGTATCTTCTGGCAGGAGAAGAGATCTGTCCATTCACAGACCCCCAATCCCTAGGTGGGGTTTCAACTTTGAAGAAGAAATAATTTACCAAGAGTGAGTGGGAAGACTGGACGGCAGAGGTGGACAGAAAACACAAGGCCAAGGTATGTGTAAAGAGGCGCCTTCTCCTCCCCATAACCCGCTTTCCACACTCAAGACGTATGAGCCATGGTTACCTCAATCCTTCATTTGACCAAAAAGAACATTGACCAGGGCTTGCCTTTGAGCTGCACTTCCCCAAAGCTTTCTGGGATCTCATGTAGAAGACATGGGGGTAAAATGCGTCAATGGAAGACTGACACCGCGTCAGTAATGTGTACATGGTTTGGACTGGTGTGCTGTGCAGAAGCAGCCAACTGCTACTTGCCACCTCTTTACATTTGGGTGATTCACTTCAACTTTCTGGGCCTCGGCTCCTATATTTTCAATGTTTTAGGATCCCTACAAGGATTACAGAAATTAACATATGTAAAATATTTAACGTCTGCCACATTTGTTATTTCTTGGGCATGCATGCCATCAAGCCATCTGATACACGGTTTTTTGTACATGTTCTGTCATCACAGAAGCTCTTTGAAGCCAATACTATTTATAATCACATTTTATAATACAAAGTGAAGGTCTAAGAAATTGAGCAGTATACTGATTAGTGAGCCACAGACATGAGATTCGACTCAGTTTCGTAGCTCTGAACATTGAGGCTGCCCTGGGGATGGCAGGGTGGAATTGACCAAAAGGGAGAGCTCTCTCTCAAATGGGAACGTATTGTGAATTTTTAAAAATCCACCCATTCTTGCTTTATTGAGGTCTAAGTCAGTGTCAGAGGTCGTGAACGTTGACAGTAGGTCTCAACTGTCACCTTGATTGGATCTGGTATTAGCAAAGAGATGTGGGTCTCTGGCAGTGTTTCCTGGAAGGTTAACTGAGCAGTAAAGACCCTCCTCTGAGGTGAGTGGCATCTTCTAGCTGCTGACAAGACATGAGAATTCTGACTGGGGAAAGGCTGCAAGCTTTGGCCGCCTGCCTTTGCCCTTGTAGGTGAGTGCATCTACCGTACTGTGACAGAGTGCCTAACTCCCTCGCATCTCTCGCCCTGAGGACTGGACCTCAAATGTTTAACTTCAGGTTTTCTTTTCTTCTCCAAAGCAGTTTGGAATCCTGGACCATTTTCAAGCACTCTTGCTCACATCAAATTACCTTGAATGGCTATTTCCCAGTCCCTGGACACCAGAACAGTCTCTTACCCAAGACCTTCCAGATTAAAAGTCAATTCTTAGCACTAAAAAAACAAAACAAAACAAAAAACAAAACAAAACAAAAAACAAAAAACAAAAAAAAAAAAAACAAGGAAATCTTGGCTTAACTCCTACACACACTGTGTTAATAACTTCAATTTTATCAAAATTTTTATGTTCACCAAAATGAGTTAATAAACCAAATAAATTCCAGCCTTTACATAGAATTCCACGGGAAAAAGCGAAGCATTATAAAAAAGTGCATGGGCTGGAGAGGAAGCTCAGCAGTTAAAAGTACACCTGCTCTTCCAGAGGACCCAAGTCGGGTTCCAGCACCCACACTGAGTAGTTCACAGACACCACTCCAGGGATCATACTTATCTGGCCTCTTCAGGCGCCTGCATTCGTGGGCACATAATCACACGGGTACACACAATTAAATAATGTATTAACTCTAGAAGGCGCATGATCATTTTCATGGCCACAGGGGGGCAGCAGAGGGTAAAATATGAGTTGGCCTTCCTTGGCCATGGAAACACCATTCTGCTGTACTGTTCTGGCCTGGGTTTTGAGTGGATGTTATATTCTCTGAGACATGCTGGCTTAATTAATGCCTTACACATCCTCATCTGGGATTCTAGGATGCTTCAAGCAGCAGACAAAATATATAGAAAACTGGGGACAAGGGTATGTGAAAGCCAGGAGTCTGTAGTCTGGCAGAGGGAGATGGCACATAAGGAATCTATGTTTTTATTTGTGCAAACACTTACAGCCATAGAAAATGGAGACATAGGGCCTCGTGGCTAGCAAGATGGCCCAGCAGATAAAAGTGCTTGTTGTCAAGGCTGATGAGAGTTCAGCCCACACAGAACCCAAATGGTAGAAGCTGAGAACCAACTCCTAGTAATTGTCCTCTGACCTCCACATGCACATTGTGACACTGTGGCATGCACACATGCCGAGCAAACACACACACACACACACCAATTGCCAGCATTCCTATCTTCCATCTTTGGTCATGATCAACTCTGCCCATCTCACAGACAGATGCCCCCACAATGTAACAGCTCATCAGCTGCACCACACATCTTCTTCCCTCCAGGAACTTGCAGATTCATTGTCTGGACCATATGAGGTCAAGGGCCGGTGGAGTGTTTGTTCCCATCTTTTTTGAGATCATGTTTCTCTGTGAAGTCCTGGCTGTCCTGGAACTCAATTTGTAGGCCAAGCTGGCCTTAAACTTACAAAGATCTACCTGCGTCTGCCACCCAAGTGCTGAGACTAAAGGCTGCAGCACCATCGCCGGCTGCTTCCACATTCTTGCCTAAACCTTCAATGTCAGAATGCTCCTGCCAACCCCCAAGAACCCTGGATCTAGAAATCCTAAGGGGTCTCTACCCCTGCCTCCCAAGTACCTGAAGCTCTGATCACCCTGAGGAATTAAGGGGGAAATTAAAGCCAACGGCTTGTCAAGGTCTGTGTATAAACAGGTAAGTATAACACCACAGAAAAATATTTTTTCCTTCTTTTGAGTAGAGCTCTCACTGTGTAATTTAGGTGATTCTCAAACACAATCCTGCCTCATTCTCCTAAGAGCCGGGATTGCAGGCATTCACTACTGTGTGCCTAACAAGGTCATCTTTTCAAGTTTTCGTGAATGAGGTGACCCAGAAGGCAATGGTTGGAAGAGGCAGACAGCCACCTCCAACCCATCCTGTACCCCCAACCTACAGAATCCCCAGAGGTCTGTGACGTCACAGGCTCTCCATACGTGCCTAGACCACCTTCTCAACCATACGGTCCTTGGAACAGGATCTTATATTTGCTTTTTATTTATATTTCTCACAAGAACAAAACACACTTAAACAGAAAAACGGGTATTGCATACACCGCTGATAAAGGAACCCAGCTCCCTTTGTTAACAATAAATAATTATTAAAACAGTGGGGTGTCTCCCCCACCCCACCCCCGACAGCCCTCAGTGGTTCCCAAGGTTTGCAGAGGTAAGAGTCTGGTGGGAGGAGGCACAGACAGACAGCAGCTCCCGCTGGGTTTCTCCAGCAGAGAAAAACAAACCATAATAAATAACAGTGACAGTGACAGCAGAGGCAGTCAGCACAACACAGTGTAACAAATATTATACTTAAATAATTTCCTCCTGGAGAGGCTGTAAGTGCAGAGAGAGCAATGTTGGCAACCTGGGTCTCCACTGCCATTTTGGTCTCTAGTGCAGGAAGTCCCAACTTAAAGTGTTTGTTCGGTAAGATCCAGAGGTGATGGGTGGCGGTTGATTCCCCCAGTCCCGCCCTTCCAAACACACCCTCCCCACCCCATACTCCCTGGCTGCACTTCTAGACCTGTCTTGGTCCTTGGCCTACCTCTCTCCTACTATAGTGGTCATCCCCTGTCTACAGGAAAGAAACACAAGGCTCCCCCTCCATGGGGGGGGGGGGGGGGCATCTCTTGTTCCCAGTCTCTTAGCCACAGAGGACTGCTCTGATTTCAGCAAGGCTTCTAGGCTTCTCCTACACATGGACTTTCTAAGACTCTTTCCACCTCACTCAGTTGCTGGACGTGAGTGCTGGCCCCGGTGCCTGAAGACTCCTACCCTCCTCTCAGAGGTCACCTTCCAAGGCCATGCGAGTGCTCAGTAAGGCCTTCTAGTTAGCCCTGTACACAGGTGGACCCTGTTGCAAATGTAAGGACAGAGGGCCACAGACGGAGAAGGCTACCAAAAGCACCCAGTCTAGGGTCACACGACCAAAGTGGCTTCTTTTTCAGAGCTCATTATTGACCTGGAAAGAAACTCACAGGCCAGTTTTTGAGGTATAAAAATCTCATTTGGGGCAAGAATCATATCGCTTCATTGACCCCCCGTGAGACTGCAAGGATAAATGGGGGAATGTAAAGAAGCCCAAGTGGGGGGACCCCTGGCAGCTCTGGGGAGGCAAGCACAGAAGAGGAAGGTCCCACATTCACAGCTTTTTTCTAGGCCCAGTCCGAGAATAAGGAAATGAAGAGATGGCCAAAGCCAACGGTCTTGCAGGCGAATGGCTGCTGCTATGCTTCTCTACAGCTCCCGTTTTTTCAAGGTTCCCATCACCCCAGTATCCTTTGCGCCCTGGTGCAAAGAGCGTTAACTGCTGTACCGCCATCAGTGTGCCCTGCACAGCCTCGTTGTCAGCCCTTAAGCCACAGGTCCCAGAAGTGAGGAGCCTCTCCCACACTGAGCCCACCACAGTCTCTGGAGGAGAGGGGATTCTTCACACCCAGGATGCCGGGATATCTGTCCCTCACTGTCCTCTCTCACTTGTTAGCAGAACCTGCCTCCCACGCAGGGCAGCTGCTTCAGGGACGGGTGACTCCACCTCTCCTCCTGCTGACTTTTTTGCTGCTGGGGAGGCTCAAGTATGTGAAGGCTCAGCTGGGCTGCTGCTGGATGCAGAGGTGGAGGTGGCAGAGGCTTGGGCAGCCAGGTCCCGGTAAGCAGGTGACTTGAGGAAGCGCGGATAAGAGTCCTTCTCCATCAGGGTTCGAGTCTTCCCCTGAGCCACGTCGAAGCAACTGGCAGTGACTGCCTGAAGATTTGTCCTTGTCAGCTCTCGGGTCTCGTGATCTATGTTCACCTGTGAGAAGCAGGACAATGGTGAGTGAGGTGTATGGAGTGGCAGGGCAGGGAAGCCTGGGGCAAGTGAGCTCACAGAGAGCAGACGCTAAAGGAGTCTCCCTTCTTAAATTTTTTAATTTTTTTCTATGTGTTCGTGCCTGAATAAGTGTGTGCACTACATATGTGCAGGAGCCTTTGGGAGCCTGAAGAAGATGCTGAGTCCCCAGAACTGGAGTTAGAGGAGGACATTGTGAACTACCATGCTGGTGATGGGGGCTTCTGGAGGTATAATGTGGGGTGACCAATGTCCTCTGTAAGAGCAGCAAGTGCTCTTAACTACTGAGCCAAGTCTCTAATCCCACTAGCCAGCTTTTCAGCTCTGGGATAGCTCCCACATCAGACTCAGGGGCTGGTCCTCTGACTTCCCAGGATTAACATGAGGTTGTGTTATGCAAAATCAGAAGATGTATTCTCCGGTGTCAGAACCCTGATCCCAGTCCCAACTCTATGCTGGATCTACACAATCATTCCTACTGGTTTTTGCCTCCTCTTGCTCCCAGAGTCTAACATCACAGCTGCTACTCTGAGCCCACTCGGTTAGGGAATGTCTCAGCTTCCTCCCATGTCATTCAAAAGGAAAGCTAAGATGACCATATCTGGCCATCAGCCATATGCATGACCTCATGTCCTACTGTCCCTGTTCCTTGGGTCGCCTGCTGTTCCCTGTGGCAGGATGGTCCTTCCCTCTCTTGATTCTTACTTTCTTACTTTTATACCTCCTGCCCTGTGTTTTTTCACCAGCTTCGTAACGGACATTGCGTGCTTTGTCCATACCCCACCCGGCTTATAGTAAAGTGCTTTACAGACATCTTCTCCCATTAAAATATAATTTCATTAGAAATTCATTTTGTTCACTGAAATGTCCTCTGAGATCATAAAAACGCCTTGCATATAGGTGATACCTAATAAATCTTTATAGATGGATGTGAAATAATAGAAGCAGCCAGAAAACAAAACAGATACAAAGCATGGCATTACTAAGGTATGCCCACCAGGTGGCGCCAATGCTTCTGCGCGGATGCTTCTAGTAGGGAAGGCTGAATAGGGGGTGAGGGGAAATGTCCCCAAAGAGTAGAGGCAGGTCAGCCAGAGCACTAAAACCAGGGTACCCAAAATTCTTGTAATGACTTTATTTCTCCAGTTGAAGTGCTGAGAGGCTAAAATAATTAATTTACAAATGTGGGTATGGAGAGAAGGCAAGAAGCCTGCTGCTCTGCCATGGGCCACCATGAATCACAAACCCTACTGTCCAATCACTGAGGCCCTACCCCTCCCTAACCAAGAAGGCTGCTGTACTGCAAAATCTAATTCTTCCCTCACTGGCTCCCACTGGCCCTGATTCTCAGCTGGGAAGAGGCGGGCAGGGTCTGGAAGAGTCCCGGCTGGCCAGTGTGGGACACTGACCTCTTTAGGGGCTTCACTGCAAATGTACTCATCAAAGATGCGGTGAGCCTTGGTGGCCAGTTTGGTGGCTGATCGGATCTTCTTGAACTCCTCACAGGCCAACCAGAACTCCAGATTCTCCTCACTGAACTCCGTCTTTAGGAAGGCGTGGAAGGCAGCCACTCCATCTGGTGGTGAGGAGAAAGGAGACGGGTCAGATTAGGGGGCAGCTGGGAATAAAGGAAGGAAAGACAGCAATTGCCATTAATGGTTCTATTTTTAGAATGTAATTTTCCTGAACAAGGCTCTGCCTTTGTGTTCTGAACAGAGGCTGACACACTGGGGGACCAGGAGTATTATTACTACTACTATTATTTTGCCCATGTTTTTTCAGCATCCCTGGGACAAGCTCCAAGCACATGGGCACACACGTGCCTTTCACAGACAGACAACAGGGTCCTACTTACTCTTGCTGCTCAGCAACAAATCAAAGGACTCTCTCCATCCCAGAACATCTTCTGAGAAGCATCTGCCAAGAAAAGGGGAAGGAACAGAGGTTTTTAAAATTATTTTAAGTTAAGGAAGGCATAGCACACATCCTAGACAGAAGTTGAACTAACCCTTCAAATTCATAGAGTCAGAGTAAGCAGCGATGTTACATAATTGAGCAACTGTGCATCCAGCAGCCAATGCCAGGAGCCCTTTAGACCTCAGACCTCAGCCAGTATCCCCAAGGCTCCATCTTCTGTAACCAAAATTGATTCCATTCCCCAGATTCTCAGCTATGTCTTGCACATCTCTCCAATGAAGCAGCAGCTTCACAGAAATTCTACTACCTGTGACCCCAGAGTCTAACACCTGTACTGCTGGCAGTCAATGGGGGAGGGGAGAGGGAGCTTCTAGGCAAGATGTTCTCGAAATAGTTTTAGTGCAATGGCACCTCCAGATTAAAGTCCCGTAAAGGCGGGAGTCGTGTCCCATATACAGGCATCTGCTGGGGTCTGCAAAACCTGACTCTACCACCTTCTCCATGGAGCTGAGCAGCCACAGCAGCAGAGACTCACTAAAATCTCCAGAGGGGTGGGTAGCTTAGGGCTCCTTAGCCTGTCTATTTCCCTCAGGCCTCCTCCCCTCTAGAACCCCAGGGCTGGAGAGAACAGGACTTACCTCTCTTTGCTATGTTTACTGGCCCATTCGAACTTGCTAATACCCCCAGTATCGGAGCTCAGCTCTGACTTATGAAGAAAGATTCCCAGGCGTGTCTTGAACTCTTTGGCTCTGAAAGACAAACCAATGAGCAGGTAAAGATTTGTTGTTTGCCATCACAGGAAAATGGGGAGGGGGAGAAGGGAGATTTCCCAAAGAACCAACTCCACCACCCCATAGTTCATTTCTAAGAAACCTGAGTGCACTTGACCATTCCCAGAGGCCCTAGCTTTCTTCTTCATTAGCGTCTCCAAGTTCTAGACCACCACCGCAGCTCGAGCCGTGCCCCGATAGGTCTTAACACTTTGGGGACTTTAAGGCACTGCGGTCCCTCCCCGTGCCCCCCTCTACCTAAGTTTCCAAGCGTGGCGGCTGGTGGATTCAGGACGGCTAAACAAACTCGTTCCTCTTACCTCTCCAGGCAGGAGTTGGGGAAGGTGGCCAGGGTGCGGCACATGGTTGCGGGCGCAGGACAGCACGTCGTGGGTAGGAAGGCGAGACTGCCCCGAGGACCGGACTGCGCCCAAGGAGTCTGGAGCTGTGCGCGCGCCCAGGCCCAAGCTACCGTCACTTTTATTGCCAAGGGGGCGGGGCGGGGCCGGGCGTCGCTGACCAATAAGAAACTGGGGCTGAGTCTTGCGAGGGAGGAGGCGGGGCGGGGAGCCCGAAAGGGCGGGGCACGACTGGGAGCCCCCCCAGGACCTCCTGGGAACGCTTAGGACTGTCCTAAGGTCAGAGGCTTGGGGTGACTGAAGGGGAGGAAGGCTTGAAGACGGGGCGTGTGCCCACAGATTGCCTGGAAAGGAAAAAAAAACAAACCAAACCCGCCAACCTCTAGTAAAAGCAGGAAAACAATTTATAAGTGTCAGGGGGGGTTTTGTGGGGGTGGCGGGTCCGGGAGGCACTTAAGAGATCACAGGAGAGACTGAGTTTCTAGGGTCACAGAGGACAGAAGCATAGGGTGACTCACAAGAAAAAGTGCTTTCTCCGTTATGCTGAACTCTCTCCGGTCAGAACAGGCACTACTGTGTTCGTAAGCTAATGCGAGCTAGGTAAGCTATTCACCCCACTGCCATCACCTCTGCTTAAGTAGATGAAAGATCAGAGGATCAGAAAACTAGAGACTTGGCCAGGATCAGGGATGGATACAGCGGGCATATGGAGAAGCATTTGTTTAACACAGTTAGAGCAGAACTCTTTGCAACGATGATTTCTGAGTTCTATAGTTATAGGGTAAATATCATTACCTGAATTCAGATTTGAATTTACCATGTTTTTTCAAGTGGAAAGCAAAAGGCGAGCAGAAACAGTTCTGTAACTGGCAGGTGATCCTGAGGCTCAGTGCAACCTCCTCCCCCATCTCTGAGCTAACAGTAATAATAATGTGCTGCTCCTCACCCTGCCAAAAAGGCACCACAGTCTTCCGTAGTGACCCTCCATTCTCTTTGAGATTTCGACTAAGAGGCCGCAGGTGAGGTTAAGACTAGATACGTGTGGAGGTTCAAATCCTGGTTCTCCTGTACGCTAATGACTTTCATTTCCAAACATTCCCATTTCTTTGTGTCTAGGATTTAGAGAGCACTGCACTTATTTCATGAGGTGTTGTTGGGACTCAAGAAGGTTTCTGTTAGCTGGGCTTCCCCAGAAAACATTCTGCAGCAGTGGCATGCATGCTAGGGAGAGTTCTCAGAACCCACTGGCAGAGAAGAACAGTGAGGGTGAGCAGAGAAGCAATGTCACACCACTTCAGGAGAGACCCCGGAAGGTCTTCAAGGTTGCTCTAGAGATGTGTTGGACTTTTACAAATGTCTACTTCCAAAGCCAAATAGCAGGCCCTAACATCATATTTTGGATGCTGCTGGGCTGAGATGGCCTGACTTACTCCAGACGACTCCTCTGTCAAGAGCAACAGAAACCACGCCACAGAAGGGGGCCACAGTCTGGAGAAGGGGATGTGGGTGACATTCCAAAGTACTCCCATCAACATGTCGGGTGCTTGGAGCAAAGCTTAGCGTGCAATCAGCATTCTATATTTCATTTCCATTTTATTTGGGCCGGAATTCTAGACACTGAGAAAAATAATCTTTTGGGCCTTTTAGAATACAGATTTCCATCTCATAAGGGGTCAGCTACAGAGTTACAGTTCTTCAGCAAGGCCTGCTCTGTGCTCCATGAAGCAAAAGATCAAAGAAAAGGAAGAGGAGAGAGAGGGAGGGAGAGGGAGGGAGAGGGAGGGAGAGGGAGGGAGAGGGAGGGAGAGGGAGGGAGAGGGAGGGAGAGGGAGGGAGAGGGAGGGAGAGGGAGGGAGAGGGCTGGAGATGCAGCCCATGGAGCATGTGCCTAGCATGCGCCAGACCTTGGGTTTGATCTCCAGCAAACGGATAAGGAGAAAAATAGCACAGAAGAAAGAGACAAAGAAAATGTTCTGACCTGAGAGGGCTCAGCTAGAAGGCTGGCAGAATGGGGGGTGGGTGGGTGGGACTATTGAATAGTAGTTGTTGAAGGGGTTAAGATGGTAGAGTCCAAAGTTAGACTACAAGGTGGGATGGTTGACCTAGTGGACCCCTCCTTGTGAGGAGTTGCTCCAGTTAGTCAACGTAGTGTACTCTAAAGTGAAGCCTTCCCCAAACTCTGACATACTCAGCGAAGAACCAAAGCAGGTAAGATACAGCACCCCTCCCCGGTGCACATCTATCTCAGATGCAGTCAGCATCACATCCACATACCATCTTGCCAACCTCAGCTCTTGAGGACTTCCTACCTCACAGCCCCAGGGCTAGACCGGCGCTTGGCCAGTATATGTAGGCAGCCGTGGAAGAATGCCTTGTAGAGCACCTGGGTATCTCAAGTCTTCAGTCTACATGGTGCAGCCTGCCATCCAGCCCTCCTAGCTCTGAGGTAGAGGTGTTTGGCTGAGCTGAAGGTTTTGTTTCCCTTTGGTGCTCCACATGCCCACAGACACACTTGTATCACATGGCTGTTGGGCATAGATGTATGTGTTAGCCGTGGCACAGCCGTTCTCTGTGTGACAAGGAGAGGGTAAGCTGGGGATGAGTCAAACTCTAGTCTCACATGCACTCTTGCCCATGTTTGAATCAGCTCAGACACGTGGCAGTAGTACTGATTTCTGCAGACATCTCTCAAACTTCCCGGTCCGTTCTGCATCCCTGTGAACAGACCACAGGAGGCCTTCCCTCCTCCCCCCCCCCCCCCCCCCCCCGTTTTACAGGTAACAAAATAGCAATGCCTGAGGTGCCCATCATTAAGTGAAACCAAACTAGAAGTTCCTAAAGCCAGGGCTGTCTACAGATTCTTGAGCTAGTGTGTTCTATTTGTCAAAGCAAGCAGAAACAAAGGGATTGATGTGCAAGGCACAGACAGGCAGATCTGAGGGCATACAGTTCCCTGCTGAAGATGAAGAGCCCTCCTCGGAGTTCAACCTGCCTTCCGGTTGCCATGGTTACCTTGCCCGTTTCCAGACGGAAACTTTTTGAAGTTCACAATGTATCCCAAATTCTCTTCCCAGCAGGTCAGTTCCTATCTGTGATTTCAGAAATGAGGCTGACTCCACAGTTGCCGTGAATCTAGCCAGTTGAATTTACTTGTGAATGGTACTGGCTTTGATTACCTGACCTCATTTTTTGCCCAGCACGTCCAGCACAGCTGGCGTCTCTTTAATGGAGGGTGTGGGGACAACAGCTTTGTGCCCTGGGTCATCTGGGATCAGCAGTCTGGGCAAATCTGGGGTCAAGATTAAATATCCCACAGAGTCTCAGCCTTGCTAACCTTTATTTCCAGCAGCCCCTGTGGTACTCAACGCTCCCTTTCTGTAGAGCAGAAGTCCAGACAGGAGCATTGTCTATTGTAAATGGCGTGGTCATGACTGACTGTAATCTCCTAACACACTCACACACACACAGTCACACAATACCCACAGTGCTCTGGATTCTCCAAATTGAAAAACCAGCATCCCCATAAATATTTATTTTAAAATTTGCTGTGTTCCCAGTCCAATAAGAAACAGCTTGTTAGATTCTTCCCTTTTACCCCCAGGATTTTATAATTTAGAAGCTAGGAAAATGGGTTGGTGGTAAAGTGCCTTTTTCACAAACATGAGGGTCTAGAGTTCTGGTCCCCAATGCCCAGCTAAACAGAGGTGCTGTCAATACCAGGGCTGGCAAGGGAGGGGTGTAGGTCACACAGAAGGAGACTGGCGGATCCCTGGGGCTTGCTGGCCAGCCAGTCTAGCTAAAACCCAGGTTCTCAGTGAGAAAACAGAAGTCCATCCCTGGAGGAAATAGCAGGATGTTGTACTCATCCTTCAGTCCCCTGATTCGGTCTCCTGGACCCTCCCCCCACCCCCGTTCCTTTCTTCCCACTCACATTTTCCACTTTTCAATTCTTGCCCCTGTGGTGTCGTCAATGGCTCTGGACTTTTCTGCTTCCTTACTCCCTTGTGCCTGCAATTCCCAAGTGTGGCTGTGGAAAGCCCCATCCTCCACTGAAGTCCCCTGCAAGCCTTCCCAGCTCACACTTCTCCACCCCTATCTGCTCCTAGAAGATCCTGGCTCCCACTTGGAAGGGGGTCCAGGGCTAGGGTCCTGTAGTCAGACCTTTAGCTTCCAGAGCCTCAGGGACAGAAATACACTGAGTCCTGAAGACCCTTACTCCTCCCTGTCTTCCAGGACCCTGGCCACAGCTAGATGGAGCCTGGCTCTCTGTATGCTTCCTGGGTTCTGGAATGTTGGTATGAATCCTCATAACTAGCAAGCGTGATGTTTATGGTCGGATACGGTGAGCTTGTCTGCCAAGCTACACTTCTTCCTAATACCACAGTGGACCATCTACCTAACTCCAGCCCTCTGGATTCCCCTTGGCGGGGATGGAACTGGGGCCGGTGACCAGGTTTCCTGACCTCTCCCCACGATCGTCCACACAAGGCGCCTCAGCTCTCACCTGCAAACACACAGGCCTACCCACAGCCCTCAGGTGATGCATTCCCTGGGAGATGAGTCAACTGTTGGCATTCACAATGCCATTGAATCCGAATATCGCCATTTCCAAACTAAAAGAATTACCTAAGAGTTTCTAAACAGCTTCCTCTTCCTGGTGTGGCTCCCCACACCTTTCCACACCTTTGTCACAAACATCTCTCTTCTAAGAACATCTCTCTTCCATTCACTAAGACTCAGAAACAAACTTCTCAGGAATCTAGATTTTCCTCAGGTAGGCATTTTCCAAGGTCCTGAGAAGTCATTCATAAGGAAAGATTCTAGAAAGGGGGGAACTGAGGCCTGCCATTTGCAGGTGACTGAGAAGCAGGGGCAGAACTCTGTCTCAAAGACTGGCTGCAGAGCTGTTTTTCATCTCCAAACTGCAGAGTCCTGCAGGTCATGCTTTGTTTCAGGCAGAAATCAAACTTTGAAGGATCCTAATACCCACCATCCTGGAGCTGGAGTAGAGAAGGTATTATCCCCAACATACTCCTCTGCCACCCTTTCACCAATGGGAACTCCAAGCAGGGTGCAGCTCTCTCCAAGAAAATGGCCAACAGCCCACAGCTGTGCCAGTGGCACAGCAGAGATCCAGAACAGGTGAGGAGAGAAAGCTGTTCAGCTCTCAAATTCTGGGCAGCAGGACTCAAAGCCACTCACAGAGGAGTTTCCTGTGATTAACTGTTTACAGCCCAGTCCAGAAACTCAGCATATTAGACCATCACCAGTTTCAAGGACACTTGGGTCTCCTTGGTGGGAAGCTGCCTTTGAGATACGGGTGCTTGCTTAGGCAGGACTGAGATGATCACAAGAATGCTTCAAACCTTGAATCTTGATGCCCTGCATGATATCCAAAACAATATACACTCATTAAATACCAAATCTATGAATAAGCAAAGCAATAAATCTCACAGACACAGAGAATGTAATACCCTTGGAGAATCACTGTCAACCATGCCTCCCCAGGGTCTTTGAGTTGCAAGCATTCTGTGCTGAACTCAATGCCAGGCAATTTTCTGGAAACTGGTCCCAGAAGGTCTGGCTAAATTATGCAGTGAAATTTAATGCTATGCCTGCCCCTAACATGGACCGCCGCTGAAGCTTCTAAAGTATCCTGGAGCACAGCAAATGGAGCCAAATCTGCAGGAGAAGCAGACAGCAGGGCTAAGGCTAAAACCAGGACAGCAAGCATACCTGGAAGCCCCTAATACAAAACTCAAGCACATCTCTTTGGGGTATTGGGGGGGGGGGTATTCCAGAAATGCTTCTTTGAGGGTCCCGGCCAGCTTGCTCTGTGTTGAGTAGGAGGTTTTCAGTAGGCATTACCAGTCTATCACATATCAGTACTCCAGACTCAGTCAAGACTGGACCCCAGATGTGTCCAAAAGGTCTAAACACAGAATTATTCAATGCTGATCTCAGAGCAGCTTGGGGCTAGGCCCTGGTTGCCATTCTGGTCCTGTCTCTCCAGGAACAGCAAGCCCCAGCATATGAGCATCAATGGCATTTTCTGACATAATGCTAGAGGCGCTGAAGGACTTTGCCATGTCCTAGGAGTTAGGGATCCTTTGTGCAACACCCTCCCCATTTTTGAGCCACCCTCCATTAGTCCGTTTGGTGACAGGAAAAATGGGATGTGAGAATGAGAAGGACTGGTACAGAAGTACCAGTTTCATAGGCAAACAGAGGCTCCACAAAGCCTCTGCACTAGCCATGATGCTGGGACAAGCTGTAAGCAAACGTGCCTCTCTCAATGCGCCCACAACACCTGAACAGAGGGAGAAAAACGTGGATTGATGTGTGAGCAGCTGGGAGGCTGGGTCTGGCAGCAGGGGAGGGGGAGGGCGGGAATGAGCAATGGGAACAGGTGGTCCTTTCACCAGCTCCCAAGCCATGGGCCCCTGACACAGCAGCTGTCCCAGAAACAGGCCCAGGTGGACAGAGAGAGGAGCACCGCAGGGGGCCCATGATGTTTTGCAGAGAAAGAAATGAGCTTTGCATAATGGGCCCCACACATCCGAGCAGGGGCAACACGAGGGGAGCTGTGTGACTGAGCATCTCTTCCCCACCCACCAGCAAGCAGCTGGTTCAGCTGCTCCAAGGCCACGAGGGAACCTTCTGGATCCAGAATCCCCAGGCTTCTCAAACTGCCTGGCTACAGGAATAACAATGGTGATTGTGATTATTTAGTGAGTGTTGCATCTGAATCCCCCCATGCCTGCTTCCCATAGCCCCACAAAATCCTGCCCCAACATCTGAAGAAGGCACAGTGGTCGCGGCTGACAGATGTGGAAACTGAGGCATAGAACCACTAATTGAGGAACAGATAGAAAGATCAAGTTATGATTGATCCCAGGTCATCTAATTCCACTATTATTCAGGTCAGCTATTTAGAAAATTATTTCTTGCCCTGAGCTGCAGAAGGTTTTCTATCATGCACAGTTCTAGGTGCTCTTCATTTCTCAGAAGGGGGTTGGGGGTGAGGGCAAAAGAAAAGGGATTTCGACTTCCTAAGTGAAGTATACAGAAGGGCAACCCTGTTAGTCCCAGGAGATTTGGGCAACCCTGTTCATCGTTCTAATACATCCATCCCCTCTAAACATGAGACTTCACCCTAAGCCCTCACCGAGGGTCTGGAATTTCACATGCAAGAGCTGGTCGAGTGCTCGTTAGGACGACCTGCCTGTTAGGACTGGACCTCTATCCCCCATCTTTGCACTCCCTACGGATACAGTCCAGGACTGTGACCTGGACCCTCATCTCTGCTACTCTGGCCTCCAGCAGAGTCAGCTGCTGTGGTTTTAAGCACAGACAACGTATCTGCTGATGAATCCCACACCTGCGATGGCCTCCACTGGAGTTCAGAACCTGAACTTCCACCTGAAAGTTGTCTTCATACTTAACCTATGTAAAGTCAACTCAGTGTCTTAGATGCACCGTCCCACATCCCACATCACCGCATTAGTGCCATTAAGTAGTAACAGCAGCGTCTCTGGCAGTTTGAAAGCCATCTTGGAAATCATGCTACATGCTTGTAAGCCCCGCGTTCTGAAGGTGGGGTCAGGAGAAGTTTAAGGCGACCAGAGACAGACTGGGCTACGTGGAACATGAGACCCTATCCCAAAATAATGCAGAAAAAGGAAAGGAGAAGAGTAGAAGGAAGGGGAGAGGAAGGGAGAACAGGAAGTGGAAGGAAGAACAGGAAATGGGAGAGAGAGCAGGAAGTGGAAGGGAGGGAGAGCCGGAAGTGGAAGGAGTGGATGAGTTTTATTCACACTCCCTTCGCCACTACCACCCCTTTCTAGCCAGTCTCCAGGATCTATCAGCTCTCATGTGGCCTCTGGACTCTTTCCCTTTGCCCGAGCTGCCACTGTCTCCAGCCTCTTTCATCCTCCAACTCCATCACCAACACATTGTCCTCTTTTTCGACATCTCCAGCCTTTTCCACCTCCCCAGAGCCACACGGAGAAACTCCATCATCAGAACGAACCACTCCTTCCTATCTCTTCTCTCGGCTGCCTTCACATCCATGTCCCTTAAGGTCATTCGCTTACTTGCATTGGCACCAAGACTTTCCACTACCTGGAGTGATGCCTTCTCTTTTCCCCCAGCAAACCTCATTCATCTGACCAGATCATAACTCCAAATTCACCACTTTAAATGTTCTCATTCTTAGAAGATGCGTGAAGCGCTCAAGAGTGGACTTTATCGGGTTTGTGCGCATGTGCGAGCGCAGGAGCGTGCTTGCTGTGCTGCATGCCCGGGAGCTCAGAGGACAACCTCCCGTCACCTTTTGTTTGAATCCCACCTTGCGTGAGACAGTGAATCTTTGCTGCTTGTCACTGTGTCCACCAGGCTTAGCTACTTACCCCTAGGAGCTGGCAAGGGTTCTCCTGTCTCAGCCTCCAATCTCCTTGTAGGACCAGTGGGATCACAGATGTGTTAACTTCACATCTGGCTTTTTGACATGACTTCTGAGGATTCAAACCTGGATCTTCAGCTTGTACAATAAATGCTTCATGTAAGGCTGAGCTATCTTCCAAGCCAGGGGTTAAGTTTGATGGGAGCTTTCAGACAGACCTACAGCCGGTTCGACTCGGGAGTGTTAGCACCTAGCTTTTGATTTCGCTGTTGTGACTGCTAACCCTCTGTCTCTTGTACCTTCTGTTTGGAGCCTTATCTGAGAGTGTCCTGGGGGTTCAAACTCTACACAAACTTAGGGTAGGGACAGCGAACAGGTATTTCTTTTCTGAGAATTTGCCCTTGGTATTATTGTCTCTTTGGAGGGCTTAGATAAAGGTTTTGGTCCATGGACTTGACTTGCAAAAGGTGTGAATTGTATAACAATTAAAGGGCCCTTTGCTAAGCTATGGTGTCTCAGTCTGTGAGAGGCTGAGTCCCCCTGCATCTGGAAAAGCTAAAGATTCATCCTTAAGGCTCCTCTGTCTCTGGCTTCCACGAATCTGTGTGAGCCCTCGCCCAATATACAACAAATTTTGTTTCTGACTTATTTTCAAATGCTTCAGTTATATGTCTACACATATGTGTGCACTCGTGTAAGTCCGTATCTGCTTTTCTATATTTCGAGAGAGGAAAAAAAGGCCAAACAGGACGGGTATTGTGGAGTTTGAGTGATTGACATTATAACCATTTATCTTCAACCCTTCTGTATGCTTGAAATCTCTCTAACGAAAACCTGGTGGGAAGACTCCTTATCGCCCTCTGGCAATGCAATTTACCTTCCTCTCTTTCCTTAATTGTGTATATTTGCCAATAATTATGTGCTTCAACAGATTATTTCCTCTAATGAGGCTGTGCTTTAGGAGGAAGCGCCCGAGGACTGAGCCTGGACCAGGGTCACCGGACATCAGCTTTTCCTTGCTTCATTCATGGGCAAGATAATAAACCACTCCTTGCCGAGTGAGTTGTGAATGAAGTAACATGATATAAAACATGGGAATCTACGCTCTGTGGCAGCTCTGTGATTAACTGGTTGTGTGGCCATGAGCAATCATTAACCTCTCTGGGCCTTGTTTTCTCGTCAGCAAACAGGAACTAAATCAATGTTTCCACCAACAAATGGGGGGAAGTGGTTGAAAGTACTCTGAGAAATAAACTTGTGCGTTAACTTTATCTTTGTCATTAAAATAAAAAAGACTTTGTCCTGACAAGTGAAAGATTCTGAGTCAGTATGAGTGTTTGGAGGCTATGGGGGGGGGGGGTGCTACTTTCTTGCATGGAGGATGGGAATTTCCACTCAGCTGGAAGTAGGCACACTCCACAGGCAGCTTGGCCCTCATTGTCTCTCACCCCTGCCTCCACCCTGCCTTCCCTTTTTCTCTAACCGAGAGACAACTGCTGGGAAACACGGCTGGGAATCTTAAAATAGAGCAACAGATATCTTCAGCTCACAGCCTAGAGCTCTGTTGCCCTGTGGACTTGGGCAGGACTCAACAGTTGGCTCACGTGGCCCTGTGCTCCGGAAGAGCCAAGACATGGAAAAAGTATCCACATGCCTTCCAGAAAAGGGCCATCATCAAGGATGCTGTGTTTGGCTTGGCTGCTGGTCAGAGGCTCTGCTGACTGAGATGCTCTGGCCCCGATAGTCCTGTGCCTCCAGGGACCCAGCTCTCAGAAGGACCAACTCTTCCTGGAAACAGTAGCTTTCTCACTGGAAGAATAGGGATACAAGAAGCCCTGGGTCAGGGTAAGGTGAGGGGTTTAGAACTCAGCTCTTTAGAAGATGCTTGACTTCAAGCTGAGGATCAGATGTGAGCTGTTTATGCAACTAAACACGAGGGCAAAGGGAAAACCACATTGAGGATTAGAACCAATGGATCCAAAGTTCCCAAATTGACATACTTTCAGCCTGATTCCCAGAGAAAATGTCACTATCTAAGTGTGTGTGTGTTTTGGGGGTTGAGGCCACAGAACAAAACTAGTTACCCCTCTCCTCCCCCCACCCCCCAAAAAACCCTGTTCTCTCGCTCGAATGTCCAGTCAGGCAGAGGATAGCACCAAGCCTTCGTGGGGAAGTTGGTGCTTTTGAGTCTCGCAACTGCAGTGCATGAGAAATATTCTTACCCCACTTTACTAATAGGGGAGCTGAAACACAGGGAGCCCTGCCATCTCCCCATAACAGAGTCAGGATCCAAAGCCAGCCACTAGCTACAGCTCCCAAAAGCCCCATGCACAGCCCTACCAGAACAGACCCATCAACTGTCAACTGATGCACATTTCACAGTGAAGTTGGGACTAAGGAAGACTGGGGGAATCTCAGATATCACTAATAGTGCCTGATAAAGAAAACAGACCTTAAAGGGAGAACCACTGAGTGAGGTACTCGGAGGAGGGCGCTGACAGAGTTTCTGTGAGGAGGAAAAACGGCCTTTCTCTAACTCAGAGAATTATATATGAGTGTTGGGTGTCCCACAAAATTTTCAGGGTATTTCAGAAAACAGACAAGAACAAGAGAGGAAGTTGAAAACCCCTCAACAAAACTACTTTGATGAGGCACAGCAGGTGCTAGGGCTTTGGGCTAGACATCCCAGCCTCCTCCACAGCCACACAGAACTCCCCAAGCGGCCTGCAGACTCCGCTGGCCCTAGAAACTGGATGCCCCTAGAAACAGGCTGGATCCTCTGGCATGCCCCCTCTTTGAACTACCACCTCCTGATTAAAAGGCCCAGAGGGATGTACCTCATTGTCGCCCATGCTGCTGATGGAAAATGGAAAATCTGTGCTGGGCAGACACACAGCTGCAGGAACTCCCAATCTACTGAGTATGCAGACCAGGGCCAGGAGATAGATGATACTGAAAAGCATCTGCTCATTCATTCATTCATTTCATGTGTGTGCATGTATGTGTTTTGGATATGCTTGTGAAGTCAGAGGACAATCTTAGATGTTAGTTCTTACCTTCTATCTAATTTGAGACAGGGCCCCTCTTTGAGCTACTGCATATACCAAGCTAGCTGGCCTGTGAGCTTCCAGAGAGTCTCCTGCCTCTGCCTCTCCACTTGCTAAGTAGAAACACTGAGATTATAGATATGAGTGATAATGATTTAGGTGGGTTCTGGGATTCAAACTCAGGACCTCATGTTTGCATAGAAAGCACTCTACCCACTGAGCCACCTCCCAATGTTACTTATTTTCTGAGGTGGAGACTGATCTGATTCGTCAGCTTCAGCTTTCCAAATATGGAAGTCATGATCAGGAGCTAACACCCCTGGTTCATTCACTCTATGCTAGACTATACCCATCCTCAACATTCATACGGACACAACCTATTTCATCTAATGTAGCTCCGTCCCTCTTCCCCAGATTGAATTACAGCTTTTCATCCAATGAAAAATATCAGCTACTGATTTTGAGCGCTTATTAGATGTAAATCCTTTGAGATACAATGCTGCCTCCCATGGAGTAGAATCGAGAATTTAGGGAGACAAAGGAAGTTGCCCAGGCTCTTTGAACTAACAGGCAGAGCTTAAATGCCAACTGTGATAGATAGCATTTGTCACCTAAACACAAGCTAAAGCCATATGAGAGCAGGGGACCTTGGTTTAAAAAAATGCCTTCATAAGATGGGGCTGTAGGCAAGCCTATAGAGCATTTTCTCAATTCATGATTCGTGTGAAAGGTCCAGCCCATTGTGGGTGCTGCATCCCTAGGCTGGTGGTCCTGCGTTCTATAAGATAGCAAGCTGAGCAAGCTAGTAAGCAGCATCCTTCATGGCCTCTGCATCAGCTCCTGTCTCCAAGTCCCTGCCCTGTTTGAGTTCCTATGCTGACTTCTTTCAATGATGGACACAGTGAGGTGGAAGTGTAGGCCAAACAAACCCTCTCCTCCCCAACTTGCTTTTGGTTGTGATGTTTCATCGCAGAAATATCCCCCACCCCACCCCATCCTCCAGCAAGAGCCTGACAGGAGAAGCAGGCAAAGCATCAACACAGAAATGTCCCCACCTCCTCCTTCAGAACGGAAAACAATGATCCACTCCTCTGGACTTAGGACCACAGACGCCACAGTCTTCCAGCCAGTCATCCACTCCTGCAGCTGTCCAGCCTCCCAGACAGCTGGACTCCAAGTGTCCAACAGCCACCTCCACTCCCTGAGCCTGCAGACTAGAACCCCCCATAAAGGTCCTCTGGGGTACACCAGTGGGCGGGACTCAAATGTTTACAGAGAGAATCTGACTCCCAGCTGCTAGAGAGTTCCCTGGCTGAAGGCTCCATGCTCACCAGTTTGCATTGTTGATCTGCAGCTGTATCTCAGCTGCCCTTGACCTGGGACACTCCAGCCTGATGCTTCCTTCTCTGTTTCTTCCCTTCTTAGCAAGCAAAGACATATATGCCAATAGTTAAGTGAACCGTGCAAACGCAACATTAATGAATTCCTAGGGGAAGTAATTTCATAAAGTGGAAAAAATGCTGTTTGTTATGAAAGATTATTCTCTAAAACATTTCTATCATGGACTGTATTTTTTCCCTTCTGATTTTTATTAATAATGAAGCATGCACAGTCAGCCACCTAGTAATAATCAGTTCTTTAAAATAAGTAATTTGGTCAGCGACAATGGGGAGAAGAGAAACACAAGATGAATACTAATTTCTGGATCTTTCTATGACTGGCTAATCGTGAGTTAACCGGCCCACTTCCTAGGACTCAGTTTCTCTCTTTGCAATATAACATAGACTCATTTGCATACTTCACGAGGCAGTGGTGAGACAGCTTTGTCTGCTTAAAGCCCCGTGGGATTAGCATGAGGTCTTATTAGAATACAACCTGCAGGCACCTGTGAAGAGAGCTGACATTTCCTGGGGTATTAAGCAGAGTTGACCATCCTCATCTGCCAAGTGCCCTCCCCAGGGCAAGGTGTCTATCTTCCCAGAAGCGCACAAGCTGAGTCACTCAGAGGGAGGAGGCTGGCACAACAACATTCACACTTTCTCTAAGGCCACAGCAACAAAACAAGCAGATGGTTACAAAGCTGACGGTGCTGTCCCCGGCCGCTGCTGGAAGTCAACACATAAGTGTTTCCCCTGGCAGCATACAGCTGTCGTGCTAGGTGTGAATCAAATGTGGGAACCTCTGGAGATTTGTCTTTTGCTTCTATGAGACACAATTTAGCAGAGTTGCTGAAAATATGGTGACACATTGCCTCAGCACAGAGGCTCTGGGGGCGATGGAGGAGGGGAGGGTGGGCTGCTTCCCAGCAGGACTCAAAGGGTCCAGTCCTGTTAATGTCCTCCCATGTGCCTGCTTGTCTCTACTTTGCCTCTTTCACACCCAGACACTTAGCTAAGATTTCAGCTAACTCTCCAAAAATGTCGAGACTCTGCCTAGAAACCTCCAGGCAGACAGGAAGAGAATCTACTTCTCACATCTCTCGAGATTTCTTTCTCAGCAGGCAGATCTCTGTGAGTTTGAGGCTAGCCTGGTCTACAAAATCAAGTTCCAAGCCAGCCAGGGCTATGTAGCAAGACTCTGTCTTGGGATTGGGGTGGGGAGGATAGCTCCTGAAGAACCACACCCCCCCACACACACACCACTTCTTGAGCTAGAGATTTGTCTGTGTGCACATGAGTACCCCCACATATGATTCCTAGCTAGAACTACTGAAATCCTCTCTAGAAAGATTCTGCAACATTTTTCCTCTTTGGTTATAGGGGCAGATGTGTAACTTCAGTGAATAGAACCATTGCATAGAATCCTCCAGTGATAGGCACAGGCTAGACCAAGAGTGTAGAAGCCGTGGGCTGCTCAGGAGCTACCATAGCCCATCAGAACCTCCCTCACCCCTTTTTACAGGCCTTGGAATTTCTTTTATGCCATTGCTATTTGATATGCTTAGTGTTGTATGTAAATGTGTATGTACCAGTTATAAGTCTTAGCATATGAATATGTTTCATTTCCCTGAGCTCATCTTCATTTCTCTGAGCACTCGTTCTACAGACTGCTACTTCAAAACTTACCTTCTTCCCATACTTCTCCATAAATGGCACTAAGGTCACAATGCCAAGACATCCAGTTGCAGGTATGAATGACCCTCTGGTTTCTAATTGTTCATTTTCTCAGTTTTCCCCTGACAGTCAGTCTGTAAGTGCTTTGGGTCCAGAGGTTCTCTATGGCTTTATTACTTAGGTGGTTTTCTTGGTCAAAGGAGCCTTGGAAGTCCTTTGCCCTCCCAATCATTTCTCCCTAGGATGTTGCTGATCTCCTAAGGACACTCCCCAGACCTGCTTTGGTAGCTGTTTATCCCTTCCCACCTAGACCCCAAGATAATCTCTTTCCAAAGAAGCAAACCCCTCCAGAGAAGACTCTCAGAGGGCTGAAGTTTAGGGTTCCCAATGAGAAAACCATCCAACTGTTGAATGCTCCACCCTTTGCAAAAAGTCCCCAGTCATATCCTGAATGTCTTACTCTTAAATACTCAGAACAACCAAAATCCAGACATTAGAATACCAGCCTCAGATTTAAAGGCTACAGAAAACCAAAGTTGGGGCTAAAGCTGGGGGTGGAGGAGTCAGCATATGAGTCCTAGTAGACTGAAGGAAGAATCAGAGACAGGAGTTAGGAGCCCATGGGGCATGGTGGGTGGGGGACAAAGAAACAACGAAGGAACAGAATAAAAAACAAACAAAAAAGAAAAGCTCCACTTTTCTACCAGAAAAACCAAGAGGAAGTAGAGGATTCATGCCAGAAGACAAATAAAAAATAGTATCGTGTTTTCTAAAAAAGCAAGAGAAAAAAAATACAAGTTTTATCTTGGTGGATTTTAGTTTGTTATAAAGTATGGACATTTTAAGATGTATTTTATAAAAGGAGTGAATTGCCTGTGGATATTTAGTGAAGAGGACATTGGGGATGTATACATACAGAGCGGTACCATATGCAGGAAGAGTTTTCACTGCCAAGGAGGGTAAGAACCCTGGTTTGCTTTCCTGTTGGTTCTGAGTCACACTATGTGTCCTTTGCTGACGGTGGCTTCTTATTTATAGTTGCTTCCTTCACGGAGATCACTCCTTGGGCATGTTCTTGACTTGTGCAGAGCCATCTTTTTTATACTGTTTCAGTGATGGAAGCCCTGTTGGGCTTTCTCAAATATGAAGTCTATTTCTCCATCATCTTTAGCTCCATCCAGAAAATCCTGGTATTATTTTTCTTCTATCTTTCGAGGGAGTTTATAAATATAATTTTTTAAAAAAATTAAGTTTACTAAAAAATATGTGATGTACTACTTCCACTGGAGGATATAAGTGGAATCCAATAGTAGTCTATGAAATCTGTAGTCCTCAAACAGAATAAATATATTACTATACCATTCCTAACCCAATTTTCTTTGATACTTGCATTTTCAAATAAAATTATTTGAAGACACTTTCGAAAAGGACTCCCACCAGTTCAACCAAAATAGAGGCGCATGCATCTTCATCAATGACTATATTAATAGTCGTATCAAGATTGCTGATGATGTCTTTTTAAAAATAAAAACCAGTTTCATGTTTTGCTCCACAAATGCATGAAACAGTCTCAACCAAGACTTCAAATGTGTAGCCTCCAAATTCCAGGCAACCTTACTGTGATCACGTGACAGGGCTGCTGCTGCTACAGTCCTCACCACCATCTGACCAGAAGCCCATTCGTTGACTGCATCAAACCCTTCCAGGTGCCCCAAGGGCTCAGGGAACCAAATTACAAATTCTTAAAAACAAACGAACAAGAAATGTCTCACACCCACACTCAAAATCAATGGAAGCATTCAAAGGTAATACTGGGGAAATCCTGCAGAAGAAGTTGAAAGACAATAAAGACAGATCACAGATGCTGCCACTGCAGAGGGCTTAGCCACATCCCTCTGTGGCCTCTCTCTACCACAGACAGGCTCCTCAGCATGACCTTTAGAAGGTAGATAGCTCCTGCCCTTCCTACCTACTGCCCACACCTCAGCCAGCCAGGCTTCTGACCTTCTCCCCCACAGAGAACTCTCCCTGAGCTTTTAGGATAGAGAAGTGTGGAGATAACCCTGGGGACAAGGTCTCTTTTGCTTAAGTTTCCCTCAGTATGACAACCAGTTGACTTCCCGCTGCCTGCAAGATGGAACACTCTCAGCTCCAGTGCCATGCCTGCCTGCACACTGCCATACTCCCCTGTAGGGAGATTATGTTGTTCCATTGTAAATAATTGTCCCCGCCTATGAGTTTAATAAAAAGTGCTGATTGGTAAAAGGCAGACAGAGGAAATGTAGGTGGGGCTACCAGGCTAAGAAAACTCTAGAAACAGGCAGTACAGAGCAGAATACCAGAGAGAAACCAGAAGATACAGAGGACAGCTATGCTGCTCTGAGAAAAGGTACCGAGCCGCATGGCTGAATAAGGATAAGAATCATGGGTTAGATTAAGGGTGAAGAGTTAGCAAGTTATATACCTGGGCTTTAGGCCTAAAACTATTGTAAGCCTCTGAGTGTCTCTGTGGGACTGTGGGTCTGTGGGCCTAAACCTTGAAGCTAGGCCCGGAAGTCCGGGCCAAAAACCTCCTACTACACTCCCCTTCATGATCACAGTGAGCTGAACCTCTGAAACTGTGAGTTAGTCACCCAATTAAATGTTTTTTTTTTTTTTTTTTTTTTTTTTTTTATAAGAGTTGCCGCAGCCATGGTGTCTATTCACAGTAATAGAAAACCCTAAGATAGAACCCAACACGAAAAGAGAGGACCTACTCCCCAAAAGTGTTGCGTGACCTCCCACATACAAGCCATAGCACACCCCTATACTCACAAACTCATCAATGACTATTTAAAAAAAGAAGAAGAAGATATCTCATTTCTAATAGGAATTCTGAGGGTGGGGTAAAAGAAAACAGAGGACATATCAACAACAATAATAATAATAAAGCAAAATGTATAACCCCAAAATGTCAACCAGCAGACTGACAAGGCCTATCAGATGAGCTTCCTGGATGTATACGTCCTCCATCATTGCACATTTAGAAGGTTGGGATACAGAGGAGACCCTGAAGGGCTAGAGAAGTCAGTAGCAAAGTGGAGGGAGGGGGAACAGACCACAAGCAAGGCTGCGAGTCAGCATAACATCAAGAGTAATGACAAGAAGACGAGGCAGAGTAACATTCCCAAATTCCAGTGAAGATCCTAAAGCAACCTAGTCAACGATAAGCAGAGAATGGAGTGGGCTTTGTTTGCTGTTTTTGCCAGAAACGTCTTAAAAAGCTATGAATATAGCTCTGCTGAGTGTTGGCCTAGCATGCACAGAGTCCTGGGTTAGGTCACTTATACCATGGAAGCCTAGCATGGGGGCGCATGCCTCTCTCAACATGGGGATGTGGGGGCAGAAGATCCAGAAACTCAAGGTCGTCCTTGCTTACTCAGTGAGATGGAACTCAGCCCCATAATACATGAGATCCTATCTCAAAAAAAGAAAAAATTCTCAAACGCAATTATTTCTCATTCATCCCTTCTCAGAAACTACACTAGAAATCATGGTGTGTTGAAATAAGTCAATAAAAGAAGAGAGTGTGATGGAATCAGAGACGAGAGATAAGAATTCTCAGGAACTCAGCAAAGGAAAGAGCAGGAAGCTAGAGAGCTAAGAAAGAGCCAACTCGGAATACAAGTCAAAGGGCCCGACATGGGTGTCTGGTCCAGAAAATACACACCAGATGGACTGGCAGCTATGATGGGGGTGGAGAGTAGGGGGTGGTGCGCAAAAGCTCTGAGATTCTGGAGACATGGGAGAGAGCTTAGATGTTAATAGACAAACAAAATACACAAAAGAGCCAACCATTAGATCTAGGAAAAGAACTCATATATAATTGGAATGTATTACTTGGATTAATAGTAAACAATATTTATGCAACCATTGCTTCAGAAAAACATAGTGTAAGAAAATGGGCCACCGAAGGCAAATGGCATCAGGAAATCAGACAGAAGCAGGCCAGCCCGGGATTGTGCTGTGTTACGTGTAATTTGTTAATTTCCTGAGGACTGAAGTGTATCTTGAGAAGCAATGAAGCAGGAAGTTTCTCACATCTCGTGGCAGGAGGAAGGAGGTTCTCCAATAAGCAACACAGAGTACATCAGAATAACTTAGAATACACCTGGGTTTCTCAGACATGTTGTCAGGCATCAGTTAAGAAATAGATAGGGTAACCACGCGTGGAGGTGCACACCTCTAATCCCAGGTCTTGAGAGGCCAAGGCAGAAAGGTCATGAGTTCAGAGCCAACCTGGGCTACATAGCAAGTTCCAGCTCAGTCTCAGCTATAGAGGAAGATAAAAGGGATACCAAATGCAGTAGCCTACACCTTTTAATCCTGTACCCAGGAGGCAGAGAGAGAGAGAGAGAGAAGAGAGGAAGGAGGATGAGAGGGAGGGCTCTGCGTCATCTGTGACCTGTCCTAAAGTTTGGAGTGTACCAAGGCCAGCTGGTGGGCAAGAAGATCGTCACAGCAAGGTCAAACTAGACCCTATAAATTACTACAACTAAACCTTCATTATCCAAACATAGAAAGGTCAGGGGACTAGAAAAGAAAGATGGAATAAATGTGAGTTGAAATTCTCTTTGTAAATGATGCTAAAAACTGATGGGTCAACAGGGCTACCTGTTCTGGGAGTCAGACACACAGTGGCAGGCAGGGTAGATGGTTTTGTGAGTCAAGTGCTTGCTGTTCAAACATAAGACCTGAATTCGGAACTCCAACACCCACGTTGGAGGAGAAGAAGCCAGGCATGGTGGTTGGTGCCTGTAAATCAGCTCCGGGGGATAGAAGTAGGGCAGAGAATCCTGACGGCTAAAAGGAAAAATCTAGCACAAAAAAAACGGAAAGCTGCAGATTCAGTGGCAGACACTTCTCAGAAACATAAGGTGGAAAACAGTGAAGAGTAACCCTATGGCCATAACAGACCCACAGAGAGAGAGAGACACACGTGGACAGGCACACACACACACACACACACACACACACACACACACACACACACACACACACACACACACACACACGAATGTAACTCTCTTGAGAAAGCTTGCAGGGCAAGACAGGAGCTCTCCAGCCGTGGATGGAAGAGCAATAGAACTGAACCCATGTTCCCAAGGTCTGTCTTGAGACGCAGCTGTATCACCCACCAAATGATTCTGGGAAGTCATGAACTTACCTTGGTCTCCTCAGAAGTTCCCACCTTTTAGGGTCATTTGAAAGATTGAATGTGTTGCTGTGCAGGGCTCAGAGGAATGAGGTATGAGGAAGTATTATATTCTCTCCAAGGTACTAGATGATCCATTGACTCCAGGCACTAAATTAGCCCTGGAGTTAAAAATGTCTAAGCAGGTCCTGCCCTCCTGGTGCTTAAGAGTCTAGAGAAAGGAATAGAAAGTTGTGACAAAAGGTAGGTCCTTCTTTGCCACTGAAGTAAAAGTGAATTAGACATGGAGGAAGCTAGGTAAGGTATGAGGACAGCCAAACAAGAGGTGGCCTTTGCCACCCACTGATTTTGTCATTTTCTGTTTATTATACATTAGGCAGTAACATCTTAAGAGATGGAATAAGAGGCTTTCTTTTCAGGGATCCAGCCATGGAGAATTAGTGGAGTCTTTTCTTGCTGCTCCTGGAGGCGAGTGTGGCTCAGGAGCCTCCCATATCCATTTTTCAAAATTATGACTCCTGTTCCCCAGTGGGCAGGTAAACAGAGGCCATAGATGGACTGGAAACTTGAAATTTTTCAAAATGTCTTGCCAAGTTGACCACCTTAAAAGATGTGGTTGGAGACTCCTCAAATACAGTTCCCATCAGGCCAGAATTGAAGCACACAGCTAGACTGTAACTTGCAAAAGCTTCGCAAAAGAAGGGGACCTTGAAGGATAGGCAGCATTTAGACATATGAAGACCAGTCTTTGCCGGGCATGATGGCACATGTCTGCCTTCCAAACACTTGAGAGGCTAAAGTGTTCCAGGCTATAATGAGTTTCAGCCTGAGCTGTATAAAGCGACCTTGTCTCAAAAATAAATTTAAAATAAGCAAAGGGCAGGGTTTGCGATGCCCAGTAGCTAATATACTTTCCACTGAAGCTCTACTTCTCAGTTATAACTCAGTAGGTACACAGTGATCATTGCTTGATTGAATCAGAGTCCAAATATTTGGAATAAGTAAAAGCCAGGGATGAGAAGGGGTGTGAGGTATGTGAATAGGGACCACAGTTGGTAAAGCTATTTGTGAGTAATAAAATATGCAGTAGGGGCCTAGAGAGCTAGTGCAGCAGGTCTTCCAGAGGACCAGAATTCTGTACCCTCAGTAAGTGGCTCACAATTACAGGCAACTCCAGCTTAAAAGGACCCAGTACCTTCTTCTGGCCTGCAAGGGTACCTGCACACATGTGACATACACACACACACACACACACACACACACACACACACACACACACACACACACACACACACACACACATGAATACAAATAGGAGCAAACCTTTAGCTTTAGCTACTGAGTGTTGAATTCTCTGAAAACACGGCCATGATTTCATCTTAGCCCTCCTGTTCATGGCCTGAGGAAGAGTAGAATTGTGGATGTGTTCAAAAGAATTAAGGATAGAAAACCATCTTACTAACAAAGAGTTCACCATTAAGTTCCTTTAAATCAAACATTTCTTAATCCACCAATTTAGGGCTCAGGGTATAGAAATTACACTCTACAAAGAACTTTTAGAATGAAGTTTTCTTAGTTACTTTCCTATTGCTGGGATATAAAGTGTATTTTGGCTCCCATGGTGGTGGGAACCTCAAAATGGCAAGAGTTTGCAGTGGCAGGTCACACTGCAGGAAGCAGGGAGCAATGAGTGCTTGTGCTCAGAGAGTTTTGTTCTTTTTATGCAGTTCAGAGCCCAAGCCTAGGGAATGGTGTCGCCCCCTTGGGATGGGTCTTTCCAATTCAATTTACCTAAAAACAATTCTCTCACAGACTTGGCCAGAGGGCAAATAATCCCTTACAGGAGTGCATGGAAGCTCTTGGTGATTCTAGGTCTTGTCAAGTTGACCATGTTAAACAGCAGAGAAGTCCACTGCTAGTCTGCGTCCTTTGGTAGTGACCCCGGCTCTGACCCTACCATGATGGATAAGGGGAACACTTCTTTCTGCTTCTTCTGATAAAATTCTACCTGCAGTCTTTCTCCCAGCTCTCTCCCCTAATTTAGACATGCTCCATCCACACTCATGAAGTCAACAATCCCTATTGTCCTTCAAGTTGAGTGGAACTTCAGGGGAAGCCTGCAGTTTGAGCATTAAGTTCAATTCAGGAGAATTAGCAGATCCATTTGGCATTAGTATTTGACTCTCAGCCAAGCCTTCCAAAACAGCTTTTCTTAGTAATCAGCTGACATTTTCACTGTCTGATTCCTGTGTCAAAGGTTTAGAAGTCAAGCAGCAGAGGTGTTAGCTATTGGCTCCTTCACACACCGACTATTATTGGCCTGAAACTTTTCTTAGCAGCAGAATAGATATGATAACAGTGTCTGTCACGTAGGCCACAAAAGATAATGTGCTAGAGTCCCACCATACGCAGGTCCTTTTGACCTCCTTCTCTGACATTCTCGCCTTGAAGCACATCTACAGGAAGTCAGGCTCTGTGTCATCCTGTGTCTAGCCTAATGCCTGAGCATTCTATCAAGGTTAAAACTGTGGAAATGATGACCATAGCAACTCCCAGCAACTCATTTATTTACCTCAATAATTTTTTTACACAAAAATACAATAAATGGTACATGGGTTAGGGTTAGGGATAAATTCTCACATTAGTAAACACCAGAGAAATCAGCATAGTTACAACAGTGAAATAGATACATTCTCCCAAAGATATTCCCTCTCTCCCACCCTCACCTCTACCTCCACACATAAGTTTTTGAGGAAGGTACCATTATCACCAAAGAGGGGAAAAATACTGATCTTGGGCTAGAAGGATCAGGGCCATTGTTCTGGTTAGATAGTAACTAGTGACCTTGGACAGACCGTGTGACCTTTCTGTGGTTCAAAACTCCTTATAAGTAAAATAGAAAATAGAGTCTACACCACCTCCCACACTCCCTTAGAGTGAGAAGCTGCAGGAGATACAGTGCTAAGAAACGTGGAAGGCACATAGATGTGGAAGTAGCCAAGTGATGTTTAGCAATATTAACCCATCCTCTTCCCACATAGCATTTCATCTCTCTTCTTCCATCTGAGCAAATATCTGAGGATATGCCTTATACGGTCAAGAGAGTGCTATACAGAACGAGAAAACAGAAGCATCGTGCAAAACTTCCTGGTTTGGGACTTCCCAGACTCTGACTTCAAAGGGTTCCATTTTTCAGAAGGGCAAAGTGAGAGTGGACCTGAGGGGTTAAGGTGAAGTAAACCCTTCCAGGCCTCGTCCCCTCACCCTCCTGTTCCTTCCTCTGAGACCCAAGTCCCTTTCCTGCACTGCTCACCTTCTGGTTCAAGGCTGGCTTGTGTCCTCATCAGCTTTGACTCTGTGTAACATTGTGGTTGTGGATGTTATCTGGTTTCATTGAGCGTCTCAGTTGGACCTCGCTATCACTGTGATGAAATATGACTAAAGCAAGTTGGGGAGGGAAGGGTTTCTGTGCCTTATACTTCCATTTCACTATCCACTGAAGGCCCTCAGGACAGGCACTCAGACAGGGCAGGAACCTGGAGGCCGGAGCCGAGGCAGAGGCCGTGGAGGGTGCTGCTTACTTGGCCTACTTGCTCGTGGCTTATAGAACTCAGGACCATGAGCCCAGGGATGGAACACCCCACCATGGGCTGAGCCCTCCTCATCAATCACTAACTGTTTTACTGGCTTGCCTACAGCCTGACCTTGAGGTGGCATTTTCTCAACTGAGGCTTCTTCCTCTAAGGTGACTCTTAATTTGTTTCAAATTGACATAAAACTAACCAGAACATTGAGACATTTATTTTGATGTTTCTTGATTTATCTGTAGGCTGATTTGAACAGAAAAGGGTACAAGAAAGGTTTCAGCTCTGTTTTCTTAAAAATAGAAACCAATGAGCTGGCAAGATAGTTTAGTGGGTAAAGGTGTTTCCTGCCAAGCCTGATGGTCTGAGTTTTCTCCCTGAGACCTATAAGTTGGAAAAAAGAGAATTAGCTCTCACAAGTTATCCCGATTTCCACATGTGCACATTAGCATGTGAAAACCCACGCATACACACAGATGTACACACACATTCACACAAAGTAATTGTAATAATTTTTTATTAATATAATCTAGTGACTTCTTCACCTATCAACTCTTTTGGTTGATTTTATTTTATCTGGAGCAGTTTTAGATCCACAATCAAGTTGGGGAGAAAGTATAGAGATTTCCCATGTGTCCTCTGCCCACACTAGTACACATTCCTGTAAGCAGCAGACCCTTGCATAGTGTTACACCTGATTCATCTGATGAACCTACACTGACCGATCATTATCATCTAGAGCCTGTAGTTTGCATCTGCCCACTCTTGATGGTGAATATTCTGTGTGTTTACACCATATATAAAAATGAGCAGCCACCGGATAGTTCCACAACTTTATTCTACCCTTCCCCCAACCTCTGCAACCTCTGGAGACTACAGCCCCCCCCTTTTAACCATTTCCATGTTTCACTATTCCAGAAAATCACTATCTAACATTTGTACATCGTGATTATAATTTACATGAGCAAAATGCTCACCCTCACCTCCAGCATGTACCTCCATGTTTATTGCCTCTCTATTCACAATGGCCAGGACACAGAACCATCCTAGATCTCCATCAACAGACAAATGGATTAATAAAAAAACAGTCTTGCATATATACAGTGGAATTATACAGCCATAGAGAAAAAAGTGAAAACATGACGTTTTCAGGAAAATGGTACAATTGAAAAATCATTATGTTAAATTAAATAAGCCAGACGTAGAAAGACAAATGTTTTCTGTTTTCTCTGTTATAAAGAACCTGTATATGCCTGTGTGTACACATGTGTGTGTGCTTTGATCGGTGAGAGGGTCATGAAACTAGAAGGGGGATCATAAGGAAGGGAAATAGAGACAGAAAGAGAGGACATGTGAAGGAAAACAGAGGGATGAACGAGTCTATGGAGAAGAAAAGCAGCTGGAGGAGGAGGGGCACCAGGGGAGGGAGGTTTGGAGATGGATGGCAGAGACCAAAGTATAGTAGCATATATACATAATATATACATAACATGAATAATAGTTTATAAAAGTTCGATTCAAGGCATTCTGACAAATGCATTCAGAAATCAAGAAACTATCAGTTTTCCAAGACCTGAATCTCTTCTTGAACAGCAAATCGTTCTAATGATTCCCTGGAATTAATAAGTTTTTATTTTCATCATTAATGTATTGTCTACCGATTTAAACTTCTCCATCATTGATGTCCTATCATTTATAAAAGTACCTGCATGGCACTAACTTTTTCCTTCAAGGAAGATGCTCTATCTGAAAGTTTGTCATAATCAGTTTCCATAAAATTAATTTTGCACGCCAACTTATCATTGGCAAATGCTATGGCATGAATCTGGGGAGTTAATTTCTCTTTAGTATTTTGCAAAGTCTGTGACAACTTATCATTATTAGATTCCCAGGAATGAATGCTGAGTTTCAATTCCTCATTGCCACTCCGTAAAGCCCATATCAGTTCAATTAACATCTCATATTTGGTATTGTTATCAAACCATTTTTTTAAGGATATGATATGAATGACCAGACTAACTTCCAATGTGGCTGAAAACATATACATCCCAGGTACGCATACATAGCGTAGATATAGCTTTATGTGAAATGTCCAAGCCTCTTTCTGAAGTGGTTTGACCTATTTATTTTGCGTTCAACCACTTCTGTCTAAGAATTTGAATCAGTCCTTACTCTTCCCAGTCCTTTGTGGGATCTAATGATTTTACAGAGCACTCTCACTGAGAGACTTGGATGACTTTTCCAAATATCCCCAGTTCCTGGGAGAGCTTCTTGGAGCTCCAGAGGGGCTGGCTCTCCTTCGGCTTGTCATTTACTCTTCACAAATTTGGCTGTTTATGGGTAGGAGAATCACCACAGTGCCAGGCTAATAGTAGTGAGGCTTGCTGGGAGTAGTATCTGCAGCCCACTGGGAGGGTGCTTTCTGGCGAAGAGAAACACTAACATATCATTCAAAAACTTAGAAAAGAGGTCTGTAAAGCTATACACGAAAAATTACATAACTATTGACATCTGTGGGAATCTGGTTGTATCCCTGAGGCTTTAGTGCTAGAGATAAAAATAATTTGGAAGAAAAAAAAATTACATGGAAAAAGAAGGCAGTAATCAAAGAAAGAAAATGTACCTGGGGCTTGCTCTATTTTGAATCAACGTCCTTAGAAGGGTATTGTGTCAAAGGCTCGGTCTCTGCATGGTCCGTTTGGAGTCACTAATAATATATCCTGAGCGCACTCTGGCCTCTCAGTCTCTATTCTTCATTTTCTGGCTTTTGATGCAGTGATTCGCCCTCCACCCCAACCACACCCCCCCCCCCCCCACACACACACACACGCGCGCGCACGCGCACGCGCACGCGCACGCACACGCACACACAGATCTACCACGATGAGCTGTCTTCACCCAAGGCTCAAAGAAGGGAACTATCTCATCTTGAACTGGACCAGTGTCATAAGCCAAAATAAGCCTTTTCTTTTCACATATTAGTTGTTTTAAGTATTTTTATTATCGTAGTAAAAAGCTGGCTAATGTAGGGACCCTTGGAGCTGGCAAGGACACAGACTGTTCTGCCATCATTATTTACAAAATAAACTATTGGCAAACTACTTGGTCTTCATCTCTCTGATAGTTACGAACCAATTTTAAAACATGGCTTATTGGCCACTTAGATACACGATTTTATGAAGTATCTGTTCAAGTCTTTTGATCAAGGTTTTAAGTTGCTTTTTGTTTGTTTTTCTGTTGAGTTGTAAGAGTTCTAGATACCGGTGTGTTGCCAGATGTGTGGGCTGCAAAAATCACTTCCCGCCCTGGCTTTCCTATCTATCTCAGTTTATCACTGAGTGAACAGAAATTTGAAATTCTGATATAGTCTAACACTGGCTCTTTCCTCTTTAGCTCTTGCTTTTGTGTCCCAAGACTCTTTGTCTATCCCCAAGCTGAGGAAGTATTCTCCTGCATCCTTCTGTAAACGGCATGGAAACTATTGCTTCCTAAACTGGGATCTTTGAATCCTAGAAAGGCCTAAAGAGGAAAGACAAGGTTGGCAAAAGAAGAACCTTGACTTCATCCTTCTTCCCACCCCGTCCCCTCCTCCTTCCACCTGTGCCTCAGCTGAAGCTGCCCCTTCTGCATTTTATGCATTGATGATGTAACCAAAACTTTACTCAACAGAAGGATATCCCTTCTCCTCTTATCTACTCCAGATAGAAAGCTGGCATGGGTTGAATGGCTCTCTTTACATCGCCAGCTAGGGGCACAGTGTCTAGGAGTAAACACTGCGAGAAAAAGAATTAATTGAAAAACCATACCATATATGGTATGAGAATCCGTATTCACTTTTTCTGAGTGTTATGTAAGATGTCATTTCTGAGCATCCAGTCTGAGCCAGGCCCCATGAAGGGAGACAAGATCCCAGGGAGATGAGATCAGACCTACGTCCACTCCGCGCAGGCAGCAGGAATCAACGATCACTTCTGCTTATATAACCTTTCCTATTTATAACCCACTTTCATGTATCACATCTTCTGAAAAAAGAGCTTCTACAGGTAAAGGCCTTTCCCTACTCACAGACAAGCAAAAATATCCCAAGAATTTCAAACACAGACCAATAGGGAAAAGGAGGTGACAGATCCCAGTTTCATCTAGAATAGAATTTGCCCCCTCGGTTGATAATGAGTGAGACTCAGAAGCCTCTCCTTAGCCAAATCCCAACCGGTATATGAAAGCTCACAGGACTTCATCACTTCAGGGTGAGGATTTTATCTCAGTTAAATATACCAACGAGACAGACTGTGTTCCTCTGTCCCAAGACAGCAGTGTGGCAGTTCAGTGATGGCAAGGATAGTACATGTAAATCTCAGAGTCACTGCCTGAACAAAATCGGAAGACACCACCCCCACCTCTGAGTGAGACGGGCCAGCGTGACCCCAGACAGGATATGGCACTTCCTGTCTGTGGCTGTCGGCAATTTCCACCTCCACCAGTTACCTTCACCCCTATTCCTGGATTCTTTACCCACATTTTTGATATTTATCTCTCTTTAACTATACCTGACCTAGGAAGCTATCAGAATTCTGTTTCTCATCAGGAAAATGAGGATTTGAAGGCATTCAGTGGCTGAATAATATGTTTTCTTTAGGCATACAGAAATTTAGTACCATGCCCCCCAGCACATTACATGTGGCTCAGGGTTTATTTTGAAAATAACCAGCAGTGTTCACTCAGGCTTCCTGTCTGTCTCACAGGCCTAACCTGAACCTGGTTTCTGGGCCAACCTAAGTCATTCTTTAGGAAAAAGGGAGGTAATTTTCTCAAACCAAGCACATCTGTTGCCTGTTTGTTTGTGGTATTTGAGGCAGTGTCTCACTGCATAAGGCAGGATGGCCTGGAACTATTATGTAGTAGAGACTGTTCTTGAATTCAGAACCTTTCTCTCATCTGCCAAGTCGTAGGGCTACAGGTGTACCCCACCGTGCCTAAATCGAAGCCTAACAACTTTTACAAGCCCCTCCCTTCACTTTCCATCCATTGAGTTCCCAGAGCAGCTCCCCAAGGATTCACTCCTTCTCCCGTTCAGGTTTCTGGTGTTTTCCTGCCTTTGCTCCATCTTACACACAGGCTGTAGGGAGGGGGAAGACACAGACTGTGTGCCTTGTCATGTCTGAATTGTGTGCAGCTCAGGGAGCACGGATGGATGCTCAGGGATTTCCTCCTGTCACCCAGGACAGAACCCTGCCCTTTACCTTTTTTGTCCTTTGTGACTGGCTGAAACCATGAACTAGAATACATTTTTGTCCCCAAAAGTTGTTTCTTAAAGTATTTTAGTCACAGTGGCTGGCAAAAATCAATACCCCAGGCTTTACAGTCCCAAGTCCAAAGCTTTTTCTATTCAGTCATAGAGGCAACCTGAAGTCACCCTCCTGGAATATCAGAAATCACAGCTGCTGTCTTCACAGTGACGGTACAGGCTCTTACCAGCAGGCCTCCAAGAGAACTCAAGGATCTCCAGACCCAAGAGCCATATTTTTTTTCTATCTCTTGACCGAGTATAGGACAAATAGCAAATGAGTTTCTACAGGGGACACTTAATGTCTGAAAGTTTCTCCACACTACTGCTAGACTCTATATAATTCCGTAATGTGAGCAAGGAAGCTTCAGGTCTCGGGAGACGGAAGTAGAACATGACTCCAGAGTTACATAACGATCTCAACCAGGATCAGTGTTCCAGGGTCACCTCTGAAAGGTTTTAGGTTCTTGATCGCAGGAATAAGAAATTGACCTGAGATAGGTGGATAGCACCAGAAACAGAGATGGCTTATCAGAAAACCATATATTCCTAAGAGTGAAAGTGAGCCAAAGCAGAGATAAAGTGTGCATCATACAGCCCCTATTGCACACAGTAGGCTTTTATATCACACAGATGAGCCATTTTAATAGCGCAAGACTTCCTCGTGTGTGTGCTCTGGGACATGTAGATCTAGCTACAACTTCACACAACTCATTAACATCTTTAATCTCCACCCAGGGCTGTGCATTTGAATATTATAATGAGTCGAGCCACCTTGAAGAGACCCTCTGGAGTGCCTCTGTTCCTAAACTGGGGGCTTCCTTCAATTCTCCAGTGCTTTGGTCCCAGGGATGTCTAGGCTTCCTCTTTGCCGCCTATTTTTTGTTTTGTTTAATGATAATTTGTAGGGCGTTGCGCAAGGCCATCTGGACTTCACTTTCTTCCCACCTCTCCTTGGTGGAGACCAAGATAAAGTCCCTCCTTACCGGCAGAGTTACTTCTTGAACGTCTGGAGGACCATTGGACCCTAGGAAGATAGGATGCTCTTTTTCCTACGGAATGCAGTCCTGAAGTCCCCACGACTGTATTTGTGCAGCACTGTGCCCAAAATCGAGTGAATCTTCATAGCCCTTGTTGCATTGAATACTCTCTTACTGATCTACCTGTGAGTCTTCACTGTTTCTTTCTCTCAACTACTTGTTTTAACAGTGTGGTAAAGAGGCTTGAACCTATCTCCAGGAATTAAAACATGGACACGAAGTAGAGAAATGTTTCTATGTTCCTTACCTGCCCCCCCTTGCCTCCCACTACCCAGATCAAAATGCCCTGCCATTTTCTTGCTGTCCTTAGGTTTATGGCACATAGACTGAGACCTTAAAACATATTGTTGCTGGGCATGGTGGCCTTTAATCTTATCATCCCAGAGACAGAAGCAGGTGGATCTCTGAGAGTTTAAGGCCTGCATGGTCTACATACTGAGTCCCAGGCTACATTGTGAAACCCTGTTTCAAAGCAAACAAATATGTGTATGTATGTACAGTTTCATTGTGTTTAAATTTTAAGAAAAACTCTTCTTCATATATTATCTTCCCAAGGTTCATCTAGAGTGGTATAGAGCGCCACTGTCATCCATTTCTACAGTTGCCTGGTGTTCCTGTAAAGGTTTTAATTGTTCTTATGAGGGTTTTGTGGTATTATCAACAGTGCTGCTGATGTTTTGTGGAAAGCATATACAAGAACACTTCTAAGATTAGGTCCACTTAACAGATGCACAAATAGAGTCTCAGAAAGACTCAAGAAAGTTGTCCATAACACAGCAAGCAGGTGGCCAGAATCGCGATTTCCGATCAGGGCTGCTATTGGAGGATAGAGTAGAGGAAAAGCAGACGGTGAGGCTTGCAGGCAATCAGAATAATGAGACTTTCATACCTCCTAGTCCTTTCTTGAAATAAGAATTCCTATTTGCTGGTAATGCTGAGCACTTTGCATGTCTGCTTAATGTGCCTTGGTCTCTATTGGGCTTGGAAACCCTGCTTTCGTCCTGATGAAGGGTCATGTGCCCCTTTAATCTGCAGTGCTGAGCCCTTCACTACAGAGCAACCCCTTCTGGGCTTTAGAAGCAGTCAGCTCCTCCCTCAGATCAGATGAGATGCTCCCATAATTCCCTGATGGGTGCCCCTCCCCCAGGGTTCTTGGGTCCAGAGCTAGAGCCTCCCTGGTTGCTCTGGCTTTGCCCATTATACCCACACCCACCCCATACACAGGCTAACCAGGGTGAGGCCACCCACAGAGCCATTTAACTGCCCATGAGTGAGTGCAAGACCATACCCTGGGCACATGCAGCAGGAAAAAAACCAAGATCACAGCTGCACTGTGATGTCAGGGACAGGGCAGATGGGCATTCAAATAGAAATCAGAATTACCAGGCAAATAAGCCCTAGGCAGACCAGCTGTTGCTGCTCTGTGGCGGACAGGCTTCCTGGATCTATGTATAGTCTCTGCAGAATCTATACAGCCTCTCCCAAGAAAGTCTCTGAGACTCAAACAGAACTTCCTTCCCCAAGACCACACTGATCAGTGTTCACAGGATGGATTTTCCAGTAGAATTTGTTACATCAGGGGTTCTCAGCCTCCCTAATACTATGTCCCTTTAAAATAGTTCTTCATTGTGACCCCCAACACAAAATTATTTTCATTGCTACTTCATAACTGTAATTTTGCTGCAGTTGTATTATGTAAAATTATGTAAATATTTTTTGGAGATAGGAGTTTGTTGGGGGTTACGTCCCACAGGTTGAGAACCACTGTATTAATTAGAGGTTTAAAGTGAAGTTAGAGGTGAATTACCAGTTCAAGCAGAATTACCAGGCAAATAAGCCCTAGGCAGACCAGCTGACCAATTACAGCTTGAAGCCCCGAGGTAGAAAGTGAGGGGGTCTCATCTTTGGGCAGGAAGGACTTTCCAGGGTTACCCCTCATCCTAAGAACTAAGATGAGAATCATGTGACCTACCAGGGTCCTGGGCAATAGGACTGCTAGCCGAAAAGAATCAGCCTTGACTGAGGTCCTCAGAGACTCCTAACAGGTAAAGAGAGTCACAACACTGGAAAAGTCTAGTAAGTGCTTAGTCCTCTCACAGAGGAGGTGCTGCTCTGGAGAGGTCTGGGCCTGCCTCAGGAAGGATCTGCTTGTGTTGGGAGTCAGAGTACCACAGAGGTAGATAGCCTGCCATCTCAGCTGGCACTCACCAGGGAACTCAGTTAACCCTTCTGAGCCCCGGCATTATCACACTGGCTGCAGTGGTGGTTAAATGAAATGTATCAGGAACTGAATGTGTGCCCCACACCCCACATTGGCCTCTTTATGGGATTACAGGAAGTGTTACTTCTGTACTTCTGACCTCTTTCTTTCCTCTCTGGATGGGCAGCAGATGTGTATGAAATTTCTTCTATAGCTTTGGAGAACATCTCCTGACTCTTTCAATCACCCCCAGCCTGTGCTCACAAGCAGGCGCCCAGAGGTCCTTGGCTTTGCCCAGATGCCAATGGGTTAGAATGTTCCTCTATAAAAGGGAAAGGACAGCAATCTAATGATCTGAGATCTCTTCAAAGTGGCCAGGCTTCCCTGGCTTCTGTCTAGCCTGGAATGCACCACACACTACAGTGTACAGGGGAAGGTGCCGGTGAGGCACAAAGGCCCTCGGGGATGGACAGCTGTCATGATGCTGTCAGAGAGAGAGAGAGAGAGGTGTATGTGATTGTTGGAGGACTTTAGGTGAGGTGAAGAGAGAGCACACCAAAGCCAGCACACTGGGCTCACTTCAAGAAGTTACTGATCCAGATAGGAGGCACTGACCATGGCATGGTGCTTCTCCCATTTTCTTTATCTTAGAACGTAGGTTTCCAGCTCCTACTCAAAAGAAGGATTAGCCCTGGCAGGTGAGCAAGTGATAACAGTTCCCTCAACAAAGAGAGCTTATCCCTGTGGCTGCAGACATTGTTCCTCTGTGTGAGAATGCTTCCTCCTGCCTGAAACAAGTCCGTCTGCAGAGCTGTCTGCAAGAGGCCACTTAGCAGTGAGAACAGCTCTCCTAGACCCACACACCCTCTCTTTCAGGTTGCTTTACCTCAGACCTAGCAGCCTCTGAGTCAGATATGCAAGGCTATTCGCCTCAATTGCTTCAGGTGCCTAACCCCTCCCTCTTTGATGAAGGCCAAGTCCATAGAGAGAGCAAGTTGCCTCCTGAGTATTGCCAAGTCACCCCCAGGGACCACTTCCCTGCCTGAAATAAGAGTTTTTCATGATCCATATGTATTGAGATGTGAATGTGATTATGATACATAAGCTTCCAGAAACCTAGCTAAAGAATCTCACATCCCAGCCCCTCACCCCACTTCCTTGTGGTCTTCTGGGAGATGCTACCAATCACTCCTTGAGAAGTTGCCAGGTTTCAATGATTCTTGCTCACTGGTAACAACTGGCCTAACAATATCCCTACTGGAAACCCCCCAACATGTTCATTTTTAGAACATGTGATTGAAATCATTTCCCTTCGCATTCTAGCAAGCCTACACATAGCTATTGTGAGTTGGAAGGGGCTCCATTCCTGTTCATTCCAGAGTACTTTACACTGTGGGCTCAGAGCTCAGAGTGTAAACATCCACCTGGGTTTCCCCGGAGCCCACAAGTCAAAAGCTCAGCTCAATTCCTGCTGTAATACATTAGGTAAGAACATGCTGTCAGTGCCTGATCATGGTCTGATGCAAGAAGGTTGTTTTTTGCTGTGTGTGTGTGTGTGTGTGTGTGTGTGTGTGTGTGTGTGTGTGTGTGTGTGTGTGTGTGTGTTTAACTGCCAATTCAAACATCCAGTTGGTCTGTTTGCATTTGGGGTGGTTCATGAAAGAGCTATGTGACAAGTATCCAATCCTGGCATATCTAACTTGTAGAACATAGCACCCTCTTAAATGAAAAGGTCTTAGTTCCAAGCTAACAGAGGTCCTGTTTGTTTTCTGCAAGCACAGAGCACATTCATACACCTGAGCCGACCAAGTGTAAACTGCCCCAGGACCAAGTGTAAACTTTACCAGGTAAAGTTAAAGGGCCAACAATTACAGTGTCTGCACCCCGGGACCAGGACCTTCAATACTTAGAGCTACAATTCTTTAAGCCTCTCCCCCCATTACCTGGTCCTGCTCCAAAGGGTTTCAGAAAATTACCCATAATCTTTGTGGTTACCCTGCCAGGAAATGTAAAGGACCCCTTTTGCTAATATGAAAAGCAAGACCAAGAGAGGTTAAGTATCTTCCCTAGGGTCTTAGACAGTATCAGTCTCCTGCCTCTCTGGATCAGAATCCTCCATGTTCTCCACCAGCTGCCTAGGCAATACCTACAAGACTAATGTTAACATCCAAGAGATGGAGTTAGCATTTGAGTCTGTACACCAGAGATGTGCCTTTCCAGAGCAGATGAGGAAGATGGAGCCGCATGTCCTTAGGTTGTGGAGACTCAGCTACCCTAAAAAGAATGCTGTGCCCTTGACATGCTGTGGGAGACAGATTGATTGGGCAAATGGAGAGGATACAAAGGGCAAGAGAGACTCAAATAAAACTCAATAATGCATCTGCACTCCTTGTCAGAGAGCAGCCCTGCACAGCATGGCCAATCCCACCACAGGCAGGCTGTACAGCAAGTTTTTCAACAAGAGTTGTTTTCCACCAGGAGACCACACTTCTGAGTGAACACAAGACGACATGTCCCCCATCTCTACTCTAGTCAGCCCACACTGGTGTATACTGATCTGTTCTATCCCACGAGCAGCCGAGTTCTAGCATCGCATGCTCCCTTAGTACCTATACACTGAATCACTCCACTCACCTCACCCCCTGAGGAACATCCTGTCCATAACACTGTAGACACTGGGATGTTGACTCTGGATTTATAGTTCCAGGATTCTAAAGCCTGTGTCTGCCAGTTCCACCCTGTGTTATCTAAGGGACATCATAGAACCTATCTGTGCTTCTATTTCCTATTTTATTTTCAGGGCTAACAGTAGCATCTACCTGATTATGGGCTAAATTGCTCAGAATCTGGGCACAGGTATGAAGGCGTGGGTTTATCCTTACAAAGCTTTGTTTTAGAGAAGCATTTGTACCTGAGGGTGGGGCCCAGGTCTGGAAGTGTGCCTGACAGCCAGTAGATTCAAAAGTTAGGTTTGCCTAAAGTTCAGCCAGCAGATTCAGAGCTTAGGTCCACGCCAGAAAGTTCAGCAAATAGATACTGTACCCCATACCCCTTTGCCCAATCCTTAAATGCCATGATGCAGCACTCCACTTACGTAGGTTTTACTTTAAAACCCCCCTCACCTTGGGGCTTGAGGCCGATACCACCCCCACCCCCCACGCATCAGAACAAAAGGTATCAACCCGGGTTCGTTTGGAACCCATTCACAACAATAAAAACTCTCATGTGTTTGCATCGAGTCCAGCTGGTGGTCTTTGGGGTCCCTGGACATGGGTACAACAACAGAGCTTTTAAAGAGGTGATAAAATTAAAGTGGATGCAGTAAGGACACATCTATAATCCATCATGACAACCATCCCTATGAAAAGAGAAGTTCCTTGGCTCTTGAGGACTTTCTACTTTATAAGCATTGGCACCCAGTGAATGTCAGTAGCTCCATAAAAAAATGAAATCCAATGCTTGGAAGCCAAGAGCCTTCCACAGGGTCCTGAACAGGGTCTGCATCGAATCTCTGGCCTGTCTAGATCCAAATCCTCTGTGTTCTCCTATCAGCTACCTCTGGAGAAAACCAGCTTCTGTAGATGCCTTCAAGGCTGGTAAGCCTGCAGCTCGGGGATGTACCTCCTCCCAGCAGCAAGCAAACAGCCATCTTCAAGCCCAGGAGCGATGCCTCAGTGGAAACCAGTCTAGAAGCACCTTGATCTTGAACTTTTAGCTCCAGAATTATGAGACAATGAAGTTCTGTTGTCTCTGCCATGCCCTTCATTTTGTTTAGACAATCCGAGCAAACTAATGCACTATCTCATAGAACTGGGGTGGAGATCCAGCTAGATAAAGAATCTAAACCCCTAGACCAAGCAACCAACGCCCAGTTGCTTCCTTTTATTTTTCCAGTTTATAAATGTGCAGCCACCTACATTCATCTGGCAGGTGCCAATGCTTGTAAAGCAGAAGGAAAATCCTTGTAAGAGTCAAGGAGTTCCAGGTCTTAGAGTTCTTGCCTCCACCCCTAATCTATGTTAGCACTGAAGCTGGAAGCGGTGCCTCCCTTAAGCCCTTGTGGATTCAACATTTTTTCAGTAAATATTTAGGGACTAGAGCAAGGAATGAGAAAGGCAGTCTTGCCCTTGGGAGTCTAACGTAACAAGGAAGGGATGACACATTGATTTTGTAACAGCATGACTTACCATGGTTTTCTTTTATTATTATTTGTTACTGTTGTATATGTGAGAATTCATGGTCCGTGCTGGGGGGGCAGGAGGGGCACGCCTGCCATGGCATGCAGGCAAAGGACAATTTGGGGGAACTATTCTTCACCTTTCTCTTTTACAAGGGTCTGGGGATGGAACCCCTGCCACCAGGTTTACACAGCCAAGGGCCTTTACCTCCTAAGCTGCCTCACTGGTCCTGGTGCTCTTTCATATTCAAACAAGAGGCAAATGTGTTGGGAAAGTGCTGGCTCCTGATTTGTAATCATTCCCCCTTGAGAGAAAACTCCATTTAAACACCCATTTGCTGCAGGCCACACTGTTCTCATGCTAACTATGCAAGACTCTGTTACCATTTCAGTTTTGCAAGTGAGAATTTCCCCAGGCCCATTTGCCTTGCACAAGTTAAAACTGGGAATCCAATCCAGATATTTTAGCATCAGAATCCAAACTTCTAGGAAGAGTGTATAGCTGTGACCCTATCAAAGGCAGCTCTCAGACTGTGCCTTTTCCCATCTAGCTACCGTGACCTGGGCTGTGGGCTCCGATGTCCCTCTGTGCCACGGAGTGAGGTACAGACAGGTGGGATTTGTATCTTTTTATAAAACATTAACTGATAGCTGCTTTGATTTCATTCTACTACAGCAACAATTGGTCAACCAGGAGCTGGTACGGCAGACATACAGTCCTATTATCCTCTGACGTTTTGTTATAGCTACTCCATGTTTAGCAGCTAAAGCTAGGCCAGCTAAGTCCTGTACACGTGCAAGAGCTTTCTGTTAGAGTTCAGAAGAGAACTCAGATACAAAACCCAGTTTCAAACCAAGTAACCCTTAAGAGAAGGAGTGGAAAGCCGGTGAGAATGTCCTCAGACCCTGTCCAGAGAGCAGAAGATCACAGGTAGGAGAGACTTTGTCGGGGTTTATGGAAGAAGCTTTTGAGAACTGTGAGCCCCCCACATCCCATCCCCAGATGGAAGAGGAGAGGGGAAGAGGACAGGGTACCTAGCTCTCACCTCATCCCTAACAGGGAGCAGATTCCATGGTCCCTTGAAGAGCCTGGCATATTCCCCTGATGCCTGAGGCCCAGAGATGGAGGTCTGATTTCAGCCTGCAAAGTCAGGGATCTAAGTGTTATGCTAATTAAGGAGCCTGGCTGCCAAACAGGCCCACTTTGTGCCTTGTCAGGCTTAAGTATTCCCAGTGGACCAGTTGTAAGCATCCTTTCTGAAGACCAGCACAAGGTCATCCTATAACCTATGAAGAAGGCAGACCGCAGGGGCCACCAAACCACAGGGCACGGTCCAGGAAGAAGCAGGCACAACCCGAGTATCAGTCACTCTCACTGACGGTGTTGCAAGGATTGTCTCCTGAGACACCGACGGGGGTCACCGGGAAACTAGAAGGATGCCAGGCTTAGAGCTCACAGCCCAGGCTAGGTGGCTATCATGCCAGGCATTATCACTTGAACCTTTACTTCCCTCACTTCTTCTTCTCCCTCCTTCCCCTGCCCCTCGTGATGACAGAGGATGAAGACCTCAGTTGGCAATAAGGGAAGAAGTAGAACGCAAACCTGGAAGAAGAGACAGCCGTGACACGGATTCCCAGGGAGGGCTCTAGTCCATAGCAGCCCAGCCTGCCATCATTCCTGATCTGCAAAATGGGGACTGGAGGGCAACATTTGCATAATAATCCCTTTTTCATTTAGCTCAAAGGTTTTCCCTTTGACAAAAAAAAAAAAAAAAAAAAATCAACTTTCCACGGAAGCCAGACCTTCTCTGGCCTGATTTTAATTTAATTCCAATTTATTTAGATTATTAATTTCATGTATCTCCATCTTTTCACCCCACACCAAGAATAAGCCTTTGCCAGTAAAGTCGGTGTCTCATTTCTCCTCTGTCCCCTCAGCAGGACCTGGGCACCAGGCACAAAGATTTGATGACTAATGCAGAACCTTTTCGGGACCCGCCAGTGCACAAAGCAATCTACAGCTATAAGCAATATGAACCCACTGTGCTTTCAGACGGCCTCAGCTGAACAGACTTCCAAGCCATCAACAGTCTTTTCTCTCTCTCTCTGCATTTTCAAGCCGTAGGTGGTACAAATAAAAATACCACCTGGCATTTGTATAGCACTTCACAGTTTCAAAGCCACACTCGTAACTACCCCTACGCAGCCCCAGACCATTCTCAACCAACTCGTGTCTATCCACACCCCACCTCTTCCCTGGTGGCCAGCCCCGTGCCAGCTACTGTAGGGCAGGGCCACATGCTCTCCCTGGGGAGTCCACGTGTTGTGTGATGAGTTTCCTCAGACGGCCAGAAATGTGGGCAGAAAGCGAAGGGCAGCTTGTTCAGGTTCTGTTTATTATTTTCTCGCAGCCTGTGTATAGTAAAGGTGAGTGTATCCATTTTACAGGGCAATGAAACATCGGTCAGCCAAGCGGTTTATATGAGCTGCTATAAATCTGTTGTGCTCCGTGAGGGACCAGCTAAGGCTACCGTGGTCACTGCACATGCAGAGCCTAGTCACCTTCTCCTAACCTGGCAGGGGGAGGGAGTGAGGGGGTTAAGTTCCAGAAGGGGACAGTTTATTGAGAGGACCCTAAACCCCAAACCTGGTGAGGCCTGTAGTCCCCCATCCTGACGTCCCCAATTGTGGCCCACAGCATCTTGTAGACTCCTTGAGAAGCCACAGGGAAAACCATCTCTCTCCTCTTGGCTTCTCTCTCCACAGTCACATGTCACATAAGTGACATGGTAGCGCAGGCTCCCAGTGCCAGGGATGATGGCAGTAGGTACCACTTCTCTTGTTTAAACTGGAGGGGTACAGACATAAAGAGAGCGTGAACGTAAGGGCGGGAAGTTCTTCTGCAGGGCCAGCGGAGTTTGGGGGCTGTTCTTACTAGAAATCATCCTGCATGTGAATGTGTCTCTCTTCACCTTTGGCTCTGAGAGGAAACTACCAAGCTGATAGTTGGGGGCTCTCTTGCCTCGCCCCTTCCTCTTCAAGCTCCTCCTCCCCACCCTCCCCCCCCTTCCTCTTCAAGCTCCTCCTCCCCACCCTCCCCCAGCTCTCATGCCTTCCCTCAGAGAGAATTTCTCTATTGTCCAGGGTTTGCCCTGTCCAGGACAAGCACTGGGCAAAGCTTTCACTTCTTTCCAGCGTTGGTTTCTCATAGCAGTGAACTCTGGGGAAAGCACCAGAAAATAGAGCCAACTAGCAGCTTCCTAGCTGCCTGACCAACACGGGACCAAAGAGAAGGGCTTGAAGCAGGAAAAACACACCTCACTTGGAAAAGCCTCCCACAGTCGATCCTTCCCAGGAAGGGACACCCTCCACAGACAAATTTGGAAGCCATTGCGTCACAATTATAAATATCAAGACACTCTTCACTCACTACCTATATTCCTGCTACCCTACTGCATGGCCTTGGGTTCAGAGACACAGCCTGATACAAAATGACCAAACACAAGAGTCTATGAAAACATAGAGGGTTAGAGCTCAGGAGGCAAGCCTGGAGGAAGCCGGCAAAACAGCTCTCAATCAAGTATCCTTTATGGTCTCCACCTCGGATACATGCTACCAGCTAGTGCATGTAGCTTGGAGCCAAACACAACCTCAAAGGGGCGAGTCTGACTGTGAGGCACAAAGTGACCCCGCCCCCAAGAGTCAGCCTCAGAGCAGGCAAGGGATCCGGGTTATTGTGCTTTGTACGTTCAGGTGGGCTGTTGTGCCTTCCTTCCACTGCTGTGATTTATTCTCCACTGCTTAGGCTGCTGATTCGTGACCACATCTGCACGTTGGAACCACTAGTGGAACATTAAGAACTACCACTGCATGATTTCCACCAAATCTCTGGGATTTAACTATTCTAAGTCTAGTGAATAGCAAGAACCATTGTCTTGGGTGGTCTTTGATCTTGTCCACTGCCTGCAAGGAGCTTTTTCTTATGTTGTTTTATGGGTCCCTTCTCTAAATCTATAGGATCAGCATCTCTGAGTGTGGAACCTGGGGATTATTAGCATTTGTAAGGAGTTTTCAAGGTGATCCCTATTATTCACGCTCATGTTTAATAATAAATACTACCTCAGAGAACTTCTTCCCTTTGCATCCAGCATTGCCAATGACTGAGAGCTAGTTAGACCACAAGAACAATGGTAAACCCCAAACCAGAACCAAAATAAGTGAACTCGGTGGGACCAATAGACCACAGAGCCCTGCTGCCAGAGCTTGCCTGAGTCATCAGCACACTTCATATGAGCAAAGGAAGACATTAGGTGGAAGTGGCATCTGTGAGGACTGCTTTGTGAGGTGGATGAGGCTTGCAGAGGAAAAGATGAGGGGAGGGGATGAGGAGACATGGAAGCTTGGAGATGAGGTATGCTTGGATATTGCTCTAGATGTTGTAAACATTTCTCTGTTTCATCACAGACCAAAATCTGGGCTAACATGGCCAAAGTGCCTAAGAGGAGGTATCAGAGCAAGAAACTGTGTGCCTTCTGTGAGAAGCAGGGGAGATATGGTTTGTGAAAAGCTACCACATGGGAAGATTATGTCTTCAGTGTAGTACCCAAGACTCACAAGTCTCTCTCTCTCTCTCTCTCTCTCTCTCTCTCTCTCTCTCTCTCTCTCTCTCTCTCTCTCTCACACACACACACACACACACACACACACACACACACAATGCTCCATGGGAGTACCATAGACAGAGCTAGCTACCTGCTCCTCTATACAGACACAAACTCACATGCCCTTATTTAGCTACAAAATTCAGGATACTCAGACTTGGTCCTTTGTACCTCCCATGGGGGATGGAGTCACCAGAGTGTCATGACATCACTATCTGCAGCCTTCATTCCACCAATAGTTGGCAAGAACTCTAGGCCCCAAATGAGGGTGCCACCCAATGCGTACAGAACATTTTTGCATTGGGATATCAAAAGTGGTGAGAAAGCCCTCTCAGGACATCTCCATCACTGCAGGTCCAATTTATATGCACCTCATATTGGACAGTAGCATTGGCAGCAGATGCACATTTCATATGTAAACAATGTTTAAAATACCCTGTTAGAGAAGTTAATTGTTACATTAGTTCTGGCAGCTTTAGCTAAGAATATTTCTATCTATATCAGGGTGGGGAAATCTATCTGATCTAACTAGGAATGCCATTTGAAGCTTCAGAGTTCTCATTAACTGTGACTGCCATGGGTCTCTTCTGTATGAGGTCTAGGAAAGAGGTGTTTTGTTTTTTTTTTTTCTCTCCTTGGGGTTCACACACAGACACCAACACCCACTCACAGGTGACACTGTGCCTTCCGGAGGGCAGGTGGCACTAACAAGACAAGATTCGAGGGTCTCCTTAAGTCTTGTCTGGACACAACCAAGGAAGGAACTGGTTCTCCAATACCTGAATTCAAACCCTAGAGCATCTCGGAAAAGGAAAGTGCCAGCTCAGCCTTTCGCCATCTGCTTCCCAAGGCAGCCTGGCCACAGACTGCTTCATTCACTCAAGCTGAAAAGTCTGTGGCTCTCCAGTGAGCCCAAGTTGACTAGCTGTGAATTATTCCAGTGGTATCCCACCACGCTCTCTGTAATTCAGTTCACCCTGAGACCAGCAGCTTCCAGACTCATCTTCCATTTTCTGGTCTCTATGCTGAAGATTCAACTCCTTGTCACTGTAGGAGACAGCAGGATCAGATTTCTCCTGGATAACTGCAGAGGTTCCACACTGTTCAGGCCTCCAAGAGAGTGTATCCTGGTACCTTTCCAAGATATCCCAGGGTACCACACCAGCATTATAGGAAAGTTTCCACAGCCTGGTGTTCACAGTGATTTTTTTCCAGTTCACATTCGGTCCCAAAGGCCAGAGACCAAGAAGGCAGCTATTTCTCAACAGCCAAGTACGGACCCCTTTCTAAGAAAGTATGCCCAGGAAGCAAGCTGCACTTAGAATTTCAGCCTAGAGTCCCATCCTCCCCATCATAGTTACATGACCTGCATGGAAGGGGGAGGTGGAATAACAGGAAAGCATTGGGCACTAGGAAAGCTGTCGTACTATGGGAATTTACCTCACTTTGCCAAACTGTCTTTCATCCTAAGAGATCAGTGATGCCATGAGGAGGTGAGGGCACAGCATACATTAGGTAACAGACAGGTTATATGGAGCCTCATTGCACAAAAGTCCATTGATGCTACATTCCCTGGTCACTCAGCTTCTAGAAAAATTCTTGATAAATTGAAGAAGAATCACAAACTCTATCTTTCAAATGGACAGCTCCACTCAGAAGTCATGGGAGAAATCTCCCAAGACCCTTTCTGGAGTTGCGAGTGCAAGAAAGTTCACTGAATTCCTTAGGCTAAGAAGGGACCCCAGATCTCATATTGGTCCTGTGGAAACGGAAGACACAGCCAACTGCAAGGAATGTGTCTTTTGCCAGAGGTCATCTGTGAACGGTGATAGGAATCTGAAATTCCAAAGAGACCTCTCCTAAACTACAAGGTCCAGGTACTCAGGTTGGGCCACTGGTTTGTGACAGTGAATCACAAGTGAGAACCCGAGTCTTCTAGCTACTTATCCCTTGGGTAAAGGACGAGGTGAAAATCAGGAATCCTACTGAAGAGGGCATGTTGTGGAGGTGATGGGAAGTGCATTTGCATTATTTACAAATAGCCTGGCACAGTGAATCTGCCTTCTTGGTAGAGATGACAGAAGGCATATGAAGGGCCAGTTACTGGCCTACCCAGAGAAAGGTGTCAGCTTTAGTGCTATCTCTAACCAAAACATAAATCTCAGCAAATGGAAGAAAGTTCCAGCTCCAGAGGCTGGGTCATACTTTAGAACAGCCCTTCATTCCCTTGTCACCTCCAGCCCCACCCCCACCCCAAACCCCAGCGCCTTTGAACACCTATGGCATTTCACATTAGAATATGGTCTTGGCAGCAAGGGGAAGGGAAAGCCAGTGACTTCCAAGAGTCTTCATCCAAGGTCTAACTGAGCCTCCTCTGGCTTTGGGACAGCAGATCTAAGTACATTTTGGACCTCAGGAACCTGGGGTAAGAGTCTTTCTCCATGAGGCTGTGTACTTTTCCCTGGGCTTGGTCAAAACAAGTTATGGATGGTTCCTGCATGTTCTTTCTCGTAGCTTCTCGGGTCTGGAAATCGATATTCACCTGGAGATACAAACAGAAAGCAAGGTTACAGGCCCTCAGAGGCCAAGGCACCCACTGGACAGTGGGCCAAACTATAGAATGACCATCAATGGCAGCATCTCACATCTTTAAGGCCAGAGATGCTTCTTAAATGGCTTTGATGGGGTTCATTCCTTGGGATTCCAGCAGGAGTGCTGTGGAATCTGAAATCCAGATAGCCTCAAGTTGTAAATAAGCTAATGAAGAAAAGAGAGATTAGCTGGGTTTAATGGCATAAACTTTTAATCCCTGCACTCAGGAGGCAGAGGCAGGTGAATCTCTGTAAGCTCAAGGCTAGCCTGGTCTACATAGTGAGTTTCAGGTCAGCCAGCATTATCTAAAGAGACCATGTCTCAGTGATAGTAATAATAGAAAAGAAGGAGAGACTACAAAGTTTGTCTAAAATGGGTGGATTAGTACCAGCATCATGGCAAAAATCCTCAAATCAACAAATCCTAATCAAGAATCTTCATGCCACACTCAGGTGAGTCTCAAGCCAGTTGTTAATAAGGTTCCCCTAAGCCTTCTTTCTAATTCGTTATTAACCACTAAGGCCAACACATGTTCAATATAGACAGACCATGGTAAACATACATCTCCCTATATATCACCATTAGGGGCCAATAGCATCCTACACAGCTTGTAAAGATCTCACGCCCCCAAGTCAAAGCTACACCTAAATACAGTTAGGAAACGAATCATCAATTAAACCCGTTCGAGGGATACGCTGCATTAAAACTCAGAACAGCTATACGTAACCATAGCACTCTAATGAAAGCGACTATAAGTATTCATTTATGAGCAACGGCAAACACTCAGCAGGTGCTTTACCTCCAACACGTAGAGTAGCTTTAAATATGAGTGGCATTATCCTCTCTTACACTGGGTTAAATAAGGCTCAGAGAAGTTGAATAAACTAAGGATGGTCACACACAGTGGAAGAACCAAGATTGCAAACAAAATTCTATTAAAGTGGGGGGGCAGTTATTCCGTTAAGTTATTAAAAAGTTGAAAGGTTGTGCTGCATGTTTGCAACACACATGGGGTAAAGGACAATTTCGGGAGTCTTTTCTCTCCTTCTATCATGTGGGTTCTAGAGATCAAACTTGGGTCACCAGAATTGGCACCAGGAGCCTTTTTACTCCATGAGTCATGTCAGTGGCCCCTGTGCTGCTTTTTATAGGAAACTGACATGGGTTCCAGGATATTTACTCTTGTGAAATCACTGAGGCAACACAGCCTGAGCAACACGTGTTGGGCAGGCAGTAGAAACACTCCCAATGTGGCACCTTATGTGAAAACCCTGATTTTTTTTATTCCATATAAGCTACCCCATTCTCATAAGGATTCGCCAGAATTGGGAGACCCTTTGGGACATGAGGAAACCCTGGGGGCTTGGCTCACATGTTTCCCCCCCCCCAAGACCTCAGGAGACAGTTGCCATGACCAACACACCTCCCGTGGAGCCTGCACATCCACAAACTCCTCAAAGATCCTGTGGGCCTTGGAGACCAGCTTTGCAGTCGACCTGGTCTTCTTGAACTCCTCACAGGCCAGCCAGAACTCCAAGTTTTCCTCGCTGAACTCCGTCTTCAGGAAGGCACGGAAGGCCGCCACCCCATCTACAGATACGGAGAGAGGTAGGAGAGAAGACAGAGGAGAAATTTAAGTCCAAAGTCTGCAGAGGATAGAGAGACAGCGCTATTGTGGTGGTGTCCTCATTGTCCAAACCAGCTGCTCTTCCCCACATCCCCCGCCCCTCGATGACACACAGCTATCCTCAGAGCAAGTCATGCTTCTTGTCCGAGGACCGGTGTGAAGTACCAGAGACAAATGTTAAAATCCCATAATGATATGACAACAGTGGGTAAGCTTGATCACTTCTGATAAACCCTGCCTGTCCGTTGATGCAGAGTTGTCTGAGCCCTGGGTCATAAGCCAAGGTAATAAGCACTATATATTCTCTGCCCTCAGCAGAATCCACACTAGAGAGAAGGCAATTGGAAGACAAATTGGACAGAAAAATAAATGTCTCAGAGCCAACCTTTTACCACTATCAGAAAGAAACACATCCAACAGAAATTCTCTCTGTAATGTAGTCTGCTGCATGGACGGACAGCACTCCTTGAGAAAACCCTTGGGGACGTGTATTTGATGTTTTTTTAATTTATTCATTTTTATTTTGAAATTTGCCTATAAAATTAGATTTTAAAATGTTTTTAAAATACGTGTGTGTGTGTGTGTGTGTGTGTGTGTGTGTGTGTGTGTGTGTGTGTAGGTCAAAGGACAATTTCCCGGAGACAGTTCTCTCCGTGTTGGTCCTGGAGATGGTCCTCAGGCCATCAAGCTTTGAAACAGGTGCATTTACCTGCTAAACCATCTCACTGACCCAGATTATATGCTTTGAGGTTGATTGTAATTTTTCTGCTGATTTATAAAAGGGCCAATCTAGCCTTTCCTCTTGCTAATCAGTGTCCAATGTACTGCCAAGCAATGCTTTCGGTCAACACAGATAAGCAGAGAAGAAAAGCTATTTATAGCCGGCAATTCCAATAGTGCTTTTATTTGAAAAAGTTTTTAATGAACTGTTTTAACTCTTGACACACTTTCTTCTGTTGGAATTGACAGCTCTCTGAAGAGGGTCCTCAAGGTGGAGAACACCCTAGAATAAGGTGCCAAACTGGTTTTTAAAAATGACTCAATACCCATTTTTATTCTTTTGTAAAATTCATGTTACCATTTTTGGTCCTGGGCATTAAACTCCATCCTCTAGTATACTACGCAAGTGCTCTGCCACTGAGGAATGTGACGTTCCTCCTCCACCCTCATCTGTTGCCGGCCTTCGATTCACTCCATAGCCCAAGCAGGGCTCAAACTTATAGACGTCTTGCCTTATCCTCCTGAGTGAGGCTTGGCTGAGATGACAGACTCACACACTAATCTTAGCTCAACAATGTCCCCTCACTCCTTGTGTATGTTGCATATACTTGAATGTGCAGGTGTACACACCTGTGATTGGGCATGCTGGAACCAGAACAGGGAGCTGGGCGTCTTGAAAGAGGGTCATTCACTGAAGCTTGCTTGTTTCATCTAAGTTGATTGACAAGGCCAACAAGCTTTCAGGAACCAAGTCTCTTTCCTCAGCAATTCTGAGATTACAGGCATAGACAGTGAGGTCAGGCCTGTAACATGAATGCTGGGGATTTGAACTCAGGTCATCATCCTTGCAAAGAAAGCAGTCTTACCTACTAAGCTATCTCCCAGACCTCAGTACTTTTTAATTCTATGTCATCAATGACATGGGCATCTGATAATCACTGGTATATGCCAGGAGAGGGCACTAGTTAATACAAATCAATGGATCGGTAGTGCCTTGTGATTTCTAAACATTTATCTTAATGTTTTTATTATTATTATGTCTGTATAATGTGTGTGGAGGGTAATGTGTCATGTGGTAGTCAGAAGACAACTCTGTGAGGTTAGTTTTCTTTATCCACTTTTATGTGGGTTCTGGGAATTGAGCTCGGGTCCTTAGGTTTGAGTTCCTTTACCCACAGAGCCATCTTACTGGCCCTAACATGTTTATTCTAAAGCATTTCTGTTTCTCGTGATAAAGAATTATTTTGTATCTTTGCCTTCTTTTGTTTTTTTGTATTTATTCATTTACACAGGGACTTACTACATTGTATTCTAGCCTTTCTTCAAATGTGTCATCTTCCTGAGCCTCCTGAGTACTGGAGTTACTGTGAGCATTCAGACCAACTTCCTGGAGTCCTGGCCAATAAGCAAAAAACACCCTGGCCCACTGAGCATCCTGATGTCATTCTATGTAAAACCCACTTGATGAGACAAAAGCCCTCCCTTCTTCCTCCCCCCCTCTTGCCAGAGGCAGCGCACACCTGTCTTCTGTCTGTGTTTTTTTCTCTTTGTCTTCTTCTCCGCCCCGATACGCTTTCCTTTCCTCCTTGCCCCTCCCCTTAATAATAAAGCTTTCCACCTAGGCACCACCTATAAGATGTGTCTCTTCCCATGACTCTCAACCACATTGACTAGCCACCATGTCTCAGTGGCATTTCTGTCTTTCACTGGCCGCCGTGGGGACACCTGGCTTCTACCCGCCAGGGTCTTTCTTCTAACATATCACAACAATTACTGCCACGCCTTACTCTAAATAAGTATTTCACTGTCCACACTAGAACAATAATCATAATAGCTACAACCTTTTACAGCAAGAGCCAGGGACTTGAGAATGAACAGCGTGTTCATGGGGCTCCCAGAACTAAGCTTTGAATCACAGATTTAAGCGTGGAGGGCTGCCTTAAAGTGTTTAAGAAAAGCAAGCTGGCTTTGTGATTGATCGTCCTGTCCCGAAGGTTTCTGCACCAAAGAGACACCATTGTTCACCGCATCACTGGATGATGGGTAAAGTCAACAGGCAAAGCCCAGGACATATCTAGAGGAGAAAGCAGAATATCATGTAAGGCTCCTTAACACTGGGCCCGCTGGAAATAAAAGGGTTCCTGTGTCAGGGGAGGAAGGAAGAAAAGAATAATAAGATTTGGGTTCCAGAGAGAGAGATGTTCCGGGTATTTTCCATGCCTGCTCCTCCTACATAGGTCAAACCTATACAAGGAAACCTTAGAAACCCAGCAAGCTAGGAGCCCAAGAGATGAAATGGATTCACAGTACTCAGGCCTGAGAATCACTTACACTGTTTGATATGGATTTCAGGTCTACACAGTTCTGTTCAAGATGCTGCCTGTGGCACAGGCTACAGACAAAAGCTAGATGGGATACATCAGAGAACAAACCATAACATCACCACCCAATATTACCCTGTAGATGCTTTCTTTGGGACCTCTCCCACATTCTCTACCCCCAAAGTTCCCCATGGATGAGACATGGACATTTTCCATGCTCGGGAGTAAACTCAGATTTGGTTACAAGCATGCACACCAGGATACACTGCTTATAGATGGTCCTCTGTGATGGAAGCTACACACAGAGGTTAAATGAAAAGACAGTATTAATGGGAACCCAGAAGGGGCTGGGTCAGCAATGGGGGGACTCTGAGCTGTGACCCACAGAGGACACAGGAAGACCCAAGGACCACAGAGTCTCCACACATGCCCCCATCTTTTTTTTTTCCTGAAGGAATTATTTTTCTTAATAAAATTATTTTAACTGTGCATAAACACATAGAAATTATACATAATAATGAGATAAATTCGTTCTGTATGTTGTGTGACATTTAACATTTAAATACTTAATTCTTTCTTGGTGGTAAAAATTTTCAAAATACTTTTAAAAATGTATAACACATTTGGTTTGTTTGGTTTAAAGACACAGTCTCACTTTTTTGCCCAGGCTAACCCGGAACTCACCATGTCCCCATACCAGCCTCTCACAGTAATCCTCCTGCCTCAGCTTCGAAAGTGTTGGGATTACAGGTGTGAGCCGTCGTGTCTCGCTTGTATAATATTATACACAGTCACCCTACTGTGCACCTGCACCCCAGAACTTCTTGCTCCTTTATAATTACGCCTTTGATCAACCCCTCAGGTCCCTCTATTCCTCCCTGTTTTTACAGCCCCAGATACCACTCTCCACATCAATCTACTCTTAGACATCACAGATGGGCGGGGCCATGTGGTATTGACCTCATCTTTAAACACTTTTCACTGCAGAGAGGGAGGTGAGAAGGAAAACAAGATAATCCCAACTGTGCGTTTATCTAGCCTGGTGGTCCTCCTCAACCTCCGTATTGCTGCTCCTGATGATGTTTGTGATGAACCCCAACCATAAACTTATTTTTGTCGTTCTTCATAACTATAATCTTGCTATTGCTGTGAATTATAATGTAAATATCCGTGTCTTCTGATGGTCTTTGGCTACCCCTGTGAAAGGGTCCTTTGACCCCAATGGGGTCATGACCCATAGGTTGAGAACCACTGACTAGAAGATCTGGGACTTTGTTCAGATGGGGCTTGTGGCTGTTTTTAAGCCAGAGGAAACTTAATTCTTTGAATAAAAGAGTTCAAGTTCACTGTTGTTTCTCTCTCTCTCTCTCTCTCTCTCTCTCTCTCTTTCTCTCTCTCTCTCTAAACAAAAACAGATGCCTGAGAATCCAGGAAATGTATTTGCAGATAAAGAATATTACATTTCCACTCCCCCCTCCTCCCCGATTGGTGATCAGCTCTGTTAAGGAAAGTCTATACGCCCCCCCCCCCACACACACACACCCAGGTCACCTATCCCAGCTTTGGTTGGGTCCAAGTAAGATTTAAAAAGCTTACACCATCAGAGTGCCCCCTAACATGGTTCCCCTCCTCCTGGCTCACAGAGAAGGAAACTGAGAAGAACTTGTCTGAACATGTACCTGACAAATCACAGTATCAGAGAGTAACATTAACTCCAGGGCCACTGGAATAACAACTGCATTTTTTATTGGTTCATGTATTCACCCTTCTGGGTGACCCAGCCGTTCCACCAGGGGCAGAGAGCAGGCACAGTGAGGAATTATACACACTGTGGGCTGGGCACAAATGGTTGTCTTTTTTTGCTTTCTGGATAAGGATGCAACATGATCAACCACTTCGCACCTCTGGCCTGACTTCCTCACCATGCTAGGCTATGCCCTCAAACCATCAGCCCAAACAGACCCTTCCTCAGTGGTCTTGGCCAGACAATTTGCATAGCAATGAGAAAAGTAACCAATATGCCATCAAAAGGTAGATTGAGACAAGGCGGAGAAAACGTAGACATGACGATTGCGATGTGGTAGGTAAGTCACATGATGGGAAAAGTCAAGGTGTTATGAAAGAACCCTAAATCAGCACCTGAGCCAAGTCTGAGGAGGGAGCCGAGACCTGCAAGGAGAAGCTTCTCAACCGCTGTGGGAAGTGAAGGAGAAGGAAGCAACATGAAAGAAGGGAGGGGGTGAGGGAGAAGATGATTTCAGGAAGAAAGAGCCATATGCACGGAGGTGAAAGCTTTATCACTCATTAGAGTCATGTGAAATGCTTTAGGAAGGTTGGTAGTTCATAGATCTGACTGACTGGGCCCACTTACGGACAGGCATACACAGAAAGGCCAGGGGAAGAGAGACGGAGGGCTTGCACAGCATTGCAAAAGGCCAGGAGAGAGAACTCAGCGTGAAGGAAGAAGCAGCCGCTGTGTGCAAAGCCTCCTAGAGGTCAAGTTGGACAGACAGTGAGAAGGTCCGCTGGAGGCTGCAGCCCTGGCTGTGCTGCAGTAGGTACGGCAGTGAATGGAGAAGAGGAGGTGAGAAGCATTCATTCAGATGCTTCTGGCAAAGACTGAAATGGAGAAGCCGACGGTATTAGCTAAAGGGAACCATGAGACCAAAGTCTCTCCATTGCCTTTCGAGGTGGTTTTGGGTACATTGAAATGTTGATATGATCAAAAAAGATGTGTTGAATGAAAGGGAGTTAGGGAAAGGCTTGAAAGGAAGGCAGGAAAAAGTGGCCTGAGCCCGGAAGTATAATGGCAAGGAAGTGGGATGAGCATGCAAGAGTGCAGGACATGTTTCACAGTGGAGAGCGGAAGGATTCTTACCTGAGAGCAGTTACTTATGTGAGGCCAAGGGGCTATGAAAGGTACAATTTTTACTCCTAATCATTTAGGAGTTGAGTTCTATAACTTTATTTACTGTATCTTAGGCTTTTTGTTCAAGATTTTACAAAGGCCAGCTGAATTTATCTTCGTGACAGTGCTGATGAGGAATAGGTAGCCTATCCCCATTCACTCCTAACTTATCTTTTCGTTCTCTATAGGAAGATCATAAAGGGGCTGGTGTTTGGCTCAGTAGGGAGAGTGCTAGTCTGACATACACGAAACCCCAATTCCAATCTCCAATAGTGTATAAAACCGGACATGGTGGTATACGGCCGTAATCCTGGTATACGGCCGTAATCCCAGCACAAGAGGCGTAGGGGCAAGGCAATTAAAAGGTCAAGGTCATTCTCAGATACTTGTTGAGCTCAAGACAGATTGAGCTAAAGAAGAGGGAGGGAAATGAAGGAGGGCTGGGAGAGGGGGGGATAAAGCTTAAAGAAGTCGAATAAACGAACCAACTGCAGATCTGGTAAATCGAGATTCCTTACCAGGTTCGTGTGATCCCAAAGCAAGATCTCTCCAGAGCAGTATATAAGGAAAAGAGGGAACTCGGAGAGCAAAGGCTGGTACTGGAGAAGGCAGATTTAGAGAGAGACTGAGCAGAAAGGGGAGAGCTTGTCTTCCTTAAGAATGAGAATAAACAAAAACAGTCCCAGGTGAAGGCAGAAGTGGTCGAGAATGGGACACATTTGAGATGCATCAAATTGGACAGCCTTGCTCTTTGTTACTTTGGGGTGAGGTTACTGGCAATGAGGCTACGCTCGAGTTCTAGGCTTTGAGCTGAGGCACAAATAAATCATATAAAATCACCACCTCAGAGAGGTTTCCAGCCAGTCTAATGTTACAAGCATTAGGGAATATTGTAAAATAATGGATTGTAAGCGCAGCGTGTGCCACAGAAGAGACAGGAGAGAGGGAAAGATTTGGAGCAGCCAGCAACCTTGGGGAAGATGAATGTAAGGGAAACAGAAAACAGAAAAAAATCATGAAGACTTGGACTTTGGTTCCTGGGGGGAGATTCCATTTACAAAGGAGGGGGAATGAACTTTTAACTTGGGGATGTATCCATCCTTCAAAGCCCGTGAATAGACCATGACCTAAGAGAGCAGTAATTAGCAGTTTGGGAGCTGGAAGGTAGAACAAAGAAAAGCAGAACAGAAGAAGTTTAAAGCTCTGCTGAAGTCAGAATACCTGTCTTAAAACACTCAAGCATTTACTGAACCTGGTAGTATTTTTCCCTCGTGGTAGATCCATAGCACAGATCTTGTTATTTTTACCATGTGAGGGGGGAAAGATACACAAAGACTGGGGAAGGTAAATTACTTGCATTGTCACGTGATTGGTCAGTGGCAAGAATATCAAGCTAAGAAGTAAGCAAAAGGGGTCTGGAGAGATAGATGACTTAGTGATTTAGAGTACTTGTTGCTCCTGCAGAGGACCTGGGTTTGATTTCCATCCTACTTGGCGGCTCACAGCCATCTGTAACTCCTGTTCTAGGAGAGCAGACGTCTTCTTCTGACTTCTTGGGGCACCAGACACATATGTCGTGAACACACATACATAAAGGATATTTGTACACATATAATAAAATAAAAATAAGTTTAAAATAAAGAAGAAGCAGACTTTAGTATATGTGTTGGTAGGCTGTCTCCAGACCTGTAGGACCTGCAGACTGCTAAATGGTAAAGGCAGGGAAGAGTCCCGTGCAAGGCAAGTTAGGGATCCGTGGAGAACATTGTGGATGGTACATTTCTGTGAATGATAGCAGAGGGTGGGCTGAAGAACAAAATGAAGAAAGTCACTTAGGTAGAGAAGTTTCTAATTCAGACAATAATAACTAGCAACAAAGATAGGTGTGGTCCTCAGATTTGGTGAATGGCATTGTGTGGAACTGAAATAGCTGTACAGGACGCTTGAAGGGATATGTGTGGTAAACTCATAGGTGGCTCGGCAGCACCCATGAGTTCACAGGCATGCTGTCAAAGATTACCAAGCCCTACCCCTGAGTGGAAGAACAGGTCTCATGTGAGAACACCAATTCTGAGCACAGCCAAGCCCACACTTATGTATGACCTTGTACAACACATTCAGCTTTCCGGATCTCATCATCCTCGCTGTAGGAGGAAGGAGTAGATTTGAAGACCTTTCCCAGGTAGAGTTACTGCTCTGTTCTGTACTCACCCCAACTTAGACCTATCCTATTCAGATGTGACTCTTAGCTCATGGTGGTAGTTTAAAAAAATAATGGTCCCCAAAGGCAGTGGCACTATTGGGAGGTGTGGCCTTGTTGGAGGAAGTGTGTCACTGTGGGGTGGGTTTTGAGGTGCCTTTTGTTCCGGTTTCTCTGTGTGACTGTCACTTTAACTTCCTGTTACCTCTGAGTCAAGATGTAGGAGTCTCACCTTCAACACCACATCTGCCTGTACTCCATCATACTCCCTGTCATGATAATGGACTGAACTTCTGAAACTGTAAGTGAGCCCCTCAATTAAATATTTTTATCTTGAAGAGTTGCCATGGTTATGGTGTCTCTTCATAGCAATAAAAAACCCTCAGACACTGGCCTTTGCTCCTGATTCTATTATTCTGCCTTCTTCCTATCCCTTAACACCATCACTGCCACACGCCTGGTGGGACTTAATCCAGGTCTGGCCATCTTAACTTCATGAACCTAATGCATCATTACATCATTGCAATTAAGAGGTTCTGGGGCTAAAGAGGTGGTTCCATCAATAAAGTACTTGCTGTACACGCATGAGGACCTGAGTTGAGGCCCTCAGACCCTATGTAAAACAAAACAAAGCTGGCCAGCCAGCCTGGCCTATTAGGTAAGGTCTATGTCAATGAGAGACTCTGTTTCAAAATAATAAGGTGGATGGCCCCTGTAAACGATACATGACCTTTGATTGCATGTGCATGCATGTGCATCTACACACATATATTCACACAAACACACACACACACAAAGGGAGGGAGATAGAGAGAGACTAGCTCTGGTTTTGAATCCCATGTGACCTTAGAAAAGTACCCTACTATCTTGAAGTCCAAGGCGAATATTTCATCTATGAAATGGAGATCATGCTAAGACTCACTACATCGGACTGTTAACAGAGCAAATAAAGCAATCCATTAAAAATAAATGCCTAGTACTCACCATGAGCAGTCAATAGTACTAGTCCTTAGATGGCTTGGCTTACAAAAGGAATGTGAGATCTGAGAGAAGAATTGCCTGTGGACACTAAGTCATCAAGAGGAGGAAAGCACATTTGCTTACACGTCTCCCTAATTCAGTGATCACTTTCTCCAAAATGGCGATAAATGGTAACCCCAGGCAGACAAATACACTGAGCATATGTGTGCTACAGCCCTGCAAAGGTGCCACTTGGCTTACAGACTTGGGGCTCTTCCAGCTGGAGGACACCTCCCATCACCTTTTCTGTGGTGAGAACTGAGGCTATTAGGTAGCACCAAGAACCTGGAATCGACTTTCCATCCTGCAGCACTGACTGTCAGCCCATTGCTAGGGGCTCTGCCGTTGCGAGAGGGTGAGTGTGCTCTTCCTAGCATGCCATTGTACCTTTCCAACCTTCAGCCAGGGACCACAAGTGTCTTAAGAAATATACTGTGCTCTCTCTTTGAAGCCTCAAACTGATTGGTTGCCTGCAGCTCAGGGTGAGGGGGGGGGCACGCAAGGCACTTTAAAAGTTGTCAGAGAATTCAAAAGAGAGGATTTGAAAGGTCAAGGAAAGAGAAAAAAAAAATGGCCTTTTCCCATGGTCTCTCCTGGTGTCTGGACCTGAAAACAGCCAGAACAGATTGCCACAAAGATGCTTCCACAACAATCACTAAAGCCTGTGTGCCTGCACCTGGCCTTAGGCCTTCCTCCCGGCTCACCCACTCTCCCTACCCCCTCCCTCTCAGCAACAGCCTCCCCCTACTCTTTTTATACTCCCAGAGCAGGTGTCACTGCAGCAAGGCCATGGAGGGTCACTGAGCAAAGAGAAATTCCACCCTGGAACAACAGAAGGGAGCTGGGAGGGGAAGCGGGGAGTGTGGCTGCTTCGGGAGCCCCACCTCCTGCCAGTAGCAGATGGCAGGAGACAGCAGCAGCCTCAGTATAGAGCACTCTCTCCAGGTCACTCTGCATCTCTTGCCGGCCTGACCCAACAAGTGAATTACTATGGACAGAAGCAGTGAGATATTTTTCTTCTCATTCACATCTTTTCTTTTTGACGAGCCTCCTCCCAGCAAGGTTTTCATCTGTTCCTCCACATCTTTCCCCTGCGCCCTCCTGTCTCTTGCCTTTTATCATTTTTCCTCCACTGTTTTCCCATCACTCACTTTCTCTCCAGCAGGACCCTCTACTCTACCTCTGTTCGTCCACAAACTGCCGTTGGTCCCTAATGCAGAGTGTTGATTTATCGCTGAACAAGCCAGCAGCATCTGCTGTCATCTCCAGGGGTGGCTGTTTGTGTTAACCATGCTGTTCATGTTAGGGACTGTCTTACTCTGCACTCTAGCTGTGGAAGACCAGAGCTCCAATCCAGAAGCCCACTGCAGAACCTTACTCCTGAGCTCCTACACATTTTGGGCAACTTGTCTCCAACCCCTGAAGCTATCAAGTCCTGGCTCTGACACACAGAAGTTGGTGTGAGCTAGTGTGTAGAGAGGTGTGACCTCTTTGCTTTTTGGTCCTCACAACTATAAAATGCAGATACCACCAGCTCCCCCTCCAAGGGGCTAAGGGGAACATGATGAGTTCATACACACAAGTGACAGGCAGATCCTGACTGGTAAACAATGAGTGCTTGATGCATGTTGCTGACTGCTATTTCCATGTTCTGGTGGAGTCATAATCCAGAACTCAATGTATAATGCCAAATGCAGCCCTGGTCAATTAACGGCAGTGGGTGGGCAGTGAACAGTTCAGGAACATCAGAGGGGAACTTGTGGAAGGTTCCTGCCTTCCAGTCATGTTTTTCCATCTCACTTGGATTTTCTTTGGGTGACTTTCCCAGGAGTCAAGTCTATGAAAACAGCATAAAGTTTTTGAGATTGGTGCCTATCCAGCAAGAGGAAGGGACAGGCATGTGTCCAGGATTCCTGGAACAGTGGGCAGGATATTGGCATCCTTTTGAACACCACAGAACCTCCAAGAACATGCCGTGGCCGCACATGCTGCCGGCTTTCTCTCTCTGATTCTTTCATGCAGGATGCTTACATAAGGGGAGAAATTGGGTCACTATGAATGAGCAGTGCAGCTGGTACAGCAGGGAGGGTGGCTTAGGTAACAGTTCAAGGTCCAGCAGTCCCGATTTAGCTGGCATCAAGGATGGACTTGAGCCTCGTTCAGTTCCCAGGCTTGGGAAAACACAAAAGGACAAGAAAAACATATTTTTTAGCTCTGTGTTTACCAAAGCACTCTCTCAAAGACTAGCACTCTCTTGCATTCTTTATCAATGGGAGGAATGACCCAGTGAATAGGACCCTATCAAGCAGAGGATAGGAACAGAAAAATGTTCATGCATTTCAAGGCGCAGAAGCTAGTGGGGAAGCGAAATCCTGCTTGACTTGGAATCAAACCACTGATTTGAATTTTGTAGTAAGGGCAGAATCTTCCTCTGTGGCACCTGCGAGATAAAGATTGTGAAGCAAATTACTATGTCTTATCAAGATTTATGTTGGGATTTTATGTAGGGAGCAAACTATTTCCAGTTATGATATTTACTGACAAGCAATATGGGGCTAATTATGTCTCACATTTGTGATTACTGATTTCCTTAAATGATCTCTATTTTATTCATATATATAAAATCTCTCTCTCTCTGTATATGTGTGTGTGTGTCAGGATGACAGTATGTCAGGATGACATGTTATAGTAAAACTGTAAGTCTCTGTGTCAAAAAAGACCTGAGAGACACCATGTGATAACACCCTATCCAGGACAGGAAGAGACAGGGATGTTCTGAACCTTCATGGCTTCCTATTTCTAAGATATGGGCACAGAAGGAAGGAGATTCCCCATAGTCTTACCCGATAAAGAAGTCTATTAAGTCTCATAAACACTAGTCCATAGACTAAAAGATCTCCAAATTCAGTACAAGAGAGTATTTCTTAGATACATTGGATGGAGAAATATTTCTGGGACTCTCAAAGGAGGGAGTCTTATTTTACCTACTGAGTCTTTGAAGACTACTCCCAGCAGGTTCTCCTACATTCATTAGGGGAGGTGGGTGGAAGACCTGAGGGGATCCCAAAGGATCCCAAAGGCTCAGGAACAGAAAAAGTTAAGGGGAAACATCTCTGGAGTTTCTCACTCTTCCCCAATCTGCTACCTCAAGCTGTCTATAAGATCAATAAACTCACATTAGCATGGGCACATATGCACAAAATGCGTGTCTTCTCAGTGCAATTAATGTGATGTAGCAAAAATAATAAAAGTTATCATTCACCCAATCCTCCATGCACCAGTCACCACGTTAAGCATCTTGAGACAGCAACTGTATTGAACTCTTACACCACACAAGCCATCCTTCCCCTTTCACAGAGGAGGGAAAATGAGATTCGTTGAGATTAGGTGATTGACATAAGGTCACATTGCTGATAAAGGACAGAATGGGTGTTGGGAAGCTGCACAGTTGCTTCTGTTTGGTCCTTTTACAAGCATTTAAGAGCTGCTCCTAGCCCGGCATCTTCCCAGCAAGGATAAACGCAGACCTACGCTCCTGAGTACCAGCAATACAGTCATGATGACAAGAACTATCCATCTCCGTTCCACGTATCTATTCCTAGCTCAGCCTCTGCTCTTTCAGAACACCTGAAATACCATGTTTCTGTTTGTTTGGCTTTTGTTTTTCTTCCTCCTTCTTGCTTCTTCTTCCCTTCTTCCTCCTCCTCCTCCTCTTTCTTATCTTACCTGTGGAAATCTCTACATCACACGTGTGGAATCTGTGATACCAATGCGCCATTAAAGTGAGGCGCTGCCTCAGGATTTGAGACCCTCCATGCAATACAAAATACTGTTTCTTCAAAGGACTGGGCTGCCCACCTGACCGGAATGATGCCCCTTCCTGTTTTGCGTAATTGTGCTTGAAAGTAGGGCTTCTCAAGCTTCCACAGGACCCTCATTCCTGAAAGACTTGTGGGAAAACACACCCCAGTCAGAGAGACTCTTACTCCCTGGGTCTGAGATAAGACCTAAAACTGTCCATTTCTGACAAGCTCCCACAGGTACTGCTGCTGCCTTCGTGGGGGTCACACTTTGAATAAGACTGTTCTAGAATCTTCCGGCTTAAAGACAGTATTGGGAGGGTTGCACCGGAAATGGAAGCCTGACTATTTGCTCCGGAGTTAAGATCACATAGATGAACAATCTAAAGTGTTACACAAGCTGGCCATTTAGTTTCTGTATGATGGTTTGTTTGGGATCTTCTGCTGAGTGGCTGTATGACCAACTCAACTTATGTGTTTTTATATCTCAACCATTATCTGAAGGGGGTTAAGTTTTAGACACTAAATTCTTCTCTGTTGGTCTTGGTTTACAGAGACAGACAACACTTTGACTGTGAAAGGGAACTCAGGGGCCCTGTTTCCCCTAACCTAGCATTCCTTGGACTCCATGGGGCCAAGTGAACAGAAGCCTTTCTCCAGCTTCCATATTAACTAACAAACAAGAATGCCTCCCAGGACACTTTGCACAGCCTTGATGCAGAGGGGAAGGGCGTGGACCTGCCTGGAGTGTACCGGGACTTGCTGACCCTCCATGGGAGGCCTTACCTTTGCGAAGGAGATGGGGGGTGGGGGCTTGGTGGGGAGCAGAAGGAGGGATGAAAGGGGAATCTGTGGTTGGCATGTAAAATGAATTCAAAGTTTTTTAAGTAAACAAAAAAATGCCTTCTACATTCGGTGCTCAGAGGGAAGTGCTGGGTGGTCCAGGTGTAAAAAGGGAGAGAAAGAAGCCTGATGGGCCTTAGAACTCAACTGTGTATTTCCAGAGAAATACAAAGGAAAAAGGATGTAAGAGCAAGACAAAGACAAAAGGAGGAAACGGAGAAAAGAGAAAGGGAAGAGGGGAGGGAGAAGGAGGGGAAAGGAAGGAAATACAAAAACTGTCTTCAGTTCAGGACTAAATATCCCTCTAAAAGCAGGACAAATAAGCACATGCCTGGACTTCTTGAAAAATTAAAAGAAAGATAGGCTTACTGCTTTTTCCTGTCTTCCAGCTGCCTAACAGAATAGATCCCCAACAAATTGGGGAGGCTTGGTTTTGTTGGATATAAGCTTCAGAGCAGAAAGGCTTTCTGGGCATGTAAGCATGTAAACACACACACAGGCACACACACACATACACACACACATACACACACTGACACACACATGCTCACAGACACACATACATACACAGAGAGACACATAGACACACACACATGCACACACATACACACACACATACACACATACATACACAGAGAGACACATAGACACACACACAGACACACATACATACACAGAGAGACACATAGACACACACATACACACACATACATACACAGAGAGACACATAGACACACACATACACACACACACATACATACACAGAGAGACACATACACACACACACACAGACACACATACATACACAGAGAGACACATAGACACACACATACACACACACACATACATACACAGAGAGACACATACACACACATACACACACACACATACATACACAGAGAGACACATAGACACACACATACACACACACACATACATACACAGAGAGACACATAGACACACACATACACACACATATACACACACACAGACACACATACATACACAGAGAGACACATAGACACACACACACTTGCATGTGCATCCCCCTTCAGGGCAGACTACATGCACAATTCAGATATCAGGTCTAATTGTAATTGGATGAACAGGGAAAAGCTTCCAAATTAGCACACATTAACCATCCTTCTAGTTAATGAAGCCACCATCAGCAATGTCAATTCCAGTTGTGTTTGTTACTTTCTGAGAAAAGCACTTAGCAAGTGATTACCTCTCAGGCCTCCATGAGTGCTTCTCCTCTGTACTCATCTGTAAGCAAATACAATGGGAAGTAAGACTACTCTAAATATTTTCCTACCAGATTATTATTATTGTTGTTGTTATTTTTAATTCTAAGGTTTTGAAAATAGTAAAGTTGCTTTTCTTTTACCTGAGATTTGAGCCCATGCAGTGCTCAAAAGAAAGAATGAACACAGGTGCTTTGGTTCCCTTCTGGTTGCTGGCACCGGTTCAGCTGAAAAGCACTCTTACATAACCATACAGGCAGTGCTTGGTTAAACCACCTGCCACAGGTAATTGGCTATCACCTACCCTTCTGTCTGCTCCAAAGAATACTCTGGGACAAGGGTAGAACTAAATCCAGCCTCTGACACATCCAGTTTCAGCTCCTTCGTTGGACAAATGAGGAATCTGATTTCCTAAATAGCCAAGCTTTCCATGAAGGTCACCTAACTATCCAGGAGTAAATGGGGGACAAAATTAGGACCATAGATCTAACTACCAGCTAGCATTCTTCACTTCAATAGCCAAAACCTCCCAGAACGGTAGGACTTCCGTGATGAGACAGAATTTAAGGGCAGTACTGAAAGGCAGAATTCTGTTTGCTATTCCAAGGCCACCTGCTGTGTGATGAGAATCCTAGCTTTTTTTCTTACCTCATCTGTGAAGTCAGACTTCCCAAATACCTTTATTTTCCATCAGAGACAGACCATGGCCTCTTTCTCCTGTACTACCTACCTTCCAGCTGCAGAGTCTATGCATAATTAATAAGCACATATTTAAGAAATAATTAAATACGTGTCCAGAACAACAGCAGATGAAGAGGAGCGATGAAGAGCAGCAAAGAGACTCCAGAGGTCGAGAATGGCAAAAGTAATTACCTGATTCCACAAATTAAAACAACTGGTAAGGACAGATCCCTCGGTGTGAAGGATGACAAAGGAGTGGGTTCTAGACTAACATTACTCCTTGGAATATCCTGTATCTTAATCGGAAGCTCTGCACACGTTCCAAGTGCTGTTAGGGACAGGCACATGTGAAATCCCATTGGAGAAGTTTAATCAGGCCTGATTGAGTCAATAGCAACCCAAATTAATTAGACTTTTAGGATGTTGTCAGCATCTTTTAAGGTGCCAGGGTTCCAATTGCTCTGCAGCCTTCAAGAGGGAATGAGCATCCAAATCCTGAAAGCCTGGCATTCTTCTACCAGTGACCTTTTATTCCTAAGAACACACAGACCATTGACTCTTTACTTCTAAGCAGAAATAAAAAACGGAATCTCACACTCCAAGAAGGATTAAAGGACTTCATAGTTCAAAAAGCCAGGTTTTTGTAGTACTTCGACAAAGTAGCAAATTAGTGCCAGCTGTGCCCAGTTATCGGGATTCCCATCTTAGGGAAGTGTTACAGCATTCCAGTACACATTCTGTGACAGAAGGACCAATGAGCTGTAGATCCAAAAGTCACTTGTTCAAGCAGATAGAACTGAATCTCTACATCTCGAACTGACCTACTGTTAAGTTGGGTACAAAATTTTCTGTCAAGGTATTTGTTTTACATTTAATAAGTAAAGGTATCATTTAAAAAAAAAAAAAAAAAGGCATGGTATCATTACACCACACCTTGAGTAACGAGCCCAGGTTCTGTATTTGTCCACTGGTTTGGTTTTCTGTCTGCAGGTGGTGGCAAGCAAGCAGGCATCTCTAACCCCATTTTAGAATGAGGAAACAGCCTCGGGGACTTGAACTGAATGAATCAGTGTGAGGCCAAAATAGAAACCAAACTTTTGGATGACCTTGAATCAGAGCCAGCCAGAAGATATAAAGTGACTGCGATACCTGTTCCTCAGAACATGACTCCTCAAAACTCATCAATAACCTAGGTTTTAGAAAAGCATTACCATCTAATTCTAAATATCATATAGATGCCACTACCTTGGCAAATTCACTGTGTAAGTTTGCTATTGGGGCATGACTGTGTGATACATATGCTGTATGCCCCCAGTGAGTGATTTTCCTGCCTAAGTATATCCCAAAGTCACAATCTTTATGACATACACTTATTCTTAGATATTGCAGTTCATTTTAAAATCTATTCAAAAGTATTCGTTCAGCTAGAGAGACGGCTCAGTTGGCAAAATGCTTTTGGTGCCTCCGGGAGGACCTGAATTTGGATCCACATGAAAAGACACATGGGATGATCTGCTCCAGGGAAAGTAGAGACTGGAAGCTTCCTGGATCTCATGTGCCAGCTAATCTTGCCTAATTGGTAGGCCCTGAGTTTATTGAAAGACCATCTTAATAAGGTAGATAGTTGGTAGGGTGGCTCAGCAGGTCAGAACAATTTGCAACCAAGCCGCCGGACACCTAAGATCAATCCTCAGGATCCTCATGTTAGAAGTGGAGAACCAACTTCTGGAAGTTATTTGCTGACCTCAACAGGTACATAGAGGCATGCGGGAGGCCATAACCCATACTCACTGACAACACACTAAATGAATGAATGAATGAATAAATAAATAAATAAATAAATGTTATAAATGGGAAGTGATAGAAGACACCTGACAACAACATCTGGCCTCCTCACATATGCACAAAGTGCACAAACACCTGTACACACAGATTCACGCAGATGCATAGTTGCATATATTCCCCCCCCATACACTAAGCATTGTTGATTTGTCATTAAGAACATGAGACAAAGTCAAAGGAAGTAACTTTATAAAATTAAAAGCAAATCCCTTTGGGATGGTGATAATGATGATGATACAATGCTAATGCAGATTAATCTTGGAGCCTCACACATACTAGGCAAGTATTCAACCACTGAGCTATCGTCCCAGATCTGGACAAGTAAAGTCACGTTTAGTGGCATCTGCTAAGAACCAAGAGACCCCACATTATCTACCCAAGTATCTAGTAACCAAGACGGGTCAATAGTGAGAGCACAGATCTGAATCCCACCCACAGCCTTCAATTTAATTGTCCAGAAACACATTTCCCAATTAAATAAGAACAACACAGCACAATGCAAGCAACCTTTCTCCTCCCAGATCTCACACTGATGTGATGAATTGAGGAGGCATATCGAACGTCTGTCTGCAACCTTCCTGTCTCTTCAAAACACCCCGCCACCCCTGCTTTGCCACTTCCACACGCTTAATGCCACAGAGATTTCAAAGCCCAACAAATTTGGACTTGCTCATGATGAGAAAAAAAAGGGAGGGGGAGCTGAAAAGTTTGACTAATGATAACTGCCCTCTGCACACTGCAATATGCACAGCTCTTCCTGCCTTTGTAGGGAACAAAAGCCACACCAGCTAACAGAGAGGAAACAGAAGAGGAGAGAGAGAGCAAAGTGGTGCTCTAGCCAGGAAGTGGGGGCACACTGCAGCTGAAATAGTCATCTCTTGAGAGAGGGTGAAATTCTGTCAGTCCCAGGGATGGCTAAAATCCTCACAATACTCATTTGACTAAGTAGCCCAGCGATTTGGAGGAAGGGAGTCATTCCCCTTAATGAGATCTAGCCTGAAACCTAGACCTTCTCATTTCAGCCAGTCTATAACTCCCATTCCCTGAATTCTATCTCATTAACACTGCTGAGAGCCACCCACAGTGAGACAGATGCCTGTGATCCCAGTGCTTGGAAGGTGGCAGGAGAATCCTAAGTTCAAGGCCATCCTTGTCTAGATTGCATGTTCAAGGCCAGCCCTATGCTATAATAATAACACCTGTTTCAAAAAGAAGATTGAACCCAGAGCCTCATGCACACTAGGCAAGTACTCAACCATTGAGCTACGGTCTCAGCACTAGAAAAACAGAGTCACTTTTAATGGCATCTACTAAACACCAAAGGATTCCACCATCACTACCATCTAGTAACTACAATGGGTCAACAGTGAGAGCACAGATCTGATGAATAAATAATGAAAATATAATATAATAGAATGGAATGACTGGGAACTTTGAGCCTCTTGGAACTATGGGTTGAATACAAAATACAGGAAAGATGGGTCTAATCCCACTACATTGAAAATATCTGTTTTCTTGACTCTCTGAGGCTCCTCCTCCTGTGTGCAGGATTATAGAGGGCTGGGTCTCAGTACAGTGTCCTGAGCCTGGGAAGTGTTCACTACATCTTTGGCCACATGGATAATTTGCTGTAATGTGCTGTGACCTGATTTCTACTTACACTTATGAGAAAGAAGCACGTCAAAGGAATCTGCCCACCTCGTCGCTTCTTCTGTGGAGAGTCTCCTAGGAAGCAACAGCATCTCAGTCTTTCTGACACATCCCCTCTCCCCCAGCCACCACTCAGATTTGCCCAGGATTCTTTGGATTGGTGGATAGCAAATGCATACCACACCTGGGTCCCTGCAAATCTACTGCTGTACACTGGTACATTTTCGAGCAATAGTGGAGAGTGGAGCTATAGTCTAGCAATAAAGTGCTTACCTAGCACAAGTGAGGTTCTGGGTTTCCTCCCCCAATACCAGAAAGAAGAATCACCCTGGATGGGAATTCAGAGAATTCCTACATATTCTTTTAATATAACTATAAAGGTATGTGATTTTGAGATGTCAAGGTGATGGGGCAGAGGAGCAGGGCTGGTCTTGGAAACAAAAGAGCCCCAGTCACCTCTTATTGACACTTCAAATTCTTCACTTCTTTGAATGGAGACAGCAGTGCCCCTTTCAGGGGTGACTGAGGTTGAAACAAGGTGACATTTGCGACATCATTGACTACAGTATCTGCACAGAATAAGTGCCGAATCTGGACGATCGGAATCTAAGCATATTTTTTAGAGTACTTTCAGGTGTTTATTTCCAAACCAAGAGCTCAGACTGACAGTAAGTAGAATAAAGAAGCATACTTCCCCACCCAGATTCAGGCTCCGATAGTGATAGTGTCTCTTAGGGGGACGAGGGTTCCCACCTGACTTCACTGAGCTATGCCTTCCAGTTACTCACAGCCAGGGGTAGGAAAGGAACTGCCAAGTGACCAGAATTCATCTTGTGGTTTGTCTAGTCAACGAGTCACTATAGAAAAAGGTGCCATAGACACCCCACAGTGTGGGTCCCTGAGAATGTAAAGTGGCCCACTGGCCATACTACTCACTTGAGAGCACGGTTGGGTTTGTCCGGAAGAATGGCTGTGAAGTCACTACAGGAGTCCGATTTGTGTGACAGGCATCCCAGTCGAGTTCTCATGCCCTTGTTCCTGCAGCAGATATGGAGGCAGGAGGAAGGGACTGTCATGACCATAACTGCCAGCTCTATAAAGGGAATCTGGACCTGCCTCCCCTCCCCACCAGCCCAGGTGGCCCCTGAAGAGTCCATCAGCTAAAATAGAGGCAAGGGCTGTGCTCATGCATTATCTCACTACAGGCAGAGTAATAATAGGTGTGGGGCCCTTCCTCTGCTCTTCCCTTGGAGGCTGAAGTTTTTAGTTCTGACATGTCAAGGTGAGTCAAAGAAGGTCCTTAGCTTGGGAGAATTGCTAAATTAGAACTCTGTAGGGAGTGGAACACAACGGGGTAGCAGAACAATCCACATTTTGCTTTCACAATAGTAGGACAAAGAGGTAGGGTTGATGGTGGCAACCCCAAACTACAGGGTCATGAGAGCAAGGCCCTTACACAGGGGACAGGGGAACCTCAAAATTCGGGGTGCATAGCAGGAAGAGTCAGAACACGGAGTGTGGGCTCCAAGGCAGGTCAGTTCCCAATCAGATTCTCTCAGCTCACCTCACCAGGGTGGGATATGGGCCACAGGGATGGGATGATGCCTGCCCGTAAGAAGAGCAATGGGCGATGCTCACAATGGATAACTGGTGTCCCCTGTGACGGTTTAAGCTTGCTTAACTTACCCAGTTTCCCTTCAGCCAGGGGCTGACATACTACAGTCCTGTGAGGTATCTGTGTACATTATTTTATAGGAACACAGCACCACCATTTTGTTCACACGTCGCCTAAAGATGCCTTCAACTTCAAGGGCAAAGTTAGGTGGTTGCAACATTAATGGTACAGCCTGGAAAGCTGAACATATTTACTCTCAGGCTCATGACAACAAAAGTTAGCTAACTTTTGACCTTTGGCCGTGACAGTTCCTCACGTTAAGGGCACATGTAAGTGGAGGGGGGAAAGAAATAATGAGAGCAGGACTTGAGTGTGGCTTACACAAGGAACTACTACCATGTGCACCACTGGATACTGTTATGGAAATAGTTCTTCAACATGCCATCCTCACAGGCTGACAGCAAGCCCTTCTAGCCAGGCTTTCTTTCCTTCTTTTTCACAAATCCTAAGACTAGATAATGGAGTTAGAAGTCATCCAATCCAATCACTCCCAGAGACTTCAAATGGATTTTCAATCCCTGGCCTGCCTTTGTTCATAGAAATCTTATCTGACATTTGTCTGCTGAGATGGTATTATACTTAGCAGGGGTGGACATTTGTATTCCATGGCACATCTCTGCAGAGGCCCTTTGAGCTAAAGCATTCGAATTTCCAGAAACATCCTCTCCTGCAGGATATCAGCCTGCCCCTACCTCTTTTCCCAGGGAGACTGCACTGTGCCTCCATCTATTTCACGGTATTTCAAAATGATTGCTACAGTTTCTCTCTCTCTCCTGAAACAGAGAGCATCTTATGTGCCCATTCACACTTACAAATCACAGGGTACCCAGCACCAGGCCATTCAAGCAACTGATTAAAAGCCCCTTGAATCATCACTACTGTGAATTCAGGCAAAGGCATGCTCAGGCTGTGCCACGGGTGAGGCCCCAATCTGCAGCCCACTTGGTGCTATAGGACCATCAGTGATAACAAACAGTCAGGTTACTGCCCTCAAGGGCCACAAATAGGACTCTTGGAAAGTGGTAAATCCACACAAGCTTTTGTACACCAAGGTCTGGTGTGGGTAGTTTAAAGACAACTCTGATCTATTGAAATAGTTCACACAAGCAAATATACTTGGGGACAAAATGGTTTTCTATCTTTCTAGGCAGGACTTGAATAACAGTCTCGTTAGGTGAGAATGGATGGAAGGAGACACAGGAGTGAAGGAAAGGAAACGGGGGGGGGGGGGGGAAGGATCATTTCCTCATCTACCTTTTCTCAACAACCCTCTGTCCCCGTAACTCACAGTTTCACACAGGTTCATGCACAGCCCCTTATCCTACCCCAAAAGTCACCATCAAGAGATTCTACCAAGTCAACAAGAGGGCATGGAGCTAAGCAGGGTCCTACTTGCAAGGCTACAACTTTGCAAGAAGCTCAAAGGCAACAATAGAGCAATGTATGTTGGATGGAGGCCGAGCAGAATCAGTGCAAGAGGACCACCTAGAGCTTAACAGCTGGGCCAGGCCCAAATTGCACAGCAAGTGAGAGAAGGGAGGGAACAAGAAGACAGGTCATCAGTCCGTTACCTGCGTGGCATCAGTAAGGCAGCCATACAGGCATCCGCTTATGGTTACCCCTTGGGCTGGTTTGCAGGGACGTCAGGGCAGGAATAAGACTGCGGGGTCCAAGGGTTTACCCTCTCAAGTCCTCTCACCTAAAATCAAAGAGTCTGCTGTAAGAGGGTCCACCCTCTCATGTCTACCGCAAGATACACCATTGCAATGGCTCCCCACCATCAGAGTGCTTCCCCACAGCACACACAAATGTCAGTCAAAAACAAACAGGAATGAATGTTAGGAGGCTTCACATTGCCGACTGTTGGTTAGAAGTCCCTAGTTCCCCAAGCACTGGCCATCAAAATTGGGACATACACCCTTAGGGAGGCATGGGCCGGGCAAACCAAAAATTACTATTCTCTTTATCTTACTAGACCTATGCCCAAGTGACCAGCCCGGGAGGGACCAGGGAAGAGAGGCCATCACTTGCTCTGAAATAATCTGATTGGATACTGCTCTGGTTCCTGCCTCCCTCCAATGACACCTGTCCCAGGTGGAAATGAGCCAGGGCTTGAGAAAAAGGGAGCAAGGAGGGGGGTGAAGGGACTTGGAGGTAAGCCACCAGACACCCTCACCACTGGGCATGCTCCTTGGCAGGGATCCCAAACACAGACTGCAGAAATGAATATGCAAGTCACTCTTTCTGGCTCCTAAGGAGGTGAGCCTTCCTCAGTCTGGCCCATTCTTGACCCAACACGAGGAAGACCGAGGAAGGGGATGTGGATAAGGCTGATTGGCTTGTAGCCTCTTCTTCCCAGGGGTGTCATTGGCAGTGTTTCAAACCATTGTTCCCACAAAAAGAAAGCAGATAGGAGGAGCTGCCTACCTATCCATAAAAGGTTCCCTTGGGGAACCCTGCCACCAAACGTAGAATCCATTTTAAAAGAAACCTAATTTAGATAGATAAGAATCCTGTGTGACTGCGCCATTTAAATTGTCTTTGTATTACCCCGAACATTTCACAAATACTTTTTAAAATCACTTTCAGAATAATCCTATCATTAACAAAATAGAAGGATGACTTTATTAACATTGAAAAGAAAACAAAAAAAGAGAAAAAAAAATCTTTTTTTTTTTTTTTTGTAAGGGCTTATCCCAGTGGGTCATGTTCCCTAACAACAGGCGACATTTCCTTAATCACTGTCCTAAGTGGGAGTGCACCTGCTTACCAGAAGTCAGCTGTCAAGGCCCTTTACAGTTCTAAGGGTCTCCAGAAAAGCATGTCTGGGCACCTACGCCTCATTTCCTCTTGCTTATAAAAATCTGTCCCCAGGGTAAGGAAAGATCTTGCCAGGGGCCTTTATTATTCTGCAGCTGAGCAGACCAGAGATCACTACCCATATATACCACAGGCAAGGTCGTTTAGGGCAGTGGACTGCTGGGGGCTCTGTCCCTGCTTGCCACTGTCTCTTCCCTTTCCTGCTGCTGGTGCTATTCAGTTGACTCCCCCGCCCCCCATTCAGCAGCTCCAAAATCACCCCTTGAGTGAGGTCAGCTTTGGATTCTCCAAATAAGAGCCAGCTGGGTACTCTGCCTCAGCTGCCTTGTCCACTCCAGGATCCAGAATCCTCAGGGTTCCTATCCCATTTACCTTTATACAGACTTATAAGGGACAGATAAGGGGTTACACAGAGCCTGGAAAGTTCAAAGATGTGACCCCCCTCATAGTATCTTTGGAAGTGGGCACTAAGTCAAGAGTGACTGGAGCAGACGGGGTAGAAAAGGATGACATTCAAGGTAGGGGGAATCATAAGGACAAAAAAGAAAAGATTTCTAAAGAAAAGAAAAGAAATTAAGCTCAGTGGAGAGAAAATCAATATGCATGAAGAGGCAAGTTAATTAAATATGTATAATGAAACCAGCTTTCCGACATCCCTGCAAGGAAGGAGAAAGGCAAAGCCAATACTTACTGTCGTTGCCCAGTCCTCATGGCCCGCAGGTCTTTGCCAAGTAGATGGTCAGAGAAGCTGAGGGTTAAGGAGCTCTAAGGAAAGAGCAGATCTTTCTTTTAGCAGTGAAATCCTTGGCGGGTGAGAGGCATGTTTGCAGGGACACATAGGCTCACGCATGCATACACATATACACAAGCATGCATGCACAACACACCTCCCGCCACTTGAGCCAGGCAGCAAGCGGCCCCAAAAGCTCTTCTCTCTGCTTGTCACATCCAGTAAATACTGAAGCAGCTACACCCAGCAGGCGGCGGCTCAGCTCCCGGGCACAGTCTGCACACCCATCCTCATTGGCAGGACGCAGGAGATGCCCCCAAGCGGAGCTGACCTGGCACGCATCCTGTACCTTCGGCCTCACTAACCTGCAGCTCCTTTGGCTGCGGCTCAAGGAGAAGTCTCTCCCCAGCCCACAGCAGCTGCTTTGCCCCCCAGTCAAGAGTAGGTATTAACTCTTTTCAGGCCACCAAGTAGTTGACAATCCAGGGAAGGGTGCTTTTCTAATGAGCTCTGCTGTTGGCTGGGAGGCTGGAGGCTGGTGGCTGCGCTGGGAGCATAAAGATCTTGCCCCAGACAGCTGCTGACAGCAGGAGCCTAGCCGAATCAAATCTCCTAATGAGCCAGGGGGAGGGGGCCCTGTCTTGCTGGGTGTGATGTGATGTGATAAATGCAGAGAGGAAGAAAGCTAGGGGGCAGGTCGCACATCAAAATTCCACCCCCTTTCTCCCAATTCTATCGCACTGCACTCCCAAGCCAAGCCACACAGCCCTGAAATTACCCCTCTCTGCCAAGTCTCAGCTGTCCATTCACTCAACAGAGGAACCTCTCCCCTAGCCCATTTCCACGACCCCCTCCACCCTATCAGGACCAATCACTCCTTAATGAGAAATTCCCACCTCCTCTGCCTCCTGGAACGCGCAGATTTCCAACCCCATGCTCCTGCCTCTCACCTGGTTTTTCCTACAGTAGAAACTCACCTCTCTTTCCTCATCCATCACCTAGCAACTTGCTCCCCCCCCCACACACACACTTGCATTTGTGATGGAGTGAAGACTTTTCCCTTTGTTCTGCCCGATCTGCTCATCATCTCTCCGTTTCTATCCTTTTTCTCCAAAGCTCTATACCCACGTAGATCTTCGCACTGCCTGCTTCTGTTCCAAAGGGATTCTTCCTGTTTGTCCTAGTTCTCCGAAAGTGGTACCCAGAAGGCAGTCTGAGCATCACCTGGGAATGTGATGGGCATGCCGCAGCTCAGGCCCCATGCAGAGACCTTTGGTGGCAGAAAATACAAGTGGGATGCAGCATGCCTGGGGATTCTAATACATGCTAAAGTTTGCAGACTCCTCTGGGATAAAGCTTGCCCTGCCTTCATACATTCTCTGACTCTATGGCTGTTCCCATGTCCATTTAGGCCATGTCCACACCTGGCCTTTGTGGCAAGTCATTTATCAAGCCAGAAGTTAGAAAACATTTCCATAGAAAGTGGAGGCTTTGTGACAAAGATAACTGATCCCATTTATTGGACTTGTTGGTGTTCAATGATGGGGACCGAACCAAGGGCCTTATATATGTTACACAAGTGCTCTACGACTAAACTATATTCCCAGCCCCTCTTTTTACTTTTTTTTTCCCCAGGCAGGAAAAAAAAACATTGCCTAGGCTGATTTTAAAGTCTGTAGACCAGGCAGGCTTTGAAACTACTATTCTTCTCTCTCAGCCTTCTGGATAGCTAGGATTATAGACCCGTGCCGTCAGAGCTACCTCCGTCTTTGCAAACCAAGTATAAAACATTTTCATGTTCTGTCATTCAACAAGTCTGTATAATATAGTCAGAAAGTTTATTATCCCCAAGCCACAGATGAGGAAGCTGAGCCTAGATGTGATACAATTCCTTTAAAAAAAAAAAATGACAAAATAGACAATGTCAGCCCAAGAACCAAAATTTGTCTTATGATTCTGACAAGGGAGCCTTTGCTCCTGTGTCTGACTAGGGCATGGTTTCTCTGAGCATATCTATTGGTGCATGACCCATGTTCTGACAGTGAAATTAATGCACTGTAATCATTCAATGCCTGGTGCTAGGGTAAAATAGAAAGCCCGATGCTGCCCCCACAGTGACTCACCCTCTCTCTAATAATGACCATAGCATCCCTCTGTTAGACCAAGGTGCCTTCGTGTTACCTAGTGAGATATCTTGAAACATGATGCTAGCTAGAATTCAGAGTTAAGCTGAAAGAGATTTTCTTCCCCTTTCTTTCCCTAGTATTTTGTACCATAAAAAAAGATTCCATGGATAAATATTTCTCTCTCCCAAGATATGTTTACATCCTAAAGGGGAGGGGCCACAGAGATAATGGTTAAAGATCATTTTGTATGTGCTAGACACTGCCCCCAACATTGTACTTGAGTTAATTTAATTTCCATAACACATGTACAAAGGCAACTTTTTTATCAGCCTTTTTTCTTGGGTGGAAACAGATACACGTCATGTCATTTATAAATAGCAGAGCTGGTGTCTGGCCTCTAATCTGGTGCTGCCACACCCCTCCCTCTTACATGGTGTGATGTCATTAGCAGACTCTTCTGTACCAGGGCTAATGTGGAGCCCAGGTTTTCTCAGATCCTTGTGTTGTCTGATACATAGGAAGGAAAGGCACTAGGAAATGGGTGTAAGGCTGAAAATGGGCTTGAGTCTGAGCAGGCATCAGAGTCTTCAATTAGCCTTAGAAATAATGCAGTCTCAATTAGGCAGTAAGTCAAATGTTTTGGGAAAGATGCTGGAATTAGTAAAGTTTTAAAGAAAGGGGTGAAAATGGAGAGAACAGGCAGGCACGGAGAACACTGGTAAAAATGGTAAAAGAGGACAGTCACAACCCATCCAAAAGTTTCTGCCAAGACACTCTTAGGCACTAATACAGGTGTATCTATGGAGGACACCACCCTAAGCTTCCAAAGAGACAGATGTGTGAGGAACCCCAAAGGGAAATGGGGTGTCATTTCAGCACCAAGGAAGCTGAGACAGAGGAATCACAAGTCTGGAGAGCCAGTCTGGAATACAGAGGAAGATTCTGTTAAGACAACAAAATCTTCAGAGTAAACATTAAGCTAGCTCCAGAGTCATGCATTCTAACAAGGGTTTCTTTCCTGGATTAATTAAGGGAAATAAGAACAAGAATTGTATAGCTTCACGAGGCCAGAATTCACCCACTTGGATTCTGTGTCTTACCCCCTTACCCCCACCCTGAGTTAGAGCTGTGGTTGGTACCCTGATTTGGCTCCATAGGTGAGCCCTCTGTTCTTTCCATTTTAAAGCACTCCCCTTGGGAACCATCTTTTCCAAGCACAGACCAGTCTGCACCTCTCTGAAGTTAGAAATGCACCAGCAGGGCTCTGCTGGACAGCTCCCTGCACTTCAGGGCCACAGAGCCAGGTATCCCCAGCAACCTTGCTCTCAACCCTCCCTTCCTCTCTTTTCTCATGACATCACTGCATCCTCATCCCTGGGGTAACAAGTGCAGATATTTCTAGCATCTTCTTCATTCCTCTTGCTAAATTGGTGTTTCAATCCGATCATTGTGTTTCTGAATTATTCCTTAGCTCTATTCCCCTCCCATCCATCAGCACGGAGGTTATTCAGCTCCCAGAACAGATCTCCCTGCACGTTCCCCTCACCCACAAACCTCAGTTACCCACTGAACAGACACCATAAGCAGATCATCTGTATAATAATCTTTGATGGGCTGCATTGCGGCTCCTCTATTTGCCTAACAATAAGCTGGTCCTGTGTCTCTGTCTGGTTTTATTGCTCTCTCTAATACATACATACATGCCCATGCACCTGCTCCCTCCATTCAGATAGTCCTGCCCTATATCTGCCTCTTAACTCTAGCTCCGTTGCCAATCCCTTTACCTATGAGCTAGCAGCTCTCCTTCAGAGCTCTTTCAGAATGACATCAATTAGACGAGCCACTCTCCCCCCTCCCCGTCCCACCACCTTGCTGTATGATTTTGACAGCCTGAATCTAGTTGACTCACAGTCTACTTGATCCATTTCATTTGTGGTTGCCAATTCTTCCAAACTGATTTCCTCTCCAGAAAGACAGCCTCTATGACTCCCAACTCTCCTTGCTTCATATGAAGTAGGTGTTTAATACTCTGGCTAACTCTCATTTATGGTTCTTTTAAATATTTTAATTTTACTTACTTCTTTGGGGTGGGAGTGGAGGTGGCATGCACATACCACACTACATATGTGGAGGTCAGAGGGCAGGAGTTAGTTCTTTACTTTCACTATGTGGGTCTCAGGAATAAACTCCAGTCATCAAGGTTGGTGACAAGTGACATCTTGCTAGCCCTTATTTTGATTTGAGGGGTGGCTGGAGAAAGAAAAATACAAATCACTAAACCTTCCTTATGGCCAAAATGTGTTAAGATGTCTGCAGTCTCTGGTCAGGACATAAGTACACAGAATGCTAACAGCTTTAGGGGACTGTAGCACAGGTACAGAGGGCTTTTATAAATTATCCCAACAGCCTGATCTATGCAGAGTAGAATTAATCAGGAGCAAACGGGCACCTGGCATTGCCACACAGGCCTGAGACTATAATTAAATTGAAGATAAAAGGAATTAAAATCTGCACTATAATATTTTTAAAAGCCATGATAGAAGAAGAGGTTTATTTCCAAATGCCCTTGTGTATTTGCTTAATCAACACACCACCTAAGATAGCACCACATTCAGAGCTTTTAATAAAAGTCATTTGGATGTCAGAGTGAATTCTGGTTGGCACGCCCAAGCTCTTCCACAAATCTTTTAAAAGCAATTTCCACTGCTGGGATTGCCAGTAACAGCAGAAACCTGAATCAACATATACTACATTGATTTGGGGTTTCCATGGAGACTGGAAGGACACAGGGAAGGGAAGGACAGAAAGAGGACACCTGACCCAAAATTCTACTTTAAAACAACAACAAAACCATGCAACTCACGTTCATCCCACTGAGCATTAGAAGCGCCTTTCCTGTTCAGTGGCTCGAGCATCCAGATACTTAATTTGTAATAACCTTCCTGGGCTCCCATAAGGGACATCACAGGGTCAGGGAGAAAGAAGGGTCAGCAGCTAATGTTAAGAACCCATGAGGATTGCAGGAAAACAGAGAAGTACAGAACAAAGGGCCTCAGACATCACTCTTGTTAACTAGCTCTGCAACACTAACAATGTGCACTAGTACTGCGATTATCAACTAACAAGACCAGGAGCTAGTGAACGTTAATTTCCTCTCTGAGCTAGGCATAGTGGTACTTGCCCTTGAGACCGGCCTTTGGGAAAGGGGTACAAGAGGACATCTTTTGTCTTACTACTCCCCACCCTCCCCAAAATTCTCATCACAAACCTCAGATGAACACACCTGCTTTGTCTATTTTCTAGGGTGAATATTTAAAAAGTAAAAATTTCTGTGGGTGCTTCCTAAGTTCCAGCACATGGTCTTCTGTTATTCTTTTTTGGAGGTGATTGTGGCTTTCTTTTAAATATAATTTTGCCAGTGAGCAATAAGTATATACCAAAAAAGTGAGATTATTAATTTAGTGGAGACGCTACAGAGCTGAAGGAAAGTCCACCGGATTTGATAGTCTGGAGTTTCAATCACAGGAGTATTATTTTCCAGACATGACTGTGGGCAAGTGATTCATTCTGGATGTCATAATTCTTGTGGGATATAATAAAGACAAGAGCCATGCCAGTGTCACAGGCTTGTTACCAGGGTTAAGTGAGGTAACGGCATAGGGGTTTTTCACAATGCTTGACAGGTAGCAAGTGGCCCTTAATCATGAAGCACCTTTGTTATTGTTGGCCTTATCGACAATGTTTCACCAACTAGAACAGGAGTTAGATTTCTACTATTTCCCTGCTTGACACAGAGGAATTGCCTAGATGATGTCTGTTCAGCTATTAAATAAGCTATTTGAGGAAAGGTGTAATAGAAATAGAATGTTATTATTTAAAGACTAATTTTTTTTTACCACTCTCTCAGCAAAGTGATATGAAATGCATCAGATAATAAATTTGTGAGGTTTTGGGAGCCTCTGGATTTTGGTGCCTTTATGTCCCTCTTGGGCTTCTGTTTGTCATCCCCATCCAGCTACTCACCACAGGTTTTTCTTCTTTTTACCCTTTTTATTCTCCCGTCTTTGCACTCCCCTTTCTAACTGTGTCTAGTAAGGAATTTTAAAACTGAACCATGAAGGCTTTGGTACCTAAGTCTGCAAATGCTCCTTGGGATTTCTAAAACTAGGAACACTGAGAAAATGATGGAGCTGAGAGACATCGTTATACAATCCCATCTCTTGGACAATGGTCATAAAAAAAAAAAAATCTTTAATGCAATACACAGGCCTTATGTCGGGTCTTGATTCCAGTCAAAAATGATAAAAATTAGGTGAGAATTAGAAAGAGGTGAGCACTGATTGGATATCTGACGATCTTATAAGTAGCCCTTGTCCTCGGCATTTTGGCTGAATCCTCCAGCTCATCCTATACATGCCTCCTGTCTAATCTTGACTTTCTGCCCTGCTGCTGTTGCATGCTGCCTGGGTAATCTCATCCTTACTGCCTTGGCATGCACTGACCATTTCTCCAACTCTGGCCCTTCTTCCAGTCATGTGCTTCCTATAACCTTTGGATTACCCAGCAGCATCCTCTGGTAACCCACAGGCATAACAAACATATAGACCTAAAACCCAAGCATATCACCTCTCCTTTTCCTGATCTATTTTATCTGCCATTCCCTCCTGCCACCCACTTCCACTTACATAGCCCTTGGCTCCCTCTGGCTTTGGTGAGATTGGGTTTTGATACCACCATCTACTGAGTAATACAAGCCAAAAATAGAGGAGCAATTAGAGGTAACTCCTTTTCACTCAGCTCCTGCCTTTAACCAATTATCAAATCATGCTGATTAAATTTCTTTCATGTTTTTCAAATCTATCTCCTGTCTTATAACCCTACTACCACTACCCTGACTCATGTCCTCATGGTCCCAGCTGATGTCCTCACAGCATCTGCTCTCAGCAACCCCATCTGTGGCCTTAAACTCAGCTCTATTTTGTAGCCTCAGTCATATGTCTAAGTCCCAAATATGATTATGTGCCTTCCCCCCAGCTTATCAGCCCCCATAGCTTAAGCATAAAGTTCAAGCTCTATAAAAACTTAATATACAAGCTGCATCAGACCAAAGTCTTGCCTCCCTTGAGAACTGCCCATGACTCCCCTAGCTTAAGCTTCAAACTCCAACACACACACATAAACACACACTCCAGTGCTCACTCTCTTGAGCACAAGGCTCTGTGTCCCTGAACCTTATTTATTCTAGTCCATCTGCCTAGAATTCTCTTGACTTGCCTAAACTCAACCAATCCTTCAAACTGACCTTCAGGATGTCCCCCTTGCCGACTCCAGTGTAGCAAATGCCTTCCATATCCTGAGGTTCCTGGAAATATTTGTCTACCCCATTACCTGAAATTCTCTTCTTCTTATATGACCCTAAGTTCATCAAGGACACAGAAATGCATTTATTACTTATTCCTTCATTCAACTGACATTTAAGAATCTCTTTTATGGCAAGCAATGTGCCATGCATGGCTTTACATAGGCAAAAGATATTTCTATCTCTATATCCCCCAAACTTAACCTGTCACCTAGCACCAATACAATACTTCAGTGTCAGTCTTGCCTGAGCCTGTGAGTAGTAAGGCAACTGAGATGCTGTCTTGGTCTGGAGCAGGATGCTGACCAATGTGAAGTCATAAAAATGCCACAGGCGTTCAGGTATCAGTGATATGGGTTCAAGCTTTAATTCCATCTAGTTATACCAGGCTCACCTTTCCTTAGGATCTGGTTTTTTTGTTTTAATCTCTGAAGTTAAAGTTACTAAAGCAAGGCTAACTTCCTGTATCACTGTATAAGAATTTGTAGAAATGTCAACGCAGACATGGATTGTAATTGATGCATCCTCAAGAAAACATGAAGTCCCATGATAAGCATCATTTCAGACAAGGCAGAGGCCCAACACTGAGAAGAGATAGAAGTGGGGGCCGCAGAAATGGGAAGTGCTTGGGGCCAAGGATGAGGAAGTAGGGAGACCTAGCTTACAAGGCCTATGGGCAGGAGGCACTGCCACAGTTGAAATATGACTCTGTCCTCTTGTCTGTCAGTTCCAGATTATCAATTCCTTCTCCTTCTTAAACAGTAACAAAAGCCTCCCCATTTGCCACCAGGGTCCTTAGCTGTGGAAAGAAGCAGCTTCAACACACAGGAGGGTAGGGGAGGCAGGAATGGATGGATGGATGGAGGGAGAGAGAGAATATAAACTCTTTCTAACCCTCTGCTTCTGTGTTACTGGTTATAGGCAGTGGTTTTCCTGTTTTCATCCTATCCAGCCACCTGCATCAGTGGAGGGGAAATACAGCTGTCAGAGCCTGGAATATGGGATGGGGTTTGCTCAAGCTGTAGCCACAGCTACTCGGTGTCTGCACAGTGATGGGGAGACTAGGGCCCTGGAGATGGTTCTCCCTTTAGGGATCCAGAGCCCTCCAGGAAATGAGTGCTCCCCCTGAGATGCCTCACTTCTAAGTAGAAGCCTGGCTCACATTAATGTTGGCACTGGGGGTGGGAGGAGGGACGCTGTGTGGGCGCACCTTGAGGAACAGAGGTGCTAAGCAAAGTCTCGTTGACAGACAAGACCTTGGCAATGAATCCTTAAGCCACTCAGCTTTTCCAAGCTTCTTCCTCCTAGAACCTTTGATTGAAAAGTTCAAGAGTATTGGAAACTGGAGCAGAGAACACGTGGCTAAAGACCCCAGGAGGGTGCTGATTTTTCTAGACAGTGGTAATCTGAACTTGCACATACTAAAGCAGAAGTGGGGCCTAGTCAGCATCTCCCAGGGTACAGATGTTTGGGTGGAAAAGATGTGAAAACCCAGATAGGACCCATGGTGAAAACATGCTACCTGTAGGGATGCAGCTCACTGAGCTGGGCCAGCGTGAATGAAGTCCTGGTTTCAGTCCCAACAGCAGAAAAAAGAAAGTCAAGAAAAATATTCACAGCTGCGAAGTAATTTCACATCACAAATCTTTTCCTTGTACAGCCCAGTCAAGACTTAGGGAATGACTTCACATGTTAACTAAACTAACAATGTGATTTTTAACCTCACTGAGCCTCAGTTTATCCCAAGAAAGTAGAGATTAAACTTCATAACAAAGGAAAAGTTCTTAGCATATCTTCTTCACAGAAGGCTGTTTTATCTTCTCAGCTAAATCTTGCAAAACCCTTCAGAAATAAGTGGACACTTGTGATTGGCCCCATTTTCCTGATTACTACCAAAATGAAGCTTCTCTGTGTCTCTGAATGAAGGGCTTCAGAAAATCAGCCAATCGCTCTAGAAAGTCTACAGTCCAACATCACCAGAGTTTTTAGTTTTCTCCCCCCCCCCACCAGCACAATCTCTTCATGTCCACTTTTTACCCCATCATTGAGATCTGAAGTTTGGGGAAGAAGAGAATTTTATAAGCACATTCTGCTTAAGCAGTCAGCCATATTCTTGAACACCTGCCCTGAGTACCCGGCATTCCTTAAGATGGCTATTGTGGCTAAGAACCCACCTTCAGGTCGGAGTTCACAGACCCATGAGAAAAAGACTTTTTCACCATTAGCAGGAGGTTTAATAAACAGAATTTGCATGCATTTTCATATTCCATTTGTGATGACAATAATATTGTCAACTTGAGAAGCTCTAGAATCGTCTAGGACATAAACCACTGAGCATGTCTGGATTGGGTTAATTGAGGTGGAAAAACTGACTTTAACTATGGATGGCATCTTTCTATGATCTGGTGTCCCTGACAGAATAAAAGAGAGACAGTGAGCTGACCACTCCAATTCATCTCCCTCTGCTGTCTATCTTCTGCAGGCACGGTCTGGACAGTTGCTTCATATTCCTGCTGCCGGATCCTCCTTACCATGGTGAACTGTTCTCTCAAAGCGGGAGCCTTAACAAACCCTTCCTTCAAGGGAATTTTGCTGGGTATTTTGTTCCAGCAAGAGGAAAATAGTTCATCTAAGCATGACATTAAAAAAAAATTAATAGAAATAAAATAAAGCTAAAGGGTCTGACAGCCAGGGGCACTCACTGTGGCCTGGCAGATCTGAGATGTGGTCATGATAAAGTCTACATACACCCCACTCCCCCCAAGGCCCAACCCTGACAGAAGCTTCTTCCAAGAGGCCTGCTCAGAGAGTGAGCAGAGAGACAATAGTTAATAAAGACCAGACAACTAGGTGGATGGCTCATGGACTGTGATTTCCCAAAAGATAATTACAACCACCATCAGCACAATACCACATTCCCGTCTGTCGAGTTTCAACTTTTCTGAATCACTAATATGACCTCGTAAACAATATCACGCCCCTGCTCTCCAGAAATCCCGGTATCCTTTAAGAAACCCTGAAGATTTCCAAATCTGTAGGTACAAGTGGCCCCAGAGTAAGCCACATTGTAGGCTAGGTTAAACATTCCTGCATTGCTGCAAATGGAGGCCCCCCCCCCCAAGTCAGAGCACAGTGAGATCTGAAAGTGGGGTCTTCACACCTTCAGTACATAGACAGTGGATGGATGGATGACAAGTAGTTCTAACATAGGAAGAAAAACTATTAACATCCTTCCCCCAACACAACACACACACCCCCTAAAAAAATCACCAGCCACATGCCAGGGACCTATCACTTCTTGTAGCTGGCATATGTGCCTGTAACTTGCTACTTAGGAACTGGTGCCCTCAGATTCATTTTAATCTCCCTCCAACTCATTGGCGTTGAGTCCCTTTGCATTGGAATGTGTCCTCTGGTGTTAGTCACCAGCAGAGTGAGCAGACCTGCTTGGCTGACTAGAAACAAGACAGATGCTATGTACAGCCAAGCTGCTGTGCAGGCGACCCCAGCTCCAAACAGCAGCTGAGCAAGACGTGAATGGAACTAAAAATAAGGGGCCTGTGGCACAGTCCAGATGTCAAGTGACAATATTTTCAGGGACCCCTAAAAACCTGAAGTCAGAAACAGAATCCCTGTCTGCCAGAAAACAGACTTAAGGGGTCCTGAGGAGTTGAGGTAAAGACAGATAGAAAACCAAAAAAGGAAGAAAAAAAAAAAAAGGAATGGAACGGAAAGGGCATTTACAGCTCATCCTCTACTAACTATGCTGTTCCTGCATCTGTGCTCTGGACCAGTGTGGCAGGCTTGTCCTGCTCCCAAAAAGCTCTGATAGGGGATAAGTACAGATTATATGACAGGAGGGAAGTGCCTTTCTGCTCTCTGCTGTCTGTCCCCCTTCTCTCAATAAGACTCAGCTGGTCTGTCCAGGATCCATCAGGCCCTTCGAGAAACAGCCCAGCCGCACTCTCTTACCTGACTGGTGGTGGGCAGCGTGCAGCTGGGAAGATGTGGCTGGTGTCGACCCCAGCTGGGCATAGCTCTGTGAAGCCTTGAGTGACAGAGTCAGTCCTCTCCTGGTACATGGGTGAGGGTGGTGGAGCGCGGCCGCCTCACCTCGGGCCCCTAGAAGAGCTCCTGCAACATGCTGCTTGGAGCGCTGTGCTCTGCGCCAGGCTTTGCATCTCATGAAAAGGGAAAGAGCAAGTGAGTGAGCAAGCTAGCAAGCAAGCTAGCGAGCGCAGGGGAGGGGGCGGGGAGGCAGAAGGAGGGGAGAGGGGCACTCTTGACAGATGATGCGCAGCCACGCAGTTGGGGGAGGACCGCAGACTCCAGCAGGATGGCAATGCTTGTGTGGCTCTCTGCTGATGATGTCTTGAACATCGGGCAACTACCACCTCCGAGGGGCTGGTAGCTCTTCGAAGTTCAACCAGGAGCAGAGAGCATAAGGGTGTGGCTGGGGTCACCAACGTGGAAGAGAGAGGGCGGTCTGCTTTTGCTGAGAATCACACCAAGACCCAAACATGTTTGGTGACATGGGGAAGGGGAAAACACAACCCCACATTTCTGACTTAACTTCAAGGTGATCCCTCTCCTCTCCCACAACTAGATAAGCCTCTAGACTTAGGATTTAGAATGGGCAGGCAGTTCACGTCAAGCGCTACTCCAACTTTCTTGAAGATGAGCAAAATATTAGACATGGATAGGTATTAGGCAGGAAATGTTCTGTGCCCTTTGTCTCTTTACTCAGAGGCAAGCCGACTACTCACCCTGCCACATGCACAGAGGATTGTGCTGTCAAGAACGGGGTCAAGAGAGAGGTTCAGAAGGTTAGAGAGAATGTGCCACGGGATGCTTTTGTCTGTAAAGTTCCATTCGGATGATCAGGAGCATGATTATGGCTTGGGCCAGTTCCGGAGCGCCTTTGAGCATCTGGGAGGGCCCTTGGTAGGATTCGAGAGTATTCATGCAATGGGTTCACCGCACAAACCCCAGGCTGATAGTCACTGGCTCTGTTTACAAGGGGAGAGAGAGAGAGGGTGACAAGGAAATAAGCAAACAGGTGCAGCTAATAAAGGGAAAGGGGATCTCAAGCAAGGGCTTTCTCAGGAGGGAGGTGGCCGGATGTAGAAGGAAAAAAAAAAGACTGATTTGGATGTCTACGGGACCACCCTTCCTTCCACAAGCTAATACTCCTCAGTCAAGCCTCTCTCCAAAGGATGTGATCAGTACTGACCCTGGAGACAACTGCCACCCCTTCCCACCGCACTCCCACACAGCCTGTCAGGCTCCTGTCTTCATAGATGCTTATACTGCTGCTGCCTAAAATGCTGAAATTCATTTCAACACGGTCAGGTCAACATGACAACCACTGTTGAGAGCCTACTATGTGCTTCGGGGACTGCTGAGGGAAGGGTTATTCTTATCTTGCCAGGTAATTGGAGAAAGGGACAGAGATGCGTGTAGCTAATTTGCACACAAATAAGTGGAAGTGAGAGGGAGTTGGAAAGTCAAGAAGGCCCTGAGAGGGGGTACCCTCTTCCTGAACACTAGGCTGCAGGCCAAGGGATGGCCTGGGTGAGGTACAGAGCCTGGAGGTGCCTAAATTGTCTGTTAGCAGTGAATCATCCCTCTAAGAAAGCGGGAGCCACTCCGATCCTTAGATCCAGATTTTGAGAAGATACTGAGTTGGAAGAAATTGGAGGAAGATGAAAGTCTTAAGGTACCAAGAATTTAAAAGTAAGAGAGGATGAGAATCCAAGCAAGACAACAGACTTGAGGGGAAGGGACCATCTGAGGAGGTTTGTGGAGGCTGAATCAAGGGAACTTGATCTGGTAGCAGAGCTGAATTCGGGATAGCTGAGCGTGGGGAGGAGGCAAGAATGGCTATAATCCATCATTTGAGAACTAGTTGTAAATGCTGAGACCCAGACGGAAGAGTTATCTTAGGCTGGTAAGAACCTGTACTGTGTTTGTTTGGGGATGGATTGGTTGAGCTCTGTCAGGATGGAAAGTAAAGAGGAGATAGAAAGGGGCAGGAGTTATCTACTTGAAACCAAGAGTTGGTGGCCATAAATGGAATCCCTCAACAAGGGTGAGAAGAGAGGGAGAGACTTGGAGAAGATACCAGAGAAGTTACCACATTTAAAGGAAATAAGAGCCAAGCAAAGATTGAAGGGGGTGGGGGGAGAGGGTTGTCTGATAGAGAGAAAGTGGGATGAACAGAGCAAACCAGCACTGACGGAAGTGAGCTGGAGAGAGAGAAGTCAGTGTGGGTGAGGAGAAGGCTGCACTGACTGACCTTGAATTAAAGCTGTCCGTAGGCACCTGCATCTTGGCTTAGAGCAAGAGATTTCAAGCTCAAGATGAAACAAGTCCTCTGGAGTGTTTGCTAAATTGAGAGACCCAACACCCCAGGTTTCCAATCAGTAGGGCTAGGATGCAGTCTAAGAATTTGCATATCTAGTGCTGAATCTACCCAAGGGAAGTAACAGCCTCATTAGAGTAAGAAATGAGCGTGTTCATTAAGAACTCCACCATAAAAAGTAAATGCATTTCTCCTCCTGTTTTCCAGAAGCCAGCAAGAAGGTCCATCACATCTCACCTGGACCCCTGTACCACGTGATGGTCCCTCTGCTCTCTGTACCTGCCCTCCTAGACTTTCTTGGATTGAGGAGTCTAAAGACCAGCTTTTTTGGAGGGAGCAACTTTTCTTCTGCTCCTCTGAGCAGGGCTCAGAGACAATGTTCTTCCTTTCCCCAAGTCAGGAGGAAACAACTGCCACCCCAGAAATTCTCAGTACTTATTTGATTGCTTATGTTAAAAAAATATTGCATCTTCAAACAGATTTCCAGAGATGCTGGGAATTATGAAGATCTCACACTGCACATGATGACATCAGGCTCAAGAGTTTTTCACCTGTCAGAGAAGCAGAATGTCATTGCTTTCTTTGTTTGTTTGTTTCAAAATGAAGTCTCTCTATTATGTAGCTATGGTTGTCCTGAAAGTCAGTATGTAGATCACCCTGGCCTCTGAACTCACAGAGATCCACCAGCCTCTGCCTCCTAATGCTGGGAGTGCCTGGCCAAAGGTCAGTTCTGTAGGGGACCCGGCATGCAGCCCGATGCCCTAAGACTGAGAAGTGCTAGGGATAGTAGGATTCGCTCAGTGAGTGGACTGGGAAGGTTCATCTTAAAGAGATGAAGTGAAAAAGGGTCAAATAGCAGAAATGTGACTGGCTTGTCAAAGCCACAAAAAATGGATTTTGCTTTAAAGAACAGAACTCTTTCATCTTTATATCCCCAGCACCAAATAAGCACCTGGGATGTACACAAACTCTATTCTTGTTGGAATAAATTGAGTCAAAAACTGTGGAATAAGAAGGGGGTTAGCTTTAAGAGCAAGAAATATCAAGGCAAAGTTTCTGGAGTGAGGGAGAAGAAACCGTTACCCACAGGAACTAAACAAACAGAAAAGAAAGGAGTCAAGCCAGGAGGGGTACATACGCCTTTAATTCCAGCACACAGAAGGCAGAGGCAGGAGGATCTCTGTGAGTTCTTTGAGGGCAGCCTGGTCTATAGAGCCAGTTCCAAGACAGCCAGAACTGTTACACAGAGAAGCCCTGTCTAAGAAAGCAAGCAAGCGGGGGGGGGGGGGGGGGGGGGGGTGATATTAAAGTTTGAGGCTGCATGAACATCCTGGTGTTTCCTGGATAAAGAAGGATGAAAGAAACAGAAGACCACACTACAGTCTGTGAAGCGCTTACATAGACTTCCAAGTAGTTCCTGAGTGACATACATTGTCACCTGCACATGTAGCCTTTCCCACTTTCAGTTACAATGTTTGTTCTATTTTGAGTATAAGAAGAGTTGAGCTGTAAAGGAGGACATTACAGAGACTGGAGAAACATATTCTAATACATTTTCTTCCTTTGAATTAAATTCTCCCATCCTATTGTGAGCTATTTAGGGACAGATGCCCTAATATTCCAGGCTCTAATTCAGTTTATAACCAAGGGTGACCTTGAACTTCTAATTCTCCTGCCTCCACCTCCTAAGAGCTGGGATTGTAGGCCAGCACACTGGCTTTACGCAGCTCTAGGGATGGGATCCAGAGCTTCGGCAATGCTAGGCAGGCGCTCTATGAGCTCAGCCCTCATCTTTTTATTACTAAAATAAAATGTTGCAGTCACGTGAGCATGCCGCCCCCCCCAATAAAACCTAATTTTTAAGAAAGAAATAAACATGCGAATGACAGAAAACATGGAAAGAGAAGAAAACAAGATGTAAAAGCATCTGTGAAGGTGGCGAAGGGAGAAGGATGGCCCCACTGACATCCCAGGCTAGTCAAGGGGACTTGTGAATGTGTTGCTCAACATGGCAAAAAGGGACTTAGCAGATTTGATGAAGGTAAAAGGCCTAGAGATGGGAATCCAACCCTGGATTCTCTGGACCAGTGACACTCTAACACATCCCAGTAACATATGTTCTTTTATTTATTATACTTTTATTTGTTTGGGGTGAGGTGCATATGTCACAGGGTACACGTGAAGGTCAGGGAACAACTCGCAGGGGTCCGTTTCCTTCTTCCCTTATGTAGGTTCCCAGGAGCAAACCCAAGATGGGCTTGATGACTCACACCTCTACCCACTGAGCCATCTTACCAGCCCTGTAACATATGTTTTTAAAAATGAAAGAATAGGGAACTGGCAAGATGGCTCAGCACTAAGAGCCCTTATGCTCTTGCAGGGGACCAGAGTTGGATTCCCACCACCTGTGGGAGGCAGATGACAACCTACACTCCAGCTCCAGGGGAATCCGTCATCCTCTTCAGATTCCCTGGGCACCTGCAAGCAGCACACACACAAATAAAATGAAATAAATCTGTTTTAAAGTGGAAGAACGGGACAGAAGGGGAGGTGAGAGATGAAACAGATGAAAAGTGGGAGAGATTCAGCCCATAACAGAGACCTCTATTTCCTGACTTTGAAACAGAGGAAGGGGCCAAGAACCAAGGAATACAGCTACCACTAAATCTGGAAAAGCACCTCACAGATATAAGATTTCAGGTCTGCAAGCACAGGGAACTGAATGCATCCCAAGGAGCCAAAAGAGCAGGAAAATGGATTGCTCTCAGAGCTGAAAAAAGGAACCAGCCCAATCAACACCTTAATGTTAGCCCCTCAGGACTCCTGTGAAACCTCCAGCTAATGGAACTGTGTGATAATAAATCTGTGCTAAGTCACTGCCACGTATGTAGTGACTTGTTATAGCAGCAATGACTGTAGTAAACGCATTTCTGCACATAGGTAAGAGCCATTTCTGTCGTCAGCTAGGAGCAATGAGTACTAACCATGCAGAAATACTGAAGACTGCCAAGAAGCAAAGTTAGAAACCAGATGGCCTCTGCTTTTCAGTAGAATGTAAGGTCTATGAAGGCTGACCTTTAAAATATATAAAGAACTCAAGAAACTAGAAATCAAAAAACCAAATAGTCCAATCTTAAAATGGGATACAGAGCTAAACAGAGAATGCTCAACAAAAGAATCTCAAATAGCCAAAAGACACTTAAAGAACTGCTCAACATTTTTCCCCGTCGGGGAAATACAAAACAAACAACTCTGAGATACCATCTTACACCTGTCAGAATAGCTAAGCTCAAAAGCACAGGTGACACCCTATGATGGAGGGGATGTGGAGTAAGGGGAACACTCCTCCATTGCTGATGTAGTGTAAACTGGTACAGCCACTTTGGAATGCAGTATGGTGGTTTCTCAGAAAACTGGGAGTCAATCTACCCCAATGATCAAGCAATACCACTCTTGGGCATATACCCAAAGGATTTACATTCTTACCCCCAAGGACTTTTGCTCAACTATGTTCATTGCAGCCTTATTTTTAATAGCCAGAACCTGGAAACAACCTAGATGCCTCTCACTTGAGGAATGGAATTTTAAAATGTGGCACAATTACACAATGGAGTACTACTCAGCAGGAAAAAAGTGACATCCTGAAATTTACTGGGAGATGGATGGAACTAGGAAAAATTATTCTGAATGAGGTAAAACAGACCCAGAAAGACATAGTATGTTCTCACTCATAAGTGGATTTTAGATGTAAAGTAAAGGATAAGCAGGCTACAGTCCACAACCCCTGAGAAGCTAGGTAACAAGGAGAAACCTAAGAGAGACATCCATGGACCTCTCCCCCCCAGGGAAGGGGAAATAGAGAAGATATCCTGAGTAAATTGGGACCATAGGGGAGTAGGGGGTAAGAGGAGGTGAGGAGAGAACATGAGGATGTAAAATGCTTGAGTTGGGGGAGGGACAGAGAAGGAGAACAATGAAGTAGAAACCTTGATAGAAGGAGGCATTGTGGGATTAAAGAGAAACCTGGTGCCAGGGAAATACCCAAGAATCCACAAGATGACCCCAGCTAAGACTCCAAGCAGTAGTGAAGAGGATGCCGGAACTGACCTTTCTCTATAATCAAACTGATGACCTCTCTAATTGTCATTATAGAACCTTCATCCAGCAACTGATAGAAGCAGATGCAAAATCCACAGCTAAGCACTAGATCAGTTCCCAGTACAGGCAAAGAGAGGAAGGAGAGACTATATGAGCAAAGGGGTCAAGATCATGATGAGGAAACCCACAGAGACAGCTGACTTGAGATACTGGGAGCTCACTGACTCTGCACTGACAGCTGGGGAACCTGCATGGGACGGAACTAGGCCCTCTGAATGTGGATGACAGCTGAAGGGCCTGGGCAGTTTATGGGGCCTCTGGTAGTGGGGCCAGAACTTATTCATTCCTAATGCATGAATTAGATTCTTGGAGCCCATTCCCTACAGGGGAACGCCTTACTCAGCCTTGATGCTAGGGGGAGGGGCTTGGTTCTACCTTAACTGGATATACCTGACTGTATTAACTCGCCCTGGAAGTCCTTACCCTCTCTGAGGGATGGATGGGGGAATGGGATGAGGAAAAGCTGGAGGATGACTGGGAAGAGGGAAGGGAGAGGGAATAGTAGTGGCTATGTTAAAGAAGAAAAACTTTTAAATAAAAAATGTCAAAAAAAAAAAGGAATGTAAGATCTACATACACACCCCTCTCCCCACACAGAGGTGAGTGTCCGAGCTCACCTTTAAAGAACTTTAAAGAACGTCTTCCCATTCTTCTCCCTTCCCAGGCAGATCTTACTTCTAGCAAAATATGGTTGTAGCTCTGATCAACTAACCACCCCTAAGGACGGCTTTGCTCCCCACCACAGTATTAGTTATGATGGGGAACACAATTAACGCCCAAGAACTGAGAGAGAGAAGGAGGAGCCACCTCCTTTCACAGAATAGTGTGTGAGCACTAGAAAGCAGAGCCTCCCAGCTGGAGGAAGGAAAGAAACAGCAGAAATCAAACCAAAGTAGCCCAGTCCTAAGACATGAAGGAGCCAGAGGCTCTGGATAGAAAGAAAATAGAATGGATTGATCAGTAGACAGATGGATAGAAATAGTAGAAATAGTTAATAGTCGAAAGGACCAAAAAAAAAAAAAAAAAAGTCTCTGAATCTTCAGATGGACCTGTCGGAGCAGAAATCGATGAGAGTCCAACCCACCCAATACTTGGGCACCATGAACAGAGGTCCACATGGGAGCATGGGAGCATGACACACACATGTGCTTGCACTGCTTGTGAGTTTGAATCTTATATTTTTAGGCTATTTGGAGCAAATAGAACTTAAAGTATCCTTTCAGAAATCCTGTTCCCAACCTTCATTTTTCCCTTTCCCGTTTCCATGGGCAACAGATGAGCATGATGCAGAGGATGGACCCTGGAGCGTGAGTGTACCTTCTAGATTAATCACTCACTGGTTCAGTGACCTAGAATGACTCCCTTAACCTCTCTGCGTCACATGTCTGTCCCTCCCTGTAAAATAGGGGGCCCCATGTGTTCCTCACAGGATCCTGATGAGAGAGAGTGCATTGGGATGACACTCCCTCTATGTGATCTACACTCCCTCTTGACACCCTAAGAACAAAGTGTGGACATTCTATCTTTTATTGCCTGTTTTTTTTTTTTGGTTTTTTTTGTTTTTTTTTTTTTTGTCTCTGGTGCCCCAACTAGCCTAAATATTCCGTGAAGACAAGAACCAAAATCTCTCATTTCACTCTGCTTGCCTCGACTCCTCAAAATGCTCAGTGATAAAATGACACTACTTCTCTTCAGGTGTGGTAGTTTAAAAAAGAACAGCTCCCAGAGGCTCCCATATTTGACTGCTTAGTCACCAGGGCATGCAACTGTAATAGAAGGACAAGAAGTTGTAGCCTTATTGGAGGAAGTGTGTCTCTGGTGACGTCTTAAGGTTTAAAAGTCCATGCCAGGCTCAGTCTCTTCCTTTCCCTCTCCCTCTCCTTACCCTCCCCTTCTCTCTGCCCCTCTGTCTGTCTTCCCACACACACTTTGCCTTACAGATCAGGCTGTAGCTCTCAGCTACTGCTCCAGCACCTCCCTGTATGCAGCCATGTTCCCCACCACGACGATAATGGACAAACACTCTGAAGTGTAAGCCAGCATCAGTTACATTCTCTCCTTTGTAATAGTTGTCATGGTCATGGTATCTCTTCACGGCAAAAGAACAGTGACTAAGAACCAGTTCTAACTGCTGGCATATAGGCACACATGTTTAAAATCAGTTCACAGCTCGCATCTTGGAGCAAAGCATAGGCTTTTGGGGTTATCTATATATTTGTTTCCATTTCTATAATTCTGTATTTCGTTCTTCACCTGCCAGCTGGAAGCTTCATCTGAAATAAATTATTAAGGCAATGTGAATGAGACACAGTGGTTCAGTAGGACCATCACTGGAGTGTTAGCAGGCGCTAAAGGTGATTGACATGGCAGTCCTTTGGCTAGCACTACCTCCCACACTGACCCTGAAATTTTTCCATTAAGGCTCTGTCATCTACCAACCATTTTTTAATTTATGCACCCCAGCTTCATGTTGAAACATCAAAAATGTAAATTAACACAGAAACCTAATGAAACCCAGGCTAGACGAGAAAACTTACTTGTGACTATGTACTCTGAAAGATTGATCAATTCTTTTCTTCAAAGTGCTTGACATAATTTTTTTATGTGTGTATTGTTCACTTACCTATTCCAATTAACAAATATAGCTTTGGAAGACACTTTGTGCTATAAAATTTCCAAATTTGTGTGTCATAGCCGAGCAAAATCTTAATTCTTACTTCATCAATCTTTCATTTCCAAATAAAAACATTAAAAATAATATTACCATTATCATTTTATAAAACAAAGATAATTTTAATGCCAAAAGTATAAAAGATAGCAATATGAAAGATAATTCTTTACCCACATAGGTGCATAGAAATTGTATTGAAAACATACACACACACACATGCATGCATGCACGCATGCACGCACTCACACTCTATATTGAGTTTGAGGGGGAAAGAGTTCTTTGACTTTTGTGTAGTCAGTGATAATTTTTTCTTTGATGCTCATAAGTCTATATTAGGAAATCATCGATCCACATCATTGCATACATCAAACAACTCCTCAGAATGCCACGGGACTACAATCAGAAATGGCGTGTCTCACACCCACATGTTCTGTTAACTCTGGAGCTGGCTTTGCACGTCAACACCACAGAAAATGGACATATCAGATCAGAGAGCCTTCACGTGCATTTTCAGAGCATCCGCCCATTGTCATCATGGTAGGGAGAATGGTGGTGTTCAGGCAGACATGGTCCTGGAGAAGCAGCTGAGAGTTCTACACTCAAATCCGGAAGGCAGCAGAAAGAGATCCTTCTTTGTATAAAGCCAATTTTTCCATCCTCCATAGCTTGGTCTTCTGTCTTTCTTGGCCACTCAAGTATTTGTTTGTGCAAGGGAACCAATTTGTCAATCCCCTAGACATCCACCATCACCCACCCGGCCACATCCCTCTTCCGTCATGGACGAGGAGGCAGAAAGAACGTGAGAGCTAGGAAATGGGGAGGGATGCTGTGAAGTGCTTGTGTCTTCTGGACGTGACATGGCTGTTACACACATGAACTCAAACGAGCTGTTTTCAACAAAACCTACCCAGCGAAAATTCCACTGATGGTAGAGATGGCCATCAGGCTCTGTCCCTTACTGAAGCTAGTAAGGGAAGGAGAATCATTTTTTCCCCCTTTTGAGGGTGTGGTCACTGGTAGGTTTCCCACGCTCTGGTGGACGGCCCCACAACCGCACACATGTGAGCAGCACTGTCTAGATTTAGTGAATTAGCAAAAAGGAAAGGAAAGGCCAGAGGAGGAGGAGGAGGCAGAGGACTAAAAAGACAAAGTTAGGAGGAGGAAGAGGTGCTGAGGGGGCCTAAGGGGAGCTGCAGGGGGGGCTGGAATATGAATATGATATATGAATATGATCATATCCCATTGTACACGTGTATGGGATTTTCAGAGAATAATACAAGACTCTCCGGGCAATTTCTAGCCTGTCAGGGAGCAGCCCCTGATATCAGCCTCTCCTCTCGAGAAGAAAATGCAGAACCCATCCAGGAACCAGTTGCCTTACAAAAGAATTTCTCTCCAGTCTTGAAACCCAAGAAATAGAACTCCTTCAGCTATTATTAAAATAGACATCTGAACAAGGCTGAACTCCAGCAGACACCTATAAATCAAAACTATGATACCGGAGAGGGCAGACCAGATAAGGAGAACCCTTCTAAAGCTTCCAGAATATGGTTCCATCCTTGTGGAAAGACAGAAGTAGAATACCCTGTCTCCCCAATTCTAAAACACTCCCCTCTCACACATAGGCATTTTTAGATTCCCAGAGCCAAGAAGTCTTGCAATCCATATGAACCTGTAATGGGGTAAGGTGAATGACCACCCCTCACAGAGTCAATCCTCCCCAAAATTCAATGCTGTAGTAAAAACATATGCAACCTTCAGTTGATAGGTTAACTGTAGTGGGCTCCAAGTCTTTGTTGCCAGAAGCCATTTGTGTGCTTATTAAAATGATTTGGACTGAGAATTGGGAGAAAGGAATAAGCATAGCTTTAATGTGATGTCCACGATTCAGAGAATCCAATGTGACACCAGTAACCCGGGGGAAGGATGACCCAAATGACCACTATGGGTGGCTGAAGGTTGTTAGAGGTGAACAAACCTGAATGCTTCTGTCTCTTTTCTTCCCTGTTACACTGGGTTTATTAGTGACCAGGAGTAAGAGAAATGTAAAATCTATTGAAACTAAGGGAAAAAACTGGAGCCATGAAAAATCTGCAGAGGGGTTGACAGCACCGGCCTGAGGGTCAGTTATAGCCAGCTGCTGCTGATGCATGCACTCCCTGAACCCAGGAGAATCAAGGTGAGTCCAAGCTACCTTGGGCTAGTTTTAGGCTAGCCTAAACTGCAGGTGAGACCCTGTCTCAAAAAACATAAAATAAACAACAATAACAAAAATGTTGTGTTGCTTTAGGTAAATCTTGCTGCGCCTCAGTGAATGCACAAAATGGGAACCATAAGCGAATTCAGATCCACGCATAAACAAATCTCTCTAGTAAATGCGAGGTTGCATTTATTCAAATGTCAAGAGTATGTATGTCTGTGAGAGGGGGTGGGGGTGGCAGAAAAGATGGAATTACCTGGAAGAGATTAGGTTAGTTTTGCTTTTAGTTTCTTTTTGAATAATTCTTGAAAAGGTTACAGCCGAGGAGTTATAACCCGTGAATGTTGACTCATCTTTCTATCAGAAGCCACCTCTCAGGCTGTTCTTTCAGATCGCCATCCCTGAGCCAGAGGCTTCACCATGCCAGCCACCGAGGCAGGCTTCATTCACACGGTTCTTCCCACCTGGGATTAGAAACATTGGCCAGGCAACCACCACCACTAAAGGGCTTTGCTTTTCCTGGCACCCGGTCTGTATTTGAAGATGAGAAAGGCGCTTGGTTGCTGTGTGAGAAAGAGGGTGGGGGCTGACACAAAAGCAAGTTTCTGGAAACAGCTCCTTCCTGGGAGCAGAGATTAGATAGGGTGCCAAGCATCCTTGGCAGGAGGCCCGGGACTCTCCTCACTCCCAGCCCCCAGGGACTGACACTTGCCACAGGGAAAGTTGAAAACACTTCAGAAAGCAGTCTAGACAAGCACCATATGGCTGTGTCCTCAGAAACTTCCATGCAGATCCCAGAGCTGGGGCTCCCCGAGAGACTTGGTTGCTGCTGGGTTCATAGGAATCCAGAGAGAGTCAGGAGCCCTGGGGATGGCCACGGGTTTTTGGAATCCCGAGAAACATTCAGGGAAAGCCCGGGAGTGGCCCTTGGAATGCCACAAGCCTGGGGCCTTCCTGGCAGAGCGGATATCTCTATCCCTGGCGCAAAAAGTTCCCAGATCTAAAGAAGGGGTCCCTTGGGGACTCTAGTGAAATGCTGTACTCCAGCAGAGCCGGTACAGCTCAGCTGTTTGATTAATGTCACGTGAGAAGACTTAAGGCAAATTTAACATTTGAGCAAAACCCTTAGGTACTGGATGAGATCCGACGCCTCACACCCCACCTAGGAGACTGCAAGCCTGCGGGGTACAGGGTGAGGGGGAAACGACTCTTCTGTAGCCAGGGGCCAAGAGAAAACTCGTGCAGGGTCTGCCTCTGCTTGAGCTCCTGAAGCAGAGCCCTGAGAGCCCGCAGAGGGGAGAAAGGCCTCCATCTGCTGCTTACCAATTCTCTGCTCCAGCCGGGAGGGGGGGAGGGGCCCCCAGCTGTTAGGCCGGGTCCCGCCCTGCCATTGGCTGACACCTTTTCAAAAGCTTTTATGAAACTGCTGTTGCCGGGAAGCAGCTGAAGCCATTTGCCCTAGAAAATGGAAGGAAGCAGGTGTGACCACTCACCCCAACCTGACCCCCCCACCCCAAATATCCGCCCCGCCTCCAGGAGCCCAGCAATTCCTGGCGCCTAAGCATTTCTCCCTCTAAAAGCAAGCAAGAGAATCACTCTTGGATTTTCTCTCTAGGAAAAGGGACTGGTCGAGGGAGGAGTTCCAGGGGGCACCCAGGTACAGCCTTGGGCTGATCCCGACTTCGAAGGTGCAGAATGGATCGCCCGGACTCTAATCTTCGGAGTTTCCATGAAATAGCTGAGTTGCTGGGAGTCTTGAGGAAATCCGGAGCTTTTCTTTGCTCTCTCATTTTAGTAAGTGCACAGAGCTGAGCACTCACGCACAAACGGATGGAATCTGTTTGTTACTTGGTGAAATGTATTGGAGAATTATTTAAATTCTATATTTTGCATTTGAAAAGACTCACAGTCGTTTAATTTGGTAGGAACAACCAGAGGACTACTGACTTTGGAGAAAATTAATAAACTACAAAGAAAGAATTATTTGAGGATTCATAATGAGTAGTGGAATCTGGGATCAAGTTTTCCAAATCCTAGTCAAATATTCTTTGCAGGCACCTCCGTTTACACATTTCTATGTGTGCATTTACCGTGTGCCATATTATATACACGGTATTTTTGTCTGTTCTGTTGAGACAGGGTCACACGCTATAACTGTCTAGCATGGAATTTACTATGTATCCCAGACTCGCCTTAGACTGTGGCAAGCCTGACTCATCTTAAGCTTCTCAATTTTAATGAATGAATTACATACACTGTATATCATTGTATGTAAAAACAAAAACAAATAAGAAATAGGCCAGTGTGTCGTTTTTCTTGTCAAAACATGGTGTTTAGGCCTTCTTCACCCAGCTATAGCTCCGATCCAAAGTCAAAAAAGTAAAACCAGTAGTAACAAGGGTGGCACATTGCAGGGGGGCATTTGAACTGATGGCCCATAGAAAAGCGTTGTTTATCTTTGAGCAGAATTGTGAGATCATAGTGGAGCATGAGGCTCCATTAGTCAACAAGGTGCCAGATGCAGAGAAAGCAAATTCAAGTTATCACTTTCTTATCATAGTCATGTCCAATCTTCCTTTGGGACAATTGAAAATATATGTCCCTTAAAGCACATGTTGTACCATGTGGGAGGTTCCTAGAATGCCCTCAGATCTTCCCTAATTTTCTGTGTGTTTCTCAGATTTAAATATTTGTGTTAGGCTGGCATGGTGGCACATGCCTTTTATCCCAGGCAGAGGCAGGAGGATATCTATGAGTTAGAGGTCAGCCTGATCTATATCCTGAATTCCAAGCCAACCAAGATTCATAATGAGATCCTGCATCAAACATAAATTAATTCATTAAATATTTGTCTTAGTATCTCAAAGGACAAGGACCCAACCAGCTAATCTGACAAAATAGGAGATCATTAAGATCCAAAGTTAACTGAGTTATTTCTATTGCCCATGGCTTTCTATATAAAAACAAATCTCCCAGTAACTTCCTACAGGAATTTAAACCACAATTTTTGAGAAAATTTCTCCTGTAGCCCAGACTGGCCTCAGATATACTATGTAGTGAGAGGTGAGTGTGAGTTCATGACCCTCAGCCTCCCAAGTGCTAAAATTTAGCACTAAACCAGGGTAAGAGAGAGAGAAAGCGAGTAATGTCTATGTATGGGGGGGGGGGTAGAAGCCTGGTGTCAGTATCTATTGTCTTCCTAAGTCACCCCCCACCTTATTTTTTGACACAGGGAGTCCTATACCTGGAGCTCATGATTCGACTCTGCTAACTGTCCTATAAGCTTCCGGATTCCTTCAAAGCACTGGGGTTACAGGAGCACACCTACCACGGTAGAGACTTTGTGTGGGAACTGGAGATCCAAATTCAAACAAGCACCTTACCAATTGGGCCATCTCCCCAGCTCACAATTTAATTCTTTAATTTTTTTATTTAACCCCTCAGTAACCATGATGGGCATTTCAAATCAAGTCAAATGCACAGGTCACTAAGAGGTGATGTTGAAAGAGATGAAAATTTGGCTCTTTGATTTTGACCAAGTGAGTTCACATCTACTTTCCTCCATCACAGGCCACATAACTAAAGTGTATAGCCCAGTGAGCCACCTCTATGGAAAGCACAACCAGTGGGCTGCTGGAATATGCAGGAAAGTGACAGAAGGGCAGGAGAACTTGAGTTGTAAGCTCCCCTGTCCATTCACTCAGACATCCAACTACTTGTCTTTTTAATCCTTATAATTTGCAACTTGACTGAGACAAGAGTGTTCTTAGTTGTCCTTACTTACAACAGGTACAATCCCAAGCCTGCGTTCTAACCCAAATTACACAAAGATCCCCTATTCCCTCTGGAAGGAAAGAAACATTTCCTCTGGCCACTCACAGTTTGGGAAAGTTACCCATGTAATAGCAAAAGCTACAAACCGAGACCTTTCCTGGGGGCAGGGAAAACTTGTGTCATCTCAAGAGAAGATTATTCTATAATAATAAATGGCTAGCATCCTTAAAATCCTGCTTCATGCCCAATCTCTACTCAAGATGAGGCAGCAGGCAGAAGTGGGGTCTCATCCTAACTTACTTCTAGTGTGGGGTGGGGCCTAAGGGTGTATTTGCATAGACTTCACAGCTATGAAAAATAGTGGCTCTTGGTTTTGCGTCAGCTCATGACAATTTCTGAGTTTTCATGGCTATGTTTGCTCCTATTTGGTGCTCATAGCATCCTCACACCTTCTTCCTTCGTTCTGAACAGGAATACAGAACCAATACCAATTATAACCTGATTATCTGAAAAAACTGGGCCAGTGCAGGGTCATAGATAATAACCTCAGATGATTCTACAAGTCATTTAAATTTGCCTCTGTCCTACATTTGCTTATGTGAGCGCATTCCAAAGTCCACTCACCTCTCAATTAATTAACCTTTCGTTTGCATTCCCTCAGCTTCGCACTGATGGGGAAGTCAGGCAGGAGCGTTGTTGTCATTGAGTGGGCTGGGTGTTGAGAATAGAGACTTTGAAATAAAATGTTGTGGGAGCGAAGGCACAGACTGCATCATTTATTTAACAAATATTTGTTGTTACAGCAAGACACAGCTCTTGGTTTCACAGGAGAGGAGGAAGGAGTGAAGTCATCATCACTGTGAACAAGTTTGCCCTCTTCTTTGGAGGTGTCATGGTCAGTGTTCCATTGCTGTGAAGAGACACCATGACCACTGCAACTCTTATAAAAGAGATTTAATTGGGACTGGCTTCCAGTTTCAGAGGTCTAATCCATTATCATCATGGTGAGAAGCATGGCGGCTGCGTGTGGGAGATGGTGCTGGGGATGAAGCCGAGACGTCTACATCCGATGGACAGGCAGCAGGAAGAGAGAAAGCCGCTGGGCCTGGCGTGGGCTTTTGAAACCTCAAAAACCACCCCCAGTGACACACTGCCTCCAACAAGGCCACTCCTCCTGTTCCTTCTCAAATGGTGCCACTCTCGGATGATTGAGCATTCAAATATATGAGCCTAACGGAGGCCATTCCTATTCCAACCACCACAGGAGGAAAGTACATAAAGACTTTATCTTAATACAACTGAAATTTCACTGGAGCTTTAACTATGAGTTCAAAGAGTGCTGTGTAACCTAAGAAACCACAGGATTCAAGTGGCTTCTGATCTTGCTGGACTCAAAAGTCATTTTTCCAATAATCACAGTGGCAGCTTTCGCTGCTGGATATGGTGCCACATGCCTAAAATCCAACTTTTGGGGTGACAGAGGAAAGAGGATCAGTGTTCAAGGCCTGCCCATCTCAAGAACAAAACAAAAGAAGAGAAAAGAAAGCATAAGGGATGGGAAGGAGGAAGAGAGATTGCTGCTTTTGCTCAAAAGCAGTGACTCACTTAAACCCACAAGGTACCTGAATAAAAGCTTCCCATCTCTACCTCCATTTTGTCTGTTTGCTTGTTTGTATGTGACATGATCTCACTGTGTAGACCAGGCTGGCCTTGAAGAAGTCCAAGATCTGCCTGCCTCTGCCTCCTGAGTGCTGAGACTGAAGGTATGTACCATCTCCCCAAACAAGGGCAACTTTCTTTATCAACTATCAACCCACATGCTAATCCCAGCCAGAACATCCAGACAGAATACACTGCTTTGAATGTGGAGTGTCCCCCCCACAGAATCGTGCATTTGGATATTTGGTCTCCAGCTGATAGCATTGTTTTAAGAAATGGTGGACCTTTAGGGGTGAGGCCTACCTGGAAGAAATGAGTGATGTGTGGAGATCATTTTTTCTGCCCTTTCCCTGCTTCCTAATCTTTGCAAAAGTGAGCAAGCATCCACTGCCACAGCTATGAACAGCTCCTGCTAACATCCTTTCCCAACCCAAGGAGCTGTTCCCCATTCAAACCATCAGTCAGCCTTTCCTCCCTCACATGACTTTTTGTCAAGTATTTGGTCACAAAGACAAGCTATAACTAACCCACAGACTTACTAAAATTATGATTCTTAAGCTAAATGGTCATTCCCAGTTAAGTTGACATATAATAATAACCATTATAATAATTTTTTAATAAAACAAAAGCTGCTTTAGCATTGAGGTAGGTGTAAGCAGGACAACAGAGAGCCATGGAGTGATCTCATAATATTCATCAAGTCATCAATACTAAGATAAGAGTGCATATTTACAATATGGACAAGTAAATGGCAATATAAATAAAGCAAGGTGAAGTTCCTTTTGAAAAAATTCTCTGTATCACAGGATTTCAGGCTCTTCAAGTTATTACAGCAGGTGTCAGAGACCCAGAATTCCCCTCACCACCCTGCATGGGGTGGAGGGGGGCAATAGCCTCCTACTTGAGCAGCTTGTACTGTAAATGATGGGTTTGGGGGTAAGTAGAGTGTGGAGCAACAGATGCTGGGGCCAGATTTGGTTCCCCTGCATCTTGAGAACAGCCTCTCCTGTTCACTTGGTGCCTTTAACCAGAGCTAGGGAAGCTGCAGAGAAGAGATCTGAAGACCAGGATGCAGAAGGTAATTAACTACCTTTGTAAGATATTCCAGAATGTCCAGATTCCCCAGGAATGCCTTTTCCTAGGGGCTGATCCCTACAATTAATGTCAGTTAACATCAAAATTCATTTGTGTCAAAATCTAAATTCCCTTGCAGTAGTCTCAAGGCAGACTACACCTCAGAGTGAATTTGTTTCAGCTCTTTTGCTCAACAAAGGCATTGATTTAAAACAAAAGACAAGATGGTACCTGAGAAGATCATATTTTCAGAAAGGCCCCAGAAACAGAGGTTGGAAAGCACAAGGCAGCCTGTTTTACTTCACTTTGCTTGGAGTCGGTCCAGATGAGGAATGTGGCCTCTTGCCCACTAAAATTATTGGAGCCAAGTGTGGCTTGAGCCAGCTTTCCAAGAATGTTGGCCACAGGAATGTGCCTTTGAGTATAGCCCAATAGTAAAACAGAGAAGAGTGTGCCCCAAGAGTGGAGACTTTGTATTAACATCTGTCCAGCCATCCTTTGCTGTTTTTCCTGCTCCTCCACACCCTACAGGTCATCTCACTACTAGAGAAGCATTCTACTAAGCCTGACCTGGGGCCAGAGGATCTCTGTGGTGCCAAAGACAACTATTTAGTCACTGTAATTAATAACACACATTATGTACTTTCTATATGCCATCATGGTATGGTGGTTTCAGTGAAATGTCCCCCAAACGTCTTGGACATTTGAATACTTGATCTCCAGTTGGTGATTATTTGGGAAGGACTAGGAAGTGTGGCCTTGCTGGAAGATGTATGTCACTGGGCATGGGCTTTGGGATTTCAAAGACATACCCATGTGCAGTGTTCGCTCTGCTTCCTGTTTGTGGTTTGAAAAGTGAGCTCTCAGCTGCTGTTCCTGCCACCTGCCACCAGCTCCTTCCATCCCACCGTCATAGGCTCTAACTGTCTAGAACTGTAAATCCCAAATAACCTTTTTCTTCTATATGTTCTATTGGTCATGGTGTTTTGGCACAGCCATAGAAAAAGTAACTAAAATGGATGAATCAGAACTCCTGAGCTAAGTCTATTATTAGGCAGATAATAAAGCTGAGGCACAGAGAAGTTAGGCATTGTGCGTGGTCACATGGTTTGAACCAGGGCTGCTGGAATTAAGCCCATGCAAGATGGGCTCTTAGCCAAGAAGCTAAGCAACCCTTAGGATGAAGAGTCAGCCCGTTAACAGGAAAACATCTGCTTCCCTCTGTGGCTTCCTCCTCTCAGCCTCATCCCTTATGATGTGACCTGACACAAGCATTCCTTCCTTCTCCCTAGACAGAGGTCCTATTGTGTCCACGAAACAACTTCTTGAAGGAGAGACAGACCCAGAGCTCAGTCACTGTTAATCCCGGTGTGACAAAGTTGCCCACTTGACAGAGGCAGACTTGAGCCCCATCCATTCCTGAGATGAAATATTGGTTCTGACAAGGGACTTGAGGCCATGGTAGGCTGACAGTATAATACCCATGACCTTAAAGAGTGTCTTTCAGCCGCAGCAATAAGGACAGGATAATTTTAGAACAGCTTCATCTTTCCTACTGGCAGATAGAAACCAATTGTGTCCCTCTGCACCGAAGCCCTTAGACCCTGCCAAGAGCCACAGACCTCAAAATGCAGAGAAAGAGTTTGGGTCTCTGGGGGAGCAGGACTTGGGGAACCCACCAGTTGTAGTGTCAAATTCCAGATCTGCTGCGTCTGAAGAAAGACACTTCCTCCTTCATGACTGGAATGAGGTGGTGACCTGGGGTCTGTTCAGCTGCACCACCTCCTAGTGCAGCTCTCAGCTCTGAGGAGGCAGCAAATGGAAAAGAAAGGAGAACCTGTTTGATCTCTGTAAGCATCTCTTGCCCTACCAAGTCTCCGCTGTGGTGCCTTCTGTTTCTACACACCTTCTCTTTTCCATTTTTGACTCCAGAGGCTCTTCTGCTCTGAAAGAGCTCGGTTTTCTTCCTATTTCTAAAGATGTGTTTTATTTAGGTGTGTGGATCAAAAGCCTTTTAGGACACGGTACATCATTAACATTCCCAATTTTCTGGACCTTAGTTTTGAATGGGAAGACCTCAGGTCTCTAACTCTCTTTTCTTTCTTGAGCCTGGCTTATCCACCCACCAAAGCCCAGACCTAATTGATGGCTGGCAGGAAAGGTCAAAGTGCACACATGCACACACCCTTCCCACAAACCTCTTCCACAAGTACCAGGGCCTACTAAAGATAACAGCACTTCATTCTCTGGTTATAGCTTCCACATAGATGAGGTACCTCACTCATAATAATCTTTAGAACTCAAGGAATACGATCCCTAACCTCAGCTCTGGGTAAATTGTAATTGACTCCACGGGGCCACAGATGTCCAATGGGTAGATCAAGTGCTCAGAGAAGGACAGCTTATCATCGTGATGCTTCCCTTCCTAGTTGGCACTTGGGCTTCTAAGAAGTTATCTCCACTTAAATATTTTTAAGAAGGATGCAGAGTCACTCATGACAAGAAAGCTAATTCTATTTTTTAAACTTTCTCCATCTTTGCTTATATGTTTTGTGAACTTGAACAATCTTGGCACCTCTTTGCCTTCATTTCTTTCATTTGTAAAGTGGGAATAACAAAAACTACTGGGAGAGAGGGATGGGACTGGACTAACTAAAACTAAGGATGTGTGAGAAATTCTTTTGAAAACCTACTACTTTGTAAGTATATATATATATATATATATATATATATATATATATATATATATATATGAAGGCACCTAAATATAAGTACTTTGTATGGGTGGACAGTGCTACTCCCAGAAGGCATGGGTTATTAAATAAAAAACACAGCACTAGGTATGTTATATAAGTTATTGGTCAGGGAGGCCACCAAGATCCCCACCTCAAACAACACAGAAAACCCAGAATATCACCAATGCCTATGGTTGTCCGCCATAACAGCATAGTAAGCCCCTATTGCTGAAGATAGTAATATCTTAAGTGGAGAACATAGATGAAAAAAGCTGAAAATGACTAGGTAGGAAACTTCCTCCCTGTGGGCTAGTTTTCATGGTGCAAGCTTCTGGGAGGTGAAAAGCCATCAACAGTCTCACCTAGTATGCTAAAATATATAACAGTGGGTCTGTATGCCATAATCTGGACCCAAGAGACAAGATATGTCCATCAGTACAATAATGGAAGGGTGTTATGAGGATAGCCAAATTCTTGGATCTGAGGCTAGATCCACAAGAGGAAACTCATGTCTGATACTGAAAACCTGATCAAAGAGCCATGGCTGGTGTGCTCCTAAGTCCTGGAAGGAAACCTACTAATGTTATTTTTCAAAATACTCAAACTGCCTTCTAAAATCTCAAAATCTCAACTTTGATCAGACTTCTATTTTGTACCGGGCAGCAGTTAATGCAGAAGCTCATAACTGGTCAAAGAGCTGAGCATAAGTGACTGTTGAGCCCTTTGCCCTAAATCCCCAGTAACCTACTACCAAGACTCATGAATGTCATGGATGGGGGAGGGCACAGGAGGAATGTAGGAGCTGGAGAATGGGGAGGAATATTATAAAAAATTGTCTTCTATACCTGACAAGACTGTTGCACTTCTCAACTCACAGCTACCATGGTTACCCACGTAAGACCTGTACAAGATCCAGCCAGTCAGCATTCTGGCATGGACAGCGGAGGGACTCACAAGGCCCCATCCCTAGCTAAGGAACTATCAGCAGTTGATAATAAGATTTAATTGTCTTCAGGAGTGTGGCCCCTGGTGGGTGGCCCATACTCCAGTGAATGGCCCCATCCTCATGCCAGTAACAGTAATTAAACTTAATGAGTTACTAAAGATAATGAGGAGGAGGAAGAAGAGAAGAAAAATTAAGGTAGAAAGATGGGAGGTTGGAGTGGGGTCCTGGGAGACAGGGGAGGGTAGATGGGAGGTAGATACGATCAAAATGCACTGTAAATGTGTGTGAATTTGCTAAAGGATAAATTTAAATTTTATTTTTTAATTACCCATCTCCAGAGCCGGTATAACAAACAAATGTGCAACTCTTTATACTCTGCCGTAGGTAACAGAACCAGCTCTGGGCAACTTAATCAACGATAAGCTGCCCATATTCTAAAGAAAGACAGGGTGCTCAGAAAATCAAGGACAAAGGGAGACTCTGGGGGTGAGGACAGGCAAGTCCTTCAAGATATCCCTGTCTGGATTAACACACTCTAGTCATTGACCACCCTTTTCCCCCTCAACCTCAAGCTTCCTGCTTACAAGAAAAGAAGCCCATGGACAGTTTGGTCTCTTTACAGTACAGACACAGAACTATGAGTTACAGTAAAAAGACTAAAATAAGGCCCAAAGCCAGGCATAGTGATGTATATACATTTAATCTCAGCACTCAGGAGGCAGAGACAGGCAGATCTTTATGAGCTCGGCCTACATAGAGAGTTCCAGGACAGCCAGAGCTACATAGAGAAACCCTGTCTCAAAATAAAATAAAGCCCAATACTACTACTTAAGGAACAAAATAGGGGTCTTAATGACCTAACCTCCAATTCTCGCCGTACCTGCAAATACAGGCCTCCTCATTAAGTGAACTAGGCCAATTCTGCCTATTCCTGAGTGTAGGTTTCACCTCCCTGGTGGCCTGTGACATGATTTACATAATCCAACCACACTCTCGCATATCACAGACACACCTCACCCTCTTCCTCTACAAATTTGCCTTCATAGACCCCTTCCCTTTCATGCTATTCCCCAGTCTCAGGGCAATCCCCACCCCTGCCTTGCGGTCCTATGGCCTGAGGCCTCCTCCTCCCCAAGACTGTGACAATGTATGAATAATAAAATACAGGTGATCTCATTTCTCCTGTGCTAGCCATCGGAATTCAGCTACCCCAGGCCCCAAATTGGGGAATCTCTCCCTCACCAACAAGGTGAAAACAAATGGCCCACAGGATTACATTCGTGGGAAGATGCATGTGTCCCAAAGGAAAATCAAGGTGTTGTTATCAGAAGATCCGGAGGAATAAAAGACGAGGAAAACAGCCAGCGACCTTTCCATGCATCCTGACACAGGCTTCCATGATGCACAAAAAATAGATTTTTGTTTTTGTCTTTCTTTATGTTTTATATTGGTTAAGACAAGGCCTCACTAAATAGTAGGGCTGGCCTCCAGGCTTACAGTCTTCTTGCCATAGCCTACAGAGTGCTGAGATTACAGGCCTGTACCACAGCACTCATCCAAAAGTAATGTTTTAATGTTACATAGTGGTCCTGCTGTTTCTACACTGTCACGGCAAGTCAGCGAAGCATGTGGAAGGATGCTTCCATGGCTGTATTCCCCATTTTATTGATTATGCTTTGTCCTCCCTCCCACCAACCTTTCTACATCATCTTCAACGGAGTTACATCTGGTTCCATGAGATCTTGCCTCCAAAAGAGAGAGAGAAGAAGTTGAGGACAAGGAAGAGGAATCGGAATGGAGGATAGCACCTCTGCTAGACGCTCCTCTGATGTGTTATGCCCTCCAGATAAATTAAAAACTATTTCTGGAAAGGAATGACCTTCTCAGTAGACAGTGAAGCTGTTGTGTTCTAATCACAGGTGACAGGGAGAGTCCTCTGACCCCAAGCATCAACTTGTTGTCTATCATTCTGTCATTAAAATGTCATTCTCCCAGATTTCAAGAGTCCTCTTCCAAATGGCACAGGCCCCACTTTGTCAGCAAGTGCTTCACCTTGCAGAGGTTTGCTCTCCTTAGCAGAGAACAAAATAGGACACTGACTGGGTACCTGAGTGGAAACGGAGCACCTGACTGGGACAGGACCCAGGAGAGTGGAAAAGAGGGCTGAAAACTGGCCAGGGGCCCACACCTCTGACAAACATCAGGACTACTAGCCAGTGGGCCAGTGCCAGCCAGATCCCCCACCCCCACGTGATGTGGAGCTGCCTGGCTCACTGGTTAACTGTTGTCTCCTTACTGCTATGTGCGGGAAGCCTGAGACTTGGCATCTGTGTAAATACAACGCTCAGATACTGGGCATGATTCCAAGCCGTCCAGACTCAGCTCAGAGGCTGGGAGCTCAGTTTCTTAAACACAGGAAACCCCAGCCCTATCCTAATACTTGGACTTAGTAATCTTCAGAAATCAAAATTCTTGTGAAGGCAAAGACAAGGTCTCTATGGCAGCAGAACACAAATAACAACAGTAAGGGCTGTCATTTTTGAGAGGTTATTAAATTCTGGCAACTTGATGAATAATATCTGGTTTTCCCCTTATAACCAACCCCTTGCAGGTGGACTCCGTATTCCATTGGAGACATCCGAGTCCAGATAGTAAGTAGGAGCTAGAATTTAGTTCTAACTCCAAAAGCCTCAGTAATATCTGCTCCCTTTGGAAAAGGATATGATGGAGTGCCGTCATGCCCCAACCATGCTGAGAAGGTTAGCCACGCTCCCATAAACCCCTAAAAGGTGTTAGGGTTCTCTTGACTGTTTTACTCAGGTTTCTTTCCCGCTTTTTTGTTCATTTTCTGTTGACTTTCTTGCTTGTTTTGGTTTTTCAAGGCAGGGTTTCTCTGTGTAGCTTTTTCCTGTCCTGGACCTGGCTCTGTAAACCAAACTGGCCTCCGACTCACAGAGATCCACCTGCCTCTGCCTCCCAAGTACTGGGATTAAAGGTGTGTGCTACCATCACCCTGCTGTTCCACTGCTTTTTTATATCAATCCATCGACCACACTTGACCTCATAACTTGGGTCTCAGAGAGCTCTGTCAGCTAAGAAAGTATGCATCCCTTTCCATTTGTGCTGGATTCCAACTTGATCCTTTTCTTGTGTCCTTTGAGAGCCCTTATTAATGTATCTTCTCAATGTGTTCCCATATCACCCACAGCTTGAACATAAAAATGTCTGTGGCTTAGAACACCATATGAATAGCGTTTACACCTTTTAAAATCGTGGGCATCCTTTAAAATATCCACATTTTATAATAAACAATACCATGTAGGGTGTTCCAACAGAGAAGCATTCTTTACCTTCTGTTCGTCTATTGTAGTCATGGAGACCTCAGAGTTGGTTGAAATGAACAGACAAAATTAAAACTTGCATAAAAAGTTGGTGGGAAATAATGCTGACGGTTTCTGTCTCAGCTGTTTGTGTGTGAGGATGCCAATCATGCTGCAGGAATCGCTTCATCCTGATTGTGTCCTAAGGTGGGGTGTAGACAGGTGCTCCTTTGCCTGAAGATGCCCACAGGACTCCAGCAAAGACAGAAGGGGATAAGCCGTGATTCACTAGAATAGGGGTTAAAATTTAAAAAAACAAAAAAAAAAAATGCCTCTCCCTTCATTGTTTGGCATCAGACTAGCTACGCTAATTATTAAAATCTAATATTTAACCAGAAAGCAACTAAGATTAAATCTCAGGTCACATTCTTGAATTTGCTGCCTTAAAAAGAAGGAGGAGGAGGGGTGAGATGGCTGAGCAGGCAAAGGTGCTTATCACAAAGATGTTTGCCACAAAGGCCTGATTACTTGAGCTAGATCTCTAGGCCCCACATGAAAAGCAGAGGACCAACTCCCAAAAATTCACTTCTGACCTATACCTCTCTCTCTCTCTCCAAATATATATTTAAATTTTAAGTTGGGCATTGTTTTTGGTTTTGTTTTCTAAGGAAAAAAGAAAGAAACGGAAGGAGTGACAGAGGGAGAGAGGGAGAGAGGGAGAGAGGGAGGGAGGGAGGGAGGGAGAGAAAGAAGGACACTTCCTGGCCTGCTCTGTGTCACTCACCTTAGTGAGAACAGCTGCCTCAGATACCTCACACTATTGCCACAGGACATCTGTAAAACACAGATCTGATCATTTTCTCTACACTGACCACGGAATGAACGAACAGGAAGCTTCCTGCTGACACGCGGCCTCTGGGATTTGGTCTTTCGCCTACTTTCCTGTCTCATCCCCACTCAACCCCTACTGCATTATGTGGTATAACAAGCCATTAGCAACAAGCAGTTATTTAGACACACAAGCCGTTGTCCAAGTCACTTCCTTTGCCTGGAACTATCACCTCTCCTCTCCAGCATACATCCCAACCCAGGCTAGGCCAGGAAGGTCTTTGTGAATCTCTCTCTCTCTCTCTCTCTCTCTAGTATGTGTGTGTGTCCCTGTTCATATGTGTCCCTCTCCCCTCTCCTTTTCATGAACATTTTTTACTATCATGGGCTTGCATTACCATGCCAGATTTATGCCATGCTGGGGACCGAACCACAGGCTTCGTTTGTTCATGCTAGGCAAGCACTCTACAGGCTGAGCTGACACTTTAGCCATGGTTACTTTTTAAGGGGAACTTCTACTAATTGCAAAAGAATTACACAAGTGTAGTGGGTAGTGGATTAATGATGTTACATTGTAAATAATTGTCCCGCCTATGAGTTTAATAAAAAGCGCTGATTGGCCAAAGGCAGACAGGAAGTGTGGGCGGGGCTACCAGACTAAGAAAACTCTGGGAACAGGAAAAATAGAGCAGAGATGCCAGAGAGAAGCCAGAGGAAGCAGAGGACAACTATGCTGCTCTGAGAAAAGGTACCAAGCCCACATGGCTGAACAGGATAAGAATCATGGGTTAGTTTAAGGGTAAAGAGTTAGCAAGTTATATTCCTGGGCCTTTGACCAGTCAACCTAAAATTATTGTAAACGGTTGTGTGTCTCTGTGGACCTGTGGGTCTTCAGGTCCCAATCCTGAGACTAGGCCCAAAAGTCCGGGCCAGAAACCTCATACCACACACAAGCAATATGTTTTTTAAAACACATACAAACAAAGAAATTAGAAATACATTTAATCCTATTACCCATAGATAGGTCCTGTTCACATTTTGACCTATGCCTTATGTTCTTCCTTATTTGCACATATGAGGACGTTTTCTTCACTTCTGAGACAGTGCAAATGTCAGTTCCTATAAGAAGCCTTTCTTACCTTCCCTCCTCTTCATCTCCCTACATGGAATCTTCTACTCCTACTCACCCTTCGGGTTGCCATTTAAATGTCTCACTTGGGACAATCCTTTCCTGGTCCCTATAATAGACTCCACAGCTCAGTTACTCTCCCAACAGCACATAATCTTTTCCTCACCCAACATGATCTGCATTTGTAACTGGACACATAAATAGTCAACCTTTTCTTCATCTGAGATTTTTAGCATCTTGCTGGTTCATTTAGTCTAATAGAAAGAGGAAATGGCTGCTTTGCCCCTTCACTGCCAACACAGAGACAAGACAGACATAAAAAGTATGATTAAAGTCCACATTTTCAATGCACTATAATCTTTCAGTATTCCTAAAGGCACAGGCTTGCATACAAGACAACTGTCATCTGAGAATATCAGCAGGCTTGGAGTTCAGTAGGTCGAACACGGGGCCTCAAATATTGATAGTAAGCTGCACTGATACTTCCTTCCAGGGACCATACTTTGAGAAACTCTGTCTTAGACCATGATCTAGCAGGCCAGGGAGAAGCCTAAGAGCCATGTAGAATGTAGATTTTAGTTAGGAAGTTGAGAAGTCTGATGCAGGGAAACAGCACAACGACCGAAAAGTGTAATAGGCACCAAAACCATACTTTATTTTTTTGCTGTCTCAAATAACTTTTGAGATGGGCATTTATTATGCCCATTTACCAATAAAAATATTGAGATTCAGAATAGTCAATAGTCACACCACTAGTGAGTTCAGTAACCTGAATTTAAACTTCTATCTGTATGGCTTTTGTGGACAACGCTCTTGGCTAGAATTTATTTTAGAAGCTGGGTTTGAATTCTAGCCCCATGACTCATCTGGCCTTCAATTCATTACCCAAGATCAAGTACAGATGATACCACCTGACTTTATTTTTGTGATGATTAGTTGAAAGTACATATATTTTAGAGTTAGGCAGAAAAGTATGCTTAGGACTTATGTGTGAATTGATAATCCACCTCATCTCTCCAACTTCAACTCCCTCAAAGACATAAAGAACTTCTAACATTCATCTCAAAAAAATTTAGAGCCATCAGCTAAGGAGATGATAAAGCACTTGCTGCATAAGAAGGTCCTAAGTTCAGTCTCCAGTATCCACATAAAAGTTGAGCATCAGCACACCTATAACCCCAGCAACAAGAAGCAGACACAGGACAATCCCTGGAGTTCCAAGACCAGCCAGCCTAGTGGAATCCGGGAGCTCCAAGTTCACTCAGAGAACCTGTCACAAAAAAATAAGGTTGAAAGTGACGCAGAAAGACACTTGACATTGCTTTCTATACACCAGAGGGAGGGAGGAGACAAGGGGGGGAGAGAGAGAGAGACAAAGACTGACTGACTGATTGGTTGAATTAGTGAAAACCCGGAGCCAGATAGTGGGGAAAAGCTGAAATCTCAGAGAGATAAACCACAGCCATTCTTCACCCACTCCTGGAATCCTCTGACTGCCAGTGTCTCTGCCCTCAGCTTGGTCTAGCTGACCTTCATGGCTTGGCACTGTGGTTGACTCTGGTATTTCAGGCTATTTTTATTGAATAGAGCACCACAAGGACTAGCATATGGTAAAACAGCTGTGGCTAATGATGTATGCTAAAACATCCAAGACTAGTGTATGGTTTTAAAGAAAAAAAGAAAAGCCAAGGCCAGTGGATGGTAAAACAGCTGAACAGCCATGGACAATGATGTGTGGTAAAATAACAGCCAGGGCTGGTGTACGGCAGGAGACATGTGGGTGAAGAGATCTATTCCTAGCTCTATGACTGGGGACACTCACCTATAAACTAAAAGCCTTGCAGAATATCTAGGAAGACCAAATACACTGTGAGATAATACTCAGACTGCCCTCCACACTGCAGTCATATGCAGTCCGGTGAAAACACACAGTATCTTGTTAGAATAAAGTGAAAAGCACTTTCCCCCTTCAACAGGAAAAACTGAAGCTGGTGTTGGAAGAAGCATGAGGAAGACAGATGAGGTGACTAGAAACATCAACAATTGTCTGATGGAAAAGAGGCAGGCTCGTTTTTCTTTCTCACGCTGAGAGGGCCTCTTTCCTTTCCAGGTCTACATCTGGTGCTTTAGGGTATGTTAAGGGACCCTCACCAGTGGGCTAGCTCCCAGGCTCTGCAGTCACCCTCAGCTTCCATCCCTGCTGCAATTTCATCAGATAATATACCACCATCTGAATGACAGCACCCACTTGCCTATTAACTATCTTGTCATCCTGCAAGAAAGTAAACTCTGAGAAAAGAAAGATGTTTCCTGTCTTTATCCCTGGTATGTCCTCAATCCCCAAACAGTCCCTGGTGGACAGTAAGTATATTTGCTGCTAATTACATGTATATTGAATAAATGAAGAGATAAATGAAGATATATTTAAATAACAGAAGCACACACATCTCTTTTTCCAAAACGTAATTTTTATTGAGTGAGATAGTAATCCATTTACCCTAATAATACATTTAGTTGAATTTCACCAAGGAGAGCCATTGTGAAGGACTTGTCTCGAGAATTTAAGCCCATGAAGAGTTGTCTAAATTGCCCAGGGATATACTGAGCCTCAACTGAGAGACCAAAGCACCCCAGCAGAGAGCATGTTGTAAGATCTAAGAGATTGGAGACACATAAGGCTCCAGGACACACCAGTGTTAAAGAATTTCTCTGAGTTTAGCCAGGTTCAGCCTCCAGATGTGCCCCACAACCATGGGCTTGCACCTGACTCCTAGAAAAAGTGAAAGCAAACCTCAAAAAGTTCTGATGGACTCAATAGTTCCAGAAAGGGGACAGCTGATGTGTGCATTTGAAAAGGAAAAGTGTCAACGATGATCTCAAATCTCAAGCAGCACCTTGGCAACTTCAAAGGCTTTAAAAACATCTTGTAAGGCAATGTAGCAACACCTCGGGGTAACATTAACATCATTTACTAAATCAGTCATGCCTTGGTAAATGTCAGAGATGGAGCTTTGTGTAGATATCATCATAACCTCAAAGACACAAGCTAAAAAGGAAAAACTATTGGAGCCCATTTAACAGTGAAGGGGCTGGGTTAAGCAGCACAGAGTCCACAGCCCTTAAACAGAGAATCTTTAGAGAGACTAGAGAACAGAAATATCATTTCACTGAGCATAAGGCACTCAAGAGACTGTAACAAGAAGATTGCCACAAGTTCAAAGCCAGCCTGGTATATGTATTGAGACTGTCCCAAAAAATAAACAACAAAAATTAATACTCTTTATAGCAATCAGAACCATCTCTTATAATAAGTCTTCTTGTGGTGTGATCACTGTAATATGCTTGCTCAGAAAGGTGAAAAGAGAGTAACCCAAATAAAATTGGGCCAAAAGTTAAGAAACTCTTCACTTTAAATACAGCCTCAATTCACTGACTTATTATGTCTTAGGTGCTTTTCTATTATGATAAAACATCATGACCAAGGCAACTTATAAAATAAAGCATCTAATTTGGAGTTCACAGTTCCAGAGGGTTAGAGTTCATGACCATCATGACAGGGAGCATGGCCGCAGGCTGGCAGGCATGGCACTGAGCAGTAGCTGACAACTTACATCTTCATCCACAAGCATGAGGTAGAGTGGAAGAGAGAATAATGTGGACTTTTAAGCCTAAAAACACATCCCCTGACACACTTTCTCCAAGAAGGCCACACCCCCTAATCCTTCCCAAACAGTCCACCAACTGGGAACTAAATATTCAACATAAAACCCTATAGAAGCCTTTCTCTTTTAACCACCACAACATATTAGAAAAACACACATATATTCCAAATCTGATATATGAGAATCACAGGGAAATGGGACATCCTAAAGAACTGTCTAACGGATTCAGAAATAGATGTGACATGCTATATTTCGAGTAAGAACTTGCTTAAAAATACTTTTAAAATAATTTTTAATTGAGTTGATGGAAAATCCCTTTAATCTCACACTCAGGAGGCAGAAGCAGGCAGATTTCACTGAGTTTCAATCCAATCTGGACTACACGGCAAGTATCATGCCAGTCAGGGTTACACAGTGGGAACCTATCTCAAAACAAAAAGAAGCCAGGCATGGTTTGCATGCCTTTAGTCTCAGCACCTCGGAGGCAGAGGCAGGTGAGCCTCTGTGAGTTCAAGGTCAGCCTGGTTTACCTAGTAAGTTTCAGGACAACCATGCCCATGTAAAGAGATGCTTTCTCAAAAAACAATAATAATGAGCATCATCATTATTATTATTTGTTAGATTAAACTATATGGTTCTGTTTTATGGATAATAGAGATTTATTAAAATATAAATTGGGGAGATACATTCACAAATACAGAAAGGAGTAAACAGCCAAAGTAGTTCTCTGTCCTGTCCAGGAGCAGTGCCTTGGCCGGTAGGTCTCCGACCACACCCAAGAAGAGGCTCCAGACCCCTATCCCTCATCTTATATCTAGTTACATAGGCAGGTAAAGAAGCACCAAGGCAGCCCAAGTTCAAGGGCAGGGCAAGTCCCACCACACTTCTCCTTTTTGCCTAAATAAGAAGGTTCTAAACTTAATATAAACTATATAAAATAAGAAAGATAGTCAAGTATTGTCCAGGAGAAATAGAGAAAAACATAAACAAATTGGAATACAACATCAAGCAAGAAACATATACTAAATGTCCAGAATATTGGTAAGTGGCAAAATATAGAGGTTACTCCAAAGGCTGTCCTATCCCAAAGACTCTGGATCTTATACTTAATATGCTCTTAGCTAAGATATGAAATGGTTGTAACTGTGGCTATTTAGTTTTCAAGCCCATGAAAGACCTGAGAAGGAAAATATATTACCTAAGTAAGCAATAAGTACAAGCAAGCAACTTTCAAAACTTAGCAAGAAAAGATAGAGAGATCTGGCTGCCTGAACAGTTACCCAAAGCTTTTCTGCAACATTGGAGCATTCAAATTTTTGGCTATAGGCCTAGAATATCTGCCAGCCCATTTTCAGAAGCGGGGTATTTTGAGAGTTTGTCTTACACTGTCTTGGCAGGGTTCGGCAGTCTCTTATCCTTTGCCTCGCTTGTCTGGATTGGACAGTGTGCTACTGTCAACAGTCTAGGCAAGGACAGTTCTTTGCCCAACAACTATGGCCCATCCCAACTATCTGCCATAGTGACTAAGGTCTTTCACACTCTTTCTGGTTTCAGCTGCTCACTCCTCATCCTCCCAACATCCCATCCTTACACTGGTTACCCAGTCTCCTTCCTCCCCATCCTCATCTCCAAGGCTGAGGGCCTTATAGAACAAACTACCCTTCCTCCTGATAAGGGAATAGCAATGCTGACCATCAATTTCTTGCTTCACAGAAATCAAAGCCAGGAAAAAAAATTGCAATTTTATAGGTGAGGACAGGGAAAAATTACTCTCTAAAAAGTCATTTATACATTATAAATGCATCTTTACAAAAGGTACTACACTTCAAAAAAAGAACAAAATTGATGCAAATGTGGAAGAAATAAAAGAACATCTTAAGAGTAGAAACATAAAATTGCTCCAAAGGAAAGCTTTATTTGTCATTTACATATATTGAGGAAAAAAAAGAAATCTGTTATGAAAAAATTAAAACAAATGTGACATGTTCATATGCCCCAAGCCACTGCTAGACAAGTATTTAAAATATGTATGTACTCTAGGTTAGCCCATTTTACTAACCATAGGTTCTAACTAGTTTTCATAATGGACCCCAATTTGAGGGTTCTTTACTCAATTTCTGCCTCTTCCAAAAGCTACTTCTCTTTGAAACGATTTGTTCAATTTATTACTGAAAAACACCTAAACTCTTTATTCACAATATCAATCTTCAAAAAAAAAAAACAAAAAACAAAAAACAAAACAGATCTTAAGATCAAAAATGCTTTTTCTAGATTTTTCTTTCACTTCCCATTGTCTCCCCTCAGGCCTACATATTTCTATTACAGAGTACCAGAAATTACAAATATGTTTTTGAGAAATGATTATATCTAACCTCGACCAGCATAGGAAAATAGTGAGTTATAAAAAAATGGCATAAGTTCAAAAGGTTTTTTTTTTTTTTCACTAAAAAAAAAAAAAAAAAAAAAAAAAAAAAACCTTCTCTAATGTGTTGGACAGACGCTTCCGGTCCGCCACTGAAAGAACCCATTTGAAGGGTAACACCTCACTTCTCTGCTCAAGCTCTTAGCTCCCTAATGGCTACCAAATAAATCCTATTTCCAACATTGTCCCCATTGCCACCATTTGACAGGACAAAGGCACTTCTGAGTTCTGAGCATGCCCAGTGCATCCTTCTTGCTCCCAGGGTTCTCTCTCTGCTTCATCACGTGTGTTTATCAATAGCCTCTAGAGTTGCCTGGTGACCCTTCAGTTCTCCCTTGGTTTATTGGTTACCTTTTTCACTGTTGTAGCAAAATACCTGACAAAGTAACTCAAGCTTCCCCACCATTGGGAATTCCTTCCGTCCCTCCCTCCCTCCCTCCCTCCCTGTCTCCCTCCCTCCCTGTCTCCCTCCCTCCCTGTCTCCCTCCCTCCCTTCCTGTGTGTATGGATGTTCCCCCACATTTATGTCTGTGTGCCACAATCCTGCCTGATGTCTGAAGAAGACAAAGGAATATCAGAGCCCCAGAGACTAGAGGAAGAAAGACTTTCTTCCTTGGGCTCATGGAAAGCTAGACTGCAGCCAGAGGAATTCTAGCTGAGGCAGCAAAACAGTGAGTTGTCTGGTCACAGAGATTTGTCTCCTAGGTGATTCTAAATCCAGTTAAAATGGCAATCAAGATTTACCATCATACATGGTTATAATTATATAGACACATAAATATCTGTATATATATGCACACACCTACGTGCACATATATTTATACTTTTAATCTCTTGATTTAGTAAGAACTCCTCTGCTTTGAAGTAACAGAGCCAGCACGGGCAACATGGATCAGCAGGTAAAGGCACGTGCCATCAAGCCAAGAGACCTGAGTCTGATGGGGGAAGGAGAGAAGCATCTCCCACCAGTTCTTCTCTGACCTTCTCATGCAGGCCATCTCACAGATACACACTCATACACACACATAATCATCATAAAAATTTAAAGAAAATAAAGTAATAGCCCACTTTGTTCATTTATTTCACGAATATTTATTTAGAACCCGTGGTGTGCCAGGTTCTAGGAGCTGGGATGTCACAGTGAAAAATTGGAAGCAAAAGCAGGAAAGAGGGAATCAGCTCATGCAACTACAAAGTTAACTTCAGTTCCAGTTATAACCGGATCTAAAGATGTCATCAGAAATGACTCTCTCCCACCTTTTCTCTTAAAAGATACTTCTCTTAAATCTACTTTTGTTGAGAATGCTTTGGTCCTTGTCAGGATTTCTTCACAGAATGATTGAAACGGCCACGGTTGCCATAATGCTGTAACTGTCAAGAGACAAGTAAAGAAAAATGGGTTTTTCCCAGGGAAAGAGTATTTTAGGACTTGCTGAATATGAGGCAAGAATAGTGTGAACTTCTCTGTGTCTATCAGTCACATTCCTGTGTATTAAGTAGCTTCTAGTCCTCTGGAAGATGTCTCTAGGTGCCACATAACCAGTTACACCAAAACTTAATGTCCTAAAACAAAACTGGAAAGCCCTGGGCAGAAGATGCTGCTCATAGTGGAGTGGGAGAGTTTGCACAGTGGATTAAGTGTGAGCTTTCATATTCACACAAGGGAAGGAGAGCTCCAACTTCTGTAAGCTATCTTCCAACCTCCACATACTGGCCATGACACACATACACAGAAGCAGGCACACACATGTACACATGCAGGGATAGCACACAGGGAGGGGAGAGAGGGAGAGGGAGAGAAAGAGAGAGAGAGCTCAGTTAGTTGGTAGAGTATCCATGAAGCCCTGATTCTGGTGAGATCAGCCACTCATTGACACAATGAGACTCAACCAAGCTTTCCATCGCAGACAAAAGGAGACATTGGTTGAGATTTAAAGTAATATAGCCCCATTAAAATAACAAAACTTAAACTAATAACTTATGAATAACATTTATACACATTTCAAAGGGCTCAGGATGGAGGAAGCTATTAATAATTTATGAATACTTAGTTACAAGTCAGCATCTGCCGCAGCTTCCCCAACTGCTGAGAATTCTTCTGGGTCTCTCCTTCCTTCCTTCCTTCCTTCCTCTCTCCCTCCCTCCCTCCCTCCCTCCATCCCTCCCTGCCTCCTATGTGTATGATTGTTCTGCATCTATGTCTGCACCACATGTCTGCCTGATGTCCGAAGAGGGAAAGGGAGCATCAGAGCCCAGAGACTAGAATTACAGTTGTGAGTCCCCAAACAAGTTCTGAATATGAAACCTACATCCTCTGCAAGAGCATCAGTGTTGGGTTTTACTTGTTTTGGTTTATCTTTTTTGACAGGATCTCACAGTGGAGCCCTGGTTGTCCTGGAACTCACTAGGTAGACTAGGCTAGCCTCAAAGTCACATCTGCCCACCTCTGCCTCCCAAGTACTGGGATTAAAGGTGTGTGCCACCACACTCGGCTCAGCCAGTGATCCTAAGTCATCTCTTCAGTCCCAAAAGAAATAACTTTTTTCCACTTTTTCCTTTTATTTTTGAGATTATAATTACATTATTTCTCCCTTCCCTTTATCCCTTCCAACCCCTCCCACATATCTCTGCAACACTTTCTTGGCCTCTTCTTTAAAAGTTGTTGTTATGGACGTGTATATACATGTGTATATACATTATATAAGTATGTGTATTATTCACTGGTGAGCCCTTCCCTGAAGAGCATTTCTCCTTCTCTCCTCTCAGTGTTCCTGAGGCCTCATGGACGTTGCACTGCACATTTCGGCACATTATTGTTCAGCTCATCTTTAGTCAGTCATCTTGATAAGAGCTCATGGGTAAAATACCTTATGGTAAAGACTATACGAGTACAGCTTCTGACATTACTATCTCACAGACATCTCCCTGATCCGCTGGTTCTTATGGTCATCCTCCATCCTGTCCCCCATCCCCCATACCCCCCCATCCCTACCTCCCCTACCCTGCTTCATCTGAAATGTTCCCAGCCTGCAGGAGTATTTTATAGATATATCCGTTGCAATTGGGCTCCACATCCTGAATTTTGATTGGCTATGGTTTTCTGTAATGGCCCTTATCTGTTGCAAAGGAAAGTCTTCTTGAAGATGAATGAGGACTCCGCTTATCTGTGGGTATAAGGACAGGGATTGCGCTGGTTTAGGAAGGTGACGGTGATCGATTCTCCTCCAAGATCCATGACGTCACTAAACCTATGCAGTTGGTTGGGTTTCCAGTACCCGGCAAGGTTTCCCTCTGGTTGAGAGGATATGTTGATGGTTTCCAATTAGAAAGTTGCTGGTTATCCCCAGCTATACAATGCCACTACTGCACCCGTAGGTTATCATGCCATGTGATCATTGGTTGCTGTTGCTGAGTACGACGGTTGGTTGCTTCTCTCCTCTGGTGCATGGAACCTACTGGTATCATGAACACCAGTCTTAGGAAGGAGGATTTCCAAATCAGGAGCCTCTGGGTAAAGTATATGGTGTCTTCAGCAGTAGGAACTAACCTTCAGCCTCTGGGGGACAACCCAGGGCAAAAACAATGGGATGTATGTTTTAGGAATCTTTTGGACAACCTTTAACAACAATTCAAAAGGCTTCTCTCCTTCCTCTCAATTCCATGGGCACCGGGCACACATTTGATGCATAGATACTCATATACATAAAATATGAAAATAGTTTGATTGTTTTTTTTTTTTAAAGAGGTTTTCTCATGCCTGATATAGGAGTTCTTGTTAGGTATTCCTTGGTACTTGGAAGTAACATTGTCATCCCAGATAAGAAAATTTCATTTAAACTATGTATGTATATTTATACAAAGCATTATATGTAGGAATTTTTAAGATAGTAATATGATGCTTTCTGCCTTTTTCAGACCTCCTTACTGTTATTTTACCCTCTTCTTCAGCATCTACTTTCTGTGGAAGCATCCCCCCTTTTTTTTGTGGATCTAAATGGAATTAAGCAACTTGTGCCATCCGTAAAGAGCACCCTCATTTCCCACTTCCCCAGTTAGATCATTTGTGTCCGCCATCCCCTCTTTAATGCTCCCTAACCCCCTGCTCTGTCAATGGTTCCTTTTTATTTTGCTGGGTTTTTTTTTTTTTTTTGAAGTTACTCCAGGATACATACTTCCATCTAAAGATTTGCAGCTAGGAACCTCAGATGAGAGAGAACGTGTGGTATTTGTCTCTCTGGTTCAGGGTTACCTCATTCAAATCTAGTTCTATCCATTTACCAGACTAGACCCTAGAGAACATAAAATACCTTTTAATAGATGCTTATCACAGGTCAGATACATCTCATTTAAGAGATCATAATAAAAACTATTTTAGTATTTTATGTGTATGATCACAATTAAGATCATGGGTTCAAATCTTGCTCTACCACTCTCTATGACCATGGATAAATAACCTACAGTGTCTCTTTGTCTGAGGAAGGAGCCATCAGGAGATTGCCGGAAGAATAAAGTGCGATAACTTACCCAGAGCATGGAGAATAGTACCTGGCCCATGGTGAGCACAATTGAAGGACTGGCTTGTCACACATCTAGGCGGAAGGTGAGCTATGATGAGTTTAGCATTTTCATGACTTGGAGATTTTATCTTTGTGACATTTCAAGGGAGTAAAATCGACATCGTACACTCTATGCAACCTCATAAAATGTGAAACATTTCCACACCTTTTGTGGAAGGCTCGTGATCCAGATGGAACTAGATAACTAAAAAGTTCTCAACAGGTCATTCTGTTTAGTGTTACGAGCTTTAGAACACTGATTAATCATCATAGGAGAATTAAGATATCACCTGCATCCTATTATTTCCAGATTGTCTTCAAGTTAGTGGAATGTCACATAGATATGCACATGTAAGTGGGAGGTTAAGATGGAAGGAAGCTTACTATGCAGTCCTGTCTGGCCTGGATCTATCTTTGTAGGATGACAGGCTCATTTATAGACAGTGCTCTACAGTAATAAACTAATGACTATACAGTCAGAGCTCACAGATGGAGAATGCCAGAAATGATATCCAGTCTATCTCTAGTATTAAAGACTAGTATTCAGCCATGAAGACTTGTGGGCTAAAACTTAGACAGATGGATAAATACCCATGATAATATTAAAGAACACTAAAAAATTAAAAAATAAAGGATAATTATATAAGTAATGTGATCCAAGCCATTTCCATATGAACTCTTTAGATTCTGAGGAACAGAGACCCACTTCAAGCAGGAAAACAGTAAACAGTGAACAATGGACACGATGATATCAGAAAAATCCAAGAGTAGAAACCTGACAGAGCTAAACACGTGAAGGGAAATCAGAGGCAGGGTGGAGTGTGTTCAAGTCCTGTCTAAACGGGAAGACTATGCAGGGTTTCAGTGAAAAAAGCCAAAGGCCAGATTTTAAGATAATCCTTAAAAATTCAATAAGCAGACCAGTTAGGTGGCTCAACATTGACCCTGTTACCTGATGACCTGATCGGGTCCCCACATCCCACAGTAGAAAGAGCAAACCCACCCCTGAAAGTCATCCTCTGACACCTACTTGCTTTCACACTGTAGTGCACGGAGGGGCACACGGGCACACATACATATACAATATACACACAACACACACACACATACATGTACAACACACACAACACAAACACAGACACACGCACCCGCACACACATTTTTTTAAAAAAAAAATGATTCAACAAAGTTAATCAACAGAAGAGCTAACAGCAATTGGATTAAAAATTAGGAGAATCCACAATTTTAACACCAGGGAATAAAGACACGAAGATTAGGAGTTCAAGATCATCCTCAGCTATATAGAGAGCTTGAAACCAACTTGAGTAAACCTGTCTCCAAGGTAATAACTAAATAAATAGAAGATAAAAATAATATAATGCTTTTATTTGATAATGGGAATCAATGGATATTTAAAATAACCAAGTAAATATTAGTAAGACCATATATGTATTGTTTAGAAATAGAAAAATAGTGAGTGTGGTAGCAGGCATATATAGCACCAGCTACTGGGGTGGCTGAAGCAGAGATCACAAGTTCCTGATCAACCTGAGGAATGTAGTAATAACTTATCTCAAGTTTAAAAAAAAAAATTTAAGAGCTAAGGATGACATACCTCAGGACCAGGAGGCTTATCCAGCGTGTGAGAGGCTGTGGAGAATAGAGTCAATTGCCTTCGGGAAATGAAAGTTGGTGAGACAAGACATATCTATGGCTTTCCCCATGATGACTGTGTTATATTTTTTTTTCCATGTATCACTTGAGTGGAAGAATTTATAATGAAAGAGGTGATATTGTTAGAGATATCCTGTCCCCAGATGTGTCCCTGAGATGTTTATGTCGGCACGGAAAGTCAAGACATTGACCTATGTGAACCTTAGCTCCTCAGGAGGAAAGGAAGTGGTGTGGGCTGATGAGTTCTGACAGAATTCTTCCATGTGCCTGCTATCAGAGGGCTGTGCCTTGGCTAAGGTCTACCCAGTATGTTCCCTGACACTAGCAATGCTGAATATTGACAAAAGTGGGAAGCTTCTATTTTTATTTAAAAATCACATCATTCTCCAAAGACAGTGCAGTAAAATTGTTTCTCATTTGCATTTAGTAACTGTATTTTTCTTTAAATATGAATGGCTTTTAAGTATCAACAAAGCACTATTTAAAAGGACCCTGTTCCTTCTCACCACCTATGTGAACCCCCAATGAAGGTATACTAACATACCAATAAGTAACTTTTGTGCATTAAATTTTTCATATAAACTTAATACCTTTTTCTGCTTTTGTTTAATGAATATTTAATTCAGAAATCTATGAAATAATAGGTAATTATGGTGCCACAAGAACACATATGGACATGTAGTTTAAAAAGCTAAGAAAGGTGCCTTGTGCTTGCAGTGAGTTTATAATTTAAACACAATGAGAAAATTTTAAGGTTGCCAATCAAATACTCATCAGAAGACAGAAGGCAATGAGAATCCCATTTCCTCAGGGCACATATGCAAAGGAGATCCTAAAAATAGCACGGGCCAGGTTTGGCAGGTCTTGTTTAGGAAGAATTCCTAGTGTATCTTAAGTGAGCTGGTGAAGGAAATAAGTTTCCCTCGTAGACAACAGAGGCATCTGAGTCTGAGGCTTGGATTGGGGAAAGATGAGCAGGATAATGAGAGCAGGGGGCCTTAGCAGGAGGAGCAGATAGAGCCAAGAAGCTTACATCTCAGGTCTTCAGCCCTTCTCCTCGTATCTTTTCCAGGACTTGAGGTGTGTTACAGTATGTTTTCTCCTGATGTATACACACCTGTGTCTTCTCCAGCTGCAGAAAACATCAGTCTAAGTAATAGTGACATAAGGGTTACCCCCATGGAAGGATAGGGGCATTTTAAAAGAAAGATGGGAGAGTCACGAAGTACTTAGTCACCATGCTCTGCTGCAGCGACTTTTAAAACATGCACACCCCAACACACCAAGAAATAATTCACTTTTCCTGGCAAAGAGTTTGGCCAAATTTAAAAGAGAAATTTTTAGCATCCTTCCAGTAACCTGGCCCCATCCCCACTCTGCCTCACAGAGGAAATCTTTAGGCCAGTAGATATCAAATTTTAACATGCTCAGGAATTTTCTGAGCCTGGTGTGGTGACTCAGTCCCAGTACTTGAGAAGCTACGTGAGGAAAATCGCCATGAATTTGACGTCAGACCGAGTTACAGAGCATGTTTCAGGCCAACCAAGGTTATAGAGTGAGATTCTATCTCAAAAGCAGCAAAGGGGGTGATGGGAGCTAGTCTGATGGCTCAGTGGATAAAGCTCTGTCATTCAAGCATGAAGACCAGAGTTCATAGCCCTAAAACAAATGTATAAGCCAGGAAGACATGGCAGCTTACCTGTAACCTCAGAACAGAAGGGGAGGCCAACAATGAACTTCCCCAGAGCAAGCTAGCTAACCAGGCTAGCCTTCTAGCAAGTCCTGGGCTCAGAGAAAGGAGTCCTTCCTTAACATATCAGACTGAGAATCATGAAGGACATACCTGATGCTGACCTCAGGCCTCTATATGTGCACACACACACATACACACACACACACACACACACACACACACACACGTATGTACACATACTTGAATCTGTATTGTACCACATATATCATAAACATAGATATTATATATAGTATATACTAACACGTATATAATATTACATGATAGCATGCATTATATATATGATAACTTATATAATATTATATTAATGTATGAATATATTAACATTGAGACTATGTAGAGACTCTGGAAAAAGAGAGAGAGAGAAGAGACTAAATGCTATATGTTTTTTAAGAATTTTTTTTATTAGTATACTGTATGGGTGTCTTGCCTGCATGTACCTACGAATACCATGGACATGCCTACTGCACACAGAGGTCAGAAGAGGCCATTTGATCTCCTGGAACTGGCTGTGAAGGCTAGAAACCAAATCTGGGTCCTTTGCAAGAGAAGTCAGTGCTCTTAACTGTAATCGGAAGTTCCTCTGTCCTGCCCAGCTAGTCCCACAGCCATTTAATCCCAAAAATCACACAGAAGCTTGTTATTAATTATAAACTGGCCCGTGGCTCAGGCTTATTGCTGTCTTCCTCTTCCTCTTAAACTAGCCCATGATTCTTATCCACATCTAGCCATGTAGCTTGGTACCTTTGCTCACTGCAGCATCCTCATCTTCCCTCATCTGCATCTGGCTCACATCTGCCATCTGCCTTTCCTTTCCCAGAGTTCTCCTAGTCTGGTTGCCCCCGCCTCTACTTCCTGCCTTCCTTCTGGCCAATCATCATTTTATTAAATAAACACAAGTGAAAAATATTTCCAGCATTATCCCACACTTAACCACTAAACTACCTTCCAACCCAGGAATGCTGTGTGTTTTGCTCATAAAAACTGACAAGTATAAACTATAATAGAACCAAAAAAAAAAAAAAAAAAAAACCCAACTAATTGGCTATATGAAGCCTTTGTGGTGTTTGTTAAATCAAAACCTAGATGGTTGCCATAGGGGGGAAAATCAGAGTCTTGGGATCCTGCTTAAATAAAAGCAGCAAGGAAGGAATTAAATGCCACAGTAAGTGACATGAACAGACTTTTCAACATGATGCTCAGCCAGCCAAAAATGCTGCATACAAACAAAGACACACCCCGTAATGCATGTGTCATACAAGTGGGCCCTATATCCACAGGTTTAACCAATTTGTGGAATCAACCAATTACAGATCAATAATAGTTTTTAATTCCACCTATCTTGAGCATTCATATTTTTACTGTCATTTTTCACCAGGCAATTGTCTGCTATGATTTCAATTGCTGTTACTTCCCAAAGTAACTTGGGAAGGAAAGGGTTTATTTGACCTACAGATTCACATCACTGTTCATCATTGACAGAAATCAGGACAGGAACTAAAACAGGAAAGGAATTTATGCAGGAGCCCTGGAGGATGCTGTTTACTGGCTTGCTCCCCACCGCTTATTCAACCTTCTTTCTTACAGAACCCAAGACCACCTGCCCAGAGGTGGCCTCATGCACAATTGCCTTCTCCTATCAACCGCTGATTAAGAAAATGCTCTACAAGCTTGCCTACAGTCCAGTCTTATGGAGACATTTACTCAATTGGAGTTCCCTTCTCTCAGATGACTATGGCCGGTGTCAACTTGACATAAAATCAGCCAGTGGCAATAAAGTACAACTGCTTATACAGCATTTCCAATGTGTTCCAGTATTCTATGAAACCTAGAGGTGATTTAAATAGTGTGGGAGACAAGATACATAAGTTTTATGGAAATGCTATGCCATTTGGATAAGGAGCATGGGCATCTGAGGATTTCAGAAGCCACGGAGGTGGGAGGTAGGCTGTAAGTCTGAGAACAAATCCTCAGAAGACACCAAATAAATCCATATTATTTTTAGTTAAACCTCACCACCATTCTGAAGCAAGAATATTAATTATATATTTTGGATATTGGGTGTACTGAGCAAGAAGTAATACACCATGCTCAATATTCTAAGAAATTAATTACTGGAGGATTGAGGATATTACAAGGCTGCATTTTAATATGCATCCACTGTTTCTTCTGCTAACATTTGTTAGCTGACAAGGAACATCAAATAGCAAATGCCAGAGCAGGACAAATATAGCTCAGAAAAAAAAAATGTAGGGCTAGAATTTGGGTCTAAGCATGTTCTTGTGTCTAATCAGAATGGTAACGCCCTACAGTGACCTTAACCTATATCTCAGATAGGGATCCTGGTGGTGAGGGACTGCCTGAGTATTGAAGAATCAGCCAAAGTTCAAGGTGAGGAAAAAAGGAATAGTGAGAAACACAGTCAAGTCCACCACCAGTGCCCAGATTCACTATCTGGCAAAATTAGGAATATGTGAGTGACACTGACAGGCTAGAGGAGACCTTAAAGCCAATAAGTGTTCCATTTCTATTCAACACCATGACCAAAAGTAAAGAGACAATTATTGATGCCAATTAATTTATTTTGACTTCACTCTTAATCACTGAGCCATCTCTCCAGCGCCCAGATTTTAGTTTAAAAACGGAAATTGGTCATGATTGTGATCTGACGATCAATGTCCACAAGTGGGTCTTAATGCACTGGAAGCCGAGGAACTCAAGCTTATATTGGTAGTTATGAACCTAAATGCATGCGTCATGGTAGCAGCAGCAGCAGATACAGCTTTATGAGAAAACATCCTTGGTTAGTTGTCTGCATGTTATTGTGACTGCAAATCTGACATCACAAATAAAGATTGCAAATTCTATTTTGTCTTAACCTAGATATTGCCGTCCAGATCTTTGGTTCTACTCACTCAGGGACTATGGAATCAGAACATTATGATAGCAGGAGCACGTGGAAGAAGAGGCTTTCTATCTCACAGCGCACAGGAAGCAGGAGAAATGAGAAGGAATCTAGTGGTAAGAATAACCCTCAAAAGCAGCCATGACCTGCTTTCTCCAGCCAAGTCCCACCCCGAAAGTCTGAACAACTCCCAAATGGACACCACCAACAGGGAACCGAATATTTAACACTTTTGATATTCAAACCAAAGCACATCACAGCTGGATAGATAATATGTGCTCCATCAAATCCATTAGAAGATTCTCGTTGGTAAGTGTCCCCTTTTCAGAGGCCCTGTGCAGACCTTGTCTGCTGAACCTGGGATCTGATGACTTGAAAGAACAGGGCGGGCTACAGACTAGTGCGGTAGATGACCTTACTTCAGTTACATGTCCTTTTATACACGAACGTAACACAGGAAAGGCATGATCATAAAACTGTGATCAGAAAAAAACATGTAAATAAAACTCAGTAAGCATATACTAAATATCAACAGAGCAGCCATTTCCCAGAACTTTCTCAGGACAGACCAATTTAAACACAGTTGCCTGGCACGTACTATAGATTATATCTGGGAAAGCATGGGAGCCAGGCAGAGGCCACATCTAGATTCAGGGTCCACTGGCCAGATTGGTTTCTACAGCTGTGCTCTGAAATCCAACAAGAATGAATTCATCTTATAAATTAGACGTAAATGTTGTCGCAGGAGGCATGGGATCACATCCAATAACAATCCAGGGAACAAAATGCACCTACTAGACGCAAAATGCACCTACTAGACAAAGGCCCTCGTCTTTTTCTTTCCTTTCTTTTTCTGAACCCCTCTTACAGTTCCCCAGGGCATTGTCCACCATGAGTCACTCTCCTGACTGTGTACTGACAGACAAGCTACAGAAAAATATTTGAAGAATCTCAAGATTGATACGGTCATTTTTTTTTTTTATGATGGAGATTAGTCTATGCTTCTTTACTTTGTAGCCAATCCTAAAATGTTACTAACTATTTATGTTGCCTCGTTATAAGGTGTGGATACAAAAGACTAAGTCTTCATCAAGATGATCTTCCTGTAATAGGGTCCATGAACATCAACCAAGGAGCTGAGAGAATTCACCTAAATATTCAAGTTGGGAACCAAATCATCATTAACTTGGTGTTCTTGGGAGGTTTGGGGTTTGTTGGTACTTTGTGTCTGGTCTATAAAAGGGTGGCATTTACTACCACCCATATTTTCTAAAGCAATACTATCCAAAGAAATATATAATGTAAGACACTTGTATAATTCTAAATTTTCTAGAACCATAATGGGATAAGTAGAAAGAAATAGACACATTTAATATTAATTTAGTTATTATTAATTAACTTAAAGGTGAGAGAAGGAGGAGGGGATGAGAAAGCAGCAGAACGCTATGCTGGTGACATAGATCGGACCATGGTGGAGTAGAGGGTCCCACTTTCACTTACAATGTGGTTTTGCTGAGCTCCAGTTCTGATGATGAATTTATGCCTCTGTGGACAACTGACTGTGCCAGGGATGACCCCTTATTGGCTTGATCTTCCTTCTCCACACTCACAGGAGACTTGTCAGAAGGCAGCTCACCTGCTCATCAGGCCAGTTTCGTGACTGGTCCTGATGCCCAGGGTTTACCCCACACACGGTCACAGACAATAACCTCAGGAACCTGCACGGGACTTTTCTATCCCAAAATGCATCCTCTACTCTTCATGTTGATGGCAGAAGTCCGCAGAGGACCTTTGGGGGGAGGAGGGGGTCCATCATTCATTTTGCCCTTTGCCCTGTCTATATATCACCTACATCTTTTCTTCACTTTAATTCCCCTCTTGTTATAAAAACACACTTACAAAAGGAAACTGTATCTCACTACTAAAACAGTGGCATTTTCCGTAAGTAAAAGTTCCCTTAAAAATAACCCCACCGTGAAATATTAAATGCCACACATGTTATCACCTCATGTTGTCTGCGGTTAGTGGTCCAATTACCAGCAGGTCAGAAATACTGGGTCAAGGAACTGCCCCTCTAAAACTTAGTGCCTGCTAAAACATGACTCTAAGAGAGAAGGTGCACAATGCTCACAGATTATTAGCTATGAGCATCACTGGAACAGGGGCAGCGCCTCAAGAGCAGTTCTCACCTCACTGTGCGCAGAAGAAACACAAAGAAACCTATGAAGCATTTTAAAGTCCAGGTCTCACACAAGATTGAGTAAAGTAGGGTTGGACCCTAGTGTCTGTTTTTTCAGCGGACTCCTGGGCTTTTTGGATAATGAGTCAACAACACAAGCTTCAGGAGGCTCTGGGAGGTCTAGAAAGATGGTTGTCCTAGTTAGGCTTTCTATTGCTGTGACGAAACACCATGACCAACAAGCAGCTTCAGGAGGAAAGAGTTTATTTGGCTTACACTTCCACATTGTTGTTCCTCACTGAAGGAAGTCAGGACAGGAACTCAAACAGAGCAGGGTCCTGGAGGCAGGAGCTGAGGCAGAGGCCATGGAGGGTGCTACTTACTGGCTTGCTCCTCGTGGCTTGCTCAGCCTGCTTTCTTATAGAACCCAGGACCACCTGCCCACGGATGGCACCACCCACAATGGACTGAGCCTTCCCATGTTGAGTGCTAATTAAGAAAATGTCTTACAGCTGATCTCCTGGAGGCCTTTCCTCAACTGAGGTTCCTTCTTCTCCAGTGACTCCAGCTTACGGATTAAAATGAAATGGCCAGTGCTATGGCTTATAGGTAAAGCCACCTCCCATCAACCATGAAGATCTGAGCTGGATGCCTGGGACGCACATTCCTGGGGAGAGGGAGAGATCCGATTCCTGTAAGTTGTCCTCTGCACTTCATGTGCACATCATCCATATATACGTTTGTATGTATGTTTGAAAAATGAAGGAAAGCCTTGGGACACAACAGGCCAGTAGCACTGGCAGATATAGGAAGCTATGCTCTGGAATCTAGGCTGGGACAGAAGCAGACCCAGTAGGAAGGAGAGGGGAGGGAAAGGGCAGGGACCTGGGAAACAGTTTGCTCCATCAATGTCACTCTGCTGCAGATTGCAGCTATCCAGATAAACACAACCTAGCCCAACAATCCATTCATCCCATATAAATGCAGCAACAAAATCACTCCTCTGTGGATAATTACAAATAAACCACACAGCCTTAGATGGAATATTTCAGAGAGGTGTGCTTTCCTCTTTCAAAGATAAACAGGTCATGCAGCGTTATCTTTAGGGTCCTGGGAAGCTATAAAAATTTCCACTTATTCATGGAAAACTTATGAAAACGATAAGAGCTTGGTATAAAAAGGGGGAAGAACAGTTATAGATTTTTTTTTTCCCAGTAAAATGGAGTGAATCTGGACAGGCCTCATAGAGAATAAGATAATTCCTAAGCAAAGTCCTCCAGAACAGTCTTCTGTCCATAGAACAAGCTAAAGGCAAGCCTCAGCAGAGACCTGTCTAGAATTTCAAATGTTTTCTGGTCCCCCTCTCTCACAATAAACGTTGTGGTTGGCTGTGCAGTTGGTTTCTACTATTCCCTTTAAAGACTCTGTCTCCATGTACTCCTTGCTCATGTTATTTACCTTCCTGTTATGATAACAAAGCCAGGAGGGCCGGCAAGATGACACCGAGGTAAAGCACTCACCGTATAAGCCTCAGGGCCTGAATCCAATCCCCAGAACCCACACAAAGGTAGAAAGAGAGACGTGACTACATAAAATTGTCCTCTGACCTCCACATGTTCACCATCACACCACACACACACACACTCACACACACACACACACACACACACACACACACACACACCATCCCATATATACAAAATAATAACAATTTTCTAAACTTTGAGAAACCAACCCATAAACAGGAACGGTTGGAAATAACTCACCATTTTCAGAGCTTCTGGATTGTTTGGGGTCTGTCGTCGTCGTAGAAATGGATGGAGGGTCAAAATCACTCACCTCTCTGCCAAAAGAGAAGGCAAGCAAAGGTCGGGGTCCCTCTGCTATCTAAACTCTCCATCACTTCTTTATTATATCACAAGGAAACAAGACAGGGTTTCTCAGTGTAACAGCCCTGGTTATCCTGGAACTCACTCTGTAGCCCAGGACGGCCTCAAATGAACAGAGATCCACCTGCATCTGCCTCCTACCTGTTGGGATTAAAAGCATGCATGCCATCATGCTGGATCACACAAGCAAGCTTTTACCCTTTGACCTTTGGGAAATATATGAGATACGTGCTATAGCAGTGACCTTGTGGAATTCCTGTCCTGTGCCAGGGGCTAAACCACTGACTTGCTTCTAGCTCACAGAGAACAATGGAAGTGAAGTCGTACATCATGTTCTAATCCTGTGGCCAACATCCTGCTCACCAATTCTCCCTTCTCTGGCTCTTTCTACTTGGCTCTCTCTGACAAACCGAGCTTCTGTGTCATACAGTAGGCTGCAGAGAAGCTCCTGTGGCAAGGGATCAAGGGAAACATATTACTTCCTCTGTAATGTACTAAATTTTTTCAAAGCTTGTAGCTCAACCAACCAAAATGTATTCTCTCAGTCCTGAAAGCCAGTAAGTGAGAAATTCATTTCTCTGGGCCAAGATTAAGAAGCTGACAGAACTGTGGTTTTTTGGGAGGAGGACTCTTGCAGACCCTTGCTCTTTCAGCATTCAAGTGGCCATCCACACCCTGTCAGTCATGGCTGCATCTCTCTGGTCTCTCCTTTGTAGTCACATGGTCTCCCTTCTGCGTCTAATTGCCATCTGCCTCCCACATGAAGCCACTTCAGGCAGACAAGAGCCCTCTCTGATGGTTCAAAGTACTCACCTCATCTCACAAACACTAGCTTAGGATGTACTCAGTAGAAAAACTTGCTCAGTATTCACGAAAGTGTGGGTTTAACTTCCAACCAAACAATAATAATAATTGTCATCCTCACCTCATTGCCCAAAAAAAAAAAAAAAAAATCTGCATGATAACATTGTGGAGCATGTATATTACCACAGCTAGAAGTTCTCTTTTAAACACCGCCATTTAAGATTCTATTCCCACAGTGCAGAGATTAGGATCTGCTATCTTTGGAAGTCACTATCTGGGGACGGGCTATGACTCCTGGCTGACAGCTAGGAAGAAACTAAGACTGTCTGGTACCACTGAGGAACAGAGTTCACCAAAGCCCAAAAAGAGAGAGGCTGGAAGCAGATCCTCCCCCAGTCTTAATTTTAAGCAACTAAAACTGGGAAAATTTGCTACACAGCAGCAGATAACTAACAATTGCTTTTCTCAAGGCTCATACAAAGCTAAGTCATTATGTTCTGTATACATGTTTTTAGCATGGCAAGCTAAAATTATATAACTAATAGATGCAGCCTGATATTGTAATAAGAGCACAAGCTACAGAATTAGAAATCACATCTTTGAGTGAGTCAGGTTAACTTATCTGTACTTTGTTTCTATTTATGGTAGGTGGAGAAAATAATACCTTTCCAATTTTATTGTTAATAATATTTAATAAAAAGATTCATGTCTTAAAATATTTTGTAGTCAAAAGTTTCTGGCCCAAACTTGCCCTAAAGTCCAGACCCACAATCCCAAAGCTGTTTATAAAATAATTTACTTGGAATCTTAATATTATAGTAACTGCTGGGCCAAGCGTTCAGGCTTATTATTAACTAGCACTTTCTCTTAAATTAACCGATGATTCTATTTATGTTTAGCCATTTGGTTTGTACCTTTTCTCAGAGCAGCATTTTTATCTCCCTTCTCTGTCTGTCTGGCATCTCCTCTCTACCTTTCCTCTTCCCAGAATTCTCCTAGTCTGGTTGCCCCGCCTCTACTTTCTGCCTAGCTACTGACCAATCAGCATTTTATTAATATGAGTAACAAATCTTTACAATGTACAAGGGCATTATCCTACAGTATCTTCTCAAGATCTGCTATGTATTCAGTGCTCAATAGGTAATATCCTATGTCGGGCATGGTCCAGCTGTCTATCATCCCAACTCTTGGGAAATAGAGACAGGAATACCAGGAGCCTAAGGAATCATTCTGTCTGAAAACCAAATCAATAATAATTCCAGACTGGATATGGTGGCACATACTTCTGATCCTAATGCTCAGAAGACGAAGACGGAGACAGGGAGATTTCAAGTTCGAGGCCAGCCCAGCCTGTCTCACAAAAACAACAAAACATAGTTTATAGGGAGCATAAGGAAATGCCCATTTTAAAATAAAACAGCATGAAATATATTTTGGATTTATCATCTCTAAGAGTTTTTAGTGCGATTATGCCAAGCATGGTAGCATAAACCCATAATGCCAGCATTTGGAATACAGAGACGGGAGAATCACTGCAAGTTGGTGTGCTAGCCTGGTTTTAACAGTTCCAAGCCAGTCAGAGCTACACAGAGAGACCCTGTAGTTGGTTTCGCATGAGAGATCAGACACACAGGAGCAGATGCCACACTAGAGTTTATTCAGGGGAGTTGCCTAGCGGCATGAGGGAGAGACACAGAAGGGAATAGACAGACTTTCATGGTGTGGCTCCTTGTAAGAGAGCAGGTGGGCACAGATTTACATAGCAATGCCTAGGGCCGTGCCTTCCTTAGCGGTATTCTTCCGGTGCCATGTTGGGTTTACCATGTAGCTGCTGTGTGCCGGGAATTCTTACACTTGTCTCACAATCACTCACTTTACACACACACACACACACACACACACACACACACACACACACACACACGTTTTGATAGAATTATGGTTTTCTAAGATCAGTTACCTTGTGTTATTTTGAAAAGTTAAAAAACACCTAACTCCTGCAATGGACATGCCGATGGGCTGTGCCAACACATTGTGAGCGCCCTTGATGTCCTGGCTGGTCTTTCTTCTTCTTTTCTTTCCTTTAACTCGACCCAAGCTAGAGCGAGCCGAAAAGAGCAAACCACAGTTGAGAAAATGCCTCTGTAAGGCTGGCCTGTAGGCAAGTCTATCGGGCATTTTCTTAGTGATTGATGTGGTGGGCCCCTTTGGAGGTGGATCTGAGTTGTGTAAGAAAGGCCAATCAAGTTACAAGGAGCAAGCCAGTAAGCCGCATTTCTCTGTGGTTCCTGCCCTGGCTTCCCTCAATGATGCACTGTAACGATGATCAGTAAGTCAAAAAAAAAAAAATTAAGAAATTTAAAAAAACCCTCCCCCAGTTGTTTTGGTCATGGTCTTGATCACGGCGATAGAAAAAGCAAACCGGGGCTTATGGTGTGCAATCCTGTAATTAAGGTATTGAGCCGGCAAAATAAAGGAATGAAGAAATCAAAGCCAAATTGGTTTAGCTAGAGCCAGGGAAACATTTATTGATGGAGAGAGATGATATAAGCACTTAATCTTAATAAGAGCAAATGAGTAAAGGACCTCGAGACCGAGAATGAGTCTGGAAAACAGCTCGGAGATTAATGGCAGGTCCTTTGTGACAGAGCAGAGAGGCCAGGTCATGAAACAGTCAGGGGAGAGAGTTTCAGAAACGCTTTGTGGGTCACGAGGCTGAAGGTTAATAGTCAGGATACTGAAGGGAGAGGAAGCTACAGAAATAAAAAAGGATCTTCCTCTCTCCTTTCCTCCCTCCCTCCCTCCCTCCCTCCCTCCCATCCTCCCCCTCCCTCTCTCTCCATTAGAACTGCAGGCTCACCCCTACACTTGATAAAGCCTGATGGTCTCACCTCATCCCAAAGAATCTTACATGCTGGGCTCAGTGGCTCCATGATGAGTGGTGGGGGCAGGGCCCACAGTCCCAGGGCATCTGGCTTCACAGGCAGCAGTGTTCTAAGAGAACCACTGATAGATGTTTAAGAGAAAAAGGAAGTGAGAGCTTTCTAGGGGACTCTGGTAGCACTGATCATTTTCTCACTAACGGTGACAGTAAGCAGGAGCTGGGAGAACTGGTGTCCAGATGGAGCCCTTAAAGGCACACCCAAAGCCCACAGGGTCGCAAATATTGCCTAACATGTGTAAAGAGTTAAGTTTTCTTTTAAAAGAAGAGAAACCAAATTTGTCCTCTCCTAAGGTATTACGTATTTTATTTGAAGGTTTACTGCAATCTTCACCATTTCAGACCCTGGGCTCTTCCATAAGCCTAAAAAGGATTGCTGTGGCCTTCCTTTGTGTGCACCAAGGGCTTTTTCCGTTCCTGATGACCTTGACCTCTGCCAGTCTTCCCCTCCCTCCCAGCCAGCCAGCAGGCAGCCAATCCCGAAGCCCTTGCCAGCGGCAGTTACCTGGCTGCAGTGACAATCCCCCCCCCCCTCCTGAAACGGGATGAGTCAGCGGTGGAAAGCAGCTGCCTCTTTCTGAATGTAAGTGGGGAAGGAAGGGCTGACCATGGCTCTTTTTATCAATGGCTTTTCATCCCCACTCACACACACACTCCCTTTCCGAGTCCAAACCTCAATTTCTAAGACTGACTAGTAAAAATAGCCTCCAATTGGAGGGTTATTAACAGCCCCAAAGATTCACCTGGAATCAAATATTTGAGGAGAATCTGCATCATTCTTCCCCTGGCCCAGATGTAGAAGGTTTGAGGATTTGCTAGGCATTTCTGGCTTTGTGTGTGTATGTGTGTGTGTGTGTTGTTTGTTTGTTTTAGACAACGTGTCTCAGGCAACCCATGCCAGCTTTGCCATGTAACCTTCTGATCTTCCTGCCTGTGTCACCTAGTCTAGGATTACAGATGTGTACCACCGTACCTGAATAAACAAATTAGGAGAAAGTCATTTTGCTTGGTTTTATGCAGTGTGTTTGGGGGGGATTGAACTCAGGGCTCTCTACATATGTAAGTGCTCTACATCTCCACATTGGAGTCATATAACCCTATTTCCATCTGTGTGCATTCTGACCCCATCCAGTGATGTATGACCACCCACCTACCCTACGGCAATAGAATCTTAAATGCTATGTTCTTAGAATTGATTGCCTTGAAGCTTGTCTCCCTAACCGCACAGATGGACAATGGATTCAAGAGAGTAGAGTTAGTAATGACCAAGAGTCCAGACTCTTCAATGAGCACTCCACAGATACATCTCACTTTCAAAACTGCCCAATGAAGATGGTAAGGTGGAGCATGAATCCTAATTAATTGATCTTATAATAAAAACCCAAAGCCAGTTATTGGGGGGAAGCTGAAAGATCAGAGAAACAGAGGAACAGTCCATAGTCACTTTTTACCTAGCCAACTACTCAGTCTAAAAGGAGAAGATTCTGTCTTCACAAATCCTCCTACTGAACACCTCTGAGCTGAAAAGGAAGGGGAGAGTCTGTCTCCTGCACTCTCTGCCCAGCAATGTCACTCCTGGTTCAAACTTCCTAGTACTAGGATTAAAGGCATGTGACACTACTACCTGACCTTTCTAGCTAAATCTGTGGCTGACTCTGTCCTCTGATCTTCAGGCAATCTTTATTAGATACCCAACAGATCACCACAGTAAGAGCATTATCTCCATTTTTTTTAGATGAGGAAAACTGAGGTTTAGGATGAGTGACAATGCCCACCTCAACTTAATATGTCAGGCTTTGTTGACTACCAGGGGAGGCCTTACCCTTTCTGAGGAGTAGATAAGGGAGTAAAAAGGAGGTGTGTGTGTGGGGGGGGAACTGTGGTTTATACAAATTAAATTTTTAAATTAATAGTTAAAAAGAACCCTATTCAGATCTAGAAAAGAAAGAATGAGTGGCAATGGTTATGTATCTATTAAGAATGGGGCCAGGATTCGAACTCATGCTTCTAATTCCTTTCATGTGTAGCTAAAGGTAAAAGATGATATGGTTAGCTGGACCAAACTCAAAAATGAAAATATAAAAATCAATTCTATTAGCATCCTCTAGTGAATATTTAAAGATGGGTCTGTGTACTAAGATAGCCTCAACTATTTTCTTTAGCACAGACTTTAAAAATTATGTAAACACCACAGGTCTTAGAATACATCAATGGTCGCCTACTGTGAAAGTGACCCCTGATGAGTCTATCATCCTGTTATTTAGTAATCAAAAGAAAGGAACAATGTAATTATAAGTTACATGGAACACGGAATGATGACCAGAGTCAAGTCTAAACTTGGCCATGCATCCACTGGGGAGTTAAGTCAATGAACATATTTGAACCTCTATCTTACCCGAAGTTCCAACTTAAGATTTAAAGAAATAAGGTCACTTAACTAGGGCCATGCCCGAGTGTGGGTTGGGAGCAAGGGAAATTGCAGGTTCTTTTCTGTATGTTTCTTCTCCATGGACTAGAACACAAATAACAACTTCTTGTGCTTGCTGAGAGCATCGACAAGATACCAGCTGTTAAAACGGACTCCTGAATTAAAGTGTCAGTAATAGAGGGTTCATGGGTGATAACTGCAAAGACAGAACTCTTCAGATAACTCATAAATGCTATTAGGATGATTCCCTCGGTGTCGTGACCGCCAACAACCTCTTCAACTTCATCTCCCATTAGCTCTTGGTCTCTTTTTTGGCTGAGCAGTCTAATTTTTCTATCCCAGAGTCCTTTGCAGCAATAATTCAAATGTACTTACCTCCAGTTATCTGCTTATTTCATTCAGATCTATTTAAAAGTTATAAATGAGTGTTTGATATGATGGATACGTCAGCTCTCTGAATATGATTATTAGACTTTGCATATGTATGGTCTCAAACTGTTTAGTATCCAGGCTAAGAGACAGAGAAATGGCCTCACAAAAACAGTAAAACTCATTTCCCCATGGTATGCTTCGGTTTGCTTGTGACTTTTGATGGGAGTCTTTTGCTCCATCAACAGAGAAAAGAAGAATTTACAGGACAAATCAATTCATAAAATGAAATCTCTGAAGGGCCTATTTACTTACTCCAGAGAGTCAACTGTTTTCAGACACTCTGAATTAAACACTGTTTAATTCTAATCTAAATGTGAACCCAGGGAGCCTGGTACTCTGCCATACTGATTGCAAATCATCCTCTATTTATAAAAGCGAGTTCTTGATCAGACAACTCTGGTAGACAAAAGTCCATGCACCCATAGTGTTGAAAGTGATAAAAATAAAAATCTTTTATTATGTTTGAGCATTTCACAATTGACTCTACCAACCAAACTGACTTTGCCTTCAATTATTTGAAATTTATAAGATTTTTGTGCGTAAGTAGATTCTGCTTCATAAAACTACTAAGTTTATCTGCTGTGTTTAACTGATAGCATGTAGAAGTTAGACCACAGGCTGAGTTCTTAGAAATGTAATGAGACTTTTGCTCCCAGGGTACCGCTGGTCTCCAGTGCTGGAGGCTCTGTAGTCCATGGCTTCCCTGGCTTGGTTGTATCCTTGTGCCGCAGACATTTCCATTTCTAAGGAAGGTCCTTCCTTCATCGCAAACAATATGAAACTTGCTTATGATTCCCTATGATAAACTCACATTTACATGCCTGTCCCCCTGCACTGACCTGGTAGCCCTCATTCTAGTGTGGCTCTGTCCTCCAGTGTGGACAAGGGGAAGGCTACCACTGCTCACTGTTATTTCCCCAGAACAATTGTGCAATATGTTCATTTAACTGTGAGCCTTCCCCATGTGTTTCAGAGAAAGAGGGCTACCCGTGAATCCTGTTGATTGCTGAGATGAATGTAAACACAATATTACGATCTTGTTGGGAACTATAAATGAGATCTTCATTAATTAGAGATCTGCAGTTTGCTCGAGTTTATGGTCAAGGGCTGTTCTGAGCTAAAATGAACACCCCATTGAAACAAAGGACAATTCAAACAAAGGAGCTACAGCTCCTCTCTTGAGCGCATTCATTCAAAGGAGGATGTCATGAATGGAACCAGGAGACCCACAACAATCTCGGCAGCTGTAAAAACAAAATAACAATACCAAGCTACTTTTATCCAGCTTGGTGCTTTCCCAAGAAGAAAAAGCAAATTTCAGCATTCCTCCCATTGAAAGATCCTACCAAGAAGGTGTACTGTGCTCTCTAGGCCCTTCCGGTGCTTCCTTGGTGACGTCATAGCAGTGAAAAATCCACCGTCTGCTGTAATCAAAGGCTCTATGCCCTGGGGACCGTGGTTACACTAACTGTAGCCGCTGGGTTGTGTCTAAACAAAGGGGCCTCTATGAACCAAGAGTGGAACACGCAAGAAGTGTCAAGCAGTTCCTGTCTAGCAAAAAAGGGAACACAGAGAAGCAGTCCGGTCTGAGAGTATGCACATACCATATTCTTGCCATTTTCTTGTGTGTAACTTTGAAGACATTTTATAGCCATTAGTCTCTGAGTGAGTTGTCCCATGTATGTCATGGCACATGTAGAGATTAGAGGACAGCTTACAGGAAGGTTCTCTCCTTCTATTATGTGAATCTCAGAGACCCAAAGCAAGTCCTCAAGCTTGGTAGCAGTTGACCTGCTGAGCCGTCTGGACTGCCCATATTCACCAATCTTCTTATCTGTTATTTGTTAGTTATTACTAACTAAATTGGTGAATGCATAAATAGAACAAAGACTGTGGGATATTTGTGGGGACAAGGTAGTTGTTATATTTTTGTTTTTGAGATGGGGGCTTCTCTTTTTAGCCCTGGTTAGTTTCAAACTCACTATATAGAACAAGCCAGCCTTGAACTCACAAGATCCACCTAGCTCTGCCTCTCCAAGTGCTGGGTTGAAGGCATGTACCACCAATACTGATTTAACTATTGGATGTGTTTAAGGGTTTAAGGACTCTTTCTTTGAGTAGGAGCCAAGTGAACTAGCTATTGTAACTGGCTGACCCTCCTTCCTGGACAACAATAAAGACATAGCATTTTAGTTTAGTTACTAATCTATAGCTGTGAAAAGTCACCACAAACAAGGGAACTTGTGTGAAAGAAAACATTTAATGGGGGGTTTGCTTACAGTTTCAAAGGTTTATAATCACGGCAGGGAGCATGGTGGCATGTGTTGAAACAGTAGCTGAGAGCTATATTCTGATCTACAGACTTAGAAAGAAAGACAATGGGCTGCTATGGGATTTGAAACCTCAAAGCCCACCCCCAGTGACACCCTTCCTTCAGAAAGGCCACAACTCAAAACCCTTCTAATTCTTTCAAATAGTTCCACTGCCTGGTGACTAAGCATTCAAATATATGAGCTTGTGGGGCCATTATCATTCAAACCATCATAACTTGGTATCACTTCTCACAGCAGATTTTCTGTTTCCACTCTCTTGGGAGAGCAATATCTATACACATCATTATAACCAATCCCTGGCACTTATTATAATACTATCCATCTTTACACCAGGTAAAGTTCAGATCTCTAACTTATTAGATGATTTGTTTAACCAGAGCAAAAATAGATTTATTAAGAAAAAGTAATATTTCAGCATAATTTAATCATTCAAAAAACATTTATGTGGCAAAAGACAAAGGAATAAAATAAGTCAATTGATTATCTTCTATATGTACACTTAAAGATTAGAGTATTGCTCCCCCCTCCCCTCACTTTTTTCCTTCCCAAGACAGGGTTTCTTTGTGTAGCCTTGGCTAAACTAGCTCTGTAGACCAGGCTGGCCTCGAACTCATAGAGATCCACCTGCTTCTGTCTTCTGGGTGCTGGGATTAAAGGCCTGCACCATAATCACTACCACCCAGCAATTAGTATTGCTTTTAACTTTGGTCCATGAGGTTTCTTTTTAAAATGGGCAGCAGTTAGTACAGAGACCGATGAGGAGGAGGATGATGATGATGAAGTGCTGAAAAGAAGTGACTGCTGGGTAGCTGGCCCTACCTACCTACCTACGCTGGCTGGAAACACACACACACACACACACACACACACACACACACACACACACACCACAACTACCACCATCAAGATTTGGGAAACATCACAAAAAAAAAAAAGGAATAAAATGAATTTAAAATCCAGAGGATGAAGAAGAGGGCTGTGAAATGCTATCTTCTGAACATGCCATGACCATTGTTAAAGCAGCTGTAGTAACCTGCACATGATCAAGCTAGTGAATCTATCACATGCTTGTCAACCATGCCTGAGGACAGAGCTGAAAAGGCCTTATCACTAGCTGAGAGACCACTGGCATTTAAGGCTTGGGGAAGAGGGGGGTGTCTCTTCGGAGTAGCTGCTGACAAGTTTCTTTTCCTGGGTTTCTATAACTGAGAACAGAAAAATGGCATCTACTGGAGAGAGACCTCAGAGGTTAAGGGCACTGGTTGCTCTGCCAGAGGACCTGAGTTTGGTTTCCAGAAACCCCGTTAACCTCTGTAACTCCAGTTCTAGAAGATTGCAATGTCCCTTCTGACTTTCAGGGACATTACATATGCATTACTATGTATATGCACACATGCCAGCAAAACATCCAGACCCATAATAAATATTATATGGCATCTGATAATACTTGATGCTATGTAACATCACGTAACAGTATTTTTCTAATCAATAACATTGCTTCAATGATTTTTGCTACTTTTAGCCTATATTCCCTTTGACTCTGTTTTTCCTATTAGATACCTACACTTTCTCACATTCAAAAAGATGTATTTGGGGCTGAAGATATAGCTCAATTGGTAGAGTGCTTGCCCAGCAAGCATAAGACCCTGGGTCAATCCCAGTACCACATAAACAATGGCCAGGGTATTGCATGATGTAATCCCAGCACATGGGACAGTGGTAAAATCAGGAGGATGAGTTGGTCAATATCATTCTCCCTTATACCATGAATTTAAGCCAAGTTTGAGCTATCTAAGACCTTGTCTTAAAAAGCAGCAAGGAGAGGAGAGAGAAAGAAAATGGAGTGGGGAGTACAAATTTCACATAAAGTCTAGATTACTAAAAATAGGATCAGACGTCACTACCTAAGCCAGGCCTGTTTTGGCTGGCACACAGTAGGCCAATCAGCAAATCGACTTTTTCCAAAGAGGAAATTTACTTGCAAGCCAGCCACTTGTACAAGGAAACCATCCAAATCCTAAAAGGCTTCCATGAGATACTTGAAGAATGAAGAAGTAACATAGGAGACAAAGTCTCTGATCTTGCCTACACATCCTTAATCAGTCTTTATAGCTCTTCATGGGATGCATGAAGTGAGGCTCATCGTAGTTGTGCATGCCTTTAATCTGGTCTGAGCCTCTTCCAGATAGATGAACTGGCTGGTCTGAAAGTCTTTGTAGCTCAGCTTTGGTCCTGCCAAAGCTAGTCTCTGTTTTTATTGCTTTTTCTGGCAGGGAATGCCCTAGTAAGATCTGGTCAGTTTCAGGAACTTCCTCAAGCTACTTTTGTTTACCTTACTGCTTAAGGAGCTTCCTTACAAGAGGAAGTGTTTGAATCTCTGAGAAAATTGTTGCACAACAGCCTTCAACATCTGGTATTTTCAAGGTCAACTAGAAGTAAACAACTAAAAGCAAGTTAAGCTAAAAGGCTTCTCCAGTTTTCACTTAGTTCCACGATCTTTAAGAGCAAGAAGTTTGGGAACTCTAATCATTAGACCAAGTCTGCTGTTTAGCAGTGTATTTGACTATGTCTTAGGAGACTGGTTTGCTTGTTTGCTTGTTTTAAACTTGAATTTGGTTTGACTATGTCTTAGGAGACTGGTTTGCTTGTTTGCTTGTTTTAAACTTGAATTTGGACACCTTTGGATGAAGATCAATTCTCCAGCTTCTATAGTCCCCACTGTGCATATTGTGATACTCACAAAATTTACTCATTCGTGCCATGTATTTGAGAACTGAGAGGCATTTGAGTTTATCATCTGATTCTTATCCATCCTTCGCCCTATAGATGAGAAAATTCAGATTCAGAGAGACCCTAATCAATCAGTGCTGAAGAGTTAGTGACAGAGACAGGATTTCCAGCCAGTACCCCTTCCCTCTATCCCCACTTCCTGTCATACTCCTTCCCTCCATCCCCACTTCCTGTCACACTCCTTCCCTCAATCCCACTTCCTGCCACAACAAAGGGAAGAGATTAGCCACCTAGTGGGACATTCTAAAGGAATCTCTCTGTATCCTTGGCAACCACAGGAATCAACACATCAATCAGCTGTGCTCTAGGGCAGCCAGTGATTCAAGGTCCTGACTGGACAACTCACAGGTGGTTCCTCCCAAGAACAGCTTTTCCTAGCCAGTTCTCTCTAGGGATGTTTGGTCAGATGGGACAGTGGCAGTTTTGTCTCTTCATTAGAATTTCCTCCCATTGTGCATCTACAAAGGGGAACTGACTGTGCTGCAGAGTGACTAAAGAAAGATGCTAAAGTTGGAACTGGGGACAATCCAAGTTGGCGGCCACTGAATTGGGAGTCAGTGCTGCCTCATGTTCTTCCAACCAAGTGACTCAGTGGTTGAAATTTTTCAGCAAGACACCTGGAAGCCACTTGTCCTTTTTACTAAAGATTCATTCAGAGGGTTTAAAAAAAAATGTAATAGTGTTCATTTTCCATCACTCTATTTCCCTGAGCACCAGATTGCTGCTAATTCAATGTGGTGCTGATTCGGTCTGCATAACACTGAGGCAACATTCTTCTGTTAGAGCTATTTATGTCCCAGTATTGTTTGGAAGGCCCTTTGGAGCTTTTCTGAAATATTCAAGTCCCAGAGGGGCAGCTTAATCCCAGGAAAACTGCACAGGACAAAGATCTGAGAACGTTATGCCAGAAAGACAGCCAGATCACTTGGGCTTTTGCATTCAGGATAAGGGATCCCATTTATCCCCACATTTTCTTTAGGGCAAATTTCCTCCAAATCACAGGGCCATGGCTCACCTTGGAAGCATCCCTGGCTGAATGCCAGCAAAAAAGAAGGTGGAATCACAAATTGGCAGGTGTTCAGCAACACTTCCCACTCCCAAGCAGCCTGGCAGAACTCCGTGATTTTATGGGACATGTCTGGACCTCAGTTTCCCCACATGAATAGTTTTTGCCCCACATTGAAATGAGGCAAGTGAATGATTAGATCAAGGATAATTCCATAGCAGTAGTCATCTGGACTCCCAAATGAAGCCAATAGAGAGACAATATCATGAACCTACATGCTTGGTGAGAAAGCCCTTTGGCTGGCCACCCACCATCCCTTTCGAAAGAAGTAATGGTCTAGCAAACAACCACCCAACAGGAAGAAAATGAATCAAACGCTGTCTTCAAATCATCACTCCCTCCCAGAACTCCCAGGTGAAGGAAGCTAATGAGATGCTGTGGTGAACTTTGAGCTCCCAGGAGATCAGTGCTATAGGAATAGAAAGTGCCATTATACTGCAAAACACTGGAGAATGGCTTCCCCAGAAGTCATCACGCCCCTGACGGGGAATAGATGAAATAATTTCCTTTCCCTTCTTCTGCTCTCTGGCTAAAAGCTCCTTAGCCATTAACAGAGGATGTAATCCACCAGCGGACTGTCCCCATTCGAAGACCGCAGGGCTAAAGTTAGTACTGACCTGAACACAGCAATCCCGAGGGAGAGCAGGCCGGAGTTCCTCTCTGTGCTGCTGTTGCTAACTAGACACCTGTCATTTTGAGAGTTTCAGAGACACAACCTTGCACCAGGGTTTCTCTTCTGAAATCCTGTGAAGTCACAGCAAGCTTGGGAAAAACCTCTGTGGCCCTTCTCCCCATCCCCACTTTCTGTTGCCTAACTTTGGGGCCCTATTCCTACACAAACTAGCAGGATATCTTATACGAGGTACAACCCAGGGTACATTGTGCCCTCTTACATACAGATCATATTTGAAGGCACCAGGGAAGTCTTGCCAGGTGCTAAGGCAAGAGTTTTACAGATGACAGTCCCACTTCTTACCTATTAAACTGTTTCATGGAAGTAACTTCCAAAAGTAGTGACTCTTCTTCTGATGGGTTTGACTGCATGGCCCAGAGAGAAAGGACCAGGTGAGGAAATGGACACACGACATGAGATTAACTGAAAGAAGTGTGCTGCTGTCACCGAAAAGGGGAAAGATTGAAGAAAAGGTGCAGGTGTAAAGCTTGGTGTAGTTACCGACTCCTAGAAACCCAGAACTTGAGAAGCAGAGGCAGGAGAATCATCACAAGGTCAAGGCCAGCCTGGCTGATCAACAAAGCAAGTCCAGATCAGCCAGGGTTACATAAGAGGATTCTGTCTAAAATAAAAGAAGAAAAACGACATGTGTGTGCATAGAGTCTTATAACTGAGCTTTTATGGTAAAAGTCAGAAAGCTACTTGAGCTAGCTCAAGTAAACTGAGATTGTATTGTAGGGCTTCTGTGTATGATAAGAAAGATGTGCAGGAAGATACAAAAGCCATAATAGGCTTGGAAATGTTGAAGAATATTGAGTGGGAGAGAGGATTTGGTTGGAAAGTACTCTCAACGCTAAAGTAGCGAAGGCTCAATGTCTTTTTTACAAACAAGTCTCCTCTACATGAGTCATCTATGGGCCACCCCACCACTTCTTCCTGCTCCCTTAACAATGAGCAAATTCTTTCCAGGTTGCTTCATTTTAATGCCACTGAGTGAGACTCTGAGTGTCTGGGTTTCCTCTGTTTTTAGCAGATCATTAGTAATGGCTTGTGGAAGAGTTTTGCTAGCTCTTCCAATCAGGGATCCACTAGTCCCAGGATATGCTCTAAAAAATAAATAAATAAATAAAAAATGATGGGTGTGATTGCTCATCTTGGTTGTTCACTTGATTAGACTGAGAAATGCCTCAGAGATTAGTGAAACACTCTGCATGTGTCTATGAGGCTATTTCCAGAGACAAGCAGATTATCATGGCTCTGGTATGATCAGCGGTTTAATCCACTGGTGGATTAAATTTTTGAATAGACTACTGAGAAGTGATGGGCTTCTGAGAAGTGGAGCCTAGACAGAAGTGTGTGGTGTGTCTTTGAAGGGTCGGTCTCCTTTGCCTGGCCCTTTCCCATTACCTCTTTCTGTTTTGTGGCCTCTGTGAGCTGAGCTGTTTGCAGTGCCTCATCCTCTATTGACCTTCTGCCTCCCTGGCCCTGAAATAGCAGAGCCTCCAGGCTGAAACCACTGCACCTCCAAGCCTCCTTTGAAATTATTTCTCTCCAGCCTTTGCCATACCAAAGTAAGACTGGTTGTGCCAATGGAGTTAACTATTACAATGAAATTGCCCCCTCCCTCGACAAACACACACCACACACACACACACACACACACACACACACACACACACACACACACACACAACCTAGACTACAAATAAGGCAACTCTCCCTCAAAGCCAATGAGCCTAGGTTGACCTGTTGAGGACCAACATAGACCCCAGGGCACTGCCTGGTTTGAGTCCTACTTCTTTGACAAGTCACTTGACCCCCAAGTGCTTCAATTCACTAATCTGCAACCTAGGAAAAATAAATGAGGGCACCAAAAGGATTGATTAGAGAAACCATACAAAACTCTTAGATGAGTAGCTGGCCAGCATGGCCCTTGCTGTGCTCTCCCAGACTTACAAAGCCAGGATCTACTCTACGGACAGTTCAGAAAAAGAAGATAGACTGTTGCTGGGGGGTGGAGTGGGGGACAAAAAGACTGACAAGTTTGAAAAAAAACAAAAAGTATAACAGCTCGAAATAAGGAAGGAATTTGTATCAACTAAAATGGTCTTTGAAAGGAAATATATGGGCTGCTCTATAACCCAGAGGACCCTCCCACCTCAAGCTGCCCCCTAACCCCTAACAGGCAGGACAAAACTTACCCACAAGACTCAGGAGGCATGGGTCTGAGACTCAGGACCATTTAGAACACCACAAAAACATTAACGCTTTAATATCTCTTCTCTTAAAATCAGAAGAAAAATATGTTCTATAATAAAAACAATAATACACTAATGAATGCAGGCAAGACCATAGTTGATTTTATAACTGTACAGTCATAAAGTACAATCTTGAATGTTTTTATTATGCATACAAAGGAAGCTAGAGTCCAGGCAAACCTTAAAATGGCCATGACAGTCTGTTATTACAGCACAGATTCGGGTGTGAAATAAAGGAGGAAGAAGGGAGGGCCTTGAGAGTCCTTCCAGCTTTGAGGATCGATGTTTCTTTAAGATTCTGTGGCCAGGCTCTGCTAGCTAGATCTGTTATCTATAAACTCACGCCTGAAAATGCTAGCTCTCTGCTCATCTCAAGTCCTCAGATGTAGACCAATATTGCTCATCACTGCCAATGAGTTATCACAAGCCACCTCTGGCTTTATAATCTGCCTATGTCTTCTCTGTTTGCTTCCAAAATAAATTAGAATTTCCATTGTTACAAAATACACTTGATTCCAGACGCTGCAAGCATTGTACAGACATTGCCTCGTTAATATGTGCATCACTTTGCTGAAGGAAATGGAATTTTTCTGTTTTGCTTTTACTTTTTAAATGACAAATTAACCCAAGAAAAGATCAAATGGGGGCTGTTACTTGAAATGCAATCAAGGAGGGGAAAAAAACCCCTAAGTCAGTGCTGATGGTGGTGATGATGATAATGGTGAGGAGGAAGAAGAGGAGGAAGAGACGGAAGGCAATGATAATGGTGGAAATAAAGCATAGACACTCACAGATCACCAAGGCACTGAGCCTTGCCTCTTGGTGCACATAGAATTTACTCATGTAGCATTAAATGGATGCCTGGTCATCACTTCACATCTTCTTCCTCAAAATGCCCAGAGAGCAGAAACTGAGTGTGTGCTTTGGAAAAGCTCCTACTCTAGTCCACTGTTAGGACCATTTAATAGCACCATGTGGAGGAAAAGATGCAGACACACAAGACAAAAGGAAATGGTTTGGTACTTGTGGCTTTGCAGAAAATGACTAATTGCAGACATGGTAAAGGAAGGCCCTTCACAGGAAGACTGGTGAGGGTGGCCACCTGGGTAAAACTTACTTTACAAAAGGCTGTTTATCCTTATGTATACGTAAATACTTGGGAGCTCACAAAATTGAGACATAAAGAAGGTGAGGAAGAGGCTGGGAGAGCAGACTTGGTAAACTCTGTGTGTATGAGTGTTTTGCCTCCATGAACGCCTGGGCAGTACTTGCACACTGGTGCCTGAGGAGGCCAGAAGAAGGTGTCCGAACCCCTGAACTGTAGTTAACACAGGTAGTGAGCTGTCATGTGGGTGCTGAGGATTGAACTCAGGTCATTGGGAGAGTCAGCCAGTGCTCTTAGCAATTGAACCATATCCCCAAGGAAAGGCTTCTAAAAGGGAGCTTCAGTCTGAGGCCTCAGATGTCCCCACTCAGTAAGGCACTCGTGGATAGAAGTCGTCATCTATGAACTTAAAGGAAGAAAGTGTCAGCATGCTTCCACGCACCTTTGACTGACGTTGTACCTTTCCTTCATGAGACAGTAGGCTTCACATTTGAGTAGTAGTAACCTGTGACTGACACCTGACACAGCTATTTTAATCACAGTGGGGTTGATGTAACCTTACAAAATATTACTTACAATCATTGCTGCTTTGAAATCACGTCAAGATCTGGTTATTTCTTGGATTAATAACTGGTGGTGCACTCCTTTAATCCCAGCACTCAGGGAGGCAGAGGCAGGTGGATGTCTGTGAGTTTGAGGCCAGCCTGGTCTACAGAGGGAGTTAGGACAGGAAGGACTATTACATAGAAAAATATGTTAAAAAAAAAAAAATCCTCAGCCCATGACTCACCCATGAGTCCTCAGACATTGAAACAAGTGACATATTGTTCCTGTTATAACCAAACTATTGTGCTGTGTCGTTTCTTGACTACAGTTTTGGTTTTTTAAAGGCTATTTATTATGTATATAGTGTTCTGTCTGCGTGTGTGCCTTCAGGCCAGAAGAGGGCGCCAGACCTCATTCCAGATGGCTGCGAGCCACCAAGTGGTCGCTGGGAATTGAACTCGGGGATCTCTTAACCGCCCAGCCATCTCTCCAGCCCCATTACAGTTTTGTTTTTGAAACGCGGGCTAGAAGCCAAGAGGGCAGACACTGAAAGCGTAAAAGGGGAGAAAAGAGAAAGAGAACCATGGGAAAGAATGAAGACAGAGGTAGTGAAGCCAGAAGTGTGACCACCGGTAGAATCGAAGGTACCCAATGGACAGCAAACACAGGCACTTCCCGCCACACCCTGTCCTGCTCCACCCCACTGGAGCTGCTTCCTTCTAAGAATAAAACATTTAGATATAACACACAAGGCAAGGGCTTCCACATGCCAGGCCACGGGACTGGGGCTGTTTTCAGAATCTCTCACTAGACCTCAGAGAACTGGGAAAATCCATGACCATAACCAGCTCTATTACAAAAGTAATAATCTTAGCCTCAAAGAATGTTGCTTTTCTGTGGTTATGAGTTTCCTTTTCTCAATATTAAAATGGTCTTTCTTTTATGAAACAGTATTGATATTAGATAACATATTGTTTTATAATTTAATGTCTTTGCCTAATGATATGTTTGAAAAGCCTTGCATCTGCCCTTCAGCTCTAAAAATTATTTTTATTGTTTTGTGAATTCCAAAATCCTAGGTGTCGTGCCCTATATATTAATTCATTCTGCTTCCTTTATAGATGAATTCTCAGCCAGATGCTGTAACTACCACTCCAATGTGTTACCTTAGAAGCATGAAGCCTCAGAATCTAGTTTAAGACCTGGATTTGGGGGCTGGAGAGATAGTTCAGCATTTAAGAGCACTTACAGAGGACCTCAGTTCAATTCCCAGAAACTATATAGTGGTACACAGTCACCCAGTTCCAGAGGATCGCATGGATCTTTGGAACTCCTCAGACTCCTTAACTCCCATGGAACACAGAAACACACACACAGAGAGATACACATACACAAACACAGAAAGAGAGAGAGAGAAACAGACACACACACACACACACACACACACACACACACACACACACACACACACACACACACACACACACACGGAGCCATGGAGATAGTAAGGTTCGACTGCCAAGCCCAACAACTAAATTCAGTGACTAGGTCTTCATTCTTCTAGTGGAGGAAGAGAACCAACTCCTTAGCATTGTCCTCTGACCACACACACCATGGTGCTCTACCCCCCACACAAATATTAAATGTAAATTTTTCTAAAGACTTGGATTTGCCACTGGCTTTGCTATTTTTTCACCCGTGTTACCTTGGACAAGGCACTTGCAATCCCCCTTCATGCATAAAATATTTTTTACCTCCTGAAAGAGCTGAAGTATAACATGAAACCGTGAATAGGAAGGCACTGTGCACAGTGCTAGCCACTGTCATTTTGTCATGGTCGTCCAACACTGCAAGGCTAGTGGCTAAACTTGCCAGTGTCCTTGTTTCTATCAGGATGACTCTCCACTCAGTGATCTTCAAAGTGTCACTTAGAGAGTCTGCTGGAACTTCCTATTTAGTTCAAGAAATGTTAACCGCTGATTTAATATTCCTGGAAATTATATATAACTCTACCCATAAGGGAACATCAGACAAAACCCAATTTTTGAGTGGCATTATAAAAAAACAACTGACCTAAATTCTTTTTAAATGTCAAGGTCATGAAAAACCAAAGAAAGACCAGAATACCACTCCAGATATATAATTCTGGAATGGATTCTGAAAGGGGGGGGGATCGCTAGTTTTAAAAATAAGAACAGTTGGGGGAAGTGTAAGTAAAGCCTGTAGATTAAATACTAGTGTCCCACTGTAAATATCCTGAATTAATATTCTTAGGATAGCATACACAAAAGCTTCTAAAGACAAAAGGACAGTCTGTGAAAATTGTAATCATGTGGGTCACAAAAAAATACAGTCATCCCTCAGTATTCACCGTCTGAGATTGACTTCAGGATGCCCACTCATGCCCATGTTCACAGCCTTATCAAATTATGAAGAGGTTCAAGTCCTGTTCATAGATAGCCTATGCGCATCCTCCTATCCCTAAATTCTCTCTAGATGACATATAATATATAATACAGTGAGAATGGGCTTTAACTAACCATTATCCTCTATCGTTTAGAAATCTAAAACAAGGAAAAAGAGCATGTCCAATACAGGCATAATTCTTTTTAATATTTTTACCAGAGGTACTTGAATTCAAGGATATAGAATGCCAAGAATCAGGGACTGGGCGTGTGTGTGTGTGTGTGTGTGTGTGTGTGTGTGTGTGTGTGTGTGTGTGTGAGCTTATGTAGAACTTCATAGTTTACAATACTCACAGTTTCCCATTTGATCTGCTTCCCAATGGTTCTTGGTGTGTTACTGTGAGCTAGGTCTTATGGGAGGAAGAGAGAAGAATCTAGAATTTCAGACAAAAGAACCAGAATTCGTAAACTGTTTTTGTCTTAATTATCCTCCTAAAATGTCTTTTGTTTACCGTGTTAACTTGTAAACATGAAGGGTGTAATTTTATGTTGGGGGCTAGATGGTGGCAAAAATGTGGCTCTTTAGTCATTCTGCTCACTACACACAGACCAAGGGAGGCACGACCCTAATATGAATCTCAGGAAATGAGGTCAAACAAGGAACCATCTCTCATCTCCCACTCACTCAAGACCTGATGTTGGGCCCCATGACGGGAAAGCTCAACAGAACTACCCCATTTTTAAGCCTCTCCCTCCCTCCCTCCCTCTCTCTTTCTCCTCCATCAGTAACTTGATTTTGCTGAATATAGGAGCTAAATTACAGTCAGTTTGATGGGACCTAGGCAGGCAGCAGTTTGACTGATGGAAGCTCTGCACTCCCTCTCACATATTTCCAATATCTCAGGACCCAGAAAGAACAAGCATTGACAGACTGTAATTAGGAGACCGGGGCAGCCTAGGTGCTGACAATCCAGTGTACTCACAGGAGATTTGGCCAGTGGCAATGGAGAGGTGGGTAGGCAATTTGGATGGGCAGACTCCATGGCCCACCATCCAGACTACAGGGTGAGGACCAGTAGTAGCTTCCTAATCACAGCCACGCCACCTTATCATGGAAGAATATGCCCAGGAGAAGTCTTTGTCTGCCCTTCTTCACTGGGACATGGTTGTTGTTTGCTTATGGGTCTGTTCTGCTGTGCCCTGGCTTCCAGGCTTCATAACCCTTCAGACAACTTTCTTTAAAAAGAATACCAACGAAGATGTGTTTTCTTTTTATTTGTATGCATATCTCTATGTGGATACATCCCACAGGAGTGTGGGAGTCCACAAGAGGAAGGCATCAGATCACCTGGAGTTATTGGCAGTTGTTAGCTTCCCCAGTGGGTGCTGGGAACTGAACTTGGATCCTCTGCAAGAGCAGGTTGCTCTCTTAACTACTGAGCCATCCCTCCGGCCTTCAAATAACTTTCTAAACTATGATTTTCTTTGTGTTTTAGAAAACATTGTCCTCAGGTGGTGATGGTACACACCTTTAATCCCAACACTGAGGGAGGCACAAGCAGGTGGATATCATGAGTTCTGGGCTATCCTGGTCTAGAAAGTGATTTCCAGGAGGTGTTACACAAAGAAACCCTGTGTTGGACATCCAAAAGAAAGAAAGAAAACATTGCCTAGTTTTCCATGTTTTCCAGATATGGAGAGTATCACGATCTAGTGCTCAGATAAACTCACACACCTAGATACCATAACTGGGATATTCATGCACCTCCTCTGTAATAGCTGATTCAGTGCCTCTAGGATGATCTGCTGGGTGGTGCCCCTGCACCCTCTACAGTCTGTATGGATGCTTACCAATAACCAGACTCCACAACTGAGTACTCAAGTTATCACCCCACAGCTTCCTCTCGGGGAATTAAAATCAACTCTTCACTTTAGGTCATCCTGTTCTCCCAGAGAGGGAAATTCATCAGAAAAAATGAAAGGGTTAATGGTAATTCTCTAGGCTCTATACTAACGGGTGGGAGTCAGAAAGTAGAGGCTCAAATACAAAGTCTCCTAGACAAGCACCCCACCCCCCAAATAGATGACAGGAAAAAGGAAATCCTGATATCGGAGATCTAACATTTGTCCAACACGCTCCGTGCACAGGTTCTTATTAATTCTCACCATCGTTTCCTGGGTGTTGGGGATAAGGCTCACATGCAGTGGACTCGGCGCTGTCTTATAGCTCCCAAACACTCAGTGGAAGCATGGCGAGCCTAGCACCGCTTTCTTAATGCAGAGGCAGGTCTTTTTAACCACTGGTAAAATAACACCGCCCCATGAGGTGAATGATTGTCAATATTTTTTCCACTCCCTAAAACAGTGTTTTCTATGCTAAAGTAGACAACCATTGATTAAACTCAGCAGCCCTCATTAATCATTCTTTTGAGTGAAAAGTAAAGCAGCAGGTTCCAGCCTTTCCCTGGTAGCAGAAAGAAACAGGAAGCGGAGAGAAGGGAAATGAGATGCAGGTTCAAGTTCATCTCTTGGCCTTCCTGAGCAGCTGCTCCTGAGACCCCACCGACATCGCCTGTCCTGAGAGGAAGCTGTGGAATAATAATGTGAGTGCTTATTTGCGGAATTCAGTCAGTGTTGGGAACCTATGCAGAATGTAGGCTGTACTGGGGTATCACCCAGGCCTCGGGACAATGAGGCAGATCATTCTGGAGGCACTGAGTCAGCTTAGTGCTTACGGAAGAGGTGCATGAATATCCCAATTATGGTATATGTTTGTGTGAGAGTTCGTCTGAGCACTAGACCAGGATACCTACTCTCCACATCAGGAAAACATGAAAAAATCAGACAATGTTCTCCAAAAACACAAAGAAAATTGTTTCTTAAAGAGTTGTTAAAGGACTGAAGAGATGGTTCCGTGGTTAAGAGAGGACTCGAGTTCGGTTCCTAGCTCTCAAATGGGAAAGGTAGCAGCTGCCGGTAACATCAGCTCCAGTTAAACACCAGTTCCATGATATCCAAATCCCTGAGCCCACTCCTGGGCCCAAGTAGGACTTCATTTTTCTGTACCCGTTCATTCCTCCACAGAATGTAAAGGCCACAGAATTGTTTCCTTTTGTTAATGGGCTTTCACTCTACAGTCCTGGATGATGCTCTTACTTAGGGTGACAAATGAATCCTCAGAGGCTATCGTCTTAACACCACACCCCACCTTTGTGTCCAGGTAGCTTTGCTGCTCCTGTGTCAGTGCCGAGCTCTGAAACCTCTCCCAGGACCCTATAAGTACACAGTGATTCATTTACAACTGAGACCCACAACCCTACTATTGACTGTTGCAAAGAGAAATCTGGAAGCCCTGAGAGTCGTGGCCTCTTCTGGTTTTCTCTTTCTGCTGGTGGATTCTGAAAAACAACAGGAGTAATAGCCATCCTCCATCGTCCTCTTGGGCTTGTAACAACCGGCACGGCAAACTGCCAATATAGCCACAAGTTGGCTTCAACCACAACCTACCGTCTCCACTTTCAACAGCACTGGTTTGATGCCACATGCTATTACCTTCTCAAAGCCAAGTGCTCAAAGGAAGGCATAGTCTTCCTCTGAGTCTCACATAAACCTGGGGAAAAAAGAAGGGTGAAGGCAGAGAACCCTTTATCTCAAAGATACTTGAATCTTAAAAATCCGTGGACCTTGAAAGAGGATCATTTCAGCTTAACTCTGAGAACATGAAAGTCTTGTAAACGCAAGCAAATTGTGAGCCAAACAATCGTGCCATCTTGCTGTACTACATACCTGTTTTCCCATAGGAACCGCGGTTTCCAGGCTTTTGGAGATGCCTCTTAGATTACCAGTAAGACTAGTTGGGTTTTTTTTTTTTTTTCATAATTAATGGTGATCTAAATTTATAGGGCTTCCTCAAATTCTTGCTATTTTCACTTCTGCAAGACTAAAAGACTTCCGGCTTAAAAAGCATCCCAGGGTGATTACGACTTGTAATTACGTGAGGGAATTGCTTGGTGAGCCACTGTCCCCTGGGCCTGATGAGACGAAGTCACTCCGACTATTTGAATTTTTTTGTTCAGTGCTTAGACCAATGGCCTTCAAATAGTTTACAGATATGCTCAGCCAGCAGTAAAATGTTAAGCATGCTTCCTGTAAGCTACATAGTGGGGACAATGAGCCCCAAACATGCAAAAGAGCTAAAAAATACAAGTTTACTGCTGGCTCATCATGATCTTGACCCCTTGACTCATATAATCCCTCCTCCCTGTCTTCAGCTGGACTGGGAGCTGGACCCAGTGTTCAGCTGCGGATCTCTGCATCTGCTTCCATCGGTTGCTGGATGAAGGCTCTATGATGACAATTAGGGTGGACACCGATTTGATTACCGGGGAAGGCCAGTTTAGGCACCCTCTCCACTACTGCTTGGAGTCTTAGCTGGGGTCATGTTTGTGGGTGTCTGGGTGTTTCCCTAGCACCGGGTTTCTCCCTAGCCCCCAAACGGTTCCCTCTGTCAAGGTACCATTTCACTCTTCTCACTCTCTGTCCCTCCCCCAACTCAACCATCTCATCCCCTCATGTTTTCCTCCCACCTTCCCTTTACCCCTCATCCCACTATGGTCCCAATGTACTCAGGAGGTCTTCTCTATTTCCCCTTCCCAGGGAGATCCATGGATGTCTCTCTTAGGTTCCTCCTTGCTACGTAGCTAGCTGCTCAGGGGTTTGGGGCTGTAGCCTGGTTAGCCTTTACTTTGCATCTAAAATCCACTTATGAGTCAGTTCATACCGTGTTTGTCTCTCTAGGTCCATGTTACCTCATTCAGGATGGTCATTTCTAGTTCCATCCATTTGCCTGCAAAAGAACAAGTGTTTTTAATAACGTGGCCATCTCTCCAGCCCCCAAGCCAACTGTCTTGTGTGTGCATAGGTGCGTTTGTGTGTGTACAAAGTGTGCATGTTTTATGGTTGGGTGTGTGTATGTGCATGTGTGTCTGGGTGTGAGGCTAGGGGAGGATGTTGGTATCTTCCTCCATCTCTGTCTGTTTTATTCCCTTGAGAAAGAATTTCTCCTTCCACTTTTATGTGGATGCCAGACATTGAACTCAGATCGCCAGGCTTACACGGTCAGGTGGCAAATACCTTTACCCCAAAACTATCTTGCCAACCCTAAGTATCATCTTTCATATTTAAAAAGCAGGGTGCTTGCATTGTTCTTAAGAAGGTCAACAAGGAAGAGAAATAAGAGAATGAGAGGAGAGAGCAAGACGGAAGGGGGCAGTGTGTTGTGAAATACTAGTTTAAAATGTCCTATAATCATGCTGTGGAGCATTTGTTTTACGATGCAAAGATGTGCTGCATTCTTCCATGTTGCATTTGTTTAACTCTGTAAATCTGGGTACTTTGCCTGTCGAAAACGCCTGATTGGTCTAATAAAGAGATGAACGGCCAATAGCAAGGCAGGAGAGGGATGGGCGGGGCTGCCAGGCAGGGGGAATAAGTAGAAGGAGAAAGGAGGGGTGAGAAAAAGAGAAGAGGATGCCAGGGTCCAACCACCCAACCACACAGCCACACAGCCACCCAACCACACAGCCACTCAACCACACAGCCACCCAACCACACAGCCACACAGCCACACAGCCACATAGCCACACAGCCACACAGCCACCCAACCACACAGCCACTCAACCACACAGCCACACAGCCACACAGTCACACAGCCACATAGCCACCCAACCACACAGCCACACAGCCACACAGCCACCCAACCACACAGCCACACAGCCACACAGCCACACAGCCACACAGCCACCCAACCACACAGCCACACAGCCATTCAGCCACACAGCCACACAGCCACACAGCCACACAGCCACACAGCCACCCAGCCACACAGCCACACAGCCACCCAACCACACAGCCACACAGCCACCCAACCACACAGCCACACAGCCACCCAACCACACAGCCACCCAACCACACAGCCACCCAGCCACACAGCCACCCAACCACACAGCCACCCAACCACACAGCCACCCAACCACACAGCCACACAGCCACCTAACCACACAGCCACACAGCCATACAGCCACACAGCCACACAGCCACCCAACCAAACAGCCACACAGCCACACAGCCATACAGCCACACAGCCACACAACCACTCAGCCACCCAACCACACATCCACCCAACCACACAGCCACCCAACCACACAGCCACACAGCCACCTAACCACACAGCCACACAGCCATACAGCCACACAGCCACACAGCCACCCAACCAAACAGCCACACAGCCACACAGCCATACAGCCACACAGCCAGACACAAAACAAAAAGGAAAGAAAAGATCTACAGAAATAAAGAAAATTAAAAGCCCAGCGGCAAAAGGTAGAGGGGATAATTTTTAAAAAGCTGGCTAGAAACAAGTCCAGCTAAGGTGGACATTCATAAGAAAAAATAAGTCTCCATATGATAACTTAGAAATTGGGTGGTGAGCCCCCAAAGAGCAAAGAATTAAAAAGAAAAATACCCAACAACAGACAGGAGTGGGGAAGGATGTGGGATGTGGGGAAAGAGGGTGGGAAGGAGAAGACTGAATAACATCTGTTTTCAGGGATGCTGCTCTACTGACCAGTGACTGCTGTGGTTACTGCCTTCATCTCCTAACTCTAACTCTCACCTTCTTGCTTTGCAAGAGGTTTGCAGAAAGAAACAGAGAAAATAATTTTCTTTGTGGCTTTCTTTTAACCCGAAATAAAAACCTACTGAAGAGAACATTTGGTGAGAGGAAAGTAGCTCAGAGAAGGGGGAAATGAGGAGATTTCTATCAGAGGACAGAAAAATCTAGGTAGGGAGAGAGGCAGGCATCTAATGCCTTGAAAGAGAAGGCCTTGCACCACCTGGGAAAGCTTGATTCTAGCCTTGGGCTTCAAGAGACAAAGAGGCCCTTGGGCAAAACCCAATAGCACTACCAAGGGAGGCAGAGTAATTCACTGTCCAGAACTACACATTGGCCAGTGAAAGACACCAATCTTGGCCCAAGTTAGTGGTACACTTAAAAGATTGGTCCAGCATTTGCTGGGGCTCAGTTTCTTGCCAGCCTTAATGTCTGGGTATCCAAAACCAAAAATAAGTTGATGGGTAGAAACAAAAATATATTTCTTAGTCACCTTTGTGTTCAAAATGTGCAGAGTAATAAGAGGTCCACAAATTAGTGCTGATTCAAAGTCATTTCTCTAGCAACATGACCCTTAGGCATTCTAATATGCTTCCTGGGGCAGTATATAAGAGAAAGGGTCAGGTGATGGTAAGGCTGGTGTGGTCCCAGGGGGAATCTCTCTGTAAGCATTGCACATGCCACGGGCTTCAGAAGCTCAAGGCTGAGGGATGGTGCCTGCCTGCTTCATGCTGACTGCACTGCTGCTTGCAGTTGGTACCCCTGCCTATGCCTCCTCAGGACTGCAAACAGGTGACTGGACACACAGCTGGAGCACAGATCTTAAGTGAAGCTGTCCAGGCTGAAACTCGGGCTCTCTGGGCAGCTTTCCACGCTAGTTTCCCACCTGGAGACCCCCATTCAAATACCACAGGGTCATGATGAGGATTCAGTTGTGACTACTCGTGGATGCTTAGCACAGTGCCTGTCGTGCTGTAAGCTCCTTATCGAATGTGAATGATGTCATTACAGTGGGCACTCAGAAAATGGATAACCCTCTGGCTCTGCCAGCACAGAAAAGTTGGTAAGAAATGTAGAATGCCTACATGATTTGGTTTTGGTTTGTTCACACATTTTCATGTTTGAGATATACCCCAAAGCAGTGGTCAGGAAGAGAAACTCCATGTAGTCATAACACTACCCACTAGGTGACAAGCAGATAACAGACCACAGCAAGCATGTCAAGCATGATCAGGAACACACGGTGTGGTTATGCCAAACAACTGTCTTCCGGAAATGCTCCCTTCCATTGAAATCCATCTTAGAACTTTGGCCTTATATGGCACTCAATTAATGGCTCATGTGGAATTCCAATTAATCAGAGGATCTGTAGTCTTTCTTCTGGGCATGTATTTAAAGTAGCCCTCAGTCAGCAATTGAGCAGGAAGACCGGTTGGACAATAGCTACTTGGAAACACTACAGTTATAAGAATTTGAGTTGATTCATCACTTCCTAAATAGTCTCTTGGGGGGGGGGGCCTTCTGTGATGAGAGGGACAAACAGACTTTATTATCATTGTCTTTATGTTGTCTTCCTACTTAAGCTCAAACCAGGAAATCCTAAACACACCTTCGGGCCTTTGTCTTCCAAGTCGCCTTAGGCTGGAATGCCTTCCATAGTCCCCATCCTTACATAGTCACTGCAGGTCAGAGTCGTAAAGTTCAGGGGTTAGCGGTTAGGACTGAATCTCATCTTTTCTCCAGGCTGACTGATGCTGGCTATCGTGTCTAAGTTCTCCGTGATGTGGGTGTCTATAGTGAGAGTGGTTCTATCAATGTTACAGGGTCTTGGGGAAATTAAATTGAACAGTCCCTGGCATGTAGTAGTCATCACAGCCATTATCATGTAAACTTAACATATGCTAATAAAAATGCATGCATTAAAAATATGTGAATGGCAGATAATTCACCACAGGTAATGCAATGCCGAAAGCTACATGGGTTAATTGGACATGTCTCTACTCCAAGCTCAATGACCCCATTTTAGTGAATCAAAACTGACCATGGTTGTAGTTTTGACCCCATGTTAATTGACAAATCAGCCCATCTCATTTCTTCTCCCATATTGCTCTTCCAGAACACTGATAGCTAAGGTCTAGAGGCCTGAGGATCCCTCCTACCATCACACTCTACTCTAACGCTGCTAAAAGGAAGCAGTGGCCATATAAATACTACATGGTAAACAATGCAGCAATGGGAGAACATGAGGATAAAGGAAAAATAATAAACAACTAATAAACAACTGCCACACATTCCCACCACATGCGGATCTGGCAGTGAAGGGTCTTGAGCTCTCTCTCTCTTTCTCTCTCTCTCAACTGTAATATGCCAAGGAATTTTGACTCAGCCTTATGTGGATTCTCAAATGAATATATTCAAAAGTTTTGTTACAGCTGAAATTTAAGCATCTCAATTGCGCACTAAGCATAATAATAGCAGAACCACCGACTTGTCCAAACAGGTATGTGGATGGAATAAAAAGATGCTGTTCGTTGTGGTTTACCCCAGTGAATGAATGCAAGGTTGCATTTAATGCATTTATAGCCTTTCACTACGGGATGGCCAGATGGATGCATCTCTTCCACGTCGTATTCATTTTCTTATAGTTGGAGTGGATTGCCCCTTTTCTTCTGGAACTCCCGACATTGTGCACAAGGCTGGAGCTTGTGATAAAAGAATAATGAATTGTGTGTGCAAAGGGCTTGGTGTTTCCCATTGTGTTTCATTCTCATTTAACCCCTATAGATTGATATGCCCCTTCTATAGATAGAGAACACCCATTTTCAGACAAGGAAAAGGTGTCTGTTAAGCTAACAAGAGATGCTGGACTCCAGGTCCTCCTGTCATTAGTGCAATTAGACTTTGGATACTGACCATTATTAACATCAATATTTTTTTTAAAAGATTTATTTATTTACCATGTACATTGAGGTTTTGCCTGCATGTATGTCTGTAAGAGGATGCCATAGCCCCTGGAATTGGAGTTACAGACAGTTGTAAGCTGCCATATGGGTGCTGGGAATTGAACCCCAGTCCCTGAGAAGAGCAGCCAGTGCTCTTAACCCCTGAGCCATCTCTCCATCCCACATCAATATTTTTAATATGACTGTTGAACTGCCCTGTTTTCTTACATTATCCAGAAAGCCATGAAGCTCAGAACAAGAACATTTATTATGTAGCCTTAGGTCTCACAACCATATGCTGACTGGCAATATTTTAACCAAATCTGTATCTAGTCATTTTTTTTTTTTTTTTACTCTTTGGTGGGATAAAGATCCCATGCCTAGCATGATTTACAAGATAGTGGACCTCCCAGTATAGGAAGGATCCCATTCCTAACAGTAGATATTGTTGCCATTTTTCTTGTCATTGTCAGCATTTACTCCTATTTATGGCAGCCTATCATCTTTGACTCTCCTCAATGCTAATTTCCAGACTCTCTTGCAGCTAGCATTTGGACACAATGTTTACTGCCAGTTCAGGGTGTCTGTATGTTACAAAAATCTGAGAAAGAAACTCTGCACAGACTTCCCATCTTTGCTGATGAAGAAGCAACAGAAGAGTCCTGCTTTGTTTGGGGATGTTTGTCAGGAATTACAAAAGGGAACTTCTGACCTAGAAGATTAGGGCAGCTGAAGTCTTCCCTTCCGGTAGTTCTTTGGCTTGGTTTGGTTTGAAGTCGTTTCTCTTCCAGGCTTACCCTCAGACTAAATAAATTTCCAGTCTGCTTAACAATTCTCTGATCCACCCAATATTTTTTTTCTAAGCAAACCACCTTTCTACTTATTTAAGAATTGGCTTTTGCTGCTTTGTCCAAAACTCTGACTAACATCAATGTATTTTCTATTTTGCAGATAAGGAAGCTGATGCTTTGAGAAGTTAATTTGCTCAAGATCACAAAGGTAGCCAATCACAGAGCATGGATTTGAATTTGAATTTTCATAATCCAAAGCTCATATTTTAAGCTGCAAAGGTTATATCATAAACCTTAAGAGTAATGGGTTGGGATTGGGCTTTTGGTTTTTAAATTAGAGTACATTTTGAAAGTATATAGTCTAATTATAAGGTCTGAGTGGCAAAGTGTCAAAACAGAAATCATAAATTGAATTTCTAATGTAATGTGCTTTCCATGATGCCATTGGCTCTTCTAGTACCATCATATTTTGCTTTATATATTTTGAGGTATTTTAAGCATATTTAGGTTCAAGAATATTATGTAAAAAGAGAGCACCATGATTGTTCTGTCCCATACCTTTCTTTTTAAGATTTATGTTTAACTGTATGTATGTGTCCACGTGTGAGTATATGCACATGAGTCTGGATGCCCAGAGATGCCAGCCAGACACCTAAAATCCTTTGGAGCTGGAGCTAAAAGTGGTTGTGAGTAGCCTGGAATGTACACTGAGAACCTCAGGTCCTCTGCAAGAGCAGCTCATGCTTATAACCTCCAAGCCATCTGTTCAGCCACCCTTCCCAACTTTCTGCTCTACTTTTCCAGGCAGTGGTGCCACACACCTTTAGTTCTCCAACTCAGGAGGCAGAGTCAGGTGGACCTCTGAGTTCAAGACCAGACTGATCTACAGAGTGAATTTCTGGACAGCCAGGGCTACGCAGAGAAACCTTGACTCAAGAAAACAAAACCAGCAAAAAGGGTTTTAAAGGAAGCCATAATTTCCCAGTGCTGGAGATGTGGTCCAGCTGGTGATTGGAGTACTTGCCTCGCATGCGCAAAGCCTGGCTTCAGTCTTCAGTAAACGCAGCATGGATGCACACCTGTAATCCCAGCACTCGGGAAATGTTTTGAAAAACCAAAAAGAGCAGAAAGACCAGGACTTCCAGATCATCCTCAAGTGCTACACTGAGAGTTCAAGACCAGTCTGGAATATATGAAAACTTTTCTCTAATTACCTAATTAATTAAAATTTGTTTCCAAAAATTTGAAGTAAGATGTGTGAGTAGAAGACCAACAGGGAAGGAAAGAGGTTAAGAAAGGGGAATCATGGGAATAAAAGAAAGTAGTATTGGGGAGGGACTAAAAAGCACATTTCTCCTCCTATTTAGAGTCTGGACTTGTGATCTGAGAACAGCAGGGGGACTATTTGGGGCAGAGGAGGGGAGAGTAAGGGATGAGGAGGAGGGACAGGATGCGTCATGGGGCATAAATATGAAGAAAATACAACAATAAATGTGTGAAATGTCATAATGAAGGCTGACCTGGCAGCCTGAGCTCTGAGATCTACCCTGGAAACCCCTGGTAGATGGAGAAAACCCACTCCTGAAAGTTGTCTTCTGTCCTCCACACACTCACTGTGCCATCACACACACACACACACACACACACACACACACTAATAATAATAATAATAATAATAATAATAATAATAATAATAATATACAGCTATTTAAAAGTCAAAATGAGTCTTATTAATACTATATTAACTAAAAAATAATATAGAAAAAAATGAGTTTTGTGACACAGCTATAACCCCAGTGCTTCAGAAGCAGAGGAAAGTTTATAGCCACAAATTTGAGGTCAGCCTGGGCAATATAGTAAAACATCTTCTCAAACCAGAAAAAAAGGAGAGAGGGGCAAAGATGGGGTGAAAGAGAAAGAGAAAAATGAAGGAAGGGAAGAAAGAGACAAAGAGGTAGGTAGTAGAGGGGGTGAATTATAATCATAGAATATTGTATATATATGAAAACCTCCAAATGAAGCCCATTACTTCGTACAATTAAAATATACTAATAAAAGTTAGTATCCAATTCCTATAGCTTCACTCAACTTTGTATAGGGTTGATTTGATATACTTTCAGTTCTGTATCTTAGTTGCAAATCATAATAATAAAAGTTAGTGTGGATGCTATTGTTTTTAATTAAACAGGACTAGATCCTGTGTTGTGGCACATGCCTTTAATTTCAACACGTGGGAGGCAGAGGCAAGCAGATCTCTATGAGTTCAAGGCCAGCCTGGTCTACAAAGTGAGTTCCAGAACAGACAGTCAGAAATGTTACACAGAGAGAACCTGTCTTGAAAACAATTAAAATAAAATAAAAAGAGTGTATCTCTGGCAGAGCTGGTTATCCCAGTGGATAATGGTGTGCTTACGCTGTAGAGGTGGCACCAAGTATGACAGTTTATTTGCTTCTGATTCAAAGGTCGTGGGTCTGATTATTGAAATTGGTTTTTTTGTTTGTTTGGTTTTGATTTTTTTTTTGTTTTTGTTTTTCTTTAATTTTGTTTTAGCTGACCTGGAATTAATTATGCAGATGCCTCTGCCTCTCAAATCCTGGGATTATAGGCATGTGTCACCATGCCCAGTCTTTGAACTTGGTTGTTTGGCTATTTTTATCAGTATTTTATTATTATTATTATTATTATTATTATTATTATTATTATTATTATTATTATTATGTTACATGTGTGTACATATGGCTTTTAGTTTTTTGTTGTTGGTTGGTTGGTTTTTTGAGACAGGGTTTCTCTGTATAGCCCTGGCTATCCTAGAACTCACTCTGTAGATCAGGCTGTCCTCAAACTCACAGAAATCCACCTGCCTCTGCTTCCCTGAGTGCTGGGATTAAAGGCATGTGTCACCATGCCCTGCTGTGTGTGTGGCCAAGTGTGCATGTGCATGTTCCTCTGTGTGTGTGTGTATGTGTGTGTGTGTAAATGTCATATGTGTAAGGGTGCCTTAAGAAGCCAGAGAGGCTATCAGATCCCCTAGAGCTGGAGTTACAGGTGTCATGAGCTGCCCAATGTGGGTGTCAGGAAACTCTGATTCTTTAGAAGAACAGCAGTGTTCTACACCCAAGCCATCTCTCCAGCCTCAGGACCTGTTGTTATAATATTGAGGCTTTATATCTCCCAAGTATTTATATATATTCCCATATCTACCATATTTACTCACGGTAAGGCCTAGGGGACATTTACATATCCCAACCCACAAACCCAGAACAGGCTATGCTTCTTGCCACTTTTCCAAAATTGTCAGTCTATTTCCTGGTCTCTTCTTCATAGCTGAGGCATACTTACAGGGCTCCAGTTAAAGATCAGACAAAATACAGGGCAAGGCTGTGTGTGATGGTGTGTGCCTTTGATACCAGCCCTCAGGAGACTCAGGGCAGAAACACAAAGATCTATATGAACCTGAGGTCAGGCTGTTCTACATAATGAGTTCTAAGGCATGAGACTCATAATATATATCACGAGTATATATCACGAGGGTGTGGTAGCCCATGCCTTTAATTCCAGCACTTGGGCAATAGAGGCAAACAATTCTGTGAGTTACAGCCAGGCCAGCAAAGTCTATATAATGAGCTCCAGCCAACCAGGAATAAACAGTGAGAGCCTGTCATAAAAGAATAATAAAATAAATAAAAAAAGAAAGGAAGAAAAGAAAAAGTAGGATACCTAGCCAGGCAGTGGTAGCACACACCCTTAATCCCAGCTCTCAGAAGACAGAGGCAGGTGGATCTCTGAGTTTGAGGTTAGCCTGGTCTACAGAGTGAGTTCAAGATAGCTAGGGATACACAGAGAAACCCATCTCTAAAAACAAAACAATGAAAAAAAAAAGATAGGATATTTAATTAAATTTGCATTTCAAATAAATAGCACAACATTCATTTACACTAAAAAGTGTTGTGCTGTTGATCTGAAGTTCAGATTTAACTGATGCATTAGTTAATTACGTCAATGCTATGATCAAACGCCTGGCAAGAAGCAAATTATGAAAGATGTTTATTCTGGCTTACAGTTCAGGGATCCATCTATCATGGCGAGGGATACACAGAAACAACTGGGGAAGCATGACGTAGAGAGTAGGAAGCCACAGGTCACAATTTCTCAGACACCAGAAGCAGAGAGTGAACAGGAAGTGGAGGCAGGTTATAAAGCCTCAAGGCCAGTCCCTCAATGACCCATTTCCTCCAGGGATGCTTTACCTCCTGAAGGTTCCATGATCTTCCAAAGCATCATCACCAACTGGAGACCACATACATGTGAGTAAGTGGAATGATTCACATTCAAACCACAACTGTGATTTTCATTGCTAAATCAAAGTGCCCTGACTATCCTCCGCCTGCTCCTATGCAGCTTCCTGCCTCTAGATTCAAGGACTTATCAACATACTCAGCAGCAGCAGCCTCCTTGACACACCCAAGTTTCCTGCCCACCTCCAGGAGAATGCTCCAGTTGGCTTTTGTCAACTATGGTTCTATGTGAACACTTTAAATTGCTGCCACATTTTGTCAAGAGGTTCGGTGTGGCCGTAGTAAAAGACCTGTCATGTGAGTTAGTCTGCCATGTTCTCAGAAGCACTTAATTGTACTATATAAGTTCCTTTGTTCTTCAGCTAAGCAGTGTATATCACTCAATGAAAATGCTGATGTTATTCCTTACAGATTAGTCAGAAGACAGAGGAATTTCCAGGATGTCCCTGTGAGCATCCTTGCTGCCATCTCAGCAAAGCAGGGTTTCTGGTGGTAGAGGTGGCCTAGTGGGCCCACAAATAGGGGGCAAGCATTCTACCACCGACTCCAACCTCCAAAAGGATTTCTCTATAGAGATTTTCTTCAAAAAGAGTCAAACAAGCTGGCAAAAGATTCAGGAGGTGAGAGTTCTTGCTGATGACCCAAGTTCCACCCTCAGAACCTACGGTGAAATAAGAGAACTCATTCCTGAAGTGGTCCTCTGGTCTGCACATCTCTCTCTCTGTCTCTGTCTCTCTCTCACACTCACACAAGTACACATACACCAACACACACATACCATATACACCATACACGTAGTAATAATTAAATAAAATAATTTTCAAAGCCTAAATAAAAAAAGCAAGGGCTGGAGATGGTAACTCAGTTAAGAGACTGCCTAACATACAGAAAAGAAAGCCCTGGGTTCAATCCCCCCAGCACTGATAAATCTGGGTGTGGTGGCGCATACCTGTGATCCCAGCACTTGGGAGCTAGAGACAGTATGATCAGAAGGTCATTATCATCTTTAGCAATTTGGAGAGTTTAAGACCAGCCTGGGCTACAAGAAATCATGTCTTGAATTTTATTTTTCTTAATTTGGAAGAGGTAAACATGTCCTCATGTTGACTAGAGCTAAGCCTTAAGGGTCACCTCTGTGTTCTTGGAGCACAGTGCTTCTCAGCTGCTGTGTTGTGTTTTCACTGAGCCAACATAAAAAGTGAAAAGTAAGATAGGGAGGCTAACATAGAAAGTTATCAACTAGAAGGGGTTGAAACACATTGATTTTAAGACATTATATCAGCCAAAGCCTAGAAAATGGAAGGCACCGAGTCATAGGATGAGAAAGTAATGTGGTTAGTGTTGGAATGTTCCAGAGAAAGGCCCCCTTTCAGGACAGCGCTATCTAAAGGTCTTAGAAAAGAAGACTGCTTTGTTCTCATTTTAGAAATGGAAAATCCCCTGGACCCAACATTCCAAAGTCCTCTCACCCCTACCCCAATAACCCAATCCTCGACGCAACTCTAGGCAGAGCCTAACTGGACGTAGGTTGGGGTGATCCCCATATCAGACTCAGGGCTTTTACATGATCTCACAGTGAAGTTTCTGTCCTTTTAATTTTATTATTTATTTGTGGTTAGATATTTTTATCATTGCTGTATCTGTCAGTGGCCATGTAGGAGACCTGATGGTATATTCATAGCAGAGTGCTTTATAAAGAGACTTTGGGGGTGTGAACTGGAAGGCCAGAGGACAACCTTGGGTTGTTCCTGGCTTGTGTGGATTCCAGGGGCTGAATTTTGTGGATTCAGGCCCGCAGAAAAAAAAAAAGGAAAGCTCTTTCCTGGTTGTGTAGTCTCAGAGTTAACAGTAACAATTTGTCCAAGATAAACTGTAAAAAGATGTCACAATCTTTGAGACTCTGTTTTGACACCTCTCTCTCTCTCTCTCTCTCTCTCTCTCTCTCTCTCTCTCTCTCTCTCTCTCTCTCTCTCTCTCTCTCTCTCTCTCTCTCTCTCTCATTGTAGAAGTCTTAAAAACTGATCCATGCCGGGTTTCCCACCCCCTCTGGCACACTCTGCTGCTAAAGTGGACGCTCCTCTCCTGAACAGCTCCAACAAGGACGTGAATTCAAGGAGAGAAGCAAGGCTTCTGCTAATAGGAAGTATTTATAATTCAAGGAGAATGGAATGGCGCCTCTTGTGACAGCCTCAGACTCAGAATTTATTGGAATCATGAGGTCTTTGGCTCTCACCCACCCAGCTTATCAGTCTGAAAACCTCCTTCCAGGACACCCTATACTAACACCACTCACTGAATGGCAAGGCAAATTGTGACCACCCCAATTTTGAAAAAAATAAAAATAAACAAATTAGAGAAACAGGATTTGGAGGTCTATTCTAACACAAAGTGAACCATGAGGTACTGGAAAGACAGTGGAGTGATTAAGGGGCGTGCATGGTTGCTCTTACAGAGGATGTCAGTCTGACTCCCAGAACTCACCAACTGTAAGTCTAGTCCCACAGAATCTGATGCCCTCTTCTGGCCTCTGAGGGCCCTGCTTGCATATGATACACATTCATACATGCAGACAAAACACCCAAACACAAAAAATAAGATGAAAAAAAACAACAGCTATGGTGGTGGTGTAGACCTTTAATCCCAGCACTCAGAAGGAGAGACCGGCGGATCTCTGTGAGTTCAAGGCCAGCCTGGTCTACAGATCAAGTTCCAGGACAACCAGGGCTACATAGAAAAGGGAGGGAGGGAGGGAGGGAGGGAGGGAGGGAGGGAGGGAGGGAGGGAGGGAGGGAGGGAAGGAGGGAGGAAAACAAACTAAGGAAAACATGAGTCTTGGGAAACAGTTGGAAATTTCACAAAGAAACAGAAATCAGATAGAACCTTACCATTTAGATTTGCTCCTACAGATAAAATATATTGTTAGCAAAAGTGGAATCATGTTCTACAAGATTTTGCAATCATCTGCACTTCTTCATATATGGTAAACATTTGTGAACCTCATTAGTTCTTACATCCTATGTAGTCTAAGGACAAACATGGATTTAGACTCTTCTGCCCCCACCTTCTAGAGTTGATGTAGCAGGCATGAGCCCTCACACCCGGTTACAGATACGTATTGCTGGGGATCAGACCCAGAGTCCTTCATATTTAGACAAATACTCTGACAACTGAATCATATCCTCAGACCCTATTATTTATTAGTAGCATTTTAGTGATTACACACTGTGTGCTATAAATACAAATTAGTTTATTTTGGCTGTTCTTTATTTGGGGTATTTCTATTGTCTCCAATTTCTATTAACCATGACAATTATCATCACGGGAAAGTTATTCTTGCAGTAAGCCATATTTATTACATATTCAAGACAAATTCCTTGTAGTAAAAGCTAATACGCTGAAGGTTGTGCACCTTGTCATAATTTGAGGTCTGTCAATGTCACCAGATCCATATGAAAGTACCTATCCAAAACCTCCTTCAAAGAAAAATGTGCTTGCTTTTTGCCTTGAAATATCATGTATGATAATAAGTTAGTAAACAACATTTGTGCAAAAGCAGTTTTTATTCCTATTAAAAGGACTTGGAACATAGCTACTTTAAAGAACAATACCTCTTGGCACATTCAAGATATTATTCAGTTTAAAATATGACTGGAAGTCTGGCCTGGTGGTGCATGCCTTTAATCCTAGCACTTGGAGGCAGAGGCAGGTGAAGCCAGCCTAGTCTACATACTTGAAAATAAACGTTTAAAAAAATTAGAATGAGGGACTGTAAGAGACGACTCAGTGGGTAAGAGCATTACTGTTCTTGCAGAGGACCAGGATTCTGTTCCCAGAACCCACATGGTGGTTCTCAACCATCTGTAACTCCAATTCCACAGAATCTGACATGTTCTTCTGACCTTCACAGGCACAGGCACACACATGGTTTGCACACATACATTCAGATAAAATGGCCATACATACAAAATAAGATGGATTTTTTTAAAGATTTTAATAATTAAAATTATTAGGAGCAGAGAGATGGCTCTGTCAGTAAAGAGCTTGTCACTCAAACATGAGGACCTGAACTTGGTAGCCACATGAAAAGCCAAGCACGGCTCTCATGCTTGCAATCTGAGCATTGTCAAGGTAAGGACAAAAGGATCCTTAGGTCAGCCCATGTAGCCGGATTAGCAAGACCCTACCCCCCAAAACCAAGATAGAGAGCTGGAGAATTGCTTAGCTGTTAAAACCATGGCTGCTCTTCCTGATGGACCCAGGTTCAATTCCCAGAACTCACGGGGAAGCTCCAGCTATCTGTAACTCCAATTCCAGGAGATCTGACATTTTCTTCTGGCCTCCTTGGGCACCTACATGGTGCACAGACATACATGCAGGCAAAACACTCATAAACATAAAAATAATAAATGAGCAAATAAAGTGGAGAACAATAGAGGGAAACCTCCAGTTTTGACCTCTGACCTCCACATTCTCGCAGGTACAGGCACACACACGAACATATATACACATATGCCAAAAAACAAGTAAATAAGATAAAGGGTGATTTTAAGTTTCTGTGGAAATGTTTCTGTAGCCTAAATAATATAGAGCGCGGATAGAAATAAGGCTTCTCTGTAACTGGTTTTCTTTTCCTAGAGAATGCCAAGTCTCAAAGGATTCTCTTTCTGCCCTCTCTTGGGAAGAGCTATGCCAGCATAGCATCATTCTCCTGAACTTAATCCATCTTCTATTTCATATTCCATTTCCCATCATGCCCTGGGTAAACACAGCAGCCCTGACATGATGAGAAGCCTTCCCTGAAGACTGCAGCCCACACTCACCCTTCCCTTCACTGAACTCCTATTATACTTACTGTCTGTACCACACAATTAGCACTTTATTATATACTGTCTTGTTCCCTAATTGTCTGTACCACACAATTTAGCACTTTTATTACATTCTGTCAGATTCTGTAACTGTGTCATGTATTTTTGTTCCATCTCTCTGCCCGATTACAAGCACAGGGTGGCAGGGTCTGCATCTAGTCCTGCTTTACCATTCCCCACAGCATAGTTACTGTGCCAAACACAAGTGAGCAGACCCCCCAACACATCCTGGTTGAGTGATTTTTTTGGTAGACTTCAAACAGACTGCGTTATCTAAGCCTGGATAGGAAACAATTGAGGCACTAAGGAAGGGGACACCATTGTCACTCCAGCCTGTCTCTTTTGTCCCACCTGCTCTGATGCTAGTAGTCATTTAGTTTCTGTTTTTCTGTGTATACAGAACAGGAGCACCAAAGCGTATGATAACACATATGTTCCATCCAACATTTTCTACAATATGGCATTCTCTAGATGGAGAGGTCCTTGCCATGAATAGAAAAAGGAATTATTCTTGGGAATTAGAGAGACTTCAGATGCATTGTGTGGTCTTTAGCTGGCTGATTAATCTTTCTCCTGTCCCTTTGAAGGGACACTAACTCCTCATCCTGAAATGATTTCAATTTCAACTACAGAGTGTCTGTAGCCTGCTGAAGTATTCTTATTTTTACCAATTTCTGCTACAGTAATGCCTTGAAGTAAATATGAAGCCTTATTATAAATAGTATAAATATAACAAGTATAATTAATACTTCTGTTTGCCTCGCATACTCCTTGAACAGCATGTGCCTTGGCTGAGATTCACAGGTGTGTCCCTCAGTAAGGATAGAAAATAAAGTCAGACAAAGCTATGCAGTTAATTTCTCCTCCCAGCTGATGTGGTGTCTATTTAATGGTCTGCCACATGACATCAGAATTCCTTCTAAAGTAACGGGAGAGGGAACACCCCGCCTCCAGAACTCACGAATCCCTGCCATAGCCTGGCTCTCGCCTCTGCTAATAAACACTTAGATGAACTGAGTCTTGCATTTAGCATGTTTCTCTGGCTCGCAATGATGCAAAAATAAAGTTCTGTCCCCAAGTGTCCCTGGCTTCCCCCTTTCTGATCAATATGTTTTGCCACACCACATCCTTTCATGTTTTTGTCCTTTGTTTATTTTTCTTTTTTCCAACTGGTGGGTGCACAATAAAATCAACCAAGTAGGGCAGTAGTGCTGCTTGGGACTCTCTCAGGACTGGAGAATAAAGCCTGTCTGGGAAGTGCTTTGAAGGAGGGGCTTTCCCATCCCCAAGGATCTGAGCTGACCTTTAGCAAAGGTCAAGGATCTTAAGTTCTTACATAAGACAGAGGACCTGCTACTGAACATTTTCCTTTGCTTGTGCTGTGGAGTTTTCCTTTCATGGAACTACCTGTTGCCTCTGCTATGTACGCCATGTCTGGGTTCGTTTGCTCTTTCAGAAACGATTATGTAAGGCAGCCATGTCACAGGCAGAGCACTGCATAATGCAGATGAAAAAATAAACATTACCCAGCCAGAAACTCACTCCAGGAAGGTGCAGGCTAATGGAAGCAGACATGCCAGTGGACAGTCCCCACACAGGAGATTATTATGAATAGAATTCAGGTCCCTGCTTAAATAGGCAGTGCCTTCCACAAGTCAACCCTGTTGGGTAAGATCACCCTTCCCTGACTGGAGGTGCACTTTGACCCAAAGAGAAAGAGATTGTCTGAAAGCTATTGTATGGTGGTCTCGGGGAGAAGAAGAAAGTACAAGAAGGGGTATCCTTGGGGAGATATTTGTGTCCCACCTTGGTTCCCCACCCTATAGACTTGTGCCTGGACCCAGCAGGGAACCCGCGGAAGACAGATGAGGAACGTGTATTAGCTGCTTTGGAATGCAAGTAAAAACCTGTAGGACACAGTACAGGGCATCTTTCCCGCCGTGGTTAGAGGTGGTGACTTTGATAGCCCTAAGAGCACAGGAGGACAGCGGGGCTGAGAGTGGCTGAGATGAGACCAAAGTTAAAGAGCTGAAAAAGAACCTGAGTCCTTTAGATGCACCCCCATAAACCAAGGGGAAGAGCTTCGTAAGAGTCATGTTCTGCCCTGGGCAGGTCCGGGCACCGCTGACACTGTGGGAGCAGTGTGAATCCCACCCAGGAGGCTCAGAGACAACCAGACACAGAGCCTCTATGTACAAAACACTCCGATTCTGGTATGGAGCTCAGGCAAAGTGATGCCTTCTTCCCAGGTAATAATGAAATTGAAGTCTGGTAGAGAAAAAATAAGAGGCCCAAGATAAACATCAGAAATAGAAGGATTGTGGGCACCTAGTGAGGAGAGAGTTCAGGTAGGGCTTCTCCTCCCTGGAGAAATAAAGGCGCTCAAGTGTCTAGTGGAGGCTGGAGACAGGCTGACTAACTAGACCAATGTCACATAAGCAGACAGAAAAGACCAGAATTAAATTCTGGCAAAAGAGAGAGAGAGGAGAGAGAGAGAGAGAGAGAGAGAGAGAGAGAGAGAGAGAGAGAGAGAGAGAGAAGGAAGGAAGGAAGGAAGGAAGGAAGGAAGGAAGGAAGGAAGGAAGGAAGGAAGGAAGGAAGATATTTCCTAAGCTGAATGAAATAAAATTCTGCCTACATACACAAGAAACATTTCAAACAGTATTAAAACATACATTCTGCCAGATGTAGAGGTTCATGCCTTTAACTCCAACACTTGAGAGGCAGAGGTTAGTGGATCTATGTGAGTTCAAGACCAGCCGAGTCTACATAGCAAGTTCCAGGACAGCCGAAGTTATGCAGAAACCATATCTTGAAGAAAAAAGAAGGTCTGTAGATGACATGTTGGGTCATGAAGGTGGCAGAAAGAAGCCCCTGAAGCAACCCAAGGAGCAGGCCAAGGAGGTGGACAAGGAAGACAAAGCTTTCAAGCAGAAAGAAAAGGAGGGGCAGAGCAAACTGGAGCTGCAGGGAAGGGACCTCCTGGCCACAGGCAGAATTAAGAAATCTGGGGAAAAGTAAGCTGTTCCTCATATCTGTGATGATGGGGACCATCTTCCATTCCTATTTAAATATCTGAATTCCCTGCAACGACATCTTTGCTACCTACAATTAGAACAACACGTTGTACTTTGTAATAAACTTTGTAAATAAATAAATAATAAAGAAGAAGAAAAACAAACAAAGGTATGCCTTTTGTTTCTGGCCCCTTTGCCAGAGAAACCGTGTTAAAACCGAGTGCCCACAGGTGATTAGCACAGCTTGGTGCTTCCGTACAGCTGTTTCAAGCCCCCGGAATGCTGCATCCAGAACCTCCATCATCATTAAAGGATGAAGACACAGATACCAAGGACCTCCAGAATTCCCCTAGCTCTGGTCCAGCATCTGTGTATTTGCTAACGTGAAGTATTTTGAACGTTACTCTTGTACCCCAGAACCTGCCATTTTCCCTTCAGCTCAGAATGGAGCGCTAAACAAATACTGTTCTGTGTTCGGCTTTTCCCTACCTTTCTGGCCCACCTTTAAACACATCAAATATTGAATTCGACTTTTCTTTCAGAGGGAACACAACTCCACCTATAGCAAGATGTCTAACCTAAGAAATGGAACACAGGTAAGGAAGAAGATTCTGGAATATTCTGGGAGAGTGCCACAGGCCCAGATGAACCTGACCAAAGAGGGCAGTGCCAGCAGTTCTGAGAGCTGGGATCCGGGTGTGCCCACTGGCTGCAGGCTGACAGCGTGCTGAAGAATATGCAAGAAGCATATTCAGGGGCAGGATCAACTACATTCCCAGAAGGCCTAGGAGGGGCCTGAACTCTCCGATCCTGGATAGTTAGTGCTCAGCTGTTAGCAAGGACCAGAAAGAAGGAGCAATTGTACTTCAAATTCACTCACCCCACACAATTCTCAGGAAAGTTTCTTTTGTCGGTCAGAGGCATATAAAATAAAACTCCTTGTGACAGGCTGAAGTGTTTTCCTCCTATTTGTCCATTTTTTGTTGTTGACCCCCCCCCCTTCTCTTTCCTCTCTCCTACCCCTCCCACATGCCCCCTTTGCTCTTTCAAATTCATGACCTCTGACACAGCGTCCTGACTCAGAAAATGCCAATTAAAACAAGACTTACTGCAACTGTGTGTGTGTGTGTGTGTGTGTGTGTGTGTGTGTGTGTGTGTGTGTGCGTGTGACATACAACTTGGAGATAAAAGGACGACTTGGAGAAGTGGTTTCCTCTTTCCACCCCATGGGTCCCGGGGACTGGATTCAAGTGGCAAGCTTCTTTACCCTTGGCGTCATCCTGGTCCATAGTCATCAATTATCCTTGACTTTTCAACAAGTCAATACCGCTGGGGATGCTGATGGAGGTGTTTTGTTTTGAGAGAGAATCTCATCTACCTGGACCCTGAGGTCCTTGAACTCCTGGTTCTTCTGCCTGTAACTCACAAGCACCGGGGTTACGGGTGTTCATCAGCCACCTGCCGAAACTTCCATCTGCTGCGTTTTGATCTGGGCTGTTCTGGAGAGCCTATCCTCGGCCTTCTACACACCAGGATGTTGTTTTACCACTGGGTATCATCTGTCTCATCTTCATCCTCAAAACCCAGAGAATTAGTGCTGGGGGGGGGGGGGTGTTTTATGTTATTTTATTCCTATGGGTATTTTGCATGCCTGGTGCCTGTGGGAGACAGATTGTCAGCTGCTATCAGGGTGCTGGGAATTGAACCTGGTCCTCTGGAAGAACAGCAGTGTTTTTAACCACTAAGTCATCTCTCTAGTCCTAGTGTTTTCATTGATTGCTAAAGTTCCAAGAAACTTGCAGGCTGTTAAAAAAAAAAAAAAAAAAAAAAAAAAAAAAAAAAGTGATTTCTGCTGGTAGACTGCCATCTAGTGATAGGTTCTGTCATATACAGTTGGTAATAACCAGTGCCTAGGGATGCTTTTAGGAGCTGAGGCAAGTAGACTCTAAGTCACCATTGCTTCCCAGCAGCCGGATGTTCATGAATGCATTAGCTAGCACACACTGAGCGTTCTTCAAAATAAACTTTTGTCTCTGTGTTTACTTGCATATTATCAAAGAAACTCTGCTAATCAATATTAATGTTAACTTTCTCTTTGACTAACAACAGTTCCCCTTGCTGACGTTTAAGTTAGGTCTGCACATTTCCCTAATAGATTATTACAAAGCTATGTATGTGACCAGCTGTCACATACATCAAAAGGTGTTATGAATGAATTAGAAGTCACAGGCACAGTAGGGAGACAATGTTCTCCAGATTTAATGCCTGCTAGGATTCTCCTTTTTGCTCTGCAAGAGTGTGACAGTCTTCAGAGTCCTCAAAAGCTGTTAATCTTCCTACTTACCCACCTTTTGTTGTGTTAACACCTGCTACAGGGGGCCACTTTTCTGCCACCAAACTGACTGTTCTGGGACCACAGGACTGCCACATGATCTGTTAGCCACGGTTAGTCTGCTTTCCATACCAACCCATACCAATTTAAGCCTGTATGGAGGTTAGGGACTTAACCATCCCAACAAACAGAAAAGGTCAGATTTAACCAGAAGAGAAGGTGCTGACTGGTGGGGTGGGAGGCAGCTCCTGAAGTGGAACAGGAGCCCTCTTGCATCAGGAAAATGAGAAGTCAGTGGGATGGAAAGCATCCTAGAGGTATGGAAACCCCCAATGTTGGCAAGAATTCAGGATCTCTGAAGAGAGGCCAGCATCCTATCAACTAATCCACTGAATAAAGATGCTTCTGGAAGACAGAAGCAAGGCCTTTGGAGAATGACTCACCAGTTAAGAGCACTTAGTACGCTTAGAGGGGACTTGAGTGTGGTGGTTCCAGGTCACCTGTTACTCTAGAGCTCCGATGCTGTCTTCTGGCCTCTGGAGTAACCAAGCACACATCTGGTGCCCACACATACATATAAGCAGAACACTCATGCACATAAAAAATTAAATGGGTAAATTTTTCTTTTTAGGTAAGACAGAAGTAAAGTTACCTATAAGTCGAAGGACAGCCAGGACTACATAACAAGACACTATCTCAAAAACAGACCACGTGGTCAGTGAGATAGATTAATGTGATGATCTGAGTACTATCTCCAGAACCTCACAAATTCTCTGACCTCCCTACCCAAACTCATATCTCTCTCTCACACACACACACACACACACAAAAAAAACAACAACAATAATAATAAAAGTTTATTTAATAATTAAGAAAAAGTTCCAGGAGTGATAGTACACTCCTTTAATCCCGGCCCTCAGAAGGTGGATTTCTGGGAGTTCTGGGAGTTCAAGGCCAGCCTGGACCACATAAAAAGTTCTGTGACAGACAGAGCTCCATAATTGAGAGGCCCTGTCTAAACCTAAAGATACTGCTCAGCCCACTGCTTTCTTTCCTGATACTAAACTGTTCAAAAAAAAAATGTAATTTTATTGCCGGGGAGGGAAAGTAGAGGTAGGCAGATCTCTCTAAGTTCAAGGCCAACCTGTTCTACAAAGTGAGTTTCAAGAGAAAAACACAAAACGTCTTGAAAGAAAGAAAAAAAATGATACCACAAAATTCTAAGAGGTTTAAAATCAACAGCCACAGCAGCTGTAATAACCAAAATAGAAACAACCTAAATCCACCAACTAATAAATGGATAGGCGCTGTGCAGTTTCTCCATATGGTAGAATGTTAACCAACCATACAAAAATGAAGTATGTCATACAATATGGACAACTCTTGGAAATACCGTGGGCATATGACTCTGTTAGCAGAGTACTTAGTTGCTGAGTGATCTCCTAGCATGTACATATCCCAATGAACAACTCCAGATGTGTCCCACCTCTGGTACTGGGCTTTATAACTTGGCTTCTGGGAAGCGCATTATCCCTCTTATAGCAGAAGGTAATTATACTATGTATGCACACACATATTTTTCATGCATATATATCATTGTATTTTGTTGACATTTCCACACACACATACTTCTAACCCTCAACCCCACTGATCCCCTTTCTCCCCTCAAATAGTCCCGTTTTTATACTATTAAGTGTAGATTTAAAGAATCTCGATTCATGTCAGATATTTTTATTTGTCCTCCTTCCTCTCTCTTGCTCCCTCTCCTCCTCCCCTCCTCTCCCCTCCCTCCCCCCCCTCTCCCCTCCCTCGGACCCCTCCTTTCCCACTAGAGTGGAATCTGTATCTATACAAATCTAGAGTCTGTAAATGAAAGAAACCGTGTTTAGTAAATCTGGTTTATTTCTAACATGATGATCTACAGTTCTACACACTGTCCCATAAGTCCCATAATTCCATTCTTCTTTGTGGCTGAATAAAAGCATCACTTTTTTGTTTTGATTTGATTTTCTTATCCGTTCACCTGCTGGCATCTGGACTGTTTCCATAGGGTGTCTATGGTGAATAGTTGAGCAGTAAACATGGATATGCCTGTGTCTCTGTGGCACAGTCCCAGGAGTGGTACAATTGGATCACATAGTAGGTTTTATATGTTTGCTTTTCAAGGAGAATGCCTCCAACTCATCCTTCCTTGTACCTCTACCTCCCAGGTGCTGAGGTTACAGGCGTGTAGCATCACACCTGTCTGGTATTCTATATCTAGTTTACTGAAGGACTTCTGTACTGGTTTCCACAATGGCTACACCAGCGTCTTTCTCTTAACACATCCTCAATAGTATTTGGAGTGTGTGTGGGGGGGGGGGGGTGTGGGTGTGTATGTGTGTGTGTGTGTATGCGTACACATATTTTAAAAGTTTAATTTTAGGAGTTCAGGATTTTTGTACATCATGTGCATGCAGTGCCCATGGAGGCCGGAGGAGGGCATTGGATACCCTGGTATTGAAGTTATAGACAGTTGTAAGTCACCCTGTGGGTACTAGAAATGGAAATTAGGTCCTCCGGAAGAGCAATCGATGAGTGCTACAGAGCCATCTCTCCAACTCCTAATATCCGTGTGTGTGTGTGTGTGTGTGTGTGTGTGTGTGTGTGTGTGTGTGTGTGTGTGTGTGTGTACCCATGCACAGCACACATGTCACTGTGAGCATATGGAAGTCAAAGAACAAATTGTGAAAATCCATTTTCTTCCACCAAGTGGGGACTTAACTCAGACTTGTCAGATTTGCCTCTGTCACCAAGCCATCTTGTAGAGTGCTTGCCTAACATATACAAAGCCCTGAGTTCCACCTCCAGAACTACTTAAAACTGGTCATTGTGTCATACATAATGCTTGTGACAGACACCACAAGATCCTTTCCAAAAACAAAACAGGCAGTTGTGGTGTGCATACCCCCAATCCCAGCAACAGAGGCAGTGGATCTCTGTGAGTTCAAGCATGGTCTACAAAGCAAGACCCAGGCTAGCCAAAGCTATACTGTGAGAGCCTGTTTTTTTTGTTTGTTTGTTTGTTTGTTTTGGTTTGGTTTGGTTTTGGTTTTTTGTTTTGTTTTGTTTTGTTTTTTAAGTTATGATGGCTAATCTCATGAATTTAACACAAACAGAAGTTATCAGAATAAAAGAAACCTTAATTGAAGAAATGGTTTTATAGCATCAGGCTGTGGGGCATTTTCTTAATTAGTGATTGATAAGGAAGGGCCAAGCCCATGGTGGGTGATGTCATTCCTGGGCTGGTGGTCCTGGGTTCTGTAAGAAAGCAGGCTAAGCTAGTCAAGGTGAGTGAGAATAAAAGTAAGCAGCACCTCTATGTGACCTCTGTCTGTATCAACCCCTGCTTCCGGGTTACTTCTCTGTTTGAGTTCCTGTCCTGACTTCCTTCACTGATGATCAGTGGTGTGGCAGCATAAGCCAAATAAACCCTTTGCTCCCCAGCTTGCTTTTGGTCCTAAGACAAAGACCTTGAGCTTGACCCTCAGACTTCAGTGGGAGAGACTAGAAGACCACACACTTCCACACCAATGAAATTAGATTACAGCTCAACTACTCAACTTCTGCCTACGTTCAGTAACATCTGACATTTACTTAAGTCTCAGCTTCAGAGCCATAAAATGCAATTATTCTTCTTTATCAATAGAGTCTAAATTATTTTTAAAGTATGAACAGAACTGGTTGTGGTTGCATACATCTTTAATTCCAGCCAGAGATATATTATAAGATATTGTCTCAAAAAAATTAAGTATGCACAGGGCCTGGAGAAATGGCTCAGGGGTTAAGAGGACTAGTTGCTCTATCTGAGGATCTGGGTTCAAGACAGCTCCAGTTCCAGAGCGTCTGGCATTCTCTTCTGACTTCCTTGGGTACCAGGCATATGTGTGATGCACATACATATGTATGCAGACAAAACATTCACACAAATAAAATAAATAAAACCCTTTTTAAAGGGTTTTTTAAGTTCACATCACATAAATTTTTTTTCATAAATTAAACGTTAAATAACTGGAATGGAGCAAGCAAAGAAAGCCCTTGATAGAGTGCTTGATTATGGGTTATAATCTCTAGAGCCCCACGCATGCCAATAACTAGAGTTGAGTGAAAAGCACTTTGCAGACTAGAAAAATGTTTGGAAAACTTATTTTTCCTAAATAAAATAATAAGCATCAGCCATGGTCTTTCATGGAAAATGGAGGTTGATTCACATCACGGAGAGAGCTGTAGACATGTTCACAACTGAATTCTTGATTTCTGAGCAAAGAGCCTAGTATTAGAAAGATTGAAGAGGCAGGCATGGGTGGGGAAGTGTAGCTCTATCTGTCTCTGTGCATGCTCTAGCATGCATAAGGCCCTGGATTTGATCCCAGCCACAGGGGCACACACCTGGAATCCCAGTATTGGGGGGGGGGGGGGGCAGGTAGGGAGTGTAAAGCAGTCCTAGACAGAGAGTTAGAGGCCAGAGTGGGCTTCGGGAGACTCTTAATAAGACTCAATGATCCCGAAAATAGAGATGTAAAGGTGTTTTGTTTAAAAACGCTTGTTTCCCTTTCAGAAGTCTTTCAATTGTTCTTCAGAGCAGGGCAAAAAAGGCTCCTGTCTGTGTTTACAGCTAATTCGTTTAGTTTTTTTTTTTTTGTTTTTTGTTTTTTTTGTTTTTTGTTTTTTTTTTTAATTTTATGTTTGTAGCTGAGTGTATGCAGGAGCCATTGGGTCCCCTAGAACTGAAGTTAACAGCCAGTTGTGAGACACGGTATGCTGGGGATAGAGACTGCCCGCACCTGCCAGAGATTGAACCCTGGTTGTCTTCAGGAGTATTAAATCCTTTTAATCACGGAGTCATCTTGCTTTTTCGAGACAGGGTTTACAAGCAGAAGACTGGTAGGCCTGTCTGTATATAGTCCCTACTGTCTTGGAACTTGTAGACCAGGCACTTTGGCCTCGAACTCAGAGAGATACCTGCCCCTGTCTCCCGGTGCTGGGATTAAAAACATACACAACCACTACTGGCCTATAATCCACTCTTAAAAATCCTCTGGCTTCTCTCTTTTTCTACAAGAGAGTGCGGGGTTGGGGCAGCAGCAGCAGCAGCCTGGAGAGAGCCACATGCCCCGCTGGGCAGCCACATGCTTGTGACACCACATCCAAGGCCACAGACATTCTTTTGCTTGTGACACCACATCCAAGGCCACCAATATTCTTTCTTGCAAGTTCTGGACAGGAAGAACTCCCGGGCTCCAGGAGTAGTAGCGTGATGCTCACGAGGTGCCAAAGCTCCTGCCTTCCTGAGCGCAGACTCGGGCCACACCCGGGTTCAAGTGGGTGGATCTGGCGACTGCGGAGACAGACGTGAAACTACAACCCCCAGGCTCCCCTCGCGGCCGCACGTGGTCTGGCAGCCCCTGAAATAAAAGCGCAGCGGCCGCTCAGTGGAGACTGAGTCCCGGTGGGTGCGCTGCAGCAACGGAGTGAGCGCAGCACCTTAGGGAGGAGGCGCAAAGGCAAGTACGCGCGCGCGGGACAGGGGAGCTGGGGACTGTGAGGGTGACCCTACCACCTGTTTCCAGTGACACTCGGGGATTGTCTGTAGATCGGAGTAGCCTGGCCTTCAGGAACCCTTGTCTGAATCGGTCGTTTTACCTTTGAACAGATGGGAATTTAGCCGTTGACACGAATACACTTACCTCTTGTTTTTGGAGAAGTTGCTTTTGTTTGTTGCTTTGGTTTTGGCTTCTCTGGTTGCTTTGCGTTTCTCAGTGTCTGAGTTCCTACTTCGCCAAGTAGTTCTCAAGTCATTCTCCTTGTTCAGAGCTACTTCCAATTCCATCCGGCCCCTTTTTAAACTTTGTGGCTTTAAAAAAAGAACTTTTGCACCAGGTGGTGGTGGCCGGTGCACGCCCTTGATCCCAGCACTCAGGAGGGAGAGACAGGTGGATCTCAGTGAGTTCGAGGACAGCCTGGTCTACAGAGCTAGTTCTGGGACAGTTAAGGCGATTACACAAACCGTGTCTGGGGTGGGGGAGGAAAAAAGAAGACGGAGGGGGAAGAGGAGGGTGCTCCTATGCGAGGATGCAGGTAGGAGGTTTCCAGGGTTCTGTTCCCTCCCCAGCGTTTCAACAAGAAATTCCAAATTCACTTTAAGTCATGGGTGTGAGAACATTGTGATCACTTGCTCATAATTCAGACTATAAAGGATTTCAAAGCATAACATTCCCAAGTTGATCTTAAAATTTGTATTTTAAAAATATTGATTATTTACTGTTAAAACTTGTAGTTTTTGTTTTCTTGGGTTTAAGGGGAAGCACTTGAGATAGGATCTCCTAATGTAGCCCTGGTTCTCCTCAGACTTTCTATGTAGACCAGGCTGGCCTTGAACTCACAAAGATCTGCCTGCCGCTGCCTCCTGAGTGCTGAGATTATCGGCACCAGGAACTACACTCAGCTTGCAAGGCAGTCTCAGGTGTCTCAAACTGGCTTCAGACTGATCCTCCTGCCTCCAGGTGGCTTGCAGCCTTGACAGGAATAAATTTACATCCTGCTTATAACTCTGAGCTTGTCATGGAATTTGCTTGATTAACCAAGCTGGCCTCAAATTCAGAGATCCACCTGCCTATGCCTCCCAAGACCTAGGACTAAGGTGCACCCATCATGCCCAGCTTCTGTGAGATTTTTAATGAAAACCAATTCTTCAAAGGAAATTCTGAAGTTAAATAATTTTCAGTTTGGAGGATCAAGGAATTTTCACACACACACACACACACACACACACACACACACACACACACACAAGTCTCTCTGTTATGTAGCTGTGGCTGTCCTGTAACTCAGTAGATCTTCCTGCCTCTGTCTTCCAGGTGTTGGGACCAAAGGTATGTGTCACTATGCCTGGCTGAGTCCTCTGATTTTTTGTTTGTTTGTTTTGTTTTGATTTGATTTGATTTGATGTCCTTGAAAAGAGTCTTATATAACCCAGGCTGATTTCCATTCCCTATGGTGCCACAGATGGGTTTGAACTCCTGACCCTCCTGTCTCCACCTCCCAGTTGCTGGTCCTTGAATGCACGGTGATTCCTTGGCTCTTGAATCGAGTTTGAAAAGAGAGCTACACTGAAGTGGTAGAGGATGCTGAGGAGCAAAGCAAAGTCATAGGGAAAGGCAGGCGGCAGCCACAGGGATGGGTTCGAGGCCTAGGACTATTACATTGCAGGCTTGAAGAAACCTTCTAGGCAGGACAGGAAGCTGACATCTTCTGGATGGGACAGAGACAATTAGAAATGTGCGTGTCCTGGGGGTTTCACGGTGATCCCCAGCCCCCATTCTCTTCTCCTACAGGCCCTACATTTTTAGCTACTCAAACTGCATCTAAGTGGTTATTAATTTAATAGCTCTCCAAGACATACAAGACTGCCAATCATAACTTAATAACTTGTTGTTATTAAATGTGAAATAAGTGCAGCCCTGAAGCACAAGAACATGAAAGTCTATGTAGCCAGAGGAGACCATTTGATCTAGGATGCTTATTGATGACTGGCTCCGCACTCGGCTTTCTTATCTTTGTAACGTTCTTGTACCATGAAGGTCCTCTTGGACTTGGGTCATTGACCACTGATCCAGATAAAAGGTAGCACGGGGTAAGTCATGAAAAGGGCAGGAGAGGGGAAGGAGGCTCCAGGTAAAAAGATGGCAGAGTTTAAATGACTCGGGACCTCCATAAGCAGAAGTGCAGAATGTTGGGGAGGAGGCCCCATCACAGATGACTGTTCCTAGTAGACGGGACTTCATGGAGAGCTCTAAGCCTGTGCTTTGTGACCTGGCATGTCAAGCATACTATATCAGCTCACTTATTTTACTCTATGAAATGTGGTTACTATTATCCCCATTACAGAGGAATAAATAAGTAAAGAGAATAAATGGTAGAGCCAAGAGGCAGGCCCATGAAGTCTAACTCTAAAGCTACCCTCTGTCTTCTCTTTGGTAAGGAAAGGGAAGAACTTGATAGTCTAAGCTGGCCAGTTCACTCTGGGTGTCTCGAGTTAAGATCATTATAGGGTAGAGATACGCAGCAGACATTGTAATTTGCCTGCTGAACCCAGGCTCTTTCTCAAGATACTCATTTCCTCTGTTGAGTCTACATTAGTATGGACAGGTTCACTCTGCCTTCCATACATATGGAAGGCTTTCTTTCCAGTTAGTGTTTTTCCAGGTCCACCCTCTTTGTCTTCCTGATGAAAAGATCCATCATTCCGAATGAATGAATGAAATGAGATTCCCCATTCCAACAGTGAGTGCCTAGTGGGGAAATCACCATCAGGTGCGATCTGAATACCTCATTTCAGTCTCCCACATAGTCATCATACATTAAGTGAAAACCAGGTGTTAACTGGGCTGGCTTAACCATGCACAAAAACCTGGGTTCCATCCTGAATCACAAAAATAAATAAAAATAAGTGTGATGGTACATGCCTGTAATGTAGAGTTTACAAGAAGAGATTGGGTATGGTGACAGCATACTAGTAATCCCAGAGAGATAAGAGCTGGAGTTCAAGATCACCCTCAACTACACAGTGAATTAGAGGCCAGCGTGGCATACAAAGATCCTGCCCCCCCCCCAAAAAAAGCAGCTTGCTGCCAAGCCTGACAACCAGAATTTGTTTCTGGGGAGCCCACATGTTGAAAGAAAAGAACTGGTTCCTACATGTTGTCTACTGACCCCTGCACATGTGCTGTGGTATGTGTGTGCTCACACACCTAGACACATATAAATAAATGTTAAAAAGAGACCAACCCCCCACCCCCCCAAAAAAAAAACTGAGAGAAGCTGCAAAAGAATCAAATTTATAATATCAGAGGATCCGTAGGATAGTTGGATGATAGTATGGTTCATTGAAACCTTAAATGCTGGTTTTTGGTGGGATTCCCGCTTAAGATATGGAGAAGGGAATGCCTTCTTTCTGACTATATTCAGCTTAAGAAATAGCAATGCTGATGTGTTTGAGGAAGTTACAGCTGAGAGAAGTTACAGCTCTGGTCCTGGATCTGTTGGTTTTTACTTCTATTCTTGAGGTCTGGGGTTGCCCCACCTCTCTACGTAGGTAAAATGGGAGACTTTCCAGATAGATCCACCCTTCTAGTGGGATTATGTTCTGGTACATTGTAAATATTTGTCCCTCCAACTGGTTTAATAGAATACTGATTGGCCAGAAATTGAAATGCTGCTCTGAGAAAAGGTACTGAGCCACAAGGCGAAACAGACTTATGGAAATAGGTTAAGACGAGAGAGCCAGCTAGCAACATTCCTGAGCTATAAGCCGATGAGCATGAAATTAATATAAACCTTTGTGTGGTTGTTGGGGTTAAGTGGCAGCTGGGCTGCAAATGAGTTCGAACCTTGTGGTCAGGCCCAAAAGTCTTAATATTACACACCGTCTTTGTCTTAAGGTTTCCCCACCAATGTAATTCAGCTCTAAATGTTTACATTCTTCTACTTGCTCTGGGTGTTTCTAAGTGCTAAATGTATTTTTACAATGTTAACCTGGGATTGAACTTTGGCCTGGGAGTTTGGTCATTAACTGACATTCCTTTAGGAAGAGAGTAATGACCCCCCCACTCCCCCACCCCCCGCCCCGTGTGTTTTCCAGACAGACAGCTCGATGGCCCTCCCTAAGAAGAAGCTCCAGGGTCTTGTTGCTGCCACCCTCACTCCAATGACTGAGAATGGGTAACTATCACCCAGGGGCCAGAGAGGAACCTGTTCCCATTCACTGAAAAGATCAGAGGTTCCAGCAGTCAGTGCACCCGCAGGGGCGCTCTTACAAATGGTGGCTTCTGCTGTGTGCCTGGCCTGGAAAGGACTGGCCATCATCACAGTGAAAAAGGAAAGAAAGGAAAATTCCTCAGAGCCTTTAGCCCAGACAGGGCCCTTGGAATTAGAGAAGAATCTTAGCATGACTATTGTCCTTCCTGGTCCCTCCAGAAATTCTGTCCCTTTGGACATCTGCATCATTGAGTGGCTGTCAGTGTGGCTCCCTGTGGAGTCTCTGTGCTTGGGTTTGACCCCTTGGAGCTCACCATAAAAACGTAGGGGGAAGGTGCTGGAAAGATGGCTTATCTGGGAATGTGCTTGCTACACAGATGTGAGCACCTGGGTGCAGATCATTAACATCTGTGTAAGAGTCGGGCTCAGGCCCCAGTGTTACAGAGGTAGAGACAAGAGGGTCTCTGGGGCTTGCTGACAAGCCAGGCTATCTGAATAACTGAGCTTCAGGTTCAGTTCAGATATTGCCTCAAAAAAAAAAAAAAAATAAAACAATAAGAAGGTGAAAAGCAATTGAGGAAGACACATGAAGTCACCTCCAGCCTTTATATATCTGTCTGCACATGTAAACATGTGCTCAATGCATGCATACTCAAAAATACATCTACATCCCATTACAGACATCCATCAACACACTTTATACAAAGAAAATAAAGCATGTGTGTAGGTGTTATCTTAGTTAGGATATTGCTGTGATAAAACCATGACCAAAAGTAAGTTGAGGAAAGAGTTTATTTGCTTACACTGCATATCAGTCATCAAAGGCAGTCAGGGCAGGAGCTCAAACAGGGCAGGAGCTGAGGCACCGGCTGTGGAGGGGTACTGTTTACTGATTTAACCCCCCCCACACACACATGTTCAGCATGCTTTCTTATAGCACCCCAGAACCACCTGTCCAGGAATGGCAGGCACTACCCACAATGGACCGGGCCTCCCCACAGCAATCAGCAGTTATGAAACTGCACTACAGACTTGCCTATAGGCAGGGTTCTGTTTGCTTTTTGGTTTTGACTCTGTCTTGTTGGTTTGTCAAGACAGGGTTTCTCTGAGTAACCTCTATTGTCCTGGAACTTGCTCTGTAGACCAGGCTGGCCTCAGATTCATTTGCTCTGCCTCCTAAGTGCTGGGATTGTGCGCCGTCGTCACCACTCACCTGGTTCTTGTTTTTGTTTTTTAAGACAGGGTCTCTCGACATAGCCCTAGCTATCCTGGAACTCATTATGTAGACCAGGCTGGCCTCCCAAGTGCTGTGATTAAAGGCCCAGATTTGTTCTAGGCAATCTTATGGAGACTTTCTTTCTTTCTTTCTTTCTCTCTTTCTTTCTTTCTTCCTTTCTTTCTTTATTTATTTAAAGTACTTCTTCCCCGGTCACTCTAGCTTGTGTCAAGTTGGCATATATCTAGGACCAATGTTTTGGAAGGACCCTATGCCATGAAAAAGCAGAAGGCATCAGCAAGGTAGACTCATCAGGGCATCTTTGAGGCTCATTTAAAAAACTGATTTAATGCTGGGAGGTGGGGCAGAGGAAGGGGAAGACAGCTGAGGTTACAAATGATGATTGTTGAGGTTTTTGGGTTTTTTTTTCAACAATTTCTCAGGCATGCACCTTGATTTGCAGCTTGAGGCTGCGGCAGCGTCTTTGGCTGCATGGTCAGATAATGGCCATGCACCATACCTATGTACTATGTGTGGTGGTCCTCTTTGGACATCTGACACAGGGGAACAGGATTTCCTCATGCTGGATATTATTGACCCATCAGAGGTGAATTCTGGCACCTTTAAGCTGCTTCCTCCTGTAAGAAACAAAATATACATACCTCCAGTGCAGAATGATATGCATTAAATAAGATAATCCTTACAAGAGTACTTGCTTAGTACACTTACCGCAACAGGCATGAATTGTTACTGTGGTAAGACACAAGGTTAAAAGGACCATGGGCCAACTAGCACTCCTTCTAAACCTTCTTAGAACTTCAAATTCTCATTCAAAGGTGGCCATATCACAGCTCCCTTAGATATTTGGAGCCCAAGACTTCTAAAACCTCCTATCCTCTCCTGGAACTTAACTTGCTGACGTATTATTTAGATCACTCTGTTGGCTAATTTTTTTTCCCTTGTTACTTCTTTTCCACAACTTGCGGGAAAGACTGGAGTCAGCTGTTTCTCAGTTTCGGCTCCTGGTTGGATAGATAAGCAAGAGGTATGTGACTACATGAGCAGGCTGGATTTACTTCCGGCTACAGAGTGAGATCCTGTCTGTAACTCGGCTCAGCACATTCCATCTTGCCCTTGCTGTGTTGACCTCTGAAGTGGCTTCAACAAATGGCCTCACTTTTCATCTGGGACACAAGGAGAGCAGCTCTGTTTGCTTCCCAATTTTGCTGTTATCTGGAAGCCCAGATAACTACCAAGTCTCTGGAAGCTGGGAGTGGTTTGCACACCTGCAAACTCACCACCTGGGAGGAAGAGGCAAGAGACCCTGTCTCAACGCAGGTATAAAGTGAGGACTTCTGCCCCGAGGCTGTTTTCCTCTGACGTGCCCCACACTCTCTCACACCCATGAACATACCCAAGCACAAGAAAGGACACACACACAAAAATAAAAACAAGCTGCCCTTAGGAAGACTCCAGCCATACAATCTCTATGGTGCTTGAGTGTCTACAGTTCTTTGTTCTTCGTGAGTTTCACAATTTACTAAGACTTTTTAAAGTACCTGCCACACCTGTCCATTTCCACTCTGCAGCCTACTGAGCATCCTCGTAAGTAAAGCTGTCAGACCATTCTCCTTTACTGGAATGTGTTGACTTTCCTCTCCCAAAGCTTGGCTTCTCGCTGTTACTGAAGTACATGAGAACTTGATAGGGGTGTAGACCTCAGGCCTTATCACATACTAGTCAGAACCTGTCTCCAAACAGTGGTGCATTAAAGCCTAAGAAGCATTAGCCTGAAGACGAATGACTAACTCCCAGAGACAGCGTAGGAAGTCTTGCACAATCTAACTTTTGTTGCTGGCACGTTAGTGTGTTTCCCCAGACAACATCACCTCCTTCCTTTCCTTCCAGGCTCTGGACCTTGAATTATTCTGTTTTCTCTACTTTTCCTCTATTACCTTCTCCTTTGACCTATCTGCTTAGCCATCAAAACATTGGCAGGAGTAAAGGGGATTTCTTCTCCTCCCTTCTGAAGAGTTCATCTTCCTGTCTACTGAAATACACTGGCAACAGATGGACGAAGAGCCTACGACACTTATTTGCCAGGCCTGGAAATGGCAACCATACAAAACATAGCACTTGAAGAGACAATGTGGTTTAGGTTTAGGGGTGGGAGGGCTTCAGAAGATGCCCTAGATGTCTAGAAGATGAATAAGTAAGCCCAGAGTAAATAGTAGCTTGTAAATGGTTCTCTAGAAAGATTGTCTTGCTGTGGTGACATTCCCAGTCACCACAGGTGATTGATTACCTCTGGGTTAGTCTTCAGAAGGACACAGGACAGCAATTGTTCCTCTGGAGGGATGCCCAATAAGAGAACTTCAAATAGGGTTGCACCCTGCACTCAGGAGAAGCAACAGGAGGTCAGAAAGTTCCTGATTCTGAGGATTTTTACCTGTTTATTTAGTTCAAAGCTCTCAGTGTGCTAAGCATCATAAACGGGTATTATTTCCCAAGCCCAACCCATCCTTTGGCAATTCTTCCCCACTTCTAAAAAAATAAAATAAAATAAAAATAATAATAATAATAATAAGCCAGAGGCTCCTTCCTGTGTGACCCACATTGTCCTGACCTGCAGGACTTCAACAGAGTCCCTGTCACTTTTAGAGAGAGACTGATAAGGGGCAGGAGGCACAAAAGAAATGACCACAAGACGTAAATCTCTGTTCAAGTGGTCGATCTTTATTACTTCCAGGCTGCTTATATATGCTTTTGCAGGTGCAGGAATGGGGAAAAGGGAGGGTGAGTGAGTGGGCAAAACTTGGCTTAGTGTTAGGCAGTTAGGAGCCAAGGTCAGTGTGTTCTCCAGTAGTTTCTTCCAAGGACTGTCTTGATCTAAAGAATGCTGTCCTAATCTAAAGAGTGACAAAGGAGGGCATTCTGTAGTTGACTCTTGGCTAGTGAACCTGCTCCTGACAATTTCCTCTCTTTATTTAAACTAAAAGATGGGTGAAGGTCAAGCGAACTTGAGGACATTAACCCTAGAGGGGAAGCAGAGGTCCCAAGCCTTCTCTTATCTTACAAGGCTGCTAGAGAAGATGATTCATGCTGCTCAGGCTGAGACTGATCACAGCCTGTACCATCAGGGCCAGCCGGCATGTTTTGAAAGAGAGACGATTGATGCATACCGAACCTCTATGCTCTTGGGCGTGCTTCTCAAGAGACCCAAACACAGAATACTTGGTCCTCTCTCTGCAGTTCCAACTGCACCTCTTTGAAAGGGTGTCTATATCTGCAGGTGTGTGCCATTTGGGTTGCGACACAGTCCTTGTAGGGAGCCCATTGTTTCCAGGCTCTTCAGAGCCTTGGTCTGCCAGTTCAGGGTGATGGTAGTGGACCTGAATAGGTTTAGATGCCAGGGCGTCAATCTGCTGCTTGATGAAGCCGGTCAGTTTTTTAACAATCCAAGGGCCAAATGAAATCAAAAGTAACAGTCCTAAAAGGGGTCCTAGGATTGAGAGGAGCAAGGTGGTCAGCCAGGGGGAAGTGGAGAACCAGGTTTTAAACCATCCAACTTCCTTTTCTCTTTCCCTTTTCCTTCTCTCTAGGCCTTCCCTAACCTTGGTTGTGCTATTTCTTGCAATTCCTGTATGGTCTGTATAAAAACAACACTCTTTCTTAAGGGCAGCACAAAGTCACATAAGTCAGGATAAAGGTCTGGCCACAGTTCTTAATGGGTGAATTTAGATGTAGGCCAAATTATGTCCCCTCTCCCCATGATGATCTACTAGGTATGATTGAGGGGCTGATGGGGGTTAAGAGGACGTTGAATCCTCGCTGCCTGGCTCGAGGGGTGACATCAGGAGGAGCAGGCTCAGGAATCTCAGCATCTTCTTTGGCCAGAGGGGCAACATCTGTTGAAAGATCATCCTCAGGGGGAAGTGAATCGCCACTGGGTGCAGGTGAGCAGTTTATTTGCCTGACCAATCACTCTGGCAGCCATTTTGGGGCTGATTGAGTTTGATCCAAGATGCAAGCTGAACCTCGTCCCCAAATGTCCCTGTGAGGGGGTCATGCCACATAGCCAGCGGGCAACTAGTACCAGAGGGAGTGTGCCAATGTCTGTCTGCAGCTGAATGATCATCAGCATCTACTTTATTCTCTGCCCCTTCCAGTGACCCTGTAGTCAGCATCTTCCCTTCCCAAGGGTCTCACTGCTGCTGTGTCACCAGCCTCTTCATCTCTAACACGCTGTCGTGAGCCCACTTCCTGTCTGATCTCACCCTTCAGCGTCCTAGCTTCTTTCTTCATTAGACACAGTTGTCTCCTCCCCTTGGGACTTGCTGTCAGAGCTGTTATCATCTTACCATGCCTTTCATTAACACGGTAGTCTAGAGTTTTCTAGGTACCTTCACAATCTCTGCTTTCTCCTCTGGATGTCCCTACCCAAACTCTCCCTCCCAGGCTTGGCTCACCTAGCTCGCTCTTGTCTCTCCTCTGCTTTGGTGTGGTGTGGCCCTTGTCCCTAAGCTCTCTGTACTCTCTGCTCTCAGCTGTTTGCCCCTTCTGCTCCTCCTCATGCTTCTGCTTCTCTTCCCATTCCTCAACACTCAAACTTCCTCGACCTCCATTGGTTACTGGGTCCCATTCTCCTCATTCCCGGCTTCCCCCTGGATAACAAGCCTCAACTTTAACTACTTCTGAACACTACTCATCTCAGCCTCACTCCCCCACCTCGGTGCTCAGCAGGAACCACAGAGTTAGCCCTGTACTTCCTCCCTGACAGGAGACCCTCACACAGCTCTCATCCTTCTCACACCTTCCTTGTGCACTGCACTCGCATGCTCACTGCTATTCCCCTGCACCGACAGGACCTTTATTCTACACTTTCTCTGCTTGTTGGCCCTCTGGTGTTTTCCTTCCCTTTGCTTCCAATTTACCTTTTCATTTTCATTCCTTCCTGATTTGAGGCCCAAGAACACAGCCTTAACTCTCGTCGGATGCCATCATTCCTTAGTGCAGATTCTTATGTCTGGGGTTAAATTTAATGTTGATGTTCTGTGCTGTTGTAACTCCTTCAATCTAGAGAAAAGTCTTAATCTTCAACATCCCTCCTGGTCTGTGTGTAGCCTTCCCATGGATTCAGCATTGTCTGCTAGCTAAACATCATCTCCATCACTCACTTTTACCCTCCTTAATTTCCTGTGTACATTGCTCAGTCTGTTCTCAGCTCAGTCCAATCTATGTGGATCACGATGGGAGCCTATTTCAGGTATCCATCCGTTCCTTTAACCCTTCCATTTCTGCTCTCTTGGCATATCCTTTCCTTCATCTATCTAGAAATCTCTTCAGATCTGCATCTCTTCTTTATTTTGCTTCTTCCCCTCAGTGGTTAACTTCCCCAACTTTACATTTGACATATACCTACTACACATTGTCCCCGACCAACTGCACATCCCCCTTCCTCTTAGCTTCCAGCATTGTTCTCTTCTTCCAGTTCTCTGTTCTCTTCCTGCTTATCTCTTTAGCAGTTGGCTGTCATTTTTACAAGTTCTTACAAATGGGCTTGTGCACTACCACCACTGGCTTTTAATGTAGCTCTTGGCACATTCCCTGCAAGACCTCAGTGTATCAACCAAAACATTTAGTTAAAAAAATGTGCCCCAAAGGGTTTATTCACACATTCATTCCTTCTTAATCCTTTCCTATGGGTCACATCTTCAGTACTTTTAGATGCTTCTCTTATCTTCTACATAAAATCTAAACAATCTGCCCCACTCTGAGGTCTAGTTTAACATTCATTTGTCTCTCTTTATCCCCAGACTCATAGTCCTGCAACTTCATATCATGAATAGATTAATGGATTTTATACACACACATATAGAGATACTATTTAACTACTAGACAGTCAGCTTTGGAAGCAGAGGTCATGTCTAATCATTTTTGTATCTTATACCTTCACTTAAGTCAGTGGGATGGATGGATGGGTTAGCATTCTCAAAGGCAAGGTGCTTAAGAAAGCTACCTTTAGTTTCACCTGGTCTTTGTTAAAGATGTCGTTACTGAGCCTTGGATTATGGAGTCCAGCATTCTGTCCAGCAGCAAACCGCGCCTGTGTCTCTCAAGAAATCTAAGATTCCTCCTGTAAGATTGTCTTTCTGTTCCAGAGGGTGTTACTTCTGATGGGGCATTTGGCATCTCTAAATCAGGACCGCAGAAAGGAGTATAAAGCGGTGGCTGGAAATTGGTTTTTATTATGCATTAAAGAGGGCTGCTCTATATTAGAAACCACCTCCTCCAGATCCGCCTGTAAACTGTTCATTATCATCGAAGCGAAGGGAGGGGTAGATCTGTGACTGCTCAGAGTGGTTCTGCTTGTCATGTTTGCCGGACAGAGTTTTTGCAGAAGGCTGGCTCTCTGGCTTATTGATAGTCACAGAGGGGCATGTTTGTGGACTCTCAAAATGTCATTAATTAGATTCCAGTAAGAGAAGGTTGTAATGGGGGCCTTCTCAGGCCCAAAAATCCTATAATAATCATTAAGACAATATCCTACTCTTTTCTAAGGGTTCTCATCTATCCTTATCTCCTATATAAACAAAACATTTCTTCCAGTCCTTTTCAGCGGTTCTCATGTTCCTTCTTGGCATGTATCTCCTATATAAACAAATCTTTCTTCTTAACTCTTATTCTTTGTGCTGTGGATGCCGGGGAGTGAACCCGGGGCCTCTTTGAGACCTGAGCTGTACAAATCCTGTGATGATAGTGCCTGCCCCCATGATTTGTCACCTCTTATCTTACCTTCTGTCGTCTCCAACCCTGTACCCCAATCTGTCTCTCAGGCGGGTGGTCCCGAGGCAATCATGAACTCCACTTGGCTGCCAAGTTTTCCTGGAAGACGACATTCTCTACCCTTCTCAGATGGCGGGGGTCCACAATGTTGGGCACCAATGTGTCCCGACCTGTGGGACCTCAACAGGGTCCCTGTCACCTGTAGAGAGAGAATGATAGGGGGCAGGAGGCACAAAAGAAATGACCACAAGACATAAATCTCTGTTCAAGTGTTCCAGGCTGCTTATATATGCTTTTGCGAGGGGGCAAAACTTGGCTTAGTGTTAGGCTGTTAGGAGCCAAGGTCAGTGTGTTCCCCAGTAGTTTCTTCAAAGGACTGTCTTGATCTAAAGAATGCTGTCCTAATCTAAAGAGTGACAAAGGAGGGAATTCTTTAGTTGACTCTTGGTTGATGAACTGGCTCCTGATACCACATGATACCCTGTGTATACCTTTTTACATTGCATCAAATGTTGACTATTATCATAACTTATTTGTTTTATTTATTTTTATTTTATATCTGTGTTAGAGGCATACATGTCAAGTACATATATGAAGGTAAAAAAAAGAAAAAAGAAAAAAAGCTTGTGAGAGTCGGTTCTCTCCTTCCAGCATGTGGCTCCCAGGGATTGAATTCAGGCTGTCAGGCTTGGCATCAAGTACTATTACCAGCTGAGGTGTCTTGCCAGCCTATGATAACATTTTGGTTTATGCCTGCATCTTCCAGCAGGCTTTACCCTGTTTTTACTGAGGGTAGGCAGCATACAGAGTACTAAACATGTGTCTTATTTATCTTTATACCTTCAGCATCTAGCAGTGTTGACTCGTCATCTTATCAGGGAATGCACCACGGGATGACTAATGTGACAGTCCAAGAGAGAAAGGAAGTTAGTGTCTGGGTGAAGAAACATCATAATGTCAGTCATGGTGATGGGCATTTTATCTACACAGTCCACTTTCATCTTGACAGCTCCACCAGGGACCTGCAGCTGTTTCACAGCTGGAGAAAATTTAAATCTCTTTTATCAGGGCACAGTAATGCATACCTGCAACTCCAGGTCCTCCGGAGACTCAGAGGAAAACAAGAGGCCAAAATGTCAAGGAAAAAAAAGTTGTATTTTCTCCATTAATGTCACAGTTTCACTGTGGCACGTGCCTTTTCCTGCTGAGCCATCCATCTTACAGGCCCTGGGTCCCTTTGTGAGTAAACTACTGGGTGTCTTGGTCAGTCAAGAGCTGCAAGCTTAACCTCCTATAGGTGGGGGGGGGGGGGGGAGTCGTCTGAACAGTTCAGATGCTAATCCTTCTCTTTGAGGAATTAGCCTTAGCCAGGTGTGGTACCCCACATCTTTAATCTCAGCACACCAAGTAACAACAAATCTACATAGGAAGTTCCAGGACAGCTAAGGCTATGTAGAGAGATCTTGTCTATGATACCCAGAGCTACATAGTGAGACCCTATTTCAAAAAAAAAGACTTATTAGATATTTGCTTTTCCGTCATTCGTGGAGGTACATGATCACATGAGTCTGTACATGTAGAAGGAAACAGAAAAACATCACCTCAAAATATTGTTCCTTACAAGCCATCCACCTTATTTTTTGAAACAGTCAGTGGCCTGGAACTCCCCAAGTAGGCTAGGCTGGCTGGCCAGTGAGGCCCAGGGGTCTGCTGCCTCCCAGCAGGTATTTTTTTGGAATATTTTTACATGATTTTTGTGCATGAGACTCAGGTCCTTATGTTTGCAAGGCAAATATGTCACCAAAGGCCCCAGCCCAAAAGTCTTTTTTCTATGTGAGAGAAATGTTAGCATTGTGAACATCAGAAGTTTTTCTAAAGGGGCACAGGCTGAGAACCTTTTCTAGATGATTCTTCCACTGTCCTAGAAATTCTTGAGTTGGTGCCATTCTTCCTAAAGGTGTTTCTATGAGCTCATTTTCTATGAGCTGGGTAGAATTGTCACCCAGCTCAGCCTGAACGAGTGTGGCAGGGGGAAGGCGGGGGGGGGGGGGGGTGACATTCACCGAGCAAGGAGAAGAAAATTGGGTTTCACCTTCCTACCTCCACTCACTAGAAAGAGGTGCATGCTCAGACAGAACCAGACAGATGGCACCTCGGAGAAAAGAGGGAGGGACTGAGAGGCAGGGTTTTACACATCCCTCCAAGCCCTGCCCCATGACTTCTTCCCAGCCTCCCTTCCTGCGATTTGTCATTTCTGCCTGAACCCTCAATACACTTAATTTCTAACTTAGTCCTAGCCTTCAGGTTTTAGTTAATACACAAACTCCTAACATAATAGCAAAGTTACAGAGTATCACAGGCCCTAAGGCAAAGTTGATGTAAGTACCCCACACCCCATCCCTGTGGAGCACAGAGCGCTGGGGCAGAGAGCAAGCCACAGTAGAAAGAGCCTTTCCCACATGGCCTTAAAACTCCCCCAAGCACCCCTTTCCTTGTGTGTAAGCCAAGCTCTGCCTTCCCTGGCCTTGTGGGCAGCCACTGTGCTTCAGTCTAATAGTATCTTTTTCCTTTCATCTCCAAATCTGCCAAATTCTTCTTTTCTGTTTCTCTTCCCTTGGCTGAAACACTCTTTGATGTCTGTTTTTAGATACATCAAGATTTTGTGTTTTTTTTTTTTTTAAAAAAATGTTGTTTAAGGAATAGAATAAGTAAAGATGAAAAGAATGATAATAAGGCTAAACCCAAATTAGGAGACTCCAGTCCTACTATACAAAGGCATAACAGCCAACTGGTTCTCTGTGGTTTTGGCAATGTCATGGTGGCTCTGCAACAGTAAACCCAGACTCGCCACAGTTTTCTTTGAACTTCCATTCTCAGCCATCCATCCTCTCCACCTTAAGTTTCTCTTCTCTCTCTCTCTCTCTCTCTCTCTCTCTCTCTCTCTCTCTCTCTCTCTCTCTCTCCCTCTCCCTCTCCCTCTCCCTCTCCCTCTCCCTCTCCCTCTCCCTCTCCCTCTCCCTCTCCCTCTCCCTCTCCCTCTCCCTCTCCCTCTCCCTCTCCCTCTCCCTCTCCCTCTCCCTCTCCCTCTCCCTCCCTCCCCCTCCCCCCCTCTCTCAGCCAGGGTTTCTCTGTGTAGCTCTGGCTGTCCTGGAACCCACTCTGTAGACCAAGCTGGGCTCAAACTCAGAGATCCACCTACCTCTGCCTCCCGAGTGCTGGGATTAAAGGCGTGCACCATCATCACCCAACACCACCTTAATTTTTTATAGTGATAGACCATTTAATGCAGTTTTGAGCCCATTTGTCAATTTTTAAATTGATATGATTTTAAGGAGAAACACTCTTATCACCTTAAGCATCAGACCTTCACAAGGTCATTTTGCTTCAGACTGAAAAGAACAGACAGATCACATGGGGCATTTGTTAAAGTGCAGATTCCCAGCCAGTTGTAGACCATGTCTACAATGTCAGCAATTTAGAAGCTGAGACAAGAATGTCAGGAGTTCAAGGGCAGCCACAGCTACATAGGGAGAAGCAAGCCTGAGCTATATGCTCAACTGGACATAGTGGGTTCACATCTCATGCAAAGAGCTCAGCTAAGACATGAAAGAGGAGAGGCAAAGAGAATATGGGTGTCGTTTCCAAAACTGTACTTTCCCCAAGGGAAGTGCAGGATTTGATTTAGACAGATTTAGTTCTAGGCATGTCAAGTCAAGAGGTCACTCCTGAGCATTGTCAGTTAAAGGTCATTTTTTTTTTAGATTATCTATTTCTAGTTTATATATATATAGATGTTTTGCCTATATGTATGTATTGTATTACAGGCATGACTGTTGCCTGAAGAGGAGGATATCCGATCCTCTGGAACTAGAGTTTCAGATGGTTGCAAGGCACCATGTGGGTCCTGGAACCAAACCTGGGTCTTCTGCAAAAGCAACAAGTATTCTTACCCACTGAACCATCTCTCTAGTCCAATGTCATCATTTTAAAACAAAAGATGGTAGAAGCATTTGGAGGCGTGCTTAGCTTAAAGTCACGGTGCTTATGAAAGGGTTGAAGTCACAGGAATCCTCTGGGGATGCTTGGCTTGCACCAGAAAGTTTCTCCTGAAAAATAAAGGAAAGGATACTGGGCTGGTGAGATGGGTAAAGGTGCTTGCCACTTCCCAAAACCTGATGATTTGGTTCAGTCCCTGGGACTCATATGATGGACAAAGAAAGTTGTCCCCAAAAGTTGTCCTCTGACCTCTATATACACGTTGGTGTCACACACACACACACACACACACACACACACACACAATCATACATTTCTATCACCAGTTGATTTCTTTACATACTAAGCAAGCTATCTATCCACTGGGCTATATACCCAATCCTGGAGTAGAATTTGAATAATTATTAATATGAGTACTTCATGAGCTTCAAATTGGTTGAATAATCACCTAGAAAAGACTAAATATGCATTCTTATTCACTTTCCCCTGTTTTTTAGAGAAATCAACTTTTCTGTAATTGGTCAGTATGTGGATTACCTAGTAAAAGACCAGGGAGTGAAGAACATTTTTGGTAAGTCACCTTGAGGTTTCTCTGTATGTATCCAACTTAGGCCTTAGCTAGTTGTCAACTTCACCTGACCAGGAGGTCACAGGGCATGAGTCAGAGGTCATGATGTAAGCCTGCTGGGATAACTGAATGTTCTGAATATATAGACTGACTAGTATTAGGTCTACAGATTCCTTAAAGTGTACCATTTGACAGTATGCCAACAAATATATTGTTTTTATCCCCATTTAGAGACAAAACTCTCCTATGGCTTAGCGACTCGAAGTCAAGAACACAAAAGGCAGCAGAATAACAGCAGAGCTTACTTAAGCAACATTTTAGCCCTGCATGCCTTGCCTTTAATCCCAGCACTTGGAAGGTAGAATGTGAATATCTGAGTTTGAAGCCAGCCTGATCTACAGAGAGTTCCAGGACAACCAGGGCCACACAGAAACCCTACCTAAGGTGGTTCAGTGGTTAAGACTCTTGCTTTTCTTGCAAAGGACCAAGGTTTGATTCTCAGCACCCACAGAAGCACAAGTCACAGTTGACTGCTTCACTATTTTTGACGAGATAAAGGTGGGAAAAGAGCCCAAGGGGCTGGAGAAACGGCTCAGAGGCTAAGAATACTGGCCGCTCTTCCACAGGTTCTGAGTTCAATTCCCAGCAACCACATGGTGGCTCACAACTGTCTATAATGAGATCTGGTGTTCTCTTCTGGTGTGCAGGAGTATATGCAGGCAGAACACTGTTTACATAATAAATAAATCTTTAAAAAAAAAAAAAAAAGTCTGAAGTAAAAATGGCAAGTGGCACTTCCCACTCCGCCTTCTGTTTATTCATTCTGCTATCTCCTCTCAAGTGGAGGTTTCAGACCCTAGACCTCCAAACTTAGGGTTGGAGGAACAAAAGACACTGGCTGGTCCCACTAAGATTGACCTCTTTGTTTGTTTGGAACAGTGAATGACACCACAGGAGAAGGCCTGTCCCTGAGTGTTTCCGAGCGTCGCCAGGTGGCAGCGGAATGGGTGACACAGGGGAAAAACAAGTGAGTAACTGTGCTGAGATAAAATGCAAGAGCAAAGGTATTCCCACTGCCCTAGCTCGGCCAGCTCCCATTCAGCTTCGGGGAAAGATCAGAGTCTCTGAGCCTCTCACTGTTGACAAAGAGCTGCCTTTTCTTTGTGGAAGAGCAGCCAGACCACAGAGAACACCTACTCCCCTTCAGAAACTATCTGTTATCTTCCTGGAAGGCTAATCTTCTCAGCGGTTACTGTCCTTGAACTGAAAGGGGACGAGAAGCAGAAGGTGGCCTTCTATTGTGTCTATCATCCCTCTCTCATAGTTAGGGCTTCTGTTGCTATGATGAAACCCCATGACCATAAGCAGCTTGGAGGGAAAGGGCTTATTTAGCTGACATTTCCACATTACAGTCCGTCACTGAAGGAAGTCAGGGTGGCTACTCAAACAGAGCAGGGTCCTGGAGGCAGAAGCTGATGCAGAGACCATGGAGGGATGCTGCTTACTGACTTGCTCATCCTGGCTTGCTCCGTTTGTTTTCTTATGCAGCATCTGTTTAAGGGCTGAACCCTCCCACACCAACTCAAGAGAATCCCATAGAAACTTGCCTACTATGGAGGTATTTTCTCACTGAGATTCCTTCTTCCCAGATGACCCTACCTTGTGTCAAGTTGACATAAAACTAGCCAGCATACCCAGTGCTTCACACCAGGGACCTTGAGCAATCTTTGCCTTCAGTCTGCTTTCCATCCAATGGGAGTCAGGTTGTGAAACCCAATACTCCCACTGTCCCTTTCTGATTAAGTATAAACTGAGATGAAGGAGTGATTGGTAGTGTTTAGATGGGGACAGAATATTGGAGGTTAGTAGAAACAGTTGAGCAAGCACTATATTTTTTTGTGCTAGTTTTGCTTATTCTTATTTATTTGTCTATTTGGGGTAGTTTCTTTTTTCTTTCTTTTTTTTTTTAATTGGAGGAGAGTGAGCCACCTGCCCAGTTGCGTTTTTAATTATTATTATTGTGTGTGTGTGTGTGTGTGTGTGTGTGTGTGTGTGTGTGTGTGTGTGTGTGTGTGTGATTTGTGAGTGTGGGGGCAACATGTGAAGGTCAGAAGACAGCTTAGACAAGTCAATTTTCTCCTACCATGTGGGTCCTGGGGATAAAACTCTAATCCTTAGACTTGTCAGCAAGCACCTTACCTATGAGTCATCTGTCCAATCTCTCTCTTTTACCCAGAGAACAGTCTTGTCAATCTGACTGGGCTGGCACAGCTCATTATGTAAGCAAAGATGGCCTTGAACACTTGAACCTCTGGTCTCCACTTCCCATATGCTGAGATGGCAGGTGCACAGTGCACCAGGAGACTGGAGTATTACTCAATTTTATTTTTGCTTTTTGAAACAGGGTCTCTCTAACAAAGCCCTGACTATCCTGGAACTCACTGTGTAAGCCGGATTGGCTTTGAGCACACACACACACACACTCTCACAGTTCCCCCCTCTGCCTCCCAAGTGCTGAGAAAGTGGACCTCCATGCTTTAATGCTCTAGTCCTAAGACTGTAGCCACACTAACTGATGTCAAAGACATTTCTCCTTCCTTCCTCTGTTATGTTGCTCTTACACCCTCTTAGTCGAACATTATCTGTTTCTAGCCACTGCCTGATTACAATTGTACTATCTTACACTGTCTTTCTGAGAGATTTTTCATTCAGTCCGTTGGGTGGGAGGCTGTTTCTGTGATGGGTGGCCAAGGTTCCCTTTGTCTGATGGAGGAGAGGAAGCCCCTCGCTGCTGTCTCAGCTTTGGGAAGTTGACATCAGCCCTCCCTCTTCCCACAGAAGATCATTATTTTCCACTATAGCTTGCCTTTTCTCTCCCCCTCACTTCCTTCCTTTTTAAGAGATGTTTTTATTATAGACTCATTTTGTTTTATGAGTGTTTGACCTATATGTATGGATGTGCACCACATGTATGATTGGTGCCCACAAAGAGCGGAGAGGGCACCGGATCACTTGGAACTGAGGTTACAGATGGCTTCGATCGCTGGGAATTAAACTTTACTTCTTTTCCATTAAAACAATTTCCCTCTGTTTATTTAAGACAAGGTCTCATGAAATTGGGGCTGTCCTCAGTAGGTAGCTCCTGCTGACCTTGAATTCCTGATCCTCCTGCCTCTACTTCCCAACTGTCAGAATTTAAATCCTGAGGCAGAAGACTGGCTTTGAGTTCTCTTTTTCTCCAATACCCACTCCCATATTTTTTCAGACAAAGTCTCACTGTGCACCCGGGTGGCTTTGGCTCAGCCTCCTGAGAGCTGAGGTTGCAGCCATAAGCCACCACACTGGTGTCGCCCCTCATACACACACACACTCATACACACATACTTTTTCTCTTTAAGATTTCTTTCTTAGATTTATTTCTGTGCGTCCATGAATATAGGTTGCCATGGAGACCAGAAAATCCACCTTACAGGTGGTCATGATCTACTCAGCTTGGGTGCTGGGAACCAAACTTGGGTCATCTGGAAGAGCAACAGAGCCTATTCACTGCTGTGTTTCTTCAGACCCCATCCTTAAACTTACGCCTCACTTTATTTGTAATATAGGTTCGCATGCACTTACCCTTCTTACCTCACAGTTTATTGTGGGTGGAAACTCTAAAACCTATCGTTATATATAGCCCTGGATGGAAGAAGCTATTACACTAGCCACTAATTTTAATTTTTAATTTTTAGTATATTTTTATTTATTGTTTTATGTATATGAGTGTTTGACTTGCACAAATACTTATGTATGCTTGTGTCTGTGTGCCTCATGAATGCCTGACACCCACAGAGACGGAAAAGGATCTGTCAGATCCTTTTGAACTAGAACTAGAGTTATAGGCAGTTAATGAGTCACTATGCAAGTGCTGGGAATTGAACCTAGGTCCTCTGGAAGAACAATCGGTGCTCACAGCCACTGAGCCATCTCTCTAACCCCATGTTTTAGAATCTTGCATGTCCTGGAAACTGAGTATAAGCCACCTGTATGCCTGCCAGTCGGGACCTGGTACCTGATACAACCCTTGTGCCCGCATTTCTGCCTTATATCTTTCACTTGATAAAACTCTTGAATAGAAAAGAACTGTCTGCAGATTCCTGAAAAAAGCCTATGTAAACTTGGATCCTAATAGACCTGCCTTGCTGTGCTTTTTTTTCCAAACATTTCCTTTCTAGTGTGTTGCTTTAGCATAGAAAGTGTGTGGCCTGAATATAAAACACTTAGAATTTTGCAAGACCTTCTGATCAAATAGTCAACACCAGTCACAAGTGAGATTTTGTAAACTGGGGGAAAGGGCCAACTTAAAATAATTTTGGAGGGCTGGTTATGGTGATATATCCCCTTAATCTCAGCTCTCAGGAAGCAGAGGCAAATGGAGCTCTGTGAGTTTGAGGTCAGCCTGGTCTACATAATGAGTTCCAGAGCTTAATAACAGAGATAATCTATATCACCAAAATAAATAGATAGATAAATCAATAAAATAACTTAGGGGTGAAGGAAATGGCTCAACATACAAGCTTAACATCTGGAGTTCAACACCCCCTCCCCAGACACACACAGGATTACCAGGTGGCTGTGAGCTGCCATGTGTGTACTGAGAATCAAAGCTGGGTCCTCTGAGAGAGCGGCCAGAGCTTGTAAATGCTGAGCCATCGCTCCAGCCCTCAAACAACTTTGAATTGGGGCCAGTTTACTCGCTAAATGAGAACAAAGGAAGATCTCCATGCACTTTTTAAATTGCAATGCCAGGGATCGAATCCGGAGTTGCTTCGGATACACATTAGGCTAGCGCCCTGCCGCCACGGAGCTTTTGAGACGGACTCCCTAAATTCTCAAGGTTTGCTTCAACTTGTGATTCTCCGGCATCAGCTTTTCAAATAGCGAGGATTGATCATAGGCCTTGTGCAGCTAGGGCCTGTTTTTATTCATTCTTACCTACATTTTAGTTTTTTAAATAATATTTTTAAAAATTCTTTGAGAGAATTATATAATGTATTTTTAAATTTTGTTAGGTATTGAAGACAAGGTTTTAGTAAATCCCCCAGGTTGGCCTTGAATTTAAGATCCTCCTGCCTCAGCTTTCTAAATTTCAGGGATTACAGACCTCTGCCATTAGGCCTTGTTTTCATTTATTCTTGCCTGGTATTGGGGCTTGGAATTTTTGTTGGTTTGTTTGTTTTGATTTCTTTATTACACTGTTCATGTGTGGCATATATATGCACGCAAGCATGTGCACACATATATATAAACTCCTATGCCATGGCATGTGTGTGGAGGTCAAAGGATGACTTTCGGGAATGGGTTCTCTTGTTACATGATGTATGTCCCAAGAATAAGGGTAGAATTGATTCAACTGTTGTATTAGTCTCTGGGCTATTAAGCCAGCACAAGAGGATGGTGCTGCCCTTCTGTGTTCTTCTAAACTCCAAGTGGTTCACACCGCTTCTCCCTTTGCAGGTTGGACCAGGTGGTGATTCATGTGGGAACACTAAGCTTGAAGGAGTCACAAGAGCTGGTATGGATATGAGACCATTTGAGAGGACACCATTTTTATGCTAGAATTAAAACTAACCCTATGTTTGAATGAAAGAGACCGTAGGACCGCTGAAGCGGGCATGGGGCCATGGAAAGGCAGTAGCTCAGAGATGACAAATGCAAGAAAAGAGACAAGGAACTTCCTCAAAGAGAACTGAGGCCGAATAAAAATGCAGCCAAGGCAGCAGAGTTTGAGCCAACATCAGTCTCTGGGAAATGAGGGGCGAGGCCATCTGCTGGACAAAAAGTGAATAGGAAATGGGGCTGCCCTGGAGAATGGGGTTCTCCAGAGGTTCAAAATTAAAACTGTAGCCATGCCTTTAATAGGTAGTGCACGCCTTTAATCTTAGCACTCAGGAGGCAGAGACAGGTAGATCTCTGTGAGTTCAAGCCCAACCTGGTCTACAGATCAAGTTCCAGGACAGCCAGGACTACACACACATACAAAAACAAACAAACAAAAAAAAAAAACCACACACACACACACACACACCCCTTTGAAAAAGCCAAAAGCAAACAAAATAATAATAATAATAAAACAAAACCCAAGCTGTAGGCCAGAGACATATGAGAGCCCTGTTGAGTAGAACTGTGAAAACTCTTCAGCTAGGATATGGACCAAGAATGCAGAGGTTCAGGCTAGGTTTGACAGGAAGCAGGCGCAGTGGCACACAGCTGTAACCCTAGTTCTCCAGAGACTGAAGCAGGGGGATTAGGAGGTGGAAACCAGCCTGGGACACTCAAGAAAAACAAAGCAAAAGTAGATGGTAGCTCTGAGGCCTGGTGAATTCACTCAGAAACTCAGAAGCGACGAGGTTTTAAACTGTTTATCAGAAGGCCCGGTCCCCTTATACCTGCACATTAACTGTGTCCTCAGGACACTACCTCCAAGTCACCACAACATGAAAGAACAGTATTAAAGGGCTGAAGCTTTAGGAAGCTTAAGAACGCGTTTTAATTAAGTTGGTTAATCCTTGTGTTCTCCAGCTAGGGAATTGGTTGACAGGTTTGAAGGGGTTGTTGCTGAACTCTAGTGTCTGTTGGCCAGTGTAGGTGACGATGATCTGTCTTTCCTTCTTGCAAAGGCTCGGCATGCGGCCGAAATTGGAGCTGATGGCATAGCTGTCATTGCGCCTTTTTTCTTCAAACCACAGAACAAAGGTAAGGTCCATCCACACGCACCGTCCACCTCTGGCTGTCATTCAAAATAGTGATTTTTAATGTATAAAGGCAAAGTCCTACAGACTAGCGGTGTGGCATCGGAATAGAATATTTTTCCTCCTCCAGGGTCCGTAGCAAAGACTGTATTAAAGCACTTGGATGGTTTGCCAGCTCACCTGGCTGAAGGTGGCTTTGTTTGGGTCAGATGTGCACAGCTGGCAAAATAAATTGTGAAGTTTCATTTGTATGGCAAAGCGTAAACCTGTTTCTCAAGTGAAGCATAACTGATGGTCGTTTTGAAAACTGAATGTCCCATTTAGAATTGATGGATTGCGATGAAATGAAGGGGGCTCACAAAAATGTCCACTGTCAGCCAGGCCTGATGGTACACGCCATAATTCCAGCACTCAGGAGGCAGAGGCAAGGGGATCCCTCTGAGTTCGAGGCCATCCTGGTCTACAGAGTGAGTTTCAGGACAGCCAGGGCTGCACAGAGAAACCCTGTCTTGAAAAGCAAAAAAAAAAAAAAAAAAAAAGTCTATTGTCTCCCAATCTCCTTCTATGATGCTTTCTCTGTACAAACTATTTGTGTCCAAGTATAAGGAGAGAGAGAGAGAGAGAGAGAGAGAGAGAGAGAGAGAGAGAGAGAGAGTGAGTGTGAAAAGACAGGCTCTCAAGTAGCCCATTGATCCCTTGTGTTTATTTGTGTATAGGTGGTGAGGTTGAGACAGGATGTCTCTGTATAACCCTGGCTGTTCTGGAACTCACTGTGTAGCCTCAAACTCACGGAGATCTTCCTGCTTCTGCCTCTTGAGAGCTGGTATTAACAGCATAAGCCACTACCCCTGGCCTTTGAACTCTTTACATAGCAGGAAAAGTTGAATTTTCTGTCTCCACCAATAGGAGACTATGACCTTTTATTCCTATTGATTATTAATAAAAGTGGCATAAAGGGGTACTTGGGATGCAGTGTGGTTTGTAGAGTATTTACCTACATGCACAGAGCTCAAGGACCCCAGGGTGGAACTGCATGCCTGAGATCCCAGGCCTAAAGAAGTAAAGACAGGAAAATCAGAAGTTCAAAGTCATCTTCAGCTACATGGGAAGTTTAAGGGCATCCTAGGATATATGATATCCTGATTTGAGGGGAGAAGAAAGGGAGATATCTGTGCAGAGGATTAAAGCCATAACTAAATGCATAAATTGTCATGAAATGTCACTCATTGTTGGCAGATAGAAAACTATCACTCATGTAAGTAAGTATTTACTGACAGTTTGGGAATTTAGAATGGGCATTTTTTTCATGCTATTTTGCAATTTTTCTGAAAAATGAACAGAGAGATGAATTATTCATAATAATTTTATCTGAAGTATTTTCCAAGTGCTGAACGTATTTTCGCAGTATTCGGAGAAGGTACATACATAAAATTGTCTCTCCCACTCTTGAGCCTCACCCACAGTGTGAGCCAGCTCTCTGTCTGTCATCTGCAGCAGTAAGTTAACTGAAGGAAACCCACTTAGAGAAGCAGAGGCACGCTCCTGCTCTGTCCAGGTCAGCCCCAAAGGGACAGAGTGCCCAACTCCGTTGAGTTCTTATGGCATGAGCCACCACCATCCTTTTTTTCTTTCTTTTGTTTTTGATTTTTCAAGGCAGAATTTGTCTGTGTAGCCCTGGCTATCCTGGAACTCACTCTGTAGACCAGGCTGGCCTTGAACTCAGACCTCCTGCCTCTGCCTCCTGATTGTTGAGATTAAAGAGGAGCACGCTAGTGCCCCGCCAAGCACCACTCCTCCCCCACTACACATGCACCTTTTTTAAGGTTTTTTTTTTTTTTTCTAGCACTAGGGATTGAACCCAGGGCCTCAGGTATGCTGGGTCTACATGCTGTAACTGAGCTATACTATTCTCTCTGTTTTAAATTTTTGAGAAAATGTCTGTAACCCAGGGCATCACTGAATTTATTTTGTTGCCTAGGTGGGCTGTGTGTGTGTGTGTGTGTGTGTGTGTATGTGTGTGTGTGTGTGTGTCTGTGTGTCTGTGTGTCTGTGTGTGGTGTGTATGGGTGTATGGGGGTAGTCTGTGTATGTGTGTGTGTATGTGTGTGTATGGGATGAGGGATGTCTGTGTGTGTATGTGTGTGTCTGTGTGTGCTTGTGCTTGTGTGTGTGTGTGTGTGTGTATATGCACATGCACACGCACGTACTGCGCATGAGTGCACACAGCCACAGTTAAGTATGGCAGTGAGGAGACAATACTTTCAAGACTCAGTTCTTCACTGTAAATCTCAGGGATCACACTTGAGTCATCATGTTTGTGCTACAATTACTTTTACCCATGGAGCCCTCTCACAGGCCCCAGGCCTTGAACCTGTCCTCTGGTCTCAATCTCCCAGGAAGCTGGGGTCACAGGCCTACAATGCCAGGCCATTATAACTTTCCTCTTAAAGCTGATGTTTCCTTCTATTTCTGTTGTAGAATCGTCTCGGTTACAGCGGTTTTGCTGTGACTCTAGTGGATCCTGTTGATCATTGTCATACTCGCCCTTCTAGGATAAGAGGACAAAAGTCTTTCCTAACAGGCCTCAGGTTTCCTTAGTGTAATGATTATCTGTCAATAACAGGAATGTTGGTGCCTGGCTTTCTCCACTGCCCTTGACCTGGTGACCAAACCCAAGCCCTTGAGTATGATATGTATACACCTACCACTGAGCTATCCTCTCAGCTCCAAATTTTGTGTGTGCGTGTTGCTGCACATGTGTGCAGGTATTGCTTGCATGCATGTTCATGTGGAGGCCATAAGCTGACATCAGATGTCTTTCTAAACCACATCCTTCTTATCTTTGGAAATGGGGTTACTTTTTCACTGAGCTAGCAGTCCCCAAGGATCCACCTGGCTCCACCTCTCCAGCATAGGATTTACAGGTGTGCATTGCAGTGCCTGCCTTTTATGTGGGTTCTAGGGATCTGAACTCAGGTCCTCATGCACATTCAACAAGCAAATAAAAGCAAGCACTGACTGGACCATCTTCCAGCATCCCTAGAACCTTTCTCTCTTTTTCCTTCCTTCCTTCTTTCCTTCCTTCCTTTTTTTCTTTTTTTGAAAAAGGGTCTCATTATGCAGTACTGGCTCACCTGGAACTTTCTATGTGTATCAGGCTAGAACTCACATAGACCCACCTGCCTGTGCCTCCCACATCTAAGTGCTGGGATTAAAAGTGTACCCTGCCCTGGCCAGTGAGTGCCAGTTTTTTAACAATGGACTAGTGTGGTCGGGGAAACAAAACAGTTATCTTATGTTTTTAGGGTGTGTGTGTATGTGTGTGTGTGTGAATACAATGCATGCCTGGTGCCCTTAAAGACTAGAAAACAGTGTCAGATCCTCTAAGACTGGAGTAATAGATGATTGTGAGTCACTATGTGAGCGTAGAAACCAGATTGGACCCTCTAGAAGAGCAGCCAGTGTTTGTAATTGCTGGGCTCTCTAGTCCCCTTATCTTGACCTTGAAAACTAGAAATTTGGTGAAGTGACATCATAATTATACAGTCGAGAGTGGTAAGGGCAGTCAGGAGTGTTCAGCGTCTGAGAAGATGGCTGCATCTCATTGAATGATTCATTTTCTAATATGTGAAAGCCATTGTTCTATGCTTGTTCACATGACTCCTGTTCTTCCAGATGCCCTGATAAGTTTCCTGAGGGAAGTGGCTGCTGCAGCCCCTGCTTTACCATTTTATTACTATCACATTCCTGCCTTGACCGGGGTAAAGAGTAAGTATTGCTTTAAAGTTGTTTTAGTTAAATTATATTTTATGTGTGTGTGAGAGAGTGTTTTGCTCATGTGTATGTCTGCACTGAATGGGTGCCTGGTGACCATGGAATTCAGAGAAGGGATCTGATACCCTGGAATTGGAGTCAAGAGATAGTTGTATGCCACTATGTGAGTTCAGAGAATCAAACAACTGTCCTCTGGAAGAATAATCAGTGTTCTTCCACTGAGCCATTGTCCAAAAACCAAGTATTGCCTTTTTTTAAAAAAACACATTTTCTCCAACTTTCACATCTTACTCTATCAAAAACTCCATTTTCTCCCACCCTACCCACCTACAGCGGCCACTGATGAGGAAGTTAAAGTTGCTTCAAGTGGAACCATTCTAAGACCTCAGCCCTCAGTAGTCATTCCCACCACTTTATATGGAGGCTTTTATGCTTGCAAAAGAAAGTGGGTAAAACTGAGTGTGGCTACTCAAGCCTGTAGTTTATGGCAGATGGATCAGGAATTCAAGGTTATCCTCTGCTCCATGGTAAATCCAAGGCCAGCCTAGGATATGTTTTGTCTTAATAGAGAAGCAATAAGCCAGGTAGTGATGACACATGCCTTTCATCCCAGCACGAGGGAGGCAGAGGCAGGCAGATCTCTGGGAGTTTGAGGCCAGCCTGGTCTACAGAGTGAGTTCCAGGACAGACTCCAAAACTACATAGAAACACCCTGTCTTGAAAAAACACAAAAAGAAAAGAAAAAGAATAATAAAATTTGACAGGCAAGCTGGGCCATGTGGCACACTCACCTTTAGTTCTCTGGAGGCGGAGGCAAGTGGATCTCTATGAATTCGAGACCAGCTCGGGCTCTGTTATACAGAGAAACCCTGTCTCAAAAACATAAAAGAAAAATAAAATTTGGCAGGATAAATCAAGAAGACCGACACGGATTTGAAGTCAGCCTGGAAGGGCTGCATAGTGAGTTAAATAAAGGCCAGCCTAGGCTACAGCTTGAGATCCTAGACATATAGAGCAACTACTTTGTATCTCCATATTCATTTAGTCCATTAGTTTCGCAATACTGGGGCTTGAACTCAAGGTGTCACTCATACTAGGCAAGTATCCTACCTCTAATCTATATCCCCAGCCAAAACTTCAGGAGTTGGTTGTTTGGTTGGTTTGTTTCAGGGTTTTCTGAGATTCTAAAGCTTCCCCTTGGGCATGCTATGCAAGTGGTCTACCACTGAGCTATGCCCCAATCCCTCCGCACCTTCTATTATAAGATAAGAGACTGGGAGGCACACGAGAGAGGAAGTGTGTGTGGACCTTCTCCCTATCGTATGCCCAGTGCTGACCTCCCTAACTTTTATCTCTTTTTCCTTTTGATGTACCAAGGGTAATGCGGGGGCGGGGTGGGGTGTGCAGAGGACAAGCATTCTGCTTCTGAGCTCCAGCATATGTGTGTTTGTGTGTGTGTATGTGTATTTTTCTAGGAATCAAGCCCAAGGCTTCTTATGTGGCAGGCTGCTGCTTTACTCCTGAGAGATCCCCAAGACTAACACATTCTGAGGAAGAAATGGTTTTTCTTATACTTATCACTTAACATAAAACACTTTACCTCTGGTCACCAAAACGTATAGGGATTTTTCCCTGCCAGCAGTCAGTTCTCTGTTGGAAGTCAAATGGTACCCAGTGGTACCACTTCCGTTTTAATGCGCACCTGGAGATGACAGCAGCAAATCCTAGATGTTAGGGGCCAGGCCCATGAAATTGTCTGCACTTGTGACCTTGGTCTCTGAGCAGTGGCAAATTGAGGTCCCCGTTATTCCATCCTTGGGTTTGAATGACTTGCTAGGGCAGCTCATGGAACTCCAAGAAATCCTTTGAAAAGACATAGGAGGTGTGTACAGTGTCATCTCTAGGTGCAGAGTGGCCTCCATGTATTCAGTAACCCAGAGCCTCTCTGAATCCCATTTTGGGGTTCTGCAAAGACTTAACTACATGACTATGTTGTTGGTTGTTGGTGATCAATCCATCCTTCAGCTCCTCCCCTAGTCACACTGCTGGCTCTTCTGTAATCAGCCTCCATCAGGAGCCTGGCAGGGCTCATCAGAACACAAGGGTGAGATTTAAGGTACAGGGCTTACTTACCTCAGAAGTGCAAAGTAGCACATAAACAAAGCATGCCATTTACACCTATAATCTCAAAACTTTCAAGATGGAGACAGGAAGACCAGAAGTTCAAGGTCATGCTCAGCAGTTATGTAGAGAGACCCTATCTCAAAAAGAATCCATAGCCCTTTCTCTTAATAGCACTGGCTATCCTAAAACTCACTGTATATGTCAGGCCAGCCTCGAACTCAGAGATCTACTTACCTCCTGTTTACTTTGACACAGTCTCACTATGTATCCTGCCCTGGCTGGCCTGGAAATGTAGACCAGGCTAACCTCAACCTCACAGAGACTGCCTGCTTTTGCCTCCTGCCTCCTGAGTGCTGGGGTTAAAGGCACATGCCACCATGCCCAGTCTGTGTTTTACTTTTTTTTTTTTAAGTAAATTATTTATTTTTATTTTATGTGTACTGGTGTTTTGTCTGCATGTATATCTTTGTGAGGATTTTCAGATCTTGGATTACAGACAGTTGTTAGCTGTCATATGCATGCTAGGAATTGAGCCCTGGTCTTCTGGAAGAGCAGACAGTGCTCTTAACCATGGAGCCATCTCTCCAGTCCATATTTGACTTTTTAAAGACAGGATCCTGCTGTGTAGCTCAGGCTGACTTCAGATTAGCTACGCAGCCCAGACTGGCCCCAGAATCACCTTGCCTCGGCTTCAGAGAGCTGGGTGCTGGGAATGGGGATACAGTCACATGCCAAAAGGCCGACTCAAGATGGTAATTGATAGTTTAGTGTCTGTTGCTGTGTGGATTAATGAAGTATTTGTTCCAAAGTTCGTGCAGAGGAGCTGCTTGATGGGATTCAGGATAAGATTCCCACTTTTCAAGGACTGAAGTTCAGTGACACTGATCTCTCAGACTTAAGGCGGTGTGTGCACCAGAATCACCAACGACAGTTTGCTTTGCTGTTTGGCGTAGATGAGGTAAATTACTCCCTAGCCGTATCCCAGCTCCACAGTGATCCATTTTATCTGCTTATGATATAGCAGCTCTTCTCTTTCTCAAAAAGCTGAATCTCTGTCTCTTTCTCATCAGCAACTGTGGAGTGCTCTGTTCATGGGAGCAACTGGAGCAGTGGGCAGGTGAGTGTGCCTTAACCTTCCTAGTGATTACAAACTTAGTCACTGAACCCTGGAATAGATAGGCTTCTTACATATTTGTAATAATGTCGTTTCCATACCCATTCACTGAAAAGAAACTGGGTAATTTGTTTGACTGGTACGGTCTGTTTGACTCGGTCACGGAAAGATGGACCCTGACAGAAAAGGAATGGCCTTCTCTCCTCTTCACCTCTCTCCACCCCTATGCTCACTCCGGGTTTTCTCTCAAATGCTAATGAAATGATCCTCAAGCTTTAATAGGAAGGGAGGGTGGGAGGGAGGAGCATGGAATAGTGACCCAAACCTATAATTCAACACTTGAGGGGTTAAGCAGGAGGATTGGAATTTCAAGGTCACCCTCGGCTACACAGAAAGTTTTAAACAAATCTGTACTACATCAGACTCTGTCTCAAAACAAATAAAAACTCTTCAGTAGTGGTCACTAATGGGTTTTCTGCCCCCTTCCCCAAAACAGGTTTCCCCACCTATGCAGTAAGCCAGATCAAGCTGAATTGGAAACATATAACAGGTTTATCTGAGCAAAGAAACTCTTGGGTGGGTGGGTTCTCCAGTCCCAGAGATCGAGGGCCACAGACAAAGACGGGAAGACTTTATAGACTGTAGGCAAGGGGTGGTGATGATATGTCTACCACCAGCTGGGCTGGAGGATGGTCAGAAGCTGAGCACTTTAGGCAGGGACTTGAAGGGCTAGAAACTTCAGGGGTTAAAGCTGCAGTAGCTACTAGGAGTGCAGAACTATATAACTCATTCTCTTGGTGCCTTCCTTTTGTTCAGAGGCTCTCTGGGCAGGCAGGGGTGAAGACGGACAGGAATGGGGGGATCGAGCAGGAGTGAGCTGGAGGTTCCAGCCAAACAGTCACATGACATCCATGCTTGGCTTGGCAGCACTCAAAAAACTGTGAGGTGGGAGGCTAGCCATGATTTTGAGGTTATAATAGCTAATAGAAAGGCTGTCTCAAAGACAGAAAGAAAGAGGGGGAGGGAGGGAGGGAGGGAAGGAAGGAAAGAAGGAAGGGAGAGAAGGAGGGAGGGAAGGAAGGAGGGAGGGAAGGAAGGAAGGAAGGAAGGAAGGAAGGAAGGAAGGAAGGAAGGAAGGGAAAGAGATAACAATCAGTTACTTGCTGCTCTTGAGGGTCTCATCTCTGCAGGCTCTCACAAGCACATGGTGCACATGAATTCATGATGCAAACACGCATACACATAAAAATAATAAGCAAAAATTTTTAAACTTAAAAAAGAAAGTTGTGTTATGTGTTTATTGTAGTGAGGTGAGGCAGGTGAGCATGTGGACGGAAGGAGTCCAGGGACCCCGGCTTAGCAGGGCCTTCTGTTAGCTCTGTAGACCTTGGTGGTCAGCATCTCAAACGCAGATTATTAGAAACTTAATTACAAGTGACAGAAAATCCATTCAAACTAGCCCATGTTTGAAAAACACACACAAAATAAGTTCTTATAAGATTCTGACTAATTACATAACACTCGGCAGAGATAAATGCAGCCAGATCGTAGAACCCATGGAAGCCAGAAAGGACAAAGCTCTTAACAGCTACAACAAGCCACTCTTCCCCAAGGTTCCCCTGAAGATGCTCACCTCTACACCTTCTGCATGACTCTGTTTCTCCTCTCCTTTTCAGGATATCTTTAGAAATGTCTTAGTCAGGGATCCATTGAAGTCTAGTCCGACATGGCCAGGACACCATGATCCAGTGACGACTCAGCACAAGACAGGCAGACAGGCAGCAGCAGAGCCACTCTGTCAGCTTTACTAGAGAATGCTGCAGGTGAGACCTGTTTGCCCTAGCTGGAAGTGTATTTCCTCAGGAGTGGCTAAGGCCTTACTCACAATGTATCTTGGGATGCCTGCCTTTGATAAGCACTATTGACTTGATACATTTTAAACATTGATGATCAACCCGATGCCTCATAAATGTAAACACACATTGCACCGCCACACTACACCCCTAGCCCAATCTTTTTTTTTTTTTAATTGTGTTTTGTATTTGAGACATACTCTCATGTATTCCAGGCTGACCTCAGACTCACTATACAGCCAAAGATGACCTTGACCCCCCCCCCTCCTGTTCTACCTCCCGAGTGTCTAGTACCTTTATGCAACCCAGGCTGGCCTCAGACTTGAAGAGGTCCTCCTGCCTCGGCCTCCTGAATGCTGAGATTATGGGCATGTGTGACCGTGCACTGCCAGAACGTGCCTTACAGTACTTACTCCAGGTGCTACATTTGAACCTACTTGTCTACCATGGAGTTTGTGTGTGTGCTCCAGGCAGTCTCTCCGGATTAAGACATATCTCTAGCTTTTACTCTCCGGCTTAAAACTCTCTTCCTTTCCTTCCTTTCTTCATTTCCAAGAGACTGCCTTGGGCATTCTCTCTCCTCTGTTGACCCTGCCTTGTGTTGCTGGAGAACTCGGAACTGAAGACATTCTGGGTCCCTTATCACTTGGCCCTACAAACAGACTAGTGGGGGGCCCTCGCTATATTTTTTCCTGTATTAGTTTTGATTTTATTTCCCTCAAGACAAGATTTCATATAGCTCAAATTAGGTTCATGCTCACTATACAGCTAGGGATGGCTTTCAACTCCTGATCTTCCTGCCTCCACCTACCTTGTCTCTGTTTGAGAGCTAGGTCAGGTTCTTACTATACTGCCCAGGCTGGCTAGCCTAGAAGTCTTTTATGGAGTGATGGGATAGTGAACAGAGCTCCATGCATTTACAACATGAGGCTCTACCACTGAGCCAACCTGCAATCTCTATCTCTTTTTTCTTTTAAACATCAGGCCACATCTTTCCCATCGAATTATTAAGCTTGGAATATTTTTTATTGTCTTGCCAGTACCTATAACTACCTGGGGAAAAAGACAAACCAGATGTTGGAGGCTTTTGAAAAGAAACACTTGACTGCAGCACTCAATCACCAGGTAAACCTGTTCTCTCCTCCTCTCTGAGATGCCTTCTTTGTGAATCCTTTGTCCACCTCTGTCCTCAGCAGGCTTGAAGGCCACCCACCCTGCTGCCTCCTGATCTTTCTGTTGTTACTGTACTCTCTCCCTTAAAATGGAACCTGCCAGCCTGATAGGCATAGGCAGGCAGATCTCTGTGAGTTCCAAGCCAGCCAGATCTACAAAGCCAGAGCGGTTACACAGAGAAACCCTGTCTCCCAAAACAAAACAAACTAACAAAAGAGACCAGTTTCCTGTTTCCTGTCCCCATATCTAAGGGAACAAAAGACCCACATGGGACAGAATTCTCTCTTCCTCCTACAAAGTATTTTTGTTATAAAATAATAGTCATAGATTTCTGTGAAAGAGACTGCATGCCATGTTTAATTTTTTAAATTGGTTTATTTTTATTTCCTATGCATTGGAAATGTTTTGCCTGCATGTGTGTCTGTGTGAGGAAGTGAGATCCCCTGGAACTTGAGTTACAGACAGTTGTGAATCACCATGCAGGTGCTGGGACTTGAACCCAGTTCCTCCAGAAGAGCAGTCAATACTGTTAGCCATTGAACCATCTTTCCAGCCCCATCTATTCTTAATTCTTGTTGCTATTGTTTTGTTTGGGGCCCAGGCTAGCCCTAAACTCATGGTAGTTGTGCCTAACCCCCCCCCCCAACATACCCCAGTGTTGATGTTTGTGAGGAGGCACAGTAAAGAAACTGTTGACATGAGGGCTGGCTCCATTAGGAGGTGGGTTTTTATTCTGGGTAAGAGAAAGAAAATATCCAGAGGACCGGGAAGGGTCCAGAGCAGGAAGAAAAGAGAGCAGGTTGGAGCTGGCCAGGACTGGGGAAGCGTGAGAGCAGAGGAGACAGAGATGAGAGAGAGAATAGAGTGGCAAGGGGACATAAGGTGGACAAGTCATCTGGATTAGAAGGACAAGTAGATGCCAGGGAAGCACCCTATGGGGATTAGAAAACCTGTTCCACAAGTGTGGCTTTTATCTCGCCACCAGAGATCCTGTAGTCATGGAGCTCATTTCTAGAATACAGAGGGCTTGAGACCTAACAGCAGCGAAGACAGATGTGTGTGCCCACCTACCTACCCCCTTGAGGAAGTTGCACCCGAGTTACCAAAGAATAGGAGGAAGTTGAGAACCTAAAATAGGGAAGGATAACCCCAAGTCAGTAGAGGCCATTGGTGTGTACCCTGAAGAATGGGAAAAACCTACCAGGTAGGAAGCAAACTGATGATGCAAAGTGGGCACTGGCTTTGAGTGTGTGTGTGCGCGAGTATGTGTGAGGAGTCACCCCCATCTTGTTCATGGGTTCCAGGCATCTGACATAGATGGTCAGCTTTGCGCAGCCAGCTCTCCAGCCCTGGTTTTGTTTTCAGAAGGGATCTTGGCTGTCCTTGAACTGAAGAAGCTGTCTTTCCTTAGCTGCCCCCCCACCTCCTCAGCTCCTGCAACCCAGCTGAGATTCTAGAAATAGGGAAAGAGCCTGGCTGATAGACTGCAAAAAATAATATGCAGTGTGTATGCTACCCAGAGGAAGCCTAGCTGCTCAAAGAAAGAAGATGTCACTGAAAAGCAGAGCATATCTCAATACCTACAGGGCATGCGCAGTTTGGGGAAAGGTTATAAGTCAAGTAGAATTCCGGGGTTTTTCCTTTGTGGGTTTAGAGTTTGGTTTTGTTTTAATTTTGGCTTTTTGGGGGTCTTGCTATGTAACTCAGGCAGGCCTTGAACTTATGACTCCTCCTACCTCTGGGATTGAGGACAGACCCTACCATGTCAGGTGTACCCCTGGTCTTGTACAGCACTCTGGGCTGAACTTCTTACATGCCAGGATGGTGCCCAGCCCTGAAGACATTCTTGAATTTCGTGAGGAGCCAGTATGAAGTCGTGTTAGAACTTACTAGGAAAATAGTTTGATGTAGATTTAAGCATGGGGTTTAGGAACAGGAGAGCATATGCGTGTAAGAGTGTGTGGCCTTCTCAAGAGAGGCTGGCACTGTGCTCTACAGACTGTAGTTGTAGATGGGATTTTAATGTGTACTGAAGTTACTATCTTCAAAGAGTTGGAAAGAAATTTAAATGAGAACTCAGGGTGGTTCCGAGAAGCATCAGTCAAAGGTAAAATTCTAGATGTAGGAAGTTAGGATAGCTTCACTAGAAACAAAACTCACCAGTTTTCTGGTTTGTACATGGATGTATTTACTTGTATACATACATGTGGAGGGGGAACAGCTTGGGGAAGTGGGTTTTCTCCTGTCACGGCCTGAGCAGATCTAGCTGGTCTCGCTACTTCTTTCTCCCATTCTGATAGACTGTAGAGAGCTAAGTCGGGCTGGGTTTTGTGGAGTTTCTGTCACTTGATTCCCGAACTATACAAATGGTTCCCACAATGGCGAGATGCTGACCCTGTTCTTTGCTTTGTTCTAGTTTCATATCCAGAGATTCATCAACTACGTGACCAAGCTAGGTGAGTCTCTTGCTGCTCTCTGCTTTGCTGCTGACTGAATGCAACAGAGCTTACTTACCAAGCCAGGGTCACCTGACTATGGGTCAGAGGGGTCACAGCAAGTCTGAGACTGTGACAAGCTTATTGCAAGCGATCAGACTTTTTATACCCTTATCAGAAACAGGATATGATGGTGGTGGCCAGGAAGAACAAGGTAGTAGTAGCCAGAACACAGTGGTGTTTATGAGCTACACAGGGTATAAAAGTTTAGTTAATCTCAAGACTAATTGTCCAGTCAAGCTTCTTCTCTGTATGCTTTTCACTGACTTGGAGAGAACACAGAGATGAACAGTCAGCCTGAATGCCCCACTGCCTGAGGAAGTACCTCAGTTTCTGAGGAACTGAGAGGCACACACTGCCCCAGGAGCCAGAGACTCTGCCATGAGAAATGTATGATACAAGCCTGTCAAGGCATCTAGGCCAAGCCAACTGCACGATTCCCCAAGCTGACCAGGTGTAAAAGGTGGATGTCCATCGCTCCGTATGAGGGCTGAACCAGGATCATCTATAGTGCTCAGCCAGGGCCCTGACAGTCGGTACCAACTGAGTGACATGGTGAAGTCAACTTTGGCAGTCTCCTCCAGATCTCTCCTCCACCCCAGCATGTTGCTCTCCAGCACAACGCACACCATTTCCTGTTCCTCCTTCCTTATGGCATCTGTGCTCCCATTTGTTGCCTCTGCTCATTAAAATTCTCCTGCTGAGCCGTGGCTGATTTCATCCTAAGTACTTGGAGGAAGGCAACCTGAATACAGATCTTACTAGATTATGAATGACTGACAGTTCCCAGGAGTATTTGAAATTTAAGATGAGTTTATTAACACAAGTAAATTTAAATGGATGGAGGTTTGTATGACAAAGGAAGTGAGGGGGAAACACAGTGAGGCTGAGTGACAGCAGCTGCCAGCCATCCCACTTATGCAAGAGATGGGCCTTTGGGACAGCTGGTCATGGGTCGAGTCCAGAAGGTCTCAGTGTGTTCTCGGCAGACCTCTCACCTCCTTTCAGAGCGGATCTGCCTTGTAGCAGCTCTCTCCTCTGCCCAAGCACCCATTGTCTACTTGGCTTCATTCCCACAGTTTCACCTTAGCTTTCCCAGTCCCTCCAAGACAGTGCTTCCATTTGCTTTCACATTTTTAGTAACGCTGTCATAGTAAGGTGCCACCAGCTCTGTTAATCAGCGTTATTGTTCCGTTGTTCTAACCAATACTTTTCACAAAGATTGTGACTTCGATATAACTCTGTGTTTCTAGAGTACATTAAGATAGAAGGTTAACTGGAAGAAGGGGCATGTGGTACATATCTGTAATCCCAGAACTGGGGTAATGGAGACAGGAGGGCCAAGTTCAAGGTCATTCCTAAGGCCATTCTAGACTATAGAGCCTGTCAAAATAAATAATAAAATGAAATATAAAATACCTATAGCTGGGTATAGTAGCACATGCCTATAATAACAGCCTCACAGAAGCCGCACCAAGAGGATTTCCACAAGTTCCAAGCTAACTGGTGTACATGGTTCAGGACAGCCAGGGATATATAGCAGGACCCGATCTCTGAAAGGATTTTAGGGGCTGGAGAGATGACTCAGTGGTTAAGAGCACTGGCTGTTCTTTCAAAGTTCAGGTTCAGTTTCCAGCACCCACAGAGGGTCTTGAAGCCATCTTAACTCCAGTTTTGGGGACCTGACACACTCTTTGGTCTCCATGCACACCAGGCACTCACGTAGTACACAGACATATATACAAACTGAACATCCATACGCATAGAATAAAATGTATGGGGGTGTTAAGAAGCTGAAGTGATGGCTCACTGGTTAAGAATGTTGTGCTAGTCTGTGGCAGTACATGACTTTAATCCCAGCACTCAGGAGGCACAGGCAGGCAGATCTCTGTAAATTCAAGGCCAGGCTGGTCTACAGAGAGAGTTCTAGGACAGCTAGAGCTACACAGAGAAACCCTGTCTCAAATAAATGAATGAATGAATGAATGACTGGATGGATGGATGAATGAATGAAATTCCATGTTCTTCCAGAGGACCAAAGTTCACATTTCAGCACTCTTAGAGCTGTCCACAATAGCTCTAGAGGATCCAATACCCTGTCATCTCCTAGAGCACCCTGACACATGTGGCACGCACACACACCAAAGTAAATTTGTAAAAAATAAATGGAAACGATGTAATTGAGTTTTCAACTTTTTATTGTTTTATTTTATATGTATTTGTTTATGTTTGAGCACGTGCTTATGGATGCCTGAGGAGGCCCGAAAACCATGTCAAATTCCCTTGAGCCAGACTTAACAAGCTGGATTTGATAGCCCCGTGAAGTCCTCCGCGAAAGCAGTACCCGCTCTTAACCACTGAACCACCTCTCCTGCCCATATATACAGACATAGCTGAGGGTGTTTGGGACACCAGACCTTCTTCCTATACCTGAGCATCGGAGTTATAGTTATGGACCAGTTTATGTAGTAGGGGCATTGAACCCGTGGCTTCATGCCTTTTAGACAAGCACTCTGAAATAAGCGCAGCCTATTTTTAGTAGTTGTGCTTTGAAAAAGCCTGTTCCTTTTCTTTGAATCGTTTCCATGATGTGAGACTTCTCTTTCTTTATCCATAAAACCCTTCTGAATTTCCTGTCTCCTGGTTACAGGCTCTTCTGTTCTCCTGTCCATTGCTCCTTTTCATTGTATACACAGTGCTCAGGGCTCTGTCTGCATGTGTGCCGTCGGGCCAGAAGAGGGCGCCAGATGGTCGTGAGCCACCATGGGCTGGGAGTTGACCTCTTAACTTCTGAGCCATCTTTCCAGCCCTAGTTCTAGAAGTTCTTAACTGATCTCAAGTTAGTGTCTTAGTCTGGAATCTAACCAAACTTCATGAGGCAAACTCGGATCAGCATTCGCTGTGGAAAGGCCTGGAATTTGGGATGTCTGTATGCGTGTCTCTGTGGTATGGATGAGTCCATCAGGTGTCTTTCTCCACTTTTCTTTATTAATTTTTTTTTTTGAGACAGGGTTTCTCTAGCCCTGGCTGTCCTGGAACTCACTTTGTAGACCAGGCTGGCCTTGAACTCAGAGTTCTGCCTGCCTCTGCCTCCCAGTGCTGAGATTAAGGCATGTCCCACCACCGCCCAATTTCTCTTTCTTTAGAAAGCCAACCTTCAGACAAAAAAGGGGGAAAAAAACAGACAAATCAGACAACAGATGAGCAAATGAATAAAACAAAAAGGAAGCATGGGGACACATCAAGCAAAACCGATAAAACACAAAATTGGAAACTATAATATACAAGCAAAAGACTGGGAAGGCAAGAAATGTCCAAACAAAGCATTCTACAAAGTGGCCATTGGATTTGATCTACTGCTGGGCTTGTGGACTTTGTATACCCGTAAGATTCCACTGGGCATGAACTTAGGCCTCTGCATGCCGCCACAGTCTCTGTGAGTTCATTTATGCGTCAATGTTGTCTCTGGAGAACACTCCTTCCTTAGCATCACCCACGCCCTCTGAGTGGAAGGGCATGATGATGTCCCACTTCAGACCTATAGTTCTCCACTTTTACTCATTAAGACAGGGTCACCAAGCCAGAAGCTCACCGATTTGGCTGATGTGCTGGCCAGTGAGCTTCAGGGATCTACACTGAACTCTTTTTTTTAAAAGTCAGCTTTATTATTTATTCTAATATTTATTCTTATTTCTTTTTTATGTGTAAGAATGTTTTGCTACATGTATGTATGTGCACTATATGTGTCTGGTACTCAAGGAGGCTAGAAGTTGATCTTGGATCCCCTGAAGTTACAGACAGTTGTGAGCTGCCATGTGGGTGCTAGGAATTGAACCCTGGTCTTCTGGAAGCAGCCAGCACCCTTAACCACTGAGCCAACTCTCCCTGCACACCTACCTTGAACTCTTGACCACCTTCTAAGTGCTGGGATTATGAAAGTGTTTGTTCCACCATGTCTGGAGTCTTTTTAATTTTAAGGTTGATTTTGATTCTGTGGGTTTTGTGTTTGTTTGGGGCTTGTTTTTCATTTTATTTACTTACTTTTAGTGTGTGTGAGCTTCAGGTGTATGACCACATGTGGAGGTCAGAGGCCAACTTGAAAGAGCCCTCTTCTTCCACCATGTGTGTCCTGGGGAGTGAACTCAGATGGCTTGGCAGCATCTGTCTTTATGTGCCAGACTTTGACTCTATTTTGTTTTATTTAGTTTATTTACTTACTATAATTCAGGAACTTGAACTCAGAGACTCTCCTGTACTAAGCAAGCACTCTACTATAGAGTTACGTTCCCAGCATCTTTTTATTTTATAGTTTGTTAATGTGTTAACACAAGCAAGAAGGATTTATTTATCTATTTACTTATTTATTGGTTTTTCTGACGGGGTTTCTCTGTAACTTTGGAGCTTGTCCTGGAATTCCCTCTCTAGATGAAGTTGCCCTTTAACTCACAGAGATCTGCTTCTCTCTGCCTCCCTAGTACTGGGATCAAAGGCATAGGTCACAACCACCTAGCCAAAGGGATTTATTTTGATATTTATTCATTTATTTGCATACCTGCATGCCTGTGTCACCGTATGAATATAGAAGTCAGAAGGAAACTTGCAGAAGTCCCAGGGATTGAATTTAGGCTCTCAGGTTTGGCTACAAGTGCCTTGACCAACTGAGTCACATCATAGGCCCCAAAAAGGATGATTTCTGTTTCAAAAAGATTGTATCTCATTTACAGTTGTGTGTTTGGGGTGGGATGATTATGGATATTTGCATATGAGGGCAATATCCACAGAGACTAGAAGAGAGTACTGGACCTTCTAAAGCTGGAGTTCCAGGGGATTCTGAGCCACCCTTCATTGGTACTGGGAACCAAACTTGGGTCTTCTGAAAGAACTGGGGCTGCTCTTAATGGCTGAGTCATCTCTCCAGCTCTGAAAGGCAGGCTTCCTATTCTGCTCTGTATCTATAAGACAGGGTCTCCCATAACTCAGACTTGCCTTGACTGCTTCTCCTGCCTCCTCTACCTAGCAAGTGCTGGGATTCCAGATGTGTGGAACCATGCCCAGCTCAGTCAAACTGACTACAAATGTTCTTTTATGTTTACCATGTCTTACTGTAGTAGTTACTTTGACATATAACTTCTTTGGGGACGTTTGTGGGAAAGTGGGCAGTACCAGATATGTTTCACTCTATTTTTTTCCCATCTAGGTTTTGGAGTGCCACAGACCAAAGCCATCATGACACTGGTCTCCGGAATTCCAATGGGCCCACCTCGGCTTCCTCTCCAGAAAGCCACCCCAGAGTTTACTGCTAATGCTGAGGCCAAGCTGAAAAGCCTGGATTTCCTTGGTTTAAAGTAGGGAACTTAGGACCCTGTAGCTAATGCCTGTTAAGTCTGGGTGTGTTTACTGAGACTTTACCCATCTCCAATAGTACATTCTTTTCTCAGGGACTTTTCCAAGATAAGCTTTTTTTTAGCAAATGAAATCCACACCAATAAAAAAAAAAAATTAAATATCAGTTTTGTTGTTTTGGTTTTTTGAGGCAGGGTTTCTCTGTAGCCTGGGACTCACTGACCAGGCTGGCCTTGAACTCAGAGATCCTGCCTCTGCCTCATGAAAGCTAGGATTAAAGGCATGCACCACCACCCAACTTAAATATCAATTATGAACCTATAAATTTTTGTGTTATAAAGGAGTCATAAACCCTAAGTCTTCATTTCACAAAATTATTGTAGAGAAATCTGTTTATATAGAAGAAATGGGACCAAGTGAAAATTATTATTACAATCATTAGTTATGTTAATATAATTAATATTATATTGAATGCTGTATTAATTATATAATTGATTAATAAATTTTCTTGTCTTTTGGGAGCACTCACTGTCTTAATCTTCTTTTAAAGTTTTATAATTCAGATGTTCTACCTCATTGAATCTGTGTTTGTTTCTTTTGAGACGGAGTCTCACAATGTGGCCCAGACTGGCCTTGAACAGACCAAACCCAGCACTGGCTGCTCTTCTGGAGGACCCAGGTTCAACTCCCAGCACCCACGTGGCCTCATACCATCTATAATTCCAATTCCAAAGAATCTAGTGCCTTCTTCGGGCATGCATGTACTGTCCTCAGGGGCTAAAGCAGGGACTGGATCCCCAAGAACAGGTAGCTGTTAAGTTACCTGATATAGGCTATTAGGAACGTACCTCAGGTCTTCTGGAAGAACAGCAGGGACTCTTAACTGTTGAACCATCTCTTCAATCCTTGTAATGCCTTTTCCCTTCTAAGACAGGGTTTTCCTGGCTGTCTGTCCTGGAACTCGATTTGTAGACCAGGCTGGCCTCCAACTCAGAGATCCACCTGCCTCTACCTCCTGAGTGCTAGCATTGAAGGCGTGTGCCACCACTGCCTGGCTTTTCCCCCCAGTAATTAAATTGTTTCGTTTTGTCGCTTTGTTTTTAAAGCTGGGACAGGAGAGGTGGTTCAGTAGGAGTACTCACTGTTCCAGAGGACCCAGATTCAGTTCCCAGCACCTACCTGACTGCTCACACTATTGGTAACTCCAGTTCCAGAGGATCTGATGCCCTCTCTGAACTCCACAGGTACCCGGGACATGTGTGGCGCATTAGACATATATCCAGGCAAAGCATCCATACATATAAAACATTTCTAAGTTAAAAAAAAAAAAACAGACATAAGCTAATATAATGACTTAGTAGATAAACGTACTTGCCACCAAGTCTGATGACCTAAGTTCAAAGCCAGAAACTCACATAGTAGGAGATAACCAATTCTGACCGCCTCATGTGCTTCAGGTACATACAGATGTGTACTAAACATATACAAATATATAGAAGGGTAATTTTAATCATTTAAAAGTCAAGTGTGGCAGTCTGGATGAGAATAGTCCTCCATAGTCTCGTAGGTTTGAATACTTGGTCCCCAATTGGTATATCTGTTTGGGAAGGATTAGGAGGTGTGGCCTTATTGGAAGAGGTGTGTTAGTAGACTCATGCCATTCCAAGTGTGTTCTCCTGAGCACTGAGTGATGTGAGCACTTGGCTGCTTATCTAGTCATCTGCCACATTGTCTTCGCTCTACCATCATAGACTCTAACCCTCAAGCCATAAGCCCATAAACTTTTTTATAAGTTGCCTTGGTCATGGCATTTTATCTCAGCAATAGAATGGTAAGACAGAGAGCACGCAGGGGAAGAAGAGGTGGTTTAGCAGATAAGATCCAGTAATAGTCTCACAGGGGACCAGGATTCAGTTCCCAGCACCCCCATCAGGAAGCTCATGACTGCTTATAATTTCAGACCCAGGGATCCAATGCCACCTTCTGGCTTCCACAGTCACCTGCACTCTTGTACATACCTATATAGAAACACATGCATATACACAATTAAGTAAAAATAAATAGCCGGGCAGTGGTAGTACACGTCTTTAATCCCAGTGCTAGGATTAAAAGTGTGGGTCACCTCTATGGCTAACTCTGTGGCTGGCATAGTCCTCTGATCTTCGGGCAAGCTTTATTTCTTTAGAGCCTACACAATATATCACCACATGCTACCACAACTATAATTAAGAAGAAAAGGGGGGAAACACATGGTATGGAAAAGAAAAAAAAAAGAAAAAAGAAAGGAGGGCTTGTCAATGACACGGTATATGTTAGCCTGGTGTCTCAGTTTTATTGCTGTGCAGACACCATGACCACAGCAACTCTTATAAAGGAAAACATTTAATTGGGGTGGTTTACAGTTCAGAGGGTTAGTCCATAATCCTCATGGCCGGAAGCAAGGCAGCGTCCAGACAGAAGGATTTTAGAGTTCTACATCTGCTTCTGCAGGCAGTACACGGAAAAACTGGCTTGAGCTTCGGAGACCTCAAAGCCCACCCCCTAGTCTTGCACTTCCTCCAACAAAGCCACACCTTTCCCAAGGCCACACCATTCCCTCTAGACCTGTGAGAGCCATTTTTATTCAAAGCACCAGACCTGGTAACTAAAATTTAATCCCCCAAACCCACATAAAGGTAGAAGAAATGAAGACACCATAAAGCTATACTTTGAGCTTCACACATGCTGTGGCACATGCATCCTCACACACATCAGGCATATACACAATAATAATAACCACTTAAAAAAAAGAACTCCCAGAAGTGAGAAGACAGAGACAGGTGTGTTTGAGGCCAGCCTGGTCTCCATAGTGAGTTCCAGGCCATCCAGGGCTACATAATGAGTCCCTGTCTCAACTAAATTGAGGTATGGCCTTGTTGGAGGAGGTGTGTCACAGAGAAGGCTTTGAGGCTTCAACACCTTCTCTCAGCCAGGAGCATGGTGGTGGCACACACCTTTAATCCCAGTACTCCAGAGGCAGAAGCAAGTGGAATCTCTGAGTTTGAGGCCAGCCTGGTCTACAGTGAATTCCAGAATAGCCAGGGCTACACAGAAAAACTCTTCTTTGAAAAAAACAAAACAACAATGACAAAGCCTTCAGTCATCCCCAGTGTGCTTTGGCATCTGCTTGTGAGTCAGGATGTGAGCTCTTGGCAGTTCCTGCTGCCATGCTCTACCTGTCCATTGTGGACTCTAACTCTCTGAAACCAGAAGCCCCAGTAAATGTTTTCATTTATAGGTTATTGTGGTCTAATGTTTTGTCACAGCAAAGTAAAGAAAGACAGTGTTGGAGCGTCTTTCTGGGTCCTTGAGGAAACCGCCGGGTGGAGAGGGAGCAGCTGAGTGGAAATCTGCTGTCTATTGGTGACGCTGGTGCTGAACCTGAATCAGTATCTTCCTTTTAAGAACATCTTTGCATGCCAGGAGCTTCTTCTGGCCACACTGAGCTTTGTATTCTGTGGGCTGAGCAGGCTTGCTCACACTCTGTAGACTCCTCAGTTTATACATCCTGGGATGGCTAATGTCCAGGCAAGGAGTGTATCTTCTGGGGAGTTGGGGCATGAGGGAAGCCCACACAGCGCTGTGGTCTGGACAGGAAGAACAGCCTCTGCTTGCAAACCCAGCCCAATGTTAACCTTCTGCAGGAGGGGCAAAATTCAGGAAGTCAAGCCAAGTTCTTACTTCCATACCAATGAACATTGGGACTGGATAGATAGTAGTCTGACAAGACAGCTGACCTCAGGCTCAGGGCTATCACATCCCAAAGTTGTTCTGGATGGTGGGCTCACCTGCTAGCTTTGAAGAGTGGGCCCTACTGCCCTTTGTAGCCTTCACTGCCGGAGCCAAACTCTGTCACCCGAACTTCACTTTTCCACATCTGTGGTTTTTTTTTCTTCTCCTTGCTTCCTGCAGCTCAGTGGCGGGTTGAGCAAAGGCTCCCACACTTGTGAATGTACCCTACTATCAGCCCCTAGGCTAGCTCTGTCTTAGTTCCTTCTCAAGATGGAAGCTTACCATGGCCCTCTGAGACCGGGCCAAGACACAATGCACTTCCTTGCCACGGCAGAGGCGAAGGGGTTCACTACCTCACTGAAATCCCCAATTAGACTTGAAAAACCTTATGCTCCCAAGAATAGGATTCCAACAGGGAAGCTTGCCTACTTCTTGTTTTTGTTTTGCATTTTAAATTCCATTTGTTTGTTTGTATGTGTGGAAATTAGAGGACAGCTTGGAGTAGCTGGTTATCTCCTTGCACTGGTTCTGGGACTCCAGTGCTGGTTGTCAAGCTCTGAGACAGGTGCCTTTAACCACTGAATCACTGCAACAATCCTGTCTCAGTTACTTTTATGTGGTTGTGAGAAGACACCATGGCCGAGGCAACTTACTAAAGAAAGCTTTTAACTTGGGACTCGTGGATCCAGATGATTAGAGTCCATGAACACCTTGACAGGGAGCAGAACATGTTAGCAGGCAGGCTAACATAGGAGCATTATTGGAGAGCTCATGTACATTCCACAAACATGAGGCAGAGAGTCCTAACTAGGAATGACATGAGCATTTGAAACCTCAAAGCTCTCCCATACTGACACACCTCTTCCAAGAAGGTCACTCCTAATCCTTCCCAAAAAGTTCCACAAAAGGGAGAAAGCATTCTTTTTCATTTGTTTGGTTGGTTTTTGAGACAGGATTTCTCTATGTAGCCTTCTCTGTCCTGGAATTTGCTTTGTAGACCAGGCTGGACTCTTAAGTCACAGATAATCCACCCACCTCTGGCTCCCAAATCCTGTGCCACCAGGCTCTGATGGACCAAGCATTCAAATATACGAACTTATGGGACTGTTCTCATTCAAATCACCATAGGCCTCAAGCCTTGTCTTTTGGGTGAGGCTTCGCCTTTCCTTCACCATCCCCAGACCACCACTTAGACTGTGTGCTGTTGACTTTTTTGACTCTATAGCTTCTCTGTGACTCTGCATGTTTCAGCTGGCCTTGTGATTTCTCCTGATCTTTCTTTTCTGAAATAGAGTCTGTTCTTTACTTTCTTGACTCTATCACGTGGGGACAGCTTCTGAATCTGCTCTCTGTTCCCTCAACTCTCTGACAGCTCAGGGGATATGAATACTCTTTCTTCATAATACTAAAGACAAGCTACTTTTTTCTTTAAAATTTTTATTATATTTATTCATTTAGTAGAGGAGGCAGAGGCATGAGACAGGCATGCCTGTCCCAGTTTGCTTTCCTTTATTTTTATTTGTTTGCTTTGAGATAGAGTTTCACAATGCAGCTTGGCTGACCTGGAACTCCCAATGGAGCCCAGACTGGCCTTGAACTTAAAGCAATCCATCTGCCTCTGGCTCCTGAGTCCCAGGAGTAAAGGCACATGCCACCATGCCCAGTATTTTATTTAAAAAAATATTTCTACTTTTTCTTTTTTTTTATGTGTACAGGTGTTTTGCCTGAATGTATGTCTATGCATTACTTGCTTGCTTGGTGTCTATAGAGGCCAGAAGAGGACATCAGATCCCCTGGAACTGGAGTTATAGACAGTTGTGAGTTTCCATGTGAGTGCTGGGGATTAAAAAGGGCTCCTGTGGAAAACCAACCAGTGCTTTTAATACTAGCCATCTCTCTAGGCTCTGGAGTACTTGCCTCCTTTTTTTAATGTATTATGTTGTATATATATGAGTATCAATATAACCCTGGTACCCATGGAGGAGGGTGATGGGTCCCCTGGGACTGGATTTACAGACACTTGTGAGCCATTGTGTGGGTGCAGGGAATTGAACCAGAGTCCTTTGCAAGAGCAACAAATACTCTTAACTGCTGAGCCAGCTCTCCAGTCTGGCTAGTTTGTTATCTCAGACTGTGGGTAGCCCGCCCTCACAAGCAGCTCCAGGGTAACAAAAGGAATCCCTCAGAGTAGAGAGGGATAGGAAACTCTTTAAGCTGAGGATATTTAGAAATAAGCTTCTATCTATCTGACTGGTAAAATAAGGAAACACACACATGATTTCTGATGGTAACCTTCTCTCTACGTCTTCTTAAAAATAGTCTCTTCCTCTTTCTGTGTCCACATAGCTACAAATCCACACAGCCATAGCTGTTCATCTCATTTACACAGCTCCCTCACCAGAGAACATTTTACACTGCCCCTTCACGCTCTCATACAGCTCTTTGCACATGTTCCTTCTCTCTCATTCTCTCATCCTCTCTAGGGCTTCTTCTTCTCTCTAAGCACACACACACACACACACACACACACACACATACACAGACACACACACATACTCACATACACACACGCACACACACAGACACACACATATACACACACATACACACACGCACATACACACACACACGCACACACATACACACACATACTCAATACACATGTGCGCACACACAGACACACACACATACTCACATACACACACGCGCGCACACACAGACACACACATACACACATTTACACACTCACACACACATTCACACACTCTCACATACACAGAGACACACACACTCTCACTCCTCACTACTCTTAACACAGTTCCTTCACAACCCCGCCTCAGCACCCCACACAGGCATCCTTACCCTCTGCACAGCTCACTTCCCAGCAGCTCTCTCTATAGCTGTCCACTCTTCTCTCTGCACACAGCGACATCCCTCACTCAGCACTGACTCTCCCTCACACACTCACTCATCCGTCTCTCCTTTTCCTGTCATAGCCAAACTCTGGATAATTACGTTTTTTCGACACAAGATAAGTCATGCAGTTTCTCTTAGGCTAGGAATGTCACACTGACCGGCCAGTGAGCAAGTGTGTGGCCTTGCGGGTAACTATAAGTTGGTGAAGGTTCTCAGACTGTAAACAACTGGCTGAACCTTGAGCCTGAGATTGGGACTATGTGCAAAAAGTCAATAACTAAAAAATGTGTTATATCTAATAAAGTTGCTTCTATCCTGACCCTGTATCAGCAAAACAACACCTGGGAAAATGACCTCCTGTTTATATCTCTAGAAATTTGTCTGCAGGGGATACCAGCCTGCTTTGAATCTGCTCTAAAGCCTAAAATTAGCTGTCTGTGTAAAAGGCTATCTTTGTGACTGAGAATTCTGTCAGTCTGAGTAATGTAAAATATCTTAGTATTAGTTCTATATAGTAATTCCTATATAATATTGTAATATTTATAATATAATGCATATTATATTATTTCTATGTAATAAAATTATACAAATTAAGTAGAAATTATCTTTCTGAACAACCACAACTCTAAGTGTGACTTATAAAACACACTACCAGTGGGTTACGGAAGGAACTCTCCAGCTGTTCTCATTAGGGAGGCATATAAGTAGCACCCAAGAAAGCTATGAAGAGAAAACAACCAGTCATCTACAGTCAGTCACCCCAAGGCTTTGCCAAGTGGGCCTCCCACCCCCGCAGAGAGAATCATGCTCCGGTGGGTCAACCTGTTAATCACTAGTTATTACAGCTGTACATCCCCCCAGCCCCCTGCCATTTGTTTTTGCTCTGATAAAACACCAAGACCAAAAGCACTTGGGAAAGAAAGGGCTTATTTGGCTTACAAGTTACAGCCCAGCATCAGGGGACACAAAAGACTGGAGCTCAAGGCAGGAACTGAGGCAGAGACCATGCTTACTGGCTTGCTTCTTATACGTCCCAGGACAACTTGCTCAGGTGTGTCACCACCACAGGGGGCCTGGCTCCTCCGTATCAGTCAATACAGAAAGTGCCCCCACAAGGTCGCCTACAGGCCAATCAGATTTTCTCGACTGAGTTTTCCCCTTACTCAAATAACTCAGCTTGTGTCAAGTTGGCCCAAAAACCAACAAAAAGCAACAACAAAAATCACCCACCAAATGTGAGATGACGCAGTAAGGAAACTGTCAACTTGACGGTTCCATGATTGGGGAAGGTTTGTTTTGTTTTTTGTTTTTTTTGTTTTTCTACTGTGATTATGAGGGAGAAAACACCCAGAAGCACCTGGAAGAGTCCAGAGCAGAGAGAAAAGAGAAGCAGACTGTTAATGGCCTTCTGGGCAAATGGGAGGGCAGATCTGTGGTGATGCCGAGATATCAAGGGTTGAGAACAAGGCATGTGTAGAGCAAGAAGACAGCCAGAGAGAAAGTGAGGAAGTGAGAGAAGCAGCTATAAAGAGGGTGAGTAGCTGAGGGAGGGCAGGAGACTAGGGTAGGGGCTTTGACATAGGTGACAGGTATTGGTGAATAGAGATTGAGGAAGCCTGGAGGTCCGCGTGGGCTTTGATATGCAACCACAGGTATATGTCAAAGGAGCCATGTATCCCCTCTGCCCATGAGGGAAGTGACTTCTTTTGGCAGATGGGAATTGGCCTTGCAAGTTCCTGAGAAAAACTGGCTTTTATCTAAGTGCAGAAATCTACAGTCTAGCTTGATCTCATTTCTGGATATTTGGACTTCCTGAGACCTAACAAAAACCAACTAGCACAATGCCACAGTGTGTGTGTGTGTGTGTGTGTGTGTCTTGGGAATCCAAGTACATTTACCTGCTAAGTCACCTCTCTGGCCTTCTCTCTTCCTTTCTTATCTCACTTCCCTTTTCCTCTCCTCCTCTCCTTCCCCCTCCCTCCCTCTCTCCCTCCCTCCCTCCCTCCTCCTCTCCCTTCCCCTCCCTCCCTCCCTCCCTCCTCCTCTCCCTTCCCCTCCCTCCCTCCCTCCCTCCCTCCCTCCCTCCCCCTCTCTCCCTTCCCCTCCCTCCCTTCCTCTCCCTCCCTCTCTCCCTCCCTCCCTCCCTCCCTCCCTCCCTGCTATGTAGCTCTGGCCAGCCTCAATCAGACATCAATCTTGCAATGATCTTCTAACCTGCCTTCTGAATGCTGGGATTAAAGGAATGTTTCAGTTTCACAATACCACAGAAATTAATTTTTCATGAAGATAAACATTACATACCCACAAGTAAATATATTTTTGCCTGGTGGTGGTGGCACATGCCTTTAATCCCAGCAAGGCCGGCCTGGTCTACAGACATCCCTGTCTTAACTACCCCCTCAAAAAAAATTCTAATTATACTCTTGCAAAGATGATACTCGATTTTTTTTTTTTTTTTACAAGACAAGGTTTTTCTGTGTAGCCTCAGGTGTCCTTGAACTCACTTCATAGACCATGCTGGCCTCAAACTCATAGATCCGCTTGCCTCTGCTTCCCATGTTCCGAGATTAAAAGTTTGTGATACCACAGATGGGTTGATACTTGAAAGTTAAAGGAGATCTTATTAAAATAAGAAAAATAGATAATTAAAAATAAATATCATGGCTGAATTTTTTTTTTAGACATCCAAATGCTTAGAAATAAACTTTGTATATTGTATATTGTAACCTCTGTTTTGAGATGAAAATCTGAAATCAACTCTTGAGGAAATCTGGCACTACAAAACAGTCTGGAGACTGATCTACTTATTAAAGCACAGGACAGTGCCACTGGCCAAGCACAGAATTAGGATTGAGGAGTAATGTGTGCATGTTCTAGAAAAGCTCACAAATTTCCCCTTCATTATTATCCAAAAAAACATAGGAATTCCAGCTCTTAGGGGACTTTCTAGAATGACTACAACTCAGACCCACATATCTACCCAGCTCATAGAGTCCTTTCTTATGTGGGCGGGGTGAATAGAAACTGCAACCCGTAAATCACCCCCTACCTTAGGCTTATTCAACCCCAAGTCTTCTTCAGTGAAGCCAAGAAGGAAGCTAAAAACCAAGATTCTGCAAAGAGCAGCTCCAAGGCCAAGGTGAAAATGGAATATCACTTCTCTTTACTATCCATTTGAGGAAACAAAATACCAGTTAAATTGTGGATTTTCTGTCAATACTTTGGATACATGAAATAATTTGAAACATGGATCAATTTTGATTTCAAGTTAGACAACATAGAAAAAGTTTGAAGCACTTATCTGAAATCATATTTCAAATTCAGCATGTTCAAATTCTGAAGGATGAACCACTAAAGAAACTATGGCTAATATATTTCCTGTGCAACAGCTAGACTACATACCTCATAAATTTCAGTGTCCTACATTTGAGCCGGACCCTGCGTGTGCCTGTACCGAAGTCCTTGTGAGTGCCAACCATTGAAGAATGTGCCTTCCTAACCATCAGCAAAAACATCAGCATCTTTGGGGTTAAGTCCAAGGTTAGCCCATGCAAGGTTACCCTGAGTTAATTACTTTTCCCAACAAAAGTACCCAAGCAAACAAAGAGGAAAAAAGTTATCTGAGGTCATGATCCATGCTGCAGTGAAATTGCAGCCACAGAAGCTTGAGGCAGCTAGCTGGTTACATTGATCTGCAGTCATCAGACAATGATTAATGCCTGTGCTCAGTTCAATTTCGGGTCTTTTCTTGTTCATTTTGAGACAGGACCTCACCAAGTATCTCCGACTGACCTGGAAGTTGCTGTGTAGATCAAGCTGGATTTAAGGCATGGACCCCTCGCACCTTGTAGGGTCACTTTCTTAAACAGTTGGATGCCATCCAAGAAATAGTGGCACCCAAAGTGGTTATGTCTTTCTGACTCAATTAACCTAATTAAGATTAATCGATTAGGCAATCGGTGGTGCTTGCCTTTAATCCTAGCAGAGGATTATTCCCTGCAGAGGCAGAGACAGGCAGATTTCTATGAAGCCAACCTTCAAGTTACTCTTGATAAGTGTAACTAGGGTTCAACTGTTTGGCCTATGGCTCAGGCTTGTTTGTTGCTAGCTAGCTCTCACATATTTTTTTTCAATGATTTATTTATTTATTTATATTGTGTATTGGTGTTTCACTTGAGAGGGTGTCAGATCTTGGGGTGACAGGCAGTTATGAGCTGCCATGTGGGTGCGGAGAATTAAACCCCGGTCCTCTGGGAGAATAGTCAGTGCTTTTAACCATGGAGCCATCTCTCCAGCTCCCATAGCTCTATCTTAACTCAACCCATTTCTACTAATCTATGTTTTGCCACATGGTTTGCGACTTACCTGTACTTTTACCTCTTGCTCTCTCAGTGCAGCTGATAGAGTCAGACTCTGCCCTCCTTCCCCTCTATCTATACTTGGATTTCCCACCTGCCTATAAGCTGCTTCACCATAGACCAAAACAGTGTGGAGCTGGAAACTAAACCTGGGTCTTCTGTAAGAACAGATAGTGCTCGATTGCTGAATCATCTCTCTAGCCCCAGAAAAATGAATCTTGAGTGATACTGGACATTGCTGCATACCAACAGACTAAAAAACATACAGCCCACCTATAACCCTGTCTCTTAGCTGGTATTATTCCTAATATCTGAGCCCCACTGCAGAAGTGAAAGTTGCATCAGTGTGATGGTGTGATATGGCTGCTGTACTATAAGCATGACTTTACATGCAGGCTCTGAGTACTGGGACCTGAGGTTCCCACAAAACAGTCTACACAGCTGATTGCCTAGTTATAGACCTTCAGGAACTGTGGAGAGCCTGAGAGCAAATTATTCTACTCAGTGCTAACTTAGTCCCCTACATAGCCATTTGTCACCTCCCTCTGTGTTTGACCTTTTGACTATTAGGCAGAATCCTTTTTGAAATGTACAAATAAGCCCTCAACCCAAGGCAACCATCAGCCTACATTTGAGGCCTGGGACAGATACTTCTTTGCTTTACTGTAACCCACCTACAGGATGTTTCCACCAACATACTTTGAAAAAAAAAAGTTTTGATTTATAATTTCCATTACTTTATTACTATAAAAGTGTCATGAGACTGTTATGCTGAAACTTGGTGCTTTGGGTAACCTGGGTGTGTTTCTGGATGTCAGTCACTCATACTTGCCTCCAGAATGAACTCTTACTTCCTTTGAGGTGAAAGCTGTGCTTTTTGCTTTCACGGTGGAAATACCAGCCCCACCACATACAGTGTGACCTATGGTAACCAGAATTTTAGGCAAAAACCACAGCCTCAACAAGCTCTGCCATACATCCTGATACACCAGTTAAAAACAGAGAAATGGTACGGAGAAAGAGGGTATCACCAATGTGTACGTTGGGAAGAATAACAGATGGAGAGCGTCCAGTGGCCCCTCATCCCCATATAGGATACTGACATCACCTTTAGATTTAAGTTGTAATAGGCGGGCGCCCCTAGGGCACCCCAAGACACCCCAAGACACCCCAGGACCACGACTAATGACCACTGTTAACATTAAAGAAAAAGAGAGTTTAATGAATATGAATACCGGTACACACACGTGTGTGGACCCCAGGCATAATACAGAAAAGCCTGGGGCCCCGAATATTCTCGGGGCAGGATTCTTATGCCCTATTTTAGATAGGGGAAGGGGGTATGGGCAGGCTCGGAGGCGCTAACAGGGCAGGGCCAAAGGTCCACTACAGAGTTTAGGAATGCAGGCAGGCAAGCTATTTTCTGTGAAACAATAAGGGCCACCTACAGACATTCATTTCCTGGAGCAGGACATTGTGCAAGCTTCAAACAGTTAACAGTTAACAATTCTCATGGTAGGACTTTCCTGGGTGACCCCACCTAGGTTGTTAGATCTGGAATGTGGTCTCAGAGCCCTATCTTAAGAAGTCAAGCTGCTCTACCAGGAATTCTCAGGAATTCAGGAAGTATCTATCAGGCTCAGGCTGCTGGGTGTGTCTCAAGCAGCCATCTCGACCTTGGCTAGTTTCAGAGAACTCAGAAAGGGGTCCAGGGGGAGAGAGTTACAGGATTTTTTATTTTCACAAAGTAAAGGAGCAATGAGCCAAAGGTATGCTCGGTCTTGGGAAAGGCATGGCTGGCTGGTTATTTTCTTGAGTTCTGTGTCTCTAAAGAAGTCCTTGTTGCTTGGGAGGAAGAGCTGGTTCTCTGGGATGATTACTGTTTCACCTCAGGGCAGCTCTGCCATCATAGATAATTGGCTTCATCTGGGTCCTGGTTTGTCCCTAGAGGCTCTGCTTTTCCTGTAATTCAGGATGATGTCAGGTTTATGAGAATGACTGGGAGTCTTATTGGCCTTTGGGCAGGGGGTTGTCTCAAACAGGACCTTTAAAAAGGTGAGCCCTAGTTACTCTTCCTGCCTTCAGCCTAGTGGAATGAGATATATTAGGTATCTTTGGTTTGTTTTTTGTTTTTTTTGGAGGGGGTTGTTCAAGACAGGGGTCTTTATGTAGCCCTGACTGTCCTGGAACTCACTCTGTAGAACAGGCTGGCCTGAACCCACAGAGATCCACCTGCCTCTGCCTCCCGAGAGCTGGTTTTAAAGGCGTGTATCACTAGTACCTGGCTGTATCAGTGGTTCTTAGTCAGAGTCTCTGGTTAACAGGACTATGTGCAGATACAAAGTGGAGACAGAGCCAGGCTCTCACCCCCCTTTTAGTTGTCTTGTGTGCTTCAGTGGGGAGTCAATGCCCTTTAGTTAAAAAGAGAGAGACAGAGAAAGGTTTTAAGTGCATGCTGTATTTTTCTGAGTTGCAGTTCCTAGTGTTGGACCTCAAACCTGGGACAAAAGGCTAACTGAGGTGCTTATTTAACATATCAAAATGGATTTGGCTGCCAGACTCTCTATCCCTCAGTTCCCTCCCTGTTGCAGGGTTTGACTGGCATATCCTGCCCTCTACCCTAAACTTCTCAAGTCCAAGGGTGGAGCTGCCCTTCCCTATATGATCCAGTCATTTTGGTTATCAGCCTTTTTCCTGTAGTCCCTCTCTCCTTCCCCACCTCCTCACATGATCTGGCTTTGGGCCATGTTCACTCTGGAGTCTCCTAAACACCTCTGCTCTCCCTCATATCTACAATAAACCTCCTCTTCCACCATCCCTAGGAAAAGCCATGTCTTTTCCTTTCACTTTTTTTCATTCACCAATGTTTTACCTAGAATCCAGACCCCGACCCCCAAAACCCACCAAGATATCAGGTCCGATGCAACAGCAAAATGTCTCTTTGCTGCTGAGCTTGCTCGGTGGAGTAGGAGGGACCCTGAGCAGTGGAAGGCAAGGGTGTTTATTGGGGGGAGGGCCCTAGAGGCTTCAGGGTGCCTGTTATGAATCCATTGGCTGCTTTGAATTCTAGGGATGTTTCAACATTTAGCAGTGGTTATTACCTATATCAGCAGATGTGCACCTGAAGACTCTGTTCTATTGTTAATGGCCCCCTTCCCAGGAAAGGAATGTTTGGAATATCAGGTATTTCTCCTTAGATGCTGGTTCCTCCCTAGATGGTGTCTGCTAATGGGCCCTCCTGGAACCACTGGATGCCAGCAGGAGCCTGCTGTCTGTCAGACTTAAATTAAGCCTGTCATGGCAGTTGTGTGGTCAAGCTGCTCTGGGCCCCACAACCAAGGACCCCAATAAATTCTCCAATAAATTTTTGTTGTTTTGCTGTTTTTGTTTGTTTGCTTGCCTGTTTTTCGAGACAGGGTTTCTTTGTGTAACTCTGGAACCTATCCTGGAACTAGGCTGGCCTTGAACTCACAGAGATCACCTGCCTCTGCCTCCTGAGTGCTGGGATTAAAGGCGTTGCACCACCACCTCCACCACCGCCCTGCTAAGACCCCAATAAAGTTCTTATGACCCTTATAAAGTTTTCTGACAGTAAGAACTAGAGTTTAAAGGAAATAGTAATACTTAAGAAACAAGGTATTTTGTGGTGGTGGCACACCTTTAATCCCAGTGCTGGGGAGACAGGTGGATCTCTAGGAGTTGGAAGCCAGCCAGCATGGTTTACAAAGCAAGTTCCAGGACAGCCGGGATTGTTTTACAGAGAAACCTTGTCTCAAAATACAAACAGCAACAAGACAATGTATTTCAAATTCTTGAGAGATTGTTTACCCAATAAAACCTCCATCCCTACTTTATTTACACATTAAGCTAGCATTTACTCAGAACTCACAATATGCAGATATTGCAGATTCTAGTGAGCTGCCTTGGCCAGCAACATGCATCACTGTGGCTGGTCACAGATAGTATTTCCAGTGCTAGCTTTCACGAGTATCTAACCACTCTAAAACCTATTTTGTACCACATACTTACATCTGTACCATGTACTTACATGGGCCCTCTTAGTATGCCATCTCATTTATTTCTATTTAAGACTGACTCTCATGTCACTAGGTTGTCCTGAATTTATGCTTGAGCAACCCCCCAAAGATTGGGATAGCAGGCATTTACTGCCATACCAACTCTCTTTTGAGACAGTTTCAGGTAGTCCAGGCTAGCCTTGAACACCCTAAGTAGCTGAGGATAACCTCAAACTTCTGCTCTTCCTGCCTCTTCTTCCGAGGGCTGGGATTTTAGGCCTGTATCACTATGCTAGGCTGCAGTAAGAGGTTTCTGGCCTGGACTTTTGGGTCTAGCCTCAAGGTTTAGACCCTCAGACCTGCAGAGACTCACAGATGCTTACATTAATTTTAGGCTGATTGGCCTAAGGCCCAGGCATATAACTTGATAATTATTTACCCTTAAACTAACCCATGATCTTTATCCTGTTCAGTCATGGGACTCGGTACCCTTTCTCAGAGCAGTATAGTTGTCCTCTGCATCTTCTGGCTTGTCTGGCAACTTTGGAGTCTCTGTGGTGTTTCTGCTCTGTTCTTCCTGTTCCCAGAGTTTTCTTAGTCTGGTAGCCACGCCCACACTTCCTGTCTGCCTTTGGCCAATCAGCACTTTTATTAAACTCATAGGCAGGTGGGACATTTATTTACAATGTAACATCATAAATCCACTACACTAGGCCAACATGCTACCAACTGAGCCATATCGCTTTTAGAAATTACTGCAGGTTCATAGAAAGATGTAAAATTACCTTTCAGGTCAGGGGTCGGTCATGGTATACACTTTTAATCCCAGGAGACAGAGGCATAAGGATCTCTGTGAATTCAAGGCCATTTTGGTTTACATGGTGAGTTCCAAGACAGCCAGAACTACATAGTGGAAAAAAAAACCTGGCTCAAAATTGTAATATATATAGTAGTATATAGTATATAATTTATAATATACATAATCTTTGTGCTCATTCCTCATCCTCTATTTTCAGCATTGGCTGCATGAGGCTTGTAGAACTTCATGAGGAGTGTTAAAAGCTCATGGCTCTAGAAATCCATGATGTGGTCCTGCAGTGGAAGAGCATTAGGAGAGAGAGCATCACAGCTACAGGCAACATATGTGGCTTTGAAGAAAGGGAGAGTCTTCAAGAGGACAAAGAGTTCGTAAAGGTCTTCTGAAGGGGCGGAGAAGAGAAGTGTACATGGTCCCTGAAGTGGAGGAGGAAGGCCCTAGCCTAGGGAATAAAGTTACAACTCAAATTTATCTCAGGCTTTGGTATCAGTGGGACAACTGAACTTGTTTGTAGCTAGCAGCAAGGGACAGGGCTAGACATCTGTGAGAGCCTCAAGGTTGCAGCACAAGAGGATAGCGAATTTAGGGTGGAAGACTTGATTTTAGAGAGAGAACAGCAGTCAGAAGGTCTGTAGCTCAACAGTTCTCTCTTTCTCTCCTTACCTATCTTTTTTTCTTTTTCTTTTTTTTTTAAGCACTGGGGATTGGACACGGGCCTTTATACTTGCTGAATAAGTGCTGTCCCACTGGGCTATGTTTTTAGCTTATTTTTTTTTTTCATTTTATTTTGAGATGGAGTCTCTCAAGATAAGTTGTTGTGGTAGGTTGGCTTTGAACTCACTCATTCTGTAGCCAAGACAGGCCTTGAGCTCAAGGGTGGAAGGAAGGTCACTGGAAGGTTACAGTAAGACAATGGGTAAGAAATCCTTTCAATGGGTAGTCTTTTTCTCTGGGACTCTGCTGGTTTTGGAAAAAAGGAAGGGGGATCTCCTGAGGTCAACAAAATAAAGGATGTTATCTTCAGACACATTCTTTTGAGTTGAGAGGAAGAAGTGCCTTTTAGAGTTTAGAACATCACTTAAAAGAGACAGGTCCTTAAGATAGAGGAAGGACTGGTGAAGGTAAGCAGAAGTGAAATTTCCACGTGCTCTGTCTCAGTGCTGGGGTTTGGGTCCCATGCCTCTGCACACTAGGCAAGCACCCCAGCAGAAAGGACTCTCCTTCCCGAGAAGTTTTAAACATATTTATTCTTCCTTTTGAAGTTTCTTTGTTTACATGGGTAGAGATGGAATCCTGGGTCTGAGGTATGCTAGTTTAGCACAAAACTAACAACAAACAGATAAACTGGGTGGGGAGGTTAGATTTCAGATGTAGTTTAGTGGTAGGGTAATCTTGGGTTACTTCTAAGCACCTCAAAACACAAGGGCCCCAAACACAAAGGAGGCTTTACACTTGAAGCTAAACAAAGGGCTAGGAATTCTTGAGGAAAGTTAATTGGGAAGTTCACCGAAGGAGGATGCATACATCTTCAGCTAGGGGTTTCATTTTTGTGGAGGGGAGCCCAGCTTTTATTATGATGGATTAAAGGCATGGTGCCACCTCACCTGGCAACAAGCCAGGGTTCACTTCTTTTAATTTTATCCTATGTATTAATGTGTTGCCTGCATGGGTTTACGAATGTGCACTATGTGCCTGTTGGATTTCCTGGAGCTGAGGTTAAGGGGGGGGGGGTTGTGAGTCATCATGTGGGTGCTGAGAACTGTAGGTGCCTGGTCCTATGTGAGAGCAACAAGTGTTTTTAACCTCTGAACCATCTCTCCAGCCCGGGATTGTTTTTGTTTAAATACGGATGTCTCTTCCCATCTGTCATAATCTGTACTCCTGCCAGGTGTCACATCTCCTGTATAAAGATGTTAGAAAGCCATAGACAAGCCCATTTACATCAGCCGAGTCTTCCAATACGGGACTCAGCCTGGCATGCCTGCGGCATTTATTTATTTAGATTTTTTTTGAGGCAGAGATCTAAATACGTAGCCCTTGGCTGGCCTGGAACTTGCCATGTAGATCTGGCTGGTTTCGAACTCACGGAGGTCTCTGCCTCCTCCTGGGTGCAGGGATTGAAGGTGTGTGCAACCATTCCTGTAGCATTTTGATGAAGCAAAGTATTTTTGAACCTTGCATCTTAACGTACTCCTGGCACCTGGAAATACTTGGGCATATTTTTAAATGGCTATTCTGAAAAACCTCTTAAAGAATTAATTCTGCCACGCCGCCCCTATGTAAAAGAACCATCAAAAAGGAAATGTGCAGGGCGGGAGACTGCGTTAAATTGCAGGCCGTCTTCCTCCCAGAAAAGCAATAGGATTCACACTTCCTGAAACCAAGGCCCTCCCAGCTCCTGACAGGAAACGGCGGGCCTACGCCAGCGGAACTCGCGTGCGACCACAGGTTTGGCGCCCGGAAGTGGCTCCAGCCCCGCCCCCATCTGGGCGTGGCGACCCAGAAGCTCTCCTTCTGCGCAGGCGCGAGTCGCTGGCTCCGCCTCCTCGGTCTCGAGGTCGGAGCCATTTCGCCGCTGCTTCCATGCGGGTTGAGGTGTGTTCCTTTGCCGTTTGCGTGGCAGATTGGAGCTGCGAACTCGCCTGAGGAGGTTGTGCTTTCGGGCACCGGGACGTTGGAGGAGGGTAAGAGAGCAGCTTCGCGGCCCCAGGGCGAGTTCCGGGCTGCGGGCCGGCGCCGGTCTCCTCGGCTCTGCCGTGGCTTTGTTGGGAGGCGCAGCGGGCGAGTGGGGGAGGGGAGGGGCGGCGCGGCGGGTGCCCGGATTACGGGCCGTGGGCTCGCCTGCCGTGGCGTACTCACCGGCGGCCCTGGCCCTTGGCCTCTGTCCCCCTCACTCGGGTTGACCGCGCTCCAAGGCCTCCACGCGATGGGTGTCGGTATCCAGAGTCGCCTGTAGAGGTTGCGGCTCGACGGCGCCTAGGGCCCTCGGTTCGCTCCTACGGGACAACGGGGACCCCGCGGGGCCACTGCTTCTTTGACACGCATGGTTTCTGTGTCGTTCTTTCTACTCGGCACAGGTTTCAGAGGCTGGGTGGGGCGAGGGGAGATGGTAGGAAAATGCATGCATGATTTAGTAAGTGATGGCGGGATCACACGGTGCAACGGGATCGCCCTACTACTCCAGATAACGGTAGCGAGGGATGGATGGCGCTTTCGATCCTGAGTCTGGCTTGGGCGCATAGCGTGTCAATTCTAAAGATAGAGAGGGATTTGTTAGACCTAAGACCGTAGACTGATGGGCGGAGGGTCCTGCCACTTGCCCTGAGGGTGGCGAAGAGATGGAGGGATTTGTTGTAGGGTGGCAAGAATGAAAACATGCTCCAGGTAGAGGTGGCAAGTGATGGAGTTGCTGGAGAGAATGGAGGGGCATTCTAGAGCAAAAACAGCCTTTTGGAGCAAAGTTGAATCTGCAATGATTGAAAATTTGATATCCTATTAGACTCCCATCAGGCCGTAACCTGCTCCTAGTTTCTAGGTCTAAAAAGTTTGGGAATTTTCTAGGGACCTTTCACGCCTTTGGGAGTTCTTTCTCACTTTCCCGTTTGTTCCCTCAAAGTAATTAAAGGGAAACAAACAGCATACAATTTAAAGGTTAACTAGTTCATAAGCTTCTGAGGATAATAGCACACATTTAAGGATACAAAAGATAGCCGTGAAAGATATTTAGGGATCAGATTGGAATGTGTAAATTGTGAAATTGGATTGCTTGGTGCCAGAAACGGGGCAGGAATTTAAATATATCTGGGTTGGAATATTTTGGGAAATTTAGTATTCTTGGTGAGGTGCCACATTAATGTTTAGATGGGAATGTTATTTTCCTTGTATAAAATTTGGAGCATAGAGGGCTGTATATATCTGTTGGACTTAGCATAAATATTTTGGAATTAAATGGGTTTTCTAGGGATAAAGACATTTGATAGGCCTTTTATGTTAATTTATTATGTACATTTACATTGTTTATGTGTTTCAGTAGGATTGTCCTGTCTCTCTGGGATGCCTCCTGTGACTTATTCATTTTTAAAATTTATTTTTGTTTTTTTCAAGACATGGTTTCTCTGTAACTTGGACGACCTTGAGATTTTCCTGCCTCTGCCCCCCAAGTGCTGGAATTAAATGCATGTGCCACCTGTAGCCAGCACACTTTATTATTTTTAAAGGGCAGAAGTATGTGAGTGGGCATTTTTGACATTACTGTCCATTAGTGGGGAGGGGCAGGATTCCCACTGCCTGTAAAACCCACCCCCCAGCAGGTTTCTCTGTGTGACTCTGCTGTCCTGGAACCCTGTAGCTTGTGCTAACCATTAGCTAGGATCTCACTGTATATCCCTGGCTGGCCTCCTAGACTGATTAAAAGGTATGCACCAGCACACTCTTCTGAGCTAATCACATAATCAAAGTATAAGATTATGATTCCGGCACTAGGAAGATGAGGCTAACCTGAGCTACATAAGGTTTTTGTAGGATAGTGGATTGGTCTCATATGGTATGGTGAGGTAACAGTAATAAGTGGTGAAATAAAGCTGCTGTGTAATGTCTTGGCTATTTGTAGAGGGTGATTGGGTCTAAAGATCCCTTAGAGGATGGGCCTCTGCTTTGAGTGGAAGGCACTAAGTCTTTCACACTACTGCCTAAACATACCATGAACCTTGGAGAAGGGACTACTGTGTATTTTATTTGGTAGTGGGTCTGACTAGACTGTCTCTCCATTGGCTGTCCTGGAACTTATTATATAGACCAGGCTGGCCTTGAGCTCAAAACATGGGCCACCACACCCAGCCTTGGGAGGAGTCTTCATTCACTGTCTTAAGCTTCCTGAGTTTCTATTATTTATTTGGGTGTGCCATTTTTCTTATTTAAGGAAAATGGCATACCCAAATAATGTGTTCAACTGGCCACAAAATCAGATTAATAAGTTATATATTGGGGTCAAATTTTGTGGATGTAGATTTTAGTTAAAAATTTAAATTTATTGCAGGTGTCTTGAAGCCTACTGTAGTAATAAATCTCCCCTGTCTTAAATTTGGTTTTATTTTGTTATATTCAAGAGTATTTTGCTAGTATGTGCCATTTGCCAGAAGAGGGCATGGATCTCTTGAAACTAGAGTTATGAATAGTTGTAAGACACCTTGTGTGTGCTGGGGATTAAACAAACCTGTGTCCTCTGCAAGAGAAGCAAATGCTCTAAAATCACTGAGCCATCTCTCCAGCCCTAAGAGGTTTTTTTTTTTTACAGTTGTGCTATGTATACTTGGATCTGGATATGAAAATTAGGGTGGCCTTTAAACAAGGCCTCTCCTTGTTTTTAGTATGAAAACAAAATTTTAGTCTCATTTTTAAGGAAGTTAAGGTCAGCCCAGACTGCATGTCAAGATTAAGGCTTATTTTATTTGGATTCATTAATTATGTATCCTATTCTTCAGTATAAGCCCAAAGCATTGAATTTATATGCAAATTGATGGTTATTTCTGTTACTTTGCAGCCTCAGGTAAACCTTTGTTCTTAGCCATCTTCCAGCATTTTACTAAGTGCTAAGTATGGGAGAACCACCACATTTGACTTCTAGTATGCATATGTTTGAGTGTGGTGCTATTTCTTAGTGTGGTGAATTTGGATTTGAGTTTAGGCTTTCCTTATGGGTCACATGAAACTTTTACTCATTTTTTCTTTTATTTTTATTTTGTATGTTTGAGTGTTCTGCCTGTTTGTGTACTACCACTTGGATATCAGGTGCCAGTGGAGGTCAGATTCCTTGGAAATAAAGTCAAAGTGGCTAAACCTGTGTCATTTTTAGAGTAGCAGGTGTTCCAACCATCTATTTTTCCTAGCTCATTTTTCCCTTTCAATTCCTCTGAAAAGGAAAATAATAGAATAGAAATAGAAAATAATAGAATGTGACATTCTTTATTGTAAAGATACATGTATCTACTATACTTGTAGAGTATAGGACACTACATAAAATGTTTGAAATGAAAAATCATTCCATTGTAGGGTGTGTGTGACTCTTCCTGTGTTTTCTCATGCTATATAGGCTGTTATTAGCTAGGTAACTTCAATAATATTGTAATAGAATGTCTTATTCTTAGCTTATATGACTGATTTCTGTATCTGTTTTGAGGTTTTGCTATCATATTTTTAACTTGTTTTCTAGGTGTAAAGAAGACACCTGAATCATGGGTGACATTAAAAATTTTCTGTATGCCTGGTGTGGCAAAAGGAAGATGACTCCAGCCTATGAAATTAGGGCAGTGGGAAACAAAAACAGACAGAAATTCATGTGTGAGGTACTACAGAATACAATTTATATGCTTTATTCATTTGGGAGGTTAAATGAATGTTTTGTTTGAAAAGGTTAAACTGTTACAGGTTAGGGGAAAATATTTTGCTTTGACTGTTTATCATTTTCAAGAGAACATAATTTTGCAATATTATGCCACAAAAATTATTCTGATGACTTCAAAACTTTGGTGCTAGCAAGTTAGAAGATGAGTGCTTTTGTTTTACTAACTTTCCTTTGTTGGGTGGAGGGATGATTCACCTCTACATCTTTGACTGGCCTGGAACTCAGTATATAGATCAGCCTGGCATCAGATTCAGTCATCTTCCTCCCATGTGCTGTAATTAAAGGTGTACACCATACCTGACTTCTCCAATAAGTAGAGAGCCTTTCTCTTAGTTATTATAAAATCATTTTGTTACATGATTGTGAGTACAAACATCAGGACAACTTGTGGGAGTCTTTATTACTATTGTTGTACCGTTTGAAGGATCAAACTTAAGTCATCACATTGGAGGCAGGTGCCCTTGCTGAGTCATTTTGTGTATGGGGCACATTTTGATTATAATGGAAATGACATTAAGGCCTGGTGCATGATGCTAGGCAAAGCACTGTCCCACCGAGCTTAGAATCCCAGCCCTAAAATACTTGTGGGAATCTGAGCCACTTAAATTGATAGCTGTTGGTCAGCATATCAGTGAACAATAATACAGTTTGATGCTTTTGATTATATGTAATCCAAAGTCATGAGTAAATTGCATTCATTCAGAGTACGTTTAAAATAACTGCCTATGTTTTATCTAAATGGGCCAATCCTAGAATTACCCAGTTTTAATTAAACTTTTCTTCTTGCATCTTAAAGGTTCGAGTAGAAGGGTTTAATTATGCTGGTATGGGCAATTCCACCAATAAAAAAGATGCACAGAGCAATGCTGCCAGGGACTTCGTTAACTATTTGGTTCGAATTAATGAAGTGAAGAGTGAAGAAGTTCCAGCTGTTGGGGTAAGTAACTGTGACCAAGAACTTAAGCTATCTTTGTTTGCTTTCCCCTTACTTTTTCAAATTAACACAAGACAGATTTACAGGGTGAGTGTTACAAACACTACACTGTGCAGGGATATCACGTGAAAGATTATTGTGATTATACAATAATGCAGTGAGTTTTAGAAACTTTTAACATGTTGAGATTCGTTCTATCTGAAATGGTTTGGAACTGATACATGCTCAGTAGAAACCATACCTTGAATTGTGAATTTTGACATTTATCCAGGCAAGCGATAAGCAGATAAGCACTGTAAGAAACAGGCCCCGAGAAGAGTAAACAGCCACAGTGCTTTGAGTTACTAAGTTATGATGGGTACGCAAAATTAGTTTTTGTCTTAAAAACTGGATGTGTTTCTTTGGAAGATAGCATCATTGAACTTTTATCATGAGTGCTCATAATAATAATTGGTGGTATATCTAGGCCTGTGTCTATCTAGGTGTCCGTCTCTCAACCCCTCTCTCCCCTTTTTAGTTTTTTTGTTTTTGTGTTCCGTGCCACTTGCTATATTGTAATTTAACTTTGTAGACTAAGCAGGCCTCTAGACTCACAGATCCACAGATTAAACGTGTTCACTACACACAGCCACCTCATTGCTAATCTCAGGTGGTGAGATTTGGGGGGTAGGATAGTGATGTGGGAATGTCTGTATGCTGTGCATCTCAATCTTTAAATAAAAGGCACCGCAGAAGAAATAGGTAAAAAATCAAAATAGTTTAAAAAAAAAAGAAGAGTCAAAGACAGATCGAGCTAGCCCCCTCCCCATGTAAAAAACACAGGTGGGCTACAGACAAATAAATAGAAATAAGATAAAAGAGCTAGCTAACAATGTGCCTAAGCCATAGGCCATACAATTTAAAGTTAATATAAGTGTCTAAGTCATTTCTGAGAGACTAAGCAACGGCAAGTGGCTAAAGAGTCTGTAGGTCTAGACCTCTGGCCACCCAAACCAAAAAACCTTGTTTGTTTTGGAAGAGATAAGAAAAGACCTTTCCCTTGTACCTGTTCCCTAAAGTAAGTACCTAACCTTGAGCTCAAAAAGCCATAATTTTCAGGTGGGAGTTGTAAGGTATGTTATCTCTCTTTTGTTTTTTTTGAGTTCCAGGTGTAAATGGTTCATGCCTATAATCTAAAACAATAAAAAAAAAAAAAAGACAGGCATGAGGATTTCTGCAGATTTGAGCTGGAGAAAAAACTTTATTTTAGATAGGTTGAGGGTTAAGAAAACACCAAATTTTTACCATGGAAAATACAATTCGTAGGTCCTATGAAGATAATTTTTTTATTGGAAGACCAGGAACTCTTGGTGTGGGCTTAGGATATAGTACAGCATTAGAGCTGAGATGCTCAAGGCCCTGATTCTGTTTTTTCAGCACAAAGGAATGAAAGAAGCTCTAGGTTGAAATTTTGCCATATTTAGCAAACTTGAAGTTTAGTCTACTAGTGTCATATAGATGCTGGAAGAATAACACAGAATTTCTCAGTTCAAGTAGTACAAGGGATGTCTGCAATATAATGTAGGTGTATGAGGTTTACATTTGATATGGCTCTTGCCTCTCTCAATCTAATGAGCCACACAGACACAACAGGCGATATGGTTGGTTTGTATAAGTAGTTGAGTACTAAGTTTTAAGGAAGGTCTTCTGGAATTGCTGCCACCTGTTTTTAGTTTTAGACCATATTGCCATACACACCCTTGAAGAAACCTGTTACATTTGAACATCCTTAAAAAGATGGTCGGATATTGAAGCAAACACCACACAACACGCTTAAGGATTCCAATGAAAAAGCAAATTGTGGGAAAGATGTTTATATAGGCATCTTTCGAGTAGTCTTTAAGAGTGTTGTAGTTCCTGGAAAAAATAAGCATTGACAATGTTTGAACTTTAACTTTTGTAGATTATACCACCTCCACCCATACTTACGGACACATCTGTTGGCACAGCAGGTACAGGAGAAGGTGCACCACCCCCCATGGGAGGACCACTTCCTCCACATCTGGCTCTCAAAGCAGGTGAGGAACTTGAATATCTGCACTTGACTGAGAATAACACCATTAGGCTTGCTCATCATCTCACCTTGTCATTTGTATAGAAAAATCAACTAGGTATGTCAGCTAGGTAACACCACTCAGCCACTGTTTTTATAGGCTTGGTTTGTTTAATAATTTTGATGTTTATAGTTTGTGCAGTTGTATGCCTGGTGCCCCTATAGGCCAGAAGAGGGTATTGGACATCCAGAACTATAGCTCCAGGTGATTGAGAGTCACCTTGTGAGTGCTGGAAACTGAGCCTGGGTCAAAGTTGTGTAAACACTCTTAATCCCTGAGAGATCTCTCCAGCTCTCCAAACATTTTTGTTTTTAAAGATAATCACACTATTCTAATAGGCTTGGAACATCCTGTACACCAGGTTGGCTTTGAACTTAAGAACTGCTTGCCTTTACGAGGATTACGGGGCACGAGCTTTTTTAATGATTTGGCCAAAAGAGTTCAGTTCTTTATATAGGTTAGACCCTATATAAAGAAGTTAATGAATTGCTTGTTAGTGTTTATATGGCTGTGAGTCAGGCTTTTGGATTTGCATGTTACTCCGCAGTTGAGTTTTATATTCACCCACTTCTATTTGCTTTTTTTCTGCCTGTAATATAGCTTAATTCTAGTGCTGAGCTACAGGTGAAATTTATATTTGGAATATTAAGAATTAAGTAGGATTTTAACCAGATTTCTTAATGAATACTGGGTTTATTTTTTAAATAAATTATTTGGTTTGGTGCAGTAAAAATTGAACAAAATGTTAAACTAAGTAGCCTGTCAACTAAGATTTCATGTGTGCTTTGGCCTGCATGCACGTTAGTGCACTTTTAGCAGTATCTGTGGAGGCCACAAGGGGGCACTATTTCCTAGAACTGGAAATAAAGTGAGCCTTCATGTGGGTACTGGGTATCAAACCCAAGTCTTACAAAAATAATGAGTGCTCTTAACTGCTGGTATTTACTTTGGTACCCTACTCTGGTGATTTGTAGAGTCAAAACTCAGGACTACTTAATTCCATCAATAGTCCCAGAATTAGCTTGGTGTTCAGAATCCCTATTAGGCTTTGGGTTTTTGTTTTGTTACGTTTTTATTTAGAATGTAATTTGGAGAACAAACTTTTAAACTGAGTCTCACCACCAACATCTCCAGGTTTTTCTTAATAGATATTATGTGGGGGCCCGCCTATCTTAGTTCTACATGTAAAACGGCTAGACCGAGTCTGCATTAAAAATACATATTAATACCAAGGACAGAAAGACAACTATGTGTGTGGTTTATGTTCTAAACTCTCTAGCATCTATCTACAATGGGCAGAGATAGACCTTTCCCTTGGGCAAGTAGGCAAATCGAGCTGCTTTAATGTACTTTATTACTGCTGTGAGGAAAAAAATACCCAGATGAAAACAGCTCAAGGGAGAAAGGGCTTATTCTGGTTCACAGTATTATGACAGACTTTAAGGTGGAAGGAGTTTAAAGCAGCTAGTCATTTTGGGGAAAAAGTAGAGGGGCTGTTATTTAGATTTAGATTCTGTCTTCTATTCCCTAACATCCAAAGAATGGAGTACACATAGTAGACAGAAAGTTCTATTCACTCTTGTTAACTAAGAAAATCAAACGGTACTGCCAGAGGATTTAGGAATTAACCAGATAACTTACTGTTTGTATTACATGCATAGGCATAGACAACCACCAAAGAATTAGACTGGGTTGTGAGTTACTTGTAATTTTCAAAATATTTCTAGTTTCCTTTCGCATTACTGAAAAATGTGTCTAAACATGGGGTGCTAAAATTTTTATTAAGAACAATTCTTTAAAATACTTTTAAGCTTGATTAGTTAAAAGTGCAATTATTACTTTAGCAGCAGAAAATAATTCTGGAGGTGAGTCTTCAGCTGGCTATGGTTCTCCTGGACCCACCTGGGACCGAGGAGCCAACTTAAAGGATTACTACTCAAGAAAGGAGGAGCAAGAAGTGCAAGCGGTAAGGCTCTCGCTCTCCTGTGTCAGTCTTAAGAGTAAAATTTGGGATGGAATTCATGGCAGGGTTGTTGAGCACCTCCACAAATTAATGAATAGTAAGTTGGATTTTTTTTGGTTTTTTTTGTTTTGTTTTTGAGACAGTCTCAGGCTAGCCTTCAATCCAGTGGCCGTAGCTCAAAAGGAATTATTAGTTGCTATCCCTAGCCTGGTATGTTGCGAGCTTGTAGTCCCAGCAGTAGGAAAGTAAGGGGCAGGAGAATGACAGGTTCTTTAAGGCCAGCTTGGACTTGAGTTTTTAGAGTTCTAAGTGCGGGTTATATTACCTCAAAAATAAGGGCTTTGAATAGTTCGCTGATAAAGTACTTGTTTAGCCATGCCAAGGGCCCTGGATCTCTATGCTATAAAAACAAAACTTGGCTCTTGTAATGGAAAAAAATTGTTACCAGTTATTGTACCTTAAGTTATGGATAAGTAGTGCAGCCAGATTGAATTATCATTGATTCCACAGACTCTAGAGTCAGAAGAAGTGGATTTAAATGCTGGGCTTCATGGAAACTGGACATTGGAAAATGCTAAGGCTCGTCTGAATCAGTATTTCCAAAAAGAAAAGATCCAAGGAGAATATAAGTACACCCAAGTGGGTCCCGACCACAACAGGTTTGCTTGTTTCACTACTTTCCTTGTTTAAAAAAAGTTATGGTTGGTTTGCTGTTTGTTTTAACTGAATGTTAAATGTTAATCAGCAGTGAATTGTGAAAAGCGAAAGTACTGACTTGGAGTTACCATAGTTTTCCCTTTAGAATATAATGCTTATTCCATAAGTCCTGCAAAAGCCCCTTGCTGGACTTTTTTAAGATTGTCGTTTGGCTGAGGCCAAAGATAACGTTCAGTAGTGGTTTGTTGCTAGTTGACAAATGGGCAAGAGGTGGTGATTTTGTTTGATGTATTTTCATTGGAGATTAAGCTTTGATACTTAATGATTCTGGAATGCTTTCTTATCTCAGAAGTAGTTTGTATTTTCTCTATATACAAATCTGACTTCGGCTTGATGTTGGCAGCTCTTAAGAATCCTGTTTCTTGATTACCATGAAGTTGAAGGATCGCGAACTTTTATATTTGGTTTAAATTAGAATTTTTTTCCTGTTAAGTTTATAAAACAATGTAAGGGAAGATATGTGACCGTATGTTTCTCAGCCTGCTTGATGTTCTTCCTAAGAGCATTCCAGGGTGTAGTACTTATTACTCCCAGGAAGGCTCATACAGATTAGATTCTTCAGGGAGGCACTATATTTTTATTGGAAGAGAAAGGAAGCGGTTCTGGAAAACATCTTGATTCGATTTGCTATCTTTAATTATCCAAAATAAATTATCCAAAATAAATTTAAAACATTTTTCTAAATCAAAGTGTTCTCCCTTGGGTGCAAGTTGCAACCCTAAAATAATCATTACCCAAAACAAAACCAAAAAAAAATTGACCACATAATTCAAAATGATCAGAGCATGGCTCCTCCTGCTTCCTACTGCTTTGTTCAGTCCTGAATTCTCTAATATTATATACTCCATGTAATCATTTTCTCCATTTTTGTGTCAGATTAAAAGACAACAGGTCATTAAAAAAAAACAAACTTATTTTCTGTAATGCTTTGTAATTTATTGGATTTGGCAGCTCCTGGTAGTTCTTTTGTAGTAATTAAAAAGGCTGGAGCTCAGGTGGAGAGCATGAGGCCTTGAGTTCAAATTCCTAGAACCAATAATAATAATGGCAAGCCATTATTATTATTACTATTATTATTTTTAAATAATATATAATTTTAATATAATTACCATTATTATTATTAAATACCTAATTGTGCCTAAAAGTCAATGAATTACTGCCAAAAACAAAACAACTTTAATATCAGTATCTTACTGATTTCTGATGTAAAGAAACAAAGAATTCAGGACAAGACAATGTAAGAGGTAGACAGTTGGAGCTGGGACACATTGCTCCTGTATGTCCTTTATTGAAAGGCATAACAGACAGCAACACCAGAGGTCTGTGTTCATATACACATGTGCTGATGCTTAGGCTGAACTAAGCAATCACATGGGAAACTATTGTAAACTGATTTCTGGTGTTGCTGTTCCCCCCTAGGTGGAGGAGAATGAGATTGAGTGCTGACTTTAAGCCTGGCTGAGAAACATACTGTCATCGGTGTCATTAATGAAAGGGTGGATGTTGTTCCCCTGAAAGCCAGTGGCCTTTGACCCCTTGAAGCCCTTGTGCCTGAAGGTCAGTTGACAAAGAAGTTTAGGAAGGAGACTAACAATTTTTCCCCTTTAACTTCACCTAACTTTTTATTCACAGCACAAAGTTAAATTTGAATGTACCAGCAGTGAAGGACCAGCGTACGTTTGCCAAAAATAAAAACCAAAAACAAAACTAAATTCACTTCTTACAACCTTCTGGCAGTTTTAGCTATAATGTAAAAAATGACTTTTGTTCTCTAGGCCCTGGTTTAAATATCTAAAGTAGACTAATTTTTTTGTTTTGTTTTTTGTTGTTTTTTTGTTACCAAGGACGACTTCCAGCTTTATATACTAAGTCAGGACTCTGCCACAGAAGCTAATGGTATATAGTGGTTGCGTGTATAAACTTGCCCTAACAGGTTGTAATTGGTATTTAGATAATTTGAAAAGTTTGGTGGTTTTTTTTTTAGCTCCAAGATAAACAAAATATTCATTCATTGACATCATTTTCATATTCAGACTCTAACCTTGGAATAAAAATAAGTAAATTTATAATAACTAAAGCCATAACATTTTCTTTTTATGAAAGAAAGCTCATCAGCTGTTTATAACTAATGTCATACATATTTGCAGTTTACATGCTTTTGTTCTAGGATTGGACAGAAATAAATGTTCAAAGTGGTTTTTGCTATAATTTTTGTTAAATGCAGTGGAAAACCTCCCTGACTAGGGAAATAATGGAGTTAGTAATTTATAATGATAATTTCCTAACCTTGTTTGTATATGTTGTTACAGGAGCTTTATTGCAGAAATGACCATTTATATCAAGCAACTGGGCAGAAGTAAGTAATTTTCTTTAAATTGCAAAGAAGATATTTTCACATTAACATGAGATTGTGTTAATAGATACTGTACACTAAAGTGGGAGCTAAATGTTTACTTTCATACAGTTAAGAGTTACGGTTTTAGGAGGGACGAAGGCTTTAGCAGGCTAAGGAAAGGTGAGAGACAGTGGATATCACTATGATACCTTAAACAGATGCAATCACACAGATAAGACCACCTGTGACAAACTAACTTATTTAGATACAAAAAAAGCCTGCTTATATTTGTCTTTTTTCTTAATTGATACAGGTTTTTTCCTTTATGGAGATTTCCTTTATAAAAATGGGAGCCTTTTCAGAAGTATAAGCCCTTGAAACATGCCAACGAAACCTATTTGAAATAATAGCTAGTTTTAGGTCCCATCGTACCTATAATATTCATACTTTAGACTATTACTGAAGTCAGCACAAGTATAATCTTTCAAACTGCACAAGCAAAACATGTAATGTAATATTTTAGTGGTCAATTTATGAAGGATATTTAATGGTCATGGAACCTGTATTCCCTGTATGAGTTGTTAAGGTAGAAAGAAGATATCCTATAAGTTCCAGTCCTATATAGGTTACAGAGTAAAACCTTATTTTAAAATAACAAAATACTAAAGGTTAAGTATGTGGGTTTTTAAAGGGTGTACAAATTAGTTGGTAGATTGCTTAATATACAGGGTTATGGGTTCAGTGTCCCTTGTAAAAAAAACATGGTCTTTTTCTTCTGGGTCTCAGTGGTAATGAAATGAAATTGTTATTCAGAAAGCCTCAAATTAAACCTCTTGTACAAAACAAGCCCCAGAACAAAATTTGAAGTGTGAGGGCTGGACTTGTAGCAAAGTTGATAAAATGCCTGCATGCATTTCTGGGCCCAGGGTTGATCCCAATTGCCACATAATTTAGGTAAGATGGTATAGGCCATAACACTGGGAGATGAGGAAGTGTATCCAGGGTATTGGGGCCTCACTTTTTCTTTGGTCCCAAAACTCTGTCCTGGCCAACATAGTGAATAGCCATTTAGGGCTACATGAGAACCCATCTTATAACAACAAAAGCGTTAAAAGTTATCCTTTACTATATAGAATGTTGGAGTCTGCCATGATTACATGAGATGCTCTCAAAAACAAACCATGAGAAAACCACAAACCCTAAGAAAACACAGAATAGAGTTATCCATGGTAGATAATAGCTTGAGATGGTGCCTATATTTATTAACCTTAAGCATTAAGATTTAGTGTACTGTTAGTGTACAATGATAAGGAATATCACTGTACCTGTCTGATAACACTGTTATCTTAAATTGTACCAATACATAACAGGGTTTCAAGTTATTTGATCTGAAGATTTAGAGGACTGTCCTGAAATATTATGTATCTAATGAATTCTGAATTTTGGAACTTAACATATGCTTGAATTTAGCACATGTCAGTTTTGTTTTTTTGAGTCAAGTTGTTAGGTAGCTGGCTTTCATGGAACTATTTGAGTTCAATCTTCATCAATTTTCATATTAAAGTAGGCTTAGCAGTTATGCAAGGCCTACTTTTTAAAAACATCATCTGGCTCATAAGTTTTGAAATCCAGGAAAGCTGTAATGATAGGGTACCTTATTGTACCCATGAAGTCATAATTCATTAAATGGCAATCACTTGATGCATATATAAGTGACCACTGTATATCCAACTCCATTTTTATTCTTACGCTTTTTAGTTCATAGGTTTTTAATCTGATTTAATGATGTGATAACAGTTAAATGCCAGCCTTTAACAAAATGATTAGCTATTAGAATTTTAGAATTGCTTTTGATTAACGAATAGAATAAAGAACTATGACAAACTTTTATCAGTGATTGTTTAGCATATAAATGTCTAGTTTTTCTGGTGGCTCTTTATGCAGCTTATTTCTGTCTGTGGTAATCCTAATAGGGATTTTCGCTCGTGAACATGGATCAAATAAGAAATTAGCAGCACAGTCATGTGCCCTCTCACTTGTCCGACAACTCTATCATCTTGGAGTGATTGAAGCTTACTCTGGGCTTACAAAGAAGAAAGAAGGAGAGAGAGTAAGTAGTCATAAATGAGGAGCTTAGGATTTGGCTAACAGTTAAAATTTATAGTTTGAGTGAGGAGTATGTTGGGGACTGCACCATTTTAATGGAAATGGAAGTTAGGGCTTCTAAATGCCAGGCTAATGGTTTATTTCTGAGCTATATACTGAGCTCGAAGCTTAGTAAGACAGAATTAAAATGCTTTACTAATTAGCAGTCTATTAAGATCCAGTGAGTAAGTCATTAAAAGAAATTCTCACTTAAAATGTTTATAGTAGCCCTAATATCAATGAATTTTGTATCTATACTAGCTCTATGAATTTTGGTGAAGTTAGTAATTTTGAATTCTATTCATGGATGTATTGATGATTTTCTTTACTCCTATTTTGTAGGTGGAGCCTTACAAAGTTTTCCTTTCTCCAGATTTGGAGCATCAACTGCAAAACGTTGTTCAAGAACTAGATCTTGAAATTGTGCCCCCAGTAAGCATAATATATATACACTTCTTTTTGTAGCTTACCTTATTTTAAAATCACTCTTGTTTTTTATTTATCTATCTATTTATTTTGCTTTTTACTAGCCTGTTGATCCTTCTATGCCAGTTATACTCAACATTGGAAAGTTAGCTCATTTTGAACCATCCCAGAGGCAAAACGCAGTGGGAGTTGTGCCTTGGTCACCCCCACAATCCAACTGGAATCCTTGGACTAGTAGCAACATTGATGAGGGGCCCCTGGCTTACGTAAGTAACACATGGTTTCTAAGATTGGTTTGGGGATTCCTCCGTGTATTTCCTTAGGTCAGGGTAAATAGATTCTTTGAATTTTATTTTTTTTTATAGGCTTCTACAGAACAAATAAGCATGGATCTTAAGAATGAATTAAGATATCAGCTGGAACAAGATCATAATTTACAAAGTGTAAGTGATGAAGAGTTTATACATTTTCTAGTGTTTCAGAATTGTTCAGAACATTGTAGTTAGGTTGAGTGGCAGATTTGTACCAAATTACAAATTATAGTTAATTCTGATAGTGGAGACTGTTAATTTAGGTCCTAGAAAATGAATTGTTACCTTGTTGGCTTTCAGTATTAAATATTACACAGCAAATCTAAAGTACTGTGACAAGAAATTAGAAAATGGGAAACACATTTAGAATGTTTATGGGCCTAAGAATGAAATGGGGGAAAAGACGGTAAGACAGATTCTTTTGAAATTTAGTGAGAATCAGTTCTATTAGAGATATAAATGTGTTTATTCTTTGAAACATCTTAAGTACTAAACCAGTTAGAAAGCAGTGCTTTTTATGGAAATGGTATAAATGAAGTTTTTACTAGGTTTTAATTTTTCCTACTCAGGTATTACAAGAAAGAGAGATGCTTCCTGTGAAGAAATTTGAACCTGAAATCCTGGAAGCCATTAGTCAAAATTCAGTTGTGATAATTCGAGGTGCTACTGGATGTGGTAAAACCACACAAGTTCCACAGTACATTTTGGATGACTTCATCCAGAATGACAGAGCTGCAGAGTGTAATATTGTTGTGACTCAGGTAAAAAGCAAGCCAGTTGTGTGAGTTCTGTTAATAGTTTGGGAGCTGGAAGATTTTTACTGTGCTCAAGTAAGGTTTCAAGAATGTTAAGACAGTAAGACAAACACAATGTTCCCTGCTCTCCCCCCCCCCCCTTTTTCGTATTAGGGACCTAATCTAGAACCTTGGCAGACTAGGAATATACCCTAACCAATCAATTCTAGTGTAGTAATTAGGTTTCTGGCCCCATAGTGCGAATCTGCCTTGAACCAGCAAACTCAAAGTTCCAGTGAAGCACACAGACACTTATATTAATTACATGCTGGCTAGCTCTTTAATCTTAATTCAACCCATTTCCATCTGTCCTGCCACATGGCCCATGGCTCACCTGTGTTAATTTATATATGCTTCTTCGGCAACTAGATGGCTTCTCTCTTGACTCTGTCCTCCTCCTATCCTCCCATTTCTCTGCCTGCTTCTAAGATGCCTGCCATATACCAAGACAGTCCCTTTATTTTACAGCATACAGAAAGACATTCCCATATCACCCTGGTGTCTTTATTTTAAAGCAGGATTTATAAAGGTTGGGTTATTCTACAGTCTAGACAGTCTTTGAACTGAATCGAATCTGGAACTAAAGAACTAAACCCTTAGGTCTACAGTAGGTATACAAGCACTTCATAAGAACTTAGGTGACTCTTGAAGTAACCAGGTTCAGAGCCAAAGTGAGCTTATTTAAAAAAAAAAAACAACTGTTGTTTTATAAGTAAAACACACGTGTGCATATAATTGCACAGGGGTGGAAGAAGAGCAGCTATTAAAAATATATCAGGTCATACTGTTGGATGCAACCCCGGACTTCTGACCTTTGGAGGGAAGAGGGTAAAGTTTCTTTGTGTAGGCTTGTCCACCTTAGACCAAGCTGGCCTTCCACATGCCCGAAGGGCAGGCAGTACAGTAAAGAGCTTGAAGAACGAGGAGGTTCCAAGGCAGTGAGAAAGCATTTGGGAGAAAAGTAGGGCAATAATTCCAGGGTCAACCTGGATGACAGGAACCCAAACTAAGCCCAAAGAACTGTGTGTGTGTCAGTGTCAGGAGGTGCACTTGAAATTTGTGAGCCATCTAACATGGGTGCTAAAAACCAAATCTGAGTCCTTGAACAATTCACTAAGCTGTCTTATAGCTCAAACTCTCAAATGGCATTTGTAAGAACCAGGTTACTGTGGCTTTTGTGCCTTCCTCTTAGTCAGTCACTTGGAATGCCATGGGCTGGAATTTAAGAGAAATAGTTATTACCAAGAGTAACCTATTGTATCATATAGAAAAGGTTATATATTAATTTCAAACTTGATAATTTTGTTAGCAATAATTTCTGTTAACCAAGCTACTAACCAGAGCTATTGTGACAATTTAAAATTTGAGCTGGGTGTGATGTCTGGAGTTGAACTTGGGGTTTGTAATTAGAACATTAGCAAAAGGCTGTGTATTAGTTTGGTAGAGCATGTGTCTAACATGTAACCTAGGTTTTATCACTTATAAAAACTAGTCCTGTCATTTTGTAACACTTGTGTTTTGTTTTCAGCCCAGAAGGATCAGTGCAGTTGCAGTAGCTGAGCGCGTTGCTTATGAGAGAGGTGAAGAGCCTGGAAAGAGCTGTGGTTACAGTGTCCGGTTTGAGTCTATACTTCCACGCCCTCATGCCAGCATAATGTTTTGTACTGTAGGTCAGTAATGCATTCTAATACCTCATTTACAATTTATTGTCTTTTACTATTATTAAAGCTGTGAAAAGATTGTTGCTGTGTTAAGCATTTTATTCCCAGTGCTCTAGAGGCAGAAGCAGGGAATGTCTCTGCTCTAGTTCAAGGCAATCCTGATCTACAGAGTGAGTTCAGGAAAGTCACGCCTATTCAGAAAAAAACCCAGTCTCAAGAACAACAAGAATGATTCAGAATATTAATCTTTGAAGACCTTTACAATCCTAGAATTGTGTTGGAACAGAGTTGATTATCTAAGAATTTGGTTCCCTGACAAGGTTTTTCTGTAGCTTTATTATCTAGAGATAAGACTATGTTGACCTTAAAGATATGCACCACCAGCCAACCCAATCCAAAATTTTTTATTGCTTTTTAAGAAAAAGGCCTATTTCTTCATTATTTTAATTTTCTTTTTCAAGGTGTGCTCCTAAGAAAATTAGAAGCAGGCATTCGAGGGATCAGTCATGTAATTGTGGATGAAATTCACGAAAGAGATATTAATGTAAGTGACTTATGAGTTAGGAGTTTGTGTCTAACTGGAGAAATCACATGCCCTTGTTCTTCCTATCTCTCACTGCTAAATAATACTCAGAAACTACCTGTGAACTACCATATAATAAGAGTTCATGTATGTAACTTAGTGTTTGATGACTTGAGTAGCTGATGGGGTTAAATGATGAATTTTCCTTTCTATGTGATACTGTACTTTTAGTAAAATGTTGGTGGGTTTTGATAATTACTATTTCAGATACTAATAAGTCACAGAAATAAGACGATGAAAGTTTGTTTTTCACAATTGCCTTATGTGCGATTGGTAGACCAATAAAGCTTTATTATACAATTGTAGGATTTGTAGTTTGATACTACAGAACATCCTTTAAAAGGATCCTATTTATATAAGAAAAACTTCTTTTTGAAAGGATGCCCTACATAGTTTGGTCACTCAAAATGTCTTCAGTTGCTATTGGAATTCAGGAGTTGCGGGTTTTCTTTTTAAAATAAGATTTAGCACACAATTGACCTGTGATTTTGAGCAGTCATGTTGCCTTAGCTTCCCTATTTAGTTATTAAAATATGAGGTTTCAGTGAATTGACTTGAGTATAAACGTACTAGTGGTCTTTAAGAGTTTACATTAATGTCCTGGAATAGTACCATGGATGGTTTAATATTCTACTTTAAACATGTCAAAAAGTTTGTCAGATAGACAGTGTATCCTAAGAAATATGGCAAGAGTCCTTTTTCAGGAACATAACTTTCCCACATCTATTTCATGGAAAACTCTACTTAGATTAGAATTAACATTGTGACTAGATAAAAGTCTGAATGAATTTAATATCTCAATAGTAATCCTAATAAAAAGACAGGCAAATCCTGGACGTAGCACCAAAGAAAGGAACAGATAATATTGGTTTTGACAAATACAGCAGGAGTATGCTGCTTACAAATAGGACTTAAGATGACATACATTTTGGTTTTTCAAGACAGGGTTTTTCTTTCACTTTTTAAACTGATGTCTAAAACAGATTTTCAGTAATGTCTCTTATGGCTGCCTCAAACCTTACAGGTGTATTTTACCACCTTGTTAAATTTGTGTTTTATTTTAATAGACTGACTTCCTTTTGGTAGTACTGCGTGATGTGGTTCTGGCTTATCCTGAAGTTCGCATTGTTCTTATGTCTGCAACTATTGATACCACCATGTTCTGTGAATATTTCTTTAATTGCCCCATCATTGAAGTTTATGGAAGGACTTTCCCAGTTCAAGGTAAATTTTGTGTGGATATAATAGGAAAAGATGTTTTGTATAGGAGAAATTTATTTTCTTAATTCTTGAAATCATGGATAATTTGAAAGACTGAAAACATGACATCTATAACTTCAGTCCTGAGGAATCCAGTGCCCTTTTCTGTCTTTTTAGGATACTGCGTGGAAAACCACACACCTACAAGTTTTAAAAAAGAAAAACGGGCAAAATTATTGAATGGCTCAACATTTAGGGGACTTGCTATTGAGATAAAAATATGCTAAGATGATATATTTGTGTGAAAGAGACATGCTTTGCTACTACATTTTTTTAAATTCAGAAGTAAATGGCAGGCAGTTAAGAAATGGCTTGCTCATGTGTTTGTTGTATAAGCACATGGACCTGAGTTTTTAAGTGCTTGCCCAGCACCCGTCTAATAAGAAAGGTACTGTGATGTGCTTGTGGTGTTAGAGTGTTACTGGGAGGATCTTCAGGGTTTGCTGCCTTATTCGTGAAGAGTGACTGAGAAAGATACAAAGGGTATATACAGTAAAAGTACCTCCAAGCAGAAGGAGCAAATCTTATTTCTCAAAATAATGGCTTTCAAAGTTCTAATATTTGCAGTGCTTCTGTACTTTGTTTCTGGCCTGTGGTCCAGAACCGCAATCCCACAAAAACACACAGATGCTTACATTAATTTCATGCTGACCGGCCTGTGGCTCTGGCATATTTGCTAACTAGCTCTTGCTCTTAAACTAACCCATTCTTAATCCCATTCAGCCACGCAAATCGGTACCTCTTCTCAGCAGCATAGCTGTCCTCTGCATATGCTGGCTTCTCTGCATCTCTTCCTGATCCCAGAGTATTTTTAGTCTGGTACCCCACCTATACTTCCTGTCTGTCTTTGACCAACCATGATTTTTATTAAACCAGTAGACGGGACAATTATTTACAGTGTTATATCATAATTCTACTGCAGGAACTTTATAAAGAGACTAATAGATGTTAGAGAATAGGGACTAAATGTCTTCAGATTACAAATAAAACAGTGCAGATGATGTTGTGATTACTTTAATACTGCCATGAAGAGATACTATGACCAAGGAATGAAAACATTTGGAGGATTGCTTATATTTTTGGGTTACTCCATGATAAACATGGAGAGAACCATGAAGGCAGGCAGGCATGAAACTGGGGCGCTAATGAAGTGGAGTTCTATACTTTTTGAGATTTTGATCAATCTAGAATATCAGAATTTTACTGAAATAACTTGTAGAACAGTCCGGTTGAGGAAATGCAAGTATACTGAGCTTGGGAAATGTAAGCCATGCCACTACACTCTGGCAGAGTAATGGGCACAATTTGAACAGAATGCTAATGATATTACTAGATTAAACCTACAGTTTATAATATGAATATGCATCGAATAGAAAGGTGTTAATTACATATTTATACAGAAAAGTGTGGATTTTTTTCTTGTGAATGAAATTTGACTGCGAGTACTCAAGGAGTGGATTTGATAGTAATATTTGATCCTAAAGAATGTAGTTCCAAGGGGGAGCAGAGCACAACCTAATACTGAATAAAATTGGATTTCTTTCAGGGTTTGAAGGATACATAGTTTTCCATGGTTGGAATTTTTAATTAGGAAATTTCATTGCTATAATTTCTTAATAGTTGTAGAGACTCAAGTTGATGGGGATGAAAGGATTCTGAATGGTCGATTAGCAAATTTACAGCTGTACTCTTCTATAAATTATAAAGTATTTAACTAATGTGATTGTCCCTGGCAGAATATTTTTTGGAAGACTGCATTCAGATGACCCAATTCATTCCTCCACCAAAAGACAAAAAGAAGAAGGATAAAGAAGAAGATGGTGGTGAAGATGATGATGTAAGTAGATTTCTCTGCACACCTGCAGGAATGAGAAATGTTCATTGTGAGAATTTTAATTTTTGGAGATAAATAAGTAGTTTAGTTAAAGCATAGTATGAATTAATTGGCATTGCAGAACCCTTAAAATGTGACGATTAATCCAAATGACTCTAGGTTAAGTGAGGAGACTATTGAAACTAATAAGGTTGTAGCTTATGGCATAAAAGTCTTAAGAGAAAGATTTTTACAAAGACAGTCTCTTGTGTTTCTGTGCCTGGGAAACAAACTAATTTCAGTTTTTTCCTTATTTTTCCATGGGCTCCTGGGATTGAATTCAGAGCACCAGCCTTTTGCTGCCAGTGCCTATATATACCCAATATGCCTCAGAATCTTTTGTCCCACACCAGGTCTTCTGTTTCTTTAATTTACAGTGTTGGGTATTGGTTGATCCTAGGGTTTGAACTTGTACGTAAGCACATAGCCATTAATATTTTTAACTTTAGATTTATTCATTTAAAGGAAATTTACCTATGTGGGATGTTTTTGAGGGCAGACATCAGAAGACAACTCTCAGGGGGTATGTTCTCTTCACTGGGTTTTGGTGAGCACATTCAAGTTGCCTGGCCTGTATGGCAAGTATTTTGACCTGGACTGTTACACACCCTTGCCATTTATGTTTTAGGATGAGACAGTTTTTAATTTCATACAGGCTTTGAACTTGTGTTCCTCCTTAGACACTCAGGTGCCAGGTCTGGCTTATCTATGTGGTGACAACTAGAAATGTAGAATTTGTTAGAAACTAAAGAGTACTTTGAGATTGAATTTTGTCTATATACCAGGAAAACACTAGGATACTCAATTTATCAGTTTCTTCTCTGGTCATGGGTATCATCAGTCTTTTTGAAGACATACTTATGTGAATGTGCTTCTAGAGGCACAGAAAGTAGTGTCTTCCTGGAGCTCAAGGTACAGGTAGTTGTGAGCCACCTGATATAGGTGATAGGATGCTTTCATGTCCTTAACTGCTCTAACCATCTCTCTAGTTCAGAGGTCAATCTTTGTTTTTAGAGACAGGGTTTCTCTGTTTGTAGACCAGGCTGGCCTTGAACAGATCTGCCTGCCGTTACCTCCCCAGTGCTAAGATTAAAAGTGTGCCACCACCCTGATATGGGAATGTCTTTCTGTATGCTGTGAATATCAATCTTTAAATAAAACTGTTTTGGCCATAGCAGGCGCTGTAAATAAATAAATAAATAATTTTTTTTTTTTTTAAAGCAGAGTCAGATCAAATCAGGCCACCCCCCCCCCCAAAAAAAAACCCCTAAAAACCACAAGTAAGCACGGGCCATGCTGTAGCCAAATTAATAAAATTAAGTTAAAATTTAAAAAAAAAACTAGCTAACAATGTACCTAAGCCATAAGCCAAACAACATAAAATTAATATAAATGTCTAAGTCATTTAAAAAAACAACAACAGACTACTAGACAGACTAGACCTCTGGCAGCCCTCTTTTGTTTCTTTCTAGCTCTTATAACTTAGCCTGTTTCTCCTCTCTGGTTTATGCCTGGGTTTGTTTGTTTGTTTTTTCCCTCTCTTCCCTTTTGTATGTCTTCTCACTGGCTTCAGGAGTCTCCCTCTTTGTCTCCTACTTATTCTCTCTGCCCATCCCATCAGCCCTGTCTATCCTTCTGCATAGCTACCAACTGTTCAGCTTTGTTAGACCAATCATATGCCTTAGGCAAACGAGGTAAAACAGCATTATTAACACCTGCATAAACAAATGTAACACCTTTTCACAGTCCAAAGTAATACTACACACACCAATCTCTTAATGTAAGTTGACTACCCCAGGGTTAAACAGTATTGTTAGATGTCACTTTCTAAGAAAAAGTCAGCCTAAGAGACTTGAGCTGCAGTAGTTTGGGCAAATAAATAATGTTCCCTTTTCTTGCAGGCAAATTGCAATCTAATATGTGCTGATGAATATGGGCCAGAAACAAAGTTGAGCATGTCTCAGTTGAATGAAAAGGAAACTCCTTTTGAACTCATTGAAGCTCTCCTTAAATATATTGAAACCCTTAATGTTCCCGGAGCTGTGTTGGTCTTCTTGCCTGGATGGAATTTGATTTATACTATGCAAAAGCATTTGGAAAATAATTCACATTTTGGTATGATTGAGTTCTTTTGTTTTAGATTAACTATGAGTATTTGTACTTCTGGCTAGTATTTTCTGTGTTTAAATGAAAGGATGTATAATGGAGACTGCTGTTTTAACTTGCTTTTACATTTAGTCCTAAATCTTTTTGTATTGTAGGAAGTCACCGATACCAGATTCTACCTCTGCATTCACAGATTCCTCGGGAAGAGCAGCGCAAGGTGTTTGATCCAGTACCAGATGGAGTAACTAAGGTAAAGAAAGAGCATTATTACAGTGAGATCAGATGTTAAATAAATGTAAAAATATCAAATACTAAGTTGAAAATTTTTCACTTTCTAAGCTGAACAGAGTTTTTCTTTTTATTCCTGTTGCTACATTGCCCCTATAGTAGGTGGGTGAATCTGACTGTTAAAGTGGAATATTTTTTTATAGTAAAATTTTTCTTGTGGTTTTTGCAGGTTATTTTGTCCACAAATATTGCTGAAACAAGCATCACAATAAATGATGTTGTCTATGTCATTGACTCCTGCAAGTAAGTTCCCAGGGAACTTTGCCTTTCTGGGTGTTAGCAACTGCCACACTTTATCATTTAACCTTTTTTATGTATGTCAGTGTTTTGTCTGCATATATGCCTACATCATTTGTTTGACCTTGGAGGCCAGAAGAGTGTATAAGGTACCCAAGAACTGGAATTATGTTGTGAGCTTCCATGTGTTGCTAGAAACTGAACCCCAGATTGTCTGTAAGACAGATAGCCACCAAGCCATCTCTCTAGCCCCTAATTGTATTTCTTTTGAGGTTGTTTGCCTGTGTAGCCCAGACTCAACTCCAGACTTTAGGTTTATCATATTCAAGTATTGGAATTTATCACGCCTAGACTTTTAACTTTATTGTTAAACTTTAAGCTATTATACATACACGGATGGCATGTGTCTGTATATACTGGTTTTAGTTTTAAGAGTACAGACCTAGATTTAGTAGTGAAAACTTATCACTAACTTCTGACTTCATAAAATGTTATTCTTTTATTTACTGAACTTTCATGCTGTTTTCTATATAAATACAACAATTAGTATGAGGCAAAGTCTACTTGAAGACACTGCTTTAAGAAATTAGAGCACTGTGCCCTGAACCTGGTGTTGTGGCATCATGGCATCAATCAGTCTTGGATATGTAATGCAACACCGCCTCAAAAATTCCGATGTGAGTGGAGCCTTGGCATTAGCTATAAGTCAGTAAAGAGCAATTTGTAGAGGGCAATAAAGAAAGCTTCGAGCTGTCTGGAAATTATTTTCTTAAAAGTATATCATGCCAATGGAATTTAGTAATAATTTTTACCCAACAGTGAATAACATTTTATTCCTAATCTCATTCACATCGTCTGAGTACCATTAGCTATAAATTTGAAGAATTTTTACAATTATTTGCAAATTCATAGTTATTTGAAAATTCAAATGGGCAATTTGAGGTGTCTAGTTTGATTTGAAACCAACACACACACCACTTTGCCTCAGATGCTGGTTAGTTCCCCTGTTGAAGTATAATCACAACACTTAATTTTAAGGATGAGTTTTGTCTTACTATTGTAGAGAACAGAGTTCTTGTGCATAATTTAAAAAAATAGAAAACAGGCTCTCAAAGGTATGAGCTGTCCTAGAATTCACTTTGTAGACTACACAGGATTTTAGCTGTGATCCTCCTGCCTCAGCCTACAGAATAGCTTGAACAATAAGCCTGTACCACTAGGCTGGGCTTTTATTTACACTTGCATTATTAATGCACACTCCCTTTTAAGTAGATACTAGTAATTAGGTTTTCTTTTCAAATGTGTGCGTTTGCACCCATGTATGCACATGTTAGAGTCAGAAGCATCATCTATGAGCACCTTACTTTCTGAGATTAGGTCTGTCACTGAACTCAGTGGCTGACCACAGAATTTCTAGAATCTAGAACTTCCAGCATGTTTATAATTTTTCTTAGTGTAAGTGGTACAGATGTTGGTATATCTTTGAATAGATTGGCAGCTAAGGAGGACACTATAAAGACATTAATTTATTATTCTGTCTTTAATAACTACTTTGCCCTATTCAGACAAAAAGTGAAACTATTTACTGCTCACAACAATATGACCAACTATGCTACTGTATGGGCATCAAAAACAAACCTTGAGCAGAGGAAAGGACGGGCTGGCCGAGTACGACCTGGGTTCTGCTTTCACCTTTGTAGTCGAGCTCGCTTTGACAGGTAAAGTCATTTTAATTTGGATAAGTAGCCAGTGAACGATTTGGAGAAAACTCTTTATTTGGGCTTTTACCTAACCAACCGTCTTGCTGGTCCAGTAGTGAAGTCTGTTTTAAATATGAATGGACATTTAAAAAACTTTAAAGTTTGTGTGCTGTGCTTTATGTTTGCCTGCACACCTGAAGAGGTGATCAGAATCCATTACTGATTGTGAGCCACTCAGTGTTGGGGCAGGGAAGTTCAGTCAAGGATCTTAGCCATCTCTCCTGCCCACAAATGTGCATTTCTTAAAGTTGCTCATTTTGTGACTTGTTAGTTGGTCCCGTGATTAAGTTAATTAACATACAGTAATACACTGAGGCTAAGTATAAATAAGATTTCTTTTTTATTCCAAAAATGGGTGACACTGGGAGCCTTTGGGGATGATATAGGCAGAGGGTTTATATTATTGTCTTGCCTTTTGTTGAACACCATTTGTTCATTGTATGCTCTTGTTTGATAGGCAGGATTGGAAATGGTAATGTTGACTTTTTCATTCTCTTCACTTGTTATTGAAAAGCCAGTTCACAATAACTAGTTCACAATAACTATAAGGCTGGTTTGTAGTGAATAGGAAGAGTTTTGTGGTAATTGTAAAAAGGATCAGGAAAGGGCCACCATGTATGTATACACTTTTATCTATGTGGAAATTTTCTCAAACTCATTGTATAAATGGGTGAGGATTTTTTTACTTTCCTGCTTCTCTAAATTTAGACTGGAAACCCATATGACACCAGAGATGTTTAGAACACCACTACATGAAATTGCTTTGAGCATAAAACTTCTGCGCCTGGGAGGAATTGGCCAATTCCTTGCGAAGGCAATCGAACCTCCACCTTTGGATGCTGTAATTGAGGCAGAACATACTCTGAGAGGTAAGTGCTGCTACCTTAGGCTGTGTTTACCTGACAGATCCCACTTTAACAAGTAATGCAAATGAAGATAGACTTGGTAGAGCTGGGTTAAAGGCTTCTTTATAGTGTTACAATTTATGGGAGCCTAAAGACTGAAGGAGGATAAATGAGTCTCCTTTAGAAAACACTTAAGGAAAATACAGAATGCTACATCTTAAGATTAGTCTTGGATCTGTATTTAATATTATGTGTGCGCCTTAAAGCTTTATTTTATCTTTATATATTTCAAGTCATAGTGTAGTGAAAAATGAGGGCATTGAAGCCAGAAAAGCTTAGTATTGAATCTGAAACTGAATCTGGCACTCACTGTAAACTTGAGTTATCCAGATTCTACTTTTTATGGGATATGCTAGTATTGGTTTTATTCTGTATACCAGAGTTGCATTTTTGTTTTTTGACTGAAATGTTTGCTTTAAGCATTTGTCACTATTCTTGACTCTGATACACAATGAAGCATTACATACATTTTTTTATTGACATTGCTCACAAATAAATATTTTCCCACAGAACTTGATGCTTTAGATGCCAATGATGAGTTGACTCCTCTTGGACGAATCCTGGCTAAACTCCCCATTGAACCTCGTTTTGGAAAGATGATGATAATGGGGTGTATTTTCTAGTAAGTTCACTTTCTTGCTGGTAGTTAATAGGTGGGTGGAATTCATAAATGGAGGGTTGGCAAGGAAAAAACTTAGAAAGTACTTCAGTGATGTAGGTTCAATACATTTGAGCAGTATGGTAGCCTAAAGGGTTCAATCCACATATGAAGACCCATCAAAAAAGACTGATTCATGATTCAACTTTTTTTTTTTTTTAAGTGTGGGAGATGCTGTCTGTACCATCTCTGCTGCTACCTGCTTTCCAGAGCCCTTTATCAGTGAAGGGAAACGCCTAGGCTACATTCACCGCAACTTTGCTGGAAACAGATTCTCTGATCATGTGGCTCTTTTATCAGTATTCCAAGCTTGGGATGATGCTAGGTATGGGCTTAAAGGCAATTACAGTTAAAAAAAAAAAAAAAATTAGTAAACTCTTTGAGTATAATCATTTAAGCTTACCATTGTCTTTGAGAATGAATGCTTTTTCTATCTTGTTTTAGGATGAGCGGAGAAGAAGCAGAAATTCGTTTTTGTGAACAAAAGCGACTCAATATGGCTACACTAAGAATGACTTGGGAGGCCAAAGTACAGCTTAAAGAGATTCTGATTAACTCTGGCTTTCCAGAAGGTAACACTTCGATATTAGCTGATGATTGTGGCTCAGGCTTGTAATTTTAAAATCCAAGAAACTTAAGCAAAAGTAGAATTATTAAATTCAAGGATAGATCCACAGCCTGAACATTTAGTACTTTTTGAAATACAGGAAAAAGCTTTCCCCAAAAAAGGATACTTTGTTGAACTGTTTGCTTAACAACTAAATGTAGCTTATTTTCAGAGTGCGGAACTTATAATTGTCTTAGCTATTTGTTTGAATGAACATAATTCTATAATGAAATATTAATACAACTTTTTATTTCTTAATAGTAAATTAGTTTGTTTTCTAAGCTGGAGAGGATTAGCTAAAAGCAGAATGTATTTGTTAGTACCAGATGGTAGAATTTTAAAGGGGGCCTTAGCAGAGTCATTCTCTTTCTCTTATCTAATTTTTTAAAAATCTAAATTTAATTTTCTAAATTTCTTTTAACAGACTGTTTATTGACGCAAGTGTTTACTAACACTGGACCAGATAATAATTTGGATGTAGTTATTTCTCTGCTGGCCTTCGGTGTGTATCCCAATGTATGCTATCATAAAGAAAAGAGAAAGATTCTCACCACTGAAGGGCGTAACGCACTTATCCACAAGTCATCTGTGAACTGTCCTTTTAGCAGCCAAGACATGAAGTACCCATCTCCCTTTTTTGTTTTTGGTGAAAAGGTATGAAGATTTGGGAAATCTGAAGGATTGGGGATTTTTCTGCTCATAACATAGCTGCCTTGTGTGTGACATTTTGCCTTTTTAATCTGCAGATTCGAACCAGAGCCATCTCTGCTAAAGGCATGACCCTAGTCACCCCCTTACAGTTACTTCTATTTGCTTCCAAGAAAGTTCAGTCTGATGGGCAGATCATATTTATAGATGACTGGTATGTGCTTTCGGTTGTGAACTCCAATCTGAGTTTAGAATTGAGGTTTTGGTTTTGTTAGAATTCACTACTTACTGCTTTTGAAAGAAGGTTCAAGGTCAATTTAAGTGTTTTCTCGTAGAGTTGAAAATCTTACCTGATTCATCAAATAGTTATATGATTATTCATTTTTGAGATGTTTTAAAAAGTTAATGTTTCATACTTAAACTTAGGTTTAAGGAATGTCTAATAAGACAAGCAGTTAAATAGATGCCACCAGTTAACACACGGGGAGGCAGTTTGTGTGTGTGTTGTGTGGTCTTAGTTTTTTATATTGTCTCTTCATCTTAGGATCAGACTGCAAATATCACATGAAGCTGCAGCATGCATCACAGCCCTCCGGGCAGCCATGGAAGCTCTGGTAGTTGAAGTGTCCAAACAACCAAATATTATCAGCCAGTTGGACCCTGTAAATGAACATATGCTGAACACAATCCGTCAGATTTCTAGGCCCTCAGCTGCTGGTATCAACCTTATGATTGGAAGTGTGCGGTGCGTACCTAATTAAATTGTGTCTATAGCTTTTATAGAATTAGAATTATTAGTTAATTACTGGTTATTTGTTTGAGTCCTTGTTCAGTAGGTTCAAATTACAAAAAAGCACTAAATAAATAGGAAGTTCAGCCAGCCAGATGCAGGGAAAACAACATGAGAATGCCTTACTGAGAAAAGGCACCAAGCCACATGGCCAAATATAAAAATAGAAGTGTGGGCTATCTTAAAGTGTAAGAGTTAGCTAGTAACAAACCTGACCTAATGGCTGAGCAATTAAGTAAATTATTAAGCCTCTCCATGATTATTTGAGCAGCTGTGGGACACAGGAAAACTTGCCAATGACTACACAGAACAAAAGATTCCTTTTGCTTCTGTTAATCTATGCACAATATCACCACATATGATAAATAGGGTCAAAAGGACCAGAATGTATTAAATGTCTTAGGTCATAAAACATAATTTTAGGTGATACGTTTTCCACAATACTGTGTTGGTTTCTTGGATACAGTATTTATTAATTATTTTTCCCTCAAGTAGAAAGGCTGGTATTTAATACAGGCTTTCTTTAAGAAATAAGAGAAATTTCAATACTTTCGCTTAACATCCCCACATTTATAACATGAATGTTAGCACTGATGCTTATGTTTCTTACTTAGTTTCTTGGTGAGGAATTTGACCATTTGAACTTGTAGGCATACCAATTATTAGTGTACTGTTGAACGTTCTTTTTAGCACAACTTCAATATCATACTGCTATTTTAATTATAATTATATACAAATATCCATTCAAGTTTTTTGGATCTTTATCCAGTTACTTGCATCTAATTTTAAGATAGCTGAAGTGTTGATTCACTTTGTTAATTCTGCTTCTTTAGTGTGAGCAGTCAGACACAGGAAGAACATTAGTGGGTATAGTTTCTGAGGAATTTCCACTAAAGACACTTGAGGGGAATTACTTGTTTACAAACAGCATGAACCTAGAACAATTTGTACATTGCATGTTAATATGAGTGATATTTGCTCGCTCGCTATGAGGTGTTAAGCATTGTTCGTTCCATACAGGTCTTAATATTTGGTTAAAATCCATTTACTGGCGTTCATAATTTATCTTGTGCAAAGCTCTGGGCTTAATACCCTGTACCATAGGCACAACTAAAATGGTTTGATTTGTTTTTATAGGTATGGTGATGGTCCACGCCCTCCCAAGATGGCCCGATACGATAATGGAAGTGGATATAGAAGAGGATACGGAGGGGGAGGGTTTAGTGGAGGAGGATATGGCGGTGGCTATGGTAGTGGAGGCGGCTTTGGAGGTGGCTTTGGAAGTGGTGGGGGAGGCTTTGGAGGTGGCTACAACAGCGGTGGGGGAGGTTTTGGTAGTGGTGGGGGAGGCTTTGGCAGTGGTGGAGGTGGCTTTGGTGGTGGGGGTGGTGGAGGAGGTTTTAGTGGTGGGGGAGGTGGTTTTGGTGGTGGCGGGAGAGGTGGCAACTTTGGGGGTAGTGGAGGCTTTGGAAGTGGTGGGGGAGGCTATGGTGGTGGGGGAGGTGGTAGCTATGGAGGTGGTGGTAGTGGTGGTGGCGGTAGTGGTGGTGGCTATGGAGGCGGCAGTGGAGGCTATGGGGGTGGTGGAGGTTACGGTGGTGGGGAAGGTTATAATATTAGCCCCAACTCTTACCGTGGAAATTATGGTGGTGGAGGGGGATATAGAGGAGGTTCCCAAGGGGGCTACAGAAACAACTTCAGTGGAGAATACAGAGGGTCTAGTGGAGACTACCGTGGATCTGGTGGGGGCTACAGAGGATCTGGAGGATTCCAGAGACGAGGTGGCTATGGAGGTGGCTATTTTGGACGAGGAGGTGGTGGAGGCGGCGGTGGCTATTAATACTTGTGTCAGAGCCTGTGCATAGACAGTTTAAAAATGCATGCTATGTGTTTTTCCAAGATGTTTATTTGCACCCAAAAAGTCAACCCATTTTCCACTTAATCTGTGGCTTATTGTAGTTTCAAGCAAGGAAGAATGTAGACTAGTGATTTTGTTTATATTATGTAATGTAAAATATGACCTATTATACAAGTATCATACCATACAGTTTGTATTTTTTCTTCAAGGGTAAAGGTTTGCCTTTTAACTTGACATTTTCTTGGGTTTCATTTAATAGAAAATAAAGTATTACACTGAAAATTGTGTTTGTCTTTTTTACATAAGTTTGAGCCCACATCCTTTCCTTTAAGGGTCTCAGTGTATATCCACTAACTAGTTTGCCTCATCAAGCCTCTCCTCCACATACCAAGTGCTGAGATTTAAAGGTGTACACCACTCTATTGGCTACAAACCATATTTGTACATTGGTTAAACCTTTGACCATAGCTGAAACATTCTTTGCAAAATTCTTCTGTATTCCAAATTCTCCCTGCTACAGAAATCTTGAACAAGTATCTTATCTAAACAATGAACAAAGGATAGTGAGCTTTGCAATGCATTACTTAGTATTTGGGGCAGAGGTGAGCATGTTCCTTACTACAAGACATCCCTAGACGGAAGTCTGTGACAGTGAGTGGCTGTGTCCAGGTCCAGCTCATGAGACGGGGTTTTGTGTGTGTGTTCCAAGGTAGAATTGGGCATTGGACCCAGGAGACATAACTTAAGATGACTTCTGGTAACTAATGGCAGGAGCCCTTTTCACCAGCACAAGTTTGTAGACGAGAGGCTTCAAACTTTTTAAAAGCCAATGCAAACAAAGGGAAATGTGAGGCCATCCATCTCCTTTTAGAGTCTAATTTAGTTAATTAGTGTATACAGTTTTGGAGGTTTGCTGCTGTGAAAACTGTCCAAAAGCAGCTTGGGTTTGAAAGGTTTGTAACAAGTCGGGCAAGGACTGAAGCTATTGAAGGGAAGCTGCTTACTCACATGGCTCTCAGTGCTCTCCTGTACTGTCACCACCCACAGTGGGCTGGGACACACATTTAAGTGCTCCACAGATTTGCTACCCTGCTAGAAGACTGTCTAAATTGAGGTTCTTTCCTCTTGGGCTACTTGATCATCAAACTGACAACACTAGCCAGTGCAAAGTAATATAAAATGGCAGACTGCTCAGTATGTGTAAGGCTTGGTGTTCCATGCCTGCTATACACACAAAGATACAAGCTGTGTATTGCTGTTTATTGAAACATCCCACTGATTCCCTTAGCTGAGAGAAAAGGTTGGCAAATGGTCCATCAGAATAGTCCTCAGAACTGTTAGCACAATGTGATATAGATTAAGGTCTCAGATGGGGCGATTGTGCATTATCCAGGTGAGCCTAATCTAGTCAAAATGGTTAGGAAAGTTAGCCCATGCTGGCATCCGGTTCCCAGTCCTGACCTTTTCTACACCCGTAGTACTGGGATTATAGGCACATATTACCAGTTTTGTGGTGCTGGTCATGCATGCTGGGCTAGGACTTTACTGGCCCCTCAGCTACACATTTAGCTAGAGTAAATTCCATGGCATATGGCTCATCTTAAAGCTAAGTATCTTAGATATGTTAAAACAAACAAAGCATTTAAAATTTTAATCTTTGACTTTAAACTACAATTTTTGTAAGATAAAAGTCATTACATTCCTGAACTATAAAATATGAACACTTAGCCAGTGACTATCCTAATATCCCCCTTTAAGTTTGCTTCTATCCTGTTGTTGTTCATTTCCACATTCAGGGTTTTCATGACTTTGGAGAGCATTTTGTCATCTTTCTTATCTCCTGAAGCAGCCCCTTTGTTGAGTGCAGCTTCTGCTACAATAAAGAACTGTTCCGATGGCTGAAGAATGCTCACGCCATAGCCATTGTTGTTGTAGATATGATTGTTAGTCATCTTCAGTTTGGGTGCCGGAAGAACCTGTTAAAATTATTTGAGGAAATCAGCTACTCAGTAATTTTGATACATAAACATAAGAGTCACCAGGGTTTCTAAAGCTAAGAGTTAGCTTCAAACAAATCAACTTTACTGCAAATGTGTATTATAGTATCTCATGCTTTCATCCTAAACTGATTATAAACAATTCTAGATACTTATCTATAACATGATAAGACACAAAAATTATTTCAGATGTGATACGGAGATGAAATGGCATTTCAATAAAAACAGGCTGCCACTTAATATAAAATAAGAATGCTTTTTAACCATTTCTTTAAAGAACAATGATAATGGAGTATCTTACAGAGAAATATGTTTCAGGTAAAATGTTAAAATGAACATACTACATTAGGCACTTGGAAGGGATCTAGTTTTAATATGTTGCACTGTGGAGTATCTGCAGGGGTTTTGTTGAATTTTGTTTGCTATGTACTTTGCAATCCTGCCTCTGCTTTCTGGCAGGATGCTGCAGTTTCAGCCAGCCACCACTCGATGTCAGTGCTGTGCTGTTCTGTGGTCACTGGGTTATGCTTTAGTTAAGTGACCAGCAATTTTAGTGTCACTTTTGGAAGCTGACAAGTTTTCAAGCTTCATTCCATACCTACTGAACTAGTAACTAGGGTGTAACCTTTGCAAGAGTGATAAGAGTGGTCCTGATGCAAGCTTGTTATTTTTGAGCAACTGGAAATTACTTAAAAATAGAAAAAGTGGGGCTAGAGAGATGACTCGTGTTAAAAGTACTGGTTCTTAAAAATGGTTTAAGATAAACTAGGGTTCAAAATCCATCTTTCATGTACCGTTTTTTCCTTAACACCGCTGGGGCATTGGTGGAATGGGTGGTCTGCTGCAGACTGTCTCTTAAAAACCCTAATCTTGACTTCTTTTGAGATAAAGTCTCACTATCAACCTCTGCTGATTTGTAACTCACTGATAGACCAGGCTGGCCCTGCCTCCAGAGTAATGAGATTAAAGGTGTGTGTTACCACACTTAGCCAAGAGGGGCCTTCATTTCTTTCCTTCTTCCATCCCTTCTTTCTCTCCTTCCTTCCCCACCCTTCTTTAGTTCCAAGACAGAGTCTTGTCATATACCTCTGGCTAGCCTGCTACTCAGGCAGACCTAGAATCTACCTAGTCCTCCTGCCTTAGCCTCTCAGGTATTGGGATTTATAGGAAGGCATACTACATTTCACCTCAAAAGTGTTTAACATATCTTGGGGCTGGAGAGATGGCTCAAAGGTTAACTGCACTGATTACTCTTCAGGAGGTCCTGTGTTCAATTCCCAGCAACCACATGGTGGCTCACAACCATCTATAATGAGATCTGGTGCCCTCTTCTGGTGTGCAGCAGAATGCTGTGTACATAATAAATAAATCTTAAAAAGAAAAAGACTTTAAAAACAAAAATTATTCTCTTAATTTGCTTTGAGACAATATAACCCAGGTTGAGTTTACGTAGCTAAAGATGATCTTGAACTCCTGTCTGCCTTCTAAGTGCTAGGATTGCAGGCTTGCCCACAATACTCTATTTGCTTTACTTCACAAAAATGTATTATAATAATAAAAAATCTTAGTATATAAGAGCAAAGTCCACCTATTTCCTCATACTTAAAATTACTTGGCCTGTGACTCAAAAGTTACTCAGCAGGCTGATGCAGGACTGTAATTTGAGGCCTGGCTGGGCTATAGAATCCCAGGCCAGCCAGGGCAACTCTCTGAAAATATGATGTGCAGACAGATTCAGTGGGAGTGTTGACTAGCATGCATAACAGCTGAGTTCAGTCTCTGCTGTGGGGGTGGGAATGTGTGCAGGGACAGGCTTGTTTCCTCTTGGCTATCATTTATTTTATTATGTATATGAATCCTTTTAAAATAAAAACAGTATTTGAACAAGATTAATAATATTATTTTAATGCTTGTAATAATATTAATTTTCAGTTGAACAGAATTACCAAGGCTCCAGGTATACATACCTATGAGGAATCATTTAGCCTATGGGTATGCTGTTGAGGGATTATACTGATTGGGTTAATTGAAGCTGGAAGACCCATCCTAAAAGGTAACACCATTCTCTGGGGTTAGGTACTTCATAGAAAGGAGAAATTGAGCTGAAATAAGCATCCAACTCCTTCTGATTGTGGATGCAATGTGACCAGCTGCTTCTGGCTCCTACTGCTTTGACCCTGCAGCAGCTCTGACCCCCTCCCTTCAAGTTGCTTTTCTTCAGAGTATTTTATCACAGGATAAGGCACACTTTTAACTCCAACACTCTGGAAGCAGAGGCAGGTGGATCTCTGTGTTCAAGGCCATCTAGGTCTACATAGAACTCGAGGCTAGCAAGGCTACACAGTAAGACTGTCTCAAAACAAAACAAAAAGTACTAAGACAATAATACCTTCATGTTAACACCACCTAAGGTGCTTTTGGAACTGTCACTGGTTCTGAGATTATTACAGTGATGAATCTCATTCCCTTCCAAAATGGCTATGCTCCCAGGATACAGTTCAACACCAGCACCCTGAAATTCAAAGCAAACAACACGAAGTTTGTTACAAGAAGTTTCTACCTGTTGGGAGCAGAAATTACAAGTCTATGCCACCATGCCTGACACATCTCCTACTTTTAAAAAAAAAGATTTATTTTTATTTATGCATGCTTGCTTATGTGTGTACATACACACTTTGGCTAACACTAGTGTTCACAGAATGCAGAAGAAGGTAGCAGATCACCTGGAGCTGGAGTTACAGGTAGTTGTGAGCTGCCTGAAGTGGGCTCTGCAAAGAACTGAATTCACATCCTCTGGGAGACAGAGCAGTGCACTCTTAGCCATGAGGCATCTCTCTAGTCCTGTGTCTCCACCACTTACTAAAATGAATTATTCTAGTTGTGTGGAAAGATAAAAACAGTCTTTTGGGGAATGTGAGGAAAAACACTTGTGTAACCATGAGAACCTGAATTCAAACCATAAGAACCAAAGGAAAAGCCGGGCATGAAAGCGTGCTGTCTCTGGTCCAGTGCTTCTGTGGGGATCCTGGAGGCAGAGAGAAACTCTAGAGTAGGGGTTCTCAACCCTCCTGATGCTGCGACCCTTTAATACAGTTTCACTGTGGTCAGCTCCAACCATAACATTATTTCAATGCTACTTCATAACTAATTCTGCTACTGTTATGAATCATAATGTAAATAAATACCTGATATGTGACCCCATGGAGTTACTGACCCACAGGTTAGAACCATTGCCCTATATGTTCACATGTCAGCTAGTCTGGTGGGTGCAGCAACAATTGCCCAGAGCCCATTGTAGAAAGGAAGAAATAACTACTGAGAATTGACATATGCATGTACTCGCACACACACATAATAATGACAATCTTAATTACAGACACCCTGTTTCAAACAAGGTAGAAGGCAAGGACTCATAACCAAAGTTGTCCCTGACTTCCATCCATGATCCATGAGATGTGCACACCCACACTCACACTCCCAAACTTGTACACAATTGTTATCTTTAACTTGAGATCACTCCAAATCCATATGAAGCTATATTGTTTGCAGAAGGAAATACCTGGGCACCAGTTATTTCACTGTCTGTGATTGTCAGTGAAGCTCCTGTAAGAACACACACTCCTGTCCCTTCACACTTTAAGAGGCAGTTTTCCAGAGTCAAGTGACCAGACTCCACCACAACAATTCCATCAACTGTCCCTTGCTGTATCAAAGACAGCTGCATTAATTTCACGTTATCTGCTTTGGATACCACAAAACTGTCATGTGAAGGCTCAGAAGTAATCATAATTTCTTCTCTCTTTCCAACTCCTGATGCACAGAGAGAAAAAACAAATTAATAACTTTAAAGTTTTAGAGTTCTTTAGTCATTCAGTAATAAGTGTTTCTTTTTTATCAAGTTTTATACATATACACAAATACCATTGACTAAGTGGCTATAATGTGATCTTGTGTGTTCACATATGCATGTATCTGTGTAGTCACCTGTGATGTAGAAGCCAGGGGTAAAGGTCAAGCATCTTCTCCCACTGCTTTCTACCCCATTTTTTGGAAGGCCTATTGTTATGCATGGAGTTCACTGTTTCTGAACTGTTTCTGTTAACTGGCCAGTGAGTCTACAGATTTAATCATCTCAACTTCCCCAGCCAGAGTCACAGACACACCCCACTGCCACTCCTTGTTATGTGGGTCCAGGGGACCCTCGGGGTCCTTAAGCTTGCACATGAAGTACTTTATCCTCTGAGCTATCTCCCCACCTGGGCCTTGATGTTAAAATCTGTGTTTATAATCAGCCTAACTACACTTACAATATTTATTCAACATATTCATCCCACTAGTTATTTTTCTTAATAATAATAATGGAACATAATTAAAAAGTTACAAAGTCTCACTCTTAGCCCACACTGTCCTGGCACTCACTACGCAGCCCAGGATTACAGGCATGATGCACCATACCCAGTTTCTAAATCTCACATATTTCCATATAATCAGCAACTGTGTACAAATGTCTAAGACACAAAGTGCACACTATCTTAACTTGCCTTCAGAATTATAATTAATTACAACAGCAATGGCTCGGTGGGTAAAGGCACTTGCCCAACATGTTGGTCTCCCTATAACTCACACATGTGGAAGGGAGAGAAATTAATACTAAAAGTTGCACACACACACCTGGAAGAGCATCTTGGATTAATCATACCAATCATTTTGCTCTAACCAAAGCAGTTATCCAAAATTTAACATCGAGAAGGCTACATCTGTTTTTAAAAGTACTTATATAATTCTTATTACCCAGACTGTTTGGTAAAATACTGTTATGGTGAATATTTGCTTGAACTTTCAAAACTCATAGGTAGAATGTAAGTTCACTATTCTTTTCTTCTCATCAGACAACGGGAATCCTCTTAAAGTTATCAGGACACAAACATTTTGGTAGAAATATACATAGAAGTGTATATTTAAAAATGTGATGACTATTGGCTGGAGCTGTAGCACAGTGGCAGGCACAAGGCCCTTTGGTTCAATCCCAAGTACTATTAAAAAGGAAAATATGGTGAACCACTGGGCAGGTCCAGGAAAGGCCACTTGAGTCCAAAAGTTTCATACCAGCATAAGCAACATGGTCTTTACTGTAAAAGGCACACAGGGATTTTGAGGACTGGCTTCTGGCTGTTTGGTACTAGTCCACAGTTTTGCAAGTCTATGTTGATGTAAGAAAAACTTCAAAGGACTGCCACTAACCCTGTATAGTGATGTCATCAGTCAGCAAAGCAAGATTTGCAGCTTGATATTCTCCTGGGAAAATAACTACTATATCTCCACTGTAGCAGTTGTCCAAAGCCAAATTCAAATCATCATGCTGCTGGAGAAGTGTGTCCGAAGACAGATTCTTTACCTGAAAAGAAAAAGAAATCATATGTCTTCAAAAGCATGCCACCTGCATATACTTCCCAGACAAATTTTCTCTGACTTACCTACATAGCATATGTTCATCCGGTGACCAGTGCCATTCCATCAAGAAATCTACGATAAAATTTTCTTCATAATCATGAATGATTATTCTTCTACCAAGTGCTAGATCCGCATTACAGGCCAGGAGCCATTTTGAATATTCCATATCACCATACGGAACAGTGAGATTAAATGAACGGATCAAGGTTACGGAGGAGTGCCGGTGTCAGTGCCGGTGTCAAGCCTTACTTAGAGAAGACAAGAGACACTGGGCCCTGCGCTTTCTTATGTGCCAACTACTTTCTGTGGCTGCTGTCACCACCACCTCATCTTCCTCGCCTCTGCACGTTCCCCTTCTTCCTGCTCTCTGTTATCATCTTCTTATCCTTCTCTTTGAATCAAAGTCTCCCTGAGTAACCCAAGCTATCCTGGACCTCGAGATCCTGTCTCATGTTGAGATGAAGACACGAAGACCTGCATCACTGGGCCTAGTCCTACTAGTCGATTGTGTGTGTGTGTGTGTGTGCGCGTGTGTGTGCATTCATGTGAGTGTAGGATGTGTGGTCTGTCTGTCTGTATGCGTGTACCCGTGCTGTGCACACACACACACATAAAAGCACATGTGTGAAGGGCAAACCCAGATTATTAGCATCTTCATCTTCTTCTACATCTTCATCTTCATCTACAGCCCTGCCTTTACTCTCTTTAGCTCAGGATGACCTTACAATTGTGGGGAATTAATTCATTGCTTTCATGTACTGAAGATTTTAAAGTTAGAAACAAAAGTACTAAAGATTTACATTAAGGACAGAGAAGTGATATGTTTATGTATTTATTGAGACAGTGTTTCACTACGCAGTCCTAGCTGACTAAAACTTTCTGGGTAGACTAGCCTGGCCTCAAACTCACAGAGATTCTCTAACTTTTGTTTCCTGAGTGTTGGGATTAAAAGCATGCACCACTGTTGAAACACAGACCGAGAATGGAGTCTTGGTTGTGAGGAGAATTCTGAGTTGGAGAGAAAATTCCAAGAAAACAGACAAAAGTCTTGTAACTAGTTTCTTCAAAAATATTGGCTTTCATGCCCCCCAGGTGTGGAGGATAGGAAAACATTTACTTCAGGTTATTCCTTGTTATCTGTTTATATGCCTCTGTGGAAAAACACGTTTCTGCCATGGTCGGCTTATTGTACATTTTACTCATATGAATCTTCTTAGCTCACCTCAGAGTGTGAATTGCCTGAGTAAGGCTGGCTACTGCATGAGACTTTAGCCCACCTCATTTATCAGCTCCATCCTCCCAGCACCTCCCCAACTAAAGTGGCAAACACACCACCATGCTGCCTATTTATTCATGTTTTTAAAGGTAGGGTCTTGTTGTGGAGATATGTTTCAATTTAATAAGAACCAGTCTGTCATATTGAAACATATCCCCACATCTTGTTGTATAACCTAGCTGTCTTTGAATTCTCAGGTCTTCCTGTCAGGCATTTCAGTTGCTGAAATTACAGATCTGTGCCATTATATCCTGCTATAATGAACTTCAAATTCAGGATTTGGAAGTTAAAACTATATTCTGAAAAGCACCCACTATCATTCGTAAATTTTTTACTTCTTTGTTTTTTCAAGATAGGGTTTCTCTCTGAATAGCCCTGGCTGTCCCGGAACTCACTCTGTAGACCAGGCTGGTCTCAAACTCCGAGATTCGCCAGTCGCTGCCTTCCAAGTGCTGGGATTAAAGGTGTGCGCCGCCGCCCCGCCACCACCACCACCACCACCACCACCCAGCTATCTAGTTTCTTATAATGAAGCTGGTATTTAAATTATTTTTTTTATTTTATAAAAAGAAAATTAACTTGTAATTTTTTATCACAAAACTTTTATTTGTGTAGATATTCTCTTCTAATATTTCTCTATTTACATTAATTTCCAGTATATCATATCATTACCTACTGTATAATGTTTGAAATTCTCGTAGTGGGATTACATTTTTACATTGTATATAATTGTCCTGCCTACTTGGTTTAATAAAAATGCTGATTGGCCAAAGGCAGATAGGAAGTGTGGGAGGGGCAGAGAAACTCTGGGAACAGGAAGAACAGAGCAGAAATGCCAGAGAGATGCCACAGACACACCAGAGAAGCAGATGCAGAGGACACCTATGCTGCTTTGAGAAAAGATATTGAACTGTATGGCTGAACAGGATAAGAATCATGGGTTAGTTTAAGGATAGTTAGCAAGTTATATGCCTGGGCCTCAGGTCAATCAGTGTCCAATTAATGTAAGCATCTGTGTCTGTGGGACTGCGGGTCAGCAGGTCAGAACCTCAGGGCTAGGCCGGAAAGTATGGGCCAGAAACCTCATACAACAATTCTCTTCTTTGTTTTTAGTACTGGGAACTAAACCCAGGGTTTCCTTCTGCAAGGTGTATGTTCTACTATTGAGTATACTCTAACTTTCTTTTAATTTTCCAGACAGGGTCAAGCTAAGTTGGCTAGGCTGGCTTGAAACTCACTCAGTAGCTCGATGAGGCCTTGAGTTTGCAATCTCTCTACTTCAGGCTTCTCAAAAGCTAGGATTATAATCCTGTGTCACCAAGTCAGACTCAACATATTTTAAAGCCTAAATTCTAGTAGTTATATATTATACTGTAGATACACCATAAATTCCTCATATATGTCGCATGAATAAATGAGACTCAGGGATAGATCTCTGAAGAAGTCGGAGATATTAGAGGGAATAAACACCACAGTCAGATCTTACCCAGCTGTCTTCCAGCTTCCTCAGCCTGGCTTCCCTTGGCTTGGCTTCCCCTCACTCTATGCCTGCCTTAAACTTAAATACTCTCTTGGTAAATTAAAGAGTGGCCCCACCACTGTCTGCTTGGGAGCCTGGAATTCCTTCTATAATCTGAAGTGACCTTGACTCAGTTGGGATTAAGGGTGTAGGTCACCACTCCCAGGATACTTTCTGTGCTGGGATTAAAGGTTTGAATCACCACTCTGATTCTCCTAGACTGACTGTGGTTAGAGCTCTGGAACTTCTGGAGCTTTTATTAAATCTCCACATAGACTGTGGGTAGATTCCCTCTGATATCTCCAAAACTTCTGAAGCTTTTATTAAATCCCCGCACATATATATGATTTATGACTTTTCAGTATTTTGAAATTACTACAACAAATAAATCTTTTTGGACATTTTTAGAAACTTCTTCAGGAAAAATGTCTAGACTAAGAACTGCTGATGAGAAAGGTATCAACAGCCACATACACACAAATATACATATGGACATGCATGCACACATGTACTCACATACACATGCAAACATACACACAAATATACATATGGACATGCATGCACACATGTACTCACATACACACATGCAAACATACACACAAATATACATATGGACATGCATGCACACATGTACTCACATACACATGCAAACATACACACAAATATACATATGGACATGCATGCACACATGTACTCACATACACACATGCAAACATACACACAAATATACATATGGACATGCATGCATACATGTACTCACACACATACACACATGCAAACATACACACAAATATACATATGGACATGCATGCATACATGTACTCACACACATACACACATGCAAACACATCGATACAATGCATACATCTACACACATTCTTGTACATCACACACAAATGCACACACACAGGAATATACTCACACTTATGAATAGAAGTATTGAATTTGAAGTCTCTTGGATACACATTACCAAGTGGTTCTCCAGAAAAGCTTAACCAATCAAGCTAGTTTGAGAAAACTCACTTTTTTCTGTATCTTCATCAACAGAAGGTATTTAAACTTCTGCTATGTTAAAAAACTATGCCTAATTTTGCCCTTGCCATGATCATGCCTCATTGCTTTTAGTTTTTAAAAACTTAGGATCAAAACCAGGGTTTAGAGTGCTTGCCTGGCATTCATAAAGCCATAGGTTCAATCTCCACCTCCCCACGAACCTGTCACAGTGGCACAGGCCTGTGATCCCAAAATGTGGCAAGTGAGGCAGAAAGATTGGGATTGAGAACACAAGGTCATCTTTGACTACATTGTAAATCTGAGGCCAGCTCGTGTCAACAAACACTGTAAAAAGGAAATTAAGACCATATACACCATTTATAATAGCATCTGGAGAATAAAATTTGAAAAATACTTTAAACCCATGAAATGAAAAGTTTATGTGCAGAACTGCAAACCATTAACTGAAAGAAATTAAAGAAGGGACAAGTGGGAAGTCATGTGTTTGTATATTTGAAGATACCCCCATGCTGCCACCCCCGGAAAAAGACACTGTCCATATTAATCTATACATTCAATGTAATTTCTATCAGAATTTTGACAGGGTTGTGTGTGTTTCTAACTCCTTTCTTCTGATGTGGGGGGTTGGGGGGTGTGGTGTCTGAATGAAAATGGCCCCCATAGGCTCATAGGGAATGTGCCCTTGTTGGAGCAGTGTGTCACTGGAGGTGGGCTTTGGGGTTTCAGAAGCCCAGGCCCACTGTCACCTCTCTTCCTGCTGCCTGCTGATCTGAATGTAGAACTCTCAGCTCCCACACTATTTCTGCCTGTGTGCCACATGCTTCTTACTGTGACGACAATGGACTAAACCTCTGAACTGTAAGCCATTCCTAATTGAATGTTTTCCTTATAAAAGTGTCCATGGTCATGGTGTCTCTTCACAGCAGTAAAAACCCAAGACTAACTAATTAACCTAACTAAGGGGTGATCAGGGTCTCTTACTTCCCTGAAACTTGTCATGTGAGCTAGGCTGGCTGGCTAGCAAACCCTGGGTACCTGTCTCTATCTCCCCAGCACTAAGATTACAAGTGCCACCATACTCAGCTTTTAATTTTTTAGCATGCTTCTGAGGATAGAACTCAAGTCCTCGTACTTGCCAAGCAAGCATCTTACTGACTGAACCATCTCCTCAGCCCCACAGGTAAGCTCTGCAGAAATGCACATATGCAATTGTAGGACATTGCAAAAACAACACTGAAAAAGAAGAACAAATGGGGGACATGCACTTCTGATCTCAAACTATACTACAAAGCCACAGTGATCAAACAGTGTGGCACTGAATAAGGAAGACAGACCAGAGGGACAGACCAATAAGCTAGAAAAAGAACATCCAGTTAACAGTCAATGAGGATGTTAAGACAATTCAAGATGAAAAGAATCTCTTCAACAAATGATATTAAGAAGTAAATGGCTACATACTTAAGAGTGAAACTGGATCCTAGCCCCATTAAATTAACTCAACATGGATTAATGGCCTGAGGAGAAAAATCTACAAGCTGGGAAACGGATCATCCAGTAAAGGGCTCTCCACGCAAACTTGACAACCTGGAGTGCAGTTCTCCAGTAACCATATTAAGAAAAAAAAATTATGGGGCTAGAGAGCTGGCTCAGAGGTGAGGAGGATTGGCTGCTCTTCCAGAGGTCCTGAGTTCAATTCCCAGCACTTACATGGTGGCTCACAGCCATCTGTAATGATGGTGCCCTCCTCTGGTATGCAGAAATACTGTATATATAATAAACCAATAAATCTTACAAAAATGTCAAATTCAGCGTTGTGCATCTGTAATCTGTGGTGGGACATTATTTTGAAACATTCTTAGACACTGGTCACTTTAGAAAGAAATCCCACTGTGTACTCAACCCATTTGTTTAACCTGTTTTTAAAAAGAACAATGGCAACCAAACTTTCCTTGGATTTCAACTTTCACAACCTAAGCTAATCCATAGCTGTCATGTTAGGTCATGTACTCTATGGTCTGGCCCAGAAGAAAGCATGTGTATTTTTTGTATGTTATGATCATCATTTGCTAAAAACATCCAATAGAAGTTGAAAGCAATCTTATAAATGCCCACCATAAGACCCGCATACTAGACAGACAGACAGAATGGAAGACAGAGGGAGAGAAGTCAAATCTAGGCTCACTCTTGGTTAAGTTACACCACGGGGAATTACTTTCTACTTCTTTTCCAATGCAACACCCAACATATTATTGTGATGCTGAATTTATCACTAACGTGTTCAAACCAAAGCAATAAGTTCAAAAATTCAAACACAGAATTTACACACACAGTCCAATAATTCCACTCTCAGGTGTCTACTCAAAACATGCAGTAAAACAGCCATTTGTGCAGAATGTCCTTACTACTTACGTAATGGTCAAAATGCGGAAACCTGGGCAGGGGTGGGATGTCAGCTCAGTAGTAGAGGGCTTGTCTAGCATGTACAAGTCTTTGGACTTGATCTCATTGTAATAAATAACAAAGAAAACTCAAATAGTCACTAACCAGTGAGTAGATAAATTATGTTGTTTACAGGCAACATGATACTATGATATATGTTACATGTGAAGGATCCTGAAGCTATGCTAGATGCAAAAAAGTTCCAAAAGCAGGTGAGCTATCGGTATGGAATACCCAGAATGCATTTGTAGGAGTTGGCAGAAGCAGTAGACATTGGGTTCTGATGGCCGCATCCATGTCTTTTGTGCAGCACACAGACACCAGTAGTCATGATGGTGTACAGTGCACAGACACCAGTGTAGTTACGATGGTGTAGTGTAGTCACAAGGTGTGGTATAGTCACGATGGTGTGGTGTAGTCACGATGGTGTAGTATAGTCACGATGTGTGGTATAGTCACGATGTGTGGTGTAGTCACGATGGTGTAGTGTAGTCACGATGGTGTAGTGTAGTCACGATGTGTGGTATAGTCACGATGTGTGGTATAGTCACGATGTGTGGTGTAGTCACGATGGTGTGGTGTAGTCACGATGTGTGGTATAGTCACGATGGTGTGGTGTAGTCATGATGTGTGATATAGTCACGATGGTGTGGTGTAGTCATGAGGTGTGGTGTAGTCACGATGGTGTACCGTGCACAGACACTACTGTAGTCACAATGGCACACAGCTGAGAAGCCAGGAAGGTGGCATGCAGAACTGCAGCCATCATCAAAGCATATGTTTTGTCAAGCTCCAAGGCAATCTAGAACCGAGAGTCTTGGTCGAGCGACAGTTGGGTGACTGGCTCTTCCTGGCAGTCCCCCTACATCATCCTGCCTCCACAGTTCAGGAATAATTAACTCACAAAACGAAAACACGATTGTTTCAAATAACAATCAAGTTTCTGGCTGTTATAGAAGAATGTAGAAAATAAAACAGATTTGTTTTGTATTGAGACAGGGCCTCACACTGTGACTCAGCATAGAACTCCCAATGTAGACCAGGGTGGCCTTGAATTTGTGGTAATCTTCATGCCTCTGCCTCCTGAGTGTTGAGGTTACAGGCACAAAACAAAAGAGGTGCAAGCTTGGGAAGAACTTGGTCACCAAACACCGGGAGAGACATCCTGACTCTTCCATGTAGTTTGTGTGGAAACTACGCCAATAGCAATGGCTTTGCCACAGCTTCCCAGCATTTTGGGGCCAGCAAAGGAAACAAACTGAAATTTTCTTTCCTGAGGAAAAGAAAATTTGCCACACCATTGCCGGCGAGTAACAGAGGCTGGTGGCCAAAAACAGTGGGTGAAATGGCTTCTACGTGACATGTTGCAAGGGAGGTGTCTTTGTAGATCATACTCAATTGCCAGAGAATGAAAAAAAGAAAAAAAATGTTACAAGTAATAGAAACAAGAGCTGGCAAGATGGTTCAGATGGTGAAAGGGTTTGTCACCAAGTCTGACAACCGAAGTTCAATATGCGTGACCCATAGAGTGCAAAGAGCAAAGTGACCCTCACAAGACGTCCTCTGACTTCCGTGTGCACACTGACACACTGTCCCCTCAATATATAATAAGATATAATGAAGAGAGAAAACAACAGAACTAGATCAGTAGCAGAGACGAGCCTTTGCTTAGCTTTGTCTCTTGCATGCTCCCTTAGGTGCTGTGTCCAAACCTGTGTGGACTTCTTTAGTTTTCTCAAATGTACCTTATTTTACTGTACACTAATTTATTTATTCAACAAAAACTGTTGGTCAGCATCTACCATGTAGCTAGATTGTGCCTGGGGACTGGGTGAGTGGTAAACACATTTATGGTGAAGAAGCATTTAGAAGACAGTTTCACACAACCAGCTGAGTCTGGATGCCTGACTTCCAACTTTGGGAGGCTGCTGCAAGATGATTTTGAATTCTAGACTAGCCTCAGCTACAAGACCTTGTCTTAAAAATAACAAAACCGAAATTACAACCACAGAAAATAGCACTACACTTATGACAGGGGAGTTTGGGGCACTATAAGGGAATTTTGAAATGTAATGCATTTTCCAGGGTGGAGAAAGTTTCCCCTTGACACCAACACCTCAACAGGATCAAAGTATGAGGCTCAGGCTCCCCTTCATGATCTTCCTGTCCAGTCCTTTGGGTACTGAATTACAGGTAGCACCACCACACCCAACTCCAGAAGGCCTTTGTCTGTAGAAATGTTATTTAAACCAAATCTGAGAGATGGAGAGTCACTTGTTACAAAGAAGAAACAAATCTGCATATTCTGTGTACAGGACTGTTGTGGAATATTAAGATGTGTTTCATTCATTTATGCTGTGGAATGTTTGTTTAATGATGCAAAGATGTGCTTCATTTTTTATGTTGCATTTGTGAAGCTGTGTTACTGTGCCTGTCTAAGACACCTGATTGGTCTAATAAAGAGCTGAACAGCCAATATCTAGTCAGGAGAGAGAAATAGGTGGAGATAACAGGAAAAGAGGATAAATAGGAGGTTCTTGGAGGTGGTGAATAAGTAAATAAATCACCTTCTAGGGAAGAGAGCAGGAAAGGGAGATGAGAAGAACACTGGGGGCCATGGAATGAGATGGATAGAATATAGGATAAAGAAAGGTAAAAAGCCCAGAAGGTAAACGTAGCTAAAGAGAAACAGGATATTTTAGTTAGAAAGACTGGCTAGAAACAAGCCAAGCTAAAACTGGGCATTCATTAGCAAGAATAAGTCTCTCTGTGTATTTAATTGGGAACTGGGCAGTGGGCCCCCAGAGAGGGAGGGAGGGAGGGAGGGAGGGAGGGAGGGAGGGAGGGAGGGAGGGAGGGAGGGAGGGAGGGAGGGAGAGAACAATCATACAAGGCTACAGTATGTGTAAAGTCAGTTAGAACTATTAAAGTCACTCCTGAAAAACTGTAATTAACAAGTAGATAAATGCTGAGACCATTTACTGGAACAGAGTGTTCTGGAACATGAGCAAGCCAGTACACAGAGATCTTGAATTTAATCGCAGACGAGCATTGGAGTACTGAAGAGTGATGGGCAGGAGTAGGTTTAGGCTAGAACAAATATCTGGCCTGTGGTTATGCCTTTTGAACTGCAAACATACAGATGACGTTATAACTGTTAAACAGGAACAAGATAGTTCAGGAGAAGACAGACACTGAGCATTGAGAAGTCAGTAGGGAAAGCCTCTAGAGACCATGAAAGCCAGGTTAGCACAGAGACAAGACAAAGCTGTCCAAAGAGAGGGCTGTGAAATGCTATTAAGCATTAAGTTGGGTAGAAATATTTACTTTTGGTCTCAGAACAATTTGTATTTGTTCAGAAACTGACAAAGCAATCTACCCAGAATGCATTCATTTCATATAAAAGGTTTCAGTGGGGACAGTTTTCCCAGCCAGCATTATCATTATCAAAATTCCTTGACATATAGCCCTGCACATAATCCTGTTACAGCATGTGTTAGTCTGTGTTGTAGCTGTAGCTACCTCTTTACTAGACCGTATCTCCATCCTGAAACCTGTGAGATGGATAAAGAGCCAAGACTGTAATCTGTCTCCCTGACTGCAGCCTCTCTTGTGGGCTACACTGGGCTGCACTGGCACCTGTCCAGGGTGCTGTGATGAGCTGCCAATGCGCATCTAGTATTGGGATGCCAACACTGGGATGGGTATAAGGACCAAGTCATGCAAGAACTGCACCTCTGGATGGCTTTTCCTCCATGCCCAGGACACACTCAAGTGATCACATAGGAAAAATGCTTCTCACCATGTCAGTCGTCATCACCTTTGCGACAATGTGCGTTATAGTCTTCCCAAAGTCTCGCTTCCCTTTCCTACGTCTCAGAATCCTTGGAAAGAAGGGTCCATGAACTCTACAGTAGAAAATATTTGTGGGTGGATTAACAGGGAACCATCCAAACCCATCTGACCTTCACTTAGAAAGACATCAGGGTTTACTAAGCACAAGCAACTTGAGAGCAATTTAACAAAAGCTTCCATTTTGATTTATTTATTTATTTATTTAGGTGTTTTGAAACACGGCCTCACTCTTTAGGTCTGGCTGCCTCAAACTCTGCACATAGACCAGACTAATGGGGATCCTCCTACCTCTGCCTCTTAAGTGCTAGGATTAAAGGTGCGCACCACCACATCTGACCAACAAGAATGTTCAGATAACTGATGTCCTGTTTTCTTTATTTTTTTTTCTTTTTCTTTTAGCGTTTCAAGACAGGGATTTTTTTTTCTGTAACAGCCTTGGCTGTCCTAGAACTTGTTTTGTAGACAGGCTGGCTTCAAACTCACAAAGATCTGCCTGCCTCTGCTTCCCAACTGCTGGGATTAAAGGCATACGCTACCACCACAACCTGGCATCTTAAATCTTTTCATTTTCAAGGGGTTTTCTTTAAATGGGGAAATCTACATTCAACCCACTACAGCCATTGTTTCAGTCACTTTGATACGGAGGCACGAAAACATTTCAGGACATATTTAATTTTTAAGGTTTTATTTTGTTTTTATCTACCTGTAGATGCATGTTTGTGTGAGAGGATACATGCATGTGAGTGCAATGCCAGAGACCAGAGTGGGTGTTACCCCCCCAACCCCGTAGTTATAGATATTGTGAGCCACCTGACCCAGTCCTCTGCCAATGTGACAAGTGCTCTTAACTGCTGCCTCTCCAGCTCTCTCGATTCGAGATATTAGTTAACAGGTTGTTTTGCTTCTAAGGATGTGATTTCTAAGTCGCAGCCTGCTGCCCTCCTAGCAGAATTAACCCTCTGCCGTCAGCTTTGGGCACCTCTACTTCCATCTCTTCTCTTGACTTTCCTTTCTACACCCTCTTTCCCATCAGGGGAAATCAGTGCAACTGTGACGCTTCCTTTCCTGCAGAGACGTACACTTAGCAGTCACCCCCTCAGATTCGGTCTTTTGGGTTCTCTGAAGCACTTTACTGCTTGATGATAAGGGAAATCGTAAGATAATTTTCCAATATTCATACTGTGCCTCGTGCTTAGCATAAACAAGGCGTCATCATGATCCTAACTATTTTAGTTGTCTTTGAAATAGAGCCTCATGTAGTTTAGGCCTCCCTAACACCTGCTCCTGCTGCTTCCTTCTGCACATGCTGGGTATGTAAATGTCCACCATCACATCCAGCTCTCTCAACTATTTTAATCACGCTAATCTACAGGCCATGGCTTTTTCAATAGAACAAATCATTACCGCAGGCGTAAGTCTTCCCACATTTTCAACAATCCGCAGAGCATCACTATCTCATAGTATTTCTTCCAACACTCGACAGCCTCAGCCGCGGACGGGTCTTCTTTAATGTTGCTCTGGTACTCGATGAGCTCAACGCGCTTATTTTTGTATTTCTCCAACGTTTTCTTGAAGCGCTGCGCGATGGGGCCAGGGATGGTCCCGTCCTGAATGTCGCACCACCTGGAAAGTAGCAATGCAATTACATGTGCCTCTCTCATTAGCAGCTCAGGGCTTTCTCAACTCTACTTACAGGTTAATTCTTTCTTCAATAAGGGCAGTATAATTCTCACAAATTTCTTCATCATCCCAGTCTCTCCAAAGAAAATCATAAAAAAACCTACAACAAACCAAATTAGGATGACGGTAACTAATAACATATAGACCATGTTCAGAAGCTTCTAAAAATTTCATGTCAAAACTCTCTATGAATCTTAATTTAAAAAATACATTATTTAATGTGTGTGTTCTCACTAATTTACCACAGTTGCACCTAGAAATCAGAGATCACTGTGGGAGTCTGGATCCTCTTTCCCAGGAAGAGTCCTAGGGTTGACCTCAGGTTTGATCAGGCTTCCATCAGCTGAGCACTAAAGCCTTTATCCCCTGCACTGTCTCCATGACTCCCAGCTTCATCACTCAACACCCTGTTTTGTGATCGGTGTGAGGATCTGAACTCAGGACCTCATGCGTGCCAGTGAGCTATATGCCCAGCCCAAATCTTAAAAGATTTTCAAATAGTCTATGAATGAACCAATAACACGAGATCAAACTTTAAATATTAAATGGCTGAAATGTATTGTAAGTTACTGTCGATAAGAAAATAATGTTTCTGGAAGTGAGATTGTAAAATTCAGGCTTTAAATTTATAGATTTGAGCAATGACTTTGTTCAACCAAGAAAATTTGCAATATTTGACAGAGTTTTGATGGGAAAATAACATTAGAAAAATATAAACGTGTAATAATAGCCTTTTGTTCATAGATAGCTCTGCCCAAGCGAAGTCAGCTTATAACAACCAATCACACTGTGGGGCAATGACATTTAGTATTTTCTTGTTTTGTGATTTTATTTTTGTAGTGTGCTCATATGGTAAATGAAACCAAATATATTTCAGATGTTGCCCTGGTTACTTAACCATCAACTTGACACAGCCTAGTGTCACTTGAGGAGGTAATATCAGCTGAGGGACTGCCCACAGTAGACTGACCTGTGGGCATGTTTGTGGGAAATTGTATTGCTTGTTAACTGAGAGCCCAGTTCATCACTGTGGGTGGAAGCATTCCCTGACCTAGCTGTCCTGGGCTATAATAAGAAAAGAAGTTAAGCAAGAGCCTTCAGAAGCCAGCAATTGTTCCTCCATGGTGTCTGCCTTCATTTAGGAGATACATTGTGACCTGAATGTGTCAATCAAACAAACTCTTTCAACTCTAAATGGCTCTTGGTCAGAGTGTTTTATCACACTGGAAAGGGGCCATAAACAGATACTTAAACACAAATAGCAGTGATGAATCATTTCTAAACAATTTTTTGAGACAAAGTATCATTTAAATCAGGCTGCCTCCTGTGCAGCTGATGATGACCTTAAACTCCAGATCTTTCTGCCTCTGCCTTCCTAATGCCAGCATCACAGGTGCCTGTCATGCTACTAGAACTTTTTTTTTTATTTATTTACTATGTAGCCCTGGATGGCCTGGAACTCATTATACAAACCAACCTGGTCTCAAACTCACAGAAACCCACCTGCCTCTGCCTCCTGACTGCTGGGATGAAAGGAATTCACCACTACTTCTGGCTTATAATTCTTCTAAACTCAATTTTGATAAAGTCCAAGATAAAAACAGAGCAAACGTTTCATTGCCCACATTTAATATGTATACAATTTGTAACTAACAGAGTTATAAATGTATTGTGTTGATTAAGAATGGATAATTTAACCCACCAGTCTCAAAGTCAATAAATAAATATAAAATGTTTATGAGAACAGAATTTACATATGAAATGAGCTTCTGGAAAAAGTCATTTTCAATTTCATCAGTAAGAGAGTCTGTTACCTTACAACTTCCAAGGCCAGAGCAATGTCACAGACATCTGCATCTTGCCCTTCAACTGGATACACTTCCAGGAGAGGTGCACTGTACTCCAGTTCCTCCAGAACCTCCTCCACCAAGTCCCTCGGGATGTTTGCAATGTTAGAAGAAAAGGGCTCAACCACAGAAACTGTCACTTTGAAACAAGATGACAAGTTCTGGAGTGGTTTACAAGTCACCTAGAATAAATGTCATACAGGAGGTAACTGTCAATGTACAAAAGCCACCAGGATTTCTCATAAACTAGTCACAATGTTGCATCTTCTAAATTCTTAGGACTTTTCTTGCAACCAACATACTGAAGAATTCTGGATAAACATTAAACATTAGCAGGTTTGTTTTTGTTTCGTTTTTCAAGACTGAGTTTCTCCATGTAGCCCTGGCTGTTTTGAACTCACTCTGTGGACCAGGCTGGCCTTGAACTCATAGCCTGCCTCTGCCTCCTAGGTGCTGCAATTAAACAGACACATGTCACCACCACCTACTTGGCTTCAAGCACCTCCTCAAAGACATTAGTTTTAGAGTTTCACAAAGAGAGTATGTTGTGCTGGCTAGTTTTATATCAGCTTGATACAAGCTAGAGTCATCAGACAGGAGAGAGCCTCAACTGAGGAAAAGTTCCCATTAAGATCAGGCTCTAGGCAAGCCTGTGGGTGCATTTTCTTAATTAGCGATTGATAGGGGATGGCTCTGCTCATTGTGGATGATGCCACCCTGGGCTGGGTTTATAAGAAAGCAGATTAGCCCAGTGGTGGAGGTGCATGCCTTTGATCCCGGCACTCAGGAGGCAGAGGCAGGTGAATCTCTGTGAGTTTGAGGCCAACCTGGTCTACAGAGTGAGTTCCAGGACAGCCAGGATTGTTACACAGAGAAACACTGCCTCGAAAAACAAAAACAAACCAACAAGAAAGAAAGCAGGCTGAACAAGTCATGAGGAGTAAGTCAGTAAGCAACACCCACCGGGGTGTCTGCATCAGCTCCTGCCTCCAGGTTCCTGCTCTGCTTGAGTTCCTGTCCTGACTTCCTTTGATGATGAATTGTGATAAACATAAGCTGAATAAATACTTTCCTTCCAAAGTTGCTTTTGGTCAAGGTGTTTCATCACAGCAGTAGAAACCTTAAGATGCTTCCTTCTGCCTTTTTGTTTGGTTTTAGTTTTTGAGACACAGTCTCACTATGTGGCCCTAGCTGGCCTTGAACTCACAGATTTCCCCTGCTTCTTCCTCCTGGGTAATGAGTTTAAAGATGTGCAACACCACGCCCAGCTTCCTTCCACATTATTTACTATTTGTCTAATTTTGAGCTACTAAGCTTTTGGATTCCATAGAATAATACTAATTTTTTTCTTAAATTTTGCACAAAAGCATATTTAAGAAATATTCTTTACATTATATCATTTGTAAAAGAAAGATCATTCAAACACCAGAAGGACATTAAAAACTCACTGGGTTGAATGACTTTAACTTTATAACTTTGTGGAGTTACATCTCTCCTTCCAACTTTACCTGGGTTCCCCAGCTTGAACTCAGGCTTGCAGGCTTGCACAATGAGTCATCTTGCTAGCCCGTCAATATTTAAATTTCATAAATGTTACTGTGACCCCTCTATTAGTTACTTCTTGCTGCTGTAATAAAATACATGACCAAGGTAACTTAGAGAAGAAAGAATTTATTCTTGCTTACAGTTTTAGAGGGAAAGTCCATAGTGGTAATAGGGTGCTGGGTGAGGAAGTGAAGAAACCACACTTCCAACCACATACAGGAAGCTGAGTGAACTGGACCTGCCAAGAGGCTCTAAACCCCAAAGCATGTTCCAGGATGTGCTTCCTCCAGCACATCTCTACTTTCTGGAGGTTCCATAACCTCCTCAAACTGTGCCACCAACTGGAGACCAAGTATTCAAACACATGAACACACGGGGGACATTTTCATTCAAATAATCACCACCTTGAAATAAAAAGCCTTATATACTTTAAATTATGTGTATGGGTGTGGACTTGTGAGTGCAGGTGCCCATGGGGGTGTCAGATCCCTTTTCAGGCTGGAGTTAGAGGTAGTAAATAGCTACCTGACATGGGTGCTGGGAACCAAACTTAGGTCCTCTGAAACAAAAGTTCTGTGTTTCACATTTTTTTTTTGTTCAGTATTTAACTGTGGTATATAAAATGATGTCCCCTAGAGATGCTCATGTGCTCCTCTTTAGAACCTGGAAATATGTTGCCCTCATAGCAAAACTGACCTTGCCCACAGATTACACTGGAGGACAGAAATGAGACGATCTTTTGGATGACCCAGCCAGGTCATGCCTGTCCCACAAGTCCCTTCCAGCCTGAAGAGGTCAATGGAGATTCAACAGCAGATAGATATTTCTTATTCAACTCCAGGATGGAGGGAAGTGCCACAAGCTAGATAATGAAGAAGCTTCTAGATATCAGAAAAGGCACAGAAACAGAACCCCATCCCTGCTTCCAGAAAAGCCAGCAGTTCTGCCTGCCCCCCCCCCCCCCCCCCCCCCCCCCCCGGTCAGACCCATTAGGCATGAAGCACACACTTGGATCTACAGAGCTATGAGATCTGTAACTCAGCACACTTAATTGGTGACTTTGTGGTCATTTGTCATATCAGAAACACAAAAACATGAGAATTGAGGTGTATCTCAGTAGTCCAGTGTTTGCCTAAAATGCTTGAGTCCCTGGGGGTCAACTGCTAGCATAATCCCTAGTGTGCACGTGACCCCCTCTTCCTTCCTTCCCTCCTTCCCTCCCTCCCTCCCTTCCTTCCTTCCTTCCTTCCTTTCTCTCTCTCTCTTTCTTTTTCTCTCTCTCTCTCACACACATACCACAGGCTTCCAGGAAGGACATATTGGGGTCCATAGGAATAAATCCTTGTGATTTCAGAAACAACAAACCATGCAGAACTGCTGAGACTTGGCTTCAGTTAGACTCAAGCAGCGGAGGGAGACAACCCAGTCTGACTGTGCAGCACCTTCACAAGAGGTCACGAGGGGTCTCACTCTCTCAAGTACCCCACCATTTAAATATTTAGACTCAGCAATATGCTATTCTGCTTTTCCTTTGTTCTTCCATTCTATCCTGTCCCTCTGGTGTTAGAGGACATTAGTATTGAAAGAATTTAGCGTGTCGGTCATGATGGCTCAGAATTTGAGAAGCTGAGGCAGGAAGATTGCTGTAAGTCTGAAGTATAATGAGTTCCTGGCCTGGCCATCCTGGGCTAAATAATGAAAACTCCTCCTAGAGGTGTCTAAAGCAGCTGGGTGTGTTGGTACGTGCCCTATGGCCTGGAATCCCAATGCTCAGAAATTAAGGGTGTGTGTGTGGGGGGGGGTGAAGCAATACAACAAGGCCCTGTCACAAATAAAATAAAAAATATTCTAAAGTAATACGGGGTGGGAAATCTAGGAGAGTCATTATGTCTATAGTAAACAGAGTGTAACTGTATCTACGCTAACAGTAGAATGTATTAGTGTTTGTTGAAGGTACATAGACCTTGACAAAATCATAGTAGAGAACAGTGATTGTTTTCTATAATTTACAGAGTTGTTTTTCTGAGGAGGTTTTCCATCTGTTGCATGGCTTTGATCACAAGACCATCCAGGCACACATGGAGGTCTTGAATTATTGGGTACTGCAAACAGTGCACAATAAGAACTAAGGTTGTGGACTGTGATGAGTTCCTTCAGGGAGCATATAGATCAAAGGGGCTTTAGGATGAAGAACTTGCTGTACACCCCAAAACACAACCTTTGTGTACAATCAATAAATATGCTTGTTGCACAAATAAAGGAAACTCAGGGCCAGATCTCTGGGAAAGGCGGAGATATCAGAGAGAAAGTAAACACCACAGTCAGATCTCACCCAGCTGTCTTCCAGTCTCCTCCTGGCTTCTTCTGCCTCCTCCGTCTTTCTACGCCTGCCTTAAATACTTTCTTCACTAAGTTAAGGCGTGGCCCTACCACTGCCTGCCTGGGAGCCTGGAACTCCTTCTATAAACTAAAATTACCTCAACCTTACTTGGATTAAGGGCGTAGGTCACCACTCCTGGGATATTCCCTGTGCTGGGATTAAAGGTGTGAGTTACCACTGTCTAATCCTCCTAGACTGACTGTGAGTAGATCCCTCTGACATCTCCGGATGTTTTTATTATATTTGAGAATATCCCCACATATGCTTCTGAAAAACTGTCCCCCCATCACTGCTAGAGAGCCTAAAATTACATTCTGGGGAGATTCTCCTCCTTCGAACAGCCCACAAAACACAGAACACCTGACAGCAATATAATTCACAATACTGAAGTCTTTAGAATAAGAAGGAAAAAGGCCTGGTGGAGCACAACTTTAATCCCACACTCGAGAGATAGAAGCAAGTGGAGCTCTGTTGAGTTCAAGGCCAGCCTGGGCTACATACTGAAACCCTGGAGAGAGAGAGAGAGAGAGAGAGAGAGAGAGAGAGAGAGAGAGAGAGAGAGAGAGAGAGAGAGAGAGAGAGAGAGAGAGAGAGAACCAAATTTAATAATGAAATAATGAACATGCTGTATTTCATGTATTTCATGTATTGCCTTAGACCTTGGGAGAACTTTTGAGAATCTAATGGAGGGTGCTGATGCCATGCTCTGAGGTTAGCACTCACTCTCCTAAGCCTCACGGCATGGTTTGACCTGAGACCCACAGACAAGAAGAACTGAATCCCACGTGTTTCTGCCTGACTTGTTGTCACATGTATGCAACACGCACACACAAATAGATAAAATGTAAACCTCAGGAAGATCCAATCCACATGGTGCACATTTCTGTGGAACCACAGCAGTACTGGGAAGTTTGTTAGAGTGTAGACAGGGCTATCATAAGCTAAGGAAAAAGACACTGAGCAGTACTGTGTGTTGTGTGCATATGCTGAAGTAATGTGTTAAAATGTTAAGTTCCCATATAAAACTTGATTAGAAAAATCCTAAAATTATACTACTAAAATCTACCCACATTTTACTACCAATGACAGAACTCACTTACGCTTACTTTATTCATATAGGAAAGTCCAGAGACACCACAAATGATTCAGGTAAAAACTGCTCAAAATCTGAAGATAAAAATATTTCCACCATGGGGTTGGGGGGTGGGGTGGGTATGGGATGGCAAATGCCACCAATCCCAGCATTGGGAGGCACAAGCAGGAAGATCTCTGTGAATTTGAGGCCAGTCTGGTCTACAGAGCAAGTTCCAGGACAGTCAAGGTTACTCAGAGCAAACCTGTCTTGAAAACCCAGAACAAACCAACCAACCAAATGCTCCTGCAGCGCCAGTCATGAGTATAATATTAAGATTTTAAAAATGTTTATTTTAGGTGCATTAGTGTTTTGCCTGCATGTATGTCTGTGTGAGAGTGTTGGATCCCCACAGCTGGAGTTACAGACAGTTGTGAGCTGCCATGTGGGTGCTGGGAACTGAACTCAGATCCTCTGGAAGAGCAGTCAGTGCTCTTAACTGCTGAGCCATCACTCCAGCCCTTAATAATATTAATGTCTATACAAGGATAATTATCTTTATTTGGATCTAGGTTCAGAGACAAGATGCTCAAGGATTGGCTAGTTTCCTGTTCAGTGACTGGTTGGTTTTGTTGGTCAGTTGGTCAGGGGCAGAGATGGCTCATCTTGGGGCCAAACTGTGTTTCTTTCACTGGCCTTTTTTAGCATTGGGACTTAAATTCTAAGGCCAGGGCATATTTCTTTTACTAGCTCTGATTCTAGGAACTGAGTGGATTTCTTTGGTACTGGTTTCTGAGTCAAGGCATGTTTCTTTGGTTCTGGTTAAGGATCAAAAGTGTTTCTTTCACTGGCTCAGGTCTCAGATCGAGGCTGTGTTTCTTTTAGTACCTCTGATTTCAGGCTCAGGGATTTCTTTGGATAGCCCTTTTTCCTACATTTTTTTTTTTTTTTTTTTGAGATAGGTTCTCTGTCACCCGGCTGCCCTGGAACTCTCTATGTAGACCAGGCTGGCCTCTAATTGCTTGTCTCTGCTTTCCTAGTGCTGAGATTCTATACCTGGCAAGAAATACACTTTTGCTATTTTTACAATATTTGGGCAATTGAAACTTGGCTAATAGTTATTGTTCGATACTACCAGATCCCATTTCACTACTAATTGTCTCAAAGTAAATGTATGCCAGTGCTTACCATGTCCACATGCTCATCTGCTTACCCTATGTGTGGGTATTAAAGTTCCAGATTAATAAAATCACATTCCCATCATAAAGGGGGCTGCTAAATTTATTCAAAGAACAAAGAAAGTAAAATTTACCTCGACTAATATGCCAACGAAAGGAATGGAGGCCTCTTCATATTTCTCAAAGAATAACTCTGGGTTACTCTTCCAGACTCCAAGCCATCTGTCCTTCAGTCTCAGCTTTTCTGACAGGTATCTGCTCATAGCTTCATCTGCATCTTCTGCCTACCAAGAGAGAAGACACACCTGTATAGACAAATGCAGGCCTGGAGGGACAGCTCCAAGGGGGAGACACTTGGAGCAGGCCTGAAGATAACTCACATAGCGGGGCACTGACTCCTACCAGCTGTCCCAACCTCCACACCTGTTTTGTGACACATGTATAACACACACACACACACACACACACACACACACACACACACACACACACTTACAGGTGTACACACACTGGTACAGTTTTTAAACGGATATGTCTTTTTAAATAAACAAATATATAGAAGCTTTTAAGAAATATTTTTACTTGAAAATATAACCAATACTGCCTTAAACAGTGGAAAAACTTGGAAAATGTATTGATTTTTTAGAACTAAAACTATATTTAACAGACGTCGTCATAAACATAAAAAAAAAATGAAGGGTCAGCACTGCTATGTCTTAGGGTAGCTTCTTAATCAACTGAGCAGACAGGATGTGATCTTAGAAATGACAATAGCAGTAAAAAATCTGTAGGAATGTTCTGATAACTTAAAACGGCATTGCCTGCTTAAGACACTTTTGGAGTCATGGCTGTGATCCAGCATGTGGGAGGTGCATGAACAAGGAGCAGGTGGGGGTCTGCGCCAGCCAAGACTGCATGAGACCGGCTCAGAAGTCAACCAAACAACACAGTTCAACACCTAAGAATTTTAAATTGTATTCCATTTTATAAAGCAAGTGAATGTTAGACACTCAGTAAATATTTACCCATTTAATTATTAAATTTAAAGTCAGCTACTCCTCAAGTAATCTAAACCATTATGTAATTTATTAGACCATAATCAATGGCAGAGTAATTTATATAAATATTTTGCACTTTTTTCTCTTCTTCCTTCCTTCCTTTTTTTTTTTTTTTAAGCAGAACTGGCCTCATCACTTATGCAGTCTGAGTCTTAAGGTAAGGCAGGAGACAGGCAGAAGGGCTGTCACTAGTAGAAGGCTAGACTGGATTCCTTAGTGAGTTTCAGGGAGTCAAGCTCTCTGCCACTTGAACTAGGTTTCTAGCTGTTTCTATTAGCTTTATCTCACTATCTAAGCTAGGCTGACCTTAAACTCAGATTCTCAGTCTGAGTACAGGGATTACAGGCATATGCTTCCACATGGGAGGCAGGGGCAGGTGCATCTTCGAAAGTTCTGGGTCAGTTTGCTGTACATAGCAAGTTCCAGGAAAACCATTTCTACAGACTTAAGAGAACCCTTGTGTCAAACAGAAAAATAAAGCCACAAGTCACTATGCTCAGGTGATTTTTCTATTTTTATAACCATCACGGCGATGAATAGACTTGCCCGCAAATCCTGTTACACCTTTTAAAAAACAAAATAGAATTAAAACATATGTTGTTTGTTCTGTTCGGTGTTAACAGTTGTCTTCCATAAAACACACCTGTCTACACCACAGTGTTCAGACCGGGAACCGTCATTTTCATCCCATGTTTTGCTTTGTTTTACGGGTAGGTGTGTATGCTTTGGCCCAGGCTGCTACTGCCACTAATGGGACATGAACTCGTAAGATGTATTAAAAACTGGTGAGGGGCGGTGACGGCACACTCCTTCAATCCCAGTATTCAGGGGGCAGAGGCAGGAGGATCTTTGCGAGTGTGTGGACACCGAGGTGGATGGGCCGAGGCACCGATAACCCCCCTCCACTGCTCGGCCTTTTAGGAGGTGTCACGTTAACCAACACTTCTGTACGACACTCAAGCCAACTCCTCTATTTAGAGGTGAGGGTCTAAGGTGGCCAAGGTGGCCATCCTGTACACCTTGATTGTTTTGAAGGACAGGTTCGCCGCCCTCATTCCCCCACTCTCGGGAGCGGCCCCTCTGCAGCTCTTCGCACCTTGGAGCCCTGCAGCACCTGATCGCAGTACAGGGCCACCTTCTCGCTGCGCCACATGCCCCTCATGGGGGATGCGCACAGCGGCGGCAGGGGCTGAGCCTCCTCCTGGTCCTCGAACACTGCGAGCTCGGGCTCCTCGTCCGCAGCCTCGGCCCGAGACACCGGCGGGAGCTGGAGCCGCCGCCGCGCAGCCTTGCCCTTCACAGGGCGCGGGGAGGCCACCACCGAGCGCACCGGGGACGCGAGGCCCTTGGAGGACGCCAAGTCCCCCGGGGTGGCTGGATCGGCCTGCCTCGCTGGAGGGCTGACGCTCCCGACCGCAGCCTGGGGCTCCGAGGTCCTGCGGTCCGACTCCATGTCCGCGATGTAGCCGTTGGAGGACTCCGCCCCCTCCCCGCCCACCCGCCCGCGCGCCCCCGAGCCCGCGGGACCGCGCAGCCGGTGCGCGCGCGCGGCGGGAGGGACCGCGCGCGCGCGCTGGCGGGAGCATAGGGCAGGTGCAAGGGGCGGTGGGAGCGCTGATGCGCAGGGGCGGGGCCCTGGCTCTGACTCCGCCCATAGCTTCCTGGTAACCCCAGAACCCAGAAGAGCGTTTTTTCTTAGGTTCTGAAACATTTCAGAGCCAGGCTAGCTTCAAGCTAGAATGACCTTGAACTTGTGACCCCCCCCCCCCCCCCCGACTTCACCTCCCAAGTGCAGGGATCACCAGCCTGCACCACCCACAGTCCTGTGCATGCAAGGCGAGCACTTTACTAATTGAACCAAATCCTCAGCCAAAGAAAACGTATTTTTATTCTGGGAAGCAATTGTAACCGAGACTGGCTGGTTATTACTAGAGAAAACTCTGGGGATAGATGTAGCTATCTGAGGTCACCTTAAATGCTCATTTTTTTTTTTGTCAAGATATTGTAGTGCCAAAGGGACAAATTATACGTGGAGCTGCTCAAAATTCTCCCTTAACATGAACATGGACTTCCAGGGGCGGCAGCTGTGAGTGTATTCCTCGCTGCTGCTCAAGGCCTTTGAAGGACAACAGAACCCCAGTTTCTGGTACTTGAGACTGAATGCACGTTGAGCCAGTTGGAATACTGTCTGTTTACACAGGCTGTGAATTCTGTGCTGGGGCCCCATTGCTCCTGAGCTGAGGTGCCTTGGGAAAACACCTGCCTTCCTTCTTGCTTGCTTGGAAGGACACTGTGTTACACTGTGAGTTTATTTTGAAGAAAACATTCCCGTTTATATCATGTTACTATAGTGCAGATAATAATTATGACTTGAATTGTTCTGGATTCTTCACTTTCTGTATTAGTTAGGAGTCTGTGACTTTTTAAAAAGTGATTCCTTTATTACCCACCAAGTTCACCCACCCAAATTAAAATCTGTTACTCGCTGTCTCTTCCCCCCCCCTTCTCTTTTAATTCATTATCACTCAAGTGCACACGTGTGTGTTTGTGTGTTCATGTGTGCATGTGGGGGGAGTGTTAAGGGTCTTACTGTACAGTCCATGCTTTCCTGGTGTACTATGTAGACTGGGCCTCAAACTCACTGGGTCCTCCATCTGCTTCCTAGGCAACTAAGGCAGGAGTTAAATGGAGGGAAGAAGAGCGTAAAGAATGCAGAGATACCTGATAGTGGTGGCTCACGCCTTTGATCCCTTCACTCAGGAGGTAGAGGCAGGTGGATCTCTGTGAGTTCAAGGCCAGCCTGGTCTACATACAGAGCAAGTTCCGGGACAGCCAGAGCTATACAAAGAAGCTTTTCTCATGGGAAAAAAAATGCACAATGACAAAGTGAGATCCCATCTTATACTAAACAAAATGAAAAGCCAGGGAGAGTCATCAATTGCTCTTACAAAGCAATAAAGGAATTTGGCTTATAAGGGAGGGATGGGAAGGATGTAAGAGCCGGAGGACAGGGAGCCATGAAATCTGTTCTCGGACGTGACATGGCCGTCACAACCGTGAACTCCCTGAAGTTATGGCTTCCTACATAAGATCAAATCAACAAGATGAGTCAGCATCCTAGGAGGCTCAACAGACTGCACTCGGTGAGTACTAACAAAAGACCATAAGAGGTAATGAGGACGTGGTGGAGGTGCCTGGGGGTGAGGAGGAGGAGCTGGAGCTTCCTGGGGGGGGGGAACATATGATCAAGATGCATCCTTTACATGTATGACTTGTCAAAGAACAAATCAAAGGAAAAAGCACCCCTTCCCCATGAAAAAAGAAAAGAATTTGGCTTAGGTCAAGCATGAGTACTGTAGAAAAGACAAGGAGAGAGACAGGTCAGGTTGTCAAGATGGACAGCCATGCAGGTCAGGTATTTTGTGTTGATGGGTTAAATTTTAGTTATATTGATATTCTCACTTATCGACCTGCATGTCCCATCCCCTGCTCCAACATTCTCAGTTACTGTTCTTATGTAAGTTTCCCAGTTTAGGCCAGTACACATTGGCCAGCTCCCTAGGTGTCTACATCTTTTCTTTCCTTAGCTAACTCAGCAATGGCCTGGCTGGATTATGTTGGGCCTTGACCAGAGATAGGTCCTCACAAGAAGTGAATGAGGTCTCACAGCAGGCTTAGGCGTTATCTTCCAGTTTACAAGACTTCTAATAGACAGAAATGTGGCCCTAGGGTTCAGAGGAGTCTGAAAGTTCAAACCTGGGGCCCAGGAGTGAGGGATGGGGGCTGTTCGACACTCTTATGTGTATCAACCATGATGTACCCAATCCATCTCTGAACCTAACCACTACCCATTAGGACCTGCCTTAGTGGAGCAGTGCTGCTCAGCACAAGTCCTGCTCCTGCTTAGCCTTCCCTGAAAGAACGTTTTAAAGATCCCAAGACTCGGCTTTTCTACTTTTTAAAAGGGAGCATGTCTTTTCATGGGTTCTCATAGTACTGTGTGACTTTTCCTGAGGAGATAGAAACAAACGTCTCCTGGTATGCTGCCTCCATCTAGAGGTACCACAATCTCTGCATGCCTTGGTAGGACAGGCTCAAGTCTAAATCCAAGGGCCATGCTCTCTCCATGCCAGCTCCTAGAGCCAGATCCCTAGTTCTTATAGGCTTCTGGCCAGCACCATGACCCTTGACTTTGTATTGGCCATAACCAACTAAAGGAGGGCTGGGTCAATAATTTCTACCCCTAATATAATTTTTTTTTTCCAAGGAAGAAGCATATACTGAATGGTCTGGGGTGATACCAACTGCCCTATTCCTACACTGAGCTTTTTCATCTGAACTACTTTATCATTCAAGATTCCTATGGCTGATATAAACTGGTCCATCAAGGACTAACTTCCCTTATATTCCTCACTTTATACAGTCTCTGTCTTAAGGAGGGACGGGCAGCACCCCAGCACCCAGACGCCTCCCATCCACTTCCATGTCCTACAGCCTCACGAGGCAGGTTCTTCCACTGTTTAAAAGTGAATTCAAGAGTTAAGTCCTAACCATTTCCCGACTATCAGTTTCCCGTCCTAGGCCATTGTTAAGGCCCAGTTTGGAGGCTTCATCATGGAGTTTTCCTTCCACTAAAGGTTGGACTTCAGGACCATAGTCTATCAGGCCTACCTCCTCCTCACCATCCGAGTGCTTTTTATCTGCTGCTTAGTGTGAATAGTGAGAATTTGAAGAATCACACAGCTAGAGGGGTACAATGGAGGGCTCCCACCTTCTGCACTGCTTTGTTCTTTAAACCAGTTTGTCCCCCGTCCCCCAGCTCTTCATCTCTATGTGTTAGTGAAGAGCTTGCTTAGCCAGAGCTATCACACTATGGGCTTCCAGTCAATGAATATCTGCTAAATTCTACAGTTCATGGGACCGTTCTATGCTATTGTTGTTCGAGGAATTGAAGCATCTACAGGGGCCTCTGGGGTTGAATCCACACATTGGCTCATGAGGACCAAATTTCTAAAAATCTTATGTAAAAATTACACTCTGGCTGGGCCATTGTGGCAAATGCCTTTAATGACAGCACTTCAGAGGCAGAGTCAGGCAGATCTGACCCTGAGTTCGAGGCCAGCCTGGTCTACAGAATGAGTTCCTGGACAGCCAGGACTACACAGAGAAACTTTATCTTGAAAAAAAAAAATTACACTCTGTTTTCTATCAGAAAAAAAAAAAAAAAAAAGATTTCTTGTCAAAACTTTTCCTTCCGGCTTACTGTGAAACCAAACCTGGGCTTGTAAACTCTTTCAAATCTGCAGTTGCTAAACATGCAGCACCTCTGGATCTTTTTCCTTTAAAGGAAACATCAGACCACTGACGTGTAGTAACAACTGGCTCTAGGCAAAAACGAAAGATAGGTTTCACAGGTCAGGACCACTCAGAATGCCTTTTTTTTTTTTTAACACTTCCTTTTCGTCTGCATAGGGACTAGGGCTCAAGGATAAGCAGACCACTTGACGTACATCCGGAAGTACAGTAGTGCCTTGAGACAAAATAACCAGGTCCAGAATTAGGGGAAGGAACCAGGGAGAATGCAAGGCTGGGAAGACTTGCCATCCTGTTACCCTAGTGATGGCTCGCCCAGCTCCCAGACAGGGTCTCCCTATGTAGCCTAGCTGGCCTAGAACTTGCTATGTATACAAGGCCTGCCTCTACTTTGCTCTAGACAGGGGCTCATGTAGCCCAGGCTGATCTTGAACTTGCTAAGTATCTGAAAATGACCTTAAACTTCTGATTCTCCTGCCTCCACTCTGTAAGTTCCAAGGTTAAAGGGGTGTACCAACACCTACCAACTTATATACACCCCCAGCCTGAACCATTTGTTTAAATGGATGAACTGTAACACTTTCTTGCATATATTTTCATATTTTTACTATTTTACAATATTTTATGAGTATATATAAATTATACACAATAGTGGGTTTTACTATGACATTTTCATACATGCACGTAACATGTTTCATCCATTTTCACGCCCCCTTCCCTTATCTTTTCTCGTCCCCTTCTCCTTCCCCTTCACTCCTGCTAACCCTTATCTTTTTTTTCCAGCTAACCCTTCCTCTTAATCTGTATGGTTTCTTTGTTGTTGGTACCCAGTGAGTTTCATTAGGGATGCTTAAGGGAGTAGGTAAGAGTTTGTTATGCGTTGAACAAACGTCTCCCACCAAACATTAAATCTTCATAAAAGGTGGAAACCCCTTTTCCATCCATGACAGGATGAGAATGGGCTTGACCTTTTGCACATCCTCTTGGGTACCATGAACTCAAGATTGTAACAACCTTGTCATGTGACACCTCCAGGACTCCTCCTGTTCTCATATTCTTTCTTCCCTCCTTTCAAGATGTCGCCTACACCTTGGGAAGGTGATTTGGATGACTCATCTAAGACTGAGCCTTGAAGGTGGTGGGGTGGGGAGGGTCCCAGGTAGCATCTCCCTATGTAGCCCCGGGCTATCCTGGAACTCACTCTGTAGACCAGGCTGGCCTTGAACTCACAGAGATCCACCTGTCTCTGCCTCCCAAGAGCTGGGATTAAAGGTGTGTGCGCAGCCAACACCACCGCCGCCAGCATTATTTATTCTTATACTGAGTCTTTGTTGTCACACTGACCACTGCACAAAGAAGTTTCTCTGACCAAATCTGAAACAAGGGCTAGTCAGTGACACAAACATAGTCACTTAGAAGGTAACTTGACAGAATATATAACTCAATTTTGAGTGGTAAAATTTATAGCATAAAGCATGGTAAGCACTTCGGAGAATGACAGATTCTGGAGTGTGGTGGGGAAAGCCAGGATGGCAGGTGTTGAGGGAGGGAAGGCTCATTTGTAAAATGACATTTGTATAAGGACTTGGAGGATGTCAAGAGGCAGATGTAAGGGGAGCGTTTTTCCATCATCACGTGGTCCCCAGGAACACAAGAACACAGGGGCACAAGAATAACTCTAGCTCAGGGACTTTAACATTAATATATTATTTTAATGTCCCCTATATGATAAAGATTTTTATTTCTGAAACAGGCTCTTTTAAAGTCCAGGCTAACCCCTACTCACCATGTAGCCAAGAATGACTTTGCTATTCTGATCCTCCACCTCCAGAATGCTGAGAGTATAGGCATGTGATCCCTAGACTGGATTTATTTGATGCAGGGGATGGGACCCAAGGCTCCCTGAATGCTACACAAACCCTTCACCAACTGAGCTACGCCCACAAGCCCACGATAAAGTTACATAAGCTTACATTGTCCAGAGAAGACGTAATGAGTGCATCTTAAGATTTAGGAACTTTGGAGTTTGTATAGTGGAATACTTGGTTTTTATTATTTTGGAGATGCACACAAGAGGATGTTGGGAAATCTGACTAAATTTATTTCTTGGTTTCCCCAATTGAACAGATAAATAATTATTTTAAAAAGCACTCCAATTACCAACGGATTCCCAAACAGTCTATGTTTCTTTTCTATCTCGGTACATTAGTTTCTTCCTGTCCAAACTCTATAAATATCCCTGAAAGGTGGATGCATCCCAGAACAGCTCTCCAGAACGTGCATCTCCTTCCTCTGACCACAAGGGGGCACTGGAGAGCTTTGGGGGGGCAGATGAAGGCCCCAATCCCAAAGGGCTGGGCGCAGCCTGAAGCGTTCCAGCCTCCGGGCTGCAGCTCCAGCTCTGACTCAGAAGTCGACTGTGCAAGCTCAGACTTCTAACCGCCCGCACTTTAGCCTCCAGAACGCTGTTGTGCTAAGGCTTCAGCCTTTGACGACATGTGCTGACCTCTCCATACTTGTTTTAGCTTCTGCTTTCAGCTCTTCCCGAGACAAATACAGGCTTTACAGCCGACAGGAAGCTTGGATTTGGGTCTTGATGGAAAAGGTCTCTAAGGGTAACTAGTATCACACTGAAAGGAGCAGAAATTCCCAATAAGAGGGGAAACACTCAGCATTTACAGCAGCCGGCAGATGAGATAAATCACAGAAGTCAGTGAGGAAGCAATTAATATCAATACCACACAACGCACACGCACGCACGCACGCACGCACGCACGCATGGATGAAGTATTGTGTCTCGGACACATAAGCATAAGAAAAGGTTAGAAAAACATAACCTGGTGTTATGGAGAACATGCTTGCAAAGAGGAATTTTATATTTTGCCCTATATAATTCTATATTGCTTAGGTGACCTATAATAAAACATATATTCTGCTTTTTTTTTTTTTTTTCAGTTTGAAGCAAGGCCTTGATAGATTATTCAGGTTGCCCTCAAATCTAAAATCCTGGGTCCATCCTCTGAGTGCTGATTAAGGGTGTGCACCACCACACCAGGCTTTCCATGCCTAGATCTTTCTTTGTTTCATGTTCTTAACCTGGTAAAGTTATCAGAAAATAAGTACTCACTTTTCTTTGATTTCATATTTAAATCTTAATTTGTAGAACTGTATTTGTGGCGTTTAAAGAAGCATTAAAGGAGCTGGAGACAAGCTTAGCAGCTAAGAGCATTTTCTGACCATAGAGGATCCCAGTTCAATTCCCAGTGCCCACATGAAGCAGATAGCTCACACTAACTGTCTGTAATTCCAGATCCATCAGGCTCTGATGGCCTGAGTGAGCCTGCGTTAACTTAGACATACCCAGACATACCCACACACAGACATACACACATCAAATATTTTTAAAAAAAATTTTTTTAAAAAAAAGGCTTTAGAGGGCTGGGTGTACTGGCATTCACTTTTCTTAATGATGCAGATTCTTTTTTAATTAATTTATTTTCATTTTATGTGCATTGGTGTTGGGTCCCTTGGAACTAGAATTACAGACAGTTGTGAGCTGCCATGTGAGTGCTGGGAATTGAACCCAGATCCTCTGGAAGAGCAGTCAGTGCCCTTAATCACTGAGCCATCTCGCCAGCCCCTGACATCCACTTTTAATTCCAGCAGTTGGCAGGGGCAGGGCCATCAGGCGATCAAGGTATGTTTGGACCGCAGGAGATCGAATCTCAAAGATGAAAGTAGCAAAACAGGCTGGGAATATAAAGCAGGGTTACAGTACCTGCCATATTGAAAGCTCCAAGTTCGCTCTGCAGCACAGGGGAGGGCGGGTATCAAATTGAAGCCTATTGAACTTAGTTTTGAAGCCTATTGAACTATATGGAAAGAATAGAGTGTCATCACACTGGAGGAGACAAGGTGTTTCCTGGAGGAAAAGGCTTGGGTAGTTAGTCTACTCTGTTCCTAATGCTGAGCCCTAAGCCTGGAATTCCCAGGGAAGAGGCAGCCCGGAGGACATTGCTGGAGACAGAAATGCCTTTTAACATATAAGCAGGGAACACCAGGATGCTTGTGAGGGCAAAGAGCTCTGGAAGCTAGTACAGACCGTGGGGTCCAATTGTGTGAATGAAGCCCATGGTTAAGCTATGTACCCTTGAGAATTTTGTTTGTTCGTTTTAAGTTCATATGCTCCATCTGTCACTGGGAATAATGGTGGCTGTGATAATTAACATAATATGCAAAAGACCTCAGAACTGTGACTGGTCCATACCTATGTTCAGATGATGTAGCTACCTAGGTCGGCTGCAAAATGAAATTCTTAGGTTTCCTATGCCCCAGTTCAGTATACGGACCCCCTAAGAACCTAGGCTGTACACAGAAAAAATTCTTCTATGCTATTCCAGGCAGCCATGCAAATCAGTTTATTGGATCAGAAGTAGAATGAGTCTACGTTAAAATATAAGAATTTGAAGATGACACATTAGAAATGCTTTTTTCAAGCTAGGTATATAGGTTACTATTTTGTTGCTGTGGTAAAACATCATAGCCACTTAAGGAAGAGTTTATTTTGGCTTGAGGGATAAGAGTCCATGATAGCAGAGCAGAGGCTGAGAACTCACTTTTTCAGACTTTAAGAAGGGCGTGTGGTGTGTGTACATGTACGTGTGTGTGTGCCTGTGTGTGTATGTGTGTGTGTATGTATGTATGTGTGCCTGTGTGTGTATGTATGTGTGTGTATGTATGTATGTGTGTCTGTGTGTGTGTGCCTGTGTGTGTATGGGTGTGTGTGAATGTGGATGTGTGGATGTGTGTATGCCTGTGTGTATGTGTGCCTGTGTGTGTATGAGTGTGTGTGTGAGTGTGTGTGTGGGTGTATGTGTGCATGTGTGTGTGCATGTGTGTGTGCATGTGTGTGAATGTGGGTGTGTGGGTGTGTGTATGCCTGTGTGTGTGTGTGCCTGTGTGTGTATGAGTGTGTGTGTGTAGTAGTGGGTTCCGGGTCCCGGGCGCCAGAAGTCCGGGACCCACAGAACTGCCGCCCGGGACTGCTTTGCTGCCCGCCGCCACCCGGGTCCCCAGAAACGACTCAGACGCTTTTATTAACTTTATGCTGTTTGGCCTATGGCTCAGGCACATTGCTAGCTAGCTCTTATATCTTAAATCAACCCATTTCTATTAATCTGTTGGCCACGTGGCTCGTGGCTCACCCATGCTCCTTACATGTTGCTCCTTCGGCGGCTTCAGCTCGGTCTGTCTCTGACTCTGCCCTCCTTCCCCTACCTATGCTCTGAACTCTCCTCCTACTTATTCTATGGTGCCTGTCATGGCCCAAAACAGCTCCTTTATTTAAAGATTGAGATTCACAGCATAAAGAAGGGCATTCCCACATCATGTGCGTGAGTGTGTGTGTGTGTGTGTGCATGTGTGTGTTTCTGTTTGGTTGTCTATATTGTTTGTCTGGTTGTTTTGTTGAGATAGGATTTCATGCAGACCAGACTGACCTTGCCCTCCTGACTCTCCTGCCTCTACATCCTAAGGACTGGGATAACAGGCATATGACACCACACTCAGGGTGTTATCAGATTATCTTTATGACCCATTTGCTGACAGCTACCTAGGCTGCCTCTGTAACTTGGCACCGTAAATAGTGCTGTGGTAAACAGGGATGTGCAGGTGTGTCTGTGGCGTGCTTACTTAGACTCTTTGGGTCTATTCCCAGGAATGGTAGAGCTGGATCACATGATGGTTCTATTTTTAGTTTTCTGGGGAGTCTCCATATTCACTAGAGGCTTGTCTAGTTCATATTTCACCACCAATGTGTAAGGGTTCCCTTTCCTCTGCCTCCTCTCCAGCATTTGTTATATAAGGGTACATTTTTTTCACATCAGTGTGTATGTAGTTTGTGTGAGTTAGCATTTATGTATGTGCACATCTGCCTGTGTGCTGCATGTGCTCATGGATGAGTCGGCTTGTGGAGGCCAGAGCTTGATATCAGCTGTCTTCCTCAACCTTTGTCAGAGGTACTTCTCACTTCTCAGGCTTAGTTTATTAAGCCTACACCTTGGTAACTTGCTAGACCAGTTAGCCAGTGCCCTCCAGGGATCTGCCCTGAGGATATTGATTTGATGGACACCTGGGGCTGGGGTGGGGGAGACCCGACTGCTCTGAGCAGGAGTGGGACAGCTCAGAGATCAGAAAGGGTATGGAGCAAGCCACAGGTCCTTAGGATAAAGTTCATCAGGTAACAGAGCTCCGAAAGGAAGTGTGAACCAAAGGATGCAGCTTTAAATGTTGGTCTAGAGGATGAAAACAGTGAAATTCTTCAGTTCTGGGTGCCAGGCAGGCCAGGCCCCGTCCGCATTCTATCCCAACCCATTTCAGGGTTTCTGGTTAATCATAAGTTAACACTCAGATTCTAAGCTTCTCTCAAAACATCAACTTTTCAAGGATTCGAGACAAAATGGAGGACATTTGTAAGATAAATTGAAACCTACCTTGAACCGGCCTTGGCTGGAGTTTTCTGGTTCCCCATTATTGCATTCTTGAGTGAGCTGACTAAAGGTGGCTGTCACGATCTTTGCAGACAAAACCCAATGAAAGTATCCAGAGGCAAGTTTTTCACTGTATCATTCACATGTAAAGACATGATTGGTTTTGTTTTGTTTCCTCTGTACTTAGAATGTTCCCTTCCACTCACCTTCCGAGATTTAAGAGGTAGTGATGAGCTTCTTCCTGGCGGCTGCGAAAGACGGTGGAGGGGCAGGTTCTAGTGTGGGATGGCTGAGGCCATCTTCTGGGCTGCCTGGAGGCCATTGTGGCCAAGCAGGCGGCGGCGGCGGCAGAAGGTGGTGGCTGTGCACTGTGAGAGCATCAACATTTCTGGAAATTTCTACAGGAACAAGTTAAAGTTACCTGGCCTCTCTCAGAACGTGCATAGACACCCACCCCTCTGAGCCATGCTGCCCCCACAAGACCAAGTGAGGCCAGGCTGCCCTGGAACGCCTCAAGGTGTTGATGAGATACCTCCACCCCATGACAAGAAAAAAAAATGGATGGCGGTCCCTGCCACCCTCAAGGTTGAGCAGCTGAAGTCTACCAGAAAGTTTGCTTACCTGGGGATCTGGCTAATGAGGTTGAGTGGAAATACCAGGCAGTAACTGCCACTCTGGAGGAGAAACAGAGGAAGGCCACGATCCACTATCAGAAGAAGAAGCAGCCCTCGAGACTGCAGAAATAGGCCAAAAAAAAAAAATGTGGAGAAGAAAATTAGTAAGTTCACAGAGGTCCTCGTGACCGACCAATGGACTCCTGTTGTGAGCACAATAAAGACCATGTCTCATGCCTGCCTGGGCTGCTCTTCCTCCACCATCAACCAGGGAAGTGGGGACAGAGGTGCTTTTAGTCACTCGAGTTTTATTAAAGTGATAACCATGGGGGTAAAGAGGCAGTAATAAAAAATTATGTCAGGCAGCTCCTTCTTGCCTCCTCATTGGTAGGTAAGTTCCCTCCAACAGCAAGGTCACAGAAGAAAAGATAACTTCCCTTGAAGAAGGCTTGTTCACCAACATTCCCTCAGGTCCTCAGACCCTTGGCCTGTCCAGATGTGGTGGGAGTCCCAGTCGGGCCTGGGCTACCAGCCTTTCATCTGGCAAAAATTTCTCCTCTGGGTGAACTTTCCAGATCTACAGCTGGCAGGATGACAAGGATAAATGTGTTCATCTGAAAAACACACAGATTTACCCTTCTCAGCATAAGCAATAGATCTGCGTCAGAGCTCATCCTGCAGCTGGGTGGGGCCTACATCTGTCATTCCAGCACTGGGAAAGCTAAGGTGGAAAGATCAGCTTAGTCGGTAGCTGACCTAGGCTGCCTAGTGAGACTGTCTCAAACAGCACAAAACAGAACCAAGCAAATGACAAGTATTCTGCAGTAAATACAGTTCTATGGAGAGGAAGTACACAGGCTAAGACCAAAACCTTGGTGTGGCTCTGAATATCAGTTCACATTCCATGAAAGTGACCTAAAATCTTGCCCATTTACTAGGTGCCTGGTTGCCTTATAGTGTACTCCCTAGAAACCGTGTGTGTCTGTGGGGGGGGGTGTTGTGTTTATGTACAACTGTTTGAACCATTGTGAGTGCATGTGTGTATGCACATGTGTGGATATGCATCCACAGGGGTGCTCAGGCACAGAGGTCAGGACTTCTATCCAAGTGTCTTTCTAGATCATTACTTTATATATTCAGGCAGGGTCTCTCTCTTGAACCTAGAGCTCCTCGATTGATTCAGCTAGTCTAGCTAGCCAGCTTGCTCCCGTGTTGTACCCATATCATGAGAACCCCAAAGACCACTAGGGAACAGGGAACAGGGAACAGGGTCAGTTTATTCTTTTGGACAGGCTCAAATGAACCCAGGCCGAAACCCAATCTCAGAGCTGAGAGAGTTCTTAAAGAAAAGCATACAGCATCCGTAAGGGGGATGCTACACATTTTGGCATTTCAGGATTGGGTAAAGGGGAATGAGGTAGAGCAATTCTTGGAAACTATTGGCTAAACTTTTGGCACAAACCCAAGCTTTGACTCTACTGGCTGAACTTGCAGTGAGAAACCAAGTTTTGAATCTACTGGCTGTCAGGTAGATTCCTGAGATTTTTTTCCTAGATTCTTCTTAGACCTGGGCCTTGCCCTCAGGCACTAAATGGTCCTTCCTTGAAGTAAAGTTTGTTACAGTAAATCTATGCCTTCACAACTTCCCAAGTGCTAGGGTTATGTTGGGCTAGAATTTATACCAGTGCTGGGGAACCAAACGCAGGTACTCACACTTGTGTGGAAAGTGGTTTTACTCTCTAAACTCTCTCTTTATCCCTCTTTCTTATCAGCCTGTGAGTTGTGAGGGAGGTTCCAAGCCTCAGGCACAGCTAGATATGGGTTCTGGCTTCCCATCTTTGTACTTTAGACATGGTGATTTTGTGCCTAGGCTGCTTTCCTGAGTGATTACCAGACGATGTTTAGCAGTACAGCTCTTATTAAAAAGCAGTTTTAGTAGTGGCTCAGGCCTTTATTCCCAGTATTTGGAAGGCAGAAGCAGAATGATCTCTGTGAGTTAGAGGCCAGTCTGGTTTACAGATCAAGTTCTAGGACAGCCAGGGATACACAGAGAGACACTGTCTTGGAAAAAAAGAAAGAAAGAAAATTTTTCTGATTTTACTGTAAGTTTAATGGATTGTTTTAATTTCCTTCAAAGCCATGCCTTCATCAAATAGTGCCTCAAAGCACCAAGTGTAAAACCCCACTTCAGGATCAAGAGAAAAGTAGTAAGTCAACATGGCCACTGTGGATATATTCAGCAACCTAGCTTACATGTCCCGGTGACTTGAATAGCCTTGCTGGTCACATGACGGGGGACACCCACATTTTGCTTGCTTCTGAGACTAAATTCCAGGGCAGACTCCTTATGTGACTGCACAGTCAATGTTCTTCAGAAATCAATAGATCCTTTAAAGAGGTATAAACCAGCTGTGGTGGTAATCCTGGCAATTGGGAAGTAGAGGCTGGAGGGTTAGGAGTTTGAGACCAGTCTCAGCTACCTGAGACCAGAACTCTACAGGTGTGAAATGGTTACTATGTTAGCCAGTTGTCCTTGTAACAAATACCAGAGACCACTCATTTATGAAGAAAGCTTTTTTTTTTTTTTTTTTTTTTAGCTACCTGTAAGTAATCTGTCAGTCCTGCTGTATATATTTAATTTGCAGGCAGCCTACAGTCTTGTGACCACCTTTGCTAGTTCTACTGAGGTTAGCAGCAGCAAGGATAGTCCCGCCACATGGCGGCTAGGCCAAGAGAGCAGAGGGTCCCTGTCCAGGCCAGTGCCATGCTTCTCGGTGTTGTGGGGGGGGGGGGGGCGGTAGCCCGCAATTGTGGGAGACTTCTTCATCCTAGTTAGTCTTTTGGGGTTCTAAATTCACCAGCTCTTACCCAGTACCCTTCTAACAGACATATTTCAATAAATTACTTAAATTAGAATCATTTCTATGGAGGAGTATGCAGTTTGTAGCCATAGAGTAAGATGACATTTTCTCTGAGCTGTTTTATCATTGATTCTCTCTCTTTCTTTTTTCTGTTTGTTTTTTTGAGAGAGGGTTCCTCTGTGTAACAGCCCTAGCTGACCCAGAACTCACTTTGTAGAGTAGCCTGGCTTTGAACTTACAGAGATCTGACTGCCTTTGCCTCCCAAGTGCTGGGATTCAAGGCGGGCACCACCAGCAGCCAGCTCATTGCTTTTTTTTTTTTTATTATTGTCATTGTGAGACATTGATCAGCGTCTCTTACTTCATTTATTCATTTGTATTTCCTGGGTACACTTTAGATGTGTATGTAATTTTTATTTTTAGACACGCTATTAGGTAGAGCAGGCTGGTCTTGGATTTTCCATACAGTTGAGGATAATCTTGAGCTCCTGTCCCACCCTCTGAGTCCCACCTACTCCCAGGTTTTTATTCAACTATGGTGATCAAACCTAGGGCTTTGTACACACCTGTAAAGTGTTCTACCAACTGAAGTACATCCCCAGCCCATAATATATATGTTATCACGCTGGGTATTGGAACACACTTGTCATCTCAAAACTTGGAAGGCTGAGGCAGGAGGATCAATTTTAAGGCTAGCCCGGCCTACATAGCAAGTTCTAGGGAGTATACCCTATCTCAAAACAAAACAAAAAATAAATAAAACCTTATCATAAAGATGGCTAAAGTCAGTGGTAGTGCACACCTTTGATCCCTGCACTCAGGGACAGAGGCAGACAGAACAGTGTGAGTTCAAGGCCAGCCTGGTCTACAGAGCAAGGTCTAGGATAGCCAGGGCTACACAGAGACCCTGTTTTGAAAAAAAAGGGGGGGGGTGGTAAAATCAATATTGAAGTGCATTCTTTTAAAGGCTTCCCATACTCAGTCCTTGGAGGCTGCTCTGCCCATGTCACCGTGACGTAATCTCAAGAGAGTGTTGGGGTGAAGGCTGTCCCCACTGTCATGTTGTAATCCTGGGGCCTTTCACACAATTGTTTGGCTTATCACTAAAAGAGAAACTGAAGAGCCAGGAGGCTCAGAGCCGTTCAAGTCTCTCATTAAAAACTGACAGACAGAGCAAGGCCGTGAGAAGCCTCCTCCAGTATGGGAATGTGCTATCTAAATGATAGCAGTTGAAGCAGAAATGACTCGCTGCCCCATCCTGTTGTTTTATGGTTTCTGTTTAATTTAAAACGAACAGTGAGTGGGCTTGTCTGAAAATCTTGCCTACAAATGGACTAGGTTGAATTCAAGGCCCAGTAAGATAGGAATAGAACTATTTTAGATAAATGTAATTGTGCTTTTACAAATTCAAAACCTACCCACATTCCCAGGCCTAGTGATACCTCTGAGAACAAAAGCCCAGAATGGCGTGATTGCTCTTCGGGAGATTCCTTCTCACCAGAGAACAAACACAGCAGGACAATGAGGAACCGAGGTGGTATTTTTCAGGAACTAGAGCTTGTCTGAGATCAGCCTATCTACATATCAACAGCTCGGATATAAAGCTGGAGGCTGGAACCTCAGTTTACCTTGATTTGGAGGGGGAACAAATATGTTATTTTTTTCATCTTAGAGTTTCTTTGGGGTTTTAAGGTCTCTCTGGCTTCTGGGGACACTGAGGCAGAACAGGTTGTTCTGCCTTTAGCATACAGTTACAGTAACTAATTAGAAAGGTTGTTTTTAGAGAGAGACTAGTTAGTTGCCCTTGTCATCAAGCTGTTGAAAATAGACGAGTTAACTAGTTAACCCAAGCTCAACATCTGCTGAACTACTCTCTTCATCCCCCTCCCCAAGCCCATCTTCTCTCCTTTATTTTTTGCTCCCCTCCCCTTTCCTCCCTGCCCCCTCTCCCTTCCTTTCTGAAACACAGTAGCTCAGGTTGGCCTATAAATTGCTTAAACGTTATTGATTTATGTATCGGTTTTGTTTTTTTTTTTTTTTTTTTGAGACAGAGTTTCTCTGAGCAACAGAGCCCTGGCTGTCTTGGAAATTGATTTGTAGGCCAGACTGGCCTTGAACTGAAGAGATCCACCTACCTTCACCTCTGGAGTGCTCAGCTTTGCTTTGTTTAGCCGTTTGAAGGCAGCATTTACAGGCCCCAGTCGGGAACCAAACACATATGCTAAACTACCCACTCGATCGGTGTCAGCTCATTTTCCTTTCATTTTCTTTTTTCTTTTCTTATTTTGAGTCAGGGTTTCTCTGTGTAGCCCTGGCTGTCCTGGAACTAACTCACTCTGTAGACTAACCTGGTCTTGAACTCAGAGATCTGTCTGCCTCTGCCTCCCAAAAGAAGTTCCTTATTTTTAAAGGCTTAAAGTGAGATAAACTTATGAATAAAACCATGCTTTTGGATTCCAAATTGTGAATTTATAATAATTTTAAGAGAAATGCTTAGATCTTCCCATATGAAACCACAATTTCTTAAATGAAAACATTCTCAATGGAAAACTGTAAAAAGTGGGTTTTTTTTTTTTTTTTTTTTAAATAAGAGCTTTGGAAATACTTAAGTTTGTTTGTTAAATTTTTGTCTAGCAGTAGGAATTGAAACCTTCTAACAGCTGCTGTGGATTGCTAGCAGTAACTACCAGAAGGAAAATCATGCCTCCCAATTTATAATAGTCAGGTTCTACGTTTGCTGGCAAAGGAGTTATTCATTCACAAAGCTGGACCCACCCAACCAAATAGAGACCCTTGGTGGATATGCAGTTAGACTCTAAACCAAGAAAAATAATTGCCTCATTTCCTCACTGAACTTTGATCAGTACTGTGTGCCGTGTGGCTAAGCTAAAAAAGTAGATGGATTTGCAAACAAGGCTTTCATGGCATTTTGGTAGCTGCCACCAAATGTTCTTCACCTAAGGAGAAACATACCAAGATAGATTATATCATACAGAAATTTATTAAAAGAAATCAGTGCTATAACCATAATATATATCCATGGTCAGGGCTGACCTGTATTTTACAAATAATGGTAAATTACTCACTTTGATATATCTGAGACATGAAGTGTGCCTAATTCTTTGCTTGTTTTATGAGATAGGGTCTGCTCTGTAGCCCAAGCTGGTCTCAGCTCACAATCCTCTGCCCCCACCTCTTTATTGCTGGAATTACAGGAACGAGCCAACATGCCAAGCTCTAGTAAGTTCTTGAATTTCCCAAATTCTGGGATACAAAGATTGGCACAGTTTCTGCTCCCATGGAAAAGGCAGACAGTAAACGTATCTTTAAAATTGTTTTATGGTCTGGCAAGATGGTTCAGCAGGTAAAGGCACTTGCTCCCAAACTTAAACACCCAAGTTCAAGTTGCAGGACATAGACAGTGGAAAGAGAGGATTGTCTCCCATGGCTTGTTCTCTCTCTTCATATATGCATACACGTGTGTGTGCACACACATAAAATAACTAAATTAAAATGTAGTAAAAAATAATGAAGTTTTCTGAGATCAGACAATTGACCAAGCTTGTGAGTTTAAGACCAGCATGATAGTGAAACCCTGTCTCAAACAGGGAAGTAAAGTGCAATTAAGATGTGGTTCATATCCTAAGAAAATATAAATGGAGGAAACAACAGAGGCATACTAATTAAACAGGAGAAAAATTCTTTGTGGCTTAGTGACTTTTGACTTGAGACCTATTTAAAGCCTGATCAGGGGACCAGGGTGACCAGAACAAATGCATGGCAAGGCAGAAACTCATTGTATTTAAGAACATGCAGACTCCAGAGTTACCATACCTCAGAGCCAGGAAGGCTAGAAAAGTGGGTGTGTACAAACTCTTAGAGCATCAGTTCTCAGCTGCTAACTCAAGACCCCTTTAGTGGTTTGAATGACCCACCATAGGAGTCATTTAAGACCTTTGGGAAACTCAGATCTCTACATTGTGATGTATAACAGTGGCAACATTACAATTTATGAAGTAGCAACAAAATAATCTTTTGGTTGGGGTCACCACAGCATGAGGTACTGTATTAAAGGGTTGCAGCATTAGGAAGGTTGAGGACCACTACTGTAGACACCTCTTCCCAGCAGGTTTTGTTTTGTTTTGTTTTTTTTTTTTTAATCTTGACTCCCAATAGCAATACATTTTGTATCTAACTCAGTTCTCGGGGGTGGGGGGGTGGGGGGGGGTTGGTTCAAGGCCATTTTCAGCCACATAGAGAGTTCAAAGCCAACCCAGGCAACGAGAGGACCCCCCCCCCAATCTTAAACAAAACAAATAAATTGTTCTCACATTAACTCACATAATGTTTCCCATCACATACCCAGCTCCTACTTGCTACAAATCTGCTCATGGTGTTTCTGCCCAGCTTCCCTCTCTGTTGGATTCTGCTTCTGCCTCATATTTCATAATTTGAATTATTATAGCATTAAAACAACTTTTGATAGGTAGTTGGGAAAATACAGGAGGCTTTGTTATTAGTGTGAAATTAGAATATATTATTAGAAAAGGAAGGAATTGGGTTGAGGAAGGACAAAGGAGATTATGAAGCACCACCATGTGGATCACCTCTAATAGCTACTCTGTCATTTCTGAAGAGAACTAAAAGGCCCTTTTCATGGGACACCGCTGGCTCTTGAACAGACTGAGCACTTGTGTTGTGACTTGTAGTGGGCAGAGACTTTGTGCCAGGCCAGACAGCACTCGGCCTGTTGTACCTGACATGTCCATACAAGGACTTAGTTTCCACTCACAGGCCCATCAGACTCTCTCTGATCAAGACACTAAAATTACTACATGGAAGTCTTTCAAAATATGCTTTTTCTGGCAGAAGGGGGACAAGCTCTCACTACACAGCCCATGTTGATTTCGAACTCACTATGGGAATCCTTTCTAAATCTGAAATGCCTGATGGCTTGCTCTAAAGAAGCATCTTCCAAGCCATACCATTTAGAAAGATTTTCAAATAAACCTATAGCTCAGGCTATCCTAGAACTCACAATATAGCCCAGTTTCCCCCCCCCCCCCACCTTAGCTTCCCAAATGCTGAGATTACAGATGTCTAGCTTGGACCATTTTTAAGTATACAGTTCAGTGACATTAGCTATAATACATATGCATACCTTTGGGAGTTCTTGTTTCTTTCTCCCCCCCTCCTCCTCCTTGAAACAAGTTTTACTGTGTATCCTGGGATGGCCCAGAACATGGAGCTCCTCAACCCCCTGCCTCTTCCTTCTGAGGACTAGGACTTCAGGTATATACCGCCACACCTAGCATTCCACACTTATTTCTAAGGTACTTTTCACTGGATATAGGTAGTGGACTATATGTTCCATCATTTGGAAGATCTCATTCTGTTATTTTATCATGGCTTCCATTGTTTCTGTTGTACATCTGTTGTTAATCAGGTTATATATGGCTCGGCTGGAGCTGTCCGGGCTCATTTAAATTCTTCTCACATCCTACTCTTCAGTTTGAGACAGAAGTCTCTCTATGTCCTCCTGGCTTGTTACAGAACTCACTATATTAACCAGGCTGGCTTCAAACTCACAGAAATATGCCTGCATCAGCCTTCTGAGTGCTGGGATTGAAGGCATTTGCCACCAGGCCCAGCTTGACTTTCAGGGTTTTTTGTTTGTTTGCTTTTTAATCTGTTCTGCCAGGAGTTCACAGTATTTCTTGATCTGTGGCTAAATTATTTTCCCCAACAGTTTTGGAAAACTCTTATATTTTCATGTGTTGCTCTCTATTCCTGTTTATAAATTTAAGTTTATGTTATATCCTAGACTAGTCTTGAACTCACAACAGCTCTTCTAATGCAATCTCTCTGGTGCTGGTATTAAAGGTATAAGCTCCCCCCCCCGTGTGTGTGTGTGTGTGTGTGTGTGTGTGTGTGTGTGTGTGTGTGTGTGTGTGTGTGTGTGTGTGTGTGTGTGTGTGTGTGTGTGTGTGTGTCTTTTGAGGCAGTGTCTTAGGCAGCCCAAGCTGGCCTTGAGTTTGCTGTGTACCTGAGGATGATGGCCTTAAACCCTCGATGCCCCTGCCTCTACTTCCCAAATCCTGCAATTACAGTCTTGGGTTTTGCTTTTGTCCTTTGGGGGGGGGGGCGGTCTTTAAGACCCTGTTTCAAATTCATACTCCTCAGTTGCAAATGGTAAACACCACTTCCTTGGGTTTTTTTTTTTCTTTTGCCGTCACGATGTATATTTGCATACATTTATGTCTTGCCTACATTTCTCAAGAAAACTGGGGACCAGATGTTCAAAGCATGAGACTATAGGGGACATTTTCTCTCTCACACTACTGAACCAGGAAATTTAATTTTCTGTGATACAGGCTAAACCATGGAATGTCCTCTATGGTCTGTGCCAGAGGAAGTATGTCCTTGGGGGTGGGATTTGAGAGCAGAGAAACTTTGCCTACTTCTGGTTTGTTCTCTCTGTGTTTGTAGTAAATATGTGAGGCTCACCTTCCTCCTTTAACGACAGGCCTGCTTCCTGCGGCCATGCTTCCCTGCCATGGGGAGCTCGTTTGTAAGCTCAAAGTAAAGTCTTTCTTTTCTAAGTTGCCTTGGTTACAGCATTTTATCGAAGCCACAGAAAAGTAAGTGATAAACTGGACTTCACTAATGGCTAGGTTCATCTAAATAGGAGCCACAGACAAACAGAGGCAGAAGTGGGAAGAGTCACTACCTTCTAGGCAGTCTTCTACAGGAGTCTCTCCTCCTGTGGGGTGCAGGTCCCTGCTGTGCCCAGGCATCTGCACTGTAGGAACTCCATCAAATTGGCCCTGCTAATGCCTGCGATATCACATTTATCCACAGGGATGGAGAGGTTGCTCAGTTTCCTCTTCATCCACAGAACCAGTTGTTTGTATTAAAAATCCCTTTGTTTATAAATCTTAGAATCTTTCCATTTCTAAATGGGGCCTGTTCTTATGCACTTACCATGGTGTGTGCTTTCTCACCATGATAGAGTTACAATATTGCCTGGTATGGAAAGGAAGTCTTAAAAAATGAACACACCTTTAATCCCAGCAGCTGGGAGGCAGAGGCAGGTGGATCTCTGTGAGTTTGAGACCAGCCTGCTCTACAGAGTTTCAGGACAGCCAGAGCTACACAGAGAAACCCTGTCTCAATTCCACCCCTCCCCCAAAGATAAACAAGGTATGAGCTCTCCCACTGCCCCTGTCTCTCTCCTTCAAGACAGGGTCTCATATAGCCCCAGCTGGCCTCTAACTTGCTTCATAGCCAGGGGTGACCTTGAACTTGTAATCTTCTTGCCTCCCTCTCTTGCCTTGGTTACAGCATGGGCATGTGTTTCACCATTCAGGTTAGGCAGGTACTCTCCCTACTGAGCCAACATCCCCAGCTCTGTGTTCATTTTGACTCGTTGGGATTAGACTAGATTGATTTAACTCCTACTGTAAACTTTGGAAGCTCAAGTCGGTGTTTGCCAAGGAAATAAGTACATTGGTGGTTAGGGGAAGGAAATGCCATTGTTAAAAGTCTAAGCTACACATGTAACACAATGGGATGCTTAAAAAAGAAAACCTTAAGAATAAAAAAAAAATAAGTTTGTTTCCTCTGAAATACTTCAAATCGTTACTTCTTCTATAAAAAATTCAGCCAATATATATTTAGAAAATAGATTATTTAATTATGCTTTAAAGAAACAAATTTAAGAGGTAAATATGGCTGGAACACAAAGGATAACATTCTTAGATAATTAATAGTTATATTAAAATTTTTATTTAACCTTTAAAATTAAAAATTTAAATTAATAGTAATTAATTAAAACTGTGAGGTGCCTATTTGTTATGATGATATATACAAAAATGATAAGGTGAGATGTGTATGGTAGCACACCCCTGTAATCACAGCACTTGGGAAGTGAAGACAGTTGTCTCCATAGTCCCTGATTTTTTTATTTGTTTTTTTGAGGCAAAGTCTCTCACTGAGTCCCATGAGTGACTCTAACCTACAGAATACCTAGCTGGAGAGATGGTCCAGGCAAGAAAGTTCACAAGGACCTGTATTCAATCCCCATGACTCACTAAAGCAAACAAACAAACAAACAAACAAACAAACAAACAAATAAAAATTTTTTAAAAGGCTGGGCTTGGTAGCATACTCATAATGACACCCCAGCACTGAATTCCTGAGGTTTGCTGACCAAACTGATCTGCTTGGAGAATTCCAGGCCAGTCTCAGACTCTATCTTTAATAATAATAATAATAATAAAGTATATAATACCTAAAAGGACATCACTAGAGATTGTCCTTTGTACTCCACACTCACACACAGGCAAACATACACATACACAGACACACAGACACACACACACTCACACACAGACACACACACACAGACACACACACAGACACACACACACACACGCACACAGACACACACATACTCACACACACACTCACACACAGACACACACACAGACACACACACTCACACACAGACACACACACAGACACACACAGACACACACTCACACACAGACACACACAGACACACACACACTCACACACAGACACACACACACAGACACACACACACACACACACACACACACACACAGACACACCACCCCCATCAACAAACACTTATGTGAACACACAACAGAGAGATAAAATGCTGGGAGGGGTGGAAAGAGAGGAGAAAGCCCAGGGATAAGGAAATTTCACTGATATTTATCTGGTACCTGATGTTCTATGCTGAAATCAGAATGAAGGTTTGAAATTTGGGTATTAGTGATACAACGCAGATCTTATTTCTGACTGCTTCCTCTGGTTCCCTGCTCATGCTAGCCTGGATTGACTGCCATTTCTGGAATAAACTAAACGTAAGTAACGGGAAAATGGTTAACACCAAATAACCAATCAAGCATTAGTAACAATGGGCCCCTCACTACCAAAAAAAGGTAGAAAATGAGCTGAATGAACATTTTGTTGTTATAATGGAATTAGAAGTATTGATGTGAACTTATAGACAATAGACATACGTACAGACAGACAGACAGACATCAAATAGGTACAGACAGACAGACACCAATATAACATGCGTTCTCTAATCCTGGCGTGGAATAGCGGATGTGGAATATCATCATCATCTTCCCCCCACCAAAAGAAACCATTCTGCACATATCCAGACATTGGTTCTAAATACCACCTTCTGCTAAGCGGAACTGGGACTTCATATAAAACTGTCTGCCTCCAGGCTTGCTGCAGGGAAGGAACAAGATAAGCCTGGAACATTTTACTGTGCTTGAAAGGAAGGAACTACTAAAAGCTGATGTGGGGTGGGGTGGGAAGGGAAGAAGTCTCTGTAGAAGTAGCGTTACAAGCCCAAGTATGGACCTCCAGCACCCACATAGCAGCCTTCCTATAATCCCAGTGCTGAGGAGTGGAGATGGGATCCCTAGAGTGAGCTGACTAGCTAAACCACCTGAACTTGTGGGCTCTGGATTCAGTGAGAGATTCTGTTTCACTGTTTAAAATGGACGTTGGTTGAAGAAGATACCTAAAGTAAACCTCTGGCATCTACACCCACAAATAGACTCCCGTGCCCACACACATGCAAACACAAGAACATCTCTCAAGTTCAGGATTAAATAAATCAAGGGACAACAAAGACCCTGGAGGATTTGGTGAAGCTTTACCAAAGTATTGCTTTACAAACTATTTAATGATAAAGGAAGAAACCATGAGCATCCAGCGGAGAGGTTTGTTTAACATCACCTCAGTCAACAATCAGAGTCACATGGAATAAATGAAAATTCTCTGATGCCAATAAGGGTAGATTGAGAATACAATACTCTACACATGCTCACTCGCACCTAGTCACGCAGGCACGCAGGCACGGAAGAAAGAAAAGGAGAGAAAATGGGTCAAATGAAAGAAAAAACCAACTTTAAACTGAGTGTGGTGTCACACGACTTTAATCCCAGCTCTTGGGAGACAGAGGTGGCACATCTCATTGTTGAATCTGAGCTCAGCTTGGTCTACAGAGTAAGCTCCATAATGGCCAAGACTGCATATACACAGAGAGACGTTGTATCAGAAAAACAAACAAACAAACAAACCCCAAGACAAACCAAAACAAACCTTAAAAAAAAAAAAAAAAAAAAAAAAACTGGAGCAAAGGCCACAAAGAGACAGTGTTTCTGGAGCATCAGGGCAGGGGGGCTTAGGGTCTGAGCTAGTGTCTGCAAAGAGCATACAGAAATGAAAAAGACGGGGAAAATAATTGCATTTAATTTGGTCTCAGAAAGTGCACGCTCAGCAGGCTTGGCCTGTGAGGCCGGAATCAGCTACCCCAAGGGAGTACTTAAGTTCTTATCTCATTAAGGAAGGGTCAGCTAGTCCTCTGGTCTTCTTATGTCTTCAGGTATATCATGTTTCTTCTACTTCCTGGCTTCAGGCTGCTTGTAAATGGGATTTTTTCCTTATCGAGAAGTCCCTATCTGGACAAAGGAAACACCTGCTGTCTATATCAAAAGAGTATTATCAACCACTGGACAAGCCATTTGTTACAAAGGACTATTGACACTCAGCTATGCTATTTATGCCGGAGCATGTCACCAGGAGCATGTCACCATGTTGGTATTTATGTCTTTAAAGGTGGGCACCAGGCTGTCTGCTGCAGAAGAATGTTTTCGGCTGGGAGCATGCCATTTCCACCAGAGGAAGCTGCAATAGATGTGCATCTGTCCCACACGGTGCACAGAGTAGCCATCTGCAAATGGCCCTTCCAGGCCTTTTTTCTTATCTACCACGCCCTGTCTTTAAAAAAAAAATTATTTTACTTACTTTATATATATGAATGTTTTGCCTGCCTGTATGTATATATATCAATTCCTAGTTAGGTACCTTGGATCAGAGTTACAGATGATTGTGAGTCACCCTGTCAATACTGGGAATCAAGCTCGTTACTGCGAGAGTAACACATGCCTAAAATGACTGAGCCATCTCTCCAGCTCCGAACCATCCTCCACACTGGGAATTTGGTTCCTAGAGTGAAGCTGGGACTTGGGAGGCTGAGGAAAGAGAATGGCTTCAAGTTCAAAGCATGCTTGGACTATATAGTAAACGCCAGGCTAGCCTGGGTCACAGGCTATTGAAACTCCGTAATAAAACTCGAAAATAAAGCAACCACCACAAGACAACAAACAGAGAAAACATAGGCTGCAAGTTGAATCACTGAGTGGAGGCATTTGCTGCTAAGTCTGACCTGAATTCAATCCCAAGGCCCCACACGGTAGGAGAGAACTGACCTCTGTGACCTCTATGTGTGTGCCATGTGCATCGGCTAGCACCGTTTAACAGATATAAAATGACAAGTTTCGCCTGTCCTGGAAAAGGCCTATCTCATTACCTGTATATCTCAAGACCCGAAGATTTTTCATGAAGCTAATATGAGGAACAGAGAGAACTGAACTCAGTGAACTCAGCCATGCTCTCGAGGGAGCGCTCAGGACAGCGGCTTTGGCTCACTTCCTTTTGCTTGCTGTGAGAACTGGCTGCTCCACACATGCCTGATAGCATCCTGGCCAGGAAGAAGCTCCTTCACTGTCTGCCCCCAGGTAAGGACATTCCTAGGCTTGTTCTCAGAGCCAGGTCAACAAAGAGAAAGGATGCTTGGGACTTGTCCAGAAAGAGATTAGTCTTTTAATATTTTTTAAATGCTTTTTTTCAAAGTAAGACCAGTGGCCCAAGGTTGTAACCCTGCTGCTCAGGAGGCTGTGGCAGGAGGGTGACAAGTTTGACCTATGTAGCAAGATCCTGTCTCAAAAACAAAGAACAAATAACCAACAACCCACAATTGAGATAGATGGTAACTAAATGTACATCAAATTGTGAAAATTTAAATGTTCAAATTAGCTCTTGGCAGTTCATTCATAATGGGGAGCCAAAGGGCTGGTGGAGGTTATTAGATAAAATGACAAAGCTTGGAATGTAGATACAAGTAATAGAATTAAAAAAAAAAGTTGTCAGGCTAGCAAAATGGCTCGGTGGGTAAAGGTGCTGGGTACACAGACCTAGCAACCTAGGTCTGTATATATTCTACACTGTGGGAGTATTTGAAACGCACAATAATGAAGTAAACAAATTGCAAACCCAGACTTGTTGGAATATATCTATAATACCAGCATCAAAGAGCTTGGAAGCAGGTTCATAGCTGGTCTGGACTACACCTTGACAATACCCTGCCTAAAAAAAACAAACAAACCAGAGCTACCTTCTCCCCTGCCCCCAGGAAAAAAATTAGAATGGGAGCTGCTATTGAGGAAAAGGTGCTGCAGAGTCAGAAGTCACAAGTACAAGAGCACTGGGGATGTAACTCAGTTGGTAGAGTGCTCAGCTGACATGATTGGAGCCCTGGGTATGACTCCCAGCATCACATGAAGCAGGCAGCTCATACCTGTAATACCAGCACTTGGAAGAGAAGGAAGAAAAAGAATCCAAAGTTCAAGGTCATCCTTGGCTATATGGTGAACTTAAGATAAACCGAGGCTGTAGAGAGGACTCTGTGTCAAAATAACTACACTCTATAAACAGATACTCTGTGAAGGTCACTGAGGGTCTATTCGTGGCTGTCTTCTGATAAGATGAGGAATTACAAAGATAATTTCATACGCTTCCATGATGGTTTATAAAGGGAAGATTTCACAGGGCATTTGTTCTATCAGTTATTCAGGAAGATATATGGAAGAATGGGGTGGATTGCCAGAGACCATCTGTCCTTTGATGGTTCCCACCTCCCCTTAAGTCGCAGTAAATTTGTGCAAGACGACACAAAGTATAATGTAGACAGAGTTGATTGTAGAGCAATGAAGCACTCTCAAGGCAAGACTGGACAAAGACCAAGGGGCATTGAAAAGGAAAACACTTCTTGCAAGAGTGTGGCTAATGGTCAGGGGTCTCATTGATGAGGATAGCACTCACTAAGAGTGGCCAATGGTCGGAGGGCCCGGTTCTTTCCTATTTCTAATGACGTTTAACGATTTCTATTTATTCTTTCCTTGGTCATTCTTGTCAAATGTCTGTTTTTTATTTGATTGGTGTTCTCAATGAGATAGTTTTGTTTTTCTTGATAAAGATTAATTTTTAAAGTTAGGTATGGTGTCACATACTTATTGGAACCAGTAGGATGGTACTGTAGAGGAGTGTGTGCGACGGCCGGGTGATCTAGATTCAATACCAAGATCTCACAAGGAGGCAGGAGGGAACCAGCCCCTGAAAGCTGTTGTCTGACTGTCACATGTGTGCTTTGACAGGTGTCTGCATCCGAGAGCACATAAACACTTAAACAAAAAAAATTCTAGGCTACATAATGGATGCTGTGTGTGTGTGTGTGTGTGTGTGTGTGTGTGTGTGTGTGTGTGTGTGTGTGATTAAAGATGGTGAGCAGCCGGCCCATACTGCCTTAGTTAGTTAGGCCTTAAGGCTGCCAGTTTACTATAAGGCACCTCTCTTTTTTTTTTTATTTGTTTGCTTGTTTGTTTGGTATAAAGTCTTGCTCTGTAGCCTAGGCTGGTCTGGGAGCTCACTTTGTAGCCAAAGTTGGCCTCAAACTGGTGGTCTCAACCTTTGAGTATTAGGATTTTAAGAGTGGGTAACTACAGCCAGGTTAGTTATATCTCTCTAAAATTATATTTTTATTGTTGTTTCTTGATGTATCAACTTTACAATCTGGTCATTATGTGGTATTGGTTATCAGAGTATGGGCCAGGTTCTTGGCATCTAATTCAAAGAATTGAAAATAAAGACTCACACAAATTTGCAAAAGAAGCAAGGGCTGGAGAAATGGCTCAGCAGTTGAAGGTACACTGCACTTATGAGGACTGTACTCTGAAGTTTCTCTGTCCCACCAGCCGGTCCCACAGCCATTTAGTTCCAAATAATCATACAAAGGTTCATATTAATTATAAACTGTTTGGCCATTGACTCAGGCATATAACTTGCTAACTCTTACTCTTAAACTAACTCATGATTCTTATCCATGTTTAGCAATGTGGCTTAGTACCTTTTCTTAGAGCAGCGTTCTCATCTTCCTCCGAGTCTGGTCGGCATCTCTTTCTGCTCTTCTGTTTCTCAGTCTTATTCTGGTTACTCCACCTCTACTTCCTGTCTAGCTTCTGGCCAATCAGCATTTTATTAAACTAATTTTTACAGTGACAAATACTTACAGTGTACAAGACCATAGTCCCACGGCAGAGGACTAGAGTTCAGTTCCCAACATCCACCATGAGAGGCTCACAACCACCTGTAACTCCAGCCCCAGGGTGGGCCCCTGCACTCACCCGTAAGTACCCATATTGAGATATACATAAAAGAAGTAAATCACTTTATCCAGAGGAAGCAGTAGTGTGGGTTACAGAGGAGTATATCCTCAGGTCACACAAGTGACAGTAGAGCTCCATTAGTGTTTGAAACTTCCTTTTATGGTGGGCAGAAGGAAGGACTGGTTACTAGGGTATTCTTTAAATGGCTGTCTATTTTGATCATAGTTAGATCATGCATTCATTTGCTTCTCACATTCTTTCCCATAATGCATCTGATTTTAATCTTACACATGCCCAAGTATGCATAGGCAAAAGCTGGTTAATAGGGGGATTCACCCTGAAAGGTTACTAGGGAGGATCTTTTTGCCTTACACTGCATACACACACACACACACACACACACACACACACACACACACACACACACACACGCTCAAAACCAGTTTGGACTTTCTGTTCTTCTTACTCAGACATATTAGGAATATGACACTATCCAAATTCTATTGTTTTTTGGTGCGAGGAAACTTATACTATTGTTTAGAGATGAGAGTATGTCTCGCCTGCTGTAGGTTGGTAGCTCCCTCAAGGGGTTTGTGAATTTGTGAATTTTCTGGGTGCGTTGCTTGGAGGGTGGTGTGTGTACACAGATGAAGAACTACCCTGTCAAGTGTGTTATTATATAAGAGATGGAGGTGCAAAACGTAAACCAAATGGAGCCAAGCTAAAATATCTTCTATGCTTTCCTGCTTCGGCTGGAAATTGGAATAGGTTGAAATTGACTTTTGTAACTCCTTTTCTTCTATTCTCATATAATTTAAAATAATCATCAATATAAGGCTGGGGTGCAGTTCAATGGACAGAGTGCTTGACAGGCATTCACCAGGCACCAGGTTTCATCTCAAACATTGTATAAACTGGGCATACTTGTGGACGCCTAGTTCATCCATACCATAGCACGTTCAAACAGGGCTATATGAGACCCTGTTTCATATTTTAAAAATATGTATGTAGTTTATATATTTATATATTGTAATATTCATGTGAATGTTTGTTGTTGATTCAGAAAGTTCACGATATGAATGATGTAATTTTCCTAAAACTTTTTCCTATGTTAATAATTGGACTGTCAACATTTTCTTTTTCTCTTCAGGTACTCCAACAGATCAACTCAACATCTAACAATAATCTTTTCAAAGGCTGGCTCATAATCAATGTGTCTGTGGCAGGCTGATTTCCAGGCATCATCCTGATTGAGCAATGATTTCCATTTTTATCTTCCTGTAAATCTTCGTCTCAAAGCCACACTCTCTGCAGCAGCCTTTGATATCGTAGCAAAACACTTCGTAGGTATTTTACAAATAGCAGGAACTTGTTGCTCACAGCATGGAAGGCTGAAACTTTCTAACTGTAGATGAAACATTGATGGAAGCTTGATTTCTGTTTCATAGCCAATGCCTCCTCGGCAACATGTTCTTTTGTAAGAGCCCTGATGATCAAATCATCTCTTAAAGATCAGCTTCACTCTTAATATTATTGCATTGGGGATTAGGTTACAATGTTTGAGTTTCAAGGGGACATAGTATTCAAACCGTAACACTCACCAGTGCTTCTCTGGGCAGGGCTTCTTTCTCCCAGGTCTGGTAACAGCTGTTAAGATAGGAAGTTTCTTCTTTGTTCAATCATGAAAGGACTCTTCTGGAGCCCCCACATATCTCGTGTGTGTGTGTGTGTGTGTGTGTGTGTGTGTGTGTGTGTGTGTGTGTGTGTGTTCTCAACAGTGCAGAGAACGTACTCCAGTATTAGACCTCCATACCACTGCAAGTGTGGGTCATCACTAGACTGAGCTCCAGGAACCCTCCAAATACGGATTGTCGAGTTGACTACAGCCTCTGCCAATCAAGAAGCTGCTTCCACATGGTTATTACCACTCCGCTCTATCAGAAGTCCTGCTCAGTCAGGAGGACGCCCGAGAAACAGCCTCCTACAGTCACAGCTGTGGTTGTGGGACTCATCTCTTCCAAGGGTTCCACCCTTTCTGAATTCAATCCCAGGTCATACACTTTCAAATGCATCTTCTTGGGTGAATTGAAATAAACGGATTCTGGAAATGTTGCCTTGAGAGATTTAGGGATGATTGATTTCCATGTCCCTTTTATGTTACAGGGAGACATTCCTGGACAAGTTGAACTGGGCCTGTGCACAGCACGTCACAGTATGTGCACAGCTCTGCTGTTACTCTGTATTTGCTTGCTCCTTTTTCTTCATACTTAATCCTCCACCTCTCCACAAAGCACAGCCCCTCCCTGCTGTGATGGTTTTGTACAGATGGAAATATCTTCACAGCCTTCCCAGAGGAAGAGCTCCCAAGAGCTTGGGTTACTACTTCCATTTTTGAATAACATTCTTTCCTCCTCAAGTCCAGTCATAACCCTTCTACTTAATACTCCATGACTAGTGGATCAAATCAGTCCATTGCCTCAGATACACACCGTATTAAACAGAAGGGGGAAGACATTTTTTTTAAATGACCTTTATTATCTAAAACAAACAAGAGCAGGTTTTGTGAGTGAGTCACTGAGAGTACTACTTTGCTCTCTAGGGTCAGGGATTCTGGCAATGGCAGAAATCATGTCAAGTCCCCCGGTTTAGTGATAACTCCACCTCACACAGTTGTTCCACTATCTTGTACGGTCAGCCTATGTCAGGGGAAGAAATAGGTGGGGAGGTAATCAGATCTTAATATCACTTCATTGTTCTTTTGAATAAAATGAATTATCTGCAGTGTGTGTGTGTCAAGGTGGAGAGTATGACATCCAGCGAAGCCGGAGATAGGATTGTTGCCAGGAATGTGCTAAATCGTAAAGAGAAATCTAGTTATTCTGACCATGACTTACCTTTTTTTTTTTTTTTTTTTTTTTTAACCTCAGTAGAAAATGTTCCTTGTTAGCTTCACGAGCAGGAGTGCTTTCTGAGTCTAAGTGCTAGGTCGGTCATTCAGCACAGAGCATCAATGGCCAGAGTTCAATCTATTCTTTATTGATTATACAGTGGTAGAGGGTTTTTAGCTATTCATAAAATAAAAACATTATTTTTCATCTGCCCCTTCTTGCGGTTTGGCCTCACAACTAAGTGATAGCAAATGACCTATGAGCGGCGAGCATTTTCAGTTCGTACCCTTACAGGAAAGTAACTGGTTTTCCCTTCCCTTTTCTGATTATGGTTGGTTAAAATAGGGACCCGGGGGTGAGAGCTAGAGCACCTTGAACTACAATTGAAATCCAGAAAAGTAAGCTGCACAATGGAATTTTGAAAATAAGGAAAAGGCCCTGCTCCTTGTTGCTCAAAAAAGCCATAGTATCCTGGATTTCCTACTGGATTCTATTCATTCATGCATTCATGCATTCATTCATTCATTGATTCGTGTTGAAGGAAGGTCTTGAGCATCCTAGGCTAGTCTGAAACTTGCAATGAAACCAAAGCTGACATTAAACTCTGGCTGCCACCACTCTAGTGCTATTACGGACATGTGCCATGCCCCTCGCCTACTGGTAGTTTAATAGGAAAGAATTACACTTTATCCCTGTTTCCTCTGTGTTGCTCAAGCCACCAAGTTTCAGCCTAAACTGTGACCTAACTGGGACAGGTACCTAGCAGCAACATGCGTTAGACAGTTCTGAGAAGGAGACATCCGTTTAGTGGCCTCATATATAATCTCCATTGTTATTGTTCTAGCTAACTTCTACTTGATCTCAGGAGACATCCATTAGTATTTTGAGGAAGGAGTCTGACTATCTGGAAGCCAAGAACAGACATGCTCAGTTGATTTTTAAAGCTCTCTTGCTGATGGAGTAGAGAGTGGGATGATCTGTTTTCCACTCCCATGTTATATCTATTTGCTTATCTATCTATCTATCTATCTATCTATCTATCTATCTATCTATCTATCTATCTATCTATCATCTATCTATCTATCTACCTACCTACCTACCTACCTATCTATATATTTACCTACCTACCTACCTATCTATCTTGCATGATACAGCACATGTTTGCAGGTCAGCTTCTGGCCCCCATGATCAAACTCAGGTCATCTGATTTGTGGCTAGTCTTACCTGCTGAACCACCTTACCAGCCCTTGGTGGGAACATAAATACCCTCTTATTCTGAATCTAGTCTGAGAAGTTAGTATACTAACTAATAGCTTGCCCAAACCTAATCGCTAATTGGTTGCTAATGTTCAGAGTGTATTTCCTCAGGCTCCTGACCATTCAGCCAAGCCACTGGATCATATCCATGGGTTACCGATGTTAGCCTTGGGCTACCAGTGGATCCCAAGAAAACAGGTCTATACAACCATAAAAGTTCTCCCAAGCAAAAAGGGGGACTATTTTCCAGGGCTACTTTTGGATACATCCAGTGCCACAGCAATGCTAGTATCTATTCCAACACTGTAAATTGGTTAGGGATTTTCATCCTTACTGTAGGGACTTTGGGTTTCATGAAGTTATATGTATGTGGGGTGAGAGAGGGAAAACAGGGTGAGGTTAGGGAGAGGGCCACTGGCCTGTGCTCAAGGACCAACTTCAGACCCAGGTCTCAATCACTACCTCCCTCAGTGATGGAATGCTGTGTTGCTGGCTGCTCCCACCTCTAGGGCACTATCTTGGAAGAAGAAGGAAAAACCCCACCCAGTTTGTGATGAGTAACTTGGCTAACTAATCTTTTCATGTCCATAGTCAATCTTTATCAGGATTCAATATCAAGAGCTACTTATCAAAAAGAGAATAGGTATTTGTTGAAGAGAGAATGTCTTTGTGATAAAGACTGGATTTTTGATAGGATCTGTTGGTTTAGGCCTGCACCCGCTATGAGGCATTCTAAATTAGCCACACAGATACCAACCATCTTGGTGTGCTCTGGGTCCCAAGGACCAAGGAGCCACTGACAGCTTTCTCTCATTGGAGCGTTTAACATCAGTGGCTTTATAGGTTGCTCGGTAAAAGGTAGGGGCTATACACCCCATTTTGAGACATATTAACTACCAAATATGTACTGTCTTCTCAAAGCAGTTTTCAGGAACATCAAAATAATTTTCCTTTTGTAGGAAATATCTCAGTCATTGGAGTCCAGAAACCTTCTGACACAGTAGGACCATGCAAATTGATGGGAGTGAGGTATCCTGTGTCTTTATGGAAAGCAGCTAGTCACCAAGATAGGAACATTATACTCATCTCTTTATTAGAGAGAAATAAACTGGTTCTGATGGTCTTAGCTGGTTACCATAGAAAACATGTATCTATCAAACACACGGGTGCTTGTGAATTGACTTGACTCAGTAAAGACATGGGAGCTTTGCATTATACCCACAATCCCAGCTGAGGCAGGAGAATTTTGAGTTTTGAGACTAGTCTAGATAGCAAGAACCTGTCTCAAACAAAAGAGGGAAACAGACACACACACAGAGAGAGAGAGAGAGAGAGAGAGAGAGAGAGAGAGAGAGAGAGAGAGAGAGAGAGAGACAGAGAGACAGAGAGACAGAGAGAGAGACAGAGAGAGAGACAGAGAGAGAGAGACAGAGAAGGAGAGAGAGACATACAACACAGGGAGAATTGGTGACTGATATAATGTCAAGATCTATTTATCTGCAGCACAAGTCAATCTCAAATTCAATACAGATATGACAAGAATGTCTCCCTTTGTCAGCACGTGTTCCTCAGTCAGCTGCTAGCACCAATTGCTTTCAAAACTTTTTATTTTAAAGTGTGTGTGTGTGTGTGTGTGTGTGTGTGTGTGTGTGTGTGTGTGTGTGTGTGTGAATGCCAGATGCAAGTACCCACAGAAGTGTTGGATCTCCCTGGAACTAGAGTTACTGGCAGTTGTGAGCTGCCTGAAGTGGGTGCTGGAACAGCAGCTCCAGTCAGGAGTGTACATGCTCTCAACCACTGAGCCATTTCTCTGGCCCTCAAGTCACATTTTCTCTTTTTAAACAAAGCTTAGTTGCAATTCTTTATGAAGGGATTTTTAACATAGACTTAATCATGGAGGTTAGGGCAGAAAGGGACATTGAGGGGACTCAGTCACGCGTGGTTGTGGACTACTCCTGGGCCCAGCACCAGCAATCACTCCTTTTATGTACTTTGACGGCGTGTGGTCTTCAACTCCTATTAAGTGTCTCTACTTCTGCTCCCATTTTACAGATTGAAGAAGCCCTGATTAAAGCCTGGCTTTAAGTAACTAAGAAGCTTGCCCAAGTCACAGTCAGTGATTGAATGTCAGTGGCTTAGATCTGGGCCAACTCTCTTCATCACCTCCTGTGATTAAAATAGGAAGCCGAAAACCATGCTTTTCCTCACACAGCCTGCATGGAGGGAAGGGAAGGTGTAGAAACTGTTAGAAATTATTTATTGAGGAAAGAGTCAGTCCAATCCCTGGATGTTTTTGTAAAGCAAATAGTTCCAGTAACTTCCCTAAGCTTCATTCAGATGGGACCTGGTCCTCGGGCCATGCTAGGCCAGCTGCAAGTGTCTCTAGTCATCAAACAAAACGAAGCTTCTTTTATTTAACTCTTTAAAATTTTCTTCTAGTATTTCCCTTGGCTGTTTATGAAACTGTGCTATTCTCTGCTTCCCCTTTGATTTACTGTCTGCCTCCTAAAATAAGGAATTCCTTAAAGGGAGCGATCCTAGAATTTCTTTTCCTTTTTATCTTTGGCAAGAACATCCAGTGGAGGATTGCTCACCATCAATACAGCAAATTATTCTATTCAAAAGAAATAGCACCAATTATTCAAGCTTAGTATTTATGAATACATTATCTCTAAGGGGAGAAAATTGTTTTAGAGCCTTTGATCGAATAAGTGCCAACACACTATTCTTCTAAGAGTTAAACATTATTTTCCTTATTTCACAATCAACGGCCTCACTGGCAAAAGGTCAAGCAACTTAGCAAAAGTTATAAAGTTAGTCACTGGTGGAAAAACCCAACAATCTAGGAGTACCTTTTCTTATTACAGGACAGTTCTTTATAAGTTGAATTACTTTACAGATATTTCAAAATATAAAAACTATATTTGAAGCCCACAAAGGCAAATCTGAATACAAAACAATCCCTTAACTTACTTTCTATGAGTTATCTTGAAAATGAGCCTGAAGAGCGGCCAGAGCCTTCTTTCTGCGCTGTCTTTGTTTTCTACGAATTTATTTCAGTAAATAAGGGCCGCACCCTCCCAGGAGAGCTTCAGGGCGGAGGTGAGATAAGCCGCACACCACTTAACTTGTTTTGGCCTCCTGTTTTGGCCTCGGTAAGGAAACGTGACAGCTCCAGATGTTTCCCCGGTCTGAGCACAGCAGATCCAGTGGGCAGGAGAAAACGGGCCAAGGCTCAAAGCTGGGGCCTCTTAGCCAATAACAAGATCTTTGCTTCCGCTGACAAGGGGTTCTTTTTAAAGAAGGAATCTTGTTACTACTCAGTTACAGAATAGTCTTTGCAAATGATGTTTCGGAAACTTGAATCTCAATCTCTCTCTCTCGTACATTGGAGTTATGCTTGTATGAGAATGTACATCCCCTGGAACTGTAGTAACAGACAGTTGTGAACTGCCATGTGGGTGCTCGGAATTGAACCCCGGGATCTTTGGAATAGTGCGGAGTTCTTAACTGCTGAGCCATCTCTCTAGCCCCAAGGGAACTTTGAATTTCTAAGTGTGGAAATGGTCTCCCTCCTGTCTGCCCCAGAGACTGTCCCTTTGACCTTGTTAATGGCATCACCATCCTTGGGACTGACTGACTGAGTGGAAAGCCTCAAGCTCATTGCAGAAGTCCCCCTCCCTCATCTTCCTGGGTCCCATTCTACCTCCTCAGTAGAGAGACACTCAGTGCATCTGGTCCTCTCCCGTGTAATGGACTTGTCTTCACCTCTACGTCTCTCTGCTCTCATCCAGATGAAGACAGTCCCCTAGGCGCCTTTACTTCTCCACTCTCTATTTCGGACCATTTTCCTCATCGGTTTAACACAGTTACTTATTCACCTAAAAACAACCTGTGGCATATTTTCATCTGCAGATCAGAATCTCCCCTCCTGGTTTGTTATAACCCCCCTTTGATGTTGCTGTTTATACTCTTCATTTTGTTTTATTTTTTTGGGACAGGTAGCCTTGGCTGGTCTAGCACTCAATATGCAGACCAGGTTGGCCTTGAACTCACAGAGATCTTTCTGGCTCTGCTGGGACTAGAGGTGTACGCCACTACCTCTGGATGTTTTGCTTTTATTAGCAGATGTTGATTATGTGTACTAATGAATTTCATTATGACATTTTCATACATGTACATAATGTGTTTCCACCATATTCACCCCCATCACCCTCTGTGTCTCCTTCCACATCCGCTAATTTCTTTTTCTTTCTTCCTAGCCCCTTCCACATTCATTTTTTTCTCTCCATTGGAATTGCTCATGGGAGCATGGGTGAGAGAGGCTCACAGGTATTTTGCCATTAGCTACAGCACTGAAGAAGGTCTCTCCCTTCCCTAAGAACCATTGCCTACAGATCCTCATGGAGGGGTGGAGTCTCATGAATCTCTCTTGATACCATTAAACATCCTCAGAGAAAGAAGGATTTTGTTGTCGTTTTCCATAGACAAACTTTATTTATTCCTAGAGGTTTCTTTTTTCTTTTTGAGACAGAGTCTCAGGTAGCCCAGGCTGACCATGAACTCGCTGTGTAGTGAGGTAATGGCTTGAATTCCCTGTCCTCTTGCGGGGGGATTACCAGGGTGTGTCACCACATCCTAGGCTTTGTAAGTGCTAGACAAATGCTTCATCACCCACACAGCATCTGCACCATGGCTCTGAAGGCAGGATCAGACTTAGAAGGCAATCTGTTTCTTCGAGGCTTTTCTTTTTTTTTTAAAAAAAAAAAAACAGGTCTCACAATGGAGCCTTGGCTAGCCTAGAACCTGGTATGTAGACCAGTCTGTCCTCAGACTTACAGAATCCACCTGCCTCTACTTCCTGAGTGCTCGAACTAAAGACATGTGCCACCGCAACCAGCCCAGGAATTGGTTTTGAAACAGGATTGCTAGTAGCTAGATCTCGAACTGTAGCACTGGATGGCTTCAGACTTGTGCCTCAGCCTCCCAAGCACCCAGTTTGCAATCTTATTTTCTTCTACTTCCCTGAAAATTCTCTCCCATCACTGCTAATTTCTTCTTGCCATTCCCCAGACATCTGCAATCTCTTCACTTTTTTTCTTTTCTAGTGTCTTTTCCTGTGAGGGTCATCTAGAGCAGTGGTCCTCAACCTTCCTAGTGCTGAGACCCTTTAGTACAGCCCCTCATGTTGTGGGGACTCCCAACCATAACATTATTCTTACTGCTACTTCATGACTATAATTTTGCAACTGCTATGAATCATAATGTAAGCGTCTATGTTTTCTAATAGTCTTAGGCATCCCCTGTGAAAGGATTGTTCAACCTTCAAAGCGATTGCAACCCACAGGTTGAGAACCATGGCTCTGGTGTCTTGCCTCTGTCTTCTTCAAATTCCAGCACAAATGTGATTGCTTGGTGAAGGGAATCTCCGTCTAACTAACACCCTCAGGGTTTAAATGAAAAATATCCCTCTATCCTGCCTGGTTTTATGTCAACTTGACAGAAGCTGGAGTCATGTGAAAGGAGGGAACCTCCATAGAGAAAATGCCTCATTTCAATCTGGCTAAAGCATTTCCTAATTAGTAGCTGACTGGGAGGGTCCACCCGTCCTTGGGATGGTGGTTCTGGGTTCTATAAGAGACCAGGCTGAGCAAGCCAGAAAGTAACACTACTTGGGTATCTACATCAGCTCCCACCTCCCGGTTCCTGCCCTGCTTGAGTTCCTGTGCTGACTTCCTCTGACGATGAACTGTGGTGTAGAAGCCTAAGTCTAATAAATCCTTTCCTCCCAAAGTTTCTTTGGTCATGGTGTCCATTGCAGAAATAGAGACTCTAAGATATCCTCGTAGGCTCAGGTATTTGAACACTCTGTTTCATGCTAGTAGAGCTGTTTGGGAAGGGTTAGGTGGTTCAGCCTTGTTGGAGGGGGAAGACCATCACTTGGGGTGAGCTTAGATCACACGGCCTTTTCCTACTTCCAGATTGCTCTCTCTGCTGAGTAGTTGAGTGTCTGAGCTCTCAGCTTCCTAATCCTGATGTTATGCTGCTTTTCTTTGGCTGCCTTCCTTCCTTACCATAGTGAGCCCTTACCCCTCTGGATCCACAAACCCAAATAAACTCTTCTGTAAGTTGCCTTGGTCTTGGTATTTTAGCACAGCAACAGAAAAGCAACTGATTCTCTCTCTCTCTCTCTCTCTCTCTCTCTCTCTCTCTCTCTCTCTCTCTCTCTCTCTCTCTCTCTCTCTCTCTCCCTCCCCCCCTCTCTCTTTCCCTCTCTCTTCCTCTCAAGCTGTCCCCAAACTCAAGATCCTTCCCCAGACTCCTGAACACAGACTTATATACTGAGTTGTTTCTTGGTGCCCATGTTTACCAGTCAGATGAGGCCATGTGACTTCTGGTGAAATAGCTGATCTCAAATCCCTTGACTCAGTACATGATCCAACTCTGTTTTTTGTCGGCAGTCAGGAATGACTTGTGATGAAATGGTCCTGAACAAACCACATTTCTGGGATGACTTTGAAAATTTCTTTGAACTTGCCCAAGACAAACTTGTGTTGCTTAAGTCCCTTTGGGGTTTATTCGCTACTGTGGTATGTATGACCTTAATGAGACCTAACTCCACTTATTACATATCTTTCTGTAGCCTCTCGTCATATTGAATTCTAATGTCTCCCTTGTGGTGAGACTTGAAGTTCAGAGACCGTCTTGATTGAACTTGTTGAATATTGAGCTTAGGCTTAATCACCAGCTCTTCTCCTTTTGGTCTTTTTTACTTCCGTTGCTGTTACCCATTAGCCAGCCAACTAACCAGAATCTAGAAATACTTTTCTTACTGTTCTCTTACTTAAGCCAAGAAGTACCTAGACAGTACTTCTACCTCCCAAGTCTATCCTGAGTTTGTCATGCTTCTTACATTTGGATTCTCTTTCCTCAAAAAAAATTTTTTTTTTGAGGCAGGAGAGATAGTTCAGCCATTATGAACACTCATTGCTTTTGCAAAAGACCTGGGTTCAAATTCTAACATCCATGTGGCAGGTCATACCTGTCTGTAACTTTAGCTCCAAGGGAATCTGACACCCTCTTCTCATCTCTATGTGGTACACAGAAACATGAAAGCAAAAACCTATGCACATGCAATAAAAATAAATAATCTTTAAAAAAAATTGTGCAGTACTGAGTATTTGGGCCTGTTTTAGGCAGCCACTGAGCTCCAACCCAGCCCTCTTTAATAATATATTTTAACATATAATTTAAAAATATATACTTATTTATTTTTATGTATGTAAGGACACACAAGTGCCATGGTGCTTGTGTGGGGTCAGAAGGCAGCTTTGAGGGACAGATCCCTTCTTTCCCCTTGTGGGCTCTGGAGACTGGACTTAGGTTGTAAGGCTTGGTTACATGTTCCTTTACCTGCTGAGCCCTTTTAAAAATTGTTTGTGTGTATGTGGTGGGGAGACACCAGAGGCCGAAATCAGATATTTCTGCTATTGCTCTCTGCTTTATTTTTTGAGGCAGAATCTTTCTCTGAGCCCAGAGTCCAGTGGCTGGGTAGACAAACTGTCCAGCTAGCTCTGGAGATTGACTTGTCTCTACCCTGCACTAGGGTTTGAGCTACGTATCACCATGGCTGGCTTTTGACATGGGTGCTGAGGATCTGGACTCAGGCTCTCATGTTGTATGACAATTTTTTTTTCCTGGAGAGATACAACACACACATTTACTCACCTCAGATAGGGATCCCACAACAGATCAAAGTATAAATACCACTGAAGTCTAGCTTGATAAACCAATGAGCTTTATTGGGGTCACTTACAGGAGCAGAAATGACTATATCACCAAATCTCACCATAGCATGAGTGAAAACTCACAAAGCTGGGAACCTGGGGCACATGGCACAGCCTCCAGGGAGCTCAGCAGGCTGGAGAGTGTCCTTCTTGGGTGCCTAAGTTGGTCTAAACATCTTCCAGGCAGCTCTGCTGTTTTTTGCTTCTTCCAAGCACCTGTCTGGTCTCAGAGTCTTCTTTGCCCCTTAGTTCTCTCTTCAGGGGGGGACTCTTAGCTTTTATTGTTTTCTCAGGCAGAGGAGCCTAGTGAATCTGGTCAGTTTCAGGGACTTCCTAAAGCTATTTGAGTTGTTTAACCATCTTGCTTAAGGAGCTTCCTGCAGGTTGCAAAGTTCCAATCTCTGAGGAAACAGACATCTCATTAGTAGAGCAAGCACCTCACTCGGTCAGCCATCTCCTCAGCCCAGCCCATTTTATCAATTCTATTTTGAAATGGGACTTGCCACCTTCCTGCCTCAGTCTCTTGGATGTTGGTATTATAAGCATGTGCCACTCTTCCTAGCTAGACATTTAATTTTCTTGATTGAATCGTAACTATGAGTGAACTTTGGGAAGCCCTTGACTTCACTGGAATTGTCAACGCCATTGACCTCCTGAGCATGTCTTAAGAGGAAGACTTGCTTGAGCAGGCCTCCCAGGGCAGTGGGAAACGTTGTGTCTTTGAAGCCTGCAATGGGTTTCTATCACACAGGTGAGGCTGACTGAGAGGCAGTGACCATGTCTTCAGAGGGAAGTTTCAGAGTTATGAAACGATCAGGTACAACTAAAACACATTGAACTGTTGCTTGAGGAAAAAAAAAACAAAACTGTTTACTGTTTGCCCGTTCCTCCCCCCCCCCCCCATAGGGCTTCTCTGTATTCCTGGCTGTCCTGAAACTTACTTTGTACCCCAGGCTGGCCTTGAACTCACAGATATCCACCTACCTCTGCCTCCTGTGTACTGGGATTAAAGGCATGCACCACCACCTCTGACAGAAAAACCTCTTCTTAAAATTACTAAAATCCAAGACTTCAGAGCTGAGACATACCTTCAAGCTGTAGGCACACGTGATTTTGGTATTTTGAGATTTACTGAGCTACTAAAGAGCTACTTTTATTAGTATTGTATTTGTTTATTTACTAAGTTATTAAAGAGTACATATATAAAGTACATGGGTATATACACACATATGTACCAATAAAAGTACATGTGTACACACACACACTATTTTTTTGAGACAGAGTCTCCTTATGTAACCTCATGAACCTGCTTTCTCAGCCTCCCAAGTAAGCCACAACACTGTCTTATTGGAATATGTCTCAGGATTATGACTATTAGGCTGTGACACACTTTATCATTTTGAGATGAGTTACTTTTACTTTTATGACTCACAACAGATTAAGAAAAAAAATTAAACTTTAACACACACATAGTCACAAATTCTGAGATGTAGCAGGTTCATTTTGTGTCTCTGTAAAGCTGAACAGTATTATTATTATTATTTAGTTTAAACAATTATATTAGTCTCTTTAGGCTGCTATAACAAAACTGTAGACTAGGTAACTTAAATCACAGATATCTTTTCATAGCTCTAAGCCTCCTTTACCCACTTAACAAACAACTGAGCCAACCCAATCAAAATAAAACAAAACAAACAAACAAAAACACCCTAAAACAAAACAAAGTAAATACCAGACAGTACCACACAATTCCATAGGTTAGAAGTTAAGACCTAAACACTGGGCCATTTGGCCCTGGTGAGCATCCTCTTCTGCTTCTTCACATAGCAGACACAGAGGAAGCCAGATCTTTGGTGCATCTTCTTATAGAAACATTAATCCCACCAGCTCACTCCCGTGCTCTGAGTTAATTACTGTTCCCATACCCTGTCTCCAAGTACTACAATGAGAGCTGACTGTCTAACATATGCAGGAGGACAGGGCCACAAAAATCCAGTCAGTCATTAGCAGTAATGTAGAGGTTTGGTTTTTGTCGCTCATTTTGATTTATTGAAGCACTTCTAGCTTTTAAATTGTTGTTGGTGCTGATGATGGTGATGTTGGTGATGATAATGATAATGGTGGTGATGATGGTAATGATGATGAAGGTGGTGATGATGCTGATGGTGGTGATGATGATGGTGATGATGGTGATGATGCTGATAATGATGGTAATGGTGGTGATGATGATGATGGTGATGTGGGTAGTGATAGTGATGATGATGGTAATGATGAAGGTGATGGTGGTGATGATGGTGATGTGGGTAGTAATGATGATGATGGTCATGGGGTACACATACATAAGCATTTTACCTGTAGAGGTCAGAGGACAACTTTGTGCAGTTGGTTCTTTTCTTCTACCTTCCCATGGACTCCAGGATTGAACTCAGATCATTAGGCTTGTGCTTTTACCTTCTGAGCCATCTTGCCAGTCCCAACTTCTGGCTTAGATGTTTAAAAAAATTCTTTGATGATTTCATACATGTATATGTTGCTTTGGTCATTTTCATCCCCCATTACCCCTTCTACCCCATTCCTACTTGAACGCCTTCTTCCCAGCAAGTCCCCTCTTCTGCTTTTTATTTTTTGTTTGTTGTTTTTTTTGTATGTGACCCACTGAGTTTAATGACTATTGCTTGCATAAGTGTGGATAGGGGTTATTTGCTGGAGCGTGGGCAATTTACCAGTGGCTGCACCCTGGAAAATACAACTTCCTTTCCCCCTAGCAACCATTAACTGCTGAACCCTTCTCCCATCCATCCATGTGGCTTTTATGAGTTGCCAGGGTGTCAATTCCCAGAGAGCGAGAGGCATATATTCCCATTTCATCAAACCTTGCACTGGTTTCAGTTCTTAAACTTCAGCCATTTACTTTGACCTTGCTACATGTTCACGAGGATTCATCTGGAGGTGTTCACTTCCTTTTCTCCTTCAGGTTTCAAACTCTACAAAATTCCTTTTGCCCACTGGCCCTGAGTGCTCATGTTGTAATCCTGCTTTATCTGTTGCACCATTAACTTCAGTAAAATTTCGTAGATGCCACAGAGGAACTTGCTCTTCCACTGTCTATACAGAGCTAGTGATCAATGCCTCCCTAAGGGACACATGTTCTGGGGACACTGTCTCTGGGGAAACTGGTCCTTTCCTCTTTGTGTGGAACCAACAGTATGTAATCCTGGTCTGTACAGGGTATTTATAAAGTCCTTGAGTGTACAGCATTAAAGTTTAACTTTTAACTTCAATCATCCAGGTCACGGCCACAAGAGGAATAATATATGTACATAATTTAAGGTAAATTAAATCCTACTTCTCCCCCAGCTGTTCTCATCTGTACGGGCATTTCTTTTTTTCCAGGACACAAACTAAGTTTATAAGTGTCTTTTAGGTAATAACATTTATCAATATCATTATAGATAGATTATTTCTATCATGCCTAAAAATATATATTTAGATGTTAGAAAAAGTGAAAGAAACTGTATGATCTTATTGATGTGCAAAATACCCATCCAGAGAAATGAGTCAACATCTCTGACAGAACTATGAGGTCTATGTAAAGGTTCATCTGTGTCTGTAGCATGACTGTGTGTGGAGACTGATGCTTGACCCCGACACCTCAGTGTCGGTGAGGAGCGGTGCTCCATTACCGACTAAGACTCTGCAGGTAAGCTGTCTGTGGCACAGTGTCAGCTCTGCCCCTTACTGGCTTTGCAATCTTCTACGCCACTGCTTTCCCATCTATTAGATGAGATAATAGTAAAAGGAACACATTCCACTGTTGATAGAGAGGCCAAATGAGGTCATATCATACCGAGCACTAAAAATGTAGAAACCCTGGGGACTCGTGTCAGATATCCTGAGTTTGAATCCAAGCTCAATCACCTTGGACAGTTTTCCTTTATATCATATCCTTTAGTTTCTTCATCTGAAACAGGACTAGTCAGAAGGGAGGACCCACTGAAACAATAGAGCAAAGTGCTTAGAAGAGTCTTAATTCACAATAAGAATGGAGAAAGCCAAGGGTGGGTATATGCCTCCTGAACACTAAATGAAATGTGATATAACAAATATGGTGTTAAGTGCAAGATGCCATTACTGTGTTTCACCAGCTCGGAGGATAACTTAGGGTCGCGTATATTTAGTAGTAATGTGACTCCCAACATCTATCTTGCTGATCATGAGAATGCCTTTCTTTGGGTCTCTCTGTCACAGTAAGCCCAGAAGTCTAGGAGTTATCAATGACCTCAGAGGCCAACTCTGGTGACTGCTGTCAGGAGGCCGTTGCTGCTCCTGTGGTAGATGCTTGTGTGGTGTTTGGGGCTGGGTCATCCCTTCCTTTCTAGTTTGTTCAAACCAGAGTTCCCTTCCACCCTTCCACAGTCCAAGTCAGAAGATAAAAATGTAGCCACCCTTTTCTTTTAGGCCACCAACCAGCTCTCAGATCGTGACACAGAGACATTATTAGTTTGAATGCTCTGCTTAGCTTCGGCTTATTTCTGGACAGCTCTTTTAACTTAACCTGTTGCGCATTCTACTTGGTATATAATAAAAACCCGGAGCCAGACATTGGGGAAAAGCTGGAATATCAGAGATAGAGAAACAAACCACAGACACTTCTCACGCAGCCAAGTCCTTCCTCCAGGAATCCTCCAACTGCAATCTCTCTGTCCTCAGCAGAGAGGGGAGTGTCTGGGGAAGCTGAAAAACCCTCTTCTCTCTCCTCCTCTTTCCACTTTCCTAAAGCTAGGATTAAGGTGTGAGTCGCTACTCCCTGACCTTCATGGCTTGGCTTTGTGGTTGACTCTCTGATATTCCAGACTAATTGTTAAATGTATATCACCATAGTAACGGTTTCTCTTTTGCTTTAGGGCTTTTAAACCTTTCTTTCTTTCAGCATATCTGCTTCTTGTGTCTGACTGGCAGCTGCCTGGCTGGCCTCTGGGGTGTCTCTCTCTCCTCCTTCTTCCCTTCTTCCTTCGTTCTCTCAAGCCTAGATATCTCCTCTAATTTATTCTCTTCCTGCTAGTCCCGCCTGTCCTTTCCTGCCTAGCTATTGGCTGTTTAGCTCTGTATTAGACCAATCAGGTGCCTTAGGCAGGCAAGGGAAAAAATGTAACACATCTTTACATAGTCAAATATTCCACAACAGTGTTACTTATCCGCATCTCAATAACAATACTATGAGTCACTCTGTAGTAAAGAGAACTGGAAAATCTCCAAATGTTTGGAAACTGAGCAAGAACTGAGCTTGTGAATGTCCTTTGGATCAAAAGAAAAATTATAACCAGGAATTAGAAAACATTCTCAATTGATTAGCACTAAAGATGACAAGAGCCAGGCACATTAGCACTCATGAAACATAACTAATGGAGTATTTAGAGAAAAGTTCTTACTCTTTGTTTGTTTGTTTGTTTGTTTGTTTTTTTGAGACAGTCCTACCTGTCCTGGAACTCACTTTGTTGACCAGGCTGGCCTCAAACTCAAAGCGATCCGCCTGCCTGATGTGGGAATGTTTTTCTGTGTGCTGTGAATATCAATCTTTAAATAAAGGAGCTGTTTGGCTCATGGCAGGCACCATAGAAAAAGTAGGAAGAGAAATCAGAGCATTGGTAGGAGAAGCAGGGCGGAGTCAGACAGATCGAGCCAGCTGCCTAAGAAGAAGCATGTGAGGAATACAGGTGAGCCATGAGCCACGTGGCAGACAGATTAATGGAAATGGGTTGAGTTAAGATGTAAGAGCAATGTGCCTGAGCCATAGACCAAAGAGCATGAAGTTAATATAAGCATCTGAATCATTTCTGAGGGCCTAAGCAGCTGTGGGCGGCTAAAGGGTCTGGGGCTGCAGGTCTGTGGGTCTGGACCTCTGGCTGCCAGGGACCAAGAAACCTACTGTAACACCTGCCTCTGCCACCTGAGTGCTGGGATTAAAGGCATGTGCCATGCTGGCTAGAAGTTCTTATTTTTAAGTACTTGTGTTAAAACATAAGTGACTTAAATTAATTTTCTAATATTTCATATCTAGGACTTAGAATGGGATTCAAATTGAAAATTAAAAAAAAACAGAAATGATGACATAACAAGCATGTATTAAAGAAAAAAGCAAAAGGCCTGCAATTTGAAACGACTAAGAAACTGAGTAAGGTGCTGAGGAGACTGCTGAACAGTTAAGAGCACCTTTTGCTCTTGCAGATGAACCAGGTTTGGTTCCCAGCACCCATACAGTAGCTCACAACATAATTCCAGTTCCAGAGGTTTGATACCTTCTTTGCTCCCCTGAGGCACCAGGCATGCACTTGGAGTTCATAACACGTCAGCTAAGACAAAAGAAAAAGAGAAAACCATTTAACCTTAGTAGGCAAAACAAAATAAAACAGGAGAACATCAACTTCATAGACAAACGGAGTTTTTGTCACAATTGAAAATATAATAATATGCTGATATGAAAATTTAAATATATATAAATATTTAAATATATAATATAAATAAATCCTTGAAAATGGAATCTACTAAAACTGATTTCAGAAGACATGAAAAATTTAAAAGTACTGTAATAGTGTTATTTTTATATAAACTGTGAATTCTACTGTCACAAATAATGTTTTTTGAGACAGGGTTTCTCTGTGTAGCTTTGGCTGACATCGAATTCACAGAGATCTGCCTGCCTCTGCCTACTAAGTGCTGGGCTTGAAAGTGTACACCGCCACCACCCATCTACAAATAGCATTTTAAAAATAGACTTATCTAGGTATCACTGATGAAATCTTCAAACATTTAAAAATGAGATAATATTTAAAGTAATTTTTCTAGAAAACTAATGCCAATGCATGTCCAGTTGTTTATGAAATAGAAAAGAAAATCTCCAACCCTTTCCAGCCAGTATTACCCTGACACCAAAGCCAAAGACACAAACACAATTAAAAAAAAATTATAAACCATCTCCAGATGAACACAGATACAAAATTTTTCAATAAATAATTGCACACCAAATTTAAGAACACACCAAAGATGTCATTCGTGATGATTAGGTTGACTTTATTCCAGAGATTCAGGGATCACTCAGTATGACTCAGCAAATGTAATACACCACACACATAGATTCAGTGACTGAAATCATATTATTATCTCAGCAGATACAGGGAAAGCTTTTGACCAAATCCAACATCCTTTTATGATTAGAAACCATAGGAGCTGGAGAGATGGCTCAGGGGCTGATATTTTATGCTAATCATGTAGAGGACCTGAGTTTGGTCTCCAGCACCTACATCAACTGCTTACGATCACCTGTAACTCCCGTTCCAGAGTGTCTGAGCCCTCTTTTGATCTCCCCAGGCCGGTCACCTGTGCTGACATGCACATACCCTATCTCCATATACATAATTTTAGAAAATAAAATAAATCTTTAAGAACAAACAGAGAGAGACTCAGATCGGGAAACGATAGAGAGGATGAAGACTAATATGACAGACCGGCAGCCAACGTCTTAGTAAGTGGGGAAAATCTCAGAACATCTACTAAGTCAGAAGAAGAAAAGACTGTCTACTTTCTCTGCTCTTATTTAATACAGTGCTTGACATCTTAGCTAGAACAGGACAAGGGAAGCTAAAAAGGAGACATACAGACCAGGAAGACATTGAAGATTTATTCCTATTTATGGATGATTGGTTTAATTCAAAAGAGACCTAACGCTTCCACTAGAAAGCTCAGGTAAACATCTTCAGAAAAATGGCCGGAGATGAAATTAACACACAAAAACATCAGTGACCTTCTTACACCTCAGGGACAAATGTGCTGAGAAAGAAAAATCAAGGGTGCAATCCATTCACAGTTTCTTGACAAACATTTCACTAAACCTAACCAAGGTAGTGAAAGACCCTCCACGTAGAAGAGCATACTAGAAGGTGGAAACCTCCATGCTCTTGGACTAGAAGAATTAATAATGTGATAGTGGCTATATTATCAAAAGCAATCTACAGATTTGATCCAAGTTCCATCAAAATGTCAATGCCATTTTCCACAGAAATAGAAGAATAAAATCTTTCAAAAATCCTTATGGAAACACAAAAGACTCGGAAGCGATGCTGAGCAAAAGGAACATGGTTGCAAGCATCATAGATCCCATTTCACATTATTCTAGAGCCAGGCGGCAAACCCAGCTGGGTACTGCCCCCAAATAGACAGGTAGAAAAACTGAGCAGATGGAGAATCTGATACAAACCCATGCTGCTTGATTTTTTACAAATGTGCCAAATACATACATTGGAGAAAAGATGGTGTTTTCAACAAATAATGGTGGGGAAACTGAATATTCAGATGCAGGATGAATGAATCATGATTTCTAGCTCTCTAAATGGATTCAGACCTTAGTGTAAGACCTGAAAAGTATTAGGGGAAAAAGCAGGGAAAGTCCTTCAGAATATAAGCATATGCCACGGTCTTCCTGAATGAGACTTCAGTAACTCAGAAACAATGCTGACAACCAACAAATGTGTAGATGCCCAGGGTTGGGATCTGGATAGCTATCTGAGACCACATTGGTGTCTGAGGTTATTGATGCCCTCGCGGGCCATGTTGATCTGGGCGGCCTGTACTGCCACATGGACCATGGTGAAGTTCAGGCTCGAGCTGCTGCCAAGGGCCATGTGGTCCTACTGCAACTGCTGTCTGTGATGATGTCCACCGCCCATGTTACCACAGAAGGTCATAGGAACCATGAACAGTGAATTGGAGGGCTGTGCTGAGCCAAAGCTCCTCACTGGCCCTGCCTCCTGCTGGTCTTTACAGCGGGAGACCTGGCCCAATCCCCCATAGGACAGTTAACCCCACCCCTCACCACGGTTGTGAGAGAGCTGGCCCCTTTGGCCTGGGCCTAAGAGAGTTTGCTCTACTCTGAGCTGGGGTGGTACCAGTCCCAGTCCAGCTACCACACAGACTCACATCCCGGGGCTGGGGTTGGCCCAGCCTAGCATCTACCCCATGTAGAGGGAGCTAGAGTTTGTGAAGGGACTGGTCCTGTGGAATGATAACCTCAGGATCTCCATAGCTAGTGTAAGAGCAGGATCCCTAAGAAGAGTCTGGGTGAGGGTACAGTGATGATGGTGTGCCAGAGTCCTTGAAACAGATTAATGAATGACTCATTGCAGAGAACATTTTGTGAATGGGGTGGACTGGACAAGAGTATATACTTTGTGACACTCCACAGATGCTGGTGTCACTAGGATGAATAAATGGGTGTTGGAAAGACAGAGGGGCGAGGTGTTTTTTTATTTGATTTTTTTGGGGGGATGGTTTCCTTTGGGGGAGATCCTGCAGGGGTGAGGGGAGGCGAGCACGATTGGGGTGCATGATGGGAAATTCTCAAAGAATCAATAAAGGATTACGTTATAAAAAAGTTGTTTTGAATCTTATATTGATGATATGTGTCCTTTATCCTCCCTTGTAAAACTAGAATCGCAATCTAAGATAGCCTGAATTTGGTACCTAGGGATGGGATTGAACAAGTCTACCTAGCAAGAAGAATCTTGTCCTTCTTAACCGGAGCCGCACAAGAAAGATCTCTTACCTTGTTATGCTAAGATTTGTACCAAGGACACAGACAAGATCTCTAAACTTAACCATGTGTAGATACTATAACTTTGAAGAGAGAAATGCAAATTCTTTTTCAGTGTAACTTTATTTTTCCCCAATTTAAACTCCTATTTGATAACCTGGAAAACCTCAGCTGTGTAAGACAGTGCTTCATTTACCTCCCTCCCCTCCATCTTCTCACTGCCTCTACAGGACAGGAAATTCTATGCACAGAGCTCCACAAGGGCAGTCTTTGTCCTGTTATACCTCCTACTTGGGGTCAGAGGTTACTTAATCTCGTGGCTCGGTTTCTTCAAGGATACAGGCAATAGCACCTGGTGCGTCAGAGAAAACCTGAAAAATGAGAATCATATACAGAGAAAGGCTAAAATCATCATATTATTAATACTAGTTGTTGTTTATGGGTAACATTTCTAAACATAAGAGACATAATAGACTTGGCGGTGATGTCAGGAAGACTAAAAAGTGGAAAAGCAAACACATTGGAAATTCATTATAAAGGGTTAAAAACCTAACAAAGGTGCAATCCTGAAAGGCCAACACACACTTTAAATTTCTTCCTAATAATATAACATGCTCTCCAGACCCTGAGGTAGTGGACATCTGTTTTCCCTGTCTTGTCATCTATCCACTACTGGCAACAAGAACCTTTTCCTAAGTGGCTTTGCCCCAGTGGGCTGATGATGGAGTCCCGAAGGGTGGGCACGTCTACAGATTCACAGGTGGCCAAGCCAGTGAGCATTCTTCCTTGAAGTTATTCAGATATATCCGGAAAGGCAAATCTCTTAAGCTTTGGAGGTTTAGCTGGGAGAAAAAGGCTCTTTGGAGAGTATCTAGCTTGTACAGCCACATGTCTGGATCCCACCTGCCTTGTTGCATAGGGTCACTGGTGACTAGGCATTAAGAGCATCTGAATTTTCATAAACCTGAACTCAATTTTTCTTTATGTTTTCCCTCATAAACGGCATGTCTTTCTAGTATATAATGAAATTGCAAAGTAGTTAAGGATATGTGTTTAAAAGGGTAAGGCTCTGAAATTTTTTTAAACAAAAACTAAAACCAGAATGAGAAGGAAGAGTAGAAGGAAAAACAAAATTGTGTAACTTACAGTAAATCTTATATAATTTTTTGAGGGGGCGGGTGAAGAAGATAGGGTCTCACTGGCCTGGAACCTAAGACCTCCGTGCCTTAGCCTCTAGTGGATGTTAGGAAAACACTCCAGTGATGTGCTATCAAATTTATTTTCTTTTTGTTAAATAGCAAGTTTATTGACAACTGGAGTGCTTCCAGGTACTTCTTATCAAATACTTTTTAAAATTATCCAACATCCAGTGTTGATATTTCCCAAACTGTATTCAAAATTGTACTACAAAGACTTTGATTTATTGGAACCAACACTCACAAGATGATAACTGGTATTGTGACTCATGCCTACAATCTCAACACCGGGGAGGCTGAGGAAGGAAGATTGATGTGGGAGCCAGGACAGCTTGGACTATTTAGGGAGACCCTGTCTCATCCTATGCTCCCACCCCACCCCCCAAATCCACATAATGAAACAGTTTTATCATCAAGCACATTGGTTGGATACAACTTATTTCTTTTAAAAAACAAAAAACCAATACTTGTAACTTTAACATATTCCAGTGAGCAACAGAATTTAGAGGTTAATTCAAGGTTCCTTCATATGCTTTACAAATAACAGATAAAGTTCTTGTGAGGAACCACAGAGTAAATTACCACCAATAACAGCTTGAAATTAACTTTGGATATTAGAAGCCAAAAGACAGCAATGAAAAGAACACACACCAATTTATCTGGCATGTTTAATGAACTGAGATATGGTCCCCTCCAGGGATAGGCAAAAAGACTGTTTTTGCTTCAACCAAGTAAAATATTATTTTATAGCTCCCAAGTTTCTTCCTGCAAAGAGTTACAGGGGTAAAGAGTTAGAGACCTTTAGATCACATAATATCTACCATCTTATTAAATAAGGCAGGTAGATGCATTCCCAAGTAGGTTCAGTATCACAAGTTCCCTGTACCTACACAAGTAGTTGACCATCCTTAAGGCCCTCTTAATTAGGACTCATGGCTCTAACAATGACCCTATAATAACCTATTATTTACTTATTTCATTGCTATATATTTCCACTACCCCATCTTTTTAAAAAATTACATTGATTTATTTAGTTTTGTGTGTGTCTAACTATGTGGCCACACAAGTGCCATGGTGTGGGTGTGGAAGTAGGTAAGTGGCTGGGGATTGAACTCAGGTCATCAGGTTTGGTGATAGGCGCCTTACCGCTGAGCCATCTTGTAGATATCAATATCCTTATCTTAAAAAAGACTACTGAAGCCAAAGTCGTATTTATTGTTATCACTGTATCCTTAAGGTCCGAAAAGTTGTGTTTTGTTTAAAAGTTTTGTTTTGTTTTTTAAATGCGTCTGGAGCATTCACTTGTGGGTCTGCTTTGCATCTTGGGTTGGGATTATAGCAGTGTGCTGCCATGCCTGGCTGTCAGCTGGCTCATTTTTACAGCAGCCTCCCTTCCCTGTCTGCTTGTTCTATCAGCACCGTATGTAGTTCTGATCTGGCACTAAAACTCATGATCTCTTGGCTCGGGCTCTGCGAACTGAGTCATTCTGGCACGGACAATATTCCGTGACTCAGCAGGTCCGAAAAGGAAGATGTCAGAATCCAGATAATTTCGAGTCTTGAAAGGCAAACTGGGAAACACAAACAACACAGTGGAAGAATTTCAAAGTGAGTCTGCATATCCAGGGGGGAAAATGTCATTCCATTCCCAGCCTTCTCACTTCCTTCCCTGCCCGGGTAAATGACAGTTACATTTTTAGAGTAAGGAAATCACACAATTGACTCTGAAGCTGAGATCGGACTTAGATACCCCAGGATCTCTCGTCTCGGCGGAATTAAGCTCTTGTCCTGCGCTACAGTAGGCATCCCCGGGACGTCCGGCGAGACCGAGGTCACACAGGTTGCAGCACGGTTGCGGGGTCTTTAGCGCCAGGTAGGGGCTGGACTCTTCGGTAAGGACTGACACCTAGGTGGGGCACGATCTAAGTCACCGTGAAGTCAAAAGACAGATTCCGAGCCACCTCACTAACCCCTCTCGACCTTTGGGAGTTCGTTTCTAGTTCTCGATACCCTCCAGGACAAGATCCTTTTAGGACGAAGAACCAGAGGATGGATTTTAGAAGGGTGCGGGACCCGAGGCCCCTGCCCTCCCAGCATGCAACGCCCCGTGCCCCCCTTCCCGCCCCGCCCACCTTGGGCCTCTCCCTCTTATAGCCTCGCCCCGCCCACCTCTAGCCACGCCCACCCAGAAGCCCTCCTTCTCGCCCCCCGGCCTCTTCCATCTCGCGCCCCCTCCCTTTTGCTCCCGGCCCCGCCCACCTCGTGCCCCTCCCCATGGCTCCCGCCCCGCCCACCTCTCGCTCCTCCCTCCTGCTCCCGCCCCGCCCACCTCCCTTCTGGGGCCCACCGCCCTCCGGGACCGGAGCACCGGCGCTTGCTCCTACCGCCGCCGGGAGTCGCTGGGGAGGACGGGTAGGGCGGGGAGCAGCTCCGGGCCCGCGTGAGCTGCTGAGGAGGCCGGTCTTGGGTTTTCTCCTCCGCCAGATCCCACCCCACCCGGCAGACCCCACCCCCTGCTCCTTCCTCCTGGGGCGCGCTCTCGGGTGCGCGCTCGGAAGTCGGGGGTCGGCGCCCAGTGCGAGCTGCACACCCGGCGGCGGCGGAGGCGGCGCGGTCTTCGCCTAGGACGCCCACCCATCGGCTCTGCGCCCGGTTCTCGGCCGCCAGCGCGGTCCACAGCCCGGCCTCGGCCCGCAGCGGAGGAACGGCCTCGGGGCAATTCGCTAGGAGAGAGCAGCGCGGCAACCCAGCCTTTTGCAGAGGGCCCGAGCGTGGTGGGATGACGGGCGGCGGGCGGGCCGAGCTGGCCCTGCGGCTCCGGGGGCGGCTGTGGCCGCTGCTGGTTGTGCTGGCCGCCGGGGCGGGCTGTGTCCGGGCGGCCATGGACGAGTGCGCGGATGAGGGCGGCCGGCCGCAGCGCTGCATGCCGGAGTTCGTGAATGCCGCCTTCAACGTGACCGTGGTGGCTACCAACACGTGTGGGACTCCGCCCGAGGAGTACTGTGTGCAGACTGGGGTGACCGGAGTCACCAAGTCCTGTCACCTGTGCGACGCCGGCCAGCTCCACCTGCAGCACGGGGCAGCCTTCCTGACCGACTACAACAATCAGGCCGACACCACCTGGTGGCAAAGCCAGACCATGCTGGCCGGGGTGCAGTACCCCAACTCCATCAACCTCACGCTGCACCTGGGTAAGCGGTGACAGCCCTGTCCCCCCCCACTGCTTCTCGCTCACATGAGCCCAGCTCCGGGGCTGCCTCCACGGAGCGGCTGGTCTAGCCTGGGGGCCTGCCTGTCCAGCCTCGTGCTGACGGTCTGCTCTCCAGCGTGGGCCACTCACAGAAATTCCTTTCTCCAACTTCTAAAATTCATCTCGCTTTGAACATCCGGTGAGGGCCACCATGTCCCACTCTAGCATCTCTCTGTTGTCTTACTCTTTCTAACCCAACCGGATTCCTATTCCGTTGATTATTTTTGGATAACACCCCCAATTCTGAAGCAACCACCCCCACCATTTTTTCCCCCTGAAGTGCTAATGAAACACCCATCCTGGCAGGACTATCACATCGCGTGCTTGCATTGCAGTCTTGCAGGTCTACTTTAAACACTTGTCTTTAAAATGTTGTTTCCCTGGGGTTGAGAATGACTGCTCTTAGCTCTGATAAGGGAATTTAAGGGGAGCAAATGCCTTTACTGCCTTTATTGCCTGTGTGTAATTAAAGTCGAAATTCACTTTTAAAGTTACTGTTCTTTAGAGTTGTTCAGCCTTAATTAAGAGCTATTTCACCGCTAATCCCGGTAGAGAGAAACACAAAGGTAATGAAGACACTCACTGTAATTGCCGGGCAGTTTTGTTCCGGTTTATAAAGGCTCAAAGAGTGCCTTCCCGTTTGCTTTGATCCAAGCAAGTGTGGAGACATGCATCATTTTAAAATTCAGGAAAGAGAATCTTAATGGCAGAACTATGGATGGGAGAGACCGTGACTATCTAAATGGATCAAAATTCCTGCTTGACCTAGCAAAGTTTTCTACATTTTTGAGACATACAAGCAAACAAGATTTCATTGCTGTGCTCAGTAGTGTAATAAGTGTGAGAAACTTATTATGGGTGTGTAGAACTTGGAGCAATTGATATTTTACCAATAGCTGGTTCTAAAGAACTTCCAAGGAGACTGCCCCAAGCCCATCCAAAGCGTGGTGGTTCTATAGAGCTAATTACATCTGGGATATTTGAAAGGGACATTTTGTTGGCAAGTGATTTTTTGATCATGGTTTTGTAGTTTTGTTTTTTTCTATTGCTGTCTAGCACATGAAACATTGTCTCAGGATTTCAAGGAAGGAATGACTTGGAGAAAGTGCCTTGAAAAGTGTATATTGCCAAGTGTGGAATATGTTGTAGAAAAGCACTATTTAGTGCCTTTGTGGTAAACACCTTTTTTATTTGTGCATGAGTCACCAAGCAGATGGAACATTTTGAAAACAAGTTCATAAAAATGAAACTGTGAGGCCTCTGCTTTTCAGTAACTAAATACATGAATGAGTTCGGTTTTTCAAAAAGAATGGGACTATATAGAAGTGTAGTGTCTTGGGACAGGTGCCATTTTCAAGACAGTGGGAAACACTCAGGGATCCTCAAGATCTCCTGGGACTTCTCTCTTAAGGATCTTTAAAGTTTTAAAGTTTTTAACTCTTTACTTATTTCTCTTTGTGTTCAATTCTGGATTCTCTAGATTTCTTGCTTAATTCATTTTCAAATTAAAACCGAAACAACAAAAAACCAAAGAAAAGGCCTTGATGTCCCGAGTGCCCGAGATGCAGTTGAAAGTTCTGAACAATAGGCTGTCAATCTTGACTTTCCTCCTCCCTAGGGGAGAGGAGCTGAGGTTTATTTCAGGTGATTGCAGAGGGTTGACTACTCCGTGGTAAATTCTCTGTTTTACAAACAGTGTGCTAGGGTAAGAGAGTATCTATCAGTCATGTTGGGAGCCAGATACGTTTCCTTTGGGCCATGTTACTAACAAGGTCAGAGTGCTCTTTCACTTCATTAGAACCACAACATGATATTTTCTATATGCTTGGGCTTGATTTTGCTGAGTCTTCTGTTGGTTGCTAAATGACATTCATAAAACAGGGTCTCATTCTGGCTCTCCTGGAACTCTATAGACCAGACTGGCTTCAAACTCACAGAGATCCGCCTGCCTCTGCCTCCCAGGGTGTGAACAACCACGCCCTTTGGGTTTACTCTTAAGAAGAAGGTTTACAATTTTTTCATAGTAGTATTAGTTATTGAAAACACATGTGCTTTACACATTTTAGTTGGATAGTGCATGAAATCTTGACTGGACTTACCGTACTTGTTCTTAGGTTGGACATGATGTCCTAGAGGAAATGTGGGTGGAGGAGTAGGTGGGGAGGAAAGAGCTTTATGTGTCATAGGGGTGATGTTTCTGGTTTCTGTCCCACCTTTTTTTTTTTTTTTTTTTTTTTTAAATAAATGACTGGGTATATATGCATGCATGAATGCTGTGGTCAACAATTTAGGACAAGTAGGCAAGGATTGACCTATCAGAGTATTTTGATATTCAGCGTATTCACTCCTCGACTCCAGTTACTCTCTGGGCTGTAGCTAACTAATTATTTCCCATGGAGTCAAGTACCATGACTGTTTTGTGCATCCATTAAACCTCCCACCCAGTTCAAATTTCACATACCCTTAAACAAGTGATGCATATTGTGCCTTGCCTTACAGAGCATGTGAAACTCAAGGGAGCAGTGTGAAGGAATAGCTCAGTCACCACTTTGCTAGCCTTCCATTTGATGCTGAATTTTACTGCAAAAATAAATCAAGTCTAGGGGTAGGTGTGTTGGACCACTCTGGGAGGCTGACATAGGCAGATCTTTGTGAGTTCAAGGCCAACCTGGTGTGTGTAGCAAGTCTAAACCTGCCATAGCTATATAGGGAGACCCTGTCTCAAAATTTAGAAGAAAAAAATTGTGAAGTCAGAGCACACTTAAGTTGTTACAAGCAATATACATGTTTTGTTGATAATTATAAGTCACTTTTTATTATGAAAATGAAATATGATGAGATATATTTAGATAATACAGTTGCTAAGCTCCACACTTGGGAAACCACCAATGATAGGTATGAACCTTTCAGAAATGTTCATATACCAGATTATATGATTGTTTTAACTGGCACCTTTTTGGGGAAGTTTCAATTGTATTTTAACATTTGACAGATACAGATTAGATCCTTGTAGCCAATGTCATCCACCTGATGTAAAAATGGAGGAAAACCATATGGATTCTGACAGCGGCTATCACTCAACTTACTTACACAGTAACATAGTGACACAGTGCATCTTTGGATATGAAGATTTTAAAGTTGTTTTGGGAACCACAACTATATTTTCTGCCTGTTGTGGAGAGAAGTCTCAGTCAGGCGCCTGTTCCCAAAAAGCTCTGTTTTGCTTTCAGGTCTTTCCTGAGTAATCTGCATATTACTTAGTTGCTGTTTAAAAGTGTAGCTTTTACATTTGATGATAATGTTAAAAGTGAGTTTTAGCAATATTCAGAGACCCATTGAAAGTAGTGCTGTAGCTGTGAATTTGATTTTTCCTAAATAGCTCCTTTAGTTAATTTGATAGTTATTGTGAATGGAAACTTGGCAGGCGGGATTTCGATCTTAAAATAAAAAAGGTAGCCTTTTCTCATCCCTGAAACAATTAGGTTAAGAAACTGTTTACATATGCAACCCAGTTCCCAAGCACTTCATAAACTTCAGGGATGGATGGTACCTCTAGGAAGCTCTTTAATCTCTATGGAATGTCTTGTGTGTATAAATCAGAATCAGCACATAAGGTGACTTGGTCCTCCATGAGTATATTAATGTTTAACATGAAACAAACAGCTGGGAAATCTTTGTAATATGGGCTCTGACTCTGTCAGGGAGTAGCTCAAGCTGGTGACTTCACTGTGGAATTTGTGTACCCTGAGGGGACACTATTTTAGTTTGTCTCACAAAGGCCTGATTTACATTTTGCAGGTTCCAACTTGAGACGTTAAGGAGCTGATCTTTAATGGCCAGTAGTTGAACAGTTTTTATAAAAAGTTGCTGTTGGTAATTTTCCTGTTCTGCAGTTCATTGCTTTCTCTGCACATTCCTTCTCCCATTTTTCCAAGGCACCCAGAAGAAAACGTACACGTCACAGGAAAAGTGAGAGCCCCGAGGATCTTCTCTACCAGTTTATTCCTGGTCATGTTGGTGTGGGAGGAGTAACAGTGGGTTATTTCAGTTCTAAATCCTTTTAGGAAGTTGTCTGTGCTTTTTATCATGTAGCCCCTCTCTGTGTGCATACATTCTCATATTACTACCAGGTCTTCCACAAACATTTCTAAAATACCTAAGGAATGCATACCAAAGTCCTGATAGGGAAGGTTGAGGGCCCTGTCCTAAGAGTTACACTCTTCTAAGTGGAATCCAGAGTTGTACTTTTACCGTGTTTCAGCAAGAGAGTTTTTATACCATCTTACAGTTGCTAATGCTCCCAGCTTGTAAGTGGTTAGATGTCTTGTAGCTCCTTGAAGGCAATCACGAGTCTTCTGTAGGTAGGATCCTAGAAGTCCGGGTGTAGGTACGTCTCGGGCTCCTTGGTGAGTGGGTTGGTCTCCGCAGTGTTTCTCTAGCAAATCTCTTCAAAGAGTGCCCAGTTTATTCCTTTAAAGTAAAATCTCACATCAGATGTACTCAGGAATCCTCCTTTTTTTTTCCTAGGCTGTTGTTCTATCTTTACTTATGTTCCCAAATTCTTAGCATCCAATGCCATTGTGGTCCCAGAGGAACATCTCTTAGTCTCAAACCTTCGTTTACTATTTGCAGACTTAAAGTTGAGTTTTAGGCTAGCTCTTTCTTTGGACTCAGTGACCTGGATATGATTAATATGGGATGACTGGATGGAGCTATATTTAAATTTACTTCTTACCATTTTGCCCAGCTCACAGAAAACCAATGTGGACCCTCATTGAATTTCACCTGATTATTGCTACATCTTGACAAAATTGTTTCAGCCTCCCATTTTGCTCTTTATACAGATATATTTCAATTTACAATGGGGTTATATGCCCTTAGTAGAGCCGTTAGAACTTGAAAGTTTTATAACTTGGACGTGTAGCTTCCTGGGCACTGTACCTAGAGCAAGAGCGGCCTGAGAGTAGCTGCTAATGCTTGTGGTTGAGTAGAGTTGTGAATTGGTTAAGAGCACTGCATTAGTTGTAGCCCAGGAAAGATCAAGTTAGAATCCAAAGTCCGGTGTCTACTGAATGTTCATGTGTTATTCTTCACTGCAAAGAATCCTCAGCAACCTATCCGGAGTTGGGAGCTATCAGTGTTGGAGTTGCCATATTTCAAAATAACCAATCAGTCAATGTGTATCTTGTCTATAATTTCTTAGTGAAAAGTTCCTCAGTGGCTTCTTAGGTTTTCTGATAGGATGTCCAAAGCTTTTGTCCTGTTGGGCCAGGTGCTATAGATTCAACATTTTCAACAACTAGGTTTATCGTTTATCATTTTTACGCACAAAGGGCTGTCCTTTGGTTTGGAATACTTCTCAGAGGTCAGGCAGCAGGCAGGCAGGCAGGCAGGCAGGCAGGCAGGCGGGCGGGCGGGCAGGCAGGCGGGCAGTAGGCAGGAGTCCTTCTAAGTTTCTCTTGTGCTCTCATTCCTGGTCTGGGATATTATGCCTTCTGTTAAACTGCCCTGTCAGTTATCTGTCCTCATATACTACTATCTCCTTCCTTACTTGTGTATTTCTACCTTTAGGCCACATTGAGAGCTTTTGTGATTTTTATTTTGTTTTAGCTTGAGACAGGGTCTGGCAATGTTGCTCAGGCTGTTCTGAAATGCCTAGTGTTAAGCTGTCTTCCTGTCTCAGCCTCGGAAGTAGTTGAGGTCATAAGTGGTGGCACTTCTCCCAGATGACCGTAGTTTTTGAAGGAGGTCTGGGACTTAGTCATCATTGAGTTAAGTACAATTAGCTCTTGTTAATTGCTTGTTGTGCCTGAGCAGCACGAACACTTCTGATGGATGGTGATTCCTAGGACCTAGCCCTGGCCTCCCGCCTGCCTGAGACCTAGGTAGATGAATCTTTGTCCTTAGATTTGGAGGTAAGAAAACCATAGCCCTCTGACCCGCCATATAGTTTGATATTTGAGCTATGAGTAATCTATACTTTTTTAAATTGGTTACAAAAAGTATCAAATGAATAATAATATTTTGTGGCTTGAATATTACATGAAATCCAATAATAGTATACACCAAGTTTTATTGGAACAAAGTTAAGCTCATCTAATAACATTGTTTATGGCTGTTTTTATTGCTACGAAGGCAGAGCTGCATAACTGGGACAGATTATGTTCCTGCTTATAGAAGCTGAAGTATTTACTGTCTGACCCTCACTGCACAGTTTTGGTGACCTCTGCTTGTGTCTTAATTGAGAAATGCAAGCACAGAGAGGTCCACTCAATCATCTAGATGGAGACTGGAGCGTTTGTGTCTTCAGTGTTTAGCAGTGGAATGGAGTGTCCAGTAGGTACTGGTGGAGTGAATGAATGACGGGCTGAATTCTGCATGCCCTGGAGAAGTGCACATTAATTTACATTCTTCAGAGCAGCACCGGTTTGAGCTCTTGGGTCTTATCAGTGCCATCTCTATTCTCCCAAGGCATGTGTCCCTGTAGTAACTGGTATGGAATGTGGCACAATGTCATTTTATTTCTGTAACTTTAAAAGTACTAAGGTATGGAGGTGATATGGAGTAAAAGAACTACGTCATTTTGTTTTATCTTGAGTTTTGAGGCAGGATCTTACTCTGTAGCTCAGGCTGAGCTCCTTGTGTAGTCTAGGCTGGCCTTAACTTTCCGCCATCTTCCTTCTGTCTCCCGTCTGGAACCACAGATGTGAAATACCATACCTACTTCCATGTCTGTCTTTTTTTTTTTTAAAGTAAAAACTAAGACTATAATGTGATTTGAAGTCAGTAAGAGTTTTATTTTACGTGCAAGAGTGTTTTACTTACATGGATGTATCTTGCAATATGTGCAAAGGAAACCATGAAGGTCAGAAGACAGCACTGAATGCCCTGGAGTTATGGGCTGTCAGGTAGGTGCTGGTAACCATACCTGGCTCCTGGAAGAGCAGCAGCAGGGGTGGTTAAGAAAGTGCTCATAACTGCTGAGCCATCTCTTTGCAAAATTTCATAAGAAAACTATTCATAAATTTTCACACAAATGTATATTTTTGAAATTATTGTTAACTTTCTACTTTTTAAAGAAATGATCCTAAACAAGTTTTAGCTAGAAATATAATATGTACCTGTCTGCTGTTGAAAAAGCTTCCTATAGTGAGTTATCAGATCATCATGGAAGGGAAAGAGCATGCCATACTGTTTCACATTACGTGTGTGACATTGGTTTTAGATTATTTTGTCAATGACGTTCACAGTCAGAAGATGAGCCTCTGGGCTGTTGGTGAGTGAACAACTGTAGGTGCAGAGCAGAGTGTAGTCCTGTGTTGAAGTGGCCAGGCAGCTGGACAGACATCTAGTATCTGCTTAGAGCTAACAGGAAGTAAAACAAGCTTTACTTGCTTCTAATCTCCAGCTAGACTTAATTGACAGCCCTAGTGCTGTTCTTTGAGTTTTAGGGAGAAGTGTCAAAGTTGAGAGCAGAGCTGTTTGTTTATTTTTACTGCTCAAAATTCCTGTGACTTCAAAATAAGGGATGAGTCCGTCTTACCCAACATGGTCAACATGGTCAATTTCAGCACAGGGTTTCAAGATGGCTGTGCACCAGCGTTCTGTTGCCCTGCCTGGGTTGCGGGCCCTTCTGGAATTTGCAAGCTCCTCTCTTGTAAGATGATAAAGTTAGATGCTTGTTCATTTGGGCTTAAATCGACAGCTTGCTTAATAGAGGCCCCCCAGAAAACTCATTGGAGTCCATCTGCATTTCTTCCTGTGCAGTCTTCCAGGGGCCAGCTGAAAATAACTGGACCCAGTCAGTCTGGTGCCCTCTGCAGCTACATATTCATGAAATAAAATAAAGCCACCATCTCATTTTTGGACAATGCACACTCAGATCTCTTGTGGGAAGAGCATCTCTGGCAAAGCTGGGAGGTGAAGCAGGGATGTGCTCTGTTTTCTTCTGAAACTTCAGGGCTTACAGTCCCTCAGCTCCTGCCCTTTATTCTTTGTTTTCCAGCTGTGAAGTGCCTTCCTGTTGTACTGAAGGCAACACTGAATTACTGTTTTATTTCTTGAATTTTTATCTTATCTTTTTGAAAAATTGGTGGAAAATTTGATTTTCAAAATAGATCTTCTACGTGCTTCTCCATCCCTCCCTCCTTTCCCTCTTGAGGCAGAGACTTGCTGTTGTAGCCCAGGCTTGCCTCAAACTCACTATGTATCTATGTAGCTCAGGTTGGCCTTGACTTTGAAGCAATCTTCCTGCCCCAAGTTTCCAACTGCTGAGATTACAGGGATCCTTTCCACTGATCGCAGCGCATAATAGGTAGGTGATTTAAGGATTTAGTCTAAGTTAGCACAGGAGTCTGGAGAGCACAGAGATACTTGTTCTCTTTTTGTTTGTCTGAAGTTGCCGGCATCAATAATCACTAACTAGTATCTGTTGAGGGACCAAATGAGCCAGCTGATTTCCATTAACTACCAGCCTGTCAGTTGAATTTCTGGGGAGCTGTTCTGAAGGCAAGCCTAGGAGGCAGAGACAGGGAGTGTGCAGGGTCAGGGGTCTTCTTGGTTTTCCTCATTTAAAGCAGGCTGTGGTAGATCCCTCTGATATCTCCGAATGTTTTTAATATGTTTGAAAATATCCCCACAGGTTGGTGCTCCAGGTTGATGTAAAATCATAAGCTTGTGATTGTTGACCAGGTTTAGAGACTTTAAGGGTATCTTTGTGATGTCTGTCTTGGTCACAATGTCAAGGATTTATATAATTATTTATTTTTGAATAATGTGCTTTCTGATTCCCAAGGTGAAAACCAAATGTTCTCTGCTGTGAAGGCTTCACCCCTTTAATCTTTACTAGGGGGTGACTTGTCATGGAGTCTATTAGATGTAATAAATTCAAGCTTGAATTGTGTGGCTTTCTTAGAGAAGTGCGTGAACCTTTGTGACATATTTCTAATTATGTGAAGAGTTTTTCCCACTCAAAATGACTGAACTTTTTTGCATTGGGTTTCTTTTTTGTTGGACAAAGAAATTATTTAAATGGCGGCCAGGGAGAAAAAATTTCATTTAAGAGTATTGTAATATGTAATGGACACTGAAGGCACAGGGGAGTTTATAATGTGTTAGAGGAGGTAAGACAAAGGCTTTCATCCACAGGAAAAATGATTCAGTTAGATGTTTTAAGTGCTAAGGGGTGCCTGCAGTGTACCTCAAGAAGTGAGAAAGAAGTCAGCCAGGGGAAGCTTCCTGGGTCTTGAAAAAAACTAATGGACACGAATGAAGGACTTTCCAGGAAGGCAGAATTATTTGAACAAGTCTAAAAATAATCAGGTAACTGTGAAGGCATTGTTTTCCTTTCACGGAGTAATGGACATAGTTTCAATGTGGACACTGGTTAACAGAAGAGAGAGTTGGGTCTTAGTTGTTCTGGATGAGAGCAAATGTAGAAGGTAAGGTGTGTGCTGACCCCTGTGCTGAGCGCCTCTGATGTCTTCAGTCTCAAGAGCTACTGTCTCTGTGAAGAACCAGGAGAGATGATTCATGGTTTCTCTGTGGTCACACAGGCGGTGTTAGTGGAATCTTGAGCTGTCCTTTATGCCCTGTCCACTCTGCCACCTGAGAGCAGAATCGGCACATGACAGGTCACAGTAGAGATCTTAAAATGGGCAAAGGACTAAGTAACAAATATCAGAGAGTCTGGCATTTCTGGTTTTGCTTGAAAAACTCTGGATTTGGAATTTTTATATTTGTAAAGGAGACTCTTAAAAGGGCAACTATTAGGTTTGGAGTTCTTTAACTAGTTGTCTAATATTTAGTCTATGGAGCTTGGAATGTCAAAGGAATTTATTGAATTTCAGAATGAGGTCCTGGGTTTTGTCAATGCCTCCTGATAGGAAGGGGGAAGTATACCTACACCATTCTGTAGGGTGGTCAGTAAACTTTCATTATGCAGGGGAATTTACCTTATCTGCTTCCTACCTCGCCTTTCTTGTTGCTGAATTGCTGAGTTCCTTCAACTGTTCCCTTTGTCAGTCATCATAAGATAAGAGGCCCAAAGGCCTAAAGGTGATCTCCAGTTCTGTTCTGTTTCTCCTCTGCTCCTAGTAAATTCTGACTCTTCCCTGGTGGCTTTGTGTGTGTGTCACTCAAGTTTGCTGAATAGGTCTAATGCACCTTTTTATTGATTGATATAGAGATAGTTGCTGTTCCCCCAGGAACTTTCCTTTGTCACACATTTCCATCCAAAGCTTATCATTCACCTTGGTTTCTGCATATGCAAATTTGCCAAGTAATCAACCTTCCTCTTTCTAATCTTTCCAGAGCATCACTGCACTAAGGTTCATTTAGAGGTTACTCTGTTTTGTTTTGACTTTTATTTCTGAGAAGGGTCCTAATTCTCGTTTAGGACTTGTGTTTGCAATGGTGTGTGTGTGTCTGTGTGTATGTGTGTGTGTGTTGCCTTCCATAATTTACTTCCACTTCTAGGATTTAAGATTAAAAAAACAAACCAACAAACCCCGTCCCAAACACTTGTAACTGGAGCTTTCTCTGAGCTGCTGCTGAATGTCCGGCTTCTGTCTCTGCCCCTTGCCCTTTCTGCCCTTTACAGACCTTAGTCCCTGTCTTCCGTACTGTGCAGTGAGTGTGGTTGTCCCACCCATGAGGAGCACTGATGGCTTCTAAATGCTTTGACCAATTTCTTGTTGGGTGTGGTGGCACTGCACGCTGCATGGGAGGAGGCTGTGTTGCTTGTTGTTGGCTTTCAAAGCCCTCGCCCCTGGTTCTCCTTCTCCCCCAGTTGGTAAAATACAGAAGCATAAACATGTTCTCAGGGGTATCCATCCATTTCTTTCAAAGAGAATGAAAATGTCCTACCTTTTCCAAGAGAAGAGCTTAGAAAATGTGTAGGGACATCACCAAGTGAGTTGGCAGGGCTGAGAAGGATTCGTTTTCCTGTCTTCAGCTCACGTTGTAATTAAAGGCAGGAGTATTATGCCTGCATGTTTCCAAAATCTGTGACCATCGTAGGGATAAATAATAGCACCTTGGCAAAGTAAAATTATTTGACTGATAGGAAATTTAAGTTTTGTGGCCTTAACCCAAAACATTTAGAACCTTAGTTTCTGGCATGTGAGCACATTTAGAAAGTGGCTGTTGTGGTTTAAATGTGTTTATCAAGTTCATGTGCTGGAAACCAACCCAGTCTACCAGTGTTGAAAGAGGGAGGTGATTAGTTTACGAAGACCTGCCATAAGTGTCTCCTGTCTTCGGCATGGTGGTAGGTTTATTGTGAAAGCGAGTTTGGCTCTTCCCATCTTTTAATGCTCTTGCTGTTTGATGCTTCCCCTATATTACAATCCACAGAGAAGACCCTTACCAGGTAAGTGCCAGCAGGCTATGGGACCAGTCTCAGCTTCCAGAACTGTGAGCCAATTAAATTTGTTTAGTTTAAATGACTCAGTTTGAGATATTCTTATAGCAGTAGAAAATGGATAAAGATTGTTGACTAGAATAACAATAATGTAATTATAGACTTCATGAAGAATATAGGTAAATAAATTCTAAATACAGGTGTGGCAGGACATCCCTGCAATCCATTCACCTGGAAGATGGAGGCAGGAGGATCAGAAGTTCAGTCATCTTTGACAATGTTGGGAGCACAGGACCCAAACAATGAGAAGACATTCTCAGGGAAACTTAAGCCCTTAGAAAAATGTTTAAGCAGCCAGGCAGTGGTAGCACATGCCTTTAATCCCAGCATTCAGGAGGCAGAGACAGGTGGATCTCTAAATTTGAGGCCATTTTGATCTACAGAGCAAGTTCCAGGATAGCAAAGGGTATACAGAATAATCCTGTCTCAAAAAACAAAACAAAACAAAACAAAATAAAATCAACCCTCAAAAAAAATTAGGTAAAGAATTCTAGTTTATATTATTTTAATCTCTTACTGAAGAAATTGGGGCTGGTAAAATGATTCAGTGGATACAGGCACTTACTATGCAAGCCTGGGGACTGGAGTCTAATTCTTGTAGCTTGTGTAAGAGTGGGTGGGAGAGAGAGAGTTGAATCCATAAAGTTGTTCTCTGACCTACAAACATGTACACATCTGAATGCACATTGTGACATGTGTACCTAGCACGTGCATTATGGAGGCATACCCAATAATAAATAAAAATTTAAAAAGTTAACATGGGTTTAGTTGCCTCATGCTTGTAGCTCATCTGTGCAGCTGTGTCCCAACCTTACTTGTCACTTGTATGCCTGTTGCCTTTAGGGCTTGGGGGAGGAGAGAGTGCTGACTTCTCTGGAACTGTAGTCATAGGTGGTTGTAAGATGTCTGTTGTGGGTGCTAGGAACTGAACCTGGGTCCTCTGAAAGAGCAGCAAGTGTTCCTAGCTGCCTAAACATCTCATCAGCCCCTGAAGTTCTTTGTTTGTTGTTTTTGAGACAGGGTCTCACTGTGTAGTCCTGGCTGTCTTGGAATTTACTATGTAGACCAGGCTGGCCTCATACTCACAGAGATCTGCCTGCCTCTGCAGCCTGAGTGCTGGTATCATGTCGTGCACTATCATGCCAAGATGGTTTTTATTTTTTTAATGTCAGATGATAATCTCTTACAAGTAAGCATCCTGGAATTTTCCTTGCAATGTTCATTTTGGACATGGGAGGAAGCTGGGTTTTAAGGATAAAGATTATGGAGTTGGGAGAGATCATGTATGTTAGATGGCTTTAAGGCTTCTTCGTGGGAAAAAAATGTTGTATTCAGGAGACTTGTGTGCCCATATTGATTTTGTAGAGCAGTGTAAGTTCTACCCAGAGTTTGAATTTATAGTGAGTATTTTAGAGGAAAATACATGATAGAAAATTCACTAGAGACTACAAATTCTTAGAATTTTATAGATTATGAAAGTTTGTGGAAACATCTGTAATGCAGCTGTGATAAAATTTGTTTACTTTATCAGGATTGCTTTAGAGCTCAAGCCTGTTTATTGCTGTTGTAAGTGTTTTTGCTACATGCCAAGAAGTAAGCTAGCATTGACCTCTGGTGGACTTGGGAATCACTCTGGCAGACTTCAGTTTTCGATTACACCCGCTGTGAAGCTGGGATGTTCTGGCCCAGGCGGCAGTGGTGGATGCAGACCATGATGGGATGACCAACTCTGGAAACTGACAAGCCTTCCAGATGTCTAGAGAATGTGGGCTCGCTGTCTGTGCTTTTGTTCTTGTATCTGTGGGATCTGGGCTCCTGGTTTTTCTTTCATCATGGCTGCTTTTTAGATTGGGAAATACAAAGGATGTTAGAGTCTTTGGAAGCCTTTTAGTTGCTATTGACTTTTCTGTGAGAGAAAGGAGACAGAGAAGCAGTTTTGGTCCCTTGAGGCGGACTATGGGTGGGGATGGTGCTGAGGATATGGCTGGAAGTAACTAAAAGCAGATTCATTCATGGCTCTAGTGATCTTCAGTTATGAAATGGGCCTCCAGTGCCCCAGTCAGCAGCCTGTTAACCATGCCTGACTAAATAGGCCTTGTTTTTGAAATTCACAGATTGCCTGGATCCCCACTGTCTTTTTGGCCTCCTGCTTATAGGCAGCTGTTTTTGTTCATACATCATTTTGTGTTTAACTGTCTGGTTACTTCCTCAGTCCCTTTTATGGCAAATAAAGGACACATGGAGCTTGAACACCCAAGTGTGTAGTTAGTCAAACAGGAAGTCTCAAGGAAGCACAGTAACGTTGTCAGAGAAACAAAAGACAGGACAGGAAAAGCCATTCAGGATTCTAGGCTTCAGACATCTGAAGGGAAACATCTGACAGTTTCAGACATGGTCATTCTGAAACTTAACAAGTGGAATGTTTTATGTGGGATTTGCTCCATTTTTCTTCTGCATTGGGAACCTCAAGCCTTAATAAATTAGATAGAAATGAAGGTGAAGGGAAAAAAAGTGGTATTGTTGGCTTTTAAACAGGAAGGCAGCTCTGGCTGTGGAGTGACTGATCTCAGAGGCTGTGATTTGCCCTGACTGAACCAACAAAGAGGCTGCATGCAGGATGAATGAGTGACAGGGACTCTGCAGAGTGGCCAGAGGTGATGGGTGGGTTAAAAGATGGCTTTAAGCAGTACCTTGACTATTGAGTACTGGAGGAGGGGAGGCTTTAAAAAGGTGGAAACCAAGAAGAGTGTGTAATGGTGAGGCACGGCTGTAATCCTAGCAGGGGGATTTTGAGTTTCAGGGCGGCCTGAGCTGTGTAGCTAGATGATGTCTCAAAGAACCAATGAGAAGAAGGAAAAGAAAAATGTGGTCTAGTGGGAGAGCATACATTTCAACAGATCTTAGCCCTAACCTTAATCCTGGACACTCTGACGAAAACAGAAAATGCCATGAGGAGAATAGAAGCTACAGAGATGTCAGCAGTCCAGATAAGTGACTTTCCAGAGCAACTATCTGGAACCCTTATGATTCCTAGCGATGTTGAGATTCTTTTAATCTTGTGACAGAAGATCTGTCAGTACTAGCCATTATGCTGGCTTTATATTTAACAGTGAAATCAGGAGGCTCCAGAAAGGAGACTCTGCACAGCTCACATCAAGCCACAGGGATGATGCAGATGGGAAGGGAAGCAGCGCTAGGCCTCGTGGGTGAAGCAAAGTAGCACTGGTGAGGGCCTGGTTCTGACCTGCATTTCAGTCATAGTGAGCTACTGACTCCCTTTTCCTGACTCCTTTTCAGTTTGTTTGGAGGCCTCCCACAATGGTCTAGTGGACCTTCATCCCCTGCAGGAAGGCTCTTGGTTCCTAGCTCTTCTAAAGTCCAGTGGGAGTGTGTCAGTCCTGTGAGGTGACGGGTGCTATACAGTTGCCTCTATGTCCTCAGTAGATGAATTCACTGAAGCTAACTTTATACTCAGTGGTCCTTCTTAGTCTCTCTAGCAGATATTTAGAATCCCTACTATGCGACAGGTACTGCAAAATGCCGAGGACACGACCAAGAAGATCCGAGCTTAAACTCTGGGTGAGAAGATACAGTTCAGAGGACTTGGCCCAAAAGAAGGTCCCTTCACCATTTCCTTCACCGACTTTGTGTCAGCCGTTGTATATATATCACATTATCCTTTATCTGGTGGTCAGCACTCAGAAAAGCTTGTTGAGTGAATGAGTTCTATGGATTCTTATGTAGGACTGTGACCAGCAGCGGTTTCCCCCAGGCGCAGTCACCTTTAGCTTGGGTTGAGGATGGATGCCTGGACTAGGATGGGAATGGCACCGACTGGGTGTAGCTTCCTCACACTGAACCTCTGTCCCAAAGATCCTTAACAATAAAGTCGTTTGCAAAACCCTCATGTTTGTTTTTCTTTCATGTGGTAAGTGGTTCAGGGCTTCAGGGTAGCTGTGCTCTGCATGGGTGATCTGGGATGTGGGAGCTTTTTATGGTAATAATCTGCCATTCCTTAGGGTGCTATCTTACGTATGGTTGGTTTTGAGGGCTAGGCGCTTCTCTCTTCCTAATAGGTCCACGCTGTTGAGAAATGTGTCTAAATGTTAAGACCAAGACCCGAATACGGCACACGTCATTTGCACTGTTATGACAAGGAGAATGAGAACAGATTTTGGCAGACAGCTCTGCATGCCAACGGTTCCCTCTAGCTGTGCTTGCCAGCTCCTGTGTGCTGCTGCACCCTCCCCCAAGCCAGAGTCTACAGAGATCCCATCCCATCAGAGGACAACAGCCAGCATGTTCTCAGTGAGCCTCCTCGGGAGGGCATGCATCCTTTTCTGGCCACCCTCAGTGTGTCTACTATGTCTGCCTTTGAGAATTTCATATCTGAGTTCTCCTCCAACTCTTTATTCCACCCCCTCTTAAATTCATGATCTCTTATTCCTTAATTATGGTGTACACACACTGTGTAAATACAGCCTGCTGAATCCCTTTACTATACTCCTGTGTATATGTTTAGGGCTGACCACTTGTATCTGGAGAAGACTCAATGCTTGTAGCTCTCTGCATCTAGGTGTGGGGCCTCGTGAGAGTCCCCCGTCTGTGTTAGCATATTAGTTCTCATTGCTTTTTTTTCAGGTCTTCGTTAGGTCACCCCATTGTGGAGATTTTTGTGGGTGCAGCATCCCTGTCATAGATAGAAGACACAGTCTCACTGCCTCAGAGCCCACCTTTTTACATGGCGTTTCCCCTTGTCATTCTGTTCTTGACTCTGTTGGCGTTGAACTCTTACTGGGTTGGCGTGCGCCTGAGATGACAGGCTGACAGCAGACCCATCTTGGTGGAGCACATGTCTCTTCATTTTGGCAGGATACATCTGCACAGAACAAGTCTTTATTGGTCAACTGTTCTGATCCTGTTTACCTCCGAGCAATAATAGATGAGTCACAGCTGTTTTAAAATCCAGATACGTTTTACAAGCAAGAATCCTAAAATGACAAAATAGTATTCATTATATCATCTGTTGGCCACTTAACCACACAGTCTTTGGAATCTTAGAGTTAGGAACTATGAAATTGTAGTAAATTTAGTAAAATGGATGTGTATTACAATATACATATATTATGTATACACTAATGTTTTGGTTAAAAGGTATCTTCATCTGCAAAAGGGTTATTAAGGATTGGGAGAGCCTCATGCAAGGATGTATTTTGCTGTTATTAAATTGCTTTAAAACGTTTTAAAATTTAGAGTCACAGATAAAGGATCATGTCTTCGTTGCACATTTGATTACTCAGTGCGTAAGTTGTACAACTTCTGTGGTTGGTGCTGCATAAAGCTTCAACACAAAACCAGCATTTGATAAATTTGTTATCCAAGCAAATGGATAAAATTCTTTAATACATACTTATGCGCGACCGGAGAGATGGCTCAACAGTTAAGAACACTTGTTGCTGGTATAGAGGACCTGGGTTCAATTCTCCTATCCACGGGGTGACTAGCAACCATCCACACTCGAGTTTCAGGGGATCCAGTACCCTTTCCTGACCTCTAATGCAACACACACACACACACACACACACACACACATACACACACATACACACACACATACACACACACGTATACATATATATATGAAGACAAAACAGTTATACACATAAAATAACTAGCCAAACTATTACTTCGAAAGGACAAATTTAATTTTTGCTTATTCTTGTTTCTTTTCTCCTGCCCCCTTTCTGTTTTTGAGACAGACTATCAGGATGCAGCATTGGCTAGCCTAGAACTAGACTAGGATGGCTTTCAATTCAGAGATCTCCTGACCTTTGCTTCCAAGGACTGGGATTAAAAATGTGTGCCACCATGCCCAGCTGAGAAAATGAATTTTAATAAATTTATCATTTGGGTAGAGAGATTACTAATTATAAAAATTATACACTTTAGGTGAAACATTTTTATTTGTATCAGTCCATTTTTATTGTATTTTTAATGTTTTTATTTATTTATTTTTGGTTTTTTTTTTTTTTTTTTTGACAGTGTTTCTTTGTGTTCTGTAACAGTCCTGGCTGCTGTGGAGCTCTGTAGGCCAAGCTAGACCAAAACTCACAGAAATCTGCCTGCCTCTGCCTCCTGAGTACTGGGATGAAAGGCATGCTCCATTACTGCCCAGCTGCTTTTATTTTTTGAGATAGAATTTCATGTAACCCAGTCTGGCCTCTAACTGTAGCGCACTGTGTATCTGAGGATGATCTTGAATTCCTGATCCTCCTGCCTCCACCTCCCAGGTGTATAATCCCAGGTGTGGGATTACGAGTTTTATGTGTTGCTGGGGACCAGACTCTAGACAAGCACTCTGCCACCTGCATGCAGTTCTGTATTGGGTTTTTTTTTTTTTTTTTTTTTTTTTTTTATGAAGAGGCAGTTTCATCTCTAAAGCCCTGTGTAGTTTAGCTAGGAGCCTGGCCCTATTGATTTGAGATACTTTGGAGTCAGTTCTTATTCTCTGAGGTGGATGCTGGCGATGTCTGTGCACTTGGTTCCCTGTCCCCCCATCTCTGCTTCTTGTTTTCTTGTCTCCAGTAAAACTCTAGTAAACCAGTGTTTCTAGGAATCATTACACCACCGTTCTCACGAATGGCTGCAAATGCTCTCATCAGTAGGTTTCTTTGGGCCTGGTTGCTCTTTCTGAAAGATTATGACCTCTTTGAATTGTCATGTTTAAAATTTTTTCTTGTTCTGATTTTCTTTATTTGCTGAGAAACCTTTACTGTCACCCTTTGCTCAGAACACACTGTGTGGTTGTCTGGGCTTTACTGTCCCAGCTTTTTTTGGAAGGAGATCCCCTTCTCCATAAATCTTTATCCACATTCTACTACATTCTACAAGTGTGATAAAGCACTGCTTATTGCAACACTTAATATTACAACCTGGGCATGTCTCTTCAGTTTGTCTTGAATATGTTATTGACTTTGTGTTTTTCCTCTGACTGCATTGGGGACAGGAGCTGTTGGGTCAGTGGCTTAGAGCTCAGGCACTTGACTTGTGAAACAGGAGACATCTGATGTTCTTGCCTGTCTTGACGAATCAGAAATCTTCATTCTAAACCTGACAGTGAAGCACAGGGTTAAGTTCAACAATTAAATATGTCCAGACCTTGGCTTTGGAAGGGTGAAAGAGCTGCATTAATTATTCTTTGGAGACAACGCCACAGAATTATTTTAAGTTTAAGACATCTCCTTTTGTGGAGGACAGGAGGACCTGCCTGTTTGCTCTTCTGGACTTTGATCTCAGAAAGAGCTGAAACTAACTGGAAACTTGTTTCCTTTAAGAAGCTCCCCCAGGACCCATATTGCCAAGTTTCTTATTTTAGGATAGCAAAATTTCTCAGGCAAAGGCTTTCTGTTTCTGTTTCATTGACTATCATCAGCCCTCGGCACTGGGGAGTGTAACTCATTGGTAGAGTTTGTGTTTAGCTTATTATCAGGTCCTGGGGACAGTCCCCCAGTACTGCCTTCTCCCCCACGAGCGCCCGCAGACTCACAAACATGTACATAAACCATAAATTCTAGATTGGTACCTGTGTGTGTGTGTGTGTGTGTGTGTTTTGAGACAGGGTCTTACAATAAAGTTCTGGCTAGCTTGAAACTTGCTATGTAGATCAGCTTGGTCTCTATCTTAGTGCTCAGATTAATGGCATGCCCACTGTGCTATGCTCAGCCACCCAAATATGTATATTTCTGAAATAAGGATCACTAATGCTTTTTCATGTTATTTAAAGGTTAGAACAGTGCAGTGATTTTCTCATTCATTCTTAATCCTAATCCTGATTACTAGCGACTTAGGGATATTCTTCACAATGGGAATTCTAGTTATCACAGCGCTTCTCTCTAGTACCAGCAAATCAACTCAACCTCTGGAGCTTTCTTGTCTTTAAATATATAAATATATATGATTTACAGTTAGTTAGTATGTCTTGCTGGTTTCTTTTTACATAAATACAAGGTAAAATAATTGTTTGTTCAGCTGCAATACAGTTTCACTACACAGGAATGTTTAATAAGACTGTGAAGTAAAAACCTACAGCTAGGTGGTGGTGACTCACCCCTACAATCCCAGTACTCTGGAGGCAGAGGCAGGCAGATCTCTGTGAGTTTGAGGCTGGTCTACAGAGTGAGTTCTAAGATAGCCAGGGCTGTTACACAGAGAAAGCCTACTTCAAAAGACCCAAACCAAAGTAAATATCAACAATAGTAAAACAAACAAACAAACAAACAAACAAAAACCTTCCTTACAAAGATGGCAGGACTTCCGGAGCACCCCCAACCTCCACTGGGTTCTGTGTTTCCTTCTTAGATTTGGAAGAAGCTGATTTTGTCATCTCTTAAACGGCACCATGCTGCTTGGCTTTGTACTTTATAAAGTGCTACTGTGTGTGTAGTCAAGAGGAAATTTAAACCTTTACAGTTTTCACATCTACAGCCTTGTGAAGGCAGCCCATTCTCTCGCCCTCTTAGGCAGTGAAGGTTCCACTGTAGCTGTTTCGTCCTGCTGTCTAGCCTTGTGTGAGTCATACCACTATGGATATCTTCCTGCATGCCTTCTGGTATTCACAGAGTTTGCGCAGCTTGGTGGTGGAGTCACAATAATGAGTGTCTTCAATTTCATGAGATAATACTATTTTTTTTTCTCCTGAGTGATACCAGTTTGCATGAATACCAACAGTGTTGGCAAACTTATTGGTCTACCCAGACATTGACAGTTCTTAAATTGTACCCATTCATCCCTATAAAATTGTGTCATAGTGTTTTGCATATAAAGTTTCCTTTCCACGTAACTCTTGGTTTTTCCTATTTCTTTTCCTGAATACTGGTACTTCATGGTTTTTGCCCTTACTGATTTGTGGAATTCTCTAGATATTTTGCTACTGATCCATCATCAATTATGTGTCTATATCTTCGAGAGTGTGTATTGTCTTTTTATTTTCTCCATGTTTTTGGACAGTTTCTTTTTATGTTTTTTTTACTTTATGTTGCACAAATAAAGGAAACTCAGGGCCAAATCTCTGGGAAAGGCGGGGATATCAGAGAGTAAACACCACAGTCAGATCTCACCCAACTGTCTTCCAGCTTCCTCAGCCTGGCTTCTGGCTTCTTCTGAACTTCTGTCTTCCTACACTTGCCTTAAATACTCTCTTTGCTCAGTTATGGTGTGGCATCACCACTGCCTGCCTTGGAGCCTGGAACTCCTTCTGCAAACTAAGATAACCTCAAACTCAGATTGGATTAAGGGTGTAGGTCACTACTCCCAGAATATTCCCTGTGCTGAGATTAAAGGTGTAAATTACCACTGTCTGATCTTCCTAGACTGACTGTGGGTAGATCCCTCTGGTATCTCCGACTGTTTTTATTATATTACAAAATATCCCCACAACTTTATATATTGGTGTCTTGCTGCATTTATGTCCGTGCACCACGTGAGCACCCAGTGCTCTTGGGAGTCAGAAGAGTCTTTGGATTCGAGTTAAAGATGGATATGAATCACCACATAGATGCTGGGAATGGAACCCAGGTCTCCTTGCTAGAGTAGCAGGTGCTCCTAACTGCTGAGCCATTTCTCCAGTTGCCTTAGACATGGTTCTTAATTTTAGTATGGCCGCTTAGCTCTCTGGCAGTCAGCCCTTCTGGGTCTTTGTTTCCTGTTAAGCTCTAAGGTTTGAGTTTCATTGTGTACATTGTCTTTATTGGCTAGTGCGAGTCCTTTTCAAATGTGTTCTATTTTAGAAAGATCTATATTTAGGCCTCTTCCCTATAAATTCTAGAATAAGTTTCCTCAGAAGCCTCTATTTGCATCTTGATTTAATTTCTACTGATTTTACACCCATTTGTTTTCTGTTAGCATCTGGATACTATTGAGTTTATTAATAAACCTCTTATACTGTACATATTTTTAAGTGAATCCCAATAATATTTTATAATTTTATCTGGAGATAAAATTTTCTTCTGTTGGATTTATTCCTAAATCCTAATGTAGAAATATTAAATCTTAATATATAAATACATAAATTCCTAAACCCTAACTATAAATATTTTTGAAGAGAGAAGCTGCTCTTAGCCAGTCCTCCCTTCCTCCCTCCCTCCCTCCCTCCCTCCCTCCCTCCCTCCCTCCCTCCCTCCCTCCCTTCCATTTGTTTTTCTTCTCTCTCTCTTTCTCTTTGGGGGGGGGGGAGTTGGTTGAGACAGGGTAACTCTGTAGCTCTGGTTGTCTTGGAACTCACTCAGTTTGTAGATCAGGCTGGCCTCGACCTCAGAGATCTGGCTGTCTTTGCCTTTCCAGTGCTGGTATTGAAGGCCTGTGCTGCTCTACACCCTGTGGCTATTCCGGGGCCCTGGGTACCTTTTATTGTTGACTTAGTTTCAAAAGTAAATTATACTCCTTTTATAGCAGTGTGCAGGAAGAGTAAATTTTAAAATATGGGTCTTAAACTGATTTGTTTAATTCTCTCATTTTGATAATTTGTCTTTAGATTTCTTCAGGTTTTGTATATAGGCAGTCATTTATAAGGAAATAACGGTTGTGTCCTTGCTCATCATTTTCCTTTTCATTCCTAGAGCAGCATACAAATCCCCATGTAGATGTTCTTGACTGATTGTACAGAGCTCTTCTAATGTGGCAGGTGTTTGTTTTTCTTTCCTTTTTAAATAAAATTTTAACGTTATTATTTTACTGGTGTCTTGCCTGTCTGTATGTCTGTGTGAGAGTGTCGGATCCTGGAGTTGCCGACAGATGTGAGCTAGCATGTGGGTGCTGGGAATTGAACCCGGGTCCTCTGGAAGAGCAGTCAGTGATCTTAACTGTGGAGACATCATCTTCCTAGCCCCTTTCTTAACTTTTTTTTTTTTTTAAGATTTGTTTCATTTGTAACTATATGTAAGTGCCTGTGTGTGCATGCTTTGTTGTTTTGGGACAGGGTCTTACTCTATGGCCCCGGCTGGTCTTGAACCTACTTTCGGCGTCTTCGGCTTTAGTCTTCTGAGTGCCTGGCTCTGAGACGTGTTTTTCAGTTACATCTTTTATATGATTACTGAGGCTTTATTTTTTTCCATTTGTGGGATTGGACCAGGGTCTCATACATTTTATCCTGGTAAGTGCTCTGCCATTGAGCCGTGCCTCTAGCCCCTATTTTAATTTAATTTATTATTTTATTTTTAATTGTGTGTGTGTGTGTGTGTGCACACAGGTCCTCACTGAGGCCAGAGGTGTCAGGTCCCTTTGGAGTTGGAGTGACAGGCAGTTGTGAGTCAGCTGACATAGGTCACAGGAAGTGAACTCAGGTCTTCTACAGGGGTGGCAAGTGCTCTTCACTGAGCCCTCTTTCCAGCCCTCAAGTTAGTTTATTTTTGAGATGATGTCTTACTGTGCTGTCAAGGATAGCTTCAAGCTGATGATCCTCCCTCCTCAGTGGCTGAGATTCCAGGTGAGTGTCACTGCACTTGGTTTGAGAACACTTTTTTCTTTGTATATTACTTCTCTATAAGTCACCAGACTTTTGTTTTTGTTCTTGGTAAAAAGCTATGGTGTTAATGCAGAATTTATTTGACTTAGTTTTCAATGTCTTTTGCTATGAAACCATTTTAGGAAATGCTTTTAAATACAAGTTTCAGTGAATTATCAGTTCTGCAATATTAAATTAAACTGCATATAGCTGTTACCCACCTTTGTGAAGTTTTTCATGCTGTTTGACAAAGTAGATAGTATTTTGGAAAAGCAAAACACTGCTTGTTGATAAAATTCACTGATTGGACAAAAACCAGAGCAAATCAAATTAGGGACTACCTTAGGAAAATTTGATACAGAATATTTGAGTTTGGTTTGTTGTTTATTAAGTCATTTTTGATTTTAAAGTTTGATAATTTTTCTAACTCTGAGATATCTTAGATCTTCATGGTTAGCATTTTATTTTATTTTTAAAGATAGTATTTCTTATATCCCAGGCTGGCCTTTATAGCCAAGGATGATATTCTATTTCTAATCTTCCTGCCTCTACCTCCTGGGTATTGGGACTCCACGTAGGTGTCACTAGACCAAGGTTTTTCAGGGGTCGAATCCAGGGCTTTATGAATGCTGAACAAGCATTGTACCAAACAACTACCTACTCAGCCCTGTGTTTTCATATTTCATCATAATTATTATAGTCTTAAAGTTCTGAAATTATATTTATAATCTGAGAAGCAATTGAATTTAAGTGGCTTGTTACAAAGAGTGATGAATCTAAGCTCAGTATTGTGGCAGACAATAAATCACAGCTCTTGGGAGATTCAGGCAAGGGCATCAGTAGTTCAAGGTCACCCTTAGCATGTGCCAGTCCATCTGTTTCTCTAGCTCTCCCATGGACAGTAAATCTGTATAATTTTCCTCCTCTTTTTGTCTTCTCCCAAAATGTTTGTTTGGTTTTTTTTATTTATTTTTTACTTTTTCTTTTACTGGTGCTTTTAAGATGAGGTCTCTGTATCTCAGGATGGTATAGGGAACTCATTACTTATCCCAGGGTGACCTTGAACTTGACAGTCCTCCTGCCTGTGCTATGAGAGTACCTGCTGCTCTGAAAATTCTTGTTCGTTATTTTTTTTTTTTTAATGTGGGTTAGTTGAATTAACTTTTCTTCATCTGTGTTTATAGATTTCCAGTATTGAGTAGTTAGCAGGTCATGTTGACCAGGGCTGCATCTCTCTCTTAGCCTGTTAGGAAGCATTAATGGTGGCTGCGAAGGTGTTGACACCCACTTATGTGCATGGATTGGGCCACAGCTGCTTTCACAGACTGGTGATAATGCATGGAAGCATGCAGTAGTCCTGGCAGACCCATCGAGAAGGTTGGCAGCTTGCTCCTTGATTTTCTGGAGCCCGAGCTGCCAAACCAAAGTGTGGCTACCATGTGCCTGCCAAACTTGGGAGGACATGGGTGTGCAATCTAGTGAGTGTCCCCAACTGTGTCTAGTTTTCTTTCTGTCCTCACTATACTTTCAGATATGCACAACCCAGCTGCCAGCTGCATGCTGCTAGATAGTTTCAGTTGGTGCCACATAAAGCAGAAGGCTTTTCCAAATTTCTTGACTCGGGAGGTTGTAAGATGTGGAAGTTGCTGTAGGGTCTGTGAACTTTAAAGTAACTTGAGGTACCATGATAGCTGGTAGGGACAGATAGTAAGGCATTACTGGGCTGGAGAATCTGCCTTTATTTCTTTCTGGAAGGTTTCGCTTTTGAACCTGTGGATTCCTGGAGAAGCTGTACTCTTTGGCTTCAGCTAGAGAGCTTCGGGAGAGGAGCCAGAGATGTCCCCAGGCTATGCATTTTTTGTGTGGGAACTGTAGCTTGGCAGACATTTTAAAATGAGTTACTAGCCTAGGAATCTTGTGCCTGGGAGGTCAGGCTCTTTTCATCTGGTATCCTCTACTGTCCTCTGAGTGGTAGACAGGTGCAGGGCATCTGCATGGTGAGTTTTAGAAGCGCTGTCACTAGTGACTGTATGAGAACAAGCTCTCCTCCTGTTCCCTGTCCCCGGATCCTGGTCAAAACCCCTGCTGTCAAAGTAAACTCTGGCTCTCTGGATGCTGCTCAGGTATTCTGCATTGAGGCCTACCGCTTTCCTGCGTGTGTTGACTTGTCCATGTTTGTGCCGTATGTTTTTTTTTCTCAGCCCTTTGTCCTTAGAGGTGTCCCAGTGCCAATCTCGTCTCTGACATATGGCGCTCTTTATTCTGTTCATACTATAAATGCTAATTTCAGTTATCTTATTTTTTTTTCTCATATGGAGTGCAGTCCACTTGCTCTTTGGGTGAGGGTCATGTATTAATCCCTTAGCTGGTTATAAGCCGCTTGAGAACAGAAAAGAGCCTATCTATTTGCAACACATACTGGTGTTCATTAACTTATTTAGGTTAAGTGACCTTTGCTATGTTTACATTTTCTTCTGCAGACAGAAAGCTGTGAGTGTTTGGAGGGGTGATGCGCACTGAGGCTGGAACTCGGGGAATGATTGTCTTGATCTTGTGGGTTTGCTAACGCAAACACAGGTGAAGGCTGCGGGAGGCCCACACAATGATCGTTCAGAGGTTGGCTGGAGTTCTCAGTGATCCTGCTTCCTGTCCGGGAGGGCGAACACCAGTCATTTCCAAACTTGTGCGTGCTTAAGTTTATAGGATGAGAATGCTGTAAGTCCAATTTCTCACTGGGGCTTTACAGCACAGTAAGTGTAAACACTTTAAAAACTCAGTTCTTTTCTTTTTCTGTTTATGTAGCCCAGACAAGTCTGGAGCTATTGGCTGTGGCTGGCCTTGAACTCATGACCCGCTTGTCTCTGCTTCTTGAGTGTTGAGATTACAGATAACCTGACTCTGTTCTCTTGGTCCATATTTTGTTTTATTTAGGGTTGTAATATAATTACGTCATTTCCTTCTTCTCTTTCCTCCCTTTAACCTTCCCCATATACCGCTCCTCACTCAGATTTGTGGCCTCTCTCTCATCATTAGCTGTTGTTACACACAGTTTTTTCTCTTTTTTACTTTTTACTATGCCTATTGTATTATTTTGCTTTACTTTCTAGCCAGTAATACAGTTGGGACAAGTTTCTCAAATGGAGTCTTACCATTCTTGTGTATCTTATATTGTACTCTGGTATTTGCTGTTCTATGCCAAGACCTCCCCCCCCCCCTTTTTCTTTTTAAATGCTAGTCATAAGCTCCCCCTCCCACTAACATCATTCAAAGTAATGCATTAATTGCAAAACATGAAGTTAGATGACATATGCTTGAATGGTGAGTTCTTCGGGAGGTTAGTCTGTCCCTTCAAGGGAACCAGTGCCCTTAATGATTGCAGTGGTGAGTCTGGGTAGAACAGACACTGTTCATTCATAAAATTTGAGGTCATCGTCTGCATCCCAAGTGGCCAAAATTGTCAGGATGCTGATCTTGTGGGATTTTAATTGAGAAAACCTGGGTAACAAACTAGAGATAGATAAATTGAGTGTTTTAGGAGCCTTTGCTGCTCAGCGGTTCAATGATAACTTTCCCATTGCAAACACATTATGTCATGCTGTGGTTTCTTATAGCTTGATGTTCGGTTGATTGAAAGGTGTTGAATTTTTAAAAAATTCAGTGTATACTTATACTGCATACCATATTTATCTCAGATTGCAAAAATGAGTGTGTGAAATATTTGGCTCCGGGGAAAAGATAAAACTATTTGTTTTTAACCTCGTAGGACCACAGGAACCTTAGGGATTCTTCGCCCTCCGAGTGGGGCTGCAGACACGAGGAGCACCTCTTCTGTTCCCAGGATCCCATGTGCTCTCCCCCAGTACCTTCTCTGTCTCATTCCTGTGCTTATTGAGAACCGGCTGTTAGTGAAATGCTGTGAGAAATGCATTCACCCTTCACTAGAGATGATTCAGCTGTGCGCTGATGTAACAAGCCTTTCTCTGTCCTGCCAGCCAGCTCCAAAGTAATATCATGGAGACTTATTATCAATTATGAAATTCAGCCTGTAGCTTAGGCTTGCTCCAAACTAGTTGTTATAACTGTAGTTAGCTTATTTTTATTAATCTACATGCTGTCACGTGGCTTGTGACTGTTACCTCTCCTCCTGCAGGTCCTGTTTGTTCTGCATCTCCTCTATCTGGAGTAATCCACTTGTTTAGATTCCTCCTCTTCCTCCCCCTGGAAATCTGCTCTATCTCCCCTGCATACTGTAAACCGATCACAGCAACATGTCTTCACATGACACTGACACCTGCTGAGGGTACCAGCCTCAAGCTTCATCTTTTTCTTCTAGGGACATGCAGTAACGGTGGTGCATACTCTGTAGCAGTGGTTTTTAGCCTTGCTAATGCTGTGGCCCTTTAATACAGTTCATGCTGTGGTGACCCCAACCTTAAGATTACCTGTGTTGCTACTTTATAACTATAATTTTGCTACTGAGTGGTGTCTCAGTTCCTCAGACCATTAGAAATACGTGGTTTTGGATGGATGTGACCAGAGTTCTATAGGGTCACTGGGTTTATGGATGAAGTGAAAGTATTAAAAGTGTTTATGTGGTGTTTAGCACAGAGCAAATGTCCAATCAGTGATGACTTTAGTGACTGTAATATGACTGACAGTCTAATTGAGGACATTGATTTTTGGGTCACTGTCAAATTAAAAATCTCTTCTATGTGGAATCAGAGTGTGATAGTATTTTCATGTGTTTGTCTTCCAACCTTTTCCTTATACACTGAGGGTTCTAACTCAGGCTCTTACATGCACACAGCACGTTCTCTCATCCAGAATTGTCTCCTCAGCCCAGTATTTGAGTAATTATGTTTATGATCCTATCACAAGATAGATAATCATATGTTCACACAATGCAACCCTTATTTATTAGAGTTAGTGCTATCACAGAACTTATAGCCTCAAAGCAGAAATCCCTGGGGATAAGGAAGGTTCTAGAGTAGGGATGAATTCTTGAAAGATACACTTAAAAAATGTACTTATTTATTTTGAGACAGGGTCTCTATATATGCCCTGGATGCTCTAAAACTCACTGTGTAGACTAGGCTGGCCTTGAACTCAGAGATCTTCCTGACTCTGCTTCCCAGGTGCTGGGATTAAAGGAGTGTACCACTATGCCTGTACCATTTTTTTTTTTTTTAACATTTCATTTATTTTGTACATGTGTGGCTATTCTTGCCATGGCTTATATGAGATGGCCAGAGGATCATTTTCAGGACTCAGTTCTCCTCATACCATGTAAGTATCAGAGATCAAATTCAGGTCCTCAGGTTTGATGAACATACCCTTAATGCCAAGCTGTCTCACTGGTGCATACCCCCCCCCCCCAATGATATATATTGCTTTCTCCTCCATTGAAGTTTTTCTTTTCACATTTTATAAATATGTGGCAAACATGCTGTATATTTTCATGTGCAGTTGAATGCCTAAGTAACTGAATCATAAACCAAGGTCATCTTTAGAATGATTTGCTTTTGTTTGGAAATAATAGCAGACTTCATTGCTGTTTAAAAATAACCCAGTTTACGTCATTGAGCATATTTGACCCATCTGAAAAGAGACTCTCCTGTTCTCCTTTAACATGGGAGGTTGGTTATTTTTTTATCTATGATGTTGTTTTCCAGAAGTGGAGCGCTTGGTTGCTTTATTTCTCAGTGTAGAAAGTTCTTAGAAGTGACGTTTTGATGTAAGTGGCTTTGCTCACTTGTATTCATGCTTGCAGCAGAGGAGTTTTGGGGGTGGGAGATGCAGTTTTACTGTGCGTTGTAATTTTGTACATCTTTACTCTAGAAAGGCCAGATATGGCTTGCATCTTGCATACACTGCTTTTTATAATAAAGACTCCCCTGTAGTTATTTTTAGTTTTCTTAAGTTTGGTCTCCTGTTATTTTAATTTTAATTTTGTGTGTATAGGTTTTTGGCCTTTATGAATATCTGTGTACTACATGTGTGCCTGGTGTCTGAGGAGGCCATAAAAAGATGTCAGATCCTCTAGAACTGGAGTTATACACTCACAACTGTCTATAACTCCAGTTCTGGGAATTGAACCTGGGTCCTCTGGAAGAGCATCCCCTGCTTTTAACCTCTGAGCCATCTCTTCATCCCTCTTATATCTGCTCTAGATTATTCTTTGTAGTTTGATAAAAGACCCCTATTGTTTTCTGTTCCCCAACACATTCACTGAAGTGGAACATTTGGTGACTGGAGAGTCTAGAAAGTCCATAGGATTCAGGTGGAGGTTTATAGTTATTGCATATTTTTTTGTTTCTTACAGCATTTTCTTATGTCTGGATATGCTTTACTTCTTAAACCTTTATTCATTACAAATCATCTTGTTAACCAAATTATATCTGAAGACTGTTTATGTAGACTTGAAGTATTTCTTGTGTCTGAGGGTGTGGGCGTTATAAGTACCTTCCAGAAAGCTCCAGGAATTTGCCCACCTACTTGGTTTCCCTGGAGGGTGAGAGAAGATGATTAATAGAATAAGGGAAAAACAAAAACCTATGAAAAACTACCAACAGAGATATCGTCATGTTTACATTTACTATTTTTTTAAAGGCACAGCCTCTCAACTACAAGCTAAACAGCCAAATAAGGGCATAGCAGTTTATCATTGTTATGACACATGGAAGAAAGCAATGGTATATGGAAAAATATCTCTCAAGGTAGCTATATTACAACATGTATGTTTTGTTGGTGTCTCTCTTCATGGGACCCTCAACATAGGTAATTTTTGTAGCCTACTCTTGCCCTATATGTTTTCTTAAAGTCCCTTGGAAAAGAAGCATAGTATAGTTCAAGTCTTCATAAATGGGACATCCGTGCTTTCAGGAGGTTGTGTCAGCAGAACAAGAAACCTGCTGGACAAGAGGGAGGTTTCATAGCTGATGGTTTTCTTAACTTAATCTTATTTCTCCTGGTTTCTGGTTTGAGAGATGCTCTGAATAAATGTCAATTGGATGGGTTTTAAAGCTCTTTTTTTTTTTTTTAAAAAAAAAAAAAAACAAAAAAACAAAAAAAACCCATTTATTTATATGTACCTGTCTGCTTAGGTATGCCATGACACGTGGGTAGAGGTCACAGGATAACTTCTTTTCCTGATGTGCCAGTGACTTGGTCATGTGGGTTCTGGGGATCGAAGTTAGATCATCAGGCATAGCAGCAAGCAGGTTTACCACAGAGCCATCTCCTGGGCCCTGGCTGGGCCTTTTGGTAAGTTATGTTATGGTTAATAGCAGGCTAGAGCAGCTCGTTTGCAGCAACATTTGTGGTTTGTATGAAGAACTCAGAATAAGAGCGATCTGAGAGAGACTGCCCGATCTTGGCCAGTACAGCCTGGGGTATAGAGACAGGTCCTGCGGCCAGGAGAAGAGGAAGGGAGATGGCAGGGGGTGGCACAGGTACAAAGTGGGAGGGCACAGTATCCTAGAAGGAGATTACGGATCTGCAGTTGGTTTCGATGGCAGCCTCTTTTAGGTGGTGTACGTTAGAGCAAGCTGTATGAAGCTTTGAGAGATGAGTAAGGATGATATGGGGCAGCGTGGCTGGTGTGTGATGTGGCCGAGATGTGGCACAGTGACTGAGGGTCATCACAGGTGGGTCAGAACATCAGTTCTTACTGCTTTGGAACTCAGTGGGAAGGGAAGGAAGTGGGGAGCCCCCGGGCCTTGTTGGTAGTAAGGCTCTATTGACTTTGAAGGTGACAGTTGCAGAGCAGGCCTTTAAAGCTTCCTATCTATGTTACTCTGCTCCCCTGGTGTCCTTGGCTCCTTGAGTCCTCATAAATGTACCATTTTTGCCTTGCTTTTATGGGTCAGTCATTCCTGCAGTAGTGTCTCCTGGAGTTCATGGGACATGGACCACATTTTAATTTTAAATTTTAAATAGTAGTTTTCCATTGACCTTGTTCTTCCACCCTTAGTCTCCATTAGTACTGAATCCAAGACTCACTTTTTCTCTGAAGTTCTGTGGACTAGAGTTTCCCTGCATCTTAATTCCCCGATGGTGAATCACTGCTCATATTGTGTTTTTACAGCATCCCGTTCCTGTGTGACAGCGGCTACTTGGCTGTATCCTAACAAATTGTTTACATACTGACTCATTTAGTTATCATTACATTTCCTGGGGACAAGGACCAAGTCTTAGTCATCTTTGTGGTCTTAGGATTAGACTGATGTCAGATGTAGAGTAGGGCTCACCAGGTTTGTCTTGAGTGTCTGGATGGGCAAAGTGACAAGGCATAGGTTATTCTAAACTGATGCACAGCCTGAGTAAAAACCCAGATGCAGAATTTGTGTTGCTGAGACCAGGAAGAAGGATTTTTGTTGAGAGCTAAACTTAAAATGGATATAATGAGGCTAGAGAGATGGCTCAGTAGTCGATAGTAAGTGTTACTCCAAGGACCTGAGGTTTGTTCCCAGCACCTACATCTTGTACCTGCTTAAAACTCCAGCTCCAGGGGATCCGATAACCTCATCTGGCTTCCAAAGACATTTGTACTCATGTGAACACAGACATACATACAATTAAAAATAAAAACTAACTCCTAAAAAAACCAAAAACAAAGTTAATCACTTTATGGAAGGTTTTGTGTATGAAATGATAATGAGATGTGTTAGGAAAGGAAGCCATGTTGTTGTTTTGGTAAGAAAGTGCCACAGTTTCATGCCTATAATTCCAGCACTTGGGAGGCAGAGGCAGACAGACCTCTATGAGTTCAAGGTCAGCTTGGTCTACAGAGCAAGTTTCAGGACTAGCCAAGACTATTCAAGAAACTCTGTTTCAAGAAAAGGAAAAAAAAAAAAAAAAAAAAAAAAAAAAAGCCATAGTTGTTACAGAGAAAAATGGCTGGAGTAACTGGGTAAGCTTGGATCCCAGAGTACTTGGTTAAGTCACATGAGAGTTCGTGTGGGCTGGGACCCAGGGGACTCTAATTAGAAAGGCAAGAAGAGACACATTCAGAACAGCCACCACAGAACGCTGGTGAATTGACTCACATTTAGGTTTGCCAAAGTGTGACATCCCCACCTCTTTTCAAAAGTAAGGCCTGTTCCCTCAGAGGCCTTTGATAATCTGTGTCTAAAGACTTCACCTCAAGCCCAGACTCTACAGAAGTTATTTCTAGAATAACTTTTGTCTTTAGAATTTATGCTAGGGATGGTTCTTCCCCCTCAAACCTAGTATTTTTGCTGGATTGGAGCCCAGACGGAAACTCAGAAAGAATTTGTCAGTTGCCTCTGGCATTTACAAGATGTTCCTATAGACTAGTTATAGCACAGCTTCCTGGCATTTTGCATCTTGTTGATGGTGCTTATAGGGAAGAGGGCCTATGTCTTTTTCCTTTCTAAGATTTACCTTTTAATGACTGTACCTTTTCAGTTTTGTATAAGATATTCCTGAAGGGCTCATTTCCTTGGCTTAGGAAAGGTCAAGACGTGTTTATCAGAAATCACTTGTTTCTCAGTTTCTACATAGAAAAAATAAATGATAGTAAATTTGACCCCCTCCCCATTTTCATATACTATTGTGGTAAAAACAGGCCATGGAAGAAGGGAGGGAGAAGAAGTAGGTGGCTCTTCTCACTGTAATAATTTATACTGAATGTTCATATCACCTGGTAAATGGTAATTCTTTTATTAAGGAAGCTAAGGCTTTCAGAAATTAATTTCTTACTGTGCATCACTGGAAAGGGGCAGAAGAGGAAGCCTGGATTCTTTCTGATGTGTCATTTGACCAGCACACTCTTGGATTAGCAGTTCTCAAACTTATTAGTAATAGCACGTTTCATCCAATGCGTCAGGCATCTAAGTAAGACATATTATAGTGTTCGTGTGCGTACGTAAAGCACACTGAAATTCAGATCAAGAGCTCTATTTCGATCTTAGTTGGTTTCACCTTGAAATTTTGTGTATGTTATTTGTAAGATAAGTTGGATGTTACTTGACTACAAAAACTATAGTAGTCTTTATTGCATTAATATTTGCTATCAGAATATGCCAATGTTACATTATGGATCTTAGGCATTTTTTTATCTTATTAATGTGTGTGATGGGCATGAATGTATCTGTATGCATTGACAAGTGTGTGCGTGAGTGAAGCCCGAGGCTGTGGTCAGGGGTTCTCCTCGACTGCTCTCTACATTATTCTTTGAGATATGGTCTCTCACTTGAACCTAGAGCTCAACCTGCATGGCTAGTCTAGAACCAATTTGTTCTCGGACCCTCTGTCTCCTCCTTCCAGGTATGCTACCACACACACACACACACCAGACATTTATCATGGGCTCTGGGAATCAGAATGCAGGTCCTCTTGTTTAGACAACAAATACTTTAGCCACTGAGCTATTTCTCTAGCCTCTTTGATTTTGAATATCTTCTCTGGTAACTTTAGAGCAATATTTTATTCGTAGTAACCCAGAAAATGTGAAAGATAACTAGTAGATTTTGTTAGTTTGTTTTTTAAACATTTAAAGTGACTTATGTGTATGTACCTGACTATGTATGTATGCCATGTGTGTAGCTATCAGAGGGGGGCCTTGGGTCCCCTAGAACTGGAGTTACATGGTTGTGAGCTGCCATGGGGATGCTGAGAACCAAACCTGGGTCTTGTGCAAGAGCAGTTAGCATGCTTAACCACTGAGCCATCTCTCAACCCTAGGAGATTTTGTTTTAGGGCTGTTGTGACATCGTATTTCTTTGGGGAGCAGGCAAAGAATTGGTGAATGCCTCCACATCTAGCTTTATTGTATGGCAAATAATAGTGTTTTAGTGTACCTAGCTATTTTAAAATGCTCTTGGACGTTAAAAAAAGAAAATAACCTACCTGCTTTTCACAGAGTTTCAGATTAGTCAGATTCAATCTGTTACATATATTGAGTCTAAATACTTCTCTAGTCCTTAGCATGGGTAGACTGGAGCTTGTTCAGCAAGTAGGCAAGTTCATGCATATGGTTTATGTCAGAGACAGTTAATTAATAGAATTTAGCAACCAAAGCGATTTAAAAACACAAACCTCATTAGAAATACCCAAATCAGCACATTTCCACAGAGCAAATAACAAACTCTTCAGTATGAAAAAGGATGGGAGGTTCTTGGTACGAGTATAGATGCCCAAGAAGGTGAGCGTTTCAGGGATGGCTTTGTGAGGCTCCCAGTTTATGTGGCATTGTGTGACGGTGTGTTACATGGTGCCGGCTGGTGCTTACTGCTGCTCTGCAGTTGTGTTTGGTAGGGACCATGCCACCCTGTGTCTTTCCTAGCATTGCCTTAGACAGTACATTGTAGTATCTTGTAAATCTTCCTTATATTGTTTTTGCAGAAACATGTTACAGAAACAAGCAAGGTGGAGACAGGCACATCTGTTTCATCAAGGCAACTGAATCATTATAGTTCAGTCAGTTTTAGACATCAAATGAACTCATCAAAGCACACTTCTGCTTGGACTGAGTGGTAATGTGAGATAATAACATTCATTTTATTCCCATAATAGTTTTGCTGATTTGTCATATTTGATGCAGGTGCCCCACCCCATCCCCTCCCACACGTTGGGTTCCCCATCACACAATTCTTTTTCCCAGTACAGAAATGAATGGTGAGTACTTCACATTTTATTGTCAAGCATAAAAACGTGGCCCAAGGATTAAAATCCATGTTAAAGCAAAGTGGACAAACTTTGTTACTATGGAGCTGACTCTTACTGTGGCAGGTGCAGTTTCTAGGTGAGCAGGTGTGTCTGGGCTTTTCCTGGCATTTGAGTGTGGCACCTTGGACCATAATAGTCTCTTTGCTCATAAGATTTTACACGACTGGACATATCTCAAATTGAATTCTCATGAAGTTAAAGTAGGATCATAGTCTCCCCAATTAAGCACACACATTCGAATATACCACAGGGATGAAGACATGTTTTTTCAGGGTGTGCAGAAAACAGACCAACTTGTCTGTGCAAGTATTGCATCTGATTCTAAGGCTTTATTTGTAATACATTAAGTATAGGTATCAGGGGTCTCCAGGGCAGCAGAGCAAGGGAGGAAAGACAGAAGGAGAGAGGAAAGATTATCTTTTTAGTGGAATTGGTGGCTTGTGCCTGTGATTTGTAGGACAGGCCAGGCAGATAAAAAATTACAGAAAGAGTTGATTGTAATCTTCATTCCAAACACCAGCAACTCCTAATTTCTGGGTTACAGTTTGGGGGCACTAATCAGCTTTTCATTTGCATTTCATAATAAATACCTGAGGTAATTGAACTATAAAAAAAGACATTTTGTTTTGGCTTAGTTGCTTCTGCTGCTTTGGGCCTGAAGCAGAGCATCATGGCAGAAATATATGCAAAGCAGGATTCTTGACCTTTTGTTAGGGAAGTAAAAGAAAGGGTCCCACAGTCTCCTTCACAAATGGTCTCTTCTCGCGACACAAAGACCTCTGTGGAAATTCTTATCAACTTCCTAGAGTACAAAGCTGGGGACTGAGTATTTGACACTTGTGCCTTAAGGGCCACTCAAAATCCAGACTACATCAAGGCAAAATGCCTTCTGGAGCCTTAGGGTCCCTGTTCCAAGACCTTTGACTGATTGTGTGAGACCCACCTGTACATATTACAGAGGTTGATCTGCTTTATTCAGTCAACTGATGTCAGTAATTTTATCTGAAAATAATTCACATCAACATAGAGACAGGTGTTTTACTATAGTGCTGGACACCACAACCGAGCCAGGATGGAATGTGAGAAACCACTCATCCCAAAGATACTGACAGGTTTCAGTTACAGGTTTGAGGCTGAAAATTAGATTTGGTTCAGTGTCTGGAAAAGGGGAGTACAAGGTGCTGTTTATTCTGAAACAGGGTGGCCTTGGAAAGGCTGAGACCTGCCACTTAATAGCACTAGGATTTGAGTCTTGGTTTTCACATTTATAAGCTGTTATTTTATCGGGATACTTTGGTAGGTAAGGGAGAGATGCTCTCTGCAAAGCGGAGTGATTGCATCTGGTGGGAGATGGGCTTAAGGTTTTGTTTAAGAACTTGCTGAGAGGTGTAGTACAAAGTATTTGATAATACTCAGCACCACACTGCAAATCGAATCTCTTTTTAGAAAGGGCTTTGCCTCAACCTTGTTGCCTGGGGTGACGCTACATTTAATGACCTAGCTTTGTATTGTGTTTCTTTTCTTTTCTTTTTTTCTTCTTTTTTTCCTGTAAGGACAAAAGTGATCTTGAATACTGTGGTCCCAGACTCAGCTTTTAAAATGAGTTTACATGTACGCTTATTATTTTGAGGTCAATTAAAATAGCACCTGGGCTGTTACAGTCAAAAGAAAAATAATAGTCTCGCGTTCATATATAATATACAGGCAGAGTAAGGTCAGTATATCCACTGAGGTGGGCATGGAGAAATCAGATCAGAAAGGTGGAAAAGTCCATACTCCCGGGTGTCTGGGAGAGTTGATGGCAGCCACTCATTTCCTAAAATGGCCTACTGTGTTCAATCCAGCAGCTGTCCCTTATCCTCACAGCTACTCTGAAGTAGAAATGACTAGGTTATGGCAAGTCTACAGACCAGTAACCGGCATTCCTGGAGCTGAATGTGCTACAGAATCATGATTTTAGTTATAGAAAGGTGATGGTTTGCTGATCCTCCCTCCGCCCTCAGCATTGCTTGGACAAGCACCCCATAATTGAGCACATGACTAATTCTGCTGTGAGGTGCAGAAGATCCCATACTTTAATGGGATGACTATAAATAGCCCTGTGTCAGTTCAGGTCAGGTTTTGCTGCCAGTGAGCTTCCTGCCCAAGGCCTTTGCTGCTAACTTAAAATCACAGGTCCAAAACTCACCTGATATGCAGGCTTTTAAACTTTAGACATGAGGATAAGAGTTCACAGACTAATATTTCTGTTTTCAGTTAAAGTAGAAATATAGAACATTAATTCTCCAAGTTTTCTGAGTCTTATAAACTCTTTATTTTTAATGACATGGATGAAAGATCTGTGCACCACAGTGCTGGTGCATCGGAGGCCTGAGAACTTGTATCATTGTGGACTTGGAATTACAGGCAGCTGTGAGCCACTCAACATTGGTCCCAGGAGGCAGTGGCAGCATGTGCTCTTAACCACTAAGCTATCCCTCCACCCTCCAGCATGCACATTTTACTTGAGCCTGCATAAGTAAATGTATTCACACAGTGCTCTTTTGTTGGTGGGATGTGGCATTTCTGGAATAAAAAGAGATACCTTTAAATGACATTTCCGGTTTTCTTCTTTGCTTTTTGTCATTACCTCAGGGCCTAATTTTTTTAAATATACATTACTAAGTTTCAGAGGCAAAAAATAAGACCAGACTTTGCTGCTTCTCCCCCACCCTGACAACTTGCTTTGGATTAAAGGCCTCATATAGACGAGGCAAGTGCTCTACCGCTCAGCCATGCCCACAGCTTTCAACTTTGATTTTCCCACCTAAATCTATTTACATTTTGATTAGTTTTAGGGTAGTGCTGTGAAATGTCAGCACTGTGAATGAAATTAGACTTGTATTTATTGGTTTTACAACTCTTGATGTGTATTGTCATTGTCCCACACATTTTCAAATGTTCTCTGTCACTTACAGTTCCAGCCCACAAGAGGATTTCATTAGCCTTCTCCTGCTAGGTTTTCTCTAATGATTTCTTAATTTTGTCTGTCACAAATACAAAAATAGTTTGACAGTAAACTGGAAACATTTACTGGTATAACGTAGAAACCACACAGTAGTTACATTTTAACCATTTTTTTAGGGTTTATAACATAGCTATTAGTGTTTTCCTTGGGTATTAACTGGAATATATTTAACGATGACTAGTGTTGGGTGTTTGTTTGATGGGTGCAAACTGAAAAAACTCAGGAAAGGCTCTTGGTGCCAAGCTAGAAATGAGCTGAGAGCCTTACAGACCAGATGCCTAGGTATAAGTCACGTCAATTTTTCTCTGTTAACTAAGGTTTCAAATGGAATCCTGTCTTTTTTTTCCCCTTCCCCCTCCCTCCTTCCCTCCTTCCTTCCCTCCCTCCCTCTCTCCCTCCCTCAGGGGTAGGGTTGCAGGAGGCAGAGAGCACAGTGGGAATGTTTTTTGAGAACTTGTCTGCTCCTAATGACATACCTTTTTCTATAAAGTCACACCTCCCAATACTTCCCAAACAGTTCCATCACCTGAGGACCAAGTATTTAAACAAATGGGCTTATGGGGGCCATTCTCATTTAAACCAACACAACTGGGTATGGTGGTATATGCTTGTAAACTTTCACTTATGATGGAAGCAGCAGAATGAAGTTCAAGGCCAGCCTTGATATATAGGGAGTTTGAGGTCAGCCTGGGCCAGATGAGACTCTAAAAACAATAACCAAAAACCCAAGAATTTTATTTTCTCTTGTTCTAATGCATATAACATAGTACAAGGTAGGGAAATAAAAATGCAAATTTACCTTAATGTCCTAATATTTTGTATAATCGGAGATTCAGGAAAGTAAATTTTATTGTCCTCAGTATTACCACCTGGAGGATATCCTGTTGTTTCAATGAGATGGGGGGGGGAGGAGGGAATGAATATATATCTTATTTCTATATATCTATCTATCCATCTATCTATCATCTATCTATCATCTATCTATCTATCTATCTATCATCTATCTATCTATCTATCATCTATCATCTATCTATCTATCTACCTACGTATCTATCATCTATCTCTGTTACCTAGCAAGCCTGGAGAGATAAATGGATGTCCATTGTTGAAGAGTGCTTCCTTTTAATGGTGAACATTTGTAGTCCAGCTGCATTGCTGTGAAGATTAGAAAAATGCAGACAGTCGCATAGTTTACAACCCATGCAGCTACCCCATCAAGTCACAATGGCCTTGAGCAGCAGCTCTTATGGATATGAGCGGCGAGCCCCCAACAGCACCTTGGCCCATAGAAGGTCTCTTTTTCCAATCTTGGTCTGCTTTCCTCAAATCCTGACTTTGCCTTTAGACTTCTCTAGAGGCCATCATCAATGGTCATAGAAATAAAAAGAGGTACATAGGGAGATTGTCCAGGTAGACAGCATTTGAGTAAGCTTAGGCAGTTTGGCATGGCACAGCACCCAGCACATCTTAGTAAGATCATAAGTAATCAAGACTGATTGAGTAGGTCGATGAGTCAGTATTCTGGATTACAGAGTTAGGCAAGAGGCTCTTAGACTTGATCATTTTTTATGCTAAGTAAGCATGTTAAGGAAGCTGTGTGTACCTTCCTGAGTCCTTTTGAAAATTGAAAGATTCTGATAATGGAATGGAATGACCAGATTTTTATTTTCTAATTGCTACAAGTAGGTGTAGTAATAATTAGAAAAATCTTATTCCCTGGACGTGGGTAGGAGAAAAGGGCCAACCCGTTTATGTCGTTTATAATGTAACATTGTATAAACTGCAAAGTTTGAAGGATTTTTTTTTCTTCCATCTTGAATTCTATGGGGTCTTTCTCAAAATGTTCACTGGGAGTTTTCAGTGCCCCCTGTATTGGCATCGTAGCTAATTTCTTCCGTTAGTATGTGAAGAATTGTGGGACAGGTGGGAGAGTAGCTGACGTGGGCGGGTAAGCTAAAAGAAAAGAAATCCTCCAGATGCTGGCCTCCAGAAGATGAAGATGTGGGATCACTGATCCAGGGCCTGAGGTGGTCTGTGGGTGTGTGGGAGATCTTTGTTCTCACTTCCTGTTTCTTCACAGCCTGCCACCTGCTGTGGCGCTATACAAAGTAACTGCACTGTTAAAGACCGGCTAGTTAGGGCAGCCTGTTTTGTATGTCAGGAAGCAGGGTGGATTTTGTTGGTTATTTTTTTTCTACACAAAAGGCTGAGTCCAGGAAACCTTTCCCAAGCCTGTTGGAAAATTGATGATGATGGATGATGATGCTGGTGTGTATATCTCTGTGTGTGTGTGTGTGTGTGTGTGTGTGTGTGTGTGTGTGAGAGAGAGAGAGAGAGAGAGAGAGAGAGAGAGAGAGAGAGAGAGAGAGAGAGAGAGAATATGAATGAATATGGGTACGGGCACATGTGTAGAGGTCAGAGGCCAACCTTCTATCTTGTTTGAGATGGAATCCCTTGTCTGTAGCAGTGTGTGTCAGGAGAGCTGGCCCACATGCTCCTGGGGACTCTTCTGTGTCTACCTTCATCTTTCTTCAGGAGTGCTGAGATTATAGACATGAGTGCTGTGCCCTTATTTACCTGAGTTCTGGGGATCCAAGCTCAAGCCCTCACTTTACCCACTAAGCTATCTCCCCAGGTCCCTAAGCCCAGAACTTTGAATAATGACAGTCCTACCCAGTCTGAGGAGTATTCATGTCAACATTGACTTCTAGGCTGCTTCTTTCAAAAGGTGACACTCGTAAGAGAGTTATCTTACGCTTGTAAATAATTCATTGCACATTTGCACTTTCTGCTGTTAACTTTGGTGCCTAAGATTCCTGTCTCCCCAGTATAATAGGAAAAGTGTTAACTAATTCTCCCAAGCACAGGAGGGATGTGTTCTGTAGGACGGGAATGCACTCATTCAGTAAGCTTTGTCAGACATGAGTTTTAGTGTTAGCCATGAATTCATCATCTGTTCAGTATGGCATCCCTAACTAGAAAGGCACACAAAACAAGGGTGCATATCCATCAGTTGTGGCCAAAGGCTTATAGGCATCTACACATTAATATCCCACAGTATTTTCCGTGAGAAGAATGGTAATGAATTTTCCAATTCTATCTTGTGCTGTGGAAAATAAGTGGGTGAGAGTGAAATTGGAGTAGAAGCTTGTTGGTCCTAGTCTTAGTTGGGATGTCTTAGTTATTGCGGAAATTTATCTTCTTTTTCTTTTATTTTGAGGCTGGGTCTCACTAGAGCCTAGACTGGCCTTAAACTCATGTCTTATCTTCTAAGATTCAGGATTATAAGCATTAGCTCCTACATCAAGTTTTTTTTTTTTTTAAGACTTTTTAAATTGTGTGCAATATGTGTGTAGGTATGTGCATGCTAGTGCAGATGCTCTTAGAGGCCAGAAGAGTTAGATCGTCCTGGAGCTGGAAATACAGGAGTTTGTTAGATGCTCAACATGGGTACTTGGAACTGAACTTGTGTTCTCTGCAAAAGCAGTGTGCATTCTTAACTACTGAGCCGCCACTCCAGCTACTTGTTTATGTTTTTTAAGTACAGAAAAAGATTGGGTTTTGAAAATATACAGTTTATCTTGTAAATAAGAACAAATCATAGTAATAAATAGTTTAACTTTCTGAACTCTGTGTTTGTGTGCATATGGTGTGTGCATGGATATATGTACAAGTATGCATGACTTGCATACATGTGTGGAGATTAGAGAAGGGTGTCAGATGTCTGACTCCGTTTCTCTCCACTCAATTCCTTTGAGACAAGGTCTCTCATTGAACCTGGAGCCAGGCTGGTGGCCAGCAGACCCCAAAGAGCCTTCTGTCTCTGCCCTGACAGTGGTTGGGTTACAGACATCAGTGTGGCCAGGCCTGGATTTTTACGTGAGTGCTGGAGTCTTAACTTGGGCCCTCATTGTATGGAACAAGTGCTCTTACCCACTGAGTCAACTCTTCAGCCCCTGAACTCTTGTAACTCCAGTGCGGCCATAGAGAACTTCTGAGTGTTGTGGCTCATTTCAAAGACTGAAGTAAGGTGTGTGGGTGGTTAATCCATGCAGTTCTTGCAAAGTCTGCAAAGACTTCTTCGGGAGTCTTGGGCTTCAGTGTCCAACTTCTTAGAAGCCCCGAGTTAACAGTGACTTTTAACATTGCATTCCATTTACGAAGACTTTATAGTAATGGGCATTTCCAGAGTGAAGCCTCCGTTTGAGCTGGGATGTTTCTAGAACTTCTGCAACTCTGAGTGCTTTAAAGAATATCATTGGGTAGATAAATGTCTTTTGAGTGGTGCAGATTAGAAAGATATGCATTGTAACATCATTGCCTAAGGGTTTCTTGTAATAGAATCAAAATAGTTTTCCTTTTTAAATCCCCACTGAGCTTCTTCCTTCCTTTTTACCTCATTTATATGAGGACACATCTCTGTTCAATTTAAGAACCAAATATATTTGAGAACCTATGTCAAATCAAAAATACTAGTTTTGGAGTTTAATACAGAAGATGCTCTCTGAAGGCACAGAGGGCAAACACCCATTTCATTTGCATCAGCCATCAGGGTTTTCCGTGAACTTGGTGTGATCCATGTGCTCAACTCTGATTGTTTTGTGGACCTAAATGTAAATCATCTTCCAAAATCATTTTAATCTATGCCATATAGAATCTGTAGTACTGTGTGTGAAATTAATACTGCATACAGTGATAAATAGATATCTTACCTGTGTGTCTCTGGCTACTGCCACAGAGTTTCAAAATCCTGTGGAATTTTTCTGGTAAGAGTGCATTTATTACCTGTGTGAGGGATTCATTGTGGGCTCCTACATAGCTTTAATGTAGGGTCTGGGTACCAGAAAGACTCAGCCTTGTGACTGAGGGTCGGTCTTTTGGCTTGCTTGATCTTTGAGGAGAGTAGCAGGAGTTTACATACATGGTCAACCATTCATCAGGAGTACTTAATGAAACCCTGATAAAACCAGCTATTGAGTCTGGATGACAATTCCTGGTTGCCAGGAGACATTTGCTAGGAGACATTGGGGAGGAGGATATAGCTGGTTCCATGAAGAGATGGAACAGAGTTCTGTAAATCCAACTCTGCTACACCTTGCCTGCCTCTTATCTTTTTCTCTTTATTTGACTGTTTATGATCTCTGTGTGAGTATTCTGAGTTACTCTAGTGAATTTTTGAACCGTTAGGGGTTGTGAGAGCCCCTAGCTTTATAGCCTGTCAGAAGTGTAGGTGGCCTGGGGACTCCCAACGAAAGGGTAGCATGTGTTACCCAGCTGAGGTGAAAATGTGTTTGTGCTAACACAGTAAAGACTCACTGTCAGCTCATCTATCCTGTGGCATTTCCTTTGGATAGCCCTACACCCTAACCAATCCTAGTCGTAAAATAGTATTTTATTGTTTTATATTTTATCCCATTGAGCATTTTGTTTGATGACTATAGATGTTTCTGTTTTTGTTAGACTCTTTGGAGGTTCTAGGCCCTCTCATGTGTAGCCTAGCCTTGAACTCTCCACAGTGCTCATACCTCAACCTCCCGAGTGCTGGGATCATGGGCACCAGCCACCATCCTCAGCTTAACTCCTATATTCTTAATTTCCTTTCCTGTACTGGCCTAGGTCTTCATTGGGATATCAAAAACCTAGATGTTAGCCTGGAATGGTGACACATATCTCAGCATTCAGGAGGCTGAGGCAAGTAGGTCTCCTTGAAAGGCTAGCCTGGAAACTACATAGTGAGTTCCAGGATATCCTGGGCTATGTAGGCAGACCCTACCTGGAAAAACAAACAAACAAAAATCACCAACCAAACAAAAGTTAGGTGTCCTTAAATTTTTTTTCATTTTATAGAGAATTTCACCTTGCTATTATAGAGGATTTTATTAAACGTTTGTTGTATTGTTTCTGTTTTTGATAAATATATGTGCACAATATGTGTGTAGTTATGTGCATGCTAGTGCAGATGCTCTTAGAGGCCAGAAGAGTTAGATCGTCCTGGAGCTGGAAAGGTCTTTGAATATTTGTTTTAATAAGGTAGTTTTTTTTTAATTCTTAAATAATATTGACTTTGATAAAAAATCTCCCTCTATTTGCCTAATGAACTGATAATACTTTTCTAATTTATAAAGATGACAAATAGCATGGTTTTGAAAATGTGAACCAATATCTGTTTCTAGAGTAAGCCAGCTTCAGAGTGAGTTATCTTTTTTACATGTTACCAGATAAAACCTGGGTGTATTTCTCATTATATTCAACTAGATTCTTAAAAACAGTCTTTCTGGGGTGGGGTGTGGTGAGAGGTCAGAGAGCTCAAAATAGATGGGGATTTCTGAATAGACGATAGGAACCACAAAAATAAGCCTTGGTATGTTTTCTAATTTGAAAAAAAAAATCTTGACTATAAAAGAAAAGTTTTGACAGCTCCATAGAGCAAAGAGTCTGAAATTACAGCATTCAAGGTCTTTTGGAGCTAGGCAGTCCTGATAACTCTCAAACATTTCAGCTGTCTCAGAAACTTTTACCTTGGTAAAAGGTGGACAAAAACACACCAGCTTTACGTCATCCGCACGGTTGGAGGCAATCTAGCCTTCATCTTGGATTAGGGTTCAGCCAGTCTGGTTTTACTTCCGGTCATGGTATAAGCAACTGAACATCCCCTTGGAGGACTGTATTAGGTCTCACATAATTTACACATATGTGTTTTAACATAGTGTCAAACACAGCAAGTGAGTATGTAATAAAAAAACATGGTAAAATGAAGTCATACCAGCAGGATGATAGGCAAGAAGGAAGAGTCAGCTCAGGTCTAAGAATTGTTAGACATTATCTGTAAGAAATAGCTTTGTTTAGTATGTTTGGAGAAATGAAATTTTCATTGTGGATTTGAAAGCAACAGAAAAATGACATCGATTAGAAGACAACCACGCAATTCGGAAGTAAACATAAATGACTGCTGTGTTTAATTTGCAGGTTTTTAGTTTTCTGTTCACAAACTATGTTAGCCTGTAATTTTCTTAGACTCCATCCTTATCTGATTTGGGTTAAGCTTGCATTGGCGTTACTTAGCACGTTGGAAAGGACTCTTTGTTTTCCTATTTTAATGAGAAATTTAATTAAAATTAATTGTGTAGTTGTTAAAACCAGATAGATACACATAGTGTTAGTCATGTGTGTTGCTAAGTGTTCTCATAGTTCTGTTGTTCATATGGCATTGTTACTATGGTTTTATAGCAGAGAGTCCAACACTTCCTAGGCTTTAAGTTCAAGCCCATGGTTTAGGAAAGGCGAAAGTGTTCAGAGTTTGGGAATGACATCTGTGTGTGGGAAGTCAGTACTGTTGTTGTCTACAGAGCACATCAGCAACATTTATCATGACAAATGTGGCTCATGCTGGGCTCATTGAAAAGGACAGGAGCAGAAAGCCACAGAGACATGGCTTGCTCAAGGCCATAGGGACCTGGAGAGAAGGGATGCTTTCTGTATGGATGCAGCTGAGTGGAAATGCTGGACCTGGGATTCATCAGTGAGAGTACCAGCCTCCTTTCTGGACCATTGCCGATCTTTAAGAGGAGACAGTATGTCCAGTCCTTGCTTCATCTAATCCTGCATCAAAGCAGTTGGCCACTCGCTTGACTTCCAGTCTCTTCTGCCATCTCTCATATTTTATCATGGGAAAACATTTCCAGTATTGTGGGTTCAATCATCAGTACTGAAGCTTTGTTAAAATTTTATAAAAAACAACTTGACCTTTGAAGAATCACTTGTGAAAATTAAAAAATAAAAAGAATTGCTCCTTAGCTTATGTGTCGTTAGGGTGGGATTCTGGCAGAAGCATGCTGAAGAACTTTTTCTGGCTCACAGTTCAGAGGGTTTTCATCCAGTGTGGTAAGGGAGACACATGGCTCAGTTGTTGACAGTAGGAGCAGAAATGGGGACTGGACTCAGGCTGGCTGTAATCTTCCAAGGCTCCCCTAGGGATCTACATCTGTAAGTTAGGCCCCTTAAGTTCCCTGAGGCTCCTAAAATCTCAACACCCAAAAGGGAAATGTGGGCAGAACTTGAGCCTGTGGGAGACATTGCAGGTTCAAACCACGACAGAATCCCAGCATGCCAGCCTTACCCTAACGATTTAAACAGAGAACTAGCTTTTGTTTTGTTTTAAATGGCCAACTAGTCAAGGAAGGGTATACTGATGTTAGTTGTTATCTAGTAACTACTCTTTTTCAGAATTACCTTTAAAGTCAAGACAGTGCGTTGAAGGAAAGCACTGTTGTAATTATCAATGTCTGTACCTGTTGTAATTAAGCGCCAGGAGAGCAGGATGGTTTACTGTTGCCCAGAGTAGAAGAAAGGGCTTCAACAATGAAAACAATCTCAAGCCTAATTAGCCCTGCACGTCTCTCGGATGCTTTTGAAGTACTTGGCAGATAATTAGGCAGTATTTTCTTTTTACATAGTGTTCTGGGGAAATCCTGAAGTCCTCTTGGACAGGGGAGACTCGGTAGACGTCAGTGCTGACTTTGCAAGAAGCACCTTTTCCGTGCTCTCCCTAAGTGCCCACTTTCCCCCAATGCTGCCTCAGCAGTTCACAGCAGCCCTGTCTTTTCAGGACAGCCAAGTTCTCACATTTGTTCAGTTACAGCATTACATTGCTTTAAATGGTAAAAGGTATATTGTGCTGCCTCTTTTTTTTTTTTTTTGCTTGTGTGAGTTTGCATCCTTTTTGGATGGAATTTTAAATTCTAAATATGATTATAAATAATATTTATAAATTATAAATAATTTATTATTATAAATTATGGTTGTGTAGCAAGATTATCCATAATAAGACATTTATCTTATCTCCTATTCTTAACTACTTATAGAACCTGTGTTTTTCAGTCTGGTGGTGACATGTTAATTAGACCATGGCATGCCATAGGGGATTGCTGGTTAGGTTTTAAAAATGATCTGTTGATATTTTGTATGTATGAGTGTTTTGCCTGCTTATGTGTCTGTGCACCATGTACGTGCCTGGTGCCCACAGAAGCCAGGAGAGGGTGTTGGGTCTCTGGACCTGGCGCTGTGGATGGTGGTTCAGTTGCCATTTTGGTGCTAGGAGTGGAGCCCTGGTCTTTGGAAGTGTAGCCAGTGCAGAACAACTGGGCCTTCTCTCCAGCCCTGGAATGTGGTTCCTTAAAACATACTTGAGTCTAAAAGCTAAATTAATGAGCCGGGGACCTCGGATTCCCCAGTGTGGAGCCACAGTAAGAAACTTAAACCTTCAGTGAAGTAATTGCAGCTTATTTTTTGTTGTGATTTAAGTGCAAACATGAGATGAAGGGGTTGATAGAATGCATGTGAGAACGCACAAGCATTTGGAGCATACAGGGAGTAGGGAACAAGGAGCAGTGAGGACGGGGAGGCTGATCTCTGGCCCACTCTGGGAGAGAGGCTCTAATTTTAGACTAGTATTCCGATTATTTTTAGAGGACCATCGCCGAGGGAAGCGCTGTTGCCTGAGAATGTCCTCTTCCCTGCTTGATTCTCTGCAGATGAAGCAGCTTTCTGACCCCGAGCTGGCTTCTGTGAGGACTTGCCTGTGCAGATACCTGCTTCAATCTCAGGACAGAAACAAACTTCATCAAAAGTTGCCCATCTTATATCCTCTGCAAATACATCATGGCTTCCAGATTAGTGTTTTTGTGGGGTTCCTGGATGTGCGAAGGAGTAGGTCTCTGATTCTTGTGCCTTCTCTTGGACACTTTTTCTTCTGTTTGTTTTGTTCAATTCCCATGTGTTTGTTTTTGTTTAATCTTTAATTTTATTATTATCCCTTAGAAGTCTGTTTTCTAATGAGAGACAGAGACTGAGTGGATTCAGATGGAAGGGGAGGGGGAGACCAGGAGGAGGAGAGGGAGGGAAACCATAACCAGGAGATATGTATGTATGTGGAAAAAATCCATTTTCAATTAAAAAAAAAATTGTGTGTGTGTAAGAGAGAGAGAGCTGTCCCATTTCATGGCCTCTTTGAGTCAGTTTGATTGACTTTGGTTAGTACACTAAATTTTCAAATCTCTAAATTTGAGAAGCTGCGCATCAGGCAATTTCACTTAAAATTACTAACCAGCACCTGGTCTTTTTGGTAGAGTCCATGGAATTCCACAAATAGAGAATTGTGATTTCTGTACTAAGATTTTCATGGCAAGATATCTCACTGAGTAAAGTAGTTCCCTGAAAATACACACAGTTACATTTTTATTTTGTACCCGCTTTTTTCCCCACCGCCTATGTTTAAGACACCAAGGTACATCATGTTGCTTGTGTCCATCTTGATTCACTGCCAAGGAACTGAACAACCGTGATATATACACACAGGCAAAATGGAGGTGTAGATGATTGTTTTACCTGCAGCTCTGTGAAGGGGTGGGGCAGGCTGGAAAGGGGCGCAGTGGGTTAGGATGAACTAGTTTACATGGCATCTCCAAGACAGCTTGATGTCTATCTTACCTCCACTACCTGGCCCTCTCTCCTGTGACTACAGCTTTGGAGGGGCGAGGTACGACCCACAAGACTCATCAGTCGGTGGGTTTAGTCCAATCTGAGGGAGGAGCTTTGCTTTTTCCAAGACATGCTAGCCAGTTAAAGACCTGTTGGCAATTGTTTGGGGTTTGTTTGTTTGTTTGTTTGAGTTTTTGAGTTTTGGAGCAGGAGATTGAACCCAGGGCTTTTGTGTGCTAAGCCTTTGCTCTGTCTCTGGCCTACCACCCTCACCAGGTGCTGCTGCCTTCTGTTCAGTTATAGAGGAACTTCTGTTGCCAGACTCTATGGTACTATTTTGCTTGTTTTGTTGAGACAGTTTCACTATGTAGCCCTGGCTGGCCTGGAAGTTGCTATGTAGATCAGGCTGGCCTCCCAACTTGGCAGAGAGCCACTTGCCTCTGCCTTCCAGAATTGTGGAACTAAGGGCATGTGCCACCATGTGCAGCTCAACACAGTCTTTATTTTTACTTAAAAGCTGGCCTTAGGACATTTGGCAGGAATAATGATTGCTCTTAGATTTTAATTTAAAAAAAATTCTAATTAAAATAGATTTATTTTCCCCTTCCCATTCCTTCCTCCAGCCCCCTCCCATATATATATTTGTGCGTGCACACGCATGTATATGTACGCCCAGATAAAGAAATTCAGCTTCTTAGTCGAGTTTTGTTGGTGGTGTATATATGGCTTCAGGGCTGACCACTCTGCAAAGGACAAGTAATAAAAAGCCCCGTCCTTGGGAGAGGCTGATGTTCCCTCCTCAGCACCATAGTTCTTTGTCCTGGGGTCAGGCCTCTTCCACATTAGTATGTCTATTGACACTATTGTTTATGTGGTCACTTCTAGGAGACCATGTCATAGCTGACTTCCTGGTATTCTGGCTTGTACCATTTTTCAGACCCATCTTCCATGATATTGCTGGAGCCTTTGAAGCAGGAGCTGTAATGTTGAGGTAACTATTGGGACTTCCCACGACCCACTTATCTCTGCATTGGTCCAGTTATGGATTTCTGTGACGGTCTTCGTTTGCTGTAAAGAGAAGCTTTTTAGATGATGATTTTAATATTTTTAATGTGGATTATCTTCAAGAGAAGCTGTAGTAGGACTCAGTTTCTTAAATCTTTTAAGTGAAACTTAGTAATCTTTTAAAAAATAATTACTAGGCTTTAAAGCAGTTTTGGTTCACAGTCCAACTTGAATTAGAAGTAGACATACCCCACCAGAGAGTTGTATTTCTTACAGATTGCAGCAGAGAAAAGCCAGTGGCTCACCAGCTCTCAGGTCCGTGGTGGCGCACAGTCTGGACTTAGGCAAACTGTCACTCATCTGCCGTTGTCATCCACAGTAGTTTTAATTTCCCTAACTCTGTCTCTCCGCGATCTCTTATCTGTCTGTGTGGCTTTGCATTTTCCAGTGTTACAGTTGCGGTCGTGCCATGCCTACTCACTTTCTAGATTGCCTTCCTTTACCTGGTAGTAGTCATTTTGTTTCCTGGCTTGATGGCTCTTTTATTTTAAATTATGGCATAGTGTTGTGTTGTGTGGAACACTAGTTTGTCCACTCATTCACTGCAGGACAAGTTGGTTGGGTCTAAGTTTTGGCAGTTGTGAATTGCTTATGACATCTCCATTCAGGCTCTTTGTAGACAAAGTTTTCCAGTCATTGGCCTGTGTCAGGCAGGCGTGTCATTGTCTTATAAGGAACCACCAAAGTGTGCCCTCCTGCTCTAAACAAATTGCTATATTGATTGTTTTTGATTGACTTCTTTCTGGGGGTCTCATGGCAAGAGATTATGACTTTGGAGGGTAGATGTAAAGCAGATGACTGGTATGTGACAAGTGTGTGTACCCATGTATGTGCACAGGGTGGAGGAGGACACCTAATGAAGGGGATTGAAGGGTAAGGCCCTCCCAGCCTTTATTCTGTAGCCCATCCAGAAACTGCTCCATGCAGTGCTTGCTTTTCACTGTCTCTGTGCTGCCATGATTGATGTGCCTCGAACCATGCCTTTCCTTTGCGGAGTCAGAACAAATGGAAACAGACAGGGACATCGCAGACAAGGCATCCTTCCCCTGAACAACTTGTCATTGTTGTGACACAAGGCTGCCTGGTCTGCTACGTGTGTGCTGTATCTTCTGAGACTGGACGTTTGCTTGGTTAGAGACTGGCAGTTCTTAGGGAGTATCACTTGGTCCACCTATCCTTGTTTTTGTAGGTACAGCATGAACTTTAAATGTAAATATATATACACATTTTAAAGTCTGCAATATTAGGCTATTTTTCACTATTACTTCTCCTTAGAAAGTTTTAAATAAAGATTTTGGCTAGCTTGAATAAATAAAATTTTAGTAATATAGATGAAATAATCATTTCTATTTAAATATTTATTAGTCTTGTATATTTTAGATTGCATATGAAATAAAAAATCTTCTGGACTGTGGTTTTATGGAAACTTAAGTGTATTCCAGTTCTTTATATGTCTTGATACCCATGACTGTTGGTCACTTTGTAATTAATATCGTTACCCAGATTATATGACACAATTTCCATGAATACACTGCTACATGGTACCTCTTAAGTATTTGAGTTAAAATTTCTATTACTAAAAATGCTGTCTCATGATGCACAGATGACTTGTATAACAGAGCAGAGATTTTTATGATGTTTTTGAGACAGGGTCTCACTATATAGCTTTGGCCAGCCTAGAACTTGCTATGTAGGCCAGGCTAGCTTGAACTCCACCTCTTGAGCTCTGGGTTCAAAGGTGTGTGTCACCACTTCTGGTCTTAGAATAATATATTATTTTTTCCCTACATCTTTATTTGGTTTTATGACTTTCAATCTTTGGTTCTGCCATGAGCTCTGTTTCCCCTTCTCATGTGCCTTCCATTCTCTATAGCCCCCCCCCCTTTTTTTTCTCTCTTAGCTTCTTACCAAATGTTTAAGAACTTGGGAGTGTTTGACTTTAACTCATTCTTAGAAAGGTTAAGGACAGCACTAAGTATTAATAAACAAGCATAGTATGCCTGTATTTGTTAACAGCTTATTGGTAGGCATGCTTTATGACGGATAATACCAGTGTGTATTGTATGGTAGTCTTAAAGCTCTACTTACAGGCCGGGAGGAAGGCAGCACTAGGGAAGGCTCCCTGGACTAGCAGGGTGGAATCACTGTGCAGTAATGCTCTGCACAGCAGGGCTATGATTCTAATCCTCCTACATGCTCAAGTCAATGGGGCCTTTGTTCTACACTGTGGAAGAATGCAGGAGCCAAGTAGTAGTGGGAGTTCAGTTTAGCTCCACTGTTTTGTAGATGGGTGAGTTTTCAAAATGATCCAGACATTTACTTTGCAAGCAAGAGACATGGAAGCAGAAAACACATTCTTTTCTATTTCTGAAGGACTTAGTTTTGTTTTCCTTTTTTTGGGGTGTGTGTGTGTGTGTGCGCGCACCAGGGTGTCAACTTTGGTTATTGTTCCTCAGGCAGCATCTACCTTGTTTTATTTTTCATTGGTGTGTATTATGTATTCTATCTCTGGGGGTCTTTGTTATTCCTTTCTGTTTATTTAACATATCCTTTAGAGTTCGATTTGATCTCTCTATGACTGCTTGCCCTGTAGGATTGTGTGGTATTCCTGTAATATGCCTTATATTATAATAAGCAAAAAATTGTTTTATTTTAGTAGAGACATATGCTGGAGCATTGTCAGTCTTTATTTGTGCAGGTATTCCCATGATGGACATAGCTTCTAGCAAATGTGGGATTACAAAATCAGCCTTTTCTGAACTCAAAGCAGTTGCCCATTAAAATCCTGAAATCGTATCTTTTGTATGATGGACATATCTTAATTTCCCAAATTCTGTAAAATGAAATACATCCATCTGCCAGATTTCGTTTCTATGTATACCTTTAGGATTAATTCCTGCTGGCAATGGAGTTTGGTTATAGAAAGAACAGGTGGGACACCTTTTTTTTTTTTTTTTTTTACAGTTTCTTTGGCTTGTTGCCAAGTGATAGAGAAATCTTTTTTTAATCCTTTGCTATTGACATGCTGCTTTTTATGAAATTCTGAGACCTCTAGTACATTTCCTATTAATAATTTATCAATTTCATCATTACCTTGTGCTAAAGGACCTGGCAGACCCGTATGGGATCGAATGTGTGTTATATAGAAGGGATGATTTCTAGTCCTGATTATTTCTTGTAACTGAATAAATAATGAAGTTAATTCTGACTCATCGTTAGTAAAATCAGCCGTTTCAGTATGTAGAACAACTCTTTCTGCATACTGAGAGGCAGTGACTATGTTAAGAGGTTCAGTAAAGTCCATTAACACCATTATGATAGCCTATAATTTTGACTTTTGAACAGAATTATAAGGGCTTTGAGCCACTTTACTTATATGTTCTGATTTGTAACCTGCCTTTCCTGATTTTTGCATCGGTATAAAATGTAGGGGCTCCAGAAATTGCTTTATCTCATACAATACGAGGGAGAATCCAATTAGTTTTCTTTAGAAATTCAATTCTTTTGCTTTGAGGATATTTGTTGTTAATATCTCCCTTCCACATAGGGATGTCTTCCTCAGTCACTTAATCTTGAGAAAAGGACTCTCACCAAACCTATCCTCACTGTTTCTGCTAGTCTAGATGGCCTGTAAGCCCTTGAGATCCGCCTGTCTCTATCTCCCAGAGCTGTATAATCACACCTGACTATTTTATATGTGGACTCCAGTGATCTGAGCTCAGGTCCTCATGCTTGCATAGCAAGCACTTTACTCACCTAGCCAGCTCTCCACCTTGTTTTTTGAGACAAGGTCTCCCACTGGGGCCTGAAGCTTGCTCTAGACGGCTGGCCAACAAGCCTGCACCTGTCTCCATCTCCCCAATGCTAGGATTGCAGACACATGTCATTATGCCTATACTTGTTGGTGCCGGAGCTTGAATTTAGATTTATGAAGGTCTTATTTTAAAACAGGATGTAGTGGATTTATGATGTTACATTATAAATAGTTGTCCCGACTATGAATTTAATAAAAAGCGCTGATTGGCCAAAGGCAGACAGGAAGTGTGGGTGGGGCTACCAGACTAAGAAGGCTCTGGGAACAGGAAGAACAGAGCAGAGATGCCACAGAGAAGCCAGAAGATGCAGAGGACAACTATGCTGCTCTGAGAAAAGGTACCGAGCCGCATGACTGAACAGGGTAAGAATCATGAGTTAGTTTAAGAGTAGAGAGTTAGCAAATTATATGTCTGGGCCTTAGGCTGATCAGCCTAAAATTAATGTAAGCATCTGTGTATCTCTATGGGACTGTGAGACTGCGGGTCTGTGGGTCCAAACCTTGAGGGTAGGCCCGAAAGTCCAGGCCAGAAACATGTTACTACAACAGGAGATGCTACTTTCCCTCATGGCCATATGTGTAGATGGAGAGATGTTTATTTGGAGGCTAGGTTGACCTTTGTGGGCATGGAAACCAAGAATTATCTTTTCCCTTATCCAAAGGCTTAGATGCTTATGTTTGAAGATGTGTTTAGTTATTTGGAAGGTTTTAACCTTTAAAGTAGAATTTCTGTTGTCTTTTGCTAATTGCTGGGCTCACAGAGCTTGGCCGAGCAGAAAATATAGGTGAAAGCATTGTAGAAGTTTAGTTAAGTCTACAGAACTGAAATTCTTTTAAACATTTTGCTTGATATTATGTATTGTAGATATTCACTTTTTTTGAGAGAGGGTCCCACTGAACCTGGAACTCACCAACTTGTCTGTTTTGCCTGCCTAGCCAGCAAGCCCCAAGGATCTTCCTGTCTCCACCTCTCTGGCCCTGAGATTGCAGGCATGCACCACCTTTCTTGACTTTTTTGTGTAGCACTGGAGAGTGAACTCAGGGCTTCAGTGCTTGTGTGATAGGCGATTTACTGGATGACCGAGCTGTCTCCCCAGCCCCAAGCTTTTTGAAATCTATATATCTTTGTTAAAATTCATCTTCATGAGCTGTCTTTTTGTCTTTTCTTTTTTCCTGTGCTGGATGTGAGACACAAGTCCTTTCCCATGCTAGGGAGCCACATTCCCAGCCATCACAAGCCATTGTATTGATTAGAAAGTATGAGACATGAGTGCCTGCTGCCCCAGACACTCTAGATCAGAAAGGAAGTAGACTTGAGGTTGTTCCTCACTCTCTTTTTTCTCGTTTTGTGTTTTACTTACTTGTGTTTTTACTCACTATGTAAATTTTTTTTTTTAGTATCCAACCAGTTGCCTGATACATGTTAAATTTTAAAATATGTTTGTAAAATAAATACATTATTGAATGAACCAGGCAACAAACCGTATTAATATAAATTCACCGTTTTCTTTTTATAAAAAAACAACAGAAACATGAGTCAACAAATGGATGGCAGGGCCAAAGCAACGGTGCTGATTTCCAAACTCACAACCGGTATCCTCAGTGTACATATGTCATAGCTAAAGTTCCACGTGTCATGCTCATAAGGAGCCTATTGTTTATTATCCCGTCTTTTCCGTAGTCAAATCTGACCCCAGGTGTGGATTGACAGCCCTCCCTGACAGTGAAGAGCTCCGTGCTGCTATCCTGAAGGGGTGTCACATGTTTATTGCTGAGGAGATCTGGAGCCAGAGTCACTGACATGAATGTAAAAGATTGACTTATGCAGGATTAGAATACAGGGCCCCCAGGGGTGTCATGCTCATGAATGGAATCTTCACAATTTAGCTTTGGAGAAAAAAATATTTTCTTTGATACTGTTAAAGACATATACAAGTCATATGCAAAGGTTTTAGTTTGGTTTTTAAATGTCTTTTTAATGCCTTTAAAAGGAGTTTTGGAAAGATGTCATCAAGCGTTATGTCCCTATACAGACAATATTTCACAGAGTTTCTAACCTATCTATTGTGGTAGATGAGTCACCTTACCAAGAACCACCTAGCTTGTGCCAAGGACAGTGCCCTAGGGATTGCCAAATGACATTTACAAATCATGGGTTTAAATTCATTAATGTCACAAAATCAATTTAGTGGTCTGCAGGTCACCATTTTCTAATAATGAAATGGAAACTAGAATAGTAGATTGCATCACAAGGCAGCACTTTTTAAAATTAACCTTGCGTTTAGCTGTGTGTATTTGTTTTTAAGGTTGCAATATGAAGTTCTTTTCTTGTTTGCATAGTTATTACCAGAAAAGCTTGAAAAAAAATGATAAAAGCAAAAAGTTTCAAGTTCTTGCTTTTTAATAAACTTTGCTGGTGCAAAGAAACTTGCACAGAGGGGAAAGTACAAGGTAGTGATTTATATGATTTGGGCAGTAAGTGATAATAAAATTGAAAGCACCATGGAGACAGGCGTTACATGAACGGAACCTGGAAAGGTGGGTAGGATCTGGAGAGTGGCTTAGAGCTTTGGTTTACAGGTGACAACAACAGACTGCAGGAGGTTCTGTGCACGCTGGAGAGGACAGAAAATCACACAATTAGTCAGACTTTGGGATGCTTTGTAGAAACTTGCCTTGAGAGTTTGTGTTAGATCAGGTAACCTGCATGGATTCTGCAGCTGAGGAGTGATATGGTGCGCTCTGGAATACTTTCCATCTCCTCCCCATCTCAATGCAGCCGTGGAGCTCCTAAGAGAATTCTTCTAGGTAGTTTTTGGATACCAAGTCTCTGGCATCAGATCAAAGAGAGCTGGAAAGGACTTTGGCAGTTCTCCAGGATGTAAATAGAAAAGGTAGAACAGGTCCCATTGTGGGTGTGTGTGAATCACCTCGTGTGGGAGAGCCAAGGTGCTGTCTGTTTGAAATATGTCAGAGGATAGATTTGAAGAGCATTTCTTGTTATCACGCTGTATGTTTGCTCTCACTGTGGAGGGGAAGCAGATAAAAGGGCTCATTTTTTAGGTACTGGAAACTAACTGAAATATGCTGTGTGGGTGATCTGACAAAGGGCCTTGTCCCCCTCAACATAGCCTCCTGAATCTGATATGTGCGCAATTTGTAAATTTGGGGATTTATTAGGGAACGTTTCTTATCTCTGAAAAGAGACATTTATTATTTAAATGCCTAAGTTTTTTCTACTTTTCAATTGAAAAAAAAAAAGAACTTTAAAATAGCTTGTGAAATGATAATGTTCATTAAGGAAAAGATGATTACTGTAATTAGAAAAAAACCCTCATTTTAAAATGACTGTTTAAAACAATAAACCCACTGGTCATTTTGATGAACTTCTGCTTAGAAGCCTTGTTTCTTTGCAGCAGATTCCCATGGGTTGTAAATTGAGACAATCGTAGGAATTTCTGCTTTTACTCTAAATCTCTGGAAAAATCAAATGTGCTTGTGTCTAGGAGTACAAGGTTACTTACCTCTGGTCTAGGGAGATTGTATACAGCCTAGATATGTGACGCAGTCTGGGAGGGATAGAGGGATGTGAAAACCGAAAAGGGACTTGTAAAGGCATATGTGGAGAGTCCCGCCTCTGCAAGGGGGTGGGCACATGAATGAAAAGTGAAGGGTGTATTTGCTGCGCTTATCTTATGAAGGCATCTGATCACAATCAGTCGCTTGTAGAGGGGATGCCAGCTGGCTAGATATTTTCATGATGTAAATTGTCCATCCGCTCAGAAGAACCAAAGGACAAGGAGGCCTTGTGTGAAGACTGAATTCCTACCCAAAAGGCAAGGGCAGGAGGTTCTCATAGATCTAAATGATCTGCTCCAATTTTCCATTTTATTTGTGGTTTTCAACATGTCATCTTTCCTGCCGCCCGCCTGTGATTTCTGCTTGACGTAATTGATCAGTTCTCTCCTTTCATCGCTGCTTGGGGCTGGGAGGGACCGAGTTGGGAAAATAGTGCCTATTTTTCCACCGCTATTGTTTCCCTGCCTTCTGCTCAACTGGTTCATTTCCATGAGCTGTGTTACTAAAGAATATCATTCACATTTGATTTTTGAAATAAGTTCTGTTTACTGCTCTTGTGCATGCTCATTTGCAAGAAATAAGGTGGTTTTTCTTCTCTGAATTGATAAGTACTTCTAGGCATCAAATTTAAGTTATTAATAACCTTAGAAAATTCTAAATAATCCTTAACTTTCATTTTAGTGGTAGTACAAGAAAAATTCAGATGTATTGCGTCATATTTGAAACAGTATGTCCTATAAAAGAGTGGCTGAAGTTTTAGTAGACACCTTTTTTATTCGTTTGTTTGCTTGTTTTTAAGTTCACGGTTTAAAAAACTATTTATTTTTACATTTTTTTTTTTTTACATATTTTGGTCATATTTTTTGCCTTTCCCTGAGTTATGTGGGTAAGGAGTCCTGGGGACTCAGGGAACCCCACCACCTACTTAAAACTTTTTTTTCTTTCTCCTAAAACCAAAGCTAAAAGAGCAAGAAGGCATGTGTATACATGCATACACACACTTGAAATCTGTTCTGTGTTGGCCACTGAGTTTGAGGTCTCCCAGGAACTGTCAATTCAAATAACATTTTGGTTAGGGATGGGGTGGGAGACTATTTCCACTCAGTGCTAGGATTTTGTCTGGTTTGAACCTGTGCAGTTTTGTCTTTCCTATGCCTCCCTCAGAATTCATATGTGTACGGGCCCTTTTGTGTCTGGAAAATGTTTCCTTGGAGTAATCCACCACCTCGGGCTCTGAATAGTCTTTCTGCCTCTTTCCCATAGAGCCTGAGCCTTTAAGGGCAAGACATTCCATCTGGGGCTGGATTCTCCCTCACTCTGCTCATTCTTGCGGGGCTCTGTGTTAATTCCCTTCTACGGCCATAAGGAGCTTCTCTGATAGGGATTAAGCAGTGCACTGATCTATAGGTATATTAATAGACCATTAAGGGTTATTTTATTGCCCTGTTCATTTAGCAGAATAATAGTGATAGGTTTTTCCATAGGGCCTGTGAAAATCTTTATACACACACACACGCACACGCACACGCACACGCACACGGATTCTTAAAGCATCTGCTTTCACATAGTAGATATTTTAGGCTTTGTTGGCCATACATTTCCCATCTATCTCTGCTCTGGTTGCCAGTATGCAGCCGGGATGGTGTACACAGCGTAGACCTGGCTCCATTCCAGTGAAGCTTTTCTTTACAGAAATAGACAAGCTCCAGATAATCTCTGGGCTATGTAATCTATCAGCTCTGACTTAGACTCTGAACTTACCTACAAGGAGCATCCCATGCTGAGTATGACAAAAGGTGAAGTCAGCGATGCTTCTAAAATGAAAAGAAAATTCTCTCTCTATATTAGTTTGAGTGCTGTGAAGAAACTGAAAACCAGGTCTGGACTTCCAGAACATTGTAAGTCTTCAGTCTCCTGTTCTTCCCCTTCCTACCTCCCCCATCATCTGTCTCCCTGTTCCCTTTCTCTTACCTTCTCCTCCCACCTCGGTTTTCTATCTGCATGAGCATCATGCACTTTGCTCCTAAACCCCCACATGTATTTCTTCCTTTTGAAAAATAAACACCTGAAATTTTTTCTTTGAAAAGTCAATATTTCTACATTGGTCTAAACCAGCAGAATGTAGCAAACACCCTGCCTGAAAATGCCACAGTGCCCAACAGTCTGTCATTAAACAAGTCTAGGCTTCTAGACAGAGGCAGAGAACTGTGTTCTTACCTGTTGGAGTGTACTGAACCAGAAGTCAACGCTTTGCTTCAGTGTCTGTTCCTTCCTATTGAGAATTGTCGACGGTCTTATGTGTCTGTTATGTTTGGGGGGTTGGGTGGAGAGAAGGAGCTTGAGGGGGTGAGAAATTTAATCAGTGTTTGCATGTAAAGAACATCACCATGAAATTTTAGGAAGTACAGCCTTGAGGAGATTGACTTGGGAATATGATGTGGTAGAGGGTGCATTCAGCTGGTCTAGTCACCCTAAGCCTATAGATATGAGTAACTGGCTCCTGTTGCATTTACCACCTGTATTTGTCTGTAGTTGATACTTGCTGTACGTACACTTGGCCTTGAAATGCGTGGCCTGTGAACATCAAGGGCTAGCCTCGGTCCTGCTACAGTGCACCATCACATTCAGGTTCCTTTCCTAACTCGCTTCAAGTGTGAGGACCAAGGTGATAGCACTTGCTGCAGACCTGTTAGTCCTGTTTCTGTTGCAGTGATAAAATGCCCCGTAAGTAGCTTAGGGGAGAGAGGGTTTATTTAAAATCACAATTCCAGGCTATCGTTTGATGTGGGAATATCTTTCTGGATGCTGTGAGTAAAGGACTGTTTTGGCCCATGACAGGCACCGTAGCGGTAGATAGGTAGAAATCGGAGCATAGGTGGGAGAAGGAGGGCAGAGTTAAGAGAGACACAATCCAGCTGCCCAAGGAAGCAACATGTAAAGGAACACAGGTGGGCCACAGGCCACGTGGCAGGACAGATTAATGGAAATGGGCTGAATTAAGATGAAATAGCTAGCTAGCAATATTCCTAAGCCATAGGCTAAACAGGATGTAATTAATATAAGCGTCCAAGTAATTTTTTTAAGGAAAAGCAGCCGTGGGCCGGTCCAGACCATGGGGCTAGTTGGACCAGAAACCTCCATGTTACAACACTGTGGCCAAGAAGTCAAGTGGCAGGATCTGAAGAGACTAGTTAAGAGCAGTCAAGAGCAGAGAGAGAATGGTGAATGAATTCATGCTTGCACCCTCCTTTTTCTTCATGTGGGAACCAGCTCATGAAACGATACTGCTCTCGTTCAGGGTGAGTTCCATCCCATCAATTCACTAGGTTAGGGAAATCTTTCCTGGGCACACTCTTGGACAGCTTAATAATATAGATAGTTCCTCATGGAGACTTCCCTTCAGAGTTGAGTCTAGGTCACAGCAGAGAAGTAGTTCCCAAACATAATTACACAAAAAAAAGTCATGGTGGTTAAAAAAAAAAAAAAAAGTACAGATTTAGAAGTAAAATGAAATTTCTAGAAATGACACTTAAGAATTTGCCCTTTTCAGAAGTTTTCCAGGGGATAGTGCCAGTTTGATGTGTTCCTTGGGGCCAGGATATGGAAAGTTCTGCAACACAGGCGGAATGGGATGGAAGGGGCTCTCTGGAGGGAGTGCTTAGCGGTTTTGATCTTCTTGGCTCAGGATTAAGAGCACCTCCTGGTCTTACAGGAGGCGCAGATTTTTCTCAGTACCCACATCTCCTTCTACAGCTCACAACTATCTTCTGATGCCTGAGGGATTCTGCATACACATGGTGCACATACATATGCATAAGATCAAATAATTTTTGAAGTCACTTATAGTGACCCTGGAATGTCTGTTAGTCCTTTCTCTCTTTGGGATCTTTGCTGTCTCTGTGTGCTTCACTCTAAGTGAGGCTGAGTCTATTGGACCCACCCTAGTTCATCTTACTGTCCATTGAAGCTTCAGCCACATTCAGTCATTCATTCCGTCAGCACAAGACTTACTAGCATCTATCCTTATTACAAGCTGTTTCTGGACCAAGCGATGGCTTAGAGGGTAAAGGTGCTTGCCGTTTGGGACACACATGGTAGAAGGTGAGAACTTACATACACACATATTAATTTTTTAAAGGAAGTTTGTTCTTACTCTCTCTTTTCATATACTGCTACTATTCTACAAAATTGCTTGGAAATTATCTTCAAGCTGGTTTCAGTCTGTACCCCATCCCGCCTGGCTCCACCCAACCCAGCCCAACATTCTTTGCTGATTTTAACTAGCATTCTACCAAACCGCTTTTCAAGATAGTAGAGCTCCCTGGTTGTGAAATCTATTGTCCAGTGCTCAGTCTCTCTCTTTCTAGATCTTTCTGGAATCCTTGACTCAGATTGAAAAACATAGCAGCTGATGATCCAAACGATCAGTCCTGAGACCATTTACATACATGTAAATCAGAGACCGAGCAGCGTGTACATATGAATGTGTATGGATTTAGGAGCATACATGTACACACAGACACACATGAGACATAACAATGAATGGAAAAGAGGCCACAAAATTGAAAGAGGACAAGGGAAGGTTTGGAGAGAGGGAAACGATGTAATTATAATTCCGAAAAAGTCTTCTTTAGTTGTTACCTCTCATGAGTCTTCTTTGTTGGGCCCTTACTCTGCCTTATTTGCGTGGTGTTATATCCCGAATCCTGGGGCTCACCCGTCCCCGTATTGATGGTTTCCTCATTTCCTTCCCCTGCCTATGCTTCTCTCTCAACCTCATCTTCCCGCGTTGATAGCTTTTGAACCCAGGACCTCTTTCCTGCCAGGAAAGTGCTTCACCACAGCTGAGCCCCCAACTCCAATGTTTGTGTATTCACTGTTCACTTGACATTTCCATTTGGTGTTTCGTGGGCACCTCAGCGCATGCCCATGTCAAGCTCCCAGTTCCTCAGTCTACCCCTGCAGTTGTTTTAGTAAGCATCAATTTTGCCTTTCCAGTTACTTAAGCCACAGCTTAGGCCTCATGTCCTGTCAGTCAGTAGAACTCATCTATTTACCTTTCCTGTATGTACAATCCGGTCACTGCTTGTCATTGTCACTTTGAACTCAAACTGTTGTCATCTCTTGCCGAGGTCACTGTAGCCCCTCCTCTGCCAGCTTTTTGATCTTTCCATCCTAGGTAGATAGTGTTTGCCAGTACAGTAAGTGGCCCAAGTGAGCCTCAAACGTAGCAGCCAGGAACTGGTGAGATGGTTCCATGGCCAGATTGCACACAGGCCTCTCAACTTAAATTTGAGCCTAGACCCCACAGAGTTGTCCTCTGACCTCTACATGTATGCCTTAGTATGCATACACCTACATTCATACATGCATACGTAATATAAATAAAATTTAAAGTAGCAGAGCATGTACTTTTAGATACAAAATTCTCCGGTAGATTTTTCACCTCATTTGTAGTAAGAGCCAGGTCTTCTCAGTGGCTTCCAAAGTCCTGTATCCTGGGCCTCATCCTCTAATACTTTCCACCTGACTCACACTGACCTCCTGACCACTCCCTAAAGCTTGCTGGCAGGCTCAGGGTATTTGCATTTGTCCAGAGAATGCTCCTCATCCAAGTGTTAGAGTGTTTCACTTATGGTCTGTACTCACATAGCACCATACCTGCCTGTGCTAGTGAGGTCACCTTTTTTAGTGTAATGTTAGATAGCATCCTTCCTTGTATAGTGTGTGTGTGTGTGTGTGCATGTGTGTGTGTGTGTGTGTGTGTGTGTGTGTGTGTGTGTGTATGTGTGCACGTGTGCGCATGCACAAGTGTGCATGTGGAGGCTGGAATTCACCATTAGGTATCATTCCTGAGGAGTGGTACACCTTGCTTTTTTGAGACAGGTTCCTCTCTGTCATCTGAGACTTGCTGATTGGACTAGGCTGGCTGGCTAACAGGTCCTAGAGATGGGCCTGGCTCTGCCTTCATAGCACGGGGATTTTGTGAGCACATGCCCCCATGTTTGGCCTTTTATGTGGGTGCTGGAGTTAGAACTCAGGTCCCTACACTTCCATGGCAAGCACTGGCCAAGTCACACCCCACCCACCCCCCCACCCCCCCCACCCCCCCACCCCGTCACATCACTGTTATTTTTTGATTCCATCCCTTGCCCAACCCTGTGTCCTACGAGTTTGTAAGCTCCTCTCCTTTGACACCATATGTATCTTTTCTGCTGTGGCCTTGTGCTTAGAATATTGACTAGCTGGCACATACATAGTAATATCCAGTAAATATTTGTTGAGTGAATAGAAGAATTTGTATCTGTGTGATTACCAGAACTACTGAGGCCTGTTATCGTCACCTAACGGGTAGCTGTGGTAAGACATTAATCCCAACCATGAAGTCTGAGAAAGCCATTTTGTGGTTAGCCATGTATGGCTTTGTAGGAATTTGTCCTGCTGATGCACGTAGAACATGATGGTGGGAGCTGAAAGGGGGCATGTTCACTAGGAGCCACAGAAACCATAAACAATAAAGGTATCGTTACAAATGAAAGACTAGGATTTCCTCAGTAGGGTCACAGTGAGCTTTGAGGTAGTTATTTCACTTAACAAATAGCCAATGAAGAAATATAGTTGCAGTACTTAGCCTTCTGTGCCTTTGTGCATTGTGGGAAAGGGAGAGAGAGAGAGTTGTTCTGTACTACACTGCTATCCTTAGATGCTGGAGCCATGTTTACAACTGAACTAATTTCTCATGATTGTTTTACCAATATTTTAGCCTTCTGTACAGATTAGATAGTACAGAGCAATAAAGACATTCCCCCCAAAGCACATGTCTTCTCTCCCCCATTTTACATGCTTAAGCAGTTTTACTTCTGCAGCATATGTATCACCGCCTTTCTGCTTACTTTCTTTCCATAATAAACTTAATCCTTTGCCTTCTCTGCCAGTCAGTTCCCACAGCTACAACTTGGCTTAGCAGAGTGAGTAGAGTTGTTGATTTTGTTTTTTTTGCCTGAGTGTGGATGAGTGGGAGGAAGGTCGGCCTCATTCCTTTAGCTCAGCTCAAGGATTTCAGGCATGGTGTGACCCACTGGCCTGAATCAGGGCTGGTATTAAGCCTCCCCGTCAATACACCATGTTCCCAGTTCTTGGCTTGGACTCTCATGTGGTAATCTTGTCTCATCTGGTGAAGATATACCATGAAGTGGCAGAGATACCCAGATTAGGATAAATTTCCCTGAAGTTTTGGAAAGGGAAATGTCAGCGTCTAATGATAATTTGCACCTGTTTAAATGACCTTCCGGGCATGCTTGACATTCTGGTATTTAGTCAAGCGGTCTCCCTGTCCACGCAATGGCTGTCTGACAACCATGGCCACATTTAATAACTGGGTTGAGCTTTTCAGTTTGCTGAAGAATATGGATTGAGGGATTTTTTTTTTTTTTTTTGGCAAAGCAGGTGGAAATATTTTGTTTGTTCTATGTGATAGTACCAGCTAGTATTGGGGAGTATTAGGAAGGAGAATTGTGTCCATTATCAAAGCTTAAGTTTGATACTTTCTGGAAAAATCAAATTCCTTAGAAAATGTGAGGTTTTTGCTTCCAAATCTGTGTCATCTTCTACTTCTTAGTTTTGGACTGACCATCGTTTTTTACAAATAGCTTTTGATGTATAGAATCTTACTAGTGTTTAAAAAAGAAATCTATACCATCTATGTCCCTATATTTGGGCTCTGCAATTAGTGTGTCGGTGGCACAATTTGGCACAAATTATGAAAGGAAGTATTTGCTACACAAACTTGGAAAATACAACTGTTGAAAGCTTTGGCCCTGCGTTTTAGATGAGACTTTTTTCTCAAATTGAAATCTCCGTTTTATCTTTTATAATAGGTTTAGTTGACAGTTACTGTTTGCTAGAAAGTAAAGGTGGTTGTTCTCATTCGTAAATGTAAGTGCACTTTCTACGGGGTCTCTGCCCTTTCCTGAGGGCATTTGCCAGTTGACAAAGGGCAAGACCATGAACAACCACTGAAATTTATGGGAAAGGAGAATTACCCTCTCCTGTCTCTTTTTCAGCATTCTATTTAAAAGATGGTGTTTGAGGCAGTGGAAAGAACCCTGCTCTTCACTCAGAGACCAGGTTTTTAGTAGTAGGGATGACTCTGCTAAACTCTGGTCACCCTAGCACATCCTGGATGTGCTTAACTGTTCTCCTGCTGTCTGGTCTGCTCGAAGATCCCAAGCCCAGCCCTGGCGTGGCTCTGGGCTCTCTGGATTGGTGCAGCTGTGTTTGTGGAGTCATCTCTGAGGTGGGACAATGACAGCTGGTCTGCAGCTGGACATGTTGTCCTGGGAACTCTGCTACAACCCTGAAACCGTTTCCAGACAGTTGCTTTCTGTGTCTACTATTTGTGTTAACTGTTTGGAGAACCCTCATTAGCAGCCTAAACATACACCATCTCTAATTGACTTTGTTCTTCTGCTTTATTAGTGCTGTACCCCTAAGTCTGACTCCAGGGAGAGCGCTCATTTCTGACTTCTAGAGTTTGCAAATCAGTGGTACCTAATTTGATTCTTTAGAGGGAACTTGTTTTGTTCTGATTCAAGCCGAGGAAGGCATTTTGGAATCCTGGAAAGTTCTGCGTGGCCATTGTCATTCATCACTAAACTGTGAAGGCAGTTGTTTCACAAGGTCCTCATGGAATTCTTCTGAACTGCGCATAACAGAGAGACGTTTATGTTCCCCAGCAGTCAGTGTTTGCATCCAATTCTAAGGCTGGAAGAGCTTCTCCCTACTCAAAGAGATTAGAAATACTTTACCATGTAGGCGGCTGGAGCAGAATTCCTTGGCTTGGCCCTGCTGGAAGCATGGCTGGATTCTCATTGTTCAGGCTGCCCCCCTCTTCTGTCCTTCCTTCTGGACTGTAGGATTCAGAGCAGAAAATATTAATTAATTTTGAGTGCTCCATTCTAAACATCTGCACTTGAGATTTTTGTTTAATAGAGGAATGTGGCCGGGGAGGAAGAGGGCCAGTAGAACACTCAAAGCCGAGTACTTTCTGCAGGGCGTCTGTATCCATGGTTGTCTTCTTGTGCTTCTTGAGTAGGAGGTGATGTGGCCAGATTTGCACTTACCATTTCCTATATTGTCTGATCCGACTTCTGTACCTTAAAGCCATGATGAAATGATAGGATGGTAGGGTCCCTGGCTTGGAAATCAGAGAACCAGGACTTATTTTCTATCCACCCACAAGTTAATTAGCTCTTACTTTGTCAGTGTGGAATGATAAGGTGGGCTGTTATGGGGCCGGAAGTGTGGTGAGTTAGCAGGAGGGCGAGGCAGACACTGGCAGTCAAGTGTAGCACACAAGTTAGGTTTTCCAGTTCTCCATCATCTATGGTCATCATAGTATCAGATAACACACATGATTGCACACCCCACCCCTCCATTCCATTGCTGAGCCCAGGGCCTTTGCATGCTAAATGAGTGTTTCACTGCAGAACTATATCCAGAACTCTTAGTTTGTGGTGCAGGATCTTACCATGTAGCTCAGGATCTTGCCATGTAGCTCAGGGTCCTCACACCTCATCCTGAGTTTGAGATTGTAAGGTTGCACACCACACTGGATATGTTTCTTTGCTGTCTGAACTAGATTCCAAATTCCTTGAAGCAACTTAAATTTCTTGTCTTTTTGTCCTTCATGTGCACCAGTAAAGAGTGCTCTAGGCTGCTGGAGGAGATACCTCTGCAGAGATATTTTAAAGAGTTGTGACCTTCCACCCTCTTCCCAGTGGCTGGTCTTTGCCCGTTAAAGCTACTCTTGGAGGGCAGGAGGCTGGTCTGCAGGTGCCTATTAAAGTGGCTTAAGAGGGCCAACAAAATGGCTCAGTGTGTAAAAAGTCCGTGCTCTAGCAGCCTGCTAAGCTGAGTTCAGTACCTGGAACCCAATGTGGAAGGAGAGAATTGATTCCTAAAGGTGTCCTCTGACCTCTACGGGCATTCCACACTCACTGTTTCATGCACAATAGTAATAAATAAAGTTTTAAAAAATAAAGGTTTCTGAGTTTTTCAGATTATTTCCCATTCAGCATCCCTAACTGGCTTTGCCTCCTGCCGTGAATGCAGTTTCTTTTGATTGTAACATCAGTTTTATCCCTCACAAAGTTGCTTGAATTTGTTAGCAGGCAGGTCAAGCCAAGCTCCAGCCCCTACCTTAGTAGAGCCAGTCCCCAGCCAGCACTGTAGATTCCTGATTTTGTTTCCCCACTATGGACCCCAGCACTGTAGATTAAATATGTGCTCATTGCTCCTTTTTAAAGCCGGAAAAGGAAGAAGCCTTGTCTTGGTGCTCCTGTGCCCACCCTCACCCCCGACCCCATATCCTCCCCACCTGCTGCTGCTTCTTCACTGCGTTTAACAGGCTGGCCATACTCCCCACTTTAGGTCACTATCCACCTTCCGTCCCAGGACCCTGAAGTGCCTTTACATGTACAGTGAACTTTGTGGCTTGCTGCTAATGGACTTTTCTTTAGGCATTGTCTTATCTGAACTTGACTCTTAGCAGATTTGTGAGCATGTATATATACACATCCATCCTTGTAGGTCAGTGTGTACACATGAAAGTGTGCCCTGGTGGATATCAGGTGTTCTCCATCTCTTCCCACCTTTTTTACTTTCTTTTTTAAAAGATTATGTCAGTGTAAATGTGTGTCACATGCGTGTGGGTACCTGAGGAGGTCAGAAGAAAGCTCGGATTGCCTGGAGTTGGCACTTGTAAGCCACCTGATATGAGTTTAAGAAACTCAGGTCCACTGAAAAGAGCAGGAAGTACTCTTAATGGAGGCCATCTCTTCAGCCCATCTACCTTCTGCTCTGAGATCGGGTCTGTCACTGACTCACTGACTGAGTGGCTATCAACCTCTAGGGATCCCCTTGTTCCCACTTTCATAGCTCCGGGATTATAGGCGCACAGCTTTTTATGTGGGTGCTGGGCTCTGAGCACAGGTCCCCACGCAGAAGGCGTTTTTCTAACTTAGCTGCCACCCCTCCCAGCTCTTAGCCGATGTTAATACTAATGAAAGTCTCCCCGTAGCCCATTTTCCCACTTCCTACTCTCCCTGGTCATTTCTTCACCCTGCATTTTGTAATCTTATCTGTATGTGCTTTAAACCTTGGAGCTCCTCAGGGTGACCCTGCATGCTGCCTCTTAACGAAGCACACTTGGTCCTTGGTTTCTGTCTGCTCCTTGAAACTTTAGTGCCCACATGCTAGAGGTCCTAAGTCTTTGTGTCTAGCTTAGATACTTCTGGTCCTTCAGGCCACTGTTCCTCTTCTCTAGGTGACCTGCAGGTACTTCGGATCCAGTGTATCTGAGATGAACTCATCCCATACTTTTATGATCCTGGCTGCCTATTTGGTGGGTTTAAGGTAGAATATTAAATGTGATCCCTGATTCCCCTTCATGGGATGGGAAGTAGAGTGGGTCTGTAGAGCAGCTCCTGGTCCACTCTGTCTGCTATACCCCCGATGAAGCTGTCTCCCTGCGCGTCACTCTGGGTCCATTATGCCTCTGCTTCTTGTTTAGTCTGTCATCTGTCCTGGAATATTGCCACATCTTAAGAACATGTCCTTGGGCTGGGCATGGTGCCACACACCTTTAATGTCAGCACTCTGAGCAGAAGCAGGTGAAGCTCTGAGTTGGAGGCCAGCATGATCTACATTGTGAGTTACAGGACAGCCAGGGCTCTCTTGGGAGGTCCTGTCTCAAAACAAGCAAACAAAATCAACCAACCAAACAAAAAAGAAGTCGTCCTTCATTCTTATCCCTTCTGAGCTCCACACTGGCCATAAAGGCAATCTGATCTGCATTTCCTGGGGTAAGCCCTTCACTGGTGACTGTTGACCTTATGAAATTGATTTCATCTCCATCTATCTGTCCTTTGTAGTTCTGGCTACTGTGCATCTCCGATTCCTCCAGAGACCACCCCTCTTTCACATACTCTGTTTCTTTAGCTAAGCCACCGTTGTTTCCCTAACTCAAACATGTCTTGGTTTTGGAAGTAGATGTTGCTTCCCTCAGGAACACCTGGCAAACCTAGGTTAGGTAGCTTGCATCCACGTGCCTCAGATGCGGTGCTCCACCACTAGGGACTGCTCTCCTGTGACACAGTGGTTAGACATGACTCTGGGACAGTGGACTTGGCTGTCTGGGCAAGTTCTGACCCACAGTGCTCCTTCCCTCTTCCCTGTGGCCCAAGCTGAGAGAGAAAGGCTGCCCATAAGTGAGGCAGCTGGGAAGCCAGCAAGCCTCAGAGCTTACTGAAAACCATGTAGCTCTCTGAATGTTTTGCTCCTATGACCACAAAGTGGCCTCACAGGCAGACTTACTTCAGAAGATATCTGCTGTAGGTGGGGCTACTAAAAAGCAGTGAAATGTCAGGGAGGTGAGGAGAAAAGAAAAGTGTGATGTGTAATCCACAGATTAGGGAGTAAAGCGTGAGCATCCCGTGCCACCAATTCCTGTGCAGAATCAACTGCCTGCCTGGCTGGAATGTCTTAGATAGGAAGTTATGGAATGGCCTGGGTTCTATACAACAATCTCACCCTCACTGTGAAGTGATGGCTAGCCATTTTTTGACAGCACAGAGACCAGTGTTTCTCTCAACAAAGCTGTGTGAACTGTAGTGTGTGACCTGTGTCTGAGGGAAACCACTGTACCTCACCTGAGGAGAGGTCTGTGTTTGTGCAGCCCTTTGGTGAGTGTGCTTAGTAAGCAGCCCCTAGGGCAGTTAGGTCCTTGTATGAATAGTCCAAATTCTTGGCTCAAGGGTTTTTTTCATAAACTCTCTTCTAATACTGCTTTATACCTCGTAGAACTTTCTAATGGGTCAAGGATGTGCAGGAGTGGATGGGGCAGCATTGTCTTCATCTTTACAAAAGAGAAGCTGCTATAGCAGAAGTCAGACAGCCAGTGAGTAAAGGAGCCAGGCTGAGCTCAGGCCCCGCAATGCCCAGTCCTTCTGGATGGTTTAGCTTTGTTTAACTTTTATTTGGTGTGTGTGTGTGTGTGTGTGTGTGTGTGTGTGTGTGTGTGTGTGTGTGTGTGTGTGTGTGTGTGTGTGTGTGTGTTGGGGGGCAGTTATTAAATCTCTTCTATGATCTGGACCAGTTGAGAAAGTCAGTTTTAGTGTAGACAAAGCTGAGTCAGGATAAGGCCTGGACTCACAGTAGAGGTCTTTCCCCAGCATCTGAGAGAGCAGGAGTCCCTGTTCTGCATAGTGGGGTTTGTTGTTTTACCTAAGAGGTGATTCGCTTGTGGGGAGTACACGCAAGCTCCTGGAGAGCAAACATTTGTTTTTCTATACACGTCCCCTCCCCAGTGTGTCCCACAGGACTGAATGTGGAGTTGAGCTTGTTAACCCCAGTACTTGCTGGTCGCCATGTGTCTCTGGTATAACACAGACGTATTGTAAAGACAGGCCTAATGAGTGCATGGGCGGTGATAAATAGTTGCATATTGTCTGAAGACATGCCATCCTAACCACTGGCCGTGCTCTGGCTGTCCAGGGACCTGACTGACCCAGTGACTGCTTCTAGAGGGTAGGCGGCCCATTGACTTCTCCTTCTGCCCTTGGCCACTCAGAGCTACTTCACATGTATTCTCTTGTGAACATCTTCCCATAGACCCTCTTCAGGGTTCCTTTCTTCTTCTGTCTCTTGGTTGAGCTTCTGAAAAGATTTTCTCCTTTCCTGTTCCTGTCCCAAATACCTTCCTTCCCACTGGGGTAGATAGTATTTCTGGAGACAGTCTTCCTGCACCAAGAGAAGCACTATAGTTAATAAAAAGTGAGGTTTTTAAAGTATTGGATGTCCCCCGAAGACCCATTTCAAAAGTCCTCACATTTTGAATATCTTCTAATTAGGCTTTTCACTGGAGCAGCAACGTGAGGATAGATGTGCCTTTTATTTAGTTTTATTTTTAAAATCCATTAGTACTGTACTTACAACACAAGTTTTCATGGCCAATGTTGAGTCAACCGTACTTTGCATATTGTGGGGAAGTGTGTGATTTCCAGGTTTAGACTACCCCACCAGGCCCAACCACTGTATTTAGTGTACTGAGGTCTTTGTGGTCTAATGCTGGGCCCCTCTTCATCAGGCCCAGACCTAGTTAGGAATAGAGGCATTTCTTATCTTTATCCCCACAACTTAAGAACTTTGATTTGTCTGTTCCATAGGGAAGGCTTTTGACATCACTTATGTACGTCTGAAGTTCCACACCAGCCGCCCAGAGAGTTTCGCCATTTATAAGCGCACTCGGGAAGACGGTCCCTGGATTCCTTACCAGTACTACAGTGGCTCGTGCCAGAATACCTACTCCAAGGCCAATCGTGGCTTCATCAGAACAGGAGGGGACGAGCAGCAGGCCTTGTGTACCGACGAATTCAGTGACATTTCCCCACTCACCGGGGGCAATGTGGCCTTTTCAACCCTGGAAGGAAGGCCAAGTGCCTACAACTTTGACAATAGTCCCGTGCTGCAGGTAGGCACTCACAGGGTGGTGTAGGAGTTGGTGACCTGTCATGTGGTCTTCTTCTGTGTGTAATCTATAAGTACAATAATAATAATAATAATAATCACTTTCTTCTCACTGCCTGGGTGACATTGGTTTTATGCCTTTTCTACTTGAAAACATCCCAGAGTTTAACCTTTACAAAACAAAACCAATCAAACACACACTTTAATTTTGGGGTTATTTTGAGACAAAGTCTCAAGTGGTCCACTTATTCAGTCCAAGATGATCTTAAACCCCTGACCCCAGCCTTCACCTCCCCGGTGGTGCTGAGATTATGGGTGTATACCTCCACACTCAGCTATTCTGCAAATTTTATTAAAGCTAACTTTAGTCTCTGTACTTGAGGAAGGAACATTTCACTTCTGATTTTTTTTTTTTCCAAGATGATATTGGTGTAGGCCTGGGAATATGACTTAGTTGGTAGACAGTTTAATTTCCAGCACCTTATAAACCTCTTGGAGGCAAGAGGATCAGAAGTTTAAGATCATCTTCAGCTCTGTTGCAGGTTCAAGGCTTGTATGAATTTCTGTCCTGGCTTATCCACACAGTCCAAATGAATCTCTCCTCCAGAACCCCAGCCTACCCCGAGGTTCAGACCTACAGCTGCTTAGCCCCTCCCAAATGACTCAGAGGCTCATATTAATTGCGTGCTGTTTGGCCTATAGCTCAGGCTTATTGCTCTCACATCTTAACTCATTTCTATTAATCTGTCTTTCCTTATCCACTCCCATAGGGAGTCTTTGTGAGTGTGACTCTGGTTTAAATTTTTCACGTGTTCTGGCTGTGTGATTCTGGAAGAGTGGGATCCCTGTGTCATTCTTAGTATGTTGGTACAGACATTGATGTCACAGCTACTTAGCTGGTGATGCTAGATCTAAATGGAGGCACTCTATATATATTCATTGACTGAGAAGAGGGGGGAAGGACTAGATGTGACTTTGCAAATATTGTGTCCGTTTCATGAAAACATAGGGGAAACCTCCTGTTTTTCTGGGCTTTCCACTTCTGAAGTCTTAGTTTTTTCCCTCTGGAATTTATTATACTTAATATTTTTTATATTTCTTTATTTTGTATGTGTATGTGAGAGCATGTGTATACACTGTACTACCCACCTGTAGGCCAAAGAACAGCATGCAAAACCTTCTACTGTGTCAGTTCTGAGGATTGAACTCAGGCCATCAGACTTGGTAGCAAGCACCCTACCACTGAGCCATCTTGCCATTTATGTAATTTATTCTTATATTCAAGGACACTTTCTGATTTGTTTATATAGTTTGAGGCAGAGCCATATTTGAGAATTATTTTTCTGCGTGTCTAGTTCCCTACTCGTCGTCGTCTAAAGGCTGTCAGGAGATGGTGAATATGTGAACGTAAATCCAAGTATTTGCCAAGGCTTTCAGAAAAGAATTCCTGGTGATGCAGAGAAAGTAAATGGCAGAGAGAAGAGCTCATTTAGATAGATGGAATAGCTACAAACTGAAAGAAAGCCATAGGAAAGGTGATATAGCAGACATCTGCCAGCCTTGCTTCCTGTCCTGGACGGACTGCAGTGGGAACAGTGTGAAAGATTAGTTTTCTAACACCTTTGCCTACTGCATGCCCATCAGCCTGTCTTGAGCATCTCTCCTTGCTGCATGCCCGTCACCTGTCTTGAGCAGCTCCCCAGCAGGGATTCTGTTGTTAGCTGCTCTTTATGTCTTGGAAACTAGTGAGACTCTGTGGTAAGAATGCTTTGGGCTTCTGCATAAATCTGGTGAGTTCATTTCATTATGCAGTAGCTTTAATTATGTGTGTCTGGATATAAGAGCCCCGGCTCTCATATCCTGGAGCCAAGTCGGGTGAGCAGATTTGACTTCTAGCTGATAAGAGTAAACTGCCTTCTCCCAGATGGAAGAGAGGTCTTAGGTTTCACTGGCTGAGTATCAGCCTCTCTTGGTTTATAGTTCTTAGTACCCGTTATATATATGTTATTTGTGATGCAGTGCAGCAAGCATATTCTCAGCCATCGATGACTGAGCAGCATTCTGATGTCTAGATGTATTGTCTTTTAATTCTTGCAGCTCTGTAAGTTGGCTGTTTCACTATCTTCCTTTTTATAGGTGAGGAATCAGCTTAGAAAGGATGCATAGTGCCCCACCTCCCAGCTTTAGGAGACAGAACTAAGAATTGTGTTCTGTTCAGTGTAGATATCCATGGTGAAGGCAGTTGCCTCAGTGGCAGGCACTCTGTGAGCTTTTCATGTCCTTTGTAGAGGGATCTGTGGTAAAGAAGCCTGGAGAAGCTATTATAAGCATTCAGCAGAGGTGTGTTCGCTGTTTACGTGATGAACAAGGAACAGATTCCTACCATTGTGACTATGAGTGGGAGTCCATTTAGTTCCAAGATTGGATATAGTGGAATCATCATCTTCTCCTTTCTAATTATACTTGAAGCTTCGTGGAGATTAGTTTTTTGTGAGCTCTCCCTGTCACCAGGTGTTTGGCATAGCTTGAGGCAGTGGTTCTTTATCAGAGTGAGCCAGCTGGTCTTAGTCCTCTGGAAGCATAGATGACTGCTGTCAGCATCCTCCTCTGCCCAACTCTTGTAACAGGTATGAGGGTGGTTCTGACACATTGTCCCTAAGTCAGTCGGTCCCCTGGGCTGGCCTCACTCACTAGGCAGGTCAGCTGAGGACCGCATGGTCTTCCATGTTCAAGAGACCAGACCAGTCTTTTCCACAGCGAGGACACATCCCTGAGCATGAAGAGTCATTACCAAGCCTCTGCTTGTGTCATATTGACTGAAGTCCCTCTGCCCTAACCAGTTGTACATCCACGCCCAGACAGTAGGGAAAGGAACTATACAGGGTGTGGCACACCAAGTCACTGGGGTCATTATGATAGCAGTGTGCCACACATGGAAATATCTGATAAAGTCAGCTCAGTGAAAGGCCTTTGTTTATTTTAAGGGTTTAAATATCACAAAACCCCCCTTTATTCTTGTTGCTCGGTTGAGGTGCACCTTTCAACTTGATCAGACGCAGATTTAGTCACTCTGTGCCAAGAAATGAGTGATACTGCATGGAACAAAGTGAACACAAATGTCCTACCCTGCTAATACCTTTAATCGGGTGTTGTAGGCTGCGTTGAGATGGACGACACAAGTCCGTGGAGTAGTGATAATTCTAAGACTGGCCAGGAAGAGGTGATGTAGGAAAGATGGCGGCAAACACAGAACTACATTTGGTTGGCTTGAGTCAGTAAACCCACACAGTTGTGTGCTTCAGTATCTGTCTGCTCCACACCAGTGGCATTCAGGCCTGGGAGCCAGGACTAGATGGTACAGCTTGTGCAGGGGGGAAGCGGTGCAGAGAGACACGTGCTAGACCAAGTGTGGCGTTTTGTGATCTGAGCTGGTACTCCTGGCTGCACTTCAGCTGTAGAACAGAGCACAGAGTCGGGGATTTGCTGCTCTTCACTGGGCTTTTGGACATGCCTTCCTCTCTGTTGGTCAGTTACCCTAGGAAGAAACCAGCAGTGTGCCTGCCCAGGAGACTCCCAAGTGGGCAAGTGACTGTTGACTGCAGAAGAGCGAAGGAGGAATAGCAGGGAATTAAAGTTAGTAGTTCGCTATTTTAACGATTTTAGCAAAAGAGGATCTAGGTGAACATGAGCTGTTAGAAGCTTTTGTCGGATGTGTTTCTCACCTTCAGGTCCCTCTTGTTTCGGCAGGAGTGGGTGACAGCTACAGACATCAGAGTGACCCTCAACCGCCTCAACACCTTCGGAGATGAAGTTTTTAATGACCCCAAAGTCCTCAAGTCCTACTACTATGCAATCTCAGACTTTGCCGTGGGCGGCAGGTGAGTGGACTATGACGGGAGCTTTGATGTAGAGTTGTTGACAACTTGACTAGCAGGGAAAGAGAAGCTAAATTTGACTTTGTTTTCCTATGATATCTTCTTATTCTGTAAGCTAAGCAATTGGGGTTTTTTGAAACCTTGTCAGGTCCACACTCGTTGACTGTTAAGTGCCGAATCCAGTAATAGATTCTGCAGAGCTGTTGCCTAAGAAGGAGAAGCCTTGACTTTCTAGGATCTTACAAATGAGTTAAGAGCAATTTGTAAATATGTAAAAATTCAAGTGTAGGCTGAGCATCCCTATTCGACGAACTCAAGATGTTCTACATGGCTTTCTGTTGTGATAAACATCATGACCAAAAGCAAGTTAAGGGAGAATCTATCAGTGAGAGAAGTCGGGGCAGGATCCCAGAGGCAGGAACTGAAACTACCGTGGAAGAGCGCTGTCTACTAGGCCGTTCTCCATGGCTTGCTCAACCTGCTTTCTTATGCAGCCCAAGACCATCTGCCTTAGGGATAGCACTGCCTACAGAGGGCCGGACCCCTCCTGCATCAATCAGTAATAAAGAAAATACCCACAGACTTATCTAGAGGTCAGTCTGATGGAGGCATCTTCACAGACACCCTTAGCTTACACCAAACTGATAGAAAAGCTACATGAAATTTTCTGGTGCTCAGGCAACGTCACAAGTAGACGGTCAAAATGCTAGTCGCTTGGGTGTTGTATAAAAGTATAGAATTGTTGTCTTTAAGGAAGCAAGTGAGAAAAATGTCTCTGCTCCAGCCACATTAATACCTCTGAGATTCCTTGGTCCTCAGTTTATTACTATATTTGCATCTAGGGGATCCTTCAGTGACCCTTGCCCCCCAGAGAGCCCAAGGGAATAATCTATCCACTAGACTTCTATGGGGAATTAGGTCTCAAAGTCAGTGTCTCACTCTCTTTAATGGGAAGCATTAATCATTAGGGTGAACTATTGCCATATGTATTGACCTGTGTTCTGTTGGGTCCTGCATGCAGAAATTGAGCAATTTCCAGTGACTCTGAGAGAGGCTTTGTCTTGTCTGTTTTTACAGGTGAGGCTCAGGCACACTGAGTAGAAGGGAAGGCTTCCAAACCCAGGTGGTCTGGTGTCAGACTTCATGCTATGCTATTCTTAGCCATTGTTTTCTGCTGTTTCCTGACAATCTTTACTTCAGGGAATATCCTGCTGACGTTCTTGGAGACTGTTAGGGACTTTCTTCTGTCTAATTAATGTTCCATCCTGGTTTTTGTTTTTTTTTTAGTGTATGTGTCCCTGTGTGTGTTTCACCTCATCCTTCCTTGCTAAGTTCCTCAGTTTATACTTTTAATGGTAAAATTTAAAGAATTGTTCAGCTGCTTTTGGCTTTCTGTCTACACACTCCCTAGGACCTCACCTCACGGTGATTCCATTCTTGGCCATCCCTGCTCTCTCCTCTCCAGGTGTAAATGTAACGGACATGCCAGTGAGTGTGTAAAGAATGAATTTGACAAACTGGTGTGCAACTGCAAGCATAACACATACGGAGTTGACTGTGAAAAGTGCCTGCCTTTCTTCAACGACCGGCCATGGAGGAGGGCAACCGCCGAGAGTGCCAACGAATGCCTACGTGAGTGCCGCTGGTGCCGCTGGTGCCGCTGGTGCCGCTGGTGCCGCTGGTGCCGCTGGTGCCGCTGGTGCCGCTGGTGCCGCTGGTGCCGCTGGTGGCGTCTGTCCATTTGTCTTAAGGACTACAGCTGGAAGAAGGGACGGGTGACTTCCTTACTGATGGAAAACTCTGAAAGGCCCTGCTCCTGGAGAGCAGGAGACTACACCACACAGCCATCAGAGGAAAATGGCGGATAGAGAAAGTTGGTTGTGGATACACCCAGCTGGTTTTGTTTTGAGTATCAGCTAGGAAGCAGAATGGCCCAGGTTCTGGAGTTTGCTTAGATTGAAATACTGGGTCAATGTGGCACCTTTTAAATGTGACCTCTATAGTCACCATGGCCCTTTAAAATCATCCGTCCCTCAGTATCCATAGGAAATGACTTCCAGAACTTCCTTACACACCAAAGATCATGGATATCCAAGCTTACTATATAAAATGGCATAGTATTTGCATGTGACTGACCTTGTCACCCGTATGTTACTAATATGTCATTCAGTACAAATACCACGTGAATAGGTGTCATACATTGGGGAGTGGGGGCAGTAAAGAAAAGTGTATGTACGTCCATGTGTTAAGTACGGACATCCCCACCCCATTTCCAATACTTTGTATTGATAGTTGATGGGCTCTGTGGCTGTGTAACTCCAGGTACAGAGTACAACCATCTTCTTTTTATCAGTACTCGTTTGCTCAAGCAGCCAGCTTGTTAGCTTGTGTCAGGCACAGTGAGTTAATCCTCAGATCAGTTTTCCTTTGTGTAAAGAGAGCAATGAGAAGAAGAACTTGCCCAACAACTGGAAATCTGGGTGGCTTTAATACAAGGAGTAAGTTTTGTGCCCTAGAGAAGGTCAAAATAAAGAAGTTAACACATGTTTAGCCCTCATAATGTCAGGGCTGATTCCGAACAGAGAGGGGATCTCAGAAGAGAAAGCATTAAGTCATGATTTGCCCAAGACTTAATATGAACAGACTTTAAAGCAGCAACAATGTTCTTATGTCCTTCATCAGTGTGGGGTATAATAGGAATAAGAAGAGGGACACCTGGACCGCGCAGCAATTGTCATAGCACCTTGAGGACCTTCTCACTTGTGGCTGTTTTCCTTGAGCTGCCCGGAACAGGATTTATTATGCATCTTTCCTTTCTCTCAGCAAAGCTCAGAGCTGCCAATAAATTTTATAGCCTCTTTTAGCTTTTCTAAGCATCCAGTGAGCTTTGATCCCATGTCCACACTAAGGTAACTGGTGTGGTAAGATGAGGGCTGGCGTAGGAGAAATGAAGCACTCCTAAAACATGTCATCTAAACGCATGCACATTGTAAAGTTATGTGCATATGGATGTCATAATTCTAGTTTATCTAGGAAATAGAACAAACAGAATACTGTTCACCGCTAGGAAATGAAGTGGCTATGGCAGCTAATAGGCTTTGCTTAGGAACTCACTGAATTTGCCTTTCTCCACGGTCTCCTCCATACTGACCTTCAGAGTGAAGTTTCTGGTGAGACTGTGGCAGGCTAGTTGGAATACTGGGGCTAGAGGAGAGAAAATCCAGCTGTCTTCTTTCCTCCTAGCTGTTAATGAGAGGCACAACCCATGCTGCATGGAGCAGAGTGGGCCTAGAAATCGTTCTGCCTCGTGATCTCTGTGCCAGCCCACTTCTCCGGGAGGCTGAATTGATGCAGAGTAGCTTGGGGTGAGAGAAATTAGCTAATGAAAGGGGGAGACACTGTACAACAGCTGTTGAAAAGCTGCCGGCCCTAAAAAGTAGCTTAATAACACTCTTAAGTCTTGCAGCCAGCAATTCAAGTTATAATTCTATAATAGCCAATATTGAACAGAAAAAGAAAATATATATTTAAATAATATTTTTAAATAGTTGATAGCTCTATCATAAACCAAGCAAAGCTTTATTTTTATATGACGGCCAAGAGCTTACATGCTTTGGGCAGGTTGAGTCTGAGAAAATCATCTTACTATAAGCAGAAATAAAAACTCTGTGACTACAAAAAATTATTTGTTTGTTTTTTTAGAGAAAGGATCTCACTATGTAGTCCTGACCTTGAGCTCACTGTGGAGACCAGGCTGGCCTCAGACTCAGATTCTTCTGAGTCCTGGGGTTAAAGCTATACACCATACTTGGCTGGTTACTCATTCTTAAAATATGGTTGTGTTTAACAGATGATCCACTTGGATCCACTGTGATTCTGCAGCAGATGGATCTGAAGGGTCTGAATTTCCCTGTAATTCTGCTTGCATCATCAGGCATGCTAATCTAAACCTACACGTCTCAAGTTCTCTAGTGTGGACAGAGTAATCCGACCCTTTCACAGCTAGCCTCTTAATGTATTCTAATTGTTGAGGCAGAAATGTTAAAAGCTGAATGATAAAGATGTGGTGGTACACACAGTTTCTCAACACCAGGGAGGCAGAAGCAGGCAGATCTCTGTGACTTCAAGGCCAGGTCTACATAGTGAGTTCCAGACCAGCCAATACTATATAGTGAAATCCTGTTTCAAAAGACAGAAAAAGAGATCATTTGTCTTGGCTCTTATGTATAAACAATTACTGGGGACAGATTCTTTCCTGAGTATCGTTCTAATGTTTATGATTTTGATTAGGATGGTTTGGGGTTTTTTTGTTTTGTTTGTTTTTTTTTTTTTTTTTTTTTAGTAAAGTGATCAGCTTTTCTAAACTTGCTGACACCTAGGTTTTCTATAAACAAAATGTATGGTAGTTCTGTTACCACCTGTCACAGGGATTCAGGGAATGGTGGTTTGATTCTCTTGGAGTCTTTTAAAATGCTTTCTTAAAGGTAAACGGATCATGGGGGGCTATAGTGGTGACTCAAAGGTTAAGAACACTCACTTCTCTTCCAGACTTAATTTCCCAACAAAGCACCCACATTGAGCAGCTCACAGCTGCCTCTGACTCCAGCTCCAGGGCATCTGATACCCTCCCTTGGCCTCTGCAGTCATTCCCATATGTGGCATTCATTTACACAGATACACGCATACATCTTCTTTTTAAGGGTATACAGATCTGACATAACTTGTATATTTTTGGCCTATAGCCTGTGACTGCAATGGCCGATCCCAAGAATGCTACTTTGACCCTGAACTATACCGTTCAACTGGACACGGCGGCCACTGTACCAACTGCCGGGATAACACTGATGGAGCTAAGTGTGAGAGGTGCCGGGAGAATTTCTTCCGCCTCGGGAACACTGAAGCCTGCTCTCCGTGCCACTGCAGTCCTGTTGGTAAGTGACAGGAAGAGTCCATTCCACTGGGTGGAGAGAGATGGCATAGAAACCTCTGGAACCTGGAAAATAAAGCTTTTGTTCGAGCATGTCCAGTTAAGTGTGTCAGGAGGCACGCACGTATTCTAGCTTATAAACGTCTCATCCTGCCCCCACCCTCTCCTTCATTCCAATGAAGCTGAACTTTCAGATAATTTCCTAGTGTATATAAAAGAAGGAGTGTTTCTGTAAATAATTGGCAGCTGGGTCGTAGAGACCATCTGAACTTTGACTGAGGAAGGCTGCCCCCTGTTAATAATTTTGTTTAGTCTGCTCTCCTTAGAGGAATGAGCTGTGTGCAGCATGCTAGCGTGTGTTGAGAGCTGTAAAGCCTTCAATCTCTTTTAATTTTTTTTTTGAGTTAGACTAATATTTTATTGTTGGTGACCATGTATAATGAAATTCTAGATGAGAATCTTAAGGAATGTCTGGTGTCCAAGGAGGTGACTGGTCTTGTGCACGCTTTATCACTGGGGACAGTTTTGTTCAAGTGTATTGGGGTACACTTACCTGAAGGTGTGCCTGGAAAGGTGAACTCTCCTGGCTTATAGAACTATGATTTACAAAGAGTTCTAGTTTGGAATTTGGTCCTTATTTTGTCCAATCATCTCGAGATTACGTATTGATTATCAGGCATAGCTTTTAGCTTCTGTTTGTGTTTCTTTTGACTCTGGTTTTGCTTACCCATCTGTCCAGATGTGGAGTTGAACACGAACCCATTGAATTTCAGGTTCTCTCAGCACACAGTGTGCCAGTTACGGCAGATGCAGCTGTAAGCCGGGAGTGATGGGTGACAAGTGTGACCGTTGCCAGCCCGGATTCCACTCCCTCACTGAGGCAGGATGCAGGTAAATGTTTTCAGAATCAGAGACTGGTCCTGAATCTTCACAGGAATGTGGTAATAACAATGGGAACATTTTGCCAGCAGTGATGGTCAGTGAGCTTCAAGACTACTGTGATGATGCTCCTGGGATTTTGGAGAGTCCACAGAGTGTTTTAGTAGCTTAAGTTAGTGTGCACAGTATTAGGTTTCATCATAGGTGATGAATATTTTTAACTGAAACCAAATCCAAATGTAGACATGACAGGGGTTCACTTTGTTCTTTAAAGATGACGGTGTAAAATCTACTGCTGTATAATGTGGCGTTAAGAGTGGGATCTCCTCTTATCACTGTGTTCCATCCCCATCACACAGGCCATGCTCCTGTAACCCTTCTGGCAGCACGGATGAATGCAATGTTGAGACAGGAAGATGTGTTTGCAAAGACAATGTTGAAGGCTTCAGCTGTGAGAGGTAGCTCCATCTTTCTCTGACTGTCCCCATAATATCAGATCTCCAGGGAAGGCAGTAATTGATGCTGTCCTCATCTCTTGCAGATGCAAACCTGGATTTTTTAATCTGGAATCATCTAATCCTAAAGGTTGCACACCCTGCTTCTGCTTTGGGCATTCTTCTGTGTGCACAAATGCCGTTGGATACAGTGTTTATGACATCTCCTCCACCTTCCAGATTGGTAATTCGGCCCTTACTCACAGCTTCACAGGCCTCTAGAGCTCTGAAACCACTTCTACATGGGTAGTTTTTGAATCAGTAACTTGGGAGAGTTTTTGACAATAGGAACATTTGATATTATTTAATATGCATGTTTTTTTTCCTTGTGTGGCTCTTTAATGAAACATACCTATGGTTTTAGAGAATTTACGGTAGTAAGCAGTGACTACAAATGTTCCATAAAAAATACAGCAAGATGTGTCTTTCAGGGGACAGTATATGTAGGTTCTGCTGTAGGGTCAAATTTTTTATTGACAATGTTCTCTATATAAGGTTCAGTCTCACATTTTTGGGGCCTGCATCTAAGATGTTCATCGTGTGAACATGCTTGTGTCTTCATTCTCTGCCTGCAGATGAGGACGGGTGGCGTGTGGAACAGAGAGATGGTTCGGAGGCATCTCTTGAGTGGTCCTCAGATAGGCAGGATATTGCCGTGATTTCAGATAATTACTTTCCTAGGTACTTCATCGCCCCTGGTAAGTGAGGCTGGAAAGCAACATGGCGTTCTGGATGCTTCTCTTTGTCACATTCTGACCTAGCCTAATATCTGTCTTTCAGCCAAGTTCCTGGGCAACCAGGTTCTGAGTTATGGACAGAACCTCTCCTTCTCCTTCCGTGTGGACAGACGGGACACTCGCCTCTCTGCAGAAGATCTCGTGCTTGAGGGGGCTGGTTTGAGAGTATCTGTGCCCTTGATTGCCCAGGGCAATTCCTATCCTAGCGAGACCACAGTCAAGTACGTCTTCAGGTGAGACAGCTTTCTCCCAACTCAGACCTGACCTGAGAAAGAGAAAGTGGGCTTTTGTTGTTTCATCTTATCTGGGTTGAGCTGGCCTCAAGGCGTTGTGTTAAAGAAAACTTTTGTCCTAGACCATCAGAGGCTGAGTCAATAGAATTGCCAAGACTCAGGGACAGTTTGGGTTTCATATCAAAATTTTCTGTAAAACAACCTTTGGGCTATGAGCTGAGCCTTCTTTTATCTTTCTCTTTTCTGGTTGTACTGAGAAACTGGCAGTTCTCTCTTATTTGGTTAGCGGGTCAGTGTTGACTGCAGTAGCATCAATGCTCCTTACAGAGGTTCTATGCTTTCTTTTCTTCTAGGCTCCATGAAGCGACAGATTACCCTTGGAGGCCCGCTCTTTCCCCCTTTGAGTTCCAAAAGCTTCTGAACAACTTGACCTCTATCAAGATCCGTGGCACATACAATGAGAGGAGTAAGTTGTGATGTAATTCAGAAGTTAACGAAGAGGATGATGAGGTCATACATTTGTGATAAAGAGGATTCTGTTCTGATATGTTCACACTGATCTAAACTACTATCACGTGTATAGAAGAGTGTACTTTGAAACCATGATCCAGGATCTGGAGAACATTCACTAAAATCAGTGACAGTATTATTTTATGATTCATAAGCCAGTTGAAATTCCATTGTATATAGATTTTATTAAAGTCTTATTATAACCACTGGTTCAGATTTTGCTTAACGTTCATTTCTTGTTACTTACTACCATGTAATTACCAAGTGATTGGAACTATTGTCTAAAGTAGGAGAAATTATACATTATTCAGTGAACATTAGCTTTAATTTTATGTAAACAAGGATTTAAAAATATGCTTTTAAGAACTTATTAATGAGGGCTTTTCCCCTCTGGTGAGGTAAAGGTTGAGGCTTGGATGTCTTGGGTCGCTTGTTTTGAGCCCTCTGCACGAATTTCCATACAGAGATGTTTGATAAGTTACTGCTAAGATGGATCTGAACCCCTGGAAGAGGTTTGGATTACAAATGTAGATTATGTCTACATTTTGGGCATTTACTTTCAAGCTCGGAAATATGGCAGAAAACAGAGAAAGGGAATGAGATCCTAGAAACACAGTTGAGGTCTGTGCCCTGAGGCCCAAGGGAAGAAAAGAACTTGGAGAAAGAAAATGATTGCAAGTCTAAACAAGAGCACCGTGGGGCTTGGGGGGGTGGGGGGGAATGAGAAGTCACTCATGGAGTTTAGCTTTGGCTCAGGGGTGAGTGAGACTGCACTGTCTGAAAAGTTGTTCTGAATGTGAAAAGGTAAAATTAACAATATTCTCTTAAAGTTTGGCTGAAAGAGAGGAAAAGAGATGAGTTATCATTTGGGAGTAGGAGCATGATTAAAGAAGCATATTTTTAGGTCAGGGAGATGTAAGAATGTTTAGAGGTTCAAAGCACATCATAACTCTTGATCTGACTGGCAAAAACCATAGACATATTAAAAAAGTTGTGTTTAAGCCATTAATAGAAATATCCTTGGCCTGGGTGGTCAATTTCCAAGTGAATTCTATAAACAGCAGGTAAAGCTCCATTACATGGGAGGAACATACTTAGGCTGTACCGGACTCCAGTACAATAGAAATTAAAGGAACCATGATAGTATCTCCAAGACCCACTTTTATACCCTTAGGACATCGCCTTGGGTTCTACTAGATTGGATGGACCACTGGCTGGCTACTCAGTATAAACTTTCTCTGTCCTTTGAAAGTGGAACGTGCTGACATGTGGCATAATGACTGTGAGATGATTGCACACTGGTCATAGCTTGTACAATTGTGTGTGTGTGTGTGTACACAGGTACTTAGCATCCTGTACCACATGGTTGTCTTAACTGCTATTTTCTGGTTATCATGCCTGGGGAATGACTTAAGGGAATGGTCAGTTTTGTCTGGACTCCTGGGTCTGGCTACTTTATGCTTAACTGAGCTTCTGGACCGGAAGGCACTTAGTGGTTCTCTCTTCTACAGGTGCTGGGTATTTGGATGATGTCACCTTGACAAGTGCTCGTCCTGGGCCTGGAGTCCCTGCATCGTGGGTAGAGTCCTGCACCTGTCCAGTGGGGTATGGAGGGCAGTTCTGTGAGGTGTGTCTCTCAGGCTACAGAAGAGAAACCCCGAGTCTTGGACCTTACAGTCCATGTGTGCTCTGTACCTGCAACGGGCACAGTGAGACCTGTGATCCTGAGACAGGTGAGAAGGCCCGAGGCCGCTGCTGAGGTGAAGGTCTTTTTGCCATTAAGAACGGCACTCACTGACTTACTTGTCACGAATCTGATGGCTCGCTTTTATCTCCTCCCAAAATAGGTGTCTGTAACTGCAGAGACAATACAGATGGTCCCCACTGTGAGAAATGTAGTGATGGGTACTATGGAGATTCAACCCTGGGCACCTCCTCTGACTGCCAACCTTGTCCCTGTCCTGGTGGCTCAAGTTGTGCAATTGTTCCTAAGACAAAGGAGGTGGTGTGCACCCATTGTCCAACTGGCACCGCCGGTGAGTCTGCCTTTCTCAGCCTCCTGCCAATGTTCTGTGTAGTTGCTGGCATTATACAGCCTTCCTTGGTTGTCCTCATAACCCTGCGAGGGAGCTTCTGCTGCTGTTTTGCTGTGACAAGAAGGGTGTAGAAATAGTGCCATGGTATGTGTGGTGAGACAGGGGTGAACTATGCGTGCAGTCCAGGCTTTGTGACCCCACATAGAACCGCCACTGTATTGTAGTCTTCTGTAAAGTGAGAACCCAAACTGGGTTTTCCGCGGAGGCTTGACTGGAATTGTAATGTGAAATTGCAGTTTTAAAATTCTTTCCCTAATTCATTTTTTTTTCAGTATTTCAAAGTCAGTCACAACAAGTTGGAAAAAATCTTTTATTTTTGTCTTAGAGCTTTGGGTAGACCTTTCTTCCCATTCTGCCTATTCCATTCTTTTTCCAAAGAACTTAAATTAGATCAGTCCTTGGTGATCACAGCTGGCTATGAGGGCTGTGACCATGAGGGTTGGGGCTTACCTTGTCTTTACTGTGAAGGGCAGGAAGACAAAACCCAGGCTGAAATAATGTATTAACTCGCCCAAAGCCATATTAAAGAGTTCAGGATTTTAAACTTGATCCTAGACTTTAAAACAAAAGCGAATTGTATTTGGGAATGGGTTTAAGGCAGGCTACCTTGTGTCTCCGCTTTTGTTTCAAGCTTTTGAAGTGTAGGCCACATGTGGAATAGAGACATCATAGCTGAAATGCTGCCCTTGTGTTCACATGCAGATGGCTCTGCGGGAGGCTGCCCAGTCCCTCCTTCCCATTCTCCTGCATTCTCTTTTCCTCCCTCTGTCCCACCTCACCCTTCCCTGCTCAGCTGCTTCCGCTTATGTTTGTCAGGTCCTAGTGGTCAGCGTGGTGGCCGTGCTGGGCAGTTCTGGCCGACTGTCCCCCCATAGTCAGACTCGCCATTCCCCCTGCTTTACTTCTCTCTTTTACTGTTTGATTGCCTTTTTATTGCAGCTGGGGATTCTTTATCCAAATTTGATCCATACTTCTTCCATAGGTGATCGGATCTCTTCAGGCCTCTGCCTGGGATTATGCAACCTGTACCCTCAGTCCTGGATGGGCTTCCTCTCCTGGACATGGCCTTAGTAGCTTTCTCCCCACTTGGTGAAGGACTGGAGCTTTCTGTTTGCCCTCCACGTCTGCTCCTCACTTTTTTCCAACCCACTAGACGCATGTACTGGATCAGACCCAGCCTCCTTTGGGGTTGATAGACCTGAAATCAGAGAGGATGGGGGAGAGGACAGAGTATGTATTCCAAGACCCATTTTGTTGGTGTCCTCAGGGTTGGTCCCCCAAGTTAAAGTTCTAAGCTTCTGAAAGGTAACCCCCAACAGCTCCTACAACCTTGTGATCTGGTAACTGCTCCCTCCATGCGGCATGGAGCACAGGTCGCAGAGTCTTCCTGTCACACCTTTGTCTCATGATTCCCCATCTCTGCCTAGAACCTTGTATCACACCCCTTCAGTAACTCATTGCGCCATGTTAATTACCTCTACTTCATTCCAGATTCACGTAGCTACAATCTCAAATAAATATGTTATTGATTTCTTTCCTTTTCCCCAGTTCTCACCCTCTCCCTTTCCAGTGATCTACACAGATTACCACAACCTATCTGTTCAAGCTGGAATCCTTGGGCTTCCACTGGACCTTGTGTATGATGCTCAGACTAGACGCCATGTACCCACTGGTGATCTACAGCGGGAACGCTCAGGCCCTTCTTCCTTAGCCTCTGATTCTCTCATTTCCAGGCAAGAGATGTGAGCTCTGTGATGATGGCTACTTTGGAGACCCTCTAGGCAGCAATGGACCTGTGAGACTGTGCCGTCCATGTCACTGTCACGACAACATAGACCCCAATGCAGTTGGCAATTGCAACCGCCTGACAGGAGAGTGTCTGAAGTGCATCTACAACACTGCAGGCTTCTACTGCGACCGCTGCAAAGAAGGATTTTTCGGCAATCCCCTGGCTCCCAATCCAGCAGACAAGTGCAAAGGTCAGCCGGTGGTCGGGCTCAGCCACACAGACACCTCGATGTGCAAAGTCATCGTGGCCCGCAATCAGTACTTACAGAAGTTTGTTCAAATGCAGTGGGAACCACTTGTACAACTTAAGATTGGTAGACATTGCATTAAAAAAGTGAAGGAAATGAGAGAATTAATTTAATAGATTGTATTTAACTTAATATATTTAACATTTTATTGCTTCAGCTAATTAGTTCAAAGCTGTTAATGAAATAGGTGTCTTTCTCCACCATACATCAGAGTCAGTGTGTGTTTCAATTGATGGCACGTTTCTGTTTGGATTACCCAAACACATTCTATGTGATTGGTGGCTTCTGCACCAGAGAACACGGGCCTCAAGGACTTGTTCCTGCATTCCTTCTGGTGATTCACATCTATTGTTTCTATGTCTTTCATCCTAGCCTGTGCCTGCAATCCCTACGGGACGGTGCAGCAGCAGAGCACCTGTAACCCCGTGACTGGCCAGTGCGAGTGTCTGCCCCACGTGTCAGGCCGGGACTGTGGTGCTTGTGACCCTGGCTTCTACAACCTGCAGAGTGGGCAAGGCTGTGAGAGGTGAGACTTCAGAGCCCCTGGAGGAAGTGATCCTTGCTGTCTGTGCCATAAGTACAGTTTCTCAGGGTACCGTGATGGCTGGCTTGATGTTGTTGAGGTACTGTTTCTAGGGTCTTATATAGGAAAGGCACTGTGTGGAAGGTTTTAATGACAGGAGAGGCAGTACAGTGGTAGCCTTGGTGTGACAAACATTTCAATATAGATTCCAAAATTCCATTTGAGGCAGACTCGCCAGGGCCACAGCCTGGGAATCTTTGCCCAGTTCTTGGCCAGCACTGTAGAGTTTCAGAATGTAAATTGATGGTACAGGGGAGGCTTGACAAAGAGCCTTGAATAGCACTCACAGAAAGGGCTGGAACCTTAGGACTTAGCATTCTGTCTAACAGCCCTTAACATGTTGCCTATTGATCGAGAGTGTTGCTTACAATCTGTTCTTCTTACCTTAGAAATGTCTTGTGTTTCTTTTCAGGTGTGACTGCCATGCTCTGGGTTCCACCAATGGGCAGTGTGACATCCGCACTGGTCAGTGTGAGTGCCAGCCTGGAATCACTGGTCAGCACTGTGAGCGTTGTGAGACCAACCACTTTGGATTTGGACCTGAAGGATGCAAACGTAAGACATGGTAGCTTGCAGTACAATGTCCCCCAACTCCAGTTAATGCCTTCAATTCAAAAAGGACCCCAAGAGCATCTGTAGTCATCACGGAAGACTTTATTCTGTGACTATTATAAAACTCTGGAAATCAAGGGCTTTTCTGATTCCTGTGTAGCCGCCTTGTTGATGCCTTTGTGGGTTGTTTATACTCACTCCTTTTCTAAAGAGAAAGAAAAAAGTCTCCCTGTGAGTACTGAGCTTGCTGAGGCTTGTTTATTGATCACGTTATCATTGCAGATAAGGAGGCAGTCATGGTTCTGTTCATGTTTGTTGACTTACTGTAGCCACTCTCCACCCATGGGGCCTTTTTGGTTCGGTTGGATGCAGACATCTGCTTTTCCTTGGCGTCAACACTTGCCTGGAAATCAGAACAGCCTGGGTTCTTGTTTCCTGAATTCCCTCATTTCTCCTGTGGAATGTAGCATAAGTCATTGACTCAACCCAGAGAACAAAGCGAGAAAGCAAAGTAAAATAACGCAGAAGTGTTAGCATTTGGTTTTTCTTAGTTCTTAGAGAAATTTAAGCAGTGGAAAGATGAAAGTAAGAGGAATTCCTAAAACATCTGAAAAAAAGAACCACTTAGTTTAATAAGCTGTGTGTGTGTGTGTGTGTGTGTGTGTGTGTGTGTGTGTGTGTGTGTGTGAGAACTGAGTTCGGATCCCCAGCACCCATAATGGTAGGTGTGTGCTGTAACTCCAGTGCTGAGGCAGGTAGATCCCTGGAGTTCATTAGCCAGCCAGTCTTACCTGTTGTTGAGAGCTGGGCTCGGTGGTGAGGACCTTTAATCCCAGATTCAGAAAGCAAAGGTAGGCAGATCTCTTGTGAGTTTGGAGCCCTCCTAGTCTACATAGTGAGTTCTGGGCCAGCCAAGGCTGCATACTGAAACCCTGTCTCAAAAAAAACACAAAAACAAACACCAAAAATAAGGCAGAAAGTGACAGAAATGGAGACCTCTGACCTCTGTAGACATGTGAATGTGTATATGAGCACATACACCACACACAGGAAGTGCACCCCAACTTTACAACTAAAAATGTCCGTCTTCTCTACTAAATGGACTTAGCCATCCAAAATCCCATAAATGAACTCTTATACGTACTTCGAATGATGGTACAACCAGTTAAAGTGAGATCTGTCTTCTCATTCTGTAGCGTGTGACTGTCACCATGAAGGATCTCTTTCGCTCCAGTGTAAAGATGATGGCCGTTGCGAATGCAGGGAAGGCTTTGTGGGAAGTCGCTGTGACCAATGTGAAGAGAACTATTTCTACAACCGGTCTTGGCCTGGCTGCCAGGAGTGTCCAGCTTGTTACCGGCTGGTGAAGGATAAGGTAAGCCATAGTAGTCCATCTATTCATTCATTCATTCATTCATCCATTCATTCATTCATTCATTCACTCATTCACTCACTCATTCACTCACTCATTCATTTCTCATCTATTCAGCAAACATGAAGTGGGAACTCAGTATACTCTAGGCTCCAGATGAAAAGACACTAAACGTTTAATTTGGTCTCTCTTCTCAGAGACCTACTTTCTAGTTAGAAATGACCAGAGCTACGCACAGAAGAGAGCCCCTGAGATAAGTGGCTGAAAGAGTAGAAGCAGATGGGAAACTGTGTGAGACCTCTGTGAGCAAACTCCTGCGAAGGGAGATCTGAAGGATGAGGAGAAATGGTGGGCAAGGGCCTAGCTCCTGCGCTGTGGAGGAAGTTTGTTGGTGGCCGGTTATAGTTATAGAGGACCCTGCTGACAATAACTGAAGAGTTGAGGAGTTGTTCCCAAGTGCAGTGGAAATGTGCAGCAGTTCAGGTGTCTGTGAAGAGTCCTGACTGCCACATGAGCGAGCGGTGGTCACTAGGGATGGGATTAGGGGGAAGCCTTTGAACGGATGAAGTAGATACTATGTTGAGAGAGCAGGGTAGGAAAAAGAATATCAATACTGGGCTTTGGGTCTTGGGAAGAAGAGTGTTTCTAAGAGCTTGCTTTGGGAGCCAAAGCAATAGACAAGCCCCCTGTGCCTGTGTGAGCAGGCATGCGCGAGGGGCTCCTGCCGCACACACAGGTAACTCCTTTTCTTCCTCAGGTTTCTGAGCATCGTGTGAAGCTCGAGGAGTTGGAGAGCCTCATAGCAAACCTCGGGACTGGGGATGAGACAGTGACGGATCAGGCCTTTGAGGACAGACTGAAGGAGGCAGAGAGAGAGGTTACAGACCTCCTTCGTGAGGCCCAGGATGTCAAAGGTAAGCATGATCCACCTGGCTGGCTCTGATCTCATTTCTAGTTTGTAACTAATATGGTTTCTATAAAATTCCCAGTTTTTAAATTACTTGCAGAATGTTTTTTGGTTCGTTTTGTGTTTTCTTTATTTTAGACAAAGTCTCACTGTAGCCCAGGCTGACCTAGCACTCATTAAATATGTGCCAGACCTCAGCCTCATAAATGCGAGGATTACAGGCATGGACTGTCTGCCTGCCACAAGATATTTTATTTTAAAGGCAGCATTTCAGAAATGGCCTACAGTCTTAATGCTTTAAGATGAAATAAACAGGGTTAACTTCCCACTATATCAAAAATTGTTGCTCGGGTTTAAAGTATTTTATGAATCTGTTCCTTTACATACAGAGTCTCAAGTTTAAGATATCACTAAAGTCATACATTTTTTTTTTTTTTTTAGAATGTTTGTTTTTCCAGCCACAGCTTCTGAGAAACACTTTTAAGGAGAAAACTAGAATTTTTATTTTTCTCCCTTTGATTCTAATGAGTGGGGAGTTTATTTTGTGTAGGGAATGATTTTCTTCAGCATGACATGGCTAACAAAAAAAGAATCATGGTTTTCCATCAATGGTTGAACAGCTAGTTACTGAATGCACACACTTGGCATTTGTAAAAAATAAACTTAAGAAGTCAGTGCCTGTCTATGAAAATTTTTGTCTGATTATCATGCTATGTGCTAATATTGAATAAATGCATTAAGCTCATCCTGAGGTCATCTGCAGATGATACGGCAAGCCTTAGAAGACATTTTATTTTAAAGCATTGTTAATTTTCAAAGAAACTTGTTTTTTAAAACTTTGAAGTTGGGATGTTATTTTAAATCATATGCTTGCTTTTTAGACCACTTTAAATTTTGGTGTTTAATCCTTACGCTGAGTTGTTTTTTCTGAACTTAGGAAAACTCTTCTCTGGTGATTAAGTGTCTATAGTGAGATCAGCTCTGCTGCTGGGAAGGTGGGCAGAGTCCGCTCCCGTTGGCAGGGCGCCCACCGTCACAGTCAGTCCCCTTGGAGTATGTTCCCAGATGCACATAGTAAATGCTTATTAAAAGTAGCATGCATGGGGCAGCAGTGACCAGTTCTCCCAGTTCCACATGCCTGTCTAGGAATTTAGGTCAGAAACTAAATATAGTCTTTTTTCCCTTCATGTAGGATCGTGATAACTAATCAGAACTTGGTTTTTGCCAAGCTCGTTTGATTTCGTTTTTAATGAGAGTCCACAATTTGTTCCATGTGAGACATTTTTTTAAAAACTGAAAAACATCAGATGTCGGTGGCTTGGGGTTGTTTGTGTGTCTCATTTGAAGTGGTAAACACTGCCTGGGAAGAGTGGACAACAGTTCCCATTTAGGATGTTGGTTTTGTCAAGCACGTTGGAGTGTGGTTTTTCCATCACGTGCTCTATTAAAGCAACAAATTCACGTTTGCTGCATAAACTAAGTCTTACGGTTAGTTATATTCTACTGTGCCAGTTGGGCTAACCGGGGCACAACCACCAACATACAGGAGTAGGCCCAGGCCCAAAGAAGGGCAGCAAGTCTGGGCCTTATCATTCCACACAACTTGGTATAGCTGAGCTCCTGGCAGCAGCCTCTGGCCACAGTCACATGTTTTTCTGTGCCCATGTAGACGATCTGCTGGCTGGAAACCACCATACTTCCTAACCCACCTGCAAGCAGGCGCCATAGTGGGCTGTTGCTTCTCCTAGCCCTGAGATCCTTGTAGAGGCTGGGATTAAATTCCCTTCTGAGGTCTCTCAGTTGTGGGGTTCTCAGTGGGTCAAGTTAGCCAAGAATGACAATGCCTTTGTAATGGTTTGGCTTCTGAGACCGTCAGGTATTCACATGTAGTGGAAAAGTGCTTAGTCTGCAGATTTTTAAAGATGATATGGTACAGTTTAGGGCTTGAAGGATGGTTGATCTGAGCATTCCAGTTAGTATCTCTGTTGTCTTTTCTGGTGCCATTCTGGAGATCTGGAGAATGAGGGATGACAGTTGGTTTCTAAGAGTCTAAAACAGTGGTTCTCAAACTTCTTCCTATTGCTGTGACTCTTCAACACAGTTCCTCATGTTGTGGGAACCCCACCCCCAACACACACCACAATTGTTGTTGTTGTTGCTGCTTGGTAACTGTATCTTTGTGACTTACAAACTCTAAATATTTTTGGAGACAGAAGGTTGGCGAGGGGGTCATGACCCATAAGTTGAGAACCACTGGTCTAAAGAATAGCGGCTGCTTTGCTGATTCTTTTCTGATCAAAAGTTGTTTGTATTTTTATAGTTTCTTAAAATTCTCTAGATTATGAAAATTTTATGCAAAGAGTCCTCAAAGAAGGATGCGGTGTGCAGTTGGGCATGAATTATGCAGGACATCATTGTGCATGTGTGTTTCATGGCCTTGTTGACAAGTTGCTGTTGTCCAAACCAAACCTATATTTATTTCATTTGATCTTGGAAAGATCATATTTTTATATTCCTTAGAAAATTTAGATTCCAACATAGAATCTGGCTGAAATTAAAATTGCTAAATTAAAAAAAAATTCAGCTCATAAAATTATACTTGTTCATAGAGTAATGGTGTGTTGACATGGATACAAATGCATTGTATAGTTTAAATCAGGTTAAGCATATCTACTCCTCAAACATTTATTATTTCTTTGGGTAAAAGCTTTCAAAACTCTTTCTTCACACTTTTTTAAATGTTTAGTGTTGATTATCTTTATGTGGTAGTCTGCTTTCCCAGTCATATTGAGTGAACCAACTAACCTTTTCCTGGTGTGTGTTCTTAATTTTTTTGAAAGCTGGCTGGCTGCAGATGTGTGGGTCTATTTTCAGGCTCTTTTCTGTTCCAAGAACTGGTTAATTTTAAATAGAACTTGAATTTTTGTTTATTAATAAAACCTCATGACATGTGAGAATTTAATACTGGCAGGCTTTATATTTGTACAGGTTTATATTTATCATTTGATTTATTAGGGCCCAAGCATGAGGCTTAAGTTGAATGGAATAGTATAATTTGAGGAACTACACAAAAGCGGAGATCCAGTTGAAAATTATGTACATGTGCTGGTCCAGTCGGGTGGGAGTTGGTTTGCTGTACTTCGGCAGCTAGCTGATGGGCTGTCAGTTTGTTTATGTTTTGTTTTGAGTCAGGGTTTTACTTCGTACCCCTAGCTGGCCTGGAACACAGAGAGAGCCACCTGCCTCAGCCTCCTGAGTGCTGGGATTATCTGCATCTGCTTCAAGTATGCTTTTTAATAGTTATGTGTTGGGGTTCTAGGGCTGACAGCACTGTAACATTATAAAATTGTGGTTAAATCTGGCGTGTGTCATAGTATAAAGGTCAGTCTTGCTTTCCTTCATAAACATCCGCATGCTTGGCTGTCTCTGCTTTGATGATGATTGTATAAGATTGTGGATCCAGTGATGAGTAGGAAAAGGGATTCAGTCACCTGGGACCGAGCAGTGAAAGCTTGATGGGACAATAGGGACATCACCTTTGCTGGGAGTTAGGGAAAAGCTTTCTAAGATGCTCCGGGGGACAATAAAGATACACAGCTTCACAGAAGATGGTATGTCCCTTCAGATAATTTACAGACTATCTGCAATGCTCTTTCAGATGTAGATCAGAATTTGATGGATCGCCTTCAGAGAGTGAATAGCAGTCTGCATAGCCAAATTAGCCGATTGCACAATATCCGGAACACTATAGAAGAGACTGGGATCTTGGCCGAACAATCACGGTCCCGAGTGGAGAGTACGGAGCAACTGATTGAGATTGCCTCCAGGGAGCTGGAGAAAGCAAAGATGGCTGCTGCCAATGTGGTGAGTGACCGTGGAGGGCACAGTAGGCAGGTCATTCTACTCCACCAACAGATGACAGATCAGCTACAAGTATGTGTCTTCACCTCCTGCCTGACATTCTGGAGGCGGAGAGCTATGTTGCTCATAGTCACAGAAGCAGTTGCTTTACTTCTTGCTGTGGCAAAGGGAACAGAAATAGCTTAAGACAGGAGAGGTCTGTTTGGCTCACAGTTACTCAGTGCGAGCAAAGCACGGGCATAGGTGTGGGTAGTGGCAGAAGTGTGTGGTAGCTTCTCAGAGAGCTAGAAGCAAAGCAGGCTGTGTGCTAAAGGCCTGTCCCAGTGACCTGCCTCCTAAGGTTCCACAGCTGCCCTTAAAAGCCAGCTGAGGACCAGGTATTTAAACATGGGAGCCTGAGGGAGTCACTTCGGGTTCAGTTTCAGCAATTGCTACAAAACAGAAGGAACTGGGTAAAGCAGAGGGTCTAGGTTAATTCTCTCCCTCACCTCTTCTGCAGCCATCAAAATAGAAATAATTTCCAACCAGAAGTGCTGATCAGAAGTAACGGTCTCTGAAAATAAGAAAAAAATATTATTTGCATAAGATTTAACAAAAATTAGTGATAATATTTGCTTTGTGGAATTCAAAAAATTTGGTCTTTTGAGAATAAGTATTTTATTTCCTCTTCAGTCAATCACTCAGCCAGAGTCTACAGGGGAACCAAACAACATGACCATCTTGGCAGAAGAAGCCCGAAGGCTTGCAGAGCGGTAAGCTGCAGTGTGCCACGCAGTTCAGGCCTAGTGCCCAGCTGATCCTTGCATGCCACCCTGTCCCCTCCCATGCCACCCTGTCCCCTCCCATGCCACCCTGTCCCCTCCCATACATACTTTCCGTTGTAAGGTTTACTCTCTCTGTAATGCTACCAACTATGCATACTCTCTTTTTTTTCACTTTGAAGTTGGAATGTTTACCTTAAGGATTGGAATATAGTAGTTTAGAACAAAATTATTTCATTGTATTTTACATATACTGTCAAGTCTTAAAAAATTTATAGATTTCTAAGAAACTCAATATAAGTTATTAATTTAAAATTTTTACATTAGATTTTCAACAAATACCTAATTTTCACTTCTCAATAGAAAACACTCAATCAAAAACATTTGAAAGTAAGCTGAGGAACACTGACCATTTCATTCCTGGTTTGTTTTTCTTTTTATACTCTCTTAAATATATTATAATTTCTTTAGATGGCTTTAAATTGCAGAAGAAATCTGATTTTTAAAAATGGCTAAAATGTAGGCATCATTGAGGGCAGGCGTGTTTGTATGAAGTCCCAGTACAGAATGCTCAGTGGTCCTTAGTAGTGTGGAGCACAGTTAGCTGTATGCAGAGGTTCTAGGTTACACCGACAGATGCAGGCTTCTTTCTCTTCTGGGTAGGTGTAAGTTGCGAGCCCGTCAGTTTTGCAGAACATAGCTGGATTTTGTTACTAAAGGAAGATGGCTGAAAACAGGAAGGCTCCCAAGAAATCTAGGTCTTGGAAATTTACTGATCTGGTGGGTTTCATTCGAGAATGTAGACGAAAGTTTCTTAAGCCAAGGAGAATGGCCACAACTGGGATTGATATAAAGATTAAAAGTGGAAAATTCATTAATTAGCATTGTTACCCAGATACATTGCTTGGTTGGAGTCCTTATCAGCAGGTTTGTTGCTTTTCTTCCAGTAATTAGGTCAAATAAGAAAAGTCAGAACAGACAGGCTGTGTAGAGACTGTGTAGTAACCATGTGGAGACCGTGTAGTAACCGTGTGGAGACTGTGTAGTAACCATGTGGAGACCATGTAGTAATCGTGTGGAGACTGTGTAGTAACCATGTGGAGACCATGTAGTAACCGTGTGGAGACTGTGAAGTAACTATGTAGAGACTGTGTAGTAACCATGTAGAGACCTGTAGTAACTATGTAGAGACTGTAGTAACTGGAGACTGTGTAGTAACCGTGTGGAGACTGTAGTAACTGGAGATTGTGTAGAGACTGTGTAGTAACTGTGTAGTTACTGTGTAGTAAACGTGTAGAGACTGTGTAGTAACCGTGTGAAGACTGTGTAGTAACCGTGTGGAGACTGTGTAGTAACTGTAGAGACTGTGCAGTACTGTGTAGGCTAACAGACTGATAAAGATCAGGCCTAGGATCTGTGCTGCTGACTAGGTACAGGGTTTCTGGATAGAATGATGCTGTATTATTACTCACATTCTAAAGTTAGTTGCCTGCCTCCTTTTAGCCCCTTCCTTTCTCTGAGACATTTCACTTTGTAACTCCTCCGGCGGGAACCTCCTGATCCTCCCGCCTCAGTGTTAGGGTTATGGGCCACAGCACACCCAGCCAGAGTGCAGTTTTCCTAGGAAAACACACAGTTGCCCCAGTAGAGTTTTGAGCCACTGGTTTTCTTAGAAAATACTCTTTTCTCAGTTTACAGAGTGCTTTTTGTAAGTTTTGCCACCTGAAAGGATTGTGAAACTCCCAAGTGGAATATCCCTAGGTCTGTGTCCGTGTTAGTATATGGAAATACAATCAAGTACATGTTACCTAAACTTTATTTCTTTCTCTAGTGAATGGCCTCATCCGTGGTTTATTTTTAATTTTCCCTCCTATATTCACAGCCATAAACAGGAAGCGGATGACATTGTCCGAGTGGCAAAGACAGCCAATGAAACGTCAACTGAGGCATATAACCTGCTTTTGAGGACCCTGGCAGGAGAAAATCAAACGGCATTGGAGATTGAAGAGCTTAACAGGAAGTGAGTGCAATTGGGGAGTGGCTCACAGTCCTTTCTGTGAGAGCAGGTGCTGTGAGGTTCATCACTTTTTCAGAGTGTGGAGTGGTTAGGGCAGGGGGTGTGTAGCCACTCCAAGCTCTGACCCTCCAAGCCGAGGGTGGGAACAGACTAGCTGTGTACGTAAGGTTCTTCCTATGTGGAGACTGAAGAGAGGAAATGGTAGGGTAGCTGTCAACTTTTTAACAGGTTTCATGTAAGAATGTATGGAATGTGTACACAAGATCTCTAATGTGAGAGGTTAGGGACCAGAAGTGTCTGGAATTTAGGTGTGTAGACTAGAAAAATGGATGGATGGATGGACGGATACATAGGTTGAAACATAGATAGAGATATACATGATATATATGAATATTTGCATATATAATGAGATTGTGAGTGAGCCCCAAGTCAAAATGCAAGTTTATTTATGTTTGTGTGCATGTAGCCTAAAATATTCTGTAGTATTTGTAGTGTGTCTGCAGTTTGGTAGCCGTTACATGGAATCAGTGTGAAATTCTCCTCCCGTGATAAAAATGTTAGAGTTGGAATTTAGGATTAGGGATGCCCTGTTTATCCGTAAGCTAAACAAAGCTGAAAAATGGAATATAACATTTAGCTAAGTGTTGGTATCAATTTGGGAGCTTTTGGTACAGTGGTTTCTTTTAGGTTTTTAGAGCTGTTATCCCAGGGATGTTAATCAGATTGTGTCTGGTTATTATTAGGATGTTTTAAAAAAATAGCTGTTTGGTTTTTTTGTTTTTGTTTTTTAAATTGAATCACATTGTTTGTTTCTTAGATATGAACAAGCAAAGAACATCTCTGAGGACCTGGAGAAGCAGGCTGCCCAAGTCCATGAGGAAGCCAAGCGAGCAGGTGACAAAGCTGTGGAGATCTACGCCAGTGTGGCCCAGCTGACCCCTGTGGACTCAGGGGCACTGGAGGTGTGTATGTGTGCAAAGATTCTGGCCACTGTCCTTTACGTTCCTGTCCCTCTGTTCTGGGTAAAAGCCATTTTGATGGCCCTGCTTCTCCCTTCCAGATCTCCAACTGACTCACTGGTTAAAGTGAATTCTATTTTTGCTATGCAAATAGAACTTAGTGAGATAAAGATTTATAGACATGAAGAAGCAAGGATTACTTTGATAATATGATTACTTCCTCTAGATGTTTCATATAAATCCAAACTGTGATATATTTGATATACTTGAAGCAGAGCGTGACTGAAACCTTCCTCCTAGGCATTGTGTAATAGAGATCAGGAAAGTGTTAAGAAGTAAGAGCCTGCAAAAGCTATACCAGCATGCTCAGAGGCAGCATGGTTCTCTCTGAACCTAATAGTGTGGTAAATCCCATATACTGCCTACTTAGATTCAGTAGTTAACTGTGGTCTTTTACTGTAGATTAACCTCCACACTCGTGTGTGTGTGTGTGTGTGTGTGTGTGTGTGTGCGTGTGTGTATGTGTGTGTGTGCGCGCGTGCATGTATGCGTGTGTGTGTGTGTGTGTGTGTATGTGTGCGCGTGTGTATGCGTGTGTGTGTGTGTATGCATGTGTGTGTGTGTGTTGGTAGTGTTTTATTTCATTCTAATCACGGCTCCTCATACAAACCCACAATACAAATATCTTCAATACTAACTTGAAATTTGTCATCTTATTTCCTATATCTGAGGTGTCAACTGATAACCCAATGTTTAAGTCTCTTCAGACACCTAATGCTAACTGAGTCATGTGTGTGCAATGTGAAAATTGACAGGACTGATACGACATGGTCAGGAGGCCAGTAGCTGTGCGAGGAGGGGGGTGGGTTACTTGAAAGGGACCCCAGGAGCTTCTTGTAGGAGATGTGTTCTACATCTTGTTTGTGAAAACTAATTACAGGACACACTAGGAAATCACTAACATATACTTGGTTTAAAAAAAAATCACAAACTCTCGATCTCTGCTGTCCTTTGAAGCTGTCACTTGAGCCTTACATCTTAGAGTTCCTAAGCGTCCTTGTCATTCATTGTCATTATTTCATTTAAAAATAATGATCTTACATGTTTGTCACAGAATGAAGCAAATAAAATCAAGAAAGAAGCCGCCGATCTGGACCGTCTAATTGACCAGAAACTGAAGGACTATGAGGACCTCAGGGAAGACATGAGGGGGAAGGAACATGAAGTGAAGAACCTTCTAGAGAAGGGAAAAGCTGAGCAGCAGGTTAGTGTAGTTTGCTGCTGGCTGCGTTTCTGGGGGCAACGGTTTAAACAGCTCAGGTGTGACACGCTTCGGTCTCCAAGCCATGGCTATGAGGGGAAGGCTGACCCAGAAAGGTTTGTCCTCTGACCTGCCATGTATTTGCAGACCGCCGACCAACTCCTAGCTCGAGCTGACGCTGCCAAGGCTCTGGCTGAAGAAGCTGCTAAAAAGGGACAAAATACCTTACAAGAAGCCAATGACATTCTCAGCAACCTCAAAGGTATGAGAGAGTCCGGTAGCAGCTGCCTGTCCTCTGTGGAGACAGTCACTGAGTCACTATGGTTCTCTCTGAACCTAATAGTGTGCTAAATCCCATAAATCTACTGCCTATGTAGACTCAGTAGGTAACTGTGGTCTTTTACCGTACTTAGTTTAACCTCCACACTCTGTGTGTGCGCATATAGACCTGAAATCGGCTTCACATAGCTCCTTAATGACTCTTAACGTCTATTCATTGAGGCAGAATCTCATGCCAAATCTGGAGCTTGTGTATTTGAAAGAAAAATCAAGAATGCCCCAGCCATTTTCACCCCTGTGTTCTTAAGTCTGAAAACCAAAAAACCACGTGTAGGGAGTGGTGTCACATTAGACTAGCTCATGTCACCTCAGTTTGTCTGCTTAGCTGACTTTCAGTGGTAGATGAAAACTACTTTTCATTTTTTTCTGTCACCGATGTCTAATTCTTTGTCTTAGGAAAACATGTCTTATTCAGTAAGGGGCCGATTCATTCAGTGAGGGGTAGAAATAATCCCAGGTTCTATAAGTGAAGGTTTGCAAGCATGAGGTTGCGGGTGTAGCTTTGGTGCCAGTGGGTTTGTTTGAATCCCTGCTCAACCTCTTCGGTGACTGGTTTTCACATTTGTCAGACAGTGTCACGCTGCGCCTGTCACACTAAAGACGCTAGAGCAGTGTTGTGCTCCAGGTAGGAACTCTACTCAGAAGCAGATGTGCGTTCCTGTGACTAGTCCTGGAAAACCTTCTGCTCAGGGGAATGCGTATTGTTTCCTCTCTGAGATCTCAGCCCCAATGGACGTTCATATTTTTTTTCAACAGATTTTAACTGCGTATAAAACAAAATCCAATTGCAGTCTCGTTTTTTCTCCTTGTCGGTTTAATTCAATCGCGTGCCTTAAACTCCTTTCAGATTTTGACAGACGTGTGAATGACAATAAGACAGCCGCAGAGGAAGCGCTGAGGAGGATTCCCGCCATCAACCGGACCATCGCTGAAGCCAATGAGAAGACAAGGGAGGCACAGCTGGCACTGGGCAATGCTGCAGCTGACGCCACAGAGGCCAAGAACAAAGCCCATGAGGCGGAGAGGATCGCCAGCGCCGTGCAGAAGGTGAGCTCCAGCCCCTGCTCACTGCGCGCTCACTGCGCGCACGGCTCACGCTTTCCAAACCTTCCAAACCCAGAGCGGGTGAAAGGACCTGCTCCTGTCTCAGTGAGGTGTGAAAAGGGTGGTCCCAGAGGGCTTCAGAGGCCCCGCCCACAAGAGATAGGACCTTTCCTGAGCCTGTGCAGCCTTATTGCAAGTACTGGGTCAACCTGACTTCCAGACCCTGCCTGGAGCTTCTGTGGCTGCCCCTGCAGAGGCTCTGTACACTCACTGTAAAGAGAAATTTCTTTAGGGTGGCTCTTTTCATTTAGAGATCCATCTTTTAATCTAAGGAGAGATTAGAGCTTATTTTAAAATTAAGTGAGAATCACGGAAAATTTTAATTTCTTTAAAAGGGTTGGCTTTTAGATAGATTCTGATTTATAAAACACTCCTATTTCAAAATGTGGTGTTTTGTACAAGTTGCTGAACTCCCAAGAATAGACTCACAAGGAGAGCTTTGGATTTAACATCTATCCAAGTGAAAGAGTATAGTCAATACAGTGTGGTGGAAAAGTGTTCACAATTAAATTTTTATTGGTTCTCTGTGTGACCTCAGCTAAAAATGGTCATAGCCGAGGAGGAGACTTCACAGATTAAAGAACAAATGCTGCTGTATAAGCTGCTGTGGTGTTTGACATGAAGTAATGAGAGGCGGTCATACTAGTACACACCGTTGCGATGTTCTTTCTGGACTGCATTTTTAACCATTTTACCAACTATAAAAGGAGGTGGAATGCGCTCTAGAGACGTGACCGTTGCTCTGGGGTCTTTGGTTCTCTTCGGTGAGCAGTTTCTTCCGTCCTAGAATGCCACCAGGACTAAGGTAGATGCCGAAAAGACCTTTGCGGAAGTGACAGATCTGGATAATGAAGTGAGCATTATGTTGCGGCAACTAGAGGAAGCAGAAAATGAGCTGAAAAGGAAGCAAGATGATGCTGACCAGGACATGATGATGGCAGGGATGGTAAGAGCGCCCCATTTTCCCTTTATTGTTCGGAGGCAGAGCAGAAGGGTGCTCACTAGGAAAGACCCCCTCCTCGCGTGCACACATGCCTTTTTATGTGAATACAGGTTTGTGTTGCATTTTCTGGTCAAGAATTGGGTCAGTAGCTTACGTAGAAGACAAAGAATTTGGCTTCTCTGCCAGGTATTGATGTTGTACAATTGCCCTGTCCCAAAGCCGCTCAGCTGGAAGCAAACATTTCCCCCACAGCTGGAGCTTTAGAACACTTGAAAAAAAAGCCACATTTGTGTGTGTGTGTGTGTGTGTGTGTGTGTGTGTGTGTGTGTGTGTGTGTGTGTGTGTGTGCATGTGTTGAATGTAGTTGAATGTTGGTCATTCATACACGGGGTAAAATTAATTTTTTCTAAAAGGAGAATTCAACAAAAATCCAGTTCCTTTCTTAGTTCTCCTGGCTGCTCGTTCATAGAGGCAGAGACCAGCTTCTTCTACTAAACATTTGTGATGCAGTCTCAACTGCTACATGCCTGCCTTCACTCTGTACCTTCTGTGGTGACGTGCATACATCATACCCTTTGTGACTGAGTGGTTTTTGTGACTGTGGTACAGTGGAGGATGAGGGGGTATTTCTCTTCATTCAATGTTATAATTTGCATTAGAAAGAACTTACTGGGTTGTGGGGTGTGGTGGGAATATTCCCTTTGTGTTTTGAGTTGCATTCTCAGGAACGGCATACATCAGTTTCTTTACTCACACACTTGCAGTGTCAGGAAAAGGCCCATTCTTTCAAGGACCCCAAAATAGAGCCTCTTGCTGTGGGTCATTTTTACCTTTCTAAAGAGAAATACAAAGTCTGGTGAAATTGACGCCAGTTAAATTTTGTGTACCTCTCTGTGCACCCAGCTTCCTGTCTTGTTTTGTTTTTTGAGACAAGGTGGTCTCACTATGTAGCCTTGGGTCACCTGGAGCTCTTAGACCAGGATGGCCTTGACCTTGGAAATCTTCCTGTCTCAGCCTCCCAGTGCTGGGATTAAAGATATGCACCACCATAACTGGCCAAACAGCTGAGTTTTTAAACTTTGTTCTGGATTGTTCTGTGATTTTTAATGCAAAAATGAGGCTCAAGTGGAAATTACCATGAAGCAAAAATCAGTATTTCTCTTATACAGAGAGTCTCTGGGCTTCACTTTTAAAAATATATTTTGTGTGTGTGTGTTTATGCGTGCTATAGCACACATGTGAACGTCTCAACAACTTGTGGAAGTTGGTTCTTGTATGTGGGTTTGGAGTCTGGCAACTTACCCTCTGAGCCATCTTTCCAGCCCTGTGGATTGATAGAAGCCCTTTGTTTTGATCAAATAATTGTATTTAAAGCATGTTGGGGAAAAGTACATATTTATGAGTTTCAAAGGGGGGTATGGGTTTAATTCAAAGAGTAGGAAGAGAATCCCTCTTTTGTTAGTTTTGGTGCATGATTTCTTGGAAGCGGTAAGCCATCCCCTCATACACTATCCCTGTTGTGTTTATATCAGTTTTGAAAGTTCAGCATTCAGCTAGTATTGCCTCAGTTGAACATTTTCTTCAACCAGAATGGTTGTGGTTCTTTCTGGAAGACTCGGAAGGCTGCAGGTTAAACTCAGCAGAGCCCTGTGCTCTAGAGGACTCACAGGAAGCTTGCAGCCCCAGAGAGCAGCTGTGATTTAAACCAAGTTAATCATTTCTTTGTGGAACTTTGTGATTTTAATTTTTTCTGTTTTTAAATTTTTCACATTGTTTTGATCCCTAAATGTTTGCTTTGTCTTGACCCCAAAACTAGGGAAAATAATTAGTAGTAAGAAGTGCAAAGCCTGGTTTCTGTCTTGTTGGATTCATTGGTGAGAGCATCTGCTTTCTGATGCACAGAAGGTTCCTTTTCCACAACCACTTCCTGTGACTCATCCCAGTGTGTTTGTTCAGGTTTCATGGAACTTTCCCAAATATATTTACCTTTGGTTGACTTTGAAAATATCCATTGTATGGTGTGTGTGTGTGTGTGTGTGTGTAAGAGAGAGAGAGAGAAGCTAACATAATTTTCAGAAAAGCCTTGCTTTGCTTATGAAACTCTTAAGAGAATAGGACATCTCCAATAACCAGGTACCTAAGAGTATTCACATTCTGTTCCTAGCCTGTTTTTAATTAATGCATGATCATGGTATTCTTGGGTGGAGCGAGTGAGAAAATGAGATGGGATTGTTTCTCTGAGTGCATATGTCGTGAAGGGCATGGTAGTATATGTACCTACAGTCTCAGCACTCAGAATGCTGAGGCAGGAGGATCTCATGTTTGAGACTAGCTTTGGTCACATAGCAAGACTGTCTCAAAAAAAAGGAAAAAAGCCATGGGGGTTATGACCGTTCTGTGCAGTAGAAATAACATCCCCCACCTGAAGATAGCACCGCACTTAGAAAAGGGGGACACATCTGAAGATAGGTCTGCTGGCTCACCAGAGGAGATAGCACCATCACTTAGAAAAGGGGGACACATCTGAAGATAGATCTGCTGGCTCACCAGAGGAGAATATTTAGAGATGATGAAAACGTGGAATCAGAAGTATTCATGTTGTTTACCCTCTTTCCCTGCAGGCTTCACAGGCTGCTCAGGAAGCTGAGCTCAATGCCAGAAAAGCCAAAAACTCTGTTAGCAGCCTCCTCAGCCAACTGACTGACCTCTTGGAGCAACTGGGTAAGTGAAGGAAGACTTCTTATAACCGGGGCACCGAATGCTTTGTACTGTTCTCAGGGTCTGATACCACTGACTCTCAAAAGCATTTGTTAACTCATTAGTATTAATGTTTCACTCAGCCCTTGCTTATTTGAGGATCGCTTGTAAACTGTCTGCCTGGCAAAACCTTCTAAAGGTGGTAGCTTGCGTCTTCATAGCATTGACAGGCTGTCAGCTCTGGAGTGAAAAGGAATCGGGACTTTCTTACATTCCAGTACATATGCCATCCCTGGACTCTGCCTGACCAGGATATCATAGCTCGTACATTTGAAGATGAGCTGCCAGCTCAGGGTGTCATATATGGTCAGAGTTCATCGTGTCACTAAAGCATCATCCCGCAGGTCCTCCTGCTGGTGGAGTCCTTCAGGGATGACAGGGAAGGGCAGTGGTAGATAGAGGAACACAGGAGACTAACCATGCTCCACTGCTCAGGATTCTCTCCTTTGCCAACCAAAACACAATTTGATGAAGGGAAAACTTTAACACCAAAAATGAGAAAAACTTTGTTTTATTTCATTTTGTTTTCAAGGACAAGCACACGGAACCCTCCTTTTACTCCAGTGTGGTAGAGAACAGATCTCCTTTTAGGACGGTCCCTTTGTGACCAGACTCCACTATACGGGAGTGACAATGGCCTTTGAAGACTGGGTTTTTGGGTTGTTTTTGTTGTTTTGTTTTCCTCAAGACACAGTTTCTCTGTGTAGCCCTAGCTGTCCTGGAACTTACCCTGTAGGCTGGCCTTGAACTCAGAGCTCCGGCTGCCTCTGCCTCCTGAGTGCTGGGATCAAAGGCATGAGCCGCTGGTTTGTTTGTGGTTTTTTTTTTCCTTAAGAGGGGAAGGGGTAATGCTTTATCTGTCTCAAAGACCAATAATAATTAATTATGTGCCAGAGCTAGACTTCTGGCCATTTGGGAGTCAGTAAGCAAAGCTGTCTCACGAGACTGCTCCTCTCTGTTTTATTTGCTATGGAACATCACCCTTCACTAGAATCTTTCCCTTTTTTCCTGCTGAATCTAGATTGAAGCTTTGCTGGCACAATCTTAGCATTTCAGCCTTGCCCGTTTTCCTACTAGTGTCTAACTCTTTCAAGCAGGAAGTGCCCTCCCCAAACCAGCCCCCACCTTCCTGGAACCTAGGAGTTGTGGGCATATGCTGCTGTCTTAGAGACTTTTGTGTTCTTTGATGACACTGAGAGGGTCCACAGATTACACATATGAACCTGTAAAAAGGACCGAGCGTTACCAAGGGGCCTCTGAAACATAAGTGAGGTCTAAGACGTGGCACCTGTGCGTTTAGAAAGCGGACTATGAGGGCTGAAGAGATGGTTCTCTAGAGATGGAGTGGGTAAAGGCACCAGCTGCCAATCTGGCAACCTGAGTTCAATCCCTGGGACCCACATGGAAAGAAAGAACTGACTCCTCCAAATTGTTCTTTGGCCTCCACATATATACCATGGCATTCATGCGGACACACATGTACATGCACACAGTAATAAATAATAATACATATTTTAAAAATGAAGAAAAAGATTCTGTGAAAATCATTTTTCCAAAGAACAAGACCAAAGCTGTTCTAATATGAATGATCCCTCTGCCCACCCTGGTTGGTTAGGCCAGCGGTGCTCGGGCCTTTGAACACAGCAGCACCTTTGCACCAGGGTAGCTGCTGACCCGAGGGCCTGACAGTACAAGAGGCTCTTAAAAGTGGCTCCAGTACCCATGGAATGAGCCTGTTCTCTTTTGTACCCTTTCTGATTCTACAGGACAGCTGGACACAGTAGACCTGAACAAGCTGAATGAGATCGAAGGCACCCTGAACAAAACCAGAGATGAGATGAAGGTCAGCGACCTGGACAGGAAGGTGTCTGATCTGGAGAATGAAGCCCGGAAGCAGGAGGCGGCCATCATGGATTATAACCGAGACATAGAAGAGATAATAAAAGACATTCACAACCTGGAGGACATCAAGAAGACGCTACCGTCTGGCTGCTTCAACACCCCATCCATTGAGAAACCCTAGTGACGGGGGCATGAGTCAGTGCCCCCGGAAGGGGAGCCCTCTGGGGCCGCAGTGCCTTGACACAAAGATTACATTTTCAGACCCCCCACTTCTCTGCTGCTCTCCACCACTGTCCTTTTGAGCCAAGAAAAGTCAGAGTTTAAAGAGAAGCAAGTTAAACATCCTGAACCAGGAACAAAGGGTTTTGCCTAATAAAGTCTCTTCCAGTCATGTCCACCCTTTACCCAAACTTTCCCACATTTTCTGAGGTCATGGCATCCTCTAGTGGCATGCCCACATCATGTGAACCTTTCTATGCCAGGACTGACCCATCCCCTCCCCTCTCTCAATACTAGCAGAACCTATCTCAGTTCTAGTATTTCTATGAAGGAAATGTTTGGCTCCTCATCATAGCATTGAGATGGCCAGTACGTCCCATCTGCGTATAAAGAAAATGCCTCTGCATCTTCAGCCTTCTCTTCTAAACAAAAGGAAATAAACATCTGTGCCAAAGGTATTGGTCATTTAGAATGCTGGTAGCCATCCATCAGTCATGCTAGCTGTTTGAGTATAGGACACTGAGCCATCATAGATAGGAGTGTGCAGTTATGTGTGGATTCCCCAGAGAATGTGGCTCAAAGACGTTTAGGATTTTCCCCTGTATTAATTGACCAGGAAGATAAACTTTTTCCAAATCCTTAGGCAGCTGATAAAAAGTCTGGATGGACAGCTTGTACTCACCACTACACTAGATAGCCTTTGAGAGTTTTATAAATGGGACTTAATGCACAAGAAACAGGGATGTGATAACCACTAAATTTTTTTTTCCAAGTCTAATTCTTTGAGCTTTGTTAGTGTGTTAGTCTTGGAACTGTTCAGCAGTTGGTCTCTAAGATCTTGCCCATTGAAAGAAAAGCAATTTTCTTTTGTCCCACATTTTTCTGGAAAATGGATGTAACCTGTATCGTTAGGACTCCGTATGTGCATTTCTTTTTCTCTGGAGAGAGATGTAATCTTTGGCCCTTAGCTTGAATTCTCTTCTGATGTTTCCATTTTTCTCGAACTCCTCAAACTGCATCATTGTTTGCCAGATCCTGGTGGCAAATGCTGTCTGTCGCTCAGTATTTCACCCAGCTGCCAACATCATCTAGTTCCTGCACCTTGTGGCTCCACCGACTCTAAGCCTTTGCTCTCTGTACGGAGCGGGAAGAACCTTGTGTGGCATTTCCTAGTAGGCTTCTCAACCTCTGATCGTCCGCTCTGTGGTTTTCTTAAGACCACACTGTGACAGTTCCCCGCCACGTCCCCTTCCCCCTACCTACTGTGCCTCTGAAATTCATATATAGCCTTTAACACTATGCAATTTTGTACTTTGCGTAGCGGGGGAAAGAAACTATTATCTGACACACTGGTGCTATTAATTATTTGAAATTTATATTTTTTGTGTGAATGGATTTTGTTTATCATGATTATAGAGTAAGGAGTTTATGTAAATATACCCAGTCCTAGAACGACACTGTCAATCACGTCTGAGCAGGTCTTCCCTCTTGCTAGCACAGGGAACCTGTCCACCTCCTGCCTCCCATCATTTTCTGAGTCATATCTGTTCCCCAGTGTTTTGCTCTGCCTCTGCCCCATGTCTGCAGTACCTCCATTGTCTCACGTTCATCTCAACCTGCTCACCTCACAGCCAGACCCCAGGCACTGGTCCCTCTCCCCTGTAGCCTGGTGATCTGAGCTGCAGCTTCAAGCTATTCTCAGTGCCAGCCCAGAGGAGTCACCAGGCTGATAGGGTGATGAGACTCTCCCATACCTTAGAAACAAGTCTTCTGGCCATTCTCAAACTGCATGGGTCAGTTTGTAAGGGAGCGTGGGATGACTGAACACTTTAGGGTGCCAGACACACGTGCTGCTGACAGAAAGGGGGCTCCATGTTCAGTCTGTCTCCGCTTCTGTCAGGCAGACAGAGATCACAAACACTTGGCTTGGCACCCCTGAGGTTTTGCTCTTCCGCCATTGAGGCCTTTTCTGCTACAGCAGAGGCATGGCTCTTCTTCACCACATACAGTTCTCATTGGCTGGTTCCTCACTGCTGGCCACCTTAACATAGGCATTTTGGTCACCGTTGCAGGAAAATGGCTGAAACAGACCATTAGCATCCATCGGCTCAGCTTCCCTCCAGCAGGTCTTAGGCCCTGGTAGGTGGGGTGTTGTGTTTGGTGTATTTGTCCATCTGTGTGGTATATTTTTAAACAGAAATTTATTTTTTAAAATGAAAGTTATTTACAAGATGATACCTATTCCACTCCTGCAGCAAGCCGTTGTTTTATTGTATAGTTCCAGTAGGTCTGTATTTTATGTAATAAAATGGACAGGATGGCTGCTGTAAAACGCCCGGTGTCACACAGAATAGATTGTTTTATTATTTTCCCCATGGAATTTTCCTTTTGATCCCAACTGTGGCCCTTTTAAATGTGCCTTCAACTTTAGCCGTTCGCCTTCCTCACCAGGGAGGTAGTAAAGCGAAACACTTGGCTTTTTTTTTTTTTTTTTTATGTTTAAAAAGAAAACAGTATTTTATTTATAATAAAATCTGAATATTTGTAACCCTTTATATTTTGTGTGGCCTGAATGTGATGCTAGGGACATAAACTGTTTAATGGACTCCCGGTGCCTATGACTGACTTGTCTTCTTGAGGACCATCACTGTGCTGTTCGTTATTTGTACTGGGCCTTGAATTTAGGTCTCCCAGCATGCCAGTCAAATACTCTACCAACGGAGCTGCCTCCACCCAGATTTTTTTTTTCTATCCTTTATTTTGAGACACGGTAGTCTAGGTCGGGATTGAACTTGATGTTCCTACCTCAGGCTGGGACCACAGGATTGTACCACTAGCCTCAACATCTATTACTAGTATTTTTTACCTCAAACTGTGACCTTCATTGTCATCGAGATGTTAGCAAGCTTTTTCTTTACAGAGCTACATTCTATCACTCAACTCATGTGGTACAGAAATGGCCCAAGACCAAAGAGGAACAAACCAGGAGCCTAGATGGACTGCAGTAAAGCGGCTTACAGAGGTGGGGAGAGATGGCTCATGTCTGCGATCCCAGCACTTGAGGCAGGAAAGTTTGAGTCCAGCCTGGGCTACAGAGAGACCTTGCCTCGTTGAGCACAGCACTTGCAGCGGAAACATGAGAATCTGGAGTTGAATCTCTAGAGCCTTCATAAAGCAGGGCATGATGGCTTCTATCTGTGATCTTTGTGCTGCTACAGCAAGCGAGCAGACAGGAATCCCCAGAAGCCTGTAGCCAGCCACCCTGCCATATTACATATTGCCGATACAAGAGACCCTGTATCAAACAAGGTGGAGGGCAAGGACAAACATCCAGGGCTGACTTCTGAGCTCTGTGTGTGCATGAATTCACTTGCACTCACATACCGGAATACATGCACACAGACACAAAAAGAAACCAAATAATAAAACATACCACGGGCCTGCCATCTGGTGCTTTCAGAACCCCTGGTGTGGTCTCAATATCTGATCAATCACAGCAGACAGAGCTGCTTTTAAATGAACGGGCCTTTCATGAACATGTGTTTAGATGAGAAATTCATACTTAACAATAGTCCGAAAGGGAAAAAGAGGGCAAGCTGCTTTAGCAGGGCAAATGGGATGAATCTAGCTTCATCCCCAGCTGGAGACCAGGGGACACATTTTGGAGCTAGAAATGGCAGGAAGGCTTGGGACCTGCAAATGCTCCCTTTAGCTCCCTGGTTTCCTGTTTATCTTCCTAAGTCCTCATGAGTCCTGCACCTCCTTTCCTAAAACTGTAGATTGTTATAACTACGGTACCGGTGAAGAACCAACGGGCTCTCCTAGCTGACTTCCTTTGGAGGCACTAGGTACCTTAGCCTGGATAGTTGTCCCCACTCCATTCATGGGGTCTGATCGAGAAGCAAATGTTAATTCTTTCGTTACCATGTAGGAGTGGCAGGTGACATGGTTAAAAGCTGTCACCATCATCTACCTAGCCAGTTTCCCCTTAAACATCCCAACCTCTTAACACCAGCTTCACGTAAGCCCCAAATGGGACACCTAGCACCCCAAGAGAATGGTGAAGGACCCAGACAGCAGGAAGAACAGCTCTCCCAGACCCGTGGCTTATGAAAATATAAACTGGGCAATCTTAAGTGACTTGGAATTGTCTGTTCACCCTAAGCAGGTTTAAAGGAAGTGTGGGGTAGGAGGTGGAGAGATGGCTCAGTAGTTAAGAGTACCCCCTGCTGAATCCTGAGGACCAGGCTGCAGGGGGAGTTGTGAACACTTTCACCCACAGATACCTATACCCAGCTCCGAAGGACCCATCACCCGCTTCTGACTCAAGGAACAACTGAAGTCACAGGCGGATGTGCACCTGTATGCACAACATGATTGTATTGTAACAACAACAACAACAAACTGGGTGCTGGAGTTTTTGCTAAGTAATCTTAGAAGCAACCCTCTTGTTTAGGAGAGTTATTCCCTGCCCCCTGGGACAGGTACACTTGTTCCACGTTAATGAGAGATGTCCCCAAAGCAGAAGTGAAATGCACGCTTTGAAAAAGAAAGCTAAATAGCCAAAGTGCAGCCAAAAGCCAGAGGGTCCCTTGAGGGCGCCTGAGAAAGAAAACTACTAAAACCTGTTGGGATACTTTGTCTTTGCTTCACCCCCTCTCTGTTCACAGTCCTTCTTCCCTTTCCCCAGGACAGTGTGACCTAATGCCAAGTGTCACCTCTGTTGGAACGATCCAGTCCATCCCGAGTCTAACATCCCAGACCTGCCTGGCTGCTAGCATGGCCCTCAGCGTGTGTTCATTATTTAAGCAACCCTTGATTATCCTTCCTCAGTGACACCCTTCCTCTGGGAGGCATAGACTGGTCAGTGAGGTTGCCTGAGTGGTAAGGAAGTAACTGATTCTCTTCTCACACCAGATAGTCTTTCTCCCCTCCTGCCCCATCCTGGACCCTCGGCACTTCTGCCTAAGCATAGATGACTGGTACCAAATGTCATAGCACATGATGCCACATACTCGGCAACTGGCTTGTGAGGTCTGGTTGACAAGACCTCTTCTCCAGCTTCCAGCCTCATACCACATGTCTATATCTCTGTATCTGTATATTTTAACCATAACCCCTCCTGCAGCCTGGTCCAATTCCCTAACTCTTGGGAAAGATTTCAGGTAAAATTTTTAACCAGTTAGCAGTATTACCCTTCTCCTAAGCTTTAGAATAAATATAAGCTGTAAAGGTAGAACAGGGTAGTTCTTGTCTATCAAAAGTTTAGCATCAAGACTTTGATCATGTACTCATGGTAACCTTGCCAGGTGCACACCTTTAATCCCAGGATTTGGGAGGTAGAGGCAGGCCACTAAGTCACTCCAGTCTATACAGGAAGTTCTAGGCCAACCAGGGACACTCAGGGAAAGAGAGAGACTCAGAGAGAGAGAGAGAATTTTCTTGGGGCTGGTGAGATGTTCAGCAGGTAAAGGTGCTTGCTGTTAACCCTGGCAACTTGAATTTCAGACGGTGCTTTTGGGACCCATCCTATGTGGTCTACCATCGTACTGAGAGTCTCAATCATTTCAGTAGCTCAAAGCAACTATCCAATTTGCTTTGTTAATGTTGTTAGTGTTTAAACTTTCTAGAGTGATTCTGAGTACTCGGAGATGGGATGGCCATCTTGGTTTTCCTTAGCCTCTTCTCTGCCAGTTACCCCCACACACTTTTTCCACAAATGCTTCTTTCCTTCTGACATTACCTCTGTGTGAGGTTAGTGCTGAGTAAGCACAAGCTCAGCCTGAACAGGACTGTCTGGGAGATAGGCTGTCCAATGGTGGATTACAGCTTCTGGGCTGCTGAGCCAGCACCCAAGAGAAAGCCTCAAGAGGCAAGCTGTGATTTCCATGATTACATGTTCAGCATGGTGAGAGCCTGTGCTGAGACGTGATGCTCCCTTTCTACAGCCTGTGCAGTGCTGTCTCAGCGGGCCAGCCCAGACCAGCAGGCCTGGTCCAAGGCTGTCTGTCACCCATGTCTCAGATGGGCTCTAGAAGCATCTGTGTCCCTCCGAGAAGGATTGGTACTACTGAGATAGCTTCATGTTTTAGAAAGCATCTTCATGGGGCTAGAGAGACAGCTTAGGGATGAAGAACACACGTTGCATTTGCAGAGAACTGGGATTCAGTTCCTAGCACCCATATGGTAGCTCACAGTCCTCTGTAACTTCTGTTCTAGGAGATCTGACACCCTCTTCTGCCCTCTGCAGCTACCAGTGAACATATGTACATGAAGACATAGCAGTCATACATACAACATAAAAATAAGTAAGTACATAAAAGCTATGCCTTCGTGGTCATATTCTTGATGTTTCATTTGAAAGGGAAGCCTGAGATGGGAGACCAGAGTTCACTCACTGTTGTTCTGCAGCTGTCTCTCTCCTGCTTTGGACCCATTCACCCTTTCCAAGCTCCTGCCGCATAATTGTAAATAATAAATCGCCATGGATTCCTTTTCTAGCAGTAGTAAGGTGTGATTATTACTCAGAGCCTGATTATTCTCCAGCACCACACTGCTCCAACCCCTCTCTCTGGGCACCTGTCTGCCTCTGCCTCCCCTTCTCTTTCCCTGACTCAGGACAAGTTGTAAGGCCAGTCCACCAGGTTTAATCGTTCCTGGAGAACATTATCTAAAGTTCATCTCCCATCAGAAGGTCCTACACCATCTCCACTGATCTTTTGCTTTTCAGCAACAATAGTCGGTTCTGAGTAAGTTCCATCATTACAGCATTTCATGACGATGAGCTCATCCTATGCTTTTTCCTGCTCTCAAGACCTTTTTATTTGGAAATATTTAAGGTTTACATAAAAGAGACAGCATTTCTATATACTCCAAATCCAGCTCAGCTTGCTTAGCATTTTCTTCTGACAGAGCCATAGTACATTTATCTATATTAAGAAGTCACTGGGTTGGCAGATGGTTCAGTGGGTAAGGGAGCTTGCTGCACAGGCCTGGTGATCTGAGTTCTATCCCTGGAAGTCAAGTAAAGATAAAAGAAAAAAAAAAACCCATCTACAAAGCTGTCCTCTGTTTCATCCATCATTCACACATATGATAACAATACACTTAAAAATTATTTTTTAAATGAAAGAAACCATGGTGGAAATATACAGTCTAGAACAATAGTGTTCAGAACAATAAAGCCATGTAATCATGGCTGTAATTCTAGCACACAGGAGTTGGTGGCCAGCCTGGGCTACATAACAAGACTGTGTCTCCAAATAAACATTGGTGCAGTACTATGAACTAACTATGGGTTTGTTTGTTCATTAACCTACTTTTTTTGTGGGGTTTGGAATGTTTGTTTGTTTGAGTTAGGGTGTCACTATATATCTCTTGCTGTCTTGGAACTTTGCCTATAGCCCAGGCTTTCTGGAAACTCACAGAGATCTGCCTGCCTCTGCCTCGCTAACACTGAGATTAAAGACAGGCACCACCACACCTGACTTTAAAAAAAAAAAAAAAACTATTTTTAAACGTGAATCTCTCTCTTCTAGGCTCAATTTTAGTGGATGTAGTTTGAAACAGAAAACAAGAATATCCAACATTCATATTCCAAGTTACAGTCAACAGGTGTATACAGTTCAAGATAATTGATTTTCTTCTCATGCCCCAATGTATAGCGTGTTATTGTAAATCGAAAATAATGTCCATTTTACAACTTGTGAAGTACTCTTAAACTTCCAAATGAGATTTTAAAATTATTCATCTAAATATACATGCCAATCATAACATGCAGGGATTTATTAAGTAGTCATTAGATATAGAAAATTTACTTAGGAAAGATTAAGTTTTTAAAACTTTCTATTATGGATTCATGATGTGGGAATGCGTTTATGTATGCTGCGAATATCAATCTTTAAATAAAGGAGCTGTTTTGGGCCATGACAGGCACCATAGAAGAAGTAGGAGGAGAAATCAGCATAGGTAGGAGAAGCAGGGCGGAGTCAGGCAGATTGAGCTGAAGCCGCCCAAGGAGCAACATGTAAGGAGCACAGGTGAGCCACGGGCCACGTGGCAGACAGATTAATAGAATGGGTTGATTTAAGATGTAAGAGCAAGCTAGCAATGTGCCTGAGCCATAGGCCAAACAGCATAAAGATAATATAAGCGTCTGAGTCATTTCTGGGGACCTAAGCAACGGCAGCTAGTGGCTAAGGGGTCTGGTGCGGCAGGGTCTGGGCCTCTGGCCATCTGGGACTAAGAAACCCCACTGCAAGAGATTCATACTTAGAGAAAATGACAAATGAGACAACCCCCCCAAAACTCCAGACTTTCCTTCTCAGAATCCCCAAATGTTAATCTCTCACTTTGACTCTTTTGCCTTCAATTTCTCAAGCATTCTTTGAGAAAGAAAAACAGAATCATTTTAAGTGCACAAGATCCAGGACTTCTCTGCATGTTGCCCTGTGCATAAGTTCCCGCACATGTCCAGCAGAATTGTTAAAATGGGGAAGCTGGCATGGATGCCACACCATTTAATCCAATCACATCATTCAGATGTCACCAGCTGTGGTAGGTACAAGGATGTCCCACAAAGACGTCCCCATCTTCATCCCTTGGAACCCTGAGTGCCTGAGGTTGCAGGGTGGAGAGGAAGTGAGGTCGCTCAGGTAATTAAATTGTTCATTACTGATCTTCAATCAGGATCCACCTTGGATTATCTTGGAATGATTAAATGGCGTTTGTCTGAGCGATATCACCAAGGTTTCTATAGCCGAAGAAGAAGGAAAGAGGGTCTGAGGTGAGATGGGAGGACTCTGGGCTGCACTGAAGCTTTGATGATGGAGAGGAGGGTATGGGTGAGGAGTGTGAGCTGAACAAGGCAGGAGGATGGACCCCCTGAGACAGGAAAGCAAAGGGATACTGATGAATCATGGGAAGATCAACTCGTGTTTCTAGAAACTACCAAGTTCTTCCTAATTTGATAATAACTCGAATGGCATTTGTCTCCGAGAGATTGCAAAAGGAATTGCAGGCTTGCGTACTGTGGTCACTTGGTGTGTCTCCACATGAGTCCTTCACTGTGTTTGTGGTCTGGAGAGGTTTCTGGCTTGTCCGTATCTCACAGATATTTCAAAAGAGTACAGCAAAGGCTGTTCGCACTTTGCTTTGTCTGTCTTCCCTGAACTAGATTTTAGGTCACACACTTTGAGCAGGGATCTTAGGAATGGAAACCCAGTCATTTTCAATCAAAGAAGTACTAACATTTCATCAGGGGGAAATCCAGGTCTCCTCATTGCAGCAGCCTGTCTCTTTCTAACTAAGATCTCCTGAGACAACGCTTTGAGTCTGTGCTTGTGTGTGTGTGTGTGTGTGTGTGTGTGTGTGTGTGTGTGTGTGTGTGTGTGTGATTACTTCTCACACATTGTCCCACCACATGGAGAGTTTTCTACCTGTTACTTTTTCTATGCACATTCATGGCTTATTATGACATCAAATCCTTCCTTCTTTACATTATTTTAGCTCTGCTCTAGTCAGGTTGCTAACTGCTGTTCTTGATGGTTATTTTAATTATTAATGTCCTTGATTTGGCATTCACAGGAATACCCTACATCTACCTCCTATAATCTTCCTATAAGCCCTCACATTCTGTGGGTGTTCTTACTTCCTGCACATACAGATAGTTCAGGCAAATCTTGTGTTTTCTCTCACCTAGTCCTAGACTTGGTTATTTCCACAATGAGAAAAATTAGTTGGGTATTTTGTTTTGATTTATTTATGTATTTATTTATATTCCTTTAAAAAAAACAACAGGAACAGAAATAACAAGGCATTTTGCTCAAATGAATGCAAAATATCACCAATAAGGGGTCTGAGGAGATGGCTTAGTGGTTAAGAGGGGAAGGACCCACGTTTGTTCTTAGCACCCATGGCAGGTGGCTCATAACTGCCAGGGGCTCTGGTTCTGTACTCTGAGGACTCTTACATTCACATGCATGTACCTACACACAGACATATATACACATAGTTTTTAAAAACTCAACAATGATGCTATATTTTAAAACCAGTTTTTCAGTAGGTGTACTGCCCTTAGAAACGACTTAGTCTCTCCCCATAGATGAACCTGTTTTATGCTTCGTTAACAAATATTTTGTTCTTAGAGACTAGTATCCTTGGGTTTTTACACTCTGACAGAGGCAACTAGAAGTTTTATTTAAATAGGAGAGACAGCCAAAAAGAGAACTTTAGGAACAGTACAAACAAAAACAAGGACACATTCCCTACGAAACAGAAAGACATGTACATGCTGGTAAGCAGATGCATGGGGATATAAGCTTATGTGCGTATATATAAATATGTGTGTATGTATATACATGTATATGCAGACATGTGTAAAGCAAATGCTCATATTCTAAGTATGTGAAGTCTGTGAAGCACAGAGCTTACCTGTTTGAAGGGGGGTGTTTTAGCTGTGGTGAGTAGGTGATCTAGCACAGTGGTTCTCGATCTGTGGATTGTGAGCCCTTTGATGTCTGCATTGCAGAAATTTACATTACAATTCCTAACAGTAGCAAAATTATAGTTATGAAGTAGCAACAAAAATAATTTTAGGGTTGGCGTTACCACTACATGAGAAACTGTAGTAAAAGTCACAGCATTAGGAAGGTTGGGAACCACTGGTCTAGAGTAAGGCTTGCGGACAGTGATCCAGATACAAAAATACTTGGGCAGAGGTGGTGTTAGGAGAAAGCCAGCAAGGGTTTCCTGTAGCTCCTTCCTTCCTGTGTACTGAATGTGTGGACTGTAGCTCCTAGCAGCGCCTGCTCAGAACAGCTATGGCATCTATTCCCAGCAGTCTGTTCTCTCTGCTCACTTTCCATCTTCCGGGTTTTGATCATCCGTTGCATCTCTCACGGTGTGATGCTGTCATCTCACAGGCTGATGGTAACAGGGCAACCTGGGGTGTTTGAAGCTCTCACTGCCCATTTGAGGCTCTGAAGAAGCACCTACTTACTAGGTCCTATAGAATCCTGAAACAAAAGGGAGGTGTAGCCATGATTAGGTTGTACTTTTCCAGAAGTCCCTGCTTCCCTGAGCATGCAGCCCTGTTCATCATTAACTGTAGCAGCACAAAGAGATTTTTCTGGGACTTCCATAATCTCTCTCCTCTTCCTTCAAGACTGGTATCCATCAGAATACTAGCCATGAGGTTTCCTGTTTTATTTGTTTTAAAGACAGGGTCCCATCTAACCCAGACTGGCCTCTGACTTGATATGTAGCCAAGGATAGTCTTGAACTAATTCCTGATTCTCCTGCCTTCACTTATAGTGAACTGATATAAGCGTGTACCATTGTGCCTGGTTCATTCTTTACTGGGGATTGAACCCAAGGCTTCATACATGGTAGGTGGACACTCTAGCACTGAGCTACCCACCTTAGTCCAACTGCCAGGCTTTATCGGTCATTTTCTAGTCAGGCCTAGTGGTGCACATCACTTGAAAGGCAGAGACAGGTGAATCTCTGAGTCTGAGGCCAGCCTGGTCCACAGAGCAAGTTCCAGTCTCAAAAAAAAAAAAAAAAAAAAAAAAAAAAAAAAAAAAAAAAAGAAGGAAATAAAGTAAGAAAGGAAGGGAGGAAGGAAGGAGGAGGAAAGATTCTTTCTCTTGAAAGTAAGAGTTGCTCAAAATCCATTCAAAGTGGAGACAGCCCCAATACCCCAATATTGACTGGGTTTTCATGCTTTAACACATGGAACAATGACTTGGCTGGTTGGTTCTTAGTTCTCAGAGCATGGGAGAAAAGAGAGCCAGATCAATTAACGTAGGGCACGAGCTTGAAATAGGACAAACCAATGAATACACTAAAGCATATCCAAAGAAGTTCTGCCTGCCCGTGTCTCCTGCAGCTAGGAAGGCACAGCTTTAGAGAGACTCACCTGATGGGCAGGTGTGTGAAACAGTACACAGAACTTACCACAGGCAGAGCAAATTGTGTTTGTGGATCCTGAGGTCTGTACAATACTGGAGACTCGGAGATGGTCTGATGCACAGATCATGTGACCTGAGTTGGGATCCCTGGTGCCCACTTAAACAGCTGCATGTGGAAACACAGTCTGTAATCCCAGAACTTCTTTGGGAGATGAGAAATGGAGACAGAGAGATTATTCAAAAACTCCAACTACCTAGCCAGCAGGGCAGCAGAAAGAACAACAGGACTAGCCTGGAGGGTGGTGGGCGGCAGCGAAACCGGCAAGGGAAGCCGTTCGGAAAAGAAGACAGAAGGTAAGAACAGATGCACAAAAGTTACCTCTAATCTCCATATGCACACAGGGCTAACCTCAGCGTGCTCTCTCTCCTTATCTATATACACACATGCATGCACACACACTTACACACATACACACACACTTACACACATACACATTACACACACACTTACACACATACACACACACTTACACATATACACATACACACATACACACACTTATACACATACACACACTTACACACATACACACACTTACACACATACATATTCACGCTTACACACATATACACACACATGCACACACTTATACACATACACACACTTACACATTTACACATACACACACAGTGGGTGGAAAGGGGCCCATGCACTGTATTACCCTCACAAGCAAACTTCCCTCTATGAAGTGTGACTATATGTATTTTAGGCTACAAGGAAGCGGGGTCCTTGTTTCCTTCATGTCCCAGCATCTGTCAGGCTCCCATCATTGGGTGTGTATATGACTGTACTTCCCTTCTGCTGCAGACACCTCAGCCACTGTCTAGCCAGGCTAACCTGTTTGGTGTGCTCATGGGATGACGAGGCGGGTGTGGCTTGGAGCTGAAGGTAGCCAGAGGCTACAGAATCAGATCTTTGCCAGGTAGGAATAGATGCCCCAAGGCACATGTTCACTGGCACTGTGGTGAACAGCTGGACTAGGTTCAGGACTCCACTGTCTTCTGAAACAAGCCCACCTCAGGTAGAGGCAACACTGGGTTATAAAAGAGACCATTTTCTAAACAGGAAATCCAGCTGTCTTCTCCTTGTGGATCAGAAATGGCAGTTTGGGTTGTGTACAGGTACAGCCCCAAGCCATCTTTGAGTATTCCCTGTACACAGCAGGACTGGATAGGAGTCACACCTGACCTGGACATGACACTAAGGTCACTTTTATTAAAACCAAACAACTACAAAACAACACTATTCCAAACAATTATGGGGGGGGGGTCAAAACTCATAAGCCATCTGTTCAGAGGCTTTTTGTTCTTTTCTAGAGCTGGTGGGAAATCCAGAATGACCATTCTGTCTCATGCTTATAGACCTCATTTCACCGAAGGGTCGGGTTACCCATGGGATAGTTATTCTCCATAGTAACATTGAGGAGAGTGTTCTAGTCAGAAATCACTAAAAGAAAACACTAGGCTTTATTTTGAAATATATATATGTAATTTTGAAAACTATTTTATATATTATTTTTATATATTATAATATTATTTGATATGTTATGCATTATTGTAAATTATATAATAAATATATATTATTGTCAGAGAGATGGTCATATACAGTATCCGGGGTGCTTTTGAACTCATGGCAATCCACCTGTCTCAGGCCATCATGCGACACCATCTCAAATGAAAACACTATTTTAAGACTGGGTCATCTTGCTTTTCTTTTATCAAAGACAAATATTTTTACAGTTATTGATCTAGCATTAAAATAGTACCAAGCATGCCCACCAGCATGCTAACTTGATTTTATCTAGCCCCCCATCAATGCCTGAGATAAGAGAACTCTAGTCTTTGTTTATATGCACATCCCTATGCTAAGTAAATCTGTAGCAAGTTTTCCTTACTGGCTCCTAAGTATCTAAGAATGCACAATGACAATCGCCTCTAAAAAGGCACCTTGAGAGGCAATATCTTACATGATGGGACCAAACCAGAATACCCACTCTGAAATTTCAGTGAATAGGCACAGTAAACAAAAGAGATGAAGAACTGAACTGTGGTAAATGGAGTCTCCTAGGGCGAAGCACCTACTATTTAAAATAGTAAATAGCCACTGTTTTATACAATATGGACTAAATCGGGATAAGGCATAGCTTGATCTCATCATGGGGCCTCCTATTATTCTCATTGTAGAGATGGAAAAAGTAAAGACAAAAGGCACCATTGTGTGCCAAGGTCCTAATATGGAAGCTAAGGTAAGATGGCTGAGGCCTTGAGGGGTGTGGCTCGGCAGGTAAATAGAGTGGGGCCCATGTTGTAGGATTGTGGGTCCATTACAAGAACTCTTTTTTCTTCAAAGTGAGACGGATGCCACTAGAAGCCGTGATGACAAGTAAAGACATGACCTGAGTTATATCTAGTAAGCGTAGGCAGGCAGCTGTGTTGGCAGAAACCAACCAACCAAAGGGGGGGGGGGTGCAAAAGCTTGGAGATGAGATCAGAGCTCAAGCTGCCTATGATGGAGGCAGGAGGAAGTGATCCAGAACTGCTTGTCTTAAAAAGGAGAAGGGTCAAGAACGATTTTAAGGCTGGGGTGGAGTTAAATACCTACATAAGCGTGTATATCGGTGCACACACATGTATGGTGACTTTGAGAAGATTAGGTTGAGCAACCAACAGGATGAAAAATTAATGGAGAAGTCTAGGAGGTAGAAAGCAGGAGCTCGGCCAAGTACATCCCGTGAGGTGTTAACGACCCAGCCAGGTGGAAGCTCTAAGCAGGTATCTGGGAGAAGAGTGTGCAGAGAGCAGGAAAACTATGCAGTTCATCTCAAAACAGTCTTGAAAATCACCAGGTGACATGTTCAAATTCGTGAAACTAGTTGGGAAAACCAAGGGTGTGAGGATAATAGTAAAGAGGTGGGGTCTTGGGCCAGAGCCTTGGGGGTGACTCCTCAGGACTGTAGTCAGAAGTCAGGGAGGAAGGAGGGAAGAGTGAAGAGGGGTGGCCTGTGATGGAGGGAGGAAAGGCCAGAGGCATTTTAAGGGGGACAAATGATCCATGGCATCAACAGGGCTTGCTCATCAGTGTGAGAGAGTGAGAAATTTTGAATGGATCTTGGGTTTTCGCAGAGATCTGAGCAAATGCAGCTTGGATGCTGTAGTAGGGACCAGACTGCAGCGGCTGAAAGGGTCCGGTTTTGTTGTGTGTTTTGGAGACAGGGTCTCACTGAGTAGCTTTGGCTGGCCTGGAACTCTCTATGTAAACTAGGCTGACCTCAAATTCACAGAGCTCTTTCTACCGCAGCCTCCGGAGTGCTGGGGTTAGAGGCGTGAACCACCAGGGGAGAGGTTTTGAAGTCTATTTGGTTTCAAGAATGATAAAATGCCAGACATAGTAGCACATACATGTGATCCCAGCACTTGGAAGGGCAAGGCAGGAAGATTCCAACTTCAAAGCTAGCCTGGACATCACAATATGATACTGTCCAGGGACGGAGAGCAGAAAGGGAAAGGCAATTGGGAAGGGGTTGGGAAAGCAGAGCTGAGGGGTTCCATAGATTGTAGGCCCAGGGAAGTATCACTGAAGCCAGGTGCCCAGAATGAGCTTCAAACACTGGAGGTGTGGCTGAAACTGCGAAGAGGTGCAGGTACTCAGAATGGTACCCTCTAGGTCTGATCACAGAAGAGGATGACTGAGGGACGGTGTGCTTGCAACTTTATCGAGCTTACTCCAGCAGGCATACTTTTTTTCTTTTTTAATACTTTAAGTAACTTTGGTAACTCAGTGTGACATTTTGCTTCTCAGATGAAGCCTAATGAAATCTTTGCCTCTTAGGAACCCACGAGTCATGAATGACACATCATGATGCAGCATGGCTCTTAGTTAGCATCCTGTTCACAAACACAATGGGAATGCCTGGTGAAGCTGATGCAGAAAGGCTGGATTTGAATCCTGAATGAACATCCTTGGGGTTGGTGAAATATATTTGAGTAACTTCTGTTAAGCCCAGTGCTCTAGAGAGAATATTTAATTACCGGATTTCCTCTTGTGGTTGCTCTGTGCATTTGGTTGTACCTCCTGAGAGAGTTGAGAAATCACGTGCCTACGAAACTTCAGTTTGGTTCAGTAGTCAAGCCAGTTGGGAAGGAAAGTATCTCATGAATATAAACTCCTATTGATAATCTTTTTTTTTTTTTTTTTTTTTTTTTTAAAGCCACCTCAAATTTCCAAGTGAGGACCAAGAGTAAGCGGAAGGATGGTCTACACTATGTTAATCTATGCTGCTGCAGAACAAATGGCTGTGGTTAAGAAGGAAACAGATTCAAAGTCACCTGAAAGATGACAATAGGCATTTGCTAGGTGTTATTGGGGACACAAATGCATGTTCCCGTCTACTTGTTAAAGTGAAGAGCCACACTTCAGAAAAACTACTCATGGCAGTTCAGTTGATCTGAAACCACACCTTGATCCCCAGGACTTTTTCTTTGATCCTTCTGTTGAATCAAGGTGGTTCTCTGCTCCCTGTATCCACAGGTAGTAGGAAACTGATGGGATTCTGAAGCAGCCATGACATTCTTTTAAAAATAGTCACCCAACTATCTTTGGGGCTCTTTCAAGATGTGTTTGTTATTTCCTCTCTTTCTCCTTCTTCCCACCTTCTGCACATTTCATTTTTATGTGCATTGGTGTCTTGTCTGTGTGCGTGTCTGTGTGAGGGGTCAGATCTCCTGGAACTGGAGTTACAGACAGTTGTGGGTTCTGGATCCTTCAGAAGAGCAAGCAGTGCTCTTGACTGCTGAGCCATCTCTCCAGTCTCCCTTCTGCTCATTTCGATGGCCTGAGATCATAGGTCAAAATGACGGCCTGTCTCCCTCAGGTGAGGGGAAAAAGCAGGACAGGGGCCAAGGCTGCCATTGCTGGGGAATGTGGTTGTTATTGACCAAAGAATGGGTGGGTTTCCAAAGAGATGTGTGACAGACAGTCCCTGCCTGGAATGCTGTTCCGGGGGCAGTGCAGGTGTGAAGGGTCTCACCAGGCACAGCACATGTCATTCCGTTAGGGGGTAAGCTTTGGAGAAATGTATGAGCACTGGCTGCTTCTGTAAGCCTAAGCTTTGGAAGTCACTTTTTTTTCATTTTATTTTTTAGGTGAATAGATGTTTTGGATACATGCATGTCTATACCACATGTATGTCTGGAAGAGGGCGTTGGACTCCCTGGGATTGGATTGGAGTTACAGTCATGTGGGTGCTGGGAACAGAATTCAGCTCCTCTGAAAGAGCAGACTGCTTTTAATTGCTGCGCCGTCTTTCCAGCCCTCTTTGGGGGAAAAATTTAAATCACTTTTAGAGAGAGGGAGAGAGGCAGAAAGGGAAATCCTGGTAGAATGGAGATGGTGGTGCCTAAAATTTGATCTGACCAGATAAATGTAGAAAGAAACTTTACGGCACATCCCAGAATAATCTCCCACTTCCCTTTTTCCTTTCCTTCCCCCACTGTTCCTCTCTCCTTCCTTCTGTTTGTCTCTTTTCCCTTTTTACTTTTATATAGGATCTCACTACACAGCCTTGGAATCCTACCTCAGAGCGTCCCAAGTGCTGGCATTGCAGCAGGCATGTGCTATCATGCTTGGCCTCTCATTTCCTTATAAATGAACAAACCAAACATATTCTAATTTTAAGCAGATTCTCTCGAAGGAAAAGTTTAAGCAGATTTTTAGCTATTTGGCAAATTACAGTGATGCCAGGGTGTGATTTTTTTTTTAATGCTCAGGTTGTTGCTGGCATGCGATTTTAGAGAGCCCCTGTGTGTTTTAGGAGCAGGATGAAGATAGTCTCCTTCCTGAGTCGACTCAGGATTCCTGCCAAAAAGGGTGTCGATGGCCTGAAACACCAAAAGCACATTTTCAGACAGGCAGAGGCACCAGTTCAAACTCGCCAGAGATGCTTTTCTACCTGTCTCATAGCTGTTCATTCATATTGGTTTTTGACCATCCTACCTACCTGTTTGCTCTTTTTAATTCCTTATTCATTTTCAGGTCTTTCCATATAAGGTTAGCAAAGGAATCGCTGACTCCAAAGCTGTCATTTGGACAGTTGACTAAAAGATTAATTTTAGAATAAAGTTTAGAAATCTCCATTTTTGTCATCTGTTCCCCCCAACACACATTTACCTGTGCCCAGCTTAAGGGTACTCCAAACACTAATGTTTAATTATGGAAAAATCCATCAGTTTGGAAGACCCTGCCTTTGGATTTGTCTCCAGTAGTTTTCCGTAAAATCAAAATCAATCAAATCTCATCTTTAGCAAAGATGAGAAGAGAAAAGAAATAATCTGGGGTGGGGATAAATTCTTCCTGCAAAAGACTCACAAGCAATTTTATGCAGATATTCTGCCCTCAAAGGGGGGGGGGAAATGAGCTCACTCTCCCGCTGTAGGAACCCTACAGAGGACAGCATGGGGGCTGGTAATAGTTCCTGATGGCCAAGATGAGCCCCATGGGAAGCCACAATGCCTACTCTGTGACAAAGATCTTATAGAGGACAGCATGGGGCGGGTAATAGTTCTGATGGCTGAGATGAGCCCCATGGGAAGCCACAATCACTGTGCCTCCTTTGAGATGACAAAGGCAATTACCTTCATCAAAATGAGGACAAATTTCGAGCTGTCCTAACCAAAAGAGATCTAAGGAGATGTGACACGTAAATGCATTGTGGTTCCCTGTACAGGATTCAGGAACACAGAGGACAGTGAGGGGGCCTGAGATGCGTAGTTTAGCGGTGGAACATAAGCTTAGGATGTTGGATCCCTGGGTGCAAGTTCCATCACACACGGGAACTACATGGGGCTCAAAAAAGTAAAGAAAGAAAGAAAATTTTAAGGCAGTATAAATTTTAGTTCCAATATTAATTTGGTCATTGTAATGTACAAAGCATCTATGATGTGGGAATGCCTTTCTGTATGCTGTGAATCTCAATCTTTAAATAAAGGAGCTGTTTTGGCCCTTGACAGGCACCGTAGAAAAGATAGGCAGAAGAATCAGAATAGGTAAGAAAAGAAGGGCAGAGTCAGGGGCAGATTGAGCAAGCTGCCCAAGGAGCAACATGTAAGGAACACAGGTGAGCCACGGGCCACATGGCAGACAGATTAATGAAAATGGGTTGAGTTAAGATGTAAGAAGAAGCTAACAATGTGCCTGAGCCATAGGCCAAACAGCATAAAGTTAATATAAGCGTCTGAGTCATTTCTGGGGGCCTGAGCAGCAGCAACAGGCAGCTAAGAGATCTGGCGCGCAGGTCTGTGGGTCTGGGCCTCTGGCCGCCCGGGACCAAGAAACCCCATTGCAACACATCTAAATGCAAGATGGAATAGGAGGCTGAGTATGGATTATGTGAGAACTCTGTTTTCTATCCAATAGTTTTCCGTTAATCTACAGCTATTTTAAAAGTAATAATAAAGTCTGCACTAGGCTTATTGGCAAAATCCTGTAATCTAAGCTCCTCAAAAGATGGAGGCAGGAGGGTTGAAAGTTCAAGATCTAGGCAGCTGCAAACCAAATTAAGGCTAACCCGGGAAATCTAGCTAGTCTTTAACTCAAAAATGAAAGTATGTCTAAAAAGGATCGGGAGAGCAGCTGAGGATTTAGTCCAGTGGTAGAACACTTTCCTGGATGCAAGAGGCTCTGGGTTTAATTCCCAATATGATAACTAAATACATACATTTTAAATTCTATTTAAGAGAACACTACTTTGTCGGAATACAAAGGCACTATGCTCCCTGACTGAATGACACAGGAAGTCTGGCCACAGATGGGACAGCTGTGGATGGCTAGCCTATGTAAGCTACTGCACTGTGGAAAGTTTGCGTTAAAGCTCCCCTTCCCTGCGCTGGACCCTTCTCATGCAGACTACAGCTCCTCATGTGTTATGCTCTGGTGTTAGTTCTTAGCCAATACTATGAAGTAGCCAAGCGTTTTATCAGCATCATTGTATCCACCGTGAAAACGGCATTTGGTCATTTGGGTGAGTGGGGACTGTCTTTCATTCCTCAACAGGAATTGCCTTCAGGATACGAATAGCAAAGTTTCTTGTGACATACGAATAGCAAAGTTTCTTGTGACCTATGGTGTTATCAATGCTGTGTAGACTCCAAAATGGAACCAGGGAGGTGGGTGAGGGCAGCAAAGCCTAATTAGAGCTGTGGGATTCTGCTGACGATTCCCATTCTGCCATAAGTTCTAACTCTAAACCTAATGGTACCCACCTCTCGTCTTGGAACCAGGCCGACTGGGGACAGTTTCTATAATGAACAACAATAATCACATAAGTGTGTGTAAATGAGGCTTAGAGGTTTGAGCAGGCTTTCCCAGCCTTGTATTTCAGAATGGTTGGCTCTCTTTTATTTATAAAATAAAATGGAATTGTACGGACTGGTCCAAGTGAAGAGAGGTAGGTCCCCTTTCATGTCCGCAAAAGTTTTTAGAGACTTTTATGCACTGAGTTATTAAGACAGCAATCTCAAAGACGTCTGTAAATAATAAGTTCACAGTTTATTAACAAAGATTTTTAGAAAGGATGGAAAAGGCTTATTTAGTAACTTCACAAGTATAGGGGCTAAGAAATCAAAACCTCCATGTTGGTGGTCTGTGTTCCGAATGTTTCCACAATGAAAATCTATTGCCTCTCCTAATGAGAATAAACGAGAAGGGTTAGGACAACAGGCAGGCAGACTGCTATATGGGCAGGGACTTTATCTCCTGGAAAATCACTGTGGGAACATGCAGAGGAGGGAGGGGACATCATTCCTGGACAGACTGGGCATCGCTAAGCAGCCCTTCCTGATTCTAGAGGGCATACCCCTGAGACAAACCTGATACTCCCAAAGATGTTGCCCCGGTTCTAGGATGGTTCTTTTGTGACTGCAGCAGGATTGTGAGACTCGACACCTAATACCTGGTTAGGTTTACAATCCCGAAATCAGTGTTAGTAATTTGGTTCCAGGGAACATCAGCAAAACCCAAACTAAACCAAAATCAACTGAAGATGATTCTACAGAAAACACAGGGCCAAGGCTGGAACAAAGGCACAAAGCAGGAGCTGACTTGAGTGGGGGGTTGGGACAGAGAAATAAACTTCAAAATCAAAAGCCTCTATTCCAAAGCTGGTGCGTCTATTATTTCTTTTTAAATTCTTTTCAGAAAAGGACCAGAGAAAGAACCACCTTTGAGACCTATGTTATCCCACACTACATCCTTCTTTCCTTGTTGCAAAATGCCTTTAACATCCAGGACCTTAAGCAGCAGTCCAATGCCATCCAAATTAATCTAAGGCAATTTTCAGCTGCAATATGCCTGGGGCCTTATGATCCCTGCTGCAAGGGATAAACTCTTTTGAATACAGTGCAAATGTGGTCACATGGAAAATGATGGCCACTCTAACAAAGGTTTCCCAGAACATCTGACAGGCAGGATATGGTCAGAGTCTGTAGGTGCACTTTTCTGTCCTGTCATCCCACTCCCCAATAACCACAAGGAGGCTTAATATTAATTATAAATGCTCAGCCACTAGCTCAGGCTTGTTACTAGCTAACTCTTACAACTTAAATTAACACATTTATGTTAATCAAAATTTTGCCACCTAGCATTACTTCTCTTCCATCTTACAACTCCTGTGTCGTCTTTGTGTCTGACTGGTGACTCTTCTGATTCTGCCCTTCTTCTTCCAAGTGTCTGATTCTCCAGCCTAACCTTACCTTGTGCAGTTATTGGCCAGCCTTTTTATCAAACCAATCATAGTGGCATATATTCACACAGTGTAAAGGAATAGTCAACAACAGTCAAGAGGGTCTCGCCACAGCTAATCATAACCATTTTATCCCTCGAGCTGGGTAATCTGGAGACTCAGGGCAAACCAGTCAGCACAGAGCATCCTCTAATGGGATTACTGATCCTGAACTGTGCATGTGATGAATGGCCCATTGAGAAAGGGGAAAAGGCTTTCTTTGATGTTTGTAGGCAATGTTTGGTGTTTCCCATCTATGCGAATATGGAAATGTGGAATCCTGATGGTTACCAGCAAGCAGTCCACAGGGAGGAGTGGAAGCTGCCTGTTTAAGATTTCTGTTAGTTAAATATGCATATACCAGTTGACATAAGGCTTTAAAATAAGTTTATGACTCTCAAAGTTTAAAAATGCTAAAGTGAGTTATAACACATACTACCATTAGTTTGAAAAGTAGTAAATACAAATCACTATAATTCAGCCCAGTATGGTGGTACAGACTGAAATCCCAACAGGTGGGGAGTCAGGAAGCTCATAAGGTCAAGACCAGCCTGGGCTACATAGTGAGCCCTTGTCTTAAAAGCAATAAACACATTCTCACAAACAAAAATCTAAGCTAACCAACTTGATGAAGGTTGATCTTGGTGGCCAGATTGACTGCATCTGGAATCAACTAAAACACAAGGTGCTGGCCACTCCTGTGAGGGCCTTTCTTGATCAGATTATTTGAAACAGGAAGATCCACCTTAAACGTGGGTGGCTCGCCCAGATAAAGAGACATGGAATAAACAAGCAGCTTTTTGCCTGCTCACCCTTCTCACTCTCGATGGCAAGTTCATCTATCCTGTTGTAACATTCCCTCGCCAATATTAAAACCGACTTCTTTGGAATTCCACATGGACAGAAGACCAGCAGCTCTCCAGGAATCCTCCATGCTTTCAGTTTAAGGGGGACTACCAAGATATCCAGCCTTGTGTGTTGAACAACTGCCAGATTCTAGGCCTCTCCAGTGTGAGACCAGCACTGCTGGACTACTCAGATGCACCCTGTTAGCCATAACACACACACACACACACACACACACACACACACACACACACACACACGCACGCACGCACGCACGCACGCACACACACACACACACACACGCACGCACGCACGCACGCACGCACGCACGCACGCACGCACGCGCGCGCACACACACACACACACACACACACACACGTCACCTTTGTTCCTTTCGAGGAGCCAATCAATACACCAGCAAACTCACTAAATATAGGGATATAACTCTTTCTAATAACATGCAATAATGGGTGTGAAGCTTCCAGGAGACAGAGAAGGTTTCATAAAATGACCTTCATAAAACTGTGTGCAGAGGCACTGAGCACTGGAACTTCTTTGTCTGTCCCCTCTCCCTGTCCCTTCCCTCTGAGTCTTCAGGGCAGGTCTTATCCCTTGCAATACTTTTATCTATTAATCTATTACCTATCTATCAATCTATCCACATACCTACCTGCCCATTATCTACCTATCTACCTATCATCTATTTATCTATCTACCTATCATATATCTATCAATTCTCCCCCCCCCCCTTTCTCTCTCTCTCTAGCATAGGCTGTCCTTGAACTCACTATGGAGCAGAGGTTGGCCTTGAACCAATCACTGTTTCCACCTCCTGAGTGTTGAACTAATAACCATCCACCACCATACCTGGCTTCTCTTTAAACTCTTTACATTCTAAACAGAAGACAGTATTTTTCTTAAGCATTGTCTCATTTCAAAGTATAATTTTTCTCACAACATACTTATTCCAGATATATATCATCCTTTTATATTTACTTTAATCTCCCTTCATTGTAAAATATGTGATTTTATTTTACTTTACTTAAAGTAAGAAAACTTGGGCTTTAAAATTAGTTTTCCCTCTAATAAGGTCAAATCTGTATAGTATTTACTCAGTAATCTTGTTAACATTCTTAAAGGACAATTTAGATAAAATATAATTTTCCTCATCACATTAATGTTTAACATGAACTAAGGAACAGTGAGTGATTTCAGCTTCATAAAGTAAACTCTAAACATGTATAGTGTGGAAGGACTTTTCTTTCCCACCTGCCAGTTCCCAAATAACTGACACAGACTTAATATTACTTGTAAATGCTCAGTCAATAGCTCAGGCTTGTTACTACCAAATGCTGACATTTTAAATTAACCTATAATTCTTATCTACTCTCAGCCATGTGATGGTACCTTCTTTCAACACCAGATGATCATCTTGCTTCTTTCTGCTTCTCTCTCAACTCTTCTCTGATTCTGCCCTCCTCTCCCCCAGCATTCTCTGTTTGGTTCTTCTGCCTAACCTTGGATAGCTTCTTTATTAACCCAATGGCAGTGACATATATTTACACAACGTAAAGGAATATTCCACAATATAGTCCATTCATTCCAACAGATGATCCTGAAGGCTTGCTTAGAAAGAGGCTTTGTGGTGGGAGCTTACATCTTAACCAACCAGTTAGGAAGCAGAGACAAGAGGTAGTACCTGGTGTAGTGGGCTTATGTCATTACATTGTAAATAATTGTCCTGCCTACTAGTTAATAAAAACGCTGAATGGCTGAAGGCAGACAGGAAGTGTGGGCGGAGCTACCAGTCTGGAAAAACTCTGGGAACAGGAAAAGCAGAGAAGAGAAGCCAGAAAGACACTATAGTGACAGTACAATATAAGGCCAGCAGACGCAGAGGAAATGCTGCTCTGAGAAAAGGTATTGAGCCACATGGCTGAACAAGATAAGAATCATGGGTTAGTTTAAGAGTAAAGTGTTAGCAAGTTATATGCCTGGGTCCTAGGCCAATCAACATAAAATTAATATAAACATCTGTGTGTTTCAGTGGGGCAGCGGATCAGAACCTCAGGGCTAAGCCGGAAAGGCTGGGGCAGAAACTTCATACTACAAGCAGGACTCTGCTCCAACCCACAAGACCTGCTCACTAGTAACCTACTTCTTCCTGAAAGGCCCTACCTCCTAGAGGACACACAGCTTCTCAAAACATTGTTGCCAGTGGGACCACATTAGCTAGAAGGGACATCTCATATCTAAGCCATAAACACCTACTGAAAAAGAGATTTTTCTATACAGAACTCAAACAGTGTGTGTGTGTGTGTGTGTGTGTGTGTGTGTGTGTGTGTGTGTATACAATTTTTGGCATAAATAAAATCCATTCTAAGTGGACCTGAGGCATATAAGATGTTATCAACTCCATGCTAAGGGTTGAGAACAAAGTTGTCCTTCTATTGACTTTAACAGTTTCTACATAATGTCCAAGGGATGAAGAGTTGTCTCAGTCTTAAAGGGCACTAGTGCTCTTCCAGAGGACCCAGGTTGATTCCCAGCACCCACATGGCAGCTCAGAACTGTCTGTAACTCCAGTTCAGGGCATCTGACACCCTCTCCTGACCTCTGCAGACATCAGGCATGCACATGGTGTACTCACATCCATGAAAACAACACATACACAAAATAATAAGATAAAACTAAAAAAATTAATTAAGCAACTGTTGAGGGTTATGTTAATAGGGGACTCTGAACAAAGACATTCATAGCTTTGATAAAGCAACAGCAAACCTTGTTTACTGTCTTCATACAACAGACCATTAAAACAATTGTCCAAATCATGCAAGTCTACAATAAATTTACCTAAAATAACCATTCTCCAGGCAAATTATCACTTTGGTTTAGTCATTGGAATCGCTGTATTAAGTCTCTTAAGAGGTTGGGAGAAAATTTTATAGTAAAAACATGTCTCTAGATTCTCCTCTGGATGTAGCTCTCTCCATAATTGCAGGACAGATGAGCAGCTTCACCTTTGAACCCAAATCAGATCCAAGCTTCCCTTACATTTCCCACAAGAAGAACCATCTGGGAATGTTTGGGGATTTCTGTGCGACCCAGCCTTGGAAAAGTTGCGCCCTTTGATATACCTACCAAGTCCAGGAGCTCTTTCAGACTGTTCAGGCTCTTTTCAACTATGCTAAAAATAGCTTCCAGTTCTTCTAAGGACTTAAGTGGAGTTATTTAAATACAGTGCTCCCCTAACATCTGGATTAAGGAATCAGACCCAGAGAAAACCACACAAGAACTGATTGGATAAGATAAAAAGATGTTGCATAAGATCTGACATCATTGTACCTCAAAGAGTGACCGGAGGTAATGTGGGAAGGAAAATGTAACCTCAGTAGACAAATCTTGTTTATTGTTGATTTGTGGGAGAACAGCCACTGTAGAATATCATGTATGTAATAAGAGATTAGGCATTTTTTGCTTCATTTGATATGTAAATCAATTTTTTGTTGTTGTTGGAGAAAGATACGTTTATCCAATGAAAAGACGAATTGTTTTTATATTGTAGCCTAGTAACTCTAAAGCAGTGGGGTCCTCAACCTCCGTAATGCTGAGACCCTTTTATACAATTCCTCACATAGTGGTGACTCTTAACCATAAAATTATTTTTGTTGCTGCTTCATAAATTAATTTTGCTACTGTTATGAGTTGTAATATAAATATCTATGTTTTCTGATGGTCTCAGGAGACCCCTGTGAAAGGGCTTAGGCCTGACCCACTGTTCTAGAGTTATTGGTGTGGATTTATGAAGGAGCCTGACAGTCTCAGAATGGGAATATTAATGGCACATGCTTTGTGTGGATGGTGGCAAGGAGCAAGCTCTTTCATGCCTGTGCAGCTCTGGGCACATCAGCATCCTCTACAATCTGCCTGGCCTTATCACAGCTGTCAACATCATTGCCCTGAGTTTAAAATGTGTCCAGCGTTTCCTATTTAAGACAGAGGATTGGACTCTATGACGGAGTGTTTCAGACTTAATCATTCAAGCTAGGAAAAGTGGAAATGCTTTCCTTTTAAATTTAGACCCGTGCTTAGAAACATCCTTTTAACCTTCCCTGATCAAGGGTGGGTCTCAGATAAAAGGGTGGCCAGCTTCACTTCCACCTTGCCTTGCCAAGCTTGCAGAGGATCAGTCCTGACCCCACACGTACACCCTGGCAGCACAGGGGAGAGCTTCACCCATATGTGGTCTTTGGCTCTCCTTCAAATCTGTGTCCAGGGCCCAAATAAAAAGATAGCAGAGGAACTGCTGGGTGAGCAACTTCCAGTTGGTCGTTAACACCTCAGCTGTCTCCTCAGCTCCTTTCTCTGCTCGCCCTCCGGTTTGGTTTTGTCTTTTCTGTCTCCTTTGCTTCCTTCCTCAACAACTCTTCCTGTGTCTCCTCATTCACTAGTTGTAGGGAAGATGAATATTCCTTTCTGAAATTCATCAAAAAAGATGCAAATAGGGGCTGTGGGGTGTGTGTGTGTGTGTGTATGTGTATGTGTGTATGTGTGTGTATGTGTGTGTGCATGTGTGTGTGTGTGTATGTGTGTGTGTATGTGTGTGTGTGTGCATGTGTGTGTGTGTATGTGTGTGTGTGTGTGTGCATTTCTCACTACTTCCCCTGGTCAAATGTACCACTAGCCAACCTCAGACAAAGTCAGCTCCCCTTGGTCTCTGGCTTCTCTGGAGCTCTGACAACCCGCTGAGGGCACTCCATATGTGTTGCTGCACAAAGTGGAATTGTGCCACTTTGGCTAGGTTCTGCCTGAGGGAACATGGTTTCCTGGAGTCCAGCCAAAGGGTGAATTTATGCAGCCGATCCAGGAAACACTGAACCATTTCCATTTAAGGGCATTTTTCCTTTACTCATTAAGAACAAAGCCAAAATTAGTTTGGCATTTTTTTTCCCCCTAACCACTGTGTTGTTACACTTGCAACTTTAATACACATGGTCATATAGTTAGAACTTCCTGGAGAAGACCTTTTGGGAGGCAGGGAAACGGCCTGCAAGTCTGTCTCTATAGCTGGCATGCTCATAGCTGGTGCTTCAGTTTTTATCATAAGTGAGTCTAAAAGCAAGTGACATGCCAGGCATTCCTTCGGAAAGTTAACTAAGGTAATGATGGAACCAGAGGGGAAAATCAGCATGTCTTTATAATTCTATTTTGGACACTGGGGTCCTGGCGAGGTGACATCTCTGTAAAATGATTTACACAGCATTGTAATAAGAAAATTCCCTTGGGTGATGGCTGAGTAGAAAGTGCAAGAACAAAAGACAAAGGGGACTTCCAGGCTCAGCTGTGCAGGCCGCACCCAGTGGGAATGTCCCAGAACCTTCCAGTACTGTGGCTGGACAGACAAGTGAACACAAGGCAAAAAAATCCAAGAGGCAACTTCTGGGAAAGGAGGGTCCAAGATGAGTTTGAAATTTGTACCCCAAGGAAATATTTCAGAGAGCCATGGCTACCTTTAGAGATCACCAAAATGGACAGACTTTCAGAACAGGGGCCTTCCTGCATCCCCAGGTGACATTTCGGCCACAGGGACTGAGATAGCAGTTTAGAGCCCCTCAGACCAGCGGAGTCTTAAGAGGATGCTGAGGTGTTTCAACAATGGCTTTTTCTTGCCCATTTGAAGTCCATCTGTGTCTATATACGTATTGGTGTGTAGCCAGTGCCCAAGGAGGCCAGAGGTGGCACATAGGTTGTAAGTTGCCTGACATGGTGCTGGGAACCAAACTGGGTCCCCTGCAAAAGCGGCACTCTCTTAACTGATGAATTCCCTCTAATTCACCCCTCCCCTTAATACCACTTTATAGGCATGTAATTTACACACAATCAAGTTTACTAGTTTTTTTAAAGCACAGGGGTATATAATTAATAAGTATAACATTTGCCTAACATGTTTTATCCTCAGTACAGCAATAATTAACTAGTTAATTAATTAAACAAGCAAGCCAAATTTACTGATGTAAAGTATACAATTACTTTTATGTGTGTGTTCACATGTTCATGTGTGCTTGGATAGGTGTATGATGTGTGTGAGTATATTCAAATGTGGAGCCCAGAGGATAAACCATGGGTATCACACCTCGGATGCTAGTTATTTTGAGTTTTTGAGATAGGGTCTCTCAGCTGGAACTCACTTATTTATCTAGGATTGCTGGTCAGGGAATCTGCCTGTCTCCACCTTCCAACCCTGGGATTACAGGTGAGTTCTACCAGACTCAGCTTTTTATGTGGATTCTGGGAGCTGAACAAAGGTCCTCAGGCTTGCCAGGCAAACACTTTACCAACTGAGCTATTTCTGAAGCCCTTAAATTACTTTTGACTGTAATCATATTTCAGAATTTTTTTTTCATCCCCAGATAGTACCTCAAGTGCCATTACAGGAAGTTCCTGTCTGTGACAGCTGTACTCTGCTTTCTTGCCTCGTTAACTTTGAATTTTCTACAGTTTTCTATAAATGGAGTCACATAGATTCTTCTGTGCCTGCTTTCTTTAACTAGGCACAGTGCTTGGAGGGTCATCTGTGGATCAATAGTTTATTCTTTTCTACTGCAGGGGATCAGTTTGACATTCGTCGGGATTTGAAAGTGTGTGTGTGTGTGTAAGAAAAAAATCAAATAAGTTTTGTTGCCTTTTTGAAAATCGCATATTAAGCTTAATCGTAACAATACAGTGAAATCTATCATCTCCTAAAATTTTGCTTGAAATGTATAATCTCAGTTCACCCTAAATGAAGTTTAAATGGAAACATTGAACCTTAGGCAAGCAAATCTATGTATGAACTTTCCAGCTTTAGGGAAGTACAATGGACTGAGCCTGTAATCTTGGGAGGAGGTGGGGCACGAGCATCAGGAGTTGAGGGGTATTCTCCCTTATACGGTGAGTTCAAGGTCATCTGGGGATGGGGGTGGGGGACAGACAGACAGCTGCATATATAGTAAAACTGCAAGTGAGTTAACAATTGAGTAAATCTGGGTGACCTAGACGTGAACTAGGAGGAGAGGTTCCTGAAGTTCAAAGCTAACATTAAAACCAGCTAGCAAGAATGTTGAAGAAAGCATTTACTTTCCTCATATGTTAGTTAAGTGTACAGCAAGGAAAGGCTGTCTGGAGCTCACCAGACAGTAGCCATGCTGCCGCCCCCACTGAACAGTTGCAGCAGTGAAAATATTATTCTAGAGCATAGGATATAGTGTGTGCCAGGTACTGTTCTGAGCCCTAGCCCTATCATTAACTCATCTGCATTTATCAATAACCCTACTAGATAAGTGTTTTATAATTGTCGCCATTTTATAGTAGAAGAAACAGAAGCTGGGAGAAAACGAAGTAATTTTCCTTGATAATGGTAAAGAGACGATCAGGATTCAGGACTCGGAGCCTTGACTTTGACTGCTGGAGTCCTTTGAGCTCCAGCAATGTACTAGAGAAGAATTCTCAAGCTGGTACAGGAGATGGGGAGGTAGGGGTAAATACTGTTCCTTGAATAAAGGCCATGAGGCCTGAGCAGAGGACACAAGCCCAAGGTTAGCGGGTTGTTTGCACAGGATGAGACAGACAAACTAAGTCGAATTGGAGAATGCCTGCCTGATGGTGTAGAATCCTGTACTGTTCGCAGAAATGAGGTGCTGGTTGATTTGAACCTAAGAGACCTGTTCAAGTGCCCAGTGGCTTCTTTCAGGGCTAATGTTTTGGGCATGAGGATTTGTGCAGAGTCCTTTGTGATTCCGATTTCTGGATGCATGCCAGCAGTCCTCAATCTGGCCATGCTGTGTTGGCTGCTGATAACTAACCTTTGATTGCACACAGTTCATTCAGTATTGTGAACTCACCTTTCTTTATGGTGCTTTTAATCTGACTATCAAAGAGTATATGAACAATAAAGCTAGATTGCCTGGCTTTGCATCTTGGCTGTGCCATTCTTAGCCTGTCACCTAACTTTTCCAGGCCTGTGGCATAGGGATATTGATTGTATATCTCACATATGGGGTTATGTTAAATGTTAAAAAGGCTAATATATATCAAAGTCTTGCAGCAGTAAATGACAGACAAGCCTCTGTGTTATTATTATTATTATTATCGGTATGAAAATAGTAGTAGATGAAAATATTCCAATGTTTGAAATGTAATAAACAATGAAAATCTTTTTATCTTTAAGATTTTATTTTGCCTGGTCCCAAGTCTTGGTCCTCCCACATCATGAACTTGGTCTTGGCTGGCACAATTAGTCTCAATGTTTTCCAGTGGGTGGGTGGACATGCAAGAATCATGTGTGCCCAGAAACAGGGTCTCACTATCTACCTTGTAGCAACTACGGGAAGGAAGAATTCTTGATACCTGATCTCTAGGAGCTGATGTGTTAGGAGTAACTGGACACTGATTTTAGGTGAGAAGAATCTTCATATTATTTGGGCAGAGAAGAGAATCAAGTTTGGGGAAAATTAGAATTTCCTTTCTGCTGCTCATTTTTGTGCTAGATTTTAAAGGTGATGTCAGCCAGTCTGCAGTACCCCCTTTTGCCCCTGGTTACATCCAGTTCCTGGTTATAACTAGGTATCTAGCTCAGGCTCTATGTTCTATTCAAAGCCACCCATAGCTCTCCCAGTCAGCTCACACTGGCCACTATCACATATAAAAATGGGGATTCTCACACCTTTGACAATAATGAGTGGGTTGCATACTTATCTTAGAGTGTTAGCTTTAGAGCTGTCTGTAATACAGTCATTCATTTAGTCAGTGACTAGGTGTTTATTGAGGGCCTCTGCGGTCCTTACCTTGGGATAAGGGAGGGGTTATTGGTTGTGATGGATACATTGTTGTCTATATAAGTACTGGTAATTCATAAATCTCTAGCAGGAACCAAAAGCCTTCTCTGACAGTCACCTCTAAATCATTCCCTCAGAGAAGTCCCCAGAACAATGTAGGACATGCCAAGATTTGCCTCCCCCGCCCCCCAACTTGGTGTTACTCATTTCAACTAGTCCCTTAAACTTGGCTGATACACTCACGGCCTCTTAACGTTTTCCAGAGAGAGTAGAGGAAATAGCGTGAAAGATACGCTTTAAGATGTTAAAAGAGTAGGAAACTTTGTTCCTTTTTCTTATTAACAGAAAGTTCGTTGAGCATCAGTTGTGAACTACTTAATTATTAGTAGAGGTACCCAGTCTTCCTGGGAGGCTGGCCTGCCAACAAGTGACTTCAGGAGTTGCTAACTCAAGGTTAAGGTAGGTAGATCCAAGACAGGAATCTTTGGTTCACCCTGATGTTACTGGGTGTGTGGGGTGGGGTGGGGTGGGGTTAGGTTTGAGTCGAAATTGCTGATGTGTATACCTGCCCCTAGATGGAGAGTGAAGAGGATCCTGGGACCCTCCGTTCGGTTAATCTGCATGTCTTTTAGGGCAGATCGGAGGGGGTTTGGATCAGCATCTGTACCCTCGAGACTGCGCCCCCCACTCCCCAGCTTAAGGGAAGCTGCGGTCCCTATCTACCTCTGTGGGTTCTGCCCAGGACCACCCCGGGAGAAGGGCTGTGGGGGTTGTGGCGCATTCCAGAAGGACCTGGGAGCCGCAGCCTCTGCACCACGCCCTCGGCGGGGCCAGGTGCGCGCCCCGATTGCGGAGGTGGGGGTAGGGGCGCAGCGAGCGGGTTTACTGCTCGGCCGTGCGCTGAGTGTTTGTCTGCCTCGGAGGGCTGGGTCCTCCTTGTTCACAGGTGAGTCACGCCCCGAAACACCGGCTCTCTTCCTGTCCGGACTGAGTCAGGTAGAAGAGTCGATAAAAACCACCTGATCGAGGGAAAAGGAAGGCACTGCGGGGCGAGGACACCCGCAGCGGCGGAGCGCTCCCCGCCATGCCTGCGCTCTGGCTCAGCTGCTGCCTCGGCGTCGCCCTCCTGCTGCCCGCTGCCCAGACCACCTCCGGGAGGGAAGGTGAGTGCTCCCACGGCGCCTCCAACGTGCTCTTCCCCTGCACACGGTGATGATGGCTCGCTCGGTCGGGTCAAGGATGTCTCTGCAGAGCGCCCTTCTCCTTACCTGGGCTCCTGAGATGGGCTTTAAAGAGACGGGAGTTTTCCGTACCACCCCCCACTCCCATCCCCGAGTTAAAAACACGAAGCGGATGGGTCGTGCCAGGCAAGGGTTTCCCCAACCTTAAAGCCATTCCTCTTTCAAATCTCTCCCTTTCTTTTCTTTTGCACCAGGGGACCCCAGCCCCACCCCCGCCGTCCCGTTCAATCAATAATAAGCCAGTCTTTAAATTGTCCTAGGTCTGTTTAGCCGCGGGAGTTGGGTGGGACTCTTTCCAAGCCTGGCAGCACCACACAAACAAGAAAAAAGAACTTCTGTAGTCTCCCCGTTAACCGTGTTGTGCTTTTGAGGTGGAGCGTGAATTTAAGCTTTTTAGTAATACCCTAAACTTCTGTTAAAAAAAAAAAAAAGTTACTTCTTACAACAGTTTCACTTCCCAGGTATTTAATTGGATTCAATTATCATTTTATTCTTACCCAGGGCACCTAGCGGCTGTCATGTCTTGAGGAGTTACGTTCATGTAAACAAAACTTTGTGAGAGCCTAGCAACTGTTTTTCATAAGCATGTGCCCTGTAAACTATGACACATAGTGAGGGTTGTCCCTGACACTTAGCAGAGGTGCTTCCTTCTAATTACCCCGACCTTTCCCATTATTGTTGCTTCTTCCTGCACTCGGTGGGATTCCAACCATCACAGGTCCCAGGCCACAGTGCATTGATTATTGATTATGTATAATTCTCACCAAGAAGGAAGTAACTGTGGAATGATAGACGTTTGTTTTTGTTATCTAATATGAACACACACCTATACATTTAATTAAACAATAGTAGCAATTTTACCGGTTGTATCAAAACATGTTGTGTGCCTTAGATGTTTGTAAAATGAACTTTAAAGTATATATGTGGAAGTGGCCGTGTGGATAAATTAGTTAAAACCTAGTAGAACATATCCTAAGAACAAAATAACGTTTGAGTATTAAAATTAAAAGTAACTGCATATGGATCAACCATTCAGAATCCTTTGATTGAAAAGGTGAGCACTTGGCAGTATGTTTGCACAAGGCCACCCAAGCAGCTATTGACAGTGGCAGAGCCTTTGATCAGGGGTTTTTAAGCTGGAACTTTTTTGAACACATTATAAAAGTAACAAGAGAAATAGGTATCATATTATATGTAGTATGTATGCTTTTTCTTTTACGGGGGTAGGTCACCATTACAGCAATTTTCCTCTTGGCTTTAATTAAATGTACATGTGTGTGTGTTCATATTAGATAGCAAAAATATGTAGGATGACTACTGTTTAATAGTCAGAATCAAGATCTAGGACACAGTGTTCCCACAGCAGACTTTGTAGCTGAGCAAACATCCAGACACAAAGTCACAAGTGCTGCATAGACTCATGTTCACACTTTCCCCTGGAGACAGATTGGGATGTTATGTTCTCTCCTCAAAGGGTTTTATTTGGGAGCCAAGTAAGACTATGAAAAACTTGTCATAGTGGTAAATCATTCATATTTTTCCCATTCATGGCACACTAGGATGTCCTAATCCAAAGTGACCTGTACCTGAGGCGCCTGTGGGCTGTGAAAGTCTGAAGTAGTGATGTTGCTTCCTGGGTTTTTTTTTTTTTTTTGTAGGTGAAATTATGGTAAAGATTTACCATAATTACAGGGTTGGTCTCAGCTAAAATATCAGCTTTAGAGTCAGCCTGACCTGGCAAAAATTTTTTGTTTATTCACTTGGTAATACCTGTCTTAGTTGCTGTTCTATTGCTGTGAAGATACACCATGATCAAGGCAGTTTAGAATAGAAAGCATTTAATTGGGGCTTGCTTACAGTTTCAGAGGGTTAGTCCATTAGCATCACAGCAGGGTGAGGTAGCTGAGAGCTTGGTAGTCAGCAGGCAGAGAGGGACTGGGTCTGGCCAGGGGCTTTTGAAACCTCAAAGCCCACTCCCCTAGTGACACACCTCCTCCAACAAGGCCACACCTCCTCCAACAAAGCCACACCTCCTAATCCTGACCGAACAGTCCACCAACTGGAAATCAAACATTCAAATATATGAGTCTATGGGGGTCATCTTTATTCAGATCATCACAGTGCTTGGAGTCTGCTTCAGCTCCCGATGAAAGCATTAGAACTATGCAAGCTTTTAGATATGGTAAAAAGAAGGTTACCGTAGACTGCCTTGCACAGCGGAGGTCTACATTTCTTTAGAGAGTCTGGAGCAAAGAATACAGGTACAGTGAATTCAGATGCCCAGAGATGAGCGAGAAACTCAAGGGTTCCCATGTGGTGTCTCAGCATGGTGAGAGACTGGCATGTTTCCCCAAAGGTCTGAATCATAGGGAAGGAAGGGAGATATGGCTGGAGATGAGAGAGACACAGAGAGGGGCATGATAGAAAGGTAGCTGTGAATCTGGCTATGAAGAGCCTTGCGCTCCTTTAGGAAGGTGCCTGCAGGACTAAGAGGGTGGCGTGAAATGAGCAATGAAGGAGAAGAAAAGACCATTGCAAAGGAGGCAGGGTAGTGGAGCAGCTGAGAAGAGAGAGACGTCAGAACTGATAACTCTAGTGCACTAAGTACTGTGAGGCCCTGCTACGTCGGATCTCTGGGGACTTCCAGGGCTTTTCTTCCCTCTCCAAGGAAGGTGCTGAGTTTCCCCCCTGTTCAGTCTGACACCGGCTTCAGGGTTTATCCAACCATGTAGGTAAAACATTAGAAAAAAATCCTAAAGCAGACTAGAATCTCAACATGGGCACTGCTGTCAGCCCTTTTTTGTCATCCACCAGAACACTTCACATCCTGATTTATCAAGCCCCACCCCCACACTCTTTAGAACATGCTCAGAGCATGTAAGGTGGCCTTGCACTTTCTGATGAAAGTTGGCTTTCTCATCTCTTCCTGAAAAAAAAAAAAAAGTTTGCTCAGCTTGATTCTGAAAATGTTTATATAGTTATATATAGTGTATATAGTTATATAGTGTATATAGTTATCTGTCTCTTTACGTCTCGCTTAGTAAATGAGTCACATAAATATTTTTAAAGTCACATAATATACAAAGTGATATACTTAGTTTTGATTAGTTTGCCATTCATGAAATAATTGCATTCACGAAGTAATTTCCATCCATCTTCAGAATTCAGATGGTCCCCTTCCTAAAGCTGCTTCTACATAGTTTCTTTCTTCAAATAATAATTTTTAAAATGTCTTTTTGAGATAGCGTTTCACTGTGTTGTCCAGATTGGCTTTGAACTCATGACCCTGTTGTCTCCAACTTCTGAGTGCTGGGGATCTAGGCATGAGCTACTCTGCCTGGCTTTGAATTTCTTTCTATTGTCAATTGAAAGTACTGAGTTCTCAAGAACAGTTAGAAGGTTTAAATACTTCGGGAGCACATTGTGATCGTCACAGCACAGTCACCTTGAACGTATGTGTGACAACTTCCAACACTTATGATTGTAAGATAGGGAACAATGTGTTATGTTAGATGACTTGGGTTTTTCCTTCCTGGTAAGTATCTAAGATATTGAGTGAGGTCATTCTAGCCTAATGTCTTCTCCAGATAAGAACTCCATTATTGAGAAAATGTTCCATAGTATGTGAGATTTTTAAAGGAATTAGATGCACCATTCTTCACAGAAAGAATTTTTGCTGAAATAAAAAGTCTGTACACACAGTACAAAGGAACAGAGAGAATTGGGACTCAGTATGAGCGGGGAAGTCCTTTGGAGACATTCATTTTGGTGACCTGAACTGGGGCAGTTGATTTAGCTCACAAGTCCATGAAACTGTTGATTTGTGATCATGTTTATTGGAAAGTCAAGTTATGAAATGGCCATGCTGAAGCAATCCTGGGAGTGTGTTCCCTGTTTAAGTCCTCAGCAGCTCAACCAGACTGGCATATTTTTTTCCTTGGGAAAATTTGCAAAGCAAAGGGCAAGACCCAAGTCATCAATCTCAGACCAGAGCAGAAATAGGAGCCCTATGATTCTGGAATTCTCCAATTTAGTCACAAATGAAACTTAGCAGATTACTGAAGCATTCCTGGGGCTGTGTTGTAACATAAGCCCCAGAAAGATGATGTAATGTTTGAATCATCTCCAAAGCCAAAAGCTGTCTTTTTTGGTGTCTGTGGGTGACTATGTGTCTCCAGATATCCCTCCTTCCGTACAGTCATATGTTTCTTCAGGTAACAATTGTGGAAGTAGAGGAGGAGTGAGGTGTCCCTCTAATAGTGGCCGACACATGGCTCCGTTTCCCTTCTGTCACATGAGAGGAGAGGTGGAGATCTCCAAGCTAAGGGTCTGTATCCTGGTCTTCCTCAGACATTGCAGTCCGATTACAGAACTCGAACTGTATCTCTTTCAGATTTTATTTTTATTTATCATGGGAATATTAATTTCCATGTTGAGATAAGAAAAATCAATTGCAGCCAACCCACTTCCCACAACTAACTCAAAATTAGACAAATTATCGAAACATTGAGTTGCCCCTTATGTAGAGGATTTCTTACAGCTAAGGTTTACTTATTTCTATGGTTTCCTAGAGCTAAATGTTTATCCTGTTCAATGCAGGGCAGTGGAGGGTAGGATTTCCATTCAGTCTGGAGCAACCTTGCTTAGTCCCACATGAACTAAACTGAATGAGAAAAGGCTAGACCCCTTTGGAGTAGGTAGGTCTAAGAGGTCTCCACACAGCCTCTTAAATAAGAGAGGATGCTGATAGTCAGGGTGGTAAAATCATTGCCTGGATCTCTATGACTGGCCAGAGCCAAGCTGGCTTCTAAGCATACATGTATGCTTAGACAGGGAAGCCGAGGCACCAAAAATTACCCTGGCTACAGCCCTACACTTAGGAGGGCCAGAATTCACTTGTACACAACTGTTGACTTCCCAAGGTAGCTTCTTGACTTATTTCTCATTAAAAAAAGAAAAAAAAAATCAACAAACATACGAAACCTACACATATCCCTTTTTAGTCATAAGAGGGGATTATGGATGATTTTTAAAATATTTTATTTTTATTTATTTATCTATGAGAGAGAGAATGCCACATTTGAAGTCTAATCTCCTGGAGGGGGACTTACAGTATTGTGATTTACCCAATGTGAGTGTTGGAACCCGGGTCCTCTGGAAGAGCAGCAAGTGCTTCTAACCACTGAGCCATCTCTCTGGCTTCTTATTTCTCATTCTTGTTATATACATTCATTTAAATTAACTTCAGTGGCTGGAGAGACGGAGCAGGCGTTAAGAGCGTAAGTTGTTCTTCCAGAGGACCTGAGTTCAGTTCCCAGGACCCATGTCAGGTTTCTCACATCTGCCTGTATCTCTCGCTCCAAGGGATCTGATGCCCTTTTCTGGCCTTTGAGGACACCTGCACACACATGGCATACATCCACTTTTTTATTATTTCATGTGTACAGACGTTTTGTCTGCATGTGTGTCTGTGACCATGTGAGTAATTGTTACCCGCTGTTGAATTCTGTTGTCACATTCTCAAAGTAGTCTGGAGTTGAACTTTGTTAAAAAATAAAAGACTGGCAGTGTAGTTCAGTAGGGAGAGCACTTGTTTGGCAATCGAGGGTTGAGATTCAAATATCTAGAAGATAGTCAAGGGATGGTATCATCCCCCCCCCCCTTTCTGCTGACATTTTGAATCTGCATGTGTTTAATTGTTTCTAGAGGTGATTTCCCCCCCTCTGGCTGCTACAGACTATTGCAGGCTTTCTGGATGGGCCAATTACATAGCAAGGACATTGACCTCATAAGTGTCACAGAGATGGCCGCTTCCATCACTTCCCACTGGGATTTCCAGTGTTTAAAGATGTCTCATTTCAGCCCAATCTTCTCGCCCATAACAATGGATCCAGTGGCAATCCCAACATGTGCTTTCGCCTCGTCCAGGAAGCAGTACTATGGTGGTTTGAATTTTTGCCTACTGAGCTCCTGTGACTAAGAAGCAATAGGGGTGAAGTATCATGTTCACGCCACTGAGGTATAGGACATTGTAATGGGCTTTCTTTTGGCTGCCAACCAGCTCCCAAATAAATATACAGAGACTTACTATTAATTATGAATGCTCGGCCTTATGTTTTCCCCACTTGCTCTTATAACTTAACTGAACCTGTTTCTCTTCATGTATGGTTTACCTCAGGCCTTCTTACCTTTCTTTCATTCTGTATGTCCTCTGCTTTCCTGCTTCTTGAGTCTGTCTGTCTGGCCCAGGGCATCTCTCCCCCTCCTTGCTCTCTCTTCTTTCCTCAAGCCTAGAATCCTCCTCCAATTTATCTTCTATGCCCATCAGCCCCGCCTATCCACTCTCTGCCCAGCTATTGGCTGTTCAGCTTTTTATTAGCCCAATCAGGTGCCTTAGGCAGGCAAGGGAAAACAGCATCACATCTTTACATAATTAAACAAATGCACCATAAACAAGTGTAGCAAACCTTTACATAGTTAAAGTAATATTCCACAACATAAAAAAAGGTAGCACACCTTTACATAGTTAAAGTAATATTCCACAACATAAAAAAGGTAACACACCTTACATAGTTAAAGTAATATTCCACAATAAGACATGTTGCTTTTTACCACCTGGTGGGAGTTTTTATGATCTATTTTCTTGGGATATTTGTTACTTCCTTGATGGGTGTATAGATGTAGATAGACCCCTAAGAGCCCATTAATTCATTCTTCTGATTTCAAGCAGTACAACATTTTCCAAATAGGATTTTGACAGAAAGCCATCTTACAAATGCACTTCACGCACATTTTTCAACCTTGTAAATGCACAATAATTGGAACCTTTTACTAAAACTCAAATGTATTAACAGTTCATAGTAGACACATACTTATTTAAGTATATATGTAAAGGGATGTAGTGATAGCCAAAAACTGGAGCTGATATTTATGTACGAAAACTTATTGCTCATAAAAACAATAAGGAAGTTGGGAGAAATATTGGTCTGTGCTCAAGTGAGAGGTCCAGGTCATCAGACTGAGTCATGTACAAGACGCATACAATCCCGCCCAGGTTGTGATAATATATATAATGAACTGGTAGTGGAAGTAGGTACCTTCTTTGAGTTCTGCATTGCTTCCTACTGTGGCCTCACCTCCACTGCACAGGCAGCACATGGATCAAACAAGGAACATCTCAGTAGTTTTGGCTTGCTGGCTTAAAATGCAACTGCGGAAAGGGGGGTGGGTGGGAATGGAATTCAGTTAATTCTTTGTGGTGACATATTGGATATTTAATAAAAAACAGTCTGAAGTATCAGAGGACAGAGCTACCCACAGAGCCAAGCCATGAAAGTCAGGGAGTGGTGACCCACACCTTTAATCCTAGCTCTAGGAAAGTTAAACCAGGAAGTGAGAGGGCTGGGTGAAGACAGAAAGGAGGCTTCAGCTCTACCTGGAACGTCCCTTTTCATCTGAGGAAGGAGATGTGGGAGTCAGACAGGCCTGAAGAGATGGCTGTGTTCCCTGATATTCAGCTTTTCTCTGATACCTGGTTCCGGGCTTTTATTATAATACCAAATTAAATTCATGCAGTACCTCTTAGTGAGGGAAATACCCTTATTATAATTGTGTCTTTTAGGGTTAAACTAGAAACAGACATTCATACACTAAGCCCTAAAGTTTAAGATAAGTTTGAATGATGAAATATTCATACTTTGTTTTATTGATTTAAATTGAGGGTCATGTTAACTGCCAGAGACATTTGATAATGGTGATTTTAAAACTAGAAAATCTTTATGAGCATCTCTTTATTTTACATAATGATGGTAGAAAGTTGTATTTTCATGTTAAGTAGCTCAGATCTGAAGACTGATTTTTTTTTTTTTCCAGACATGATCAGATATTCTATTGAGGCCAATACTGAGTGACAGCTTCAGGGTGCATTGTGCTTTGGATTTCTTCCTGCAGGACCCTGATAAGTGACTTCTTGGAGATGGGTGTGACAGTTGCTTCTGCTGAGTACAAAAAGGTTGCGAGTTTTCAGGAGACCAGTCCTTTGACTCAGAAGTAGGGCATGGTATCCAAGAGAATAAATTAACATCTAATGTTTAGTGTAATTTCTTTGAACAAAGGGGAGAGCTATTTGAGATTTTCTTGCCTTAACTCACTACTCTCTACTCTCCATAATGGTTTTCTTTTGCAAAGCAAGAATTGTAAGAAACAGAGGAAAGAAAGATTTCAAGTAAATAGTGTAAGCTGGGCTGCTGGAAGTCCTGCAAACCCAGCTCCTCAGGAGGGTGAGACAGAAGAACCACATTTCAAGGCCCACTTGCACTATAGGACAAGTTCAAGACGACTCTGGGCGATGTGTGTGATCCTGTCAATAATGATTGAAAGGACTAGGGTTAGTTTGATGGTAGAGCAGTCACCTAGCTGTTTAGGCTCAGTTCTTACTACAATAGATGGATGGACAGACGGATGGGCAGACAGGCGGACAGACAGATAGATAGACCTTACTACAATTCATATATGCATACAATCGTACATGATAGATAGATAGATAGGTAGGTAGATAGATAGATAGATAGATAGATAGATAGAGAGATAGAGAGATAGAGAGATAGATAGAGAGAGAGATAGGTAGGTAGGTAGGTAGGTAGATAGATAGATAGATAGATAGATAGAGAGAGAGATAGGTAGGTAGGTAGGTAGGTAGATAGATAGATAGATAGATAGATAGGTAGGTAGGTAGGTAGGTAGATAGATAGATGATAGATAGGTAGGTAGGTAGGTAGGTAGGTAGGTAGATATTGGATGTATTATATGAAACTAGGCTGAAAAGATCAGGGGACTGGAGATATGGCTCAGCAGGCAAGAGCACTGGGTGCTTTTCCTGAGGACCCAGGTTCAATTCCCAACACTCACATGTTAGCTCATAACTGCTGTAACTCCAGTTCCAGAGGATTTGACACCCTGACACAGATATATATGATACAAAACACCAATGCCATAAAATAAAAATAAATCATTAAAAAAAAAGGAAATAGGGATCAGATCATGTCCATCCTTATAGGCAGCATGAAGGAATTCCAGTGTATAATCGTAGAAGAAAATAATGGTACTAGAGAGCTTTAAACAGAGGACCTGAGAAAATTTATATTTTGACAAGATTTTTCTGGCTGCTGAGTGAGTGGAAGGAAATGGAAGAAGCTTCATGGAGTCTGGTCAGGAAGCTGTGTCAATTCTGATTTTGTTCGGGGATGGATCGAGAATGTCCATAATGGACACAGACTTGGGCGGACTTGAACTGTTTGCTGGGTTAAGCTCCAATGTGGAACAGGTTAGTGGCAGCTGAGAGAGCTGTGAGGCTGGCTTTCAGCCATCTGACTTGAAGCCATAATTTGCTTATTTGCTGTTTTGAGATAGAGTGTCACTGTGTAGCCCAGGTTGGCTCCTTAAAATCTAATTTCCACCTGTCTCATCCTGTCAAGTACAGCCATTGTAGGTGTCTACCGCCATGCTTAGTCTATGAGTTTATTGTTAAGTGAGTTTTGTCCAAAGTTATAACCATCTGGAGAAAGTGGAGTGGATGGCTGAAGTTGGGGATGAGGTCTGGGTCAGGGAATGGTGTTGGAAAGGTGATGCCTACTGTGGTTATGAAAATGGGATCGTGAGTCAGGAGAGAGTTACAGAGACCCCCACAGCTCAGGACTTAGTCTTGAGGAACCAACATTTGGAGTTGGGAAAGGTAGAATTCAACATGTGGAGATCAAGTGCCAGTGGGAAACTGATAGTTATGACCTCACACTGCCTAAGAGGGTTTCAGAAAAGCAGGGAGAGAATTTGACGTCTCAGGAGGGGAACCCAGATAGGCAGCAGAGGAGGCATAAGGCAGGCACCTTTTCCCAAATATGGAAGACAACTGAGTGTCAACCTTAAAGGTTCCTACCTAGATCCAGTCACACGAGATTACTGTGACTTATGCAGAATTGTATCTAGCAGAAGAAACATCAGCAGGAGCAGAGGCTCACACTGGCCAGCAAACGCTGTCAGGTTCAAACTTGCTGCTGAGATGCCTAGTTCCTGAGGTAGTACTGCTTACATGGCACGCTGCCCCATCTCAGCCTGCTGCACTCCCCTGCCCCTCCTCCACATGGCCGTTGGCTTGCTGCCCACTGGTGGCTCCTGTCTCACAGGCCAGGGAGAGACAGTAACCCCAGGACAGAGATAACTCTTCTGGCATTAGAGGCAACTTGCCAGAAAGTTCCAGACCTTTCTTTAATCAAAAATACCTTCCTTTCTGAATTCGTTGCTCATCTCACTGTGGATGTTTTTGTGTTGAAATATTAGCTGTTTTTCCAATGAATGCCATATAGAAACCACAGCAAATGTGTATTGTATTGGGGAAATTTATGTGCAGTTCTTGGAGTGAAACTTAGGGTTCTTCATGTACACCGTAGTAGACACATGTACCACTGAGCTACATCCCCAGCCCTACACTTTGGAAAATGTCAAAAGTGCATTCTTGAGCTTCTGGAAGAATTCTGAGGTCCAGGTTTTTATTTGGCTTTTCTGTTTTCACACTATTTGCTTATTAATTTATGTGTGTATATGTGTGTGTGTGTGTCTGTGTTATGTGTATGTGTGGCTGTGCACAGGCCATGACAAGCATGTAGACAGGTCAGAGGACAGCTTGTAGGTGTTTTTCCTCTTTCCATCATGTAAATTCTGTGGATTGAACTCAAGCCTTCAGGATTGGCAGCAAGCTCTCTTACCCTCTGCGCCATCCCTACCCTGAATGGCTCTCCTGTGGGGATATGTTTCAAATATAATAAAAATAGACGGAGATATCAGAGGGATCTACCCGCAGTCAGTCTGGGGAGATCAGACAGTGGTCACTCACACTTTTAATCCCAGCACAGGGAATATCCGGGAGTGGTGACCTACGCCCTTAATCCAATCAAATCTGAGTTTGAGGTCATCTTAGTTTACAGAAGGTAAACTCCCAGGCAGGCAGTGGTGGTGCCACACCTTAACTGAACAAAGAAAGTATTTAAGGCAGGCATAGAAAGACAGGGCAGGCAGAAGAAGCCATGGCTCACACTGTTAGTCCCAGCACTTGGGAAGTAGAGGCAAGTGAGTTCAAAGCCAGCCTGGTCTTCAAAGCGAGTTCCAGGACAGCCAGGACTGTTACACAGAAAACTCTGTCTCAACAAATAAAGACTGGAGGAGGCGGACCTGTCCTCTGATATCTCTGTATTTGAAACATATCCCCACACTCTTAGAAATTCTGTCTTTATTGTATCTCCCTCTTCCTTCTCTCTGTCCATCTATCTATCCATCCATCATCCTATCTCTCTTAGCCACAATGGTGCCAAGCACCGGACCATGCCCACAGATATGAATGTTGTAGGTGGAAGTGGTGTGTTCTGTGGTCACGTCAGGAGGATCGCTTTGGAGAGAAGTCGATGCAGGCTGTGAGCAGGGAAGTGCGTGATCTGATACATGTTTCTTAAAGCACCCTGTCAGTTCTATGGAAATGGAAAAGCTGAAGGCCAAAGGTAGCAAAGGACTTAGGGTTCCAGAATTCAAGGAACTAGGTGTTGAGGCCCAAGGGACGAGAGGAGAGAGAGAGAGAGAGAGAGAGAGAGAGAGAGAGAGAGAGAGAGAGAGAGAGTGTTAAAGTAGGAGCTGACATGGACCACATATACAGGGTTTTCAAAGAATCTTCATTTCATTATTGTCTTTAAGGCAGCAACAAGCACAGTGTTCCCACACTGGCCCCCCACACCCCGGGTAGAAATTGAATAGCTCTGGTCCAAAGCTGGGTGTATATGTTATTTGTTTTTGAGGGGTTTGGTTATTTATTCCTCTGGGATAGATTCTGTAATGTAGACCATGCTCACCTCTAACTCACGGCAATCCTCCTGCTTCAGCTCCTCATGACTGCTCCCCACCCCTGGCTCAGAGTTTGCGTTTTAAGTTTAGCACAACAGATAGTCTCTTCATAAAACTAGTGATCATAGCTTTGCCAAGTTATTACAATTCGTGGTAGCTGCTTGTTCCAAAAAGTTTCTTATGGGAAATTTTTAAAAAGTACTGACTGGATGAACCTGCATTGCCACTGGTGATGATCCCCAGCCTTGCCCCAAGTACAGCCCTAGGAAACATTTCCAATTTCCTTTCATTCTCCTAAGTCTACAGCTTGGAAACAGCCTTTGCCCCTTGGCTTCCTGTCCTGACTTGTCAGAAGCCATGTTTAGTGAGGGATGGGAGTGCTGGAACAGCCCAGAGGGATTCCAGGCTCCTGGCTCCATTGTTTAAAGAGGGTTTCCAGGGCCTTTGATCTGGAGTGTGGGTGGTAGTGGGTGGACCAGCCCACGTCTGGCTGCTTGGAGGTCTCCTAAGAAGCACCTTGAGGGTCAGCAATGGAGCTATTACAGTTATCACTATAATACACACTGAAGCGTCATGCAGCATCGCCAGACACAGGTGCCACCCACGCTTTACTAGACACACTTCACAGAAATATGTGAAAATCTTTGTAAAATGATTCTGGTTCTGGAGTGTTTGTTTAGGGCTGGAGGTGACCTTGATGAATTGCATTCCTTTATCTTCGGGGAGAACCTGGCTGGCTGGCAAGAGCTGGAGAGAGGGGACAGAGAAGCAGGTGAAATTTGAAGAGGTGTTTCTGGCTTGGTTAAAAGTGTGATACGAACGTATATGCAAAGAAATACTGACCGGGACGTAGCAACAGCCACAGTTCAGTTTTGAGTTCCCTGCCCAGGCCTTACATGCTTTTTATTTTGTTTTGTTTTTTTCAATGGTTTTTTGTTTCTGTGTGTATGTGTGAGGGCGTGCATATGCCACAGCCCACATGTGCAAGTCAGGGAACGATTTATGGGGGTTGTTTCTCTCCTTCCACATTGTGGGTCCCAAGGATTGAATTGGGGTTGTCAGGCTTGATGGCAAAGTATTTTCTTTACCTGCTGAGCCATTTTGCATTTTTGTTTTTGTGTTTTCTGATGCAATATCTTTCTATCTGTATATATTCATGTATATATATTTAAATATGTGTTTGTATTCACTTGAGTGTGTGTGTACTTACATGCATATGTAAGGACAATATGGTTCCTCAGGAGCTGTTTTTTGAGACAGTCTTTCATTAGCTAAAGGCTCACTAATTAGGCTGGCTGGCTGGCTGGCCAGTAAGCCCTAGGAACTCAGCCCCGCTCCTCAGTGTCGGGGTTACAAGCATGTACCAGCACACCCATAATTTTCATGTGGGTTCTGGGACTCAGACTCAGGTCTTCATGTTTCTATAACAAACACTTTACTAACCGAGGTAACTCTCCAGGTCCAATAATGATATCTTAGTACCGGCTCATTGGGAAACTGGAAAACACGGGAATGTAAGTCTTTAATGAATGTATACAAATTTATGTGGTTTTATATGGATTCAACATCATCTTTCAGAAAATAATGTTAGTAGCTCTTTTATGAAGTCTTATTGGCCCATAAACTATTAGTGTCTTTTGAGTGAGGCCTAGTTTTGGGTCAGCTGTTAGGGTTGCCTCTATGCTCAGGGCCCTGCTGGTGCCCCTTGGGGGTGGGAGCAAGATGGCACAGAGGCATGGGGATAAGTTGAAATAAGCATGTCCAATTTTATTACAGAGGGAAAGCCTTATATACTCTTCCCAGACTCTCCCTCCAAGCCAAGGGAAATTTGCTGGTATCTGCAGCTGTGTGGTCTCTCACAGGTCTCGGTCACATTATATCAGGACTCCACCCTCATAAAGGCCCCAGGCAGACCAGGTTGGTTTATGCAGAAGTGCTCAAGAGGCCAGATTAGCCTCCAGGTCCTTTAGGGTCTATACATTCCACAAGTGTCTAAGCTCCCAGTATAGACCCCCCTGTTGGATAATAAGTGGTATTTATTAGATCAACAAAATAAAAACACGTATGGTGGCTCATAGTTAGAATCCCAGCACTGGGGGAAGCTGAAAGAATTGCCAAGCCTAGGCTGCATAGCGAGTTCTAGGTCAGTCTGAGACACAGACACAGACACACATGCACAAAATCAAGGGAGTGTGCGTGCATTTCCTTGGCTATGAACGCATAAGAGGGAAGAAAAATCAGGAAAACTACAATCTATCAAAGTGATGGGGTATTGGTGGCACATACCCAACACTAGCACTCAGGAGGCTGAGGTGTTGTACCCATGTTGGGGACCCCCAAAGACCACCAGGGATCTTGATTCCATGCAAATACATGAGGGTCTGTTTATTGTTGTGTGCAGGTTCAAAGGAACCCAGGTCGAAACTCTTTGTTCCGGCCCAGAGGTGAGGGTTTTTTTTAAAGAAAAGCATACATGAACGGGATGCTACATGTTTTGGCATTCCATGATTGGGCAAAGGGGTATGGGATTTGGCAGCCATTGGCTACACTCTGTGGCAGAGATGCCACAGAGCCACCAGAGAAGCCAGCAGATGCAGAGGACAACTATGCTGCTCTGAGAAAAGGTACCGAGCTGCAAGGCTGAACAGGATAAGAGTCATGGGTTATTTAGAGCAAGGGCTAGCTAGCGATATGCCAGAGCTATAAGCTGTTCAGCATAAAATTAATACAGTGTCTGTCTGTCTCTGTGGGACGGTGGGTCTAGACCACAGGCCAGACAGGCCAGAAACTTCATACTACAACCCAAGCCCTGAATCTGCTGGCTGAACCTTCAGTGCGAACCTAACTTTTGAATCTATTGGCTGAGATTCTTTCCAGACTCAGACCTGTGCCCATCCTGCCCTCAGCCATTAAACACTCTTTTCCTGAAATAGTTTTGTGACGATAAGTCCATGCCTTTACAGAGGCAGGAGGATCTCAACTCGGAAGTAAGCCTAGGTTACACACTGAGCTCATCTTAAAACAAAAACAACAAAATCTACCAAAGAAGTACCTGTGAAAGAAAGGATTTATCAAAGGAGCAAAAGAAAATCTCTAGCCTACAATAAAACGATAGGGAATAATTTGTTATGCTTTTGTGTTTGTGGTAATTTACTAGAAAGTCACTGTCCTCAGGAATAAATGGGCAGAGAACATAACTGAGACAAGCATTAATTAAAAAAAAAATTTTTAACAATAGCTAGGATATTGCACCCTTCCATCCTGCTCTATACTCCATCCCATTTTTACATTTATTTGTCTCCTGGCTTCTATATTTCTCCTTAATAAACATCACTATCCTGATATGCTTTCTCTGAGTTATTTATCTTGTTTATCTGCCATACAAACTCTCATGTAAACTCTTTGACAGCTGGGGCCTAGGCTGGTTTTGTTTGCTGCTGGATCCTGGAGGCTGGAAGGGCCTGGCACATATGAGATGCTCGGTGTGCATCTGTTCAGAGAAGATGAGTGAGGGGACCGTTAGTAAGCAGCCTGCTGCTGACTCAGGGGATGCCCCAGGCTCTTGTCTTAATTTGTGTGGTCATCACTTACATATGTGTCTCTGGATGAAAGCTGGATGATATATTTATAATGTTTGAAGCTGGGTCGAAGTTTGGAAGAATAGCAACAAATATGAAACATAAAAGTAAAAAAAAAAAAAAAAAAATTCCAGGCATAAAATCAAACACATCTACACATAAGGGAAGGAAAAATACAACAATAAAGAGGTTCTTAGAATTTCATTAGAATAGAATTTCAGAATCTGTTACGGGCCTGCGTAGAGGTCTGTTAATCTAAGTAGACTGAGCTAAATTACACTCCCATGGATAATAGGAAAAAAGAATGCTAGATTTGTATTTTTAATACATATGCAAATACATAGGGATGGATGGCTCTCTTTAAATGGTAGAAACATGGACTTGTGTCTCCAGGGTGGTGTTGGGACTGGGTGTTTCCAGGCACTTGACCTCTTATTCAAGGGGTTGAAATCAAAGCTCAAACAGATCTGCAGAAGAAACTTTATTTAAAGCAAAGCAATAGAAAAGGTTAGAAGGAGCATTGAGCCACATAAGCAAAGGCACGCTACACCCCGATTGTTGGTTGTTTCCTTTTGGGGCAAGAGAAGGAGGAATTTGGTTACTAAGGGTGTAGCATGGGTGGATCAATCAGTTTTGATTGATCAGTCCATATAATCTTTTTCTATTGTGCATGTCCTTTCCCAAAACACATCTGATTTTAATCATTTGTATGGCCAATATGCATAGGATGGCAAATAAAAGCTTTTCCCTGAAAATTCACTTGAGAACATAGTTTCCCTTATTGTGTATGCATCAAAATCCAGCTCATTGCTCATACCTAGATCCATTGAGAATAGAGAGTAGACTTGGATAGAAGCTGTCTTAGTTTGATGGCTGTTAGAGGAAGAGAAGCATCTTATTGCCCAGTGATGGGTGTATGTAGGCTGTTAAGTGTATGGGGTATCCGAGGTAGCTGGACACATTATTTAAAGAAAGATATGTTTACATAGTATGTTCAGGTAAAGGAGCTAGGCTGCCACAGGCATCATTAAAAGAAAGGGGTGTGCATAACCAAACCAATCAGATCCAGGTTACTAAGTATTCTTTATGCATGCCTACTTCACATCATCTAAAGCTAGCTAGTATGCTCTCTCTTTCCCGCCCTTCCCCCCCCCCATTCTTTCTATAGAATCTTATTCTGTAGCCCAGGTTAGCCAAGAACTCCCATTGATCCTGCCTCAGCACCCCAAGTGTAGCAATTACAGGTATGAACCACCACATTCAGCAACAGGTTTTCTAAAATTCAAAAGAACATTAATCTATTGGTTCATTCACAATAACCAAACAGCTGCTATGGACCAGCTCCTAGGGCTATGTGGTACCCCAGGGCTTAATTTTCCCATTTTCTGTCTATTGGAAGAAGCAAAGAGGGTACTTTAACCCTTAACACAGCTTTGTTTCATAAGAAACATTTTTAAAATATATCTTTTTTTGGCAAACATTTAAAATTTAATAACTTTCCTACACAAACCCAGATTTCTATTTTCTAAACCTTGACTATAGTAGCCCTTCACCCTGGCTAGCTGCCGGTTGCTGTCCTCTGAAAGTGAGTGCTACTTCCCCTCTGGTCGGTCCATTGGCATAGTCTACCTGTTAGCCCATGTCTGGCCTGCTGAATGCCCTGTGGCCCCCGTGAGCTCATGGTGCTAGTTAGTAAGAAATAACCCCCAAAAGAAAGAGACTCATACAAACTGTATTATGCTCATTTTATTAAGCCCAGTTGCAAGAATATTGTAGAATTTATAATATGAGGGTTTTGTTTTGGTTTTTCTCCCAGTTATGAGAGTAACCAATGATTACTCTCAAAACTCAACGTTGCATAGGGACATCCATCTAAGGAGAAAATTTGGCGAAAACCATGGTTCACATACAGACCAATGACAGAAAGAATAGCTCTATGCAAAAGAAACAGGATGAGTTTTCCTGTCAGTGTTTGTGAGTGCTTGAAGCCCCAGTACTGTATCAGCACGGTTCAGTGTAACCCTAACCCGGCCAGGTAACTTCAGAGGCCTGCAGGCCAGGTTACTAGAAACATCTCCAAATTATCAAGCAATGCAGACTCTCAAGGCCAACGCACTCCTCAGGTGAAGTCTGTCCATGAGATGTGGACAAATCCTTTTATCCCAACACTTGGGAGATGGAAGCAGAAGGGTCAGGAGTGCAAGGTCATTTTCAGCTCCTAGTGAGTTCTAGGCCAGCTTGGGCTACATGAGACCCTGTCGCAAAACAACAAAACAAAACAATGGTCTTCTCTGAATTAGGAAAGCAGAATGAAGTGTGAGCTTCCTGGAGACTGCTCCTAGGAGGCACATGGCAGGAGAGCGTTGGCTCATTGGATGGCACAGTGGAAAAGCCTACTGTACTTAACACATGTGATGGGCGTCCCCATTCCTCGGTAGAAACCTCCCAGCACATGATGGCTGGGTGGCACATCTGCTGGAGATTTTGGGAGTCGGTTTCACCAGCAGTAGTTGGGAAAGACTCACTTGGCAATGGTTCTGTGGAAGAAACAGAAAACAAACGCCTCCAGCAGTTTTTAATTGGGAACAAATTTGGTACGCTGTAGACGTAACGAAATGTTGGTTTTTATCCTTGGGATGAAGGTTTCTAGTCTCAGAACAGGATTCTGTTATGAACTGAGCTGTTCAGGCCTTGAAGTACTTTCGTCAATTTTTGTCTTTTAACTAAGGAGATTGAAAAGTGGGGTTTGGGCCAGGTGTGGTAGCACACGCCTTTAACACCAACACGTGGAGGCAGAAGCAGGAGGATCTGAGTTCAAGACCAGTCTGGTCTACCAGGCAAGTTCCAGGACAGTCAGAGCTACACAGAGAAACCCTGCCTCAAATAAACAAACAAAAAGAAGAAGAAGGAGGAGGAGGAGGAGGAGGAGGAGGAGGAAGAGAGTGGGGTTTATTGTTCAAGAAGAATCTGGAAACCATGACAGAAATGACTGACATGCTTAGAGTTGACAAATCTCCACTTTTTACTGAAGAGGAAGGTGCTATGGCTCTTTGTATACTCAGAAGCTCGACTAATACAGGCCTTAAAGGACAATGCCTAAAGTTGATCTGTTAAATAAACTAATGAAAAGGTGAAATGTGTGTGTGTGTGTTCTCAGAGAAGTAAGGGCATGGTAAGAATCCCAGAGAGGAAGATTTAAGGCTCTATTCAAAAAAGACCTGTGGGCCATGGAGGACTCAGTGGGCAAAGGCTCCTGCCATCGAGCCTGACAGCCTGAGTGGGTCCTCAGGACCCACGTGGTGAATGGGACTCTAAGTTGTCCTCTGGCCCCCACAAGTATGTTGTGGCTCATGACACACCCCTGTTGTTGTTTGGTTTTGCTCTTTTGGGGACCTGCCACCCAACTCCCAAATAAATCACAACACATGGAGGCTTATTCTTACTTATAAATGCTTGGCCTTAGCTTGGCTTGTTTTCTGCCAGCTTTCCTTAACTTAAATTATTCCATCTACCTTTTGCCTCTGGGCTTTTCCTTTTCTTACCTTCTGTATAACGTTCTTTCACCCTTACTTGATGGGTGGCTGGGTGGCTGGGTGGCTGGGTAGCTGGGTGGCTGAGTGGCTGTGTGGCTGTATGGCTGTGTGGCTGGGTGGCTGGGTGGCTGGGTGGCTGTGTGGCTGGGTGGCTGGGTGGCTGTGTGGCTGGGTGGCTGGGTGGCTGGGTGGCTGTGCGGCTGGGTGGCTGGTGGCTGTGTGGGTAGCTGGGAGGCTGGGTGGCTGGGTGGCTGTGTGGGTGGCTGGGAGGCTGGGTGGCTGGGTGGCTGGTGGGTGGCTGGGTGGCTGGGAGGCTGGGTGGCTGGGTGGCTGGGTGGCTGTGTGGCTGGGTGGCTGGTGGCTGTGTGGATGGCTGGGTGGCTGGGTGGCTGGGTGGCTGTGTGGCTGGCTGTGTGGGTGGCTGGGTGCTGGGTGGCTGGGTGGCTGGGTGACTGGGTGGCTGCGAGGCTGGGTGGCTGGGTGGCTGGGTGGCTGGGTGGCTGGCCCCTGGAGTCCTCCTCCTCCTCCTCTCGCTCTTCTTTCTTTCCTACCAGATTTCGCCTATTTATTCTCTGTCTGCCAGCCCCACCTAGTTCTCTCCCCTGCCTCGATTGGCCATTCAGCACATTTTTAGACTATCAGGTGTTTTAGACAGGCAAGTAACACAGCTTCACCAAGTTAAAGAAATGCTGCATAAATAAAAGCAACACATTTTAAGATAACATTCTACAACACACCCCCATGCAAAAATATATGAAATGATTTGAGTAATGCACATAATTGGTGTGTGTGTGTTTTACAAGATTAAGAGCTATTCCAGAAGAGATCATAGGAACCTCTATGCCACACTAGATTCTTGAGAAGGGGAAGCTATGAAAACAGAGGCTTTGGAATCACACAGAGCAGGGAGCAAATTCTGCCATTGCCATTTAGCTATTTTGTAACATAAGAAAAGATGCATACCTCCTCTACGCATTCACCTTCCCGTTCCCTAAGCAGAGAGGTTAAGACAATATTGTGAGAGCTAGCTGAGCTAATGGATGTAAAGTCTCAGAGCAGCCTGGATGGCAAGATAGCTCTATAGAATGATTTGCCTAATGGATGTAGCCCACTGGTAGAGTGCTTCACTAGTATACTCAGAGCCTTGGGATTGAGTTATAACCATACCCGGGGGGGGGGGGGGGGAGATTTGTTTATAAAGAAGTGTTGTAGTTCTTTTTATTTCAAGGGTCATCACTTTTTCTTATAAGCCATGATTAAAATGTTTTGAGTGTCTACTGTATGTCAAAAACTATGCCAACTATTCCTACGTGTGACTGTCTTGGCTATTTAGACCCCTCCACAGAATTGGCTGACGTTATATGGTTTTCTTTGATAACTGGAAGGGCATACAAGATGCTAGTGAGGATGTGAAAGAACTAGTCCAGTAGAGTTGGACTTTCTTTGGACCACCAGCTCCCAAATAATGACATGGAGACTTCTTATTAATTATGTAAGCTTGGCCTTAGCTTAGGCTTGTTCCCAACTAGCTCTTACAAAAGGCCAATTAACCTATTTATATTAATCTACATTTGGCTACTGGGTCTTTAACTTTCCTCAGTACCGTACATCTGACTTCCTTTGGATCTGACTTGCAAATCCTCCACCTTGGATTCTCTCCCAGACTTCCTATCTCTGCCCGGAAGTTCCACCTATTCTCTCCTGCCTTGCTATTGCCTATTCTGCTCTTTATTAAATCAGTCAGAGGGTACCTTAAACAAATGAGGAAGGGCATAGGCACAGCTTCAGGACTATCCCAACAGTCCAATGGTCCAGTCAGCCACTCAGCCTTGATGTTGTTGAGGGGAATGTTGTATATCTTCAATAGTAGACATCACGAGCTGCTAGAGAGTTGGCTGAGAATCCATGACTGGCAGCTCTCTCTTAGCTCATTGACTTGTTCTCTTGGTTTACACAATGATCAAAATGAATTCTCTGCAGATATTCAAACCATAAATTTTCATATTAAAAACATTACCTAAGCTTTTTGGCTTCTCTTATGCAATTAGACAATTTGGTGACCCCGAATTCATGTTTCCCAGACAATGATCACACCAGCACTATGTAATTACTGCTTCCTTTGGGTGAAACAAGAGTCCTCATTATCCCTCAATGGCTCATGTCATTCTCCACAGAGTAGTTTAACTCAACATGTTGTAGCCCCCGCGTACTTGATAATAACCACCCCGGAGAATATCCTGATTTTTTGTTTGTTTCTGACACTCCCTTTTCCCTCTTCCCCAGTCTGTGATTGCAATGGGAAATCCAGACAGTGCATCTTTGATCAGGAACTGCAGCGACAGACAGGCCATGGGTTCCGCTGTCTCAACTGCAATGACAACACAGGCGGGGTTCGCTGTGAGAGGTGCAGGGAGGGCTTTTACCGGCAGCGAGAAAGAGACCGCTGTCTACCCTGCAACTGCCACCAAAAAGGTAGGTGGAAAGAGGGCAAAGGAAGGAGGGGAGGCAGAGGGAGGGAGGAGGGAAGGAAGGGAAGGGGGAAGGGATGGGGAACAAACAAGCCAAGAGAGATGTTGCACAACTGTCCATACTAGACATTGATTGTTTTAGCAATTTCCGCCTGCAAGGGAATGTTTCTCTAACACTGTGGCTAATAGGAGGGTCAGGGTCCTCAGCCAGTTTGAATTCTAGTGAGGAGAGTCACATACTTTGTTTTTAGTACTGAGAATTTAACACAGAGCCTGGTAGGTGCTATACACCCTTTAAATGTTTATAATTTTGAGATAAGCCCTAAACTGTCTGGGCTAGCCTTTTATTCTTGCATTTCCTGTTCAGGAAGCTGCTGGAATTACAGGTAAATGCTACCGTACCTGGAAGTCAAGTTGCTAACTTTTCTGTGACCCAGGGACAAAGTCACAACAGAAGGACCATGATTTGACCTAAAATGATTTAACATTTTATTTATTATTAACAACCCTACTTTAGCATGGGATATCCGAAAAGTATCTTTTTTCTTTTGTTTGCTTGTTTGTATGTTTGTTTTTTGAGACAAGGTTTCTCTGTGTAGCCCTGGCTGTCCTGAAACTAACTCTGTAGACCAGGCTGGGCTTGAACTCACAGAGATCAGCCTGCCTCAGCCTCCTGAGTGTTGGGATTAGAGGCATGTACTGCTACTGCCCCGGCCTGAAAGTATCTTTTAACAGTTGACCTAGAAAATTGATAAGTAGCTTGAAATCTCCCTGGTACTGCAGAGAGGTACAAATGTAGTCCAGGCCTTCTGTCCTCAGAACGGGTCCTTCCTGTCCCTTCCATATGACTGAAAAAGAAAAAAATCAAAACGCTGAGTTTGTATTCAAGGCAGCCAGGTCCCCCGGAAAACCTAGATTTCGTAAAGGCCGACTGATGCTTTATACTCTCCAAAACATTTTCATAGCCTGGAGATGAAGAGGCTAAAGCTTTAGGTCCAGCTGCCTAGGCCAAGGGACACATTGGCACTGTTTCCACTGCGTGGGCTTTGTACATCACCGAACTAACAGCCTGATTTGAGGAAGGAGTGTAAGAGACTGAACCTAGAGCCTAGTGAATGCTAGGCAGGTGCACTGTCACCAAACTGTAACCCAGTTACCTCTTTTGATTGTTTGACTTTGAGACAGAATCTCATTAAGCTGCCCAGGCTGTCCTTAAACTTGCTCTGTAATCGAGCAGGCCTTGGGATTGTAACCCTCCTGCCGCAGCCTCTTAAGTAGGTAAAATTACAGATCTACTTTAAAGTTAATTTTCTGTGTGATTTAATATTTTCCCAATCAACAGTAAGGTCACTTTCATTTTCAAGTAATTACTTCAAAGAATTAACAGTGAAATTACTGCTTCAAATGCAAAATAAAAATCTTAAAAAAGAAAAAAAAATGTTATCACTTCATGTGTGGTAAATTGTAGTGAGTCTTTCTGGTCTGCCTTTTTTTTTTTTAAATCTGAGGAGGTTAGGAAAAAAGACACGCTCTTCATGGTTTCCTTCAGACATTCTTTATTCTTCTTTTGCATCCTCTAATCTTTATTTTCCTGGCAATTTCCTTCTCGCATTCTTGATGTTTGCCTTCTACCTCTGTCTTTCTTCTTGATATTTCCCCTTCTAGATCCTTCTATCTATCATTTTTGATGGCTTCCTCCTAACCCACTTTAACTTTATCTTACAGCTCATATGCCTCAGCAAAAATATTTCAGGCAGTATAAAAATTACAATGTGGTCGCACTCTGTTTTTCAAGTGAATGATTACAACAGATACAAAACAAACAGTAAAATCCAGCATGTTTTCCATCTCCCTTACATGATTAAACATTTTTTTATGCATTACAGCTGAAAACAAATTATCCCAAGAACCCAAGTAATTCATAGCCAAGCGACTCGTTATAGATGAACAGTGTAGGCAAGCAAGATACTTTTTCTCAACTTTTTTGCTGGCTGTTTTTTGCAGTTACAAAGAAAGGGACAATTAATTTGTTATTTATCTTGAAAGGTAATCTTAGAAGGAATCTTAAAGGAATCACAAACCTAAAGTCTTATATATAAAAAAAGAATCAATCAGCTCTACTTTAAATTTTTGGGGTGCATACCCACTAATCAATAGTTTCTTATATCAGGAGATTAAGGGAAAAATGGCCACAAGGAATTAATTATCACCTTTGATTGCCAACCAAACCTAGCAGGAAAACCACTGGGCTGCTTTGTTTTTTTAACCCTGATCTAATAAATCTATAACTCAGCCATACCCCCTTATAAACTTTAGATTGCGTTCTGAGGTTTTTATCGCAAAGCTATTATCAAAACATCCGGTCTAACCTGAAGTTATTTTAAGGCTTTATTTTAGCTAATGATGCACATTGAAACCTGTGACAGCATTGTTCAGAGAGTTAGAGCCAGCCTGGATCCTGGAGACTCAGTTATTTTCCTTAATCACTAACCTTTACTGTGATCTCTGCAGCTCCTTAGGTGAAATTCATAGGCCCTACCTATGTGACATATCCTTGTATATATTTTTATTCATCAAAACTCTGTATAAACTAGCATTATTATTATCAATTATACAGAACAGCTTAGGAAGGAATTATCTTCCTAATAATCCAAAGCTAAAAATGCCCAGTAGAATGGGATGTTTCCATGAGATAAACACACCCCATTACAGGCAGTGGGGATCTCTCTGCACTCATTCACACAAAACAGATACCAGAGGGAGATGGCAGCAGCAAACATATAAAGGCACAGCAGAAGCAAACGACACTTGGGGGTCTGTAGTCTCAGGGCCTTGCCTATCTGAGATTCTTCCATCAGAGATTTTCTTCCTGGTGAGCTGATCTCCTGAAGTCAGTTGTCACCTGCAGCTCCTCTGACACAGCTACCAGCACTGTGTATATGTGGGGATATGCATGTTTGCATGTATATACACAGGTGTGTGAAGGTTGGTGTGATGGTGTGGAGGCCAGAACTCAATGTTGGTGTCTTCCTTCATTGCTTTCCACTTTATTTACTGAGGTGGGAGTCTCTCACCAAACAGGACCTCTCAGGTTCAGCTCGCTAGCCAACTTGCCCCCCAAGAATCATCACCTGTGAACAGACAAGTTCAATGGTGGTCTGTGAAGCATAACAAAAACCTTGTCCCCAAATTAAACATTATGAAGAAGGATCAAGATATAACTCAGCCCCCGAACACTGAAATTAGAGTCAGGCACTGGAGATTCAGACTGTGGTCCCCACATGAGTGCCTTGTTCACTGAGATCTCCCCAGCCCACAGTGAGCTTATTAGGTGATGTCTTTGGACATCAACAGTGCTGAGTGGCCATCACTTCTTTTCAGTCACATATCTAAGTTCTGCTAGCCTTTTGCAGAGACTTTAAATGCATTGTGTATGTGCTTACTTTTTCCTCTCGTGACGCCCAAGTTCTTGAGGTGCATGGGTTTCTGTCCCATTGGGCCTGTCCTGTCCCTTCATTACCTTTTACATAACGATGACAGTGTATTACTCTGATTAGCATATTTCAGTTCTTTAAAACATCTTTAAATATAAGTTTATATGTAGCATGTGTGTTTGTGTGTGTGTGTGTATGTCTGTGTGTGCGCTTATGATGCTAAGCCTTGAACCCAGAGCCTTCACATGCTGAACAAGTTCTTTGCTATTCTGTTGAGCTTTATCCTCAACACACACACACACACACACACACACACACACACACACACACACACACACACACACGTTAGTCACTTTGACACCTTCTGCACCCTCAGATGAACATAGAGATCTTCTACCTGAGCCCCGAGAACACTCCCGGAGGCACAAACCTGAAGGCTGTTTTTCATCTTTAAAGACAGCTGTTCACAATCCCTGAGCCCAGCTCATAAAGTAGATGTTGGGGCCAGTGTTTTTACTGTGGCAAGGCACTTTTAAAACCCGGTGCTGTTATTTTAATGTTTTAGAGTGTGAGTTAAATTAGTCATGTTTGCATTTGGAGTCATCAAACAGCTTCATGCCAATTTTGAAGGCCTGAAGGATGATGCCTCAGGGGTAAATTACTAGTATAGTGTTAACTACATTTTTAAGCACCTACTATATGTGAGACACTGGATTAGGACCTCTTACATGTTAGCTCTTAGTCTTACAACAGCCTTGAGAGGTGTATGTTTTCATTTGTACTTAAAACACGCCTAAGCAGTTTGCCCATAGGCATGTAGCTAGAAGTGCTTGAAATCCCTTTGACTCCAAAGCTGGGGCCGTTTTCTTGTCCTCCAGCTTCCTTTGGAGAAGTGGTTCTCAGCTCTCGGGTGCTGGGCCCCTTTAATACAGTTCCTAATGTTGTGGAGATTGTTGGTTTTGCATGTAAGAACAGACACACATTACCAGCTGCCGCACTAGAGTTTATTTGGGAAGTTGCTGAGTGGGTACAAGGAAAAAGAAGCAGATGAGAAAAAGGAACGACCTTCCAGAGGCTTTTCCTTATAAAAGAAGGAGTGGGCACAGATTTACATAGCTACGCCTAGGGGCGTGTTCTGCTGGGTTATCGGACTAACTCTTACCACGTAAGCTGCTATGTGCCAGAAATTCTTACAGGGATGCCCAACCATAAAATTACTTTCATTGATATCTCATAGCTATAATTTTTCTACAGTTATACATCATAATGCAAATATTTACTATGTCATCAGTGGGTCCTGACCCCCTAGTTGAGAACCCCTGCTCTATAATGCTATTCTACAGGTTGGATCCTCTAAAGATAGGGTCTCTCAAGTTAATAACTGGTATTGCCATGGGAATTTCAATTAATGTTTGAAACATTGACACTGAGAAACTGAACAACGTGGCTGGAGGTGTGACTCAGTGATAGAACACTGGCTTGCCATATGCAAAAGATCTTGATTCCAACCCCAGTACTACAAGCAATCTAACAATTGCTATCGTTATTAAGCAAATTTCTGGCCTACTGGATGTATGATGTCATAATCCCTGAAAGACAACTCTTTTAAACACAAAATATTTATTTCAATAGGCAGGGCGATACCTGAGGAAACACAATTGGAGGTTGTGCATGCTCACATCCACATAAACACACAAAAGTCAAGTATTGGCCCCTAAAAGATGGTCTTTGGTCGCTAGATACAAGGGAGAAAGTTGCTCCTTTTGATATGCTAACGTGCTCAGTCATTGCTGCTTCTCCTTGAGTTTTAAACTCTCTCTGTAGGCCAGGCTGACTGAGCCTGAAGTCAACTCTATTGCAGCCTCCAGAGTGCAGGGATGATAGGCATGCCATCACCACACCCTACTGATGGGAGGGGGAGGGGGAGGGAGGGAGGAAGGAGGGAAGGGGAGGGAGGGAAAGAAAGAAGAAGGAAAGAGACACTGTGTGTTCCCTGTGTCCAGCCAGGGCACATATGTAAACATCATTTCTTTCTGTGAAGCAGGCATCCTCAGCTGTTATAATGTCCCCTACCGAGTAGAATAATAACGGCATGAAGCCCTTGTTAAAGGAAGTGAAAGGTGCACATCACTTAGTGTGTATTGAGCTCCTGTGGGGAGAAGTCATTTTTTTAAATTGCCTTATAAGTATTTTTTTTTTTCTCTTTCTCCCCACCTTGTGGGTTACAGGTTCTCTCAGTGCTGCGTGCGACAACTCTGGACAGTGTAGGTGTAAACCGGGTGTGACGGGACCCAGGTGTGACCAGTGTCAGCCAGGCTTCCATATGCTCACTGATGCTGGGTGTACTCAAGACCAGAGACAAGTGTAAGTGTCTACCCTATTCTAACAACTTGGGGGAGGAAAAGGTTTATTTCCTACTTCACTTCCAAGTTTACTGTTGAGGGAAGTCAGGGCATCGAAGCCTAAGAGCAGTCCCCAGGACTGCTCCAGGGTAAATTTTAAAAAATGCCTTCAGAGAAGTGGGCGTTAGGAATAATTCTCATTTATCTGAGGGAGTAAGACTCACACACTCATTTCTCTACAGCCTCTCTTCTCAAGCTTCTTCCCTCCTTTTCCTGTTCTACTTCCCCTGATAGACACCCAAAGGCAAGAAATATAAAAAGTTACATTTGAGGGGAGTGCTGCTAAGGAATTTGTGTAGGGGATTAGGTCTATATCCACCAGACTTTAGCAAGCAGGGAACTGGCACCTGGGAATTTGTCCTTTTTTTTTTTTTTTGGTGGAGTTTATCTTACAAATTTATTTGCAGGGTCAACTAATCTATTTTGAATTTTCTCTGAGGTTTTAAATCAGCTAATTGTATGCTGCTGTCTAGAACTGGGGAGACATTGCTGTTCTCTTGTGTTAGCCCGAGCCAATGATAAAAAACAGGGCCTAAGTGTCTCACAGTCCTTGGAGAGCACTAGATCTAGTTATGAAGCATATTCTAGTATATTTTCCATATATCAAAATTACACATCTTAATGGAGGATCACCTTTAGACAGTCCAAAGAATAAATGTCCGTAAGATTGAGATGCAATCATGAGATTATATGTACACATTATATCAAAAATGCATAGCAATTGGGAGACTCCACTGCTGTTTTTGCACACATGAAATTACAGACAGAAGCAACGGTGTTCAGAGGCTGTGGTCTTGTAAGCCTTGCTTGATGAGGTTCCTCCATCAGAGAGTTATTCATCTGGTGAGTTGACACTTGAACTGGACAACCAAAGTTAGCCGTCACAGAATCCTTTGCTTTTCCTTCAATATTACTAGGGCAATGGTGACATCTATAAGATGCCAACACTGCACCTTGTGAATTTTTCATGTGGGGCTATCTAATTTAATCCTTATAAAACCCTAAGTGACTAGGATTGCCATTATACTCATTTTAATAAGATATTTAAAACATGAAAAATTAAAATGCCCAGTGTTACTGGTGTCGATGGACCTGTTTTGGAAACGCAGAGATCTGAATGCATGTAATTGACCTATCTTAATGAATCTGGAGGGAAACAGAGTCTTTATGTTCCAACCCAGACCCATCTGATCTTTCTTCCTTTCTCCTTTTTCTTCTCTTTCTTTGTTTTTGTTTTTTTCCAGACAAGTTTTCTCCGTGTAACAGTCCTGGCTATCCTGCAACTCACTCTTTAGACCAGGCTGGTCTCGAACTCACAGAGACACGCCTGCCTCTGCCTCCCGGTGCATGCTAGGAGCAAAGGCGTGTGCCTTTACCTCCTGGCTTCTTTTCTTCCTTTCATTTGAAACATCAGCGTTCTGTCCTCAGGTTCCTTTCTGAAGGCGGAGACTGCATTGTACATCACACAGCAAGCACAGAGATGCAGAGCTGAAGGGTAGCAGGGAGAGCTTGGTGGTAAAGAATTAGTCGGAAGGATACTGGCAAAGGAATTTCTGAGACCAAAGAGAAAGCTAAATAAACCCTGTGAACTTAACCTGCTTCATGTGCCGACACATTTTCCTAGACTTCACTGACACTTTACATATCTCAGCTTAGCTGGGCCTAGGGGTTGCTTTTCTAGACTTAACTTGCTTAGTTCCTATTTTAAAAACTTAACCAGTTCTTATTAACTTTCTATACTTAACTTGCTCTTAATTATGGCTTTCCTAGACTTCGCTGCTCTTTGTTGCTTTGCCCAGTGGCCTTTAAATATCCCTATCTTGGAGGATAGATAACACCTCTGACATGTGGGTCTTGAGGGTAATAGTTGGCAAATGTTCAGACTGCTAACTTCTTCCTAAACCACCTGACCTCATACCTCAGCCCGTAAATATCTCCAAAACCATTCTCACATGCGGCCACCTCCTATATAAACTCTTTTGCAAAACTTATCTTCCCAATGTTTATCATAGTGCATAAAAGGCAAAAGAAGCATGATTTGGTAATATATTTGGTATGCTAGCCAAGAGCAACATTCACATAGAACCCTGGCTAGTGGCTCATTGGCCATTTGCTGGTATTGAAAGATTGTTGCTGAATCTAAGTAGCTGTCTGGGCCACTTCTCCAAGGGACTGACCCCAAGACCTTTCCTAGTTTGGCACTGTTAATGTTCGATGCATTACTTCATTTTTGCAGTGGACAAACTTTCCTGGTTAGGAAAATTCATTTAGTGAATAATTTCAATAGTGTTCTCTCTCTCTCTCTCTCTCTCTCTCTCTCTCTCTCTCTCTCTCTCTCTCTCTCTCATTTTCTCTTCACTATTTTTTGTGTGTATTGTTGTTGTTTGTTTGTTTTTATTATTTATTTATTTATTTATTTATTTATTTTTTTTTTTATTTATTTATTTATTTATTTATATTTTTTGAGACAAAGTCTTGTTGTGTAGATCAGGCTGGGCTCAAACGATCCCCCTGCCTCCATCTTTACAGAGGTGTGAGTCACAACACTCAGTTTAGAAAATTCCCATTTCTTCTCTTTGATTTGGCCTTCACTGTGAGGGCCCTGGTTGGAGGGCATGAGTATTAGAAAAAGATTAGGGCATCTCCATCTGCAAGTCCTCTTGGTTCTGTTGGCTCCTGAAAGTCTGATTCTGGGTTCTGCATGAATAACAAGAAGGGCATGTTCCTGGCCAGCTGTTTCCAGCAGTGGGCAATGTTAATTCCATCTCCACATACAACCCATCAGATTATGGCCTTCAAACCGGGGTGACATCAAGCTGTGGAAAGGAAGAAGGTGCTGATTTTATATAACACCATATAGCTACAGAGTTCTTTAGACTCCTGAGAAAATACATATGAAAATAGGCTAGGCTTGATAAAATATCTTCCACCACACCTATTTACAGCTCCTTGCCCAGATAGGCACATAGGCACATCCTCCTGGTTTTACTGGCTGTATCCTGCCTATAGTCTGGTTATCTTTCCTCGGGGCCTCTGCATAGATTACTCTCTTCTGGCCTCCCTGGCAGTTTTCCATGGATATTCAGGGTCCTACCCTCCAGCCACAGTCTCTGCTTCAGAGGACTCAGTGTGTGCTGCCTCTATCCCTTTTCCTACAAAGCCATGATGCACTTCAAGGGAGTCCATGGCTCCGCACCATCTCTTCCAGGCCCCTCCTTTGCTTTCCCTGCCCTACACGCGACTTTTATTTTGACTCTGTCGTTTGCTATCAGTATTTTTCTGTTCCTCTTCCTAGCGTGAGAGCTCTGCTTTGTTCTAATCATTGCTGGGTTCAGTGCCTGGAACTGGGGAGGAGAAAGAGGCTAGAGGTGTATAATGATGTATAATGCAGCTGACATTATACATCGCTGCTGCTGCTGATTCTGTATCTGTCTCACCTTGGAAGCTCAAGAATCAAGGTTGGCTCCTATTTCTCATCCAATCTTAGCACAGTAGATGCTGAGAATGTGTTTTGTCAGTTGATCTGGATAAGTGCTATGGAGGAAACACAGACCCCAAGGAGGCCCAAGGGGCCCCAAAGATGGACTGGAAAGGGATTCTGCATTTGAGCCTGATTCGATCTAGCGTTGACTGGATGGGGGATGAAGGAGTCATGCAGGCTTCAGGTTTGGGCAAGATTCAGTGGGGCCACAGGACAGCCAGAGGGGAACATTGCTCACTCTTTCTTCATTATAAGGTGGATTATATCTCAGTAGAGGCCTTCCTTGAAGGAAGAAACTGAAATACTACAGTATCAAGTCGATGGACTCCACCATCCTAAAAGACATGATTGAATTAAATTATATCACTTGTTAAATTAAATTATATAGGAATAAATTATAAATGAAAGAAAGACTAAATTCTTTGGTTAACCAAACTAAACAGTTTAGTAAGAACTTGGCTTGCATTCTGGTACATTCTTCTCCTTCTGGGTAGCTGGCAAAGGGTTCATCACTGGTCGCTGCCCTGCTGTATTAAAGGCATGAGCAAAGGCACAAAGAGCTCAGCATAGATGTGACAGCTAAGCGAAGCCTCCCTGAAGATGGACATGGTCATGAGATGCTGCTTGCTTGGGGCAGCTGACTTTTGTGTGAATCCCTTGTGAAGCATTAGAAACTGGCTCTGAACTTTTTTTTTCTCTTTTTTTTTCCCAGAGATTCCAAGTGTGACTGTGACCCAGCTGGCATCTCTGGACCCTGTGATTCTGGACGCTGTGTCTGCAAACCAGCTGTCACTGGAGAACGCTGTGATAGGTCTGTGTAAACCACGTCTCTGAAGGCCTCAGGGAGAGTTCCCTGGCACCTGGCATGAGAATTAATCCCCTACATATTATTATGGAGAGTGGATTCTGAACAAATGTTGAGAACTTACACCCTGTCCTCAAAAGCTGAGCTTAAAAACCAAACATAAAATAAAATAAACCCAAACAAACAAACAAACAAACCAACCAAGGCCCGCCTGCAATAGATTGCAGTCCATTTTCTTTGCTTTAACTGTGATGGAGGAAGAGGTCCTCGCACAGTCCCCTTGCCAGCTGGCTGTGATTCACAGGTTCTTAGATGCAAGGTGGTATGCAATAATGAGATCACGTGACTGCAGTGGGTCTTGGGAAATGCCTGGCCTAATTAAACAAGTTGAGGAAAATCCTTGTAACAGGGATTGTGGCAGCTTATGGCCATATATAACCATCATGTGGTGAAAAGGAACCGCCCCAGGGAGGGGAGGGATGGTAGTTACATGCACACACATGAGCTGAGGCACCACATTAGAGCCCTTGGGGCCTGAGCCGTGTTGGGGCAGGTGGAACAGTAAAGGGCCATTTGCCCTCAGTTGCTGCCTCAGGACATCCCTTGAGAGCAAACTGTGTTCAGACTATACTCTGCTCTTCCCTGGGATGGCTGGGAGCAGAGGGCTGTAGGATGGCCTCACAGCTGAACACCTCCTTCTCAGTAACTTAAAAGAAAGCAAGCATTTTTCTGTCACACTGCCAAATACTTCTACCTGGGTGGAGGAAGTGCCAAATGCATTCCTAACTTGTGTTTTCAGGGGGTTCTTCGCTCCTGAAGAGAGAATTAAAAATAAGTAGCTTGAGTGTGAAGAAAGCAGCCACTTTTTGAAAGCCTTCATGTATGCAGAAAGCACACTGGAAAGACAAGAGTACTTGCTGCTCTTCCAGAGGGTCACAGTTGGGATTCCAGTACCATGTCCGGTGGCTCACAACTGCTTGTAACTCCAACCCATGGGGCCAAGTGCCCTCTTTTGGTCCCAGGCACCTACAAACACGTGGCACATACCCACATAGATGATACACACACACACACACACACACACACACACACACACACACACGAGTTTTTTTCTAAGAAAGCATTTTGCAGGGGTGGGGTTGCAGGGGCAGGTTGAGACAGAATTTTGCTCTGTAACTGAGGCTGACCTAGAATTCATTATGTAGCCAGGCAACTGGAGTCATGGCAATGCTCCTGCCTCATTCTCCCAAATGCTAGGATGATACCACTTCTTGTTATTATCTTTTTTGTTGTTGTTGCTGTTTTGAGTCGGGGTTTATAGCTTGTTACAACAACAGAGGGTGGTCTCCTGCTTCTGTTTCCCCAGGCCTGGGATTATGGACACATGGCACTAACCCTGCCTTTGAAGGCCATTTTAATTCTAAAATATGAAACAAAAGAGCAAGCTACATAAAGCAACAATTGCCATTGCCACAGTCAGTAGATCTCCGCTAAAAATCTGCTGTCCCAATGGCATAGTGGTCCCCGTGAGTGACCACTGCTGGTGTGCATGCTAACAGACCCTGCTTTTCTTCCTCGTTACCCTACATCTTCCTAAAGTCTTCTCCCAGGTTCACACGAGCCCTTTACCTCCTTCCTTCTACCCTCTCCCTAGGTTTGAATTTTACCTCAGCTTTTTATCTTCCTCCCCCAATAATCTCAGAAGTAATTTCTATCTCATAGACTTCAGGGGCATTAAATGAATCAGACTCAGGCACCTGGGCCAGTGTGGTGCTGAGTGAAGCATCTCGGGGCTGTTCTTGTCTCATATGGAGAAAACTCAAGTCTTCACTGAAACCTCCACAGCTCAGCCCTGCCTGCCAACTGTCCAAAGAGAAGCTGCCTGCCTGCAGGCGTGGAATGCCAGCCTGCAGTTAGCTGCTTAGGGCATCACTAGACTTCTTTTATAAGTGTTATGGCTTTAGTGGCTCCTTCCTCTACGGCCAGGACAGGGTTTTATGATGAACAGGTCTTGGGGATTGGGACACTGAATAGATACTGGGGTGAGAGACTTGCCTTTCTGCTCCCGACTTTGCCTCCATTAAACACTTGCTCCAGGGCAGGTATGCTCTGCATGTTCCTGCCACATCCTTCCCTGAACCATCCACCAACTTCCATCCATTACCACCAATGGGTCAGTCATCAGGTTTCCGTGTGTGTGTGTGCGTGTGTATGTGTGTGTGATGTGTGTGTGTGTGTATGTGTGTGTGAGTGTGTGATGTGTGTGCGTGCGTGTGTATGTGTGTGTGCATGTGTGTGAGTGTGCGTGTGTGAGTGTGTATGTGTATGAGTGTGTGTGTATGTGTATGTGAGTGTGTGAGTGTGTATGTGTATGAGTGTGTGTGTATGTGTGTGTGTGTGTGTGTGTTTGGGGAATGTCTCTGGTGTCTGGAGTGTATGTGCTATGTAAACCTTGCCATCTTTCCCATTCTGGGAATTAGTAGTGCCAAGTGGGAGAGAAAGCAGGGAAGGCTTCATCAGTGTGGTCTCTCCGAAAGAAATAATCGCAGCATCCTCCTGACTTCTACAATTCTGCTGCAGGTGCCGACCAGGTTACTATCATCTGGACAGGGCAAACCCTGATGGCTGTACTCAGTGTTTCTGCTATGGGCATTCAGCCAGCTGCCACAGCTCTGCAGACTTCAGTGTCCACAAGATCACCTCAACTTTCCATCGGGGTAAAGTATCTCAGCACAGTGTTTTGAGGTCTCTATATATTTAACATTGTACAAGGATCTATGTTTTTTGTTTACTGACAGTGGCTTCCCTACTCACAGGATGGCTTCTCAAGTCATCTTTAGCAATTCTCTTACTGGTGTTGGTGAAGACAAGTTCAGACTGACCTTGAACTCCTTGTGCAGCAAAGAACAACCTTGAACTTCTGACCTTCCTGCCCCCCCCCCTCCTGGAATTACGAAACTGTGCCCTCATACCCCTTTCAGCTCTGTGCCTGGGATAGAAGCAGGACCTCATGCATGCTAGGCAGGCATTTTACCAACTGGGCTACCTCTCTAGCCCCCTTGTATTGTTTTGTAATGCACATTATTTTGGGATAAGACAAACCATATATCTTGAAAAATTACAGCTGAACAGCATCTCAATAACTTTTAAAAAGCTAAAAAGAGACCAGATATTTATATCCGGGTACTTCCCAGCCGTATCTATTTCAAAACCACAACGAATTATTCATGTGGAAGAGGGATTTATGAGGATATCCCAGAATCCACACTAATAACATCATATCCACATACATCAACTTAATAATGTGTCTCCTTGGTTAGCATGCTTCAGAACAGTACAAACATGTTGGAAATTGATATTATTTCAGCTGGTTTGAGTGACTGACCTCATTAAAGTCAGATCTTCTTTTTCTAAGTATGATAAAATACAACCTACAGGCAGGTGAAAACAAGCGTGGAATCATAAGCCTGAATCACAGGGTCCAAAGATAAGGCCAAGGGCCAGTGAAGGAGCGCAGGGGTAAGTGAGCTTGCCTTCAGCCTGAGGACTTGAGTTTAATTCCTAGGACCCTCATGGTGGGGGAAGAGAACTGACTCTTCAGACACTGTGACATGTGTGTGCCCGTGCGCACGGACACACACAAATACAAATTAAATAAAAATGTAAGAAAATATTTTTCTTAAAGGTCAAAGCAGCCGTGGACAGGCGCTGGTTGATGGGAGTGATTGGGGGATTTTGAAAACTGCAAAAGAGTGTAAAACAAACCAAAGTTTTCTACTTCTAGGGCTTTTTGGCAAGCGTGTCTTGCCTTGCTTAACTCAAGGGATGATGGGAGTTGTCTCAGAGTGGTGGTCTTGTCTTGCAGATGTTGACGGCTGGAAAGCGGTTCAGAGAAATGGGGCTCCTGCAAAACTCCACTGGTCACAGCGTCATGGGGATGTATTTAGTTCTGCCCGAAGAGCGGACCCAGTCTACTTTGTGGCACCGGGTATGTGAGGGTGACTTGTGTAAAAGCCAGCGTACAGGACTACAAAGTCAGGATACACAGAGTTGGAAAATGTGATGTGGGATCCATACTTCTTACTAGAGCAGCAGAAACTCGTGGACGCAGCTGGAGCTCAGGCCCAATTTGATAATTCGCCATGTCCTGACACTCTAGAACAGTCTAGACATCCTGGAGGTCAGCCCCCGCTGAGAGTCTCACATTAGCCAAATGGGAAATTCTAGATTTCCCATCAAAGCATGGCATCAAACTTAGCAGGTCCATGGAAAAGCAAAAACAAAGCATGTCTTTTTAAGAATTTAAAAAATTTTAATTTATGAATATGTATGTGTGGGAATGCACATGTGTGCAAGTTCCCTCAGAGGCTAGAAGAGAGTGTTGGGTAGTTGTAGGTGGTTGTGAGCCGCACAATGTGTGTGTTGGGAACTTAACTCAGGTCCTCTGGAAGAGCGGGAAGCACTATGAACTGCTGAGCCATCTCTCCAGCCCCAAAGCATGTGTTAAAGCTTTTAATAATATTGTTAGTGATCTGAGTGATAAGTGTCTGGCTAGAATTTGAATCATACTTAATATTACCTTAGCTAATAAGTACTTCCCGAGAAAGTTGTTCCTTAATGTCTCTGAACTTCACTTCCGCCAACTATGAAATGAGAATGGGCATGATGATAATCAGGAATTATTGCCATCAAATGTGTGTAGTGGTGGGGAGATGGCTTAGTCTGTGACGTGCTTGCTGTGTGAGCATGAGGACCTGAATCTGAATGCCAAGCACTCACATGGAAAGCTGGCCACAGTGATATGTGCCTATAACCCCAGCCCTAGAACAGTAGAGACTGGAGAATCCCTCTGGGACTTGCTAGCCAGGTTTGCCAAATTGGTGCGTTCTGGTTCAGTGAGAGGCCATGCTCCAAAAACAGAGGAGGAAAATGATTGAGGGAAGCCTTCCAACATCGATATACATACGTGCACGCACACTCACGCTCACCTGTACACACACATGTAAGCACATACACACCAGCAACACATGCACACAATTATGATGTCTGCATACCCACAAATAATGATGTCTGCAGAAGCATTTTCAAGAATAAAACACTGTGTAACAAATGGCACTCTGGCTGTTTTACATTGTATCTTTGTACATCATCCAAATATCCAAATGATGATGCAGTCTGTCTGTATGGCTCATGCCATAACTAGCAAGTATGATAGTCTGGTGCTGAGGTTCTTTTAGAGTCACCTTCACAGCCAAAATATCATGCAGACATCCTATGACATTTACTGACAGGGCTTTGGGATAGAAGAGTGGGTAGGTCTTATAGAACTCCCACAGAAGTTGACATCATTGATTCAGTATGTTCATGTGTTTGCCTTCCCAGCAGTACCACTGATCTTTCAAAAATCTATTTTACAGCCAAGTTTCTTGGTAACCAGCAAGTGAGTTATGGGCAGAGCCTGTCTTTTGACTACCGGGTGGACAGGGGAGGTAGACACCCATCTGCTTACGACGTGATCCTGGAAGGCGCTGGGCTGCAGATCAGAGCTCCTCTGATGCCACTTGGCAAGACGCTTCCCTGTGGAATCACAAAGACTTATACATTCAGGTAAAAAGAGGCCATAAGCACACCACACAAGGCGTGAGTCCTTTGTTCATTCATTCATGCATGCATGCATTCGGTATGCCCTTTGGAACCATATGGATTACCAGACATGATTGTTCCATGCAGAAACAGGACTGTTCCTTCCCTCCTGTAGCTGACAGATTCGTGGTCATGGGGACAAAACAATGGCAGTGTCACCTGTTGGATGACTGAGATGACAGGGTGGAAACAGGTATTCTGAACAAACATGGGAGGTACAGCTGTACTGGGGTTGTGGAGAGAAGTGTCTCAAAAGCAAGTGCGGAGAGCTGTTTTGAAGGAAAGGAAGAGGGGGAGGTTGACAGGCAGAGGAGACGCAGCACCTGGGATTCCCAGTAGTTAAACATGAGTGGAGCAAGTGAGGTGAGGAGTGTGGCTGAGGTTAGAGAAGCTGGTGTAGGTGGCATCATAGAGACTGCGCTCATTCTGTAGGAGTGGCTTTAGAATGGTGGGCTAGAGAGGCAGGGGAAGGAAGCTGTGCCCACTCAGTGCTCCGGACTGTGCAAGAGGCTCGGGAAGAAAGATGGACTAGAACCTTGATCATCCCAGAGCGTGTGGTCTGGTGAGGCACAGAACACACCTGAAAGCAAGTATAATATAGCCCAGTGGGTGCTTCAGTGGTGGTCTAAGTTCCTGTTGGAATGAGCTTAATTACGCCTGGAGCCATCAAGGGAAGCTTCTCAAAGGCATCAAGTGGGTCAGCTGAGGATGGAAAGATGCACAAGGCTTTTCCAGAAAGAAAAATTAGATAAAGACAACTTCCATGTGTGATTTTCTGAAGATGGGCAGAACTAAACCCAGGTCCTCTGGATGAGTAGATGGTGCTTTTAACCACTGAGCCCCACAGATATTTTTGTGGCTAGAACATAGCATGTATACGGGAGATAGCTAAGTCAGGCTAAAAGGTCTGGAAAAGATATATCAGGCTGTGTCTTAGGTGCCATGCCAGGTTGCTTAGACCTTATTTATGGGGGCAAGATATAGAAAGCCACTGAGAGACTGTACATCAAGAAGTGTCACTGGGAGTAATAATCCCAGTACTTAGAAGGCAGAGGCAGGCAGCTCTCTGTGAGTTCAATGTCAAGGTAGTCTACATAGTGAATTCCAGGACAGCCAGGGCTACATAGTGAAACTTGTCAGATAAAAGCACTCACTGATCAGATCTGATAACCAGAGTTTGGATTCCAGAGAGAGAGAGAGAGAGAGAGAATTGTCCTCTGATCTCTGCATGTGTCCTGTGATCAGGGATAACCCCATCATGAGCGTATACACACAGTAATCATTTAAAAGTTTTAAAATTTATTTTTAATTGTGTATATGTGTTATGTCAGGGGATGTGCATGGGTACTGGGAACTGAACTCTGGTCCTATGCAAGAACAATACATACTGGGTCCATTTATATGCATATATAATATCATCTGCCCCTGGCTGGCCTGGAACTCAGCAGCCTGCCTGCTTCTGCCTTCTAACTGCCCAGCATAACGTTAAAAACAAAAACCTGTGTGTGTGTGTGTGTGTGTGTGTGTGTGTGTGTAGGTGTATATGTGTACAATATGTATGCACATTTGTGTGTGTGTGACTATTTCTGTGGAAGTGTGTGTGTGTGAGACGTGTATGTATATTTGTGTGTGAGTATGTATGTATGAGTGATGTGCATACATGTAAGGGTATGATGTGATGAGTGATGTGACACCTCAGGTGTCAGCTTTCTTTGCTGTTTGTGGTGCTGTTTATCCTGTTCTCAGGCTCCCAGGGAGTTTCTGTTCCTACCTCCCATCTGGCCACAGGGGAACTGTGAGTACAGGCATGTGCTATTGCACACAACTTTACACAGGTTCTGGGGATTCAGACTCAGGTCTTTGTGCTTGCCTGGTAAGCATTTTACCTATAGAACCATTTCCCCAGCCCTGGGTAAAGTTCTTAACTGAACCAGCAGACATTTACATCAGTTCAGTGAGGGAGTGTGAGGGCCATCCTGAAGTAGAAACCATAAAACAAAGAGGCAGACCCACTGTGCGCCCACAATCTAAGGACCTGATTAGCTGAGTGCTTCTTGTTCTGATGATGTGTACACGCCCTTCTTGGCTGGATTCTTACATCCTCAGTGTAGTGAATTTGTTCTTTGGGGTTCAGCTTACATGCTTCCTTTGCATGAGTTTTCTCTAAACCCAGGCGGAATCACAGACACATCACCTGTTTCTCTGGTACACTGTTTGTGAATCGCTAACAGCACTCATGCATTGTTATTGTTCCCTCAGGCTCCCGGCTGAATGTCGATCACCTCCCCTTAAGTTTCTTTTTCCTCAAGTCCTGTGATTTCTCACCCAAGCCAAGAACACAGTCAACTTTTTTTGTTGTTTTTATTGTTTTTTTTACCCCTGTTAATTAATTTACTTATTGCAATGCTGGGATTGAAGGCAGAGCTTCAAATATGTTAGGCAAATACTCTACCACTGAGTTGCATCCCCAGCCTCACAACCAAATTTTATTGGTTAGTCAGTGAATGAAACGAAATAGTTTTTCTTACAATCAATATTCTAGTCAAAAGAAACCTGAGCATTAGCACAGAGACTAATGGTAAATGCACCAAGGCATTCCAGTGGCAGACGCAGCTTAGTGAGGAGCATTCTCTCTCTCCCTCCCTCCCCGCCCTGTGTGTGTGTGTGTGTGTGTGTGTGTGTGTGTGTGTGTGTGTGTCCTATGATTGATCCCCAGCACTTACAGGATGATTCCAGGAAGGCAGAGATTTGGACAGTTGGAAAGAATCAGTGACCTACTCTGGTGACAAGTTGATTGTTTAAGAACCAAACTAAGAATGAAGAGCAACTCTTAAGGGCCAGCACTTGGGGAGTCAAATGTGTTTAGTGCTGGGTTTTACAATGGCTAAGAATACAGTGTGTCTGGGGGCTTGGGACCAACTTTTTCAGTGACCCTGGAAGTATCTCCACTGGCTTACTCTCCACTGCTTCCTGTGGCATTTGCTTTCCTACTGGATAGAGAAAATCCCAAGATTCTGTCTACCAGGAAGCCTCCTACAAACAGGGTGCCAGAACCTAACTGTTCCCACCTTCCTGGACATATTTGTATCAGGTAGCAATGTGGTATGACCTATATTTTTAAGCATTGAAAACTGTTCAATTATGCAGATTAAATGAACATCCAAGCAGTCGTTGGAGCCCCCAACTGAGTTATTTTGAATACCGAAGGTTACTGCGGAACCTTACAGCCCTCCTGATCCGAGCTACATATGGAGAGTACAGTAAGTGATTGGGAGAGAGCAGATGATCTAGCTCATCCTTGGTTCCGGCTTTGTCTGTTTCAGCATTCTATGGGAGGCAGCAGGCTCCAAGCAAGGAGATAGGCTACTTGATGGTTTTTCACTCAGAAATCCTGAGTCTATGTTTTATAATCTTTTTTCTCTAGCTCAAGGTCAGCTCTCAAGTATAATAATGAATAAATAATGAATAACAAATAACATCTGTGCAAAAGGTCCTTTCAATTCAGTTCTGTGGAGGGGATAATCCACAGCTGATGACTGTATCTCCTCAGCTCAGAAAAGGCAACACTACAGCCCCGTTTATCCCTTGAGGTGTTAGCCTTACTGCTGCTTTGTTGGACATGTCTTCTGTTAATTCTCTTTTGTGAACTTCCTATGTTGGGACTTCTAATCCCACCTGCAATTATTTAAAAGGGAGCTCCTCACACTTCAAAACAGTGTCCAAGGAAGTGTGGCTGTCCTGCCATGTCCATATCCCCTGTGCCACAGAAACAGCTGGAGGGAAAAATGCAATTAGCCATTTGCTGAATTATGCCAGGTAGTGTCCCATTTAATTCTCACAACAATCCAAGGGACTAGAGAATGCCATCACGTCTTGGAAGATATAAAATCTGGAGAGGTCAAGGAATTTGCCAATCCACACAGCTAAGGTAGCTGCAGCCACAGTTTAGACCCTCATTTTCCTGACTCCAGAGCACAGACACCAGATGCTATACAGTCTGGTGTACAGTCTGCGTGCTGTGTGTGAGCACCAGCTGGGTGCAGAAAATGAAACCCTGGCCGGACTTGAGCTTGCAAAGCTCCTCCTGCCTCTGCCTGACACTGTGCTGGGACCACAGGCCCGGGCCAACCACCACTCTTAATTGTGATTTTAGACCTTGCTGCTTCTAATTTCTGCTTTCTATTACAGGTACAGGGTACATTGATAATGTGACCCTGATTTCAGCCCGCCCTGTCTCTGGGGCCCCAGCACCCTGGGTTGAACATTGTGTATGCCCTGTTGGGTACAAGGGACAATTCTGCCAGGATTGTGCCTCTGGCTACAAAAGAGATTCAGCGAGGCTGGGGCCCTTTGGCTCCTGTGTTCCCTGTAACTGCCAAGGGGGAGGGGCCTGCGACCCAGACACAGGTGAGTGAAATGAAACCCGGACCAGGTGTCTGGGAGTAGAGCCAGATGAGGGGTCTCCTGTAGACGCAATAGCTGAGGAAGAACTACCATACCGCAATTCACTTAGGAGATGGGAAAAGAATGGGGTGGGGGGGGCGGGGCGTGAGGTCAAGGGAGATAGACGTGGTGACAGGTACACCTGACCTCTTTCATTATGGAAATGCCACAGGATTGCGAGAGAAAAGTGCCAGGTTACAGGAAACGACTGTCATGTTCAGTGCAATGTGGGGGAATTGGTGTTGAGTTGCAAGAACTATGTGAGGACATCAAAGGAAAGTTAGGGTCTAAGTGGGGTGCCAGAAAATGGCATGACCATGAAGGACAGGGGAACGGTGTTGTGTTATACCATGGATAGTAAGGAAGTGTGTGTCTATGGAATGTGACCGTGACAGGTAAGGGCGTTGACCGTGTTTATATTTGGTTCAGGTGTAGGATAAATGCCAGTGTTCAGATGCTGGGGGAGCTTTGGGAAGACTCAGGGCTCTGTCTGATCCCACACTCATTCACATTGAAGGAGATGTATCTCTCTTCTAGGAGATTGCTACTCAGGGGATGAGAACCCTGACATTGAGTGTGCTGACTGTCCCATTGGTTTCTACAATGACCCACGTGACCCCCGCAGCTGCAAGCCATGCCCCTGTCACAATGGATTCAGCTGTTCAGTGATGCCCGAGACAGAGGAGGTAGTGTGCAACAATTGCCCCCCTGGGGTCACAGGTAAGGCCAGCAAAGTGTTCTCCAGTCAGCTTCTTCCTGGATTGATAGTGTGAACCGTGCAAATAGTTTCCATTCTGGAGAGCTTCTGGGATGTTATAATTACTTCAGGTTAATCTAAATGTGCACATTCTAAAGATAAATATATGTAGGACCTGAGTACAGCATACGTCGTGGGTTGAGCAGGGGCTGGTTAGTACAGTCACAGAGAGAAAAGCATAAAGCTGTTTTTGTTGACAGTCCTATGTATTTATTTAGGGAATGAAAGCTTCAGACCAAGTTCATGGGCTAAGGCCCCCTGCCACTCCAGGGTCTTCTGTAGCCCAAGCTGGCTTTGAACTTAGTTTTTGACTTTGAACCCTCTTTGAAAAGATATTTATTTTTAATTATAGGTGTGATGGGGTATGCGTACTTGAATGCAGGTACCTGCTGAGGTCAGCAGAGGTCACTGGATCCCCTGAAGCTAGTCAGAAGTTGTTGTAAATCATCTGATATGGGTGCTGAGAACTGAACTTGGGTTCTCTACAAGAGCAGCAAATGCTGTTAACCACTGAGCCATGTCCCCAACCCTGACCTTGAACTCAGTGCCGACATCTCCCAAATGCTGTACCACCAAACCCAGTTTTATGCAATCCCTGGGGGATCAAATCCAGGGTTTTGTGCATGCTAGGCCAGTAATCTGCTCTCTGAGCTGCATCCGTGGCCCTGGTTTATGTTATTTTCTAATGACCTAGGATATGAAAGACAAGACTAACCCGTGAGTGCCACATGCCTCTTTGCATCCGAAGAACTAAGTGCCGCAGCAGCCTTAATGCCATTGAAATTTCACTGCCTTTGCATTCAAAGCTGGCCTTTACCCAGCTGGCTAATTAAGCCTTTTGTGGCTGCAATATTCTAATCTGTGGTGAGCATGGTCATGAATAGCAGGCCCAATCCCTGCCACATACATTTGACCCTGAGTGTACTACTGTCCATGGGGGCCTAGGATTAATGCATGTTTTAATTAGGGTGTCTATGTGAAGAAATGTCATGACCACGGCAACTCTTATAAACTTTCATTGGGGCTGGCTTACAGTTCAGAGGTTTAGTCATTATCATCATGGTGGGAAGCATGGTGGTGTGTGGCAGACACGGTGCTGGAGAAGGAGCTGAGAGTTCTGCATCTTGATCCACAGGCAGCAGGAAGAGACAGGGACACACTGGGCCTGGCTTGAGCTTCTGAAACCTCAAAGCCCTCCCCCAGTGGCACACTTCCATCTACTCCAAGCCACACCCCCTAATGGTGACAATTCTCATGAGCCTATGGGGCTATTGCCATTCAAACTACCACAGTGCCTCTGCCAGGTTCTTCTAGCTAGTGTCTTAGACCTCTCTCTCTGGTCCTTCTGCCAGTGGGTAACAATCTGGGGTGACCACATGTTCCTTTGTTCTTTTTCAGGTGCCCGCTGTGAGCTCTGTGCTGATGGCTACTTTGGGGACCCATTTGGGGAACACGGTCCTGTCAGGCCATGTCAGCGCTGCCAGTGTAACAACAATGTGGATTCCAGTGCCTCTGGGAACTGTGACAGGTTGACAGGCAGGTGTTTAAAATGCATCTACAACACAGCTGGTACCTACTGTGACCAGTGCAAAGCGGGTTACTTCGGGGATCCACTGGCTCCCAACCCAGCAGACAAGTGTCGAGGTAGGTACCCCTAGACAAATTATGCACTCCTATCTCTTCCTCTCATATGTGTATGTGTGCATGTGTGTGTGCACATGTATAAACATAGACGAGCTTGTTAGAGTGTACACATAGATGAAACTGCGGAGGTAATGAGAACTTATATTATGAGGCAACCATGGGCAAACTGGCTCTTGATCAATCTGCACCTGCCAGAAGCCTTAAGACTAGTTTCCCCTGCACCTGACTCCGGAAGCAGCGCTGAAGGTTCTCAAATGGTTAAACCTGGGTGGGAGAAGTTTAAAAAAGGTCAGGTTTACATTCCTGAGCAGAGAGCAGATAAAGTGGGGCCTGCATCCTATGCCCAGCCCCAAGGCAGGTAGGCAGAAAAGAAGCTGCCAGATCTATCACCTGAGGGCAATAAAGGACACACCACTGAGTCTGAACACCCCTAAGTGGGGAGGGGGCAGGCTGTAAAGCAGGTTAAGAGACCCTCTCAGGAAGTCGGTGGGATTATGTACAGAAGATAACACTGGAAGGTCTCCTAAGGAGACTCAGCTTCAAAGCGGCAGTGCTGGGGGCTGTTAAGGGCTGTTTCAGATCAAAGCAGGATCGCTCAACTCTGTTCCTCTCAAGCCTTCACATGAGCCACAGTCAACTTCTAAACATGGATCCTCATGATGAATCTAGAGTCTGGCACTTAGAAGTGTCCCTATTATCAGGTCCTTACACCTGGAGATGCCCGAGGACTCCTGTGACCAGAAGCGGTGGTTCATGCCTATAATCCCAGCATTCATGAGGCTAAGGCAAGACAGTCCTGAGTTAGAGGCTAGCCTGAGCTACTGAGCGAGACCTTATTTTGCTTTTGTTTTAAAAGTAAATAAACACAAGGGTGCATAAATTAAAACTCTTTTCTTGTTTTAGATTTCGTTAAAATTAAACCATATACTTCTTCCCTTAGCTATCTAGGAGCTGCCATTTGCCTGCAGTGTGTACTTCAGGACTAAGGTGTAATTGATGAATAGGTCCTAGCTCCTGGGGAGTTCATATGCTAAAAAAGGAAGAGGCATAAAAAGTATGTGCAAGCCATATGGAACACTCAGCTCCAAGAGCAGCCTATGATCTTTAGAGTAGCATCTCACCCACTAGTGCATCCTTACCTCCTAAGCAGAACCTGACACACAGTAGGGCTCCTGCCTCCTCTGGCCTTTCCTGCAGTGAGAGGTAGGGAACATTGGTTTTTCTGAGCTCTTGTGTTCCCATTTATTTGATCTAGGGCCTGGGCAAATTATTCAACCTCTTGGAGCTCACATTCCTCATCTGTAAAACAGAGGGCAGTGTTTACATCTGGCCCAAAATAGGACCTAAAAAAAATACACTTTATAAGCAAATTCAGGGTGCCAGCCAAATAGCCAGGAGGTTTTTGGTTCAATGAGAGGAGGAAGATGGGAACCATCCTGGTGCTTTCTCATTCACACACACACACACACACACACACACACACACACACACACACACACACACACACACACTTGTGTGATTCCTCCAGCTTGTAGAAGAATGTACTTGAGACCACTGCCAAGGATAGATCTGACACAGTATGAGTGACAAGGCGGGACACATGTTCTTTTCCTTGCCATGGCTCCTTTTTTTCTGGGATGAGTAGGGTGGAAATGTAGCACATATCTGTATCTTATCTCTTAGCCTGCAACTGCAACCCAATGGGCTCGGAGCCAGGAGAGTGTCGAAATGATGGCAGTTGTGTTTGCCGGCCAGGCTTTGGAGGCCCTAACTGTGAGCACGCAGCATTAACAAGTTGTCCTGCTTGTTACGACCAAGCGAAGAGTCAGGTATGCCTGCTTCTCTTCCCCAGCCCCAGGCAGTCCGACTCTGAATGGCTTTGGACCCTGGTTCTGTCACAGATGTGGAACCCCCAAATTTCCTGGGGGATTGGTATTGATGTTACTATCTTTAAAAAAATAATATACTCTTGAGTGATGAGATGATTCAGTGGATAGGGCAGAGTCCAGTCCTCAGGACCTATGTAAAATGGTTGAAGTAAAACCAACTCCTCCTGGACATCATGCACACACAATACAGCAAAACATGGTATTAAAAACGTCGTACATAGTAATTTTACAGTAGGTTTAAGGTCTCGTCTGTGCTTTTTTAACATCTTCTGTTAGGTCCAGTCTCGCTTAATAGTCACAACTTAGTGAAACAGGGCGGGGTGATTCTGAAATCAGTTTTCAAGGGTTAATATCTGAAAATGCTTGTGATTTTTCAAAATGGCATGGCCACATAGAACTGGGAATGCCATGCGTGTTCCCCCAGAATCTGAGTCCACTGCCCTTCCTTCCACTTGTCCTGGTTAGTCTGGGGATTTGTTGACTTGTTTTGTTTTTGGTCAACTTGACACTAACTAGAGTTTGGAATGAGGAACCTCAACTGAGAAAATGCCTCAATTATTACCTGCAGGCAAGTCTGTGGGACATATTTTTAACACATGGTGGATGTGGGAGGGCCCAGCCCTCTGTGGGTGGTACCAGCCCTGGGCAGGTGGTTCTGGGCTGTGTAAGAAGGCCGGCCAAGTAAGGCATGGAGAGCGGGCTAGTAAGCAGTGTTTTTCCGGAGCTTCCTGCTCCAGATCCCTCTCCGACCTCCCTTTATTATGGATTGTAAGCAGCAAGATGAAGTAAACCCTTTCCTCTCCAAGCTGCTTTTGGCCACGTTGTGTATCGTAGCTACAGAAAGCAAAGAAAGACACCATTGCAATGTGCTACTTTCCAGCTAGATCCCCTCCGACTCCAGGACATGTCCTTATAAGACAAGTTCCAGAGCAGATCATGGTAACTCACGTTTTCAATCCCAGCATGCAGGTGGAAGCTGAGACTATTGCCCAGAGTTTCAGGCAATCCTGAGCTAGATATCTAGTAAGTTTCAGACCAGCCTGGTCTATAAAAGACCCTATATCAAAAAATAAAATGATAAAATTAAATTAAAATTTAAACTTTGAAGATGAATGAGCTCGACATTGTTAATTACTAATAATTCTTTTCTAGAGGCAACAGTAAGGGACAAATTGAACTTCATATATAGAACACAATTTGAAAATTCTTTAAATTCCTCTTTCAAATGTGTATGAGCGTTTTGCCTGCGTGTATGTCTGTGTACCTCATGTGTGTCTGGTGCTCACAGAGAACCAAAGACAGCACTGGATCCTTTTGAACTGGAGTTTCAGGTGGCTGTGGGCCACCATTCAGGAGTGAGAACTGAACCCAGCTCCTCTTCAAGAGTAACACATGGTCTTAACCACCGAGTCATCTCTGCAGGCCCTTAATCTGATTTTTTATTTTGTTTTGTTTTATATTTGCCTATTTAATAGCTTGTAGAAAGCTGGTTTAGGGTCTCATGTAGCCCTTAGACTGACCTTAGACTCACTATGGACTCTGAGGATGTTACTGTGAGCCAATGATCCACTTGACTCTGTCTTCTAAGTGCTAGGGTTATAGGTGTTTCCACCACATCTTGCTAAAAACTATATATTTACTTTCATCTTGTGGAATAGTAAGTACTGAGCCTCATGTCTGATGGGCAAGTACTCTGACATTGAGCTATGTATCTCTGGCCTTCAATAGCCTTTCTAAAAGTGTCCTGATGCCAGGCTCTGTTTAGCACTTACAAACATTAATTCAATCAGCACAAGAAATAACCATACAGACAGTATTATTTTTATCACCCTATTTTATAGGTAGGAAAATGACTTGCCAAGGTCACTGGCTGGAATAGTGGACCAGGAGCCACACTCAGTAGGTCTAGCTCAAGAGTTTAAATTTCAGCCACCATAACAAATTAAGCATGTCTAGCTGTTGTCCCCTGGATACCTGCTGCAGTTTCAGGAATGAACTCTGGTCCTCATTCTGTTTCCAATTCCTTTCCTGTTGATTTCAGATGGGTCAATTTGCCCAGCAGCTCCAGACCCTGGAGGCCCTGGTTTCAAAGGCTCCGAGTGGTGGTGGCGGTGCATTCTCCAGTGCAGAGCTTGAAGGCAGGATACAGCAGGCTGAGCAGGCCCTTCAGGACATTCTAAGAGAAGCTCAGATTTCAGAAGGTGAGGAAGGCTTACTCTCTGTCAGCTAGGAGGTTGGGAGATCCATGCCCTAGAAAGAATTGTGACACTAAGGTCATAGACTCTTCCGTGGCTGTCACCTCTGTGGTATCTGTAGCTAGTCTTTGCCTGGGTGAAGTACTGTCCTGGAACATTCTCCCGGCACCTGACTGACAGAGTAGAAGAAATCCACAAACATCCATCACTGGTGTTTTCTCAGTTAGCTCTAAGTTAGTCGGCCTCATGTGTTACTCAGTCACTCTACATCAGCCTTTGTTTTTCTTCTTTGTGGGCAGCTGCCAAGAGAACCCTCAGTCTCCAGCTGGCCAAGGCAAGGACCCAAGAGAACAGCTACCGGAACCGCCTGAATGACCTCAAGATGACTGTGGACAGAGTTCGGGCCCTGGGCAGTCAGTATCAGAACCGAGTTCAGGATACGAGCAGGCTCATCTCTCAGATGCGCCTGAGCCTGGCAGAAAGTGAAGCTTCCCTGCAAAACACTGTACGTCTGGCTGGTTAGGGCATTTAGTCTCTGTGTGTATCTGGCTAGGCTACTCATTGCTGCTATATTGGGAATTACCCCACAGGTCTCACTGGCTCACTCTCTGTACCTAGATTTCTTGATCTTCCTACCAGGTAGCTGGGCTTTTCTTCTTGGTAACAGATGCATGCATCTATCTATCTATCTATCTATCTATCTATCTATCTATCTATCCATCCATCCATCCATCCATCCATCCATCCATCCATCCATCCATCCATCCATCTATCTATCATCTATCTACCTATCTATCTCTGTCTGTCTGTCTATCTATCATCTATCTATCTACCTATCATCTATCTATCTATCCACCTATTATCTATCTACCTACCTATCTATCATCTATCTACCTATCTATCTATCTATCTATCATCTATCTACCTATCTATCTATCTATCTATCATCTATCTATCTATCTATCTATCTATCTATCTATCTATCTATCTATCCATCATCTATCTATCTATCATCTATCTACCTATCTGTCTATTTATCTATCTATCATCTGTCTGTCTGTCTGTCTATCTATCTATCTATTATCTGTCTGTCTGTCTGTCTATCTATCTATCATCTATCTATCTATCATCTGTCTGTCTGTCTGTCTATCTATCTATCTATTATCTGTCTGTCTGTCTGTCTGTCTGTCTGTCTGTCTATCTATCTATCATCCATCCATCCTTTGGGCCCTTTGCTGCCTACAGTTTCCCACAGAACTGCATTATACACCCCTTGGAAGTTGATTTCTTTGTAGGCACATTTTCACCGTAGATGTAATCCTGCATGTCCCTTTTCCTTTCTGTAGATTTAGTTTAGTTTATATTTGTATTCTCAGCCCCTAGTACAGTGTGTGGCTGTCGCATGTTTGCTGCATAAGTGGAAGAAAAGAAATGAATTAACGAGTGAATTAGAAAAGAACTCAGAGAGGTGGAAAGAAAAGAATCTGGTCGGGACACAAGATTGAAAAACGGAAGAGTGGGCGGCTGGCTGCATAAGCAGCACAAACTCCTGGTACGATAGGAGAGGACACGCTGTAGCCCTTTATATTTAGAAGCTGGAAGCTATGGTGTAACTGCCTATGTCCCCAGCACTCAGGAGGCCTGGGAAGGAGAGTAGGAAGTTCAAGGTCAGTCTCCTTTCTACAGTGAGATCCTGGCTCAAAGCCAAACCAAACAAAGGACAGGGTGATAGAAACAGCAACCGGGAGAGATGAATAAAAAAAAACTGGGCTGAGTTTGGCGGAGGCAGGAGAACCAGGAGATCAAAGCCAGCCTCTGAGTTTAAGGCTAGCCTGGGGTAGATGAAAACTGAGTTCAAAACCATCAGTAATGAATTAAGTAAAAAAGGAAATTGAAAAATCATCAGGAAAAAACACATTAATATTGTTTTGCTTCTTCCATTTGAAAACCAATTTAAGAAACCCTATGATCCAATTAGTACAAAATGACTGTTGTCAAAACTTGGTATGCTTGTCTGGGAAGATGGATCAGTAAGTAGAGTGTTTGTGGAGACCTGAGTTCAGATCCCCAGAACCCAGTAAGGGCCAGTTGTGGTGGTACATGCTTGTAACCCCAGTGCTGGGAAGGGGACAGGGACAGGGGATCCTAGACGTTACTGGCCGGCCAGTCCAGCCCAAGTAGTAAGTCCCAAGTGTCAGAAAAAATAATGTAGAGGACAAAAAAGAAGGGCATCCAAGATCAACCTCTGGCCTTTACACGTGAATATACAGGCACCCTGCCCCACATATAAACCCTGGTATATGTGTGTATAATGTATATTTTTTTGAGGCAGGATGCCACTATGTAGTTCAGGCTAGCCTCAGTATTATGATCTTCTTGCTTCTGCCCCCAAAGAATTACAAGTGTCCACCTCCAAGTCAGAGAAATAGATATACTTTTAGAGTCATCTAGATTTTGCATATACTTCTTTCAAAATTGTACAGCTACTTTGTTCTTGCCAACCCACTGTTTGAGTGATCATGGTAACGAGGGACCTTTAGTGTGTGAGGGTATGGGCTGCTCTTCCGTGGCTGTTGAGAAATCCTTCAGGCACTTCTCTGTTGAGGCTCCAGAGTCAGTTGCAAAACCTTAACTGGTTGTCTCTTTTTTTCCCCCATAGAACATCCATTCCTCAGAGCCCTATGTGGGGTCAAATGGCTTTAAAAGTCTGGCTCAGGAGGCCACAAGATTGGCAGACGGGTAAGCAGCAGTATTTGACACCCCTGTTTTAGTCTGCGATTCAAGACTGTAAGGACATTCAGGACTCAAACACTAGTCTGAGCCTCTTAGTTTTCAGGGTATGGCAGGAGACAGTCCACAGGGCTGATTTGGCAGGAGCTGGTGACAGTATCCCTTTCCCAGCTTTCACCATGACTCACAGATGGCTTTAGTACATGTTAGATGTGAGTCTTCTAGCTCTGTGAAATGAATCAGCCACTGGAAATGGGTGTTTGCAGCTTTCAGGGACTCCTTAACTCCCACACCAGCCTGAGAACAAGCAGCAACTGGTTGTTTGTTTGCTTGTGAGAACAAAGGGGGACAAAGACCTTCCCCTAGGAAACCAGCTCTGCAGGACCCCAAGGATGACAGGCAGCTCTCCTGGTCCTCACTTCACACTATGAATCCTACTATGTCCAAAAGCTCTGCTGGGCAGGGTTTCAGGCTCTGTTGATCTTGAGGGGAATCCAGTCCATGGAGGGGCTGGCTTCTGATTTTGTAGCATGAGCTGCCTTCTGGGCCCCTGTGCCAGGAGATTGGGTGTTTAGAGGAGACTTTTATGGCAGACATTGCTCCCTTAGTTATAGGTCTATACTCTAAAGTTCCAGCACATTTTAGGGAGGTGGACTCTGGGTGGGTAAGCCCTTGGGGGTTCTGCTTGCTGGGAAACAGCTTAGAGACACCGTGGTCTGTCATCCTGAGCCTACTCCCATCTCCTCTCTCCGTAACTTCTCTGATATGGTATAAATGGAAATGACCATCAACGGCAGCAACAGGAGGCCGATTCTCCAGAACACCCGCTTCTCATTGCATTTATTCCTGTCAGTTGTGTTTGGCCTTTATAAACAAACCAGTTCCTTCTTTCCTTTGTCTATAGATTATGTTACTAATCTATGATGATTTTTCAGGGAAAACCCTAATTCTTTATCTTTAATGTCTTTAGCCATGTTGAGTCAGCTAACACAATGAAGCAACTAGCAAGGGAAACTGAGGACTATTCCCAACAAGCATTGTCACTGGCCCGCAAGGCTCTGAGTGGAGGCGGTGGAAGTGGCATCCCGGACAACTCCATGGTACAAGGTCTTATGGGAAAGTATGTTCAACCAGTCTTCATCTGGGTGGGCCATAAAAGTTGAATCCTCCCAGAATATAATGCAAACCACTCAGGAAACCACCACATCTCTTTGAAACTATATAATAATAACAACAACAATAATAATAATGAGGTCTGTGGGTTTCTGTTCTGCAGGATGGGGTTTGTGAAAGTTGTCAAGAATAAGGCTACTTTGAGAGATATTCTTTGAGATTTGGAAGACAGTGAAAGGGTAAAACTGACTACTATGCTGGGAAATGATTGATGATCCAGAGCAAAACTAAGTACAACATACTCAAATACAGAATGATAATTTGTGTAACTAACAGAGATCTCACCTGTCAGATTGCACATCTCCTTCTGGCAGGGATATGAGAGCCTGCACATGCACATGAACCACCAAGGTGAAAAGTGGCCTTCCATATTATGCCCCAGTCTATTGTGCTGGTCTCCTGCTGGCTTCTCAGTAGGTTTGCCATAAAGGCCAAGCGGAGGTGACTGGGGATGAATACAGTGTGGAAAGCATTGATGGTCAGCCTGATGCTTTCACATGCTATCTGAATGCTGATCTTGCCCAAACTACAGCTGACAATAAAGCTTTGGGGTTCTGAAGGGAGCTGTGGATAGAGACTTTCTATCCCTCATAGTATCAAATGATTCCCTGGTTATGGTTCTGAAAGTAGGAAGTTAATGCACAAGTACATGGGAAGTATAGTATGGGCCAGAATGTCACAGAATATATGCATTCTCTAGTAGAGGAAGGTGCAGATGCTTCTAAAAAACAGTTCTCTTGATGCTAGAGAGATGGCTCAGAGGTTAAGAGCGCTAGCAGCTCTTCTAGAGGTCCTGAGTTCAATTCCCAGCAACCATCTGGGACTTAAAACCATCTGGAATGAGATCTGGTGCCCTCCTCTGGCCTGCAAGAATGTATGCAGATAAAACACTGTATACATAACAAATAAATCTTTAAAAATAAAGAAAGTTCTCTCAGTTCATACTGGACAATGGAGGTGATGCACAAGAAAGCTCATGCTACTATCCAAGAGGATCCAGTCTAGGAGAAGAATCCCAAGAGAAGATTTAAGAAGAGAAGATAGGCTGGACAATGGTGCCATACATCTCTAATTTCAGCACTCAGAGGCAGAGGCAGACTCGAGGCTAACCTGGTCTATAGACTGAGTTACAGGACAGCCAGAGCAACACAGAGAAACCCGATCTTGAAAAACAAAACAAAATGAAGAGGAGGAGAAGGAGGAGGTGTTGGTACCAAAATGTCCCTCCCCTGGAAGATGCCTGAGAGAAAGATGGGTTGCTCAAAGGAAGGCAAGCTTCCTCAAGGAAGCTTCAAGGAATGGGCTGCTGAGAGCTAAAGAATTTTTCTATAAAGAAAATATTTTCTTTACAAAGACAAACATATTGACCAATACAAAAATAAAAAAATAAAAAGAAGGGCAAGAGAATGAGTATCACTTCGGGGAAAGTAAATATTTTTAGGACAGGGAAAAGAAAGGCTGTGATATCTAGGTAAAAATAAACTTCTGACTAAGACATGACAATCCATGGAGAGATGGTTGTCCTCTGGTCTGTGAAGGTGTATATAAGCCCATCTGACAGGGCTGGCAACAGAACATTTATATTATCAGCAATTGGGAAGCTTGAGCTGAATTTTTCTGACTTATATAAGCCATATATATATATATATATATATATATCTCATATACACACACACATATATAGAAAGAGAGCCTATCTTGTTTATCCTGCTTATTCTAACTATGCATGCAAGCATACACACACACACACATGCACACAAAAGGGGAAAGGAAGGGAGGGAGTGTAAGTAGCCTTAACTGGCTTGTAACTTACTGTGTAGACCAGGCTGACCTTAAACTCACAGAGATACACTTGTATCTGCCTCCTGAATGCTTTGATCACTGTGTCCAGCCCAACTACACTTTTTAAAACAACAGGATAAATGTCTGCCTTTTGCAAAGAGTATACACTGCTACATGTAGTCGTGTATACCTGCAATGCTAATTCTTAGAGGCAGAGGCAGGAACACTTCAGTAAGTTTCAGGCCACCCAAGGCTTTATGTGATCTTGTCTCCAATAAGAAAAGAAAAAGAGTACGTTATTAAGGTTCCCCCCCTCCATTATTAATATTATTCCTATTATTTTCCTTTTCCTGCCTACAGATTAGAAAGAACCAAATCCCTGGCCCAGCAGTTGTCAAGAGAAGGCACCCAAGCCGATATTGAAGCGGATAGGTCCTATCAACACAGTCTCCGACTCCTGGATTCCGCATCTCAGCTTCAGGGAATTCACGATCTGTCATTTCAGGTGGGGCCACTAATCCTGTGTGTGTGGGACCCGCAGACAAACAGACATGAAAACGGACATGAAAAGCCCTTTCTTCTCAGGGGGTTCCAAAAGATTGTTCAACCATTCAGCTTCTTCCCCGTGTTGACTGTGGTAGTCAGCCTCCCATTGCTACAATGCACTTGCTGAGGCAACTGACTTCTTAGGAGAGAGGGTTTCTTCAGGTGAGCATTTCAGACCTTTAAAAGTAAAGTGCCTGCATTGGCTCTGTTCTGCTGAGGGTGTCAGAAGGCCATCTCCAAAGGACAGACAAAAAGATAAGTAAATGTGTACTGTCCCTTTTGAGATCACAGGGCCTAAGGACCTCCTATTACCCCCATAAAGGCTTCACATAACCCTATTAGCACCATGTCAACCAGATGCTTAATGTGTGGGTGATGACCCATGTTTAGAGTATAGTATCGACTTTTTGCCTTGTGCTAAGAGGGATATAGGTGCTTTTCATTATCTATTTCTGTTCTTGACTCCAATCCTAGATTCTGGAACGGAAAGGGACTTGGGTGTTTGAACCTGTTAGTAGAGAAAAGTTTTATATTTCCTCTCCAGTTCTTGGGACCCTCAAATTGAAACCAGTGAGGAATTATGACATTTGATACATTTCTCTATACTGCTAGGAAGAAGACTTTTTGCTATCAAAAGGTTTCCTTTTTCCTACATCAATCTTAGTTGCTGCAACCTTATTGGATTAAGTTCATCTGCATATCTACAGCTAGTATCACTCACAACAATCCCCATAGAGCTATGTTTTGTGAATACATAAAGCAGTTGTTTTAAAAAAATTAAAGTAGCAGAGACAAAACTTACTATATTCTTAGGAGACCATTGTCTATCTTTCCTTGGCACCCTGTCTCATTTCTGGCAGGTTTTGGGCTTTTAGGGCCAATGTCTGCTTTTTGGCATTTTCAAATGGTGACACCGGACCCTGAAGCTAGTGTAGTAACATGTGTGCAGTCAGCTTCATTCATATCTTTGTACCCACAGGTAGAAGCAAAGAGGATCAGACAGAAAGCTGACTCTCTTTCAAACCTGGTGACCGGACAAATGGATGCCTTCACACGTGTGCGGAACAATCTGGGAAACTGGGAAAAAGAAACACAACAGCTTTTGCAGACTGGAAAAGACAGGAGACAGGTACGCTCTGTGAATCCATTCACTCAGTCAGTAAGCATGTACTGGATGCTTCCTCTGTGAATCAAACTGCCAGGGCCTCTACCAGAAACCCTCTGAAGGTCATGGTGCCCCTGGTTACAGAGCGAGTAGCCAAGATTGAAGTTTTGAAGGCATGAGCCTTGCCCACTAATCAGCATTTGAAGAGGACCCAGATCCTCTATGTCTCATTTTGGTTCAAGTCTACTACTGTCTTGGTTTCACAAAGCATCCAGTGTTTAATATTATGATTTGCAAATTTATTCCCACCCCTGATGGTGGATGAGAGTTGGAGAGTCTGTCTAAAAGGCGTATATTGTTGACTTACAAAGTTTGTCCCTGATCAAATTGTAGAGGGTTTTGCTTCAGCACCTTTAGACTATGGTGAGTCACAGCACTCTTGTGTCACCAAGAAATTGTGTCAGGGTGATTTTGCAAGCAGGAATGCACTTATTCTAATCTCGTCCTATTTATAGACATCAGATCAACTGCTTTCCCGTGCCAACCTTGCTAAAAGCAGAGCCCAAGAAGCGCTCAGTACAGGCAATGCTACTTTTTATGAAGTTGAGAATATTCTGAAGAACCTCAGAGGTTAGTGCTATGTGATCCAGGCTGGCATTTTTAAAGGTACATTTATGATTCATGCAAATCCTCATTTATCTCCTTAAGTGGTGGGTGTACTGGTTATTAATAGATGCTAAGTCACGGTCTTTCTGGGGTAATAGTGATCTCATTAATACTTGATGAAGGTAATGGAAGTCTTCACTTATGTATCCGAAATCCTGAGTTCTGATCCTTACTGAGGCCTATGGTAAAGTATGTGTATAAGCAAGTCACACAGCCTTTCTAGATTTCTGTGTCTTTGGAGACCAAGAGATCTCCAAAGTTCTCCACATCCAATATGTCACTACTGAATAAATATTTTCCTTTCTTGGGTGGCCTGGTCAGTTCCAATAATGTTGCTCTGAGGTAATGACATGTGGCTTGCAGGGAATTTGGGGTGTGCCTTGAAGACATTTGGTTAAAACTGCAGCATTATTCACTAACGAGAGAAAAATGTCTCATCTTGGGATTCTCTTCCGTACCCACTGTAACCACCTCAACTCCGTGACCACACCCCAGTTTTAGTCATTGGCCTCAGGCTTGGCTTTAAAGCTTTGGGTTTCAGGGATTTACCTGCTCTATGTCCTTGGAATGGTGGAGAGCCAGGCTGACTGTCAGTGGCTCCCCCAATGGCTCTTTTGAGATTCTTTCTTTATAGAAAGAAAGACTAATCCCAGCCTCACCTCATATCTCTACCCCTAGCCAGAAATTAGCCCCTTTCAGGAATTTTTCCTCAAAACATCAGGCTCTCTCTCGTTTATTTGTAACTTACAGTTCTTGTCTCTGGGGCAATGGTTTTTTTTCTCTCTTCTTCATTTCAGAGTTTGATCTGCAGGTTGAAGACAGAAAGGCAGAGGCTGAAGAAGCCATGAAGGGACTCTCCCATATTAGCCAGAAGGTTGCAGATGCCAGTGACAAGACCCAGCAAGCAGAATCAGCCCTGGGGAACGCTGTTGCCGACACCCAAAGGGCAAAGAAGGCAGCTGGGGAGGCCCTGGAGATCACCAGCGAGATAGAACAGGTAAAGAAAAATGGATATACAGGCCGCCACAGGCAGTGCCCGACACAGCAATGCTTTAGCGCTTTAGGTCAGGCCAACCCCCTTGGCTCAGAGTCCCGGATAATCCGTAGCAGCCCCTCTCTACATGTCCACCCTTCAGCTGGCTCGATTCAGTCATTGGCTGCCACCTAATACCCCATCTTCAGGTCCACCCAACCCCACCCCCCAGACAGCGCTGAGAAACCACTCACAGTTGTTTACTATGGACATTTTTCTAAGGCTGCTATCAGAAAATACTTTGAAAAACAGAAAATGACTTTCTCACCATTCTGGGTGCTAGGGTACAAAATTAGAGGGTCAGAGGTGCTCTGTTTCTCTGACAGCTCCAGGGAGAATTCTTCCTTCCCTCTTCCCAGATGGCTTCTGAGGGTGACAATCATCTTTGGTCTTCCTTGATTCACAGAGCCTACTCCATGTTTGTGTGGTCCCAAGAGTCAGCTCTTCCTCCCTCCCTCCCCCCTCCTCCCTTCCTCCTCCCTCCCTCCTCCCTCCCTCCTCCCTCCCTCCTTCCTTCTTTTTCTTCCCTTTCTTCCTCCCATCCCCCTCTCCCTTTTCATCATCTTCTTCAAAACACGCTCTTACGATGCAGCCCAGGCTGGCCACTGTGTTCATTTCAGTCTCTTCCTATAAGAAGACATCCATCCATTAAGTTAGGGCCTACCACACTCCAGAATAATATAGCTAATTACATCTGTAGCAGTCAGTTTTCAAGTAAGGTCATCTTCTCGAGAGGCGTGCGTAAGGGGAGAAAGACTCCACTATGTCTTTGTTCACACTGGGTAGGCTTTCTACAGACGAACAAGATCCCTAGCCCTTAGGACTTCAACATCTGTTTTAGGGTGCTGAAGTTAACGGGTAACAATTGCCATCGGCGTTTTGATTCTCTATATGAAATCTTGAAGCTCTAGAGCCTTCTACAACCTGTATCTGAGCTTGCCTCCCTTACTTTCCTCTGCCCTCCAACGTGCATGATTGGTGTTCGGGATGAAGATAAATATCTAGTTCGTTGCTTGAAGGAACACTTGTAATTGGATAGTTGGGGTAGCCAGCTGTGCTGTGCTTAGAGGCCACGTTACAAGCTATGGTGAAAGAAAAATGCTTGGTTAAAAGAGAACTCCTTACTTAAGCACAACTTCTAGAGGGCGTGTCCTCTCCACAGAGCCCAGAGGGAGCTCTTGGTACCTAGACTTTTTAGACCTTTTGGTAACCTGCAAAAATAATTTCTAGCAATGTCCCTTGAGGCCTGTTTTGTGTGCTTTTCTTTCATTCTTCCTGTTTGTTTTTGGGACAGGGTTACTCTGTGTCTCCCTGGCTGTCCTGGAACTCGCTGTATAGACCAGGCTGGCCTTGAACTCAGAGATTCACCTGCTTCTGCCTCCTGAGTGCTGAGACATTATCACCACTTCCCAGCTGGACATTTCTTTATATAGCATCCAGCATAAAGTGGCCACAATTGTTTGATTATAGTTTATTGATGAAAGGTATTGAGGAGCTTTTTCTTTGAGGAGGTGAAATCCACCACTGTAGCTGATTCGTGGCCTGCATTCTAAGCACAGCTGTCTTGGGGAAATCCTTGTAAAGTTGTTTCAAAGACCATGGCAGTAAAGGGCCATGAGAGAGAACTGTTTCTTGTCGTCTGCATTTTCTCAAATGCTTCCTGATTATGTCCAAAATCTTCTAGACATTGAACTGAAAGGGAAGCCATGCCTCTGCACAGACCCTCCTAGTCTCTAGAGAGCTAGCCTAGAACTAACTTGCTTGAGGCTCAGCTTGGGGAAGGGTGTGTTCCCAAGTCTGACTCCCTCAGTGTTCATCTGACTGATCCATCAGAGCCAGGCTGCAGCTGTATTTTTTTTCTACAACTATCCTTGGGATGTTTTGAGCTCAACTTCCTTCTCCTTCCGTCTCTGGCTCCTTTTATTCTCCCAGGATATAGGGAGTCTGAACTTGGAAGCCAATGTGACAGCAGATGGGGCCTTGGCTATGGAGAAGGGACTGGCCACTCTAAAGAGTGAGATGAGAGAGGTGGAGGGGGAGCTGGCCAGGAAGGAGCTGGACTTTGACACGGACAAGGACACAATGCAGCTGGTGAGTGACTGCTCCCTTCCCACGAGAGCTCTCTCTAAAGTTGCCACGAAAAAAGTAACCTCTCAGGACCTCTGTATTCACTTGCAGGTGATTACGGAAGCCCAGCAAGCTGATGCCAGAGCTAAGAGTGCCGGCGTTACAATCCAAGACACGCTCAACACATTGGACAGCATCCTCCACCTAATAGGTCTGTGTAGTGTTTAGTCTTCCAGCCCAGAAGACCAGATACTCTTAGTCCTGATGGATAGGGATCTTGATTTTCCCTAAGAACATCTGGAAATCTGCTTTGCTTCAGGACCCAGACACTTGGGCTGGGTTGCTTTACATGTTCTGTTTTCCTATCTCTAAGCTGAGTCACTGAGCACTTGTATCCAAAAGTGGAGGTCTGTGAGTCAGAGAACTAGGTGTGTTCCAGGGACTTCCCAGAAGACTAGCCAGCTTAGGGGTCCCACTAAGGAATCTGGTCTTGATTCTGAGGGGCTCCCTGTCAGTATGAAGCAGGAAAGTAACATAATGGCTGCTCTATGGAGAGCTTGAAGACTTAGACAGCCTGGGAAGACCACTTGGGGAACTGTTGAAAGCAGAACAAGATGTCAGGAGCCAGCCCTGACCCAGTAGAAGTGGGAGGGGAAAGGTGTGGAAGAAAGGGCTCCCCTAGTTTGAAGGACCATCTGCTGAGTCTGCTGTTTATTCTCAGACCACACCTATCCCTGCTTTGACCAACGGGGAAAAGAGATTCCTGAGAGATACAGAGGAAATGTGAGAGAGCAGGTCTACAAGATACTGTGAATTTTAGGATAGAATAGATTTACTAGTGAAGTGTAGCAGAGAATCGGGCTTCCCTAGTCATTCCCCCAAAGAAAACTGATGTTAATTAAAAGCCTGGAGGTTGGAGAGATGGCTTGCTGTTCATTCTTCCCGAGGATCCCATTTTGTTTCCTCATACCCATTTTGGGCAGTACATAACCATTTGTAAATCCACTCCAGGGGCATCTGATACTCTCTCTAGCTTCCAAAACAGGCACCTGCACACATGAACACACACGCACATATACACAATTTTTTTTAAGTCTAAATTTAAATAGTTAATAGGGAGCCTTGATCAATGAAGATTGCAGTGGATAGGGAATCCACTGGGTTGCACACTTCCATGACGTCCAGAAGCCTTCTCTCTGCCTCAGCAGTTCACCAGAACCCCAACACCTGATGGCTCTGTGGGATCATTATCACACTGAGAGACCAATAATATCTTTGTCTGTTTGTGATCCAGTGAGCCACAGACAGTCGAAGGTCCTCTACAGATTAAAAATACAATTTCAGACAGGTGGAACCACACACCTTTAATCCCAGCACTAGAGGCAGGCTGATCTCTGTGAGTTCGAGGCCAGCCTGGCCTACAGATCTTTCCAGGACAGCCAGAGCTACACAGAGAAACCCTGTCTCAGAAAACAAACAAACAAAACCTACAGCCTCCCCAGTTGAGATTTCAGCAGCTCTGCTTAGCATTCTAAAAAGGAGAATGGAATTTATGGAGCTTTTAAAGGGAACATGAGTGGGAGGGAGGGAGGGAAAGTAGTGGGAGCTGTTGACATTTACTCCATGTCAGGTACTGTGCTGGGAACCCTGGCAGCATAACCATTTAAGTCTTGTAAGCTTCTGGGGATGGATTTTACTATCTTGCTCCACAGGGGACGAACTGAGGCTCCATCTGCACAGCACACAGCAAACTGTGGGGCAGGGTTTCCACTGTCATCTGTGACTCCTGTGTCTGTTTTCTTCCTAGATTCGGCTTCCCATAAATGTGTTATCTTGTTCCCAAGCTTACTAACTTTCTGTGCTTGTCCGGGAACCCCTAATTTGTGAATTTTGCGCTGAGTGGACAATTGGGTTAAATATTTTCATTGTGGTATAATTTTCACTCTAGGCACTCTCTAGAGTCTTAAGATAACAACTCATTAAATATTCTTTACGTGTAATGTATAATGATCATGCATTCAAATACTAGCAATGGGCTTGAAGAAATTGACTCTCATAAGTCATAAGTTTTCCTCTCACCTTTACACATGTGTTGTGGCATATGCAGACAGATAAACACACACACACACACACACACACACACACACACACACATACACACAAATAAGAAAGAGAGAAAGAGAAATTTAGTCAAAATATATGAGGGAATGAATCCCATCAGTGCAGCTCAGATATGTGAGGCAGCCTGACCTTGAGTGTGAATTCACCAGGAGCCTCTGTAGATCTATTTGAACTAAAGGAATATGGAGCATGTCTTTATGTTGACATAGGCTTTATGAAGATATGAGTAAAATATACCTGAATAAATGCAGTGACATATGCCATTGGGAATAGATACCTAGCCAGATCTCTACTGCTTCAAGCCAGAACGAAGTCTTACATCATTCTCTAACAGCTGGGCTATGTCGCCCAAATAGCTAAGTTCCCTTGGCTGGATAAACCCTGAAGCTCAGCCAGTTTCTAAAGGTCTCTTCATAGAAAACAACAAGCTGTTTCACCGGGGTGATAGAACGCATACTTGGAGTTAGTTCAATGCCCAGGGGTGAGCTGGGCTAGGCAGTTACCTTGGATCATTCTTAGCCCCTATAACCTTTAGCCTTCTATCACAGAGCATGATCTGTTATCTGATCCAGATAGAACTCCAGACTTCAATGGCTATATGATGGAGCTCCGTCTTGAACTGGGCTTCTCATAGCACAATGCGCATGCCCTGCTCAAACACACATGCATCTTTAGTGTTCTCCGAAAGATTTCTACATCATTCTTCAATTAAAGTAAAGCCATTTCAATGTATGGAATGGTGTTTTCTCTGGGCAGGTGGAATCAAGTGTTCCTCAAGGTCTCACCACAGCTTTTCTCTATTAACATCTTTCTTGTTCCCTAAAATAGACCAGCCCGGCAGTGTGGATGAAGAGCGGCTGATGCTTTTAGAAGAAGAGCTTTTCCAAGCCAAGACCCAAATCAACAGCCGACTACGGCCCTTGATGTCTGAGCTGGAGGAGAGGGCCCGTCAACAGAGGAACCACCTTCATCAACTGGAGACAAACATAGATGGGATTCTGGCTGATGTGAAGAACCTAGAGAACATTCGAGACAATCTGCCCCCAGGATGCTACAATACCCAGGCTCTTGAGCAACAGTGAAGCTGCCATAGAAAGTTGTCCACTGAGGTTCTTGGGACACAGACCTCAGGGATCAGGAGCCATCTCATGTGGATGGGGTGGGCTGGGGATATTTGAACGTGTTTAGTGGGTTTGTTCAGGTCTATTGGACCGGATTCCATCCCTGAGACTATGGGTAGATGGATATCTTCCTGTACCAATATGGGACTGTTTGCTTCCTGGTGCTGGCAATGAGGCAGATAGCACTGGGTATGGAGACTGATCAAGGACCAACCACACCAACAGATGTTGACCTCAGAACAGTCATAAACTGAGACCTGGAATATACCAAGTGCTGCTGCCTATGTCCGGACCAGAAATCCAATCACACTGTGGCCAGTAAAGTACTCTTGCTTCACTCACTACAAGTCTGTGTTGGCCAGATGTCCTCCACTGCCCACCCATACAAGCTGAGTGCAGTGAGCAGTGATGGGCACAGGGCCTGGAAACCTGGCCCATCGGGAGCAATGGTGCTCACTGCCACCCTGTCATCTTCATACTCCTGACCTGAGTGTGACATCCTTTCTCCTCATCATGCCAGAATAACTTAGAGACTGTGTTTTTATGAAAGCATTTCTTATGCAATCATTGTGAAAGTATTCCTTTGAGTTTCAAAGTAATACAAGAACATGTGTCTTGGGCATTAAAGGAAGTGGAATTATCTTAAAGATATATTAGTCTTAATCCAATCCTCTTTTGCAAACACTAAAACTCATATATGTCTATATATTCTCTCTCTCCCCCCCAAATGAGGGATAATCCACCCTTCTAACATATATTTATTGAGTCCCTACTATGTGCCAGGGGTGAATGGAGCAGTACTGACATTATCTATCCTCACAGAGTTGAGAAGAACAGATGTTAAAAATAATAAATGGAGACTCCTAAGCCTTGTTCATCTCAAGTGATATTTATTGCAGTCGCCCCTCAGTTTGGAACTTTTCTCGGTAGAACACGTGTTTCAAGACAGCCTCGTGGGGATACTTGAGTTAGGGCAAAGCTGAAATTGTTCTGAGTTGTATACATATTTGTGTGTTCCAGCTGTCCACCCCTTCCCACAACAGACTATTGCAACAGACCATTGCATAATGTAGTACCAGTGGGAATTGCTGAAGGAAACAGAGGCATTTGAACCTTGGCTTGGAAGACTTCTGTACTGCTTCATGTCTGCAGTTCCTCGCCTTTTCATGGGCGTGTGTTAAATAAAGGAACATTAGATGCTGGGAACAAGTTTCTGGTTTTATTAAGTTCTTCGTCTGGGAAAGCCACACCAGTACAGTGGGAGGGAGCATGCCATCTGGATGCTGACAGCCCCAGAGTCAGCACCTTCAATTCCCCAGGGCCCTACTTTGCCCTTTCCAAATAGAGCATTTCAGAAGATTTAGATGATGCTGTATCCTAAGCATGAAGAATTATTTCTAGAAAAACCCAAACGAGGTGGAGGCTATAACTAATCTTATCTTTCTTATCTACTATAAAATAAAGGTAAAATTTGTCGTTTGTAGTGTAGGTATAATGCCTATTAATAAGTTATATAAGATCTGAATAGACTTCTTACCCAAGGGGCTGACAAAAGGATTCTGCTTTTGTCCATGGTGACTCCTAAGTTCTGAGAGGTCTGACAACTTGGCCTTTTGTGAACGTAGTCTCATAATTCTATCTTGTCATGCTCAATTCCACAGCCTACAAACTTCCTGCAGTAACTTAAGCCCTGTCATGTGTAATATGTGACTCTTAAGGCTGCCTTGGGAGAGAGAGGCAGACAAAAAACAGAAATGACACAACTGGGAAGTCTTTGTAAGCCAGATTGGGGAAGCCTTTTGCTCTATTTTTTCCAAGCCTGTATCATCATAATTTGCAGGGTTAGGAAAGTTATGAGAATTAGGGTGGGGATGTAGCTCAGTTGATGGGAGTTCCTATCATAAAAAATGCTCAGGATCCAGTCCCCAGCAGCACATTAACCAAACAGGCTGTGTCCACACAGCTGAAATCCCAGACTCTGAAGGCAGAGGCAAAGGATCAATAATTATCATCCTTCACTACATAGTAAATTTGAGGCTAGCCTGGGATACCTAAGATCATGTCTCAAAAGAACAAAAATAGTTATAAGGATGTCTTTCTTGGCAAAAGGCACAGATCTCAATAGAGACAGGTAGTGAGAAGTGACTGTTGGGGCTGCTGAAACAGTGACAGCCTCATTTTCAAGGACTTGGAAAACTGCTCCTAAGCAGAAAGGCTGTGGCTGAGAAGTAGCCTTCTCTAAGCCTAGAGACAGTCTTGACCTGCCCCTGCCAATGGAAAAGACATTTTCTTTTCTGATTTCTTGTCATTATTCATGAAGATCTTCTTATATGTCTGCTCTGGGGGTTTTCGGGTAACTGTGCTCTCGGCAGACAACTACATACAACCTTGTCTACTGTGGCTCATAGCAGTTGAGACGGACAGACAAGAAGCTGCCTGAGGATGCTGAGTCCTCAGCAGATGGAGATCTGATATTCTCCCAGGATGTGGTTTCTTTCTAGTGCTCTAAGGAGGCCAAAGAAAAGGGTCAAAGATACTCAGCTCTTCCACTGTTTGGAACAAATCTCAAGGACCGTGACTGTGTTTATCATGCTTTCTTTTAATGTTTTGCAGTCATGGGAATGTTATGGTTTGTACTCTGTTTTAATTTTCCCACTTGGAAAATGGTAGAATTTCTCTCTACTTTTTTTATACTATTGGCCATATAGAACTTCTTGGAAAATCCTGAAATATAAAGCTTCATGATGGGTCATAAGGAAAAAAATGCATATGATTGTACTTTATATTTCGCATATATGTATATATTTATATTGGTATAAATTAGCAAATTAAACCAGTGTTTATATTTAATTTAAGCACACTCATCATTATGCACTGAGGGAGGGGGAGGTGCTGTGGTTAGCTTTGTGAACAAAACAGCAAATATAAACACAAGGAACTAATTTACAAGGTATACCAAGCTTCTGTAAGACATGCCATGAAACTCCACACGCATACACACAAAGCGGGTTATTCTCAGCTTAAAGAAGGAGGAGGAAGGGGGTAGGGAGGAGGAGGAGGAGACCTAAGAATCCTAAAATCAAAACGATCACAGAACAGAACAAAATGAATCTGGCAAGAATGTAACCCTTGACTTGGAACCGGGAAGTATTGTCTTACCTTCTGAGTCACAGCTGATGGTTGAGCCACAGTAACCAATGGCTACTGCCAAGACATCCAAATTAGATGTGTCATCATCAAAAAGCAAATGAGAGGGCCAAAGAACACACCAGGAGCTGGCAATTAACAAATCATTCAGTTTTGCTTATTTATACTGCTGAAGGAAACATGAGCTTGACCATTTCTTATTGGATCTTTCATGCCAAAAATCTAAGCAAGTTTTTAATTTTCCCATATGTATTTTTTCTTCATAATTCTATCAAAGACCCAAAATTGCCAGTCATGTTAGCACAGTACTAGAATCCTAGCACTTGAAAGATGGAGTCAGGAGGACCAGGAACTCAGGGTTATCCTCAGCAACAAAGCAAGATGGATGCCAGTCTGGACCACATGAGACTTTGTCTTGAAAAATTTCTAAGAAATGTCTGAAATTAACCAAGAGTGGACCATGTGAACTGGTCAGAATCTTAGGTTTTATTATCTTTTTTTTTAATGTGTGTATGTGGAGATGAGTTCATGTGTTAGATAGTTGTGAGGCACCGTGTAGGTATGGAGATTGGACTCTGGTCCTCTTCGAGAGCGGTAGGAGTCTTAACTGATGAGGCACCCACTTCTGCCCCAAGAGGTTACTTTTCTTAAACTGAGAAAATGTAGGAACAATTTACACATTTGCAAATCAGCGTCTTTATAGTCTTGAGTGTGAAGATGATGGTGACGGTGGTAGTGGTGGTGGTGTGTGTGAAGAGAGACAGAGAGAGAGAGAGAGAGAGAGAGAGAGAGAGAGAGAGAGAGAGAGAGAGAGAGAGAGAGAGAGAATGCCCTACTATGCAGCCTAGGCTGACTTCTGATTTGTTGGGGGAGTTTGTATGTGCCTCAGTGGACATGTGGAGGTCAGAGAACAACTCACTGGGGTTGGCTCTCTCCTTCAATCATGAAGATTCCAGAGATTGAACTCGGATTGTCAGAGTTGTCTGGTTTACAGCACAGGGCCACATCAGCTAGACTAGGCAGTAGACACCACTTATTCTAAACAGATTTTTACAACTGTCATTTCCCATCAAGTCAGAAGGGGAAGAAAAAGTGCTTCTCAGAGAAGGTTCTGGACAAAGACACAAGACACTAGTAGCATTGTCTGGTTTATTAACATAATTGAAACATTTTGCTGATAAAACTCTTGCCCATGACTATCCTAGCAACAAAACTCTGCTCAAAAATATTTCACTGTGAAATGGTATTGCAACTTGAATGGAGTTTTTTATTGATGCGTTGATTTCCATAAAGTAAATCTCACTCTTAAATTAGCAGATAATATGATTTAAAAAAAAAAAAAAAACAGTTTCCTCCTCCCCATTCCAACCCCATGAAGACCAAGCTAAGGGCCTTGGGACTCCACTGATGGTGTGAGAAAGGGTTGAGGCTCATTTCTAACTAACTGGAATAGGCTACTAGTACACTTCTAAACACAAACTACACAGAAACCACATAAGGAGTTGAATTTACCAGTCAGCTCACAGGAAAGAAGAGGGGGTCAAATCAGCATGTCAGAGCACACCCTCCACATTACTGCAGGCTATCTTTAAGGTGTCTTAATTAAATCAGCTACAAAAATCAGCCCGTCTCTATGCTACCTACCTGTCTCTCCTGCTGCCCTCCTGCCATAACTTTCCCACAGATCCTGAGCTTCCCACATGCTATTTTTGCATTGCTGTTTCTGTTCAGAGACAAGGTCTTACGTGTCCAGAGGCTGGGCTTGAACTCCCGATCCTCCAACCTCTATCTCTCAGTGCTAGGATCACAGGTATGTGGCACCACACCTGACATTGCAGTTCTTTAGAAACAAAAAAATTCATGGGCATGCTTCCCCTTAGTCCCCTAAAAGTGTGTGTGTGGATATTGGAGTGAGGAAGTGGATGTGGGCTGTGTTCCTCTGGCTTTTGATGCAGACGGATTATTGAGTTTTACTTCCTACTTATTTGAATAGCAAGTTCATGAGTTCTTTCAGGGATCCTGAAACTCGAGACTAGAACATGTGGCCAAGCTGAAACAAGAAGAGGGTGTCTCTGGAAACTTCAGCTGTGATTGCAGGCACTTGAGTAAGAGACTCCCTTTGCTGGTTCAATGACATTCAAATAAAATGAAAGCCAGCGGCCCAGAGGCTATCTGGAATTGACAATGTCTGAAAAGGTCCCCCTAGCCCCATTCCTGAGGGAGAGAGTTATTAAAGTTTCTCTCCTGTCTCTCAGCCTCTTTTCAAAAAATGGCAGGGACACTTTTTATTGGCAACCATAAGTGATCAGATCACTCCAAACTGTGCCTTTATCAGCATCTCTGGGCAATGCTAGTAATGAACTAGCCTTTACAGGAAGCAGCAGATCTCCAAAGATGTGTCAGAGCATGAAAGCTATCCTGAGAACCCGGGAGACACTACTTAAAACTATCTCAGCTGGGGCAGGTCATGGTCACAGTCAAACTGTGCTGTTCTGCATGGAGGGGGGAGGCTCTACCTTTGCTCCAACAAAGAGAGATAGGGTCAGGGAAGAGTGTACAATTCCACCTGAAGGAAATTATTAAAGGAACACCGTTTTCACACATCTCACCACGATGCAATCTGCTCACCTGCTTCCCAGAAACCTACTTCTGGCTCTGTCCTCTAGCTCACCTCACTTTCTTTCCTGGCTCCTGCCTGCCTGTTGCTCTGAGGGTGCTAGGCTAGCCTGGGTCCTTATCTCAGGCCATGGAGTAAAAGATGCTTGACCAGAGCCCAGAGAAGAAACATAGTGAACCAAAGGAACAGAACAAGTCTTTCCTTGGATCTACATATGTGGACCTTCATCAGCTCTAGAGCCTTCAAAATGCCATGTTTCCCCAGGCAAACCAGCTCCTGGTTTTCTTTTGACTAGGGAAACATCATCTCAGGATGTTTCCCAGGATGTGCTACCTGGTTCTGGACCAGATGCTGACTCCCCAGGGTTTCTGCTCCTTTGATTTCAAGGAACCTGGGAGTAAGTGGGTTCTGCAGGTTTTCAGTTTTTCTGTGACTCTTAGCCAAAGATTGGGCCTCTAGATTATAGAAATAATCTCCTCTCTCTAGATTGTTTCTACAGTCTAAAGGACCACAGCTCAGGGCTGCTCTACACACTTCTGTTGACTTCACCTCTTTCTCCTGGGATCAGCTGAGGAACAAAACATCACTCCTGTTTGGGTCCCTCCTGAGCCGTGTTCATGTTAGAAGTTGAACCAGCCTCATACCCAGAAGCCATTCCTGCGAACAACCAGAAACCCAAGAGCCAGAGGCTGGATGGGAAACACAAAACATGAAAGTCATTTCCTCCTAGCTCTCCAGGCAGGGCATGAGTGTCCACACCGTCTTCAGAGGTAGCGAGAAGGGGAGAACAGTGGGGAGAGATGGGGGTGACAACCCTGTTGTGAACCCACTCTTCAGGCAAACCTCCTAGGGCACTGGCCACTAATGCTGGGCTCTTCTGGAGACTGGGACCAGCTCAGGAGCGAGAGTGATTGCTTCCCAAGAAAGAAGGGGTAACCAGGTAGAGTAAGGGGGTATCATGCGTGAATTCTCCTTAGAGTAACAAAATGCATCCTCCCAGATTATTCTGAACTTGCAGTTCCCAGCCAAAAGGGCAATAAATAATTCCGATCAGCCAAGAATCCCTATGGTCAAGTGGATTCTTAGTGAGTTCTTAAAAGAAAATAATGGATTATCAGCACTTGATCTCGCCTGTGATTCCTCTCACCAGCAGAGTCACATTGCCATGGCTTCTAAGGGCTTTTGCTCTCTGGAAATGCCTGCTTGGCAGGGAACCCACACAATGCCACCAATCAGACACAGAGCATCAGGACCATGGTCATCTGAAACCAGGGACTCAAATTCTGAGAAAGCCTACTTTTCTCAGACTTGTATATGCCGAATTTCAGAACCTGAGAGTCTTACAACTGACCAAAGAGGTCTGGGATTGCTGCTGGTGGTGTGTGTATGTGTGTGTGTGTGTGTGTGTGTGTGTGTGTGTGTGTGTGTGTGTGTGTGTGTGTGTGTGTGTGTGTGTGTGCACGCGTGTATTGAAGAAGCAGAAATGGCTGGCTTCTTTCCTGGCATGGTCCTCATGCACTTGGAGTACTGACACTGGCTACAGTGTCCTGTCAGAAAGGAAGTAAAGCCACACGATAGCATTAAGACTACAAACATAAAAACCACACACACACTGATTCCATTCAAGTTCTACAAGAAATAGACAAAGGGAAAGAAATAAAGAAAAATAGCCCTTCGTAATAAAGGGCATGCTGGGAAGGCGAGAGCCTGAGCCACGTCCCCAGAGCATGCTGGGAGGATGGGCACCAGAGCCGCCTCTCTAGAGCATGCTGGGAGACGGACACCAGTACATCTCCAAGGGCTGCACTTCCCCCAACGCCCACCCTGTCCCCTTACCCACCCCCAACCCAGAGACTAGAGGAAAAGTTTGTCCAGTGATGACTATGGAATAGGAAATGCCATGGTTCTTCGCAGGCCCCCACACTGTGGGGGTTAAGTCAGCCAATGGGGAGAACAGTCAAGATGAAGACAGAAAAACAGAGAGGCAGAGAGAAAACAGGGTCTGATGGTGCCTGGAGAGGCCAGTGTGTTGGCAGAGGACAAGGGGAGAGCATAGAACTGGATCTCGCTAGCCCGAGGCATTGATGTACAGCTGGCTCTTGAGGATGTAGTCGATGACCGGCTGGGACAGGTAATCCACAACATGGCCGTCCCCATGCTGCAGGGCCAGCCTGCATGAGAAGAAACAGCAATCAGGTGGACATCCATGCCCAAGAAAGTGCACAGCCCTGGTCTGCCCTCTGCCTTTCAGGAAAGGGTCTAAAGGTGCTCCCCAGCACCCTGCCAGCAGCCTTTGCCTGGGTTGAGTGAACAGTATTGGCAAGATCCTCATCCCCACATGAACTGTCCCTCCACCCCACTGACAGCTTCATCCTGTCCTGCCACTGAGCAGCTCAGAGACCTTGGGAACATTATTTTTTTTTTTTTTTAATTTTTATTTACTTCACATTTGCGTGTATGTGTGTGTGTGTCTTTGTGTATACATGTACCATAGCATATGTGTGGAGACCAGAGGGCAATGTGTGGAACTCAGTTCTGTCCTTTAACCAGGTGGATCCTCGGGGTTGAACTCAGATTGTCAACCTTGGGGACAAGTTCCTTTCCCCACAAAGCCATCTCACTGGCCCATTAGGCAGGTTGGTTAAGCCTTTTCTTCAGTTGATCTTCTTGTACAACTAAGGTAACATTTAAGTGAGTTAAACTAATTATTAAATCTAATTATTAAAGGGTTAAAGGAGCCATCGTACCAAGCATAGGATTGACATTTTAGCTTTCTTATATTTTTCTTTTAATGATTGTGTGTGTGTGTGTGTGTTTATGCGTGTGCACGCACACGCAATTTTTAAGAACCTTTAGTTTATCCCTCTGGGTTTCTCTGTATACTGGTCTTATGAAAATTGGTCCCCTAGAGGATTCTTCAGCTTGAGCTCATCTCTCGTGAAGGGACCCTTAGCTATGAGCCCACAAAGGGACAGCAAAAGGTAAAGGTGGTTCCAGAGACAAATCAATTTCTTCTGCTCTCTGCTCCTTCCCTATACAACCGTCTCAGGATGTCACTGAGCCTGGCACGGTGCCTGGATCTCTGCTTTAGTGTAATCCCTGCCTTTACCTTACAGGGTGCGTCCTGAAGAGTGCCTGCACATCAAAGCTTTCTGAAAAGTGGTCTCCAAATAATAGTCCCAACTTCATCAGACTCAGCAGAGAAGCCAGAAATCCTGGTCTGGTTGAACCAAATGGAACACAGGAGTTTGGATGGCCATGGAGTGACTTCTCTGAGTCTAAGGAGCAGCCATTTAGAATCAAAGCCCTGGCCTCTTTATGGCCACAATTCTTGGGCCTCCCAGTGACCACTAGTCTTGTCTCCCAACTTGACTTCTCTGAAACATGTGACCAGATTACAATGATCTCCATTTGGACGACTCCTCCTCCTCCTCCTCCTCCTCTTCCTCCACCTTCTCCTCTTCCTCTTCTTCTTCTTTGGTTCCTGGACATCCCTTTTGGGAGCGTCTAACTGTTCCTCAGCTTCATGGAAATGCTAGAAAGCTCGCCATGTCCCTGAGAGCTACTTTCTCTTCACTGCTTGAGTCTGCGAGCTCATCTGGATCTGGACTCTTCTCAATTAACTAATTAGTATATGTGTATGAGAGTGTGTGTGTGTTCCACACTACAGGCATGGGATTCAGGACAACTTTTAGGAGTTGATTCTCTCCTTCTACCATGCGTTCCAGGGACTGAACTTAAGCAGTGAGGTTTTTTAGCAGGCGCCCGTTTACTGGCTGAACCAGCTCATTTTACCTGATACATATGCTCATGGCTCTCAGTTTATGCTTCCAAACTTCTATGTCCCATAGATCTCACCATTTCACAGGACATTTCCACTTTGAGTTTATGGAGAAGACTGTTAACAGTCTCTAATATTAATTTCTCCTCCCTTTTAGATTTATTTAGATATATAGCTACAAAGCAATAAACTGTGTTTTCCAGCCTCCCTCCATCCATGAGCTAGTGGGTTACCTACAACTCTGGGTTACTTCACTATGTATTATTTTACAAAGAATTAGTCAGTTTAATTTTATATGTATGGGTGTTATGCTTGTATAAACATCTGTGTATCATATGTGTATAGTGCCTGCAGAGGTCAGAAGAGGGTATTAGATCCCCTGAAACTGTAGTCATATCTATAATGATCATGAGCTGATGTGTGGGTGCTAGGAATCCGATCTGGGTCTTCTGGAAGAGCAGTCAGTGCAACATCTCTCCAGTCCCTATTTCTTTATTTTTGAGAAGGCCTTTGTATGAAATCCAGGTATGAAGCCAATGAACTGTCTATCCTTCTACATCCTCCTCCTGAATGTACGAACCATGGTGCCTAAGTGGGTCACCCTAAGACAAAACTTCCTGCCTTGGACTTCACCTTACTCTTCCTCACTGCCTAAGACCAATCTTGGCAGTGGATATGTTCCCAACAACGAAGCTTCAGACTGAAGAGATTCAGTTCCTTTGGACTTCTGTAAGTGAGAATTATACAACTACTTTATTTGAAATTCTGGATTCCGAGACTCTTTTAATGGAGGCCTGGCTTATACTTTAACTAATAACGCATGACTTTATCAGCACCCAAAACTAAGAATCTGCAACTAAAAAATCCCCTTCTTCCTTCAAGCCAACTAAGACCAATTAATGTGCTGTTTCCTCATTTAAAAGTCAGCAGGGAACCAGGGATGAATGCCTTTAATCCCAGCACTAGGGAGGCAGAGGCAGGTAGATCTCTGTGAGTTCAAGACCAGTCTGGTCTACAGAGAGAATTTTAGCATAGCCAGCGCTACACAGAAAAAGCCCTGAACAAACAAACAAACAAAAAAGTAAACAGAGATAAATACATGAAATTCTAAGAGGAGATTGAGTGCTGGGACAGCAAGTGTCCACTTGAATCTAAGCATTCTGTGGTGGTTTGAATAAGACTGCTCCCACAGGCTCATATTTGAATACTTGGTCCCTAGCTGGTGGAACTGTTTGAAAAGGATTAGGAGGTGTGGCCTTGTTGGAGGAGGTGTGTCACTGGAGGTAGGCTCTTCCTCATGGTTGTACCTCCAGATATGAGCTTCCAGCAACTGCTCCAGCACCATGCCTACCTTCCTGCTGCTCTGCTCCCCACCATGATGGTCTTGGACTCAATATCTAAGTCCTGGATAAACATTTTCTTCTGCTCGTTGCCTTGGTTATGGTGTCTTATCAGAAGAATGAAAGAATAAACCGAGACAAGTTGCTTTTGACCAAGGAAAGCTATGAAAAAGTTTAAATTAGTTTGACCAAAGTGTCCCTGTCAATCATACCTGCTCTTGGTGGAGCTGACCACAGACATGGGATGGTTGATGTCATCTTTCACCACCATGATGTTGTTCTGAAAATAGTGCAGAAAAAAAAAACAGGTCACCAATCCCTCCCATGGGCCGATGGTGGTGTGAATAGGTACGGCCTCCGTAGATTCACGGCTTTGAATGTGCGGCCTATAATGGAGTGGCACTATTAGGAGGTGTGGCTTTGTTGGAGAAAGTGTGCCGTTGTGGGGGCGGGCTTTGAGTATTGGGGAAAAGCAGGAATACCAGAGCGATAGAGAAACAAACCACAGACACGTCTCACCCAGCCAACTCGTCAGGCCTGTCTCTCCAGTTCCTCCAACTGAATGCCCCCGAGTCCTCAGTGGAAAGGGGAGGAAAAATCTCTGGGGAAGCTGAAAAACCCTCTTCTCTTGCTCCACCCAGCTCTCTTAACTTTCTCTTTCCACATTCCTAAAGCTGGGATTAAGGGTGTGGGTCTCCCCTTCCTGACTTGGCTTGGTTCTGTGTTCCAGATTAATTTTATTAAATATGTATCACCACATTTGAGGTTTCATATGCTCAAGCTGTACCCAGTGTGACATACTTCTGCTTATGCAGATCAAAATGTAGGTCTCTCAGTTCCATCTCCAGCATCATGTCTGCTGCCTACATGCTGCCATGCTTCCCACCATGATGATAATGGACTATACTTCTGAACAGTAAACCAGCCCAATTAAATGTTTTCCTTCATAAAAATTGCCTTAAACCAGGTAGTAGTGGTGCATGCTTTTAATCCTAGCCCTCAGGAGTCAGAGATAGGCAGATCTCTGTGAGTTTGAGGTCAGCGTGGTCTACAAAGTAAGTTTCAGGACATTCAAGGTTACACAAAGAAACCCTGTCTCAAGAAACCATAAAGTGTTAGCATGATTATGGGGTCTCTTTGTAGCAATAGAAACCCTAACTAGGACAGTTTCTTTTGCTCCCCCACTCTTCCAGTCCTCCAGAAATTTCAGAGAAGGGCTGTATCACAGACATATACCAGCAGAGAATAGAAGACTCACTTTGTATTTGCGGAGTATTGAGGAGTGATTCATGATTCGGTCTGTGTCAGCTGCATCCCGGGGTACCACCACGATCCCAAAGTCCCCAACAATCACCTCCATCTGAAGATAGAGAGGGGGAGGGAAGGCGGAAAAGAACAGAAGAACTTTAGTGAAATCTGTCACCCCACCTTCCAAGTGACTACAACAGAGTTGGGTGACATTGTACCGTTTCACATGGAACTTCAAATGTTAGTTTCCAGTTCACTTTCTCGGCCCTCTCTGCCAGCAAACTGAACTACTGACCGTAATCCTCATGAGTGGGAGCCTTGTCTGGCACAGAAGACCCTTAAGAAACACTTCTGGAATGAATGAGCGCCCTTTAGCATACCTGAACAAGACCTTTCTGATCCTTGAAGTTCTTGCTTAAATTCACAGTATGATGGAATAGCATGGGTGTCACTGGCAAAGCTCATTCTGTTGTCTAGCATGTTTACCTCAGGCCTGAGGGGGACAGCATGAGGGGGACTGTTTTCCTATGCTCTGGGACCCCAGTGTGACCTCAGAAAGAATCCCCATGTGCACAGGTAGTGATGGGGGTACTGGTTAATTCATACAGGGATCACTTCTGAGATCAGTCTCTGCTGGAAGCTTGATTCCTTATAAGAAATAAAATTCTTTCATTAAATAACAAAACCAAAAACTTCTTTGGGAGTGCTACTGAGAAAGGCTCTTGATATGTAGCCTAGGCTAGCCCCGAACTCATCACCTATTTGTCTGTCTTCCAAATGCTGGAGTGACGGGTATAAGACACTATGCAAGCTCTTGATTTTCTTTGTTCTAATGACAGATATAATACAAGCTTAGGAAATACAGAAAATATTATAAATCAATCTCGGTCACACAGTCCAGGTATCCACCATAAACCCTTCAGCATATCCCAGGGCTTTCCCTTCTATGAATAACTGTGTTAGAATCACATTAGCACTAAACTGTAATGTAAGACATGAGGTTGTAATTCAATGGAAGAGTGCTTTCCCAGGCTGTGCGAGGCCCTGGGTTCTCATCACACACACTGAAAAAAAAAAAAAATTAAAAAGCAATTGCTTAAGTAGTAATTACCTGCATTCTCTTCTCTTGTTTGGAAGATTTGTTTTTACTTTGTGTGTGTGTGTGTGTGTGTGTGTGTGTGTGTGTGTGTGTGTGTGTGTGTGTGTGTGCAAAGATAAACACATGCACACTTGAGTCTAGGTGTCCATGGAGGTCAGAGGTGATCCCCCTGGAGCTGGAGTTACAGACAGTTGTGAGTTGCCTAATATGAGTGTTAGGAATCCAACTCAGGTCCTCTGCAAAGGCAGCACACACCCTTAACTATTAAGTCATCTCTCCAGCCCCAACTTGCATTTAGCATTATATTGCGAGGATTCTGTGGCATAATTGAGATTATTGGAGGGCCAGCCACAGGGGTTAGCAGGTTAAAGCTTGTACTCTCAAGTCTGATGGCCAGGTTCAATGCTGGAACCCACATGGTGGACAGAGAACCAACCCTGCAACCTGGCCCTTGGCCTCCATGTCACGAACTCGCACGCACACTAAATAAATAAAAATTATGTGGAAACATGAGTTTTCAACATTTTCTAAATTTCATCATAGTCATATAGTATGGAAAGTTTATAGTAACTTCATAGTTACTGCAATGTAATTTTGGTACAAACACTTTATACATTAATCTTTTATCACGGCTCTAATCATTTTCTCAGGATACAGAGTAACATAGTTGGATAAAAGGATGTTAAGTGGAAGCAGTTCAAGTTCTTAAGACACATTACCAAATCGCTTTATAGAAATGTGCCGATGTTCATTTTCAAAGAGCTTGGAATTCACAGCATTTGGTACGTTTGGAGCAGGTTTAGATCCTGCCAGTTAGGAATACCAGAGGAGGAAAAGGACACGTTGCTTGTAAGTGATTCAGAAAATTGAGCAAGATCTGTTTTGGGGGTAACGGCTCAGAATTTCTTTCAACCTCCATAATTCTTCAAACTCGCTTCACAAAAACAGAAATGATGAACTGAGGTCTGCTGGTGAATATCGCTTTAATTAGGCAAAGATGTGTTACATTTGCTTATGTTATATTTGTTTAATGGTGTAAGGATGTGTCTTTAATTATGTAGAGATGTGTTGCTGGTTCACCTTGCCTGCCTAAGGCACCCAATTGGTCTAATAGAGAGCTGACCAGCAATAGGGCAGAGAAAGGATAGGTGGGGCTGCCAGGCAGGGAGAATAAAGAAGAAAAATCTAAGCTAAAAAAGGGAGAGGAAGAGAGAACACACCCGGGACAAGCAGCCAGGCAGCCTCCGCCAGAAAGAAAGGTAAAAAGTCCCAAGGCAAAAGGCAGATAAAGAGAAACAGGTTAATTTAAGTTAAAAGAGCTAGCTAGACCAAGCATTCAATACTAAGAATAAGTCTTTGTGTCATGATTTGAGAGAGGATTGATGACCAAAAAGAGAAAGCTTGGTACAGTGAGTGGTAGTCCATTCTCTACCAGAAAATGTCACACTGTCAGAATGCCAGGTAAGCCTAATTCAGTGTATGCATGTGTGTGTGTGTGTGTGTGTGTGTGTGTGTGTGTGTGTGTGCGTGCGTGCGTGCGTGCGTGCGTGCGTGCGTGCTGTGTGTGTGTGTGTGTGTGTGTGTGTGTGTGTGTGTGTGGTGTGGTGTGTGTTCTAGTTGCCTTTATTTACTCTGCTTTCCCAATTGTTTAACATAGAATTGCAGCTAGCACCCTGGAGTTGTTGAAATAAAGGTTGGCCTTGAACTCTAGACGGAGAGAGACTATCAGTAGACACATTGAACTCTAGACAGAGAGAGACTATGAGCTAGACACAGTGTCAGAGCCTCCACTGGGTCATATCATTTAGGCACAGAGCATTGTGTTTTATCTAGGTAGGGTTCCCTGGAAGTGTTCAGGAGAAGCAAGACAGGCATCTGAGAAGGCCATAGCATTAAGAACATGTGCTGGATTTACTGTTCAGTAACCAATTCCCATACTTGTCTATACATCACCGAGGACAGACAGTGAGGTGGCACTGGCCACCAAGCCTGATAATCTGAGTTCAATTCCTTAGACCCATATGGTAGGAGAGAACCAACTCCTACAATTTTCCTTTGTCCACACATACATACACTATATAAACAAATCAAAATAAATAAATACAACTTTAAAACTGAAAAAAAAAATTACCCAAGAAACTTAAAAAATCCCAAATGTACCTCATACCCAAGACCAGTTAAGCTAGAATCTCTCAGAATGGGACCCAGGCATCAGCACTTCAAGAAAAAAATCCTCCAGGTAATTCCGGTGTGCAACTGAGTTCTTGAGTCAGTCGTATATAGAATTAGAACTGGAAAAATTGGCGTGCCAAAGGAGATAAGGAAACAGAGACAGGAAGAAAGAAAAAAAAATCACCTAAATGGAACACACAGACATTCCTGGACTGCCTGCTCCTGTAGGTGTTTTAGGATAATCTAGTGTAAGTAATGGCACGCCTGCCTCACACTGCTGACTCTATGAGCCAGGTAATGCACATCTAATGGTGCTTTCTGTATGATGTGTGTGAGAATGAGTGGATGTGGGACTGAGTGTTCTAGTTTAAAGCATGAGCAGAATGGCTCTGGTGGCCGCTGGTGGTCATGGGGAAATTGCTCTCTGGCTGATATCGGTCTGGCTGATATTGGTCCAGCTCTTCCACTCTGGACCTAATGATCTGACACTCAATCGATAACTGTGCCAAGGCCTGGTGGGTGGCAGGCAAATGGAGCCCCTGCTCTGGAGATGTTTCTCATTTCTAATGATGGGTGACAGACTTGCCCCTGGGCTCGTAGATGGGGTGAGGGAGACAGTGAGACCTGCAGGGTAGCAGTGTCTCTCCCTGGCTTCAGGTCAGACACTAGCGATCAGCTCTGCTATTGGGAGTGGTGGACTTTGTTTCTATACCAGTGATGTCCACTGTCTACCCCAGGAGAGTTTAGCTACCTATCCTGCCCCTACCTCTCTGGTTCAGGATCCCAGCTAACCTCCATCTCTTCTGATTCTCTTTCCTCTGTGGATGTTCCTTTTGGACCTCTGGGCTTATTTATGTCACCCTGACATGCTGCACTCTATACCACCAGACTTCTCTGTCCTTGGACCTTACACTAATACCCATTTCAAAGCTAATACAAAGGCACATGGAAGGCTCTTGAATCGACATTCCCAGCATCAGGTACATCTCTGCCTCAATGTGTTCATGAATCTCTGGACCTGCTATTATTAACAGGCTCGCTGAGAGTTTGAATGAGATTGTCCCTCATAGGTTCAAATGTTTGAATACTTGGTCTCCAGTTGGTGGAGCCGTTTGGATAGGCTTAGGAGGTATTACTGGACTGGGGGGGGGGACCAGCTTTAAGGTTTCAAAAGCCTCTTGCCATGGCCAATGTGCACTTCCTGCTTTCTGCTTCCTGGTCAAGATGTGAGCCCCCTGGGTAGCAAGGCCTGCTGCCTCTGTCCTTCAATCGTGGACTCTGACTCTCTGGAACCATAAGCCCAAATAAACTCTGTCTTTTATAAGTTCTCTTTGTCACGGTGTTTTATCACAGCACTAGAAAAGTAATACAGCTCCCCTCTCCCCCAAAGGAGTGTTTGTCCTATGGTCTTTCTTATTATTGTACAAGCAAAAGCTTTGGCATTTTTCCTGTTTTTTCTCTTTCCTTCATATCTTATATTCAGCCTACCATGAAGTCCAGTTAACTCTGTCTTCAAAAGAAATGTACGAGTCAGGTTTAGTGGTGTCTGCCTGTAGCCTGTGCACTGGGATGGGGAGGTAGGAAGAACAATACATAGTCTAAGGCCACCTGGGTTACATGAGACTCTGTCTCAAAACAACAAAACAAAGCCGCACGTGATTGTGCTCTGCTCTCCCAGGTACAAGTCTCCTCTGGTATAATAATCCCCCAAATATCCAGATCCCGATCCCTGGAACTTGTGACAGTTGCCTTATATGATTAAATTAAGAGGGACTGATCTTGTGACTACTCTGGTTTATCTGTAGGGGCCCTAACATCAGTAATCAATGTCCTTCTAAGGAGGCTATAGAGAGGAATTGGATGTCAGAGAGATGAAGAAGGACCTGAAGAAAGAGAAGGAGGCCAGGAGCTAGGAACACATCACATACAGCTTCCTGTCCAGACAAGTCTGTGAGCTGACCGCCCTAGATGGAGGATAAACTGTCAGTGTGTATAACTGCAGGAGAGTGGTCTACGTTTATAACCACCAAGTCTGTGGTATCAGGGTAGCCCTTCACCCCTCTCTTCCTTCTCATCGGATTATTCTGACCTTCCTGTTAATCTTCTGCCTCTTTCAGTCTGTTCCCAACAGCCAGATTTTCACTCTTGGGTGAGACCTCCATTATGCTAAGTTAAACTTTCATCCTGGGGTGGGAGTACAGAGATCAGTGTAGGGTGCTTGTCAGGTTTGAGTGAAGCCCTGGGTTCAATTCTCACTACTTCCTAAACCAGGCCCAGCACTTGAGAGCTGGAGGCAGGAGGATTAGAGACTGACTTTGAGGCAGGGCTGGGATGCATGGAACCCCATCTTGTAAACAAACAAACAAATAAAATAAATAGAAATGGGTAAGTAAATTCTCATCCCTTGCACATGTATGCTACAAATCTAATCAAGAGTTGTGTTTTAGCCTTTTTGGTATAAAACAGTGAATGGAGAGTCAGGAAGAAGGCACTCAGTCCATTCTCTAGAATGGCCTGCCCCAAACTCTCTGTGTAGATAAAATGACCAGCAGTTTCTAATCCTCCTGCCTCCAGCTCTCAAGTGCTGGGACTGGAGGTATGCACCAGCGTGCCTGGTTTAGGCAGTGCTGGGGATTGAACCCAAGGCCTCATGCATGCCTGGCAAGCACTCTACACTGAGCTCTGCAGTGTGGGTGCATTAGTGGTGCTCAAGAGAGGATTGACTGGGAGAGTTTTATTATCAAGGGCTCAGTGAACCACAGATGCACCTTGTGGCCTTGAGTTGTGGGTGGGAAGTTAGCTCTGCTGATCTGCAGAAAGATGGAGTTGTATGTAGAAAATTATAGCTAATTTTCGGTGATGGTTACAGCAAAAACTGCTTGGCTAACTTCCACAGTCTGTATCTTACAGACAGACTGTACCATGGGAGGTGGGGGAGGTGACACTCGGTGACAATTTTACGAGAGTCATTGTAAAACTGACCAATGTAAAATTGACCAAATTCTGTATTTATAGAATTGTAATTTATTACTACAACTATAATTTATAATAAAGTGTTCAGTTTTACAATTGTAAATGCAGAAAGCCTCCAATGCATGGCACCAATGGGTCTGCCAGATCCAGAAGATTTTGAGAATGGAGACCAGAGGGATGCAGCCAAATGTAGGGGTGCACACATGAATAAAGGGGTCAAAACCTGACCCACACATCACAGGAGAAGACCAAGAAAAGGCTTGCTAGTGTCCTAAAGCCTTCAGATCCTCTGGATGATCCCTTTTTGGGAAATAAAAATGCTAGAGAAGCCATGTTTGACTTGGAGAAGCTCCAGGAGCTTCCTAAGGACAGTAAGCCCTGGAGAGGCCACTGGGGACATGAGGGGTGCCAAGCCTCAGTCATCTGAGTCAGGTGCACGAGTGTATCTAAAATTCAGACTTGACATCCTGACAAAAAGTCTTATTTGAGAAAAATGAATATGTGAAATGAACAACAAAACAGATTCCCTAGACCTTACCAAATGGGTATTGATAGAGAATGCATAGAAACGAATCCTAGGGTTGGCAAGATGGCTCCGTGAATAAAAGCATCCGCTATACAAAGCTGACTGGAGCTCAGTCTCTGGATCCCACAGTGGGAGGAGAGAAGTGACTCCCAGAAGCTGTCCTCCGACCTTCACCTGTCACACTTATACCCCTGACCACGTCATATACATACAATGCTGCTGCTGCTGCTGCTGCTGATGATGATAATGATGATGATAATGATGATGATAAACCAATCCTAAGTGTTCTTAGGATTGTCTTTGGGAGCTCTTGCTTTAAATTACAGGGCACTATATTAAACTTTTGGGTGACATGGGATGAGAACAGGCACCTTAGCACCAGGGAGATGCCAGGGAGAGTAGGGTGTTTCTCTGTGTGGTAAGGGATTGGTAGGATGCACATCTGGCATATCTGGTTCCAGGACCCTGAGGACACTGAGCTCTGGGGCTGACATTTGTTCCGACATTTCCTTGTGGGTCTTGCCCTCGAGAGTATGGAGGTAGAATGAGGGAGGAGATGAATACAGCAGACCTGGTTGTCAGATCTCACTCCTGATGTGGCCAGTGTACCCTCACACTGCCAGGCCCTAAAAGACAGGGTTACTCTGGTCCTCTCACTTATCCAGGCCTGTGTGACCAAACCTCAGAATTGGAGTCCATAATATTCATCCTGCTTCAACATCCTGCCCAGCCCTGCTTTGATCCTATATCTTTCATCTTCTGGTTAAAGTTTTCCAGGGGAGATAGAGGTTTGGAGGAAGGGAGGAGGTGGGTGGAGGTAGATTCTGTTTCCCCAAATATAGGGAATCTAAGAGCCGGATATGAGACATGTTGAAACAGGAAACAACTTGGCCTTGGGGGAGAGAGCATTCATAATATAGGAGGCAAAACTCTCGGAAGGACTCTGAAGTCATCATCATTCCTCCAAGAGGCTGAATTCTAAGACCTGCCCTGCAGGTTTTCAGGGACGCTTGAGTAGATCTTAATCAGACACCTTTCTGGATGCTAACCATGTACAGTTGAGAAAACAGATATGAGCTTATGTTTTGTCTAATGAGTGACATTAAATATTAGTAGCCACCATATGGGTTGCAGAACCAGCAGACAGAGATCATCACAGAAATCCACAGCTAGTCAGAGTGCAGAGGAGACTTTACCATAGAGGGCCCAGCCCCAATCCATACATTTATAACACACCCCGACACCTAAGGCTCGGGGAACATCTTGGAAGAGGGAAGGAAGATTGTAAGAATCAGAGGACCAGGACATCTGCAGGAAATTGTGTGGGGGATATTTTCAAATATTATAAAAACAACTGGAGATATCAGAGGGATCTACCCACAGTCAGTCTAGGAGGATCAGACAGTGGTAACTCACACCTTTAATCCCAGCACAGGGAATAACCTGGGAGTGGTGATCTATGCCCTTAATTCAATCTGAGTTTGAGGTCATCTTAGTTTACAGAAGGAGTTCCAGGCTTTCAGGCAGGCAGTGGTGGGGCCACACCTTAACTGAGTGAAGAAAGTATTTAAGGTAGATATAGAAAGACAGAGCAGGCAGAAGAAGCCAGGAGGGGTGAGGCTGAGGAAGACAGCTGGGTGAGATCTGACAGTGGTGTTTACGCTCCGATATCTCTGCCTTTCCCAGAGATTTGGCCCTGAATTCCCTTTATTCATGCAACAAAATTGTGTCTCATATATATGACTAGAAATCTGCACCCATGAATCTCAACAATATGGCTGCCTAAAGAAGACGTGAACAAATATCATTCAACACACCAATGTGGTTGGGGAAATCTCAAGGGTTCTCATCCCTGAATGAGGAGCTATAAGCAATTTATGACTGCTGAGGAGAAGCAATCGTCCCCTGGGGTGAGTCCCCTCATTGGTTATCCATTACCAAGTGATCAGCTCTAAAAACATATAGATATAGATGATATAGATAGAGATAGGTAGCACTATATGTACTTGGAAAGCTATATTATATATGAATACATATGACAAAAAATTAAAGAAAAAGAATAAGACACTTAAACAGCTTAAAAATATAAAATAAGTGGTTAAACAAAGATCATTTTTAATGGCATTGCCCCTGTGCAGGATATGGACAAGTTAATGTTCAGTGAATCATCTTATGGTGACTAACACATTATGAGCAACTGGCAAAAGTAGCCAAATAAAACAAATCCAGATTATGGTGATGGTGGGTTTCATCCCAGTGCAGAGAGAGGCTGCTTAGAATGCTCTACTCAGAGGGCTCAACTTCATTAGCAATAGGACCCAAGATGCTCTGACTACCTTGGAGGGCTTCACTGATAGGATCCACTGTAGTGACTCTGAATCAGGGCTCATAACCAGCACACTTTCTTCTCAAGGTGCAGAACACTGGTGCTCCAGCTTCCTCCTGAGTATTTTCTAGATGGCGATCAGGGATTCACAGAGGCCGGCAGTAAGCAGGGAATGAAGCATCTACTTACTATGGCTCTGCCGAGTACCAGGAACAATTCATGGAGCTTTATTATCACATTCCTTCCTTACAATTTTCTTCTGAGATGTGTGTCTCCGCTCTCAGCAATTAGATGAAAAAACCACCTTGATGAGATTTGAGAATGGGTCCAGTCTACACAGCTAGTAGATGAATTTGAATCCCTTAGGTCTCTCTTAAAGACTCTTTCCATTGCTTCACACTTCTTTTAAATCAAGACACATAATTTAATTACTTGAAAATTCTCCAGTTTAAAAATAGTACAACTTAAAAGTGTACTTGGTGATGTGTGGTAGTGCGTACCTGTAATCCAAGACTTGCTCAGGGGCTGAAGCAAAATAATCACGAGTTTGAGGCCAACTTGGGCTACATAGCAACATCCTGACTTTTTAAAAAAAAAGAAAAGTAAGAAATATATAAAGGAAGGATGGAAAACACCCACCCACCAGCACTACCACCACAGGGTCTTAAAAAAAAAAGAAAAAATATTTCCAAATGGATTAAGAACCTCAACATATATCTTGTTATACTGAACCTGATAGAAGAGAAAGTGGGAAATACCTTTGAACACATTTGGCACAGGATCCACTTCCTAAATATAACCCCAGTAGCACAGACACTGAGAGCACCAATTAATAAATGGGAAATCCCAAAATTGAGAAGCTTCTGTAGGGAAAAGCACACAGTCAATAAGACAAAGCAAGAACCTACAGAATGGGAAAAGATCTTCACCAGCCCTACATCTGACAGAGGGCTGATCTCTAAAATATATAAAGAACTCAAGGAATTAGACATGAAAATACTAAATAATCCAATTTAAAAAATGGAGTACAGATCTAAACAGAGAATTTCCAAAAGAAGAATCTCAAATGGCTGAAAGATACTTAGAGGATGGCTCAACATCCTTAGCCCTCAGGGAAATGCAAATCCAAACAACTCTGAGATACCATCTTGCACCTGTCAGAATGGCTAAGATCAAAAACACAGATGACAGCCTATGCTGGAGGGGATGTGGAGCAAGGGGAACACTCCTCCATTGCTGTGGGAGTGTAAACTTGTACAGCCACTTTGGAAATCAGTATGGCAGTTCCTCAGAAAACTGGGAATCAATCTACCCCATGATCCAGCAATACCACTATTGGGCATATACCCAAAGGATGCTCATTGCTACCCCAAGGGCATTAGCTCAACTATGTTCATAACAGCATTATTCATTATAGCCAGAATCTGGAAACAACCTAGCTGCCCCTCAACTGAAAAATGGATTAAAACAAAAAATGTGGTACATTTACACAATGGAGTATTACATGCAGTAAAAATTAATTAATTAACTAATTTTAAAAAGATATCTTGAACTTTGCAGGCAATTGGATGAAACTAGGAAAAAGTCATCCTGAGTGAGGTAACCCAGACCCAGAAAGACAAACATGGTAAGTACTCACTTCTAAGTAGATATAAGACATAAAGCAAAGGATAGCCAGGGTACAATCTACAACTCCAAAGAAGCAAGATAACAAGGAAGACCCCAAGAGAGACATCCATGAATCCCCTGGGAAGGGGAAATAGATAAGATCTGAGTAAATTGGGAGCATGGGGCGTGGGGGCAGGTAAAGGGAGCTGGGGAGAAAGCGTGAGGGAACAGGATGGTTGAGTTGGGGGAGGGACAGAGAGGGAGAATAATAACATAGATATCTTGACAGAGGGAGACATTTGGGGGTTAGGGAGAAACCTGGTGCTAGGGAAATTCTCAGGAATCAGCAAGAATGACCCCAGCTAAGACTCCAAACAATAGTGGAGAGGGTGCCTGAACTGGCCTTCTCCTGCAATCAAATTGATGACCACTCTGTCATCACAGAACCTTCATCCAGCAACTGGTAAAAGCAGATACAGAAATCCACAGCTAAGCAATGAGCCCAGCTCCCAATCCGGTCAAAGAGAAGAAAGAGGGATTATATGAGCAAAGGGGTCAAGATCTGAGGAAACCCACAGAGACAGCTCACCTGAGCTATTGGGAGCTCACTGACTCTTGACTGACAGCCGGGGAAGCTGCATGGGACCAAACTAGGCCTTCTGAATGTGGATGACAGTTGTGTGGCTTGGGCTGTTTGTGGGGCCTCTGGCAGTGGGCCCAGGATATCCCTAGGTCATGAACTGGCTGGCTTCTTGGAACCCGTTCCCTATACAAGGATACCTTGCTCAACCTTGATGGGGGCGGGAGGTGTGGGGGGGAGCTTGGTCCTGGCTCGTTTTGATATGCAGGACTTTGGCCTTATCCTCATTAAGGGAGGGGGGAGAGACCCAGGAGTTGAGTGGGAGGAGTGGAGGCGAAGGGAACTGTGGTTGGTATGTAAAACAAATAAGCAAACAAAAAAAGCTTAAATAAATAAATAAATAAAAATTCAGTCCTTTCTTACCGCAGCCTAAATCCTCACTCAGTTCATTGCTCTATATCGCCCCCTACAGTGTACAGTTGGAAGCACTTCCAGACTCTATATTGCCCCCTACAGCATATAGTTGGAGACATCCAGATGGTAAAAAAAAAAAAAAAAAGGTAAGTCTTATCTCTCTAGCATGAAACCCCCTCCCTGTCTGTGAGAGCTTCTAAACCACTCCCCAGCAGCCATCCTCTGGGCTGCTCTGGCCCCTGGCCCTGTCTGGACGGAAGCCTGAGCCAGAGCTAGTTGAGTCAGGCAGCCCGGGAGTACACTTCCAGGATGATGCCCCTCAAGGCAAATAAAGGAAGGCTCATCCAGTGGGGCTTCCCAGAGGAAATCAACCCTCTTGCATTACTGACTTGACAGGGAGTGTGGGAAGGCCCGGAGATCTGGACTCATGTCAAAAGCCTAAAACCAAATCAACGGTACCTTTTACAAGGGTACCGTGAGAAGGAAACGGTCCCAAATTTTGCCTGATTTGGCCTGGAGGTCCTTCCCTTGTGGATTCAGCTTGGGTTATAGCAGTGTGGGGACCTAATCCCCTGGGGATGGAAGAGTCCCACACGCTTCCTGCTTCCTGACTAGAGTTGGCCCGTCTGATAAAAAGCCATCTGAGCTTGAATAACCACTTGTTTGTCTTTGCTCCATTTATCCTGGGGCCCTGGGATTTCTTCTGGAGTGGTTAATGCCCCCGGCTCTTCCTCTGTTTATTTTCTTTGGTTATTTTCCCATAGAGGATGGATGTAGGAAGCAGTCAGTCAAGGACTGGTTGGTTGGAGGCATGTAGGCATAACCAATGAAAAGTCTTCTGCAGAATGTGAGGCTTTGGGAAGTGCAAGAAGAAAAGAAAACAGCCTTCTCATTGGCCAGTTTCTGGTGTCTGGTATTACAGCTTTAGATATTTAACCCTTTGGGTTATACACTGGCTCCTGCCTGTTTAAAGTGCCAGTGTCCCGATAATGACCCATACGGGTGATCTCCGCATACTTCATCAAAAGTCAGGGTCTTTCCAAATGAAATGGACCCAACTCACTTTCCCGCCATTTCCCTAATCTTGTTCCCACCACTGGATCTTTCATAGCCTCCTCCCTACATGAAAATCTCTCCTTTCTTTATCTACTTAAGCTGGGCCAGGCCATAGTTCAACACGCAGCTTGCACCTCACCTAGGCCTGCTTTGAGGGATGTCTTACCATCTTTCTGCTTGCTTGTTTTTACCTGGATAAAGGATCTGAAGACTTACCTAAACCTCTTTCTGCCATCAGTATGAAGAACAAGTCTAACCTGCTTAGGCCTCTCTTTTCATGTATATTTTTAAAGTGTTACATTTACTCATGTATTCAATGTGTGTGAGTCTGCGTGTGTGTATGTGTGCACACACCATATTATGTATGTGGAAGCCAGAGGACATCTCACCTGAATGATTCTCTCCTTCTCCCACACGGGTTGGGACTGAACTCAGCTCATCAGTCTTGACAGTGGGTGCCTTTACCCATTGAACCATCTTGCTGGCCCCTTTTCCATGTTTTTAAGACAGGAATAGAGATTGCATTTCACAGGGATTAAATTGGATAAGCTGTGAGATACAGCCAGATGCAATTCATTTATTGTGGCTCTTTCCCACTGGAAAGCACAGTGAAGAGGTAAGTATCTTGTTTTTATCTGTTCTATCGTATAGCCCAGTGACTGTAGGTCTCAATAAATATTTCCCAATGGAAGAATGAACTCAGGCTGGCAATGCATCCTTTAATCTTAGCTGTTCACAGGACTGAAGCAAGAAGACCATCAGTTAGGAAAACTGTTTTTAAGATAAAAACACAGGCTGGAAAGATGGTTTAGCAGGTAACAGTGCTTGTCACACAAGCCTGACAGCCTGAGTTCGAACCCTGGTACCCACAAAAAAGACGCAAAGCAAGAACCGGCTTCACAAAGTTGTCCTCTGACATGCACGTGCCCTATATTAATAAATAAAACAAAATATTTTTTTAATTTTTAAAAAGAGATAGTATAGTTTAGTGGCTTGTGTGTATTAAACCCTGAGTTCAAATTCCCAGGAATTAACAAAACAAAAATAATGAAATAACAGCCAATGGTTATCGAGAACTTACCGGCTGAATTCACAAACGTCTACACTTCCTATATGCTTATTTTCATGGATAATGAAGGAAGTATTCATAACTAGGATATTTTTAGTCTGTAAGAACCTCGTGGGCAAATACATGCTTATGTTCACAAGGGCACTGTTGAGAGATTGACTGAAGGAAGGAATGTTTAAATCAGAATTAATTTGCCTACCTTCCGCTGTATGAGGGATAAAGCACCTGTGTCGGTGGAGCCCTATATAACAAGCTGGGTTTTGTTTAAGGGGAAAGTGAAGAAAAAAGAACAGCTCTGGCTGACCCTGGAGCTCTCCACCTTAATTTAATGCAGTTCCTGGTCCATGTGGGATCCCTCAACAGGTGTTTCTGTAGAACGCAGGAGAACAAAGGAGTAAAGTACATGAGAGAGATGTGATGGCTAATACCGTCAACTCGATGGGACTTGGAATCACTATGGAGCCACGCCTTGGGGCATGCCTGTGAGGGTGGCATTTAACTAAGGAGGAAAGACCCTGAGTGTAGGTGACACCGTCCCATGGGTGGGGACCCGGACATACCACCTGCATTTGCACACACACACACACACACACACACACACACACACACACACCCCACCCCTGCTTCCTGACTGTGGACTCAGAGCAGCCCCTGTGGTCCTCTGTGCCGTGATGGACTACACTTTCAAACTGAGACAGAATGAACCTTCCTTTATCTGCTTTTGTCAGAACGGACAGAATACTAACGGAGAGGAAACCAGCCTGCTACTGAAATGCAAAGGGCATGGTGCAGGGAGGCTAGTCCAGGAGCCTGGATCTTGATTCCCTTCAGAAACCAAGAAGGAAAATGGCAATCAGGAGTCCACACAGCAGCCCTTTTGTGCTCCACTTGAGAGAAGCTTGATGAATATGTACGGAATTTTCTCTCCGTGGAATGTAAGGGGACGGGTGTGTCACTGGTCACAGAAGGTCAGAATTCACTGTGGACTGATAAATCTTTGTGCTTAATGGACACTGCCCCTGGAGAACTATGTAACTGGGTGCAGGACTTCGAAGCAACTGATCTTGACTCTGTAGCAGAGTGGGAGCAACCGGGAAAGGCTGTGGCAGTCCTGCTGTGGGACAGTCCTGCTCAGCCAGTTCCTGGAGATGTTAACAGATTCAGTTTACACAGTAAGGCTGCTGCTCCCCAGCAGCTTTGAACAGAAGTAAGAACAGGCTCCTGTTTCTTCCCAGATCTGTTTGAACTGGGACTTTTTTCTTTCTTTCTTTCTCTCTTTCTTTCTTTCTTTCTTTCTTTCTTTCTTTCTTTCTTTCTTTCTTTCTTTCTTTCTTCTTCTCTCTCTCTCTGTCTCTCTCTGTCTCTCTCTCTCTGTCTCTCTCTCTCTCTCTCTCTCTCTCTCTCTCTCTGTCTCTCTCTCTCTCTCTCTCTCTCTCTTTTTTTTGATAAACAGTAGATACTATTTCTCCCTTACCTCTGAACAATTCTAAGAACCTCACAAACTGGGAAAGAGCAAGGCTGGCAGGCCGGCCAGGTAGTGTCCGGATGAAGGTCTGCTCCAGGCTGAGGAGCCTTAGGATCTGCTTAACCCCAATCCCACTGTTTCTGCAAGAAACCGGGATTCTTCTTCTTTTTTTTTTTTTTTTTTTTTTTAAGGTGGGGTGTGTGTTGTTTTTTTAAGACAGGATTTTTTTTGTGTGGTCCTAGCTGTCTGGGAGTTAACTCTGAGGACCAGGTTGGCCTCAGACTCACAGAGATCCACCTGCCTCTGCCTCTGGATTGCTGGAATTAAAGACGTGCTCCACCACCACCCTACCAAGGAACTGGGATTCTAATCACTGCCCTGGATAGGATGGGTGTAGGAACTACCGTGCCCTCTGAAGTAACCAGAATGGATGTCAGCCTGAGCTTTGGCGAGTTCTAAGAACATGGAACATCTTTTTTCCTCTTTGTTTTTAGACAGACTCTCCTGCATTGCAGGCTGGCCCTGAACTCATGTGTTGTGGAGAATGACCCTGAACTTCTGACCCCTTACCTCCATTTCCCTGGGCTCACATGTCCAGTTTATATGGTGCTGAGGATTGAACCCACGGTTTTGTGTGTGTAAAGTAGCAATCTACTAACTGACTATAGCCCAACCCCAGTATTGGATTTTTGTCAGGTTTTTTTCCTTTACAATGTTGGAGAATCCATCCAGAGCCTCCCATGGGAAGGGGAACGCTCTACCACCTCAGTTTCCTTAGCCTTCAGATTCTGTATTAAGTCCACCTGAGTCTTGGATAAAATGAGACAACCACCCTCTCTGGTGCTGGTTTATCCATCCCTGGCTTCCACAGGATATTCCAGAGTCACCATCTCACTCTGGGAGCTAGAGGTGAGATGGAATATCCCTTAGTTTTTCACACAAGCACGCCTGAGAGACTGGAATTCCCTGACTACGGGTGCCATCTGTGGCAGTGAGGGTTTCTTGGTCCCGAGCGGCCAGAGGCCCAGACCCTGACACACCAGACCCCTTAGCCACCAGCTGCCGCCGCTCAAGTCCCCAGAAATGACTCAGACGCTTATATTATCTTTATGCTGTTTGGCCTATGGCTCAGGCACATTGCTAGCTAGCTCTTACATCTTAAATCAACCCATTTTTATTAATCTGTCTGCCACGTGGCCCGTGGCTCACCTGTGTTCCTTACATGTCTACTCTCAGGAATCCAGAAAGTCAAAGCGGTCAGGACTATGGGGATCCCTCCACCCAGTGAGCCCCACATGTGATGGGGGAATACATTTGAGTGGACAAAGACTTCACTTAACATTACATAGCCACTGGCTTTGCAAATTTTTTTTTTTTTTAAATGTAATTGTGTGTCTGCGTGTGTGAGTTTCATATGAGTACAGGTACCTTAAAAGGCCAGAAGAGGGCATCAGATTCCCTGTGTTAGGAACCTCCTACATTCCAGAACAAGGTTCCTCCTCGCTTCAGGGACTCAGCACCATGTCATTACTGAAGGCCAGTGTGATCTATTTCCACTGTTACCATGTTCAGGTATGCACATACTCCCCCACCTCATAAAAATAAAATCCGAGCCATCATGGCGTGCTCACTCCCTCTCTTTCTCTATCTCATTATGGGAGGTTGTGAGCTGCCCGTGAGTACTGGGAACGGAACTGCGGTCCTTGTAAAGAACACCAAGTGCTTTTACCCTCTATTGTTTCTCAATCAGGCAATGTTCTCAACACCAGTGACTAAGAAAGCAAGAAAGACCCGAGGTGGGGTGGGGAGCTGGACTCCCTGGGCCTCAGATATTGGCATCTGATAACACCCAGAACAGCAGGTAGGAGATGAGAGTCTATAGAAATTTAACCAGGAGCCAGAGGAGAGGCTGGCCAGGCATCGGGGGCACAGGGTGTATGTTTCAGACTCAGGGTAGCCTTCTTCAGGTCCTAAAATGAGGCTTCCCTTGGCTCCCATTCAGTAAATAGCTCCAGGGAATTCCTGCTCACATAAGTGACTCTTCAGACTACTGTGCCAGCTGCTAACCTCAACCCTCTAAAATCCCCAACTGCCTGGGCCTCCCTGGAGGTGCCCCAGGCAACTGCTCAGCTTTGCCGGTGACTTTTTACTTCCTGGGCACCTAGTGAGGGTGGAAGGCAAAAGCTGATTAAGCCACTTAATCCAAAACCGAAAGGAGGCTTAAAATGTCACATGCAGGAAATTTTCCGGGGATGTAGATGAAAGGATGGTTGTCCTTTGCCACCCCCCACCTCCCACCACTGCCCCCCCCCCAATAGCTGGAAGTACTCTAGCATGTGCACCTTCACTGTGAAGAGCTACTGTGTGCACCATGGTGATTGGCTCACACTAGTTAAATTTTCTCAATAACATTTATTACAAGCCAGGTATGGTGGGCCAAGCCTAGTCCCAGCACTTGAGAGTCAGCCAAAAGGATCAGGAGTTCAAAGATCACCCTCAGCTCCACAGCAAGCCTGAGGCTAGCCTGGACAATATAAGACCCTGTCTCAACATATGCAAAACAACGTGATATTTCATATTAAGTATATGATGGGTCCTGTTCCGTGCACTAAAATGGTGTCATTTGAGTCTCCAAAAACCATGTGAGGTAAACACTGTTATGCCCATTTTAAAGATGGGAGAGGGCTGGAGAGATGGCTCAGAGGTTAAGAGCACTGGCTGCTCTTCCAGAGGTCCTGAGTTCAATTCCCAGCAACCACATGGTGGCTCACAGCCATCTAGAATGAGGTCCGGCCTGCAGGGACACATGCAGGCAGGACACTGTATACATAATAAATAAATCAACCTAAAAATAAAATGAAGAGATGGGAGATTATATTTTGTCACTATTTAGTGCTAAAATAGAATTGAGTCTAAATTCTGATTTTATGTTCCCTTTCTCTTCCAGAGATATAAAAACGAAAAGGATTTTCCTGTGTGTGTCATGTGTGCTAACACCCATGGGCAGTGGTTTACTACACATTTCTTGAACATCTCAGACCACCATCGGTAACATACCACAGCATTAGAAAACAGTTTCAGTTGGAGTGACACGGGGGTGGGGGGCCGGGGGGGCTCAAATTAGTCCTCCTCCAGTTTTCTGTTTCTTGCTTCGAGTTTGGAGGCCGCGCACGCCCAGTAGACAATAACTGACTATGGGTCACCACAACAGCAGTTGCTCAAGTTATTTTTCAGGAACTGGAGGTGGCAGAAACTCCTTGGAACTACTGACCTTTGCATGTGCTCAGTGGGTGACCTTTGAACTTCAAATGGCTGAAGCTCTACCCTCAGAGCCTGCTAATGTCACTGTTTTCTGGGCATAGCCCAAGTAAAGCTTCCATGGCCCCCCTACAGACTACTTCACTTTCCTCCTCAACTACCTTTCTCCATGCCTCAGACCCTGCTTATCTCATAAAAAGCCTCTTACCTTTTTGAGATTTGGGCCACCTGACTCTTCATGTCTGGCTGCCTGGGCAATAAACTTTTTTTTTCTTTTAAGAATGTTCACAATCATTTTGGGAGACTGACAGATTTGTGTGGCAAACAGTGGGGCAAAACAAACATCATTTGGTAACCAGAGCAACTGAGTGAGTGACAGACATGGTTGCCCAGCAAGTTCATTAAAAACAAAATACAAAAAACATGAAGCCTGGCATTGCTGCTTGGAGTGCACTGAGGCAGGAGGATTGCCAGGATTACAAAGCAAGACATTATCTTAAAAACAAACAGAAAAACAGCTTGCACAGGACCAGAGAACAAGAGAGAATAGTACTGTGGAAAGCAGTTGACTTGGCCATCCGACTACTAGATGGGAACGTCTAAAGAATTTGTGTTTCCCCGCCCCCCAGGCCAAAATCAGTCTCCTAAAGGACCCTATTCACCTTTTGCTCTGAGCCATTTGTGACCCCACCCCCCCATTCTCTTGCTAAGGGGACCTAGGGTAGTGGTTTTACTACATCAAAGAAACAAACCAGGTCTATAATCTCCAAAGGGCAAAGTTATTTTGTTTTTTTATAAACTCTCCCAGCATGTCTCCACACCCCAGGCAGCGCTTGGAACTAGACATTCTATAGCTCAAAGTATTTTTTTCTCCCAGGGCTTCCCAGGGGCCAGGATGAGGAGGCCAGTGGAGAGATAAAGCCTTGGACAGGTGAGAGTTTTTCTCCATAGTCATGCGAATGAATTGCCCTCTTGGGAGCGAGAGATTCCAGTCTGTTTGGGGGAGGTGAGCCTGAAGCCCAAGTCAAGGATGCTTCTCCCATCCTCCCCTTCCCCCCCAGAAGCTACTCACATCTGCCTCATTCCAGAGTCCTGGGATACAGAAAGACTCCAGCAGGTCACTACCACACAGCAGCAAGATCCGAAGCTCTGAGGTGAGAGAGTAGAGTATGCAAAACGGCATCAGAGAGGCTACACATGCAGACAGCTCTTAACTTTCTTCCCTCACGAACACAGGAGTCTGCACCACTGGATTGCACCATGTGGCCCAGGCCTCCCTGACAACTCCACACCAGTGTGTCTATAGTTCACCCCCCCCCCCCAGTTTTCCTCCCCCACCTCCAGAGAGATTTCCACATGCAGTAGGAACAGTACAGGGAAGGTAGCCAACTGCCCTGCCTACCTAAGACACGGACACAGCCTTTGAGGGCCAAAGCAGGATTGCTGGATTTTCTAACAGAGACAGCCAGCAACATACTTTGCTTATGGGCTCAAAGCCTCTCCCCCCACCCCAACTCTGTAGCCTAGGCTAGCCTCAAACTTGCTATATAGCTGACACTTGAAATCTGGAACCTCCTGTATCAGCTCCCAGGTCTGTCTCTTCTCTGTTTGGAAAGTGTCTCCTGTGACAAGTGCCACCATAGTAGGGATGGGATGGAGAGAGATCACGGACAGCCAATGAAGTATCTGAGTTGATCAACTGTGCCCTCTGTTTGCAAATGGCTGAGAGCAAGGCTAGAACCACCTCCCCTTTACCCATGGTGCTCCCTGCCTGACAGTTGCTTTTCTTCCCCCATTAAGCCTAATTTGAATTATCCCAGTGAGGCCCATTGTCATTTAAAACTTCCAGCAGACCATTGCCTACTACAAAAGAGTGATGGGGAGGATCTAGAGCTTTGTGACTTCCCACTGTATCCTACTGCCAGGGTTTCAAGTGCAGATCTCAGGCTGCCCAGGTTTCTGCTTTATCCAGTATGTCTGAGACAGTGAGCCCACCTATGCAGTGCCGACCACCAGTCCTCCAGATGCAGCTGCTACCGCAGTCCCTGGTGCTGAGAACCCAGAGTTTTCTGCCTGACTTACATCCCAGGGGTGGGCAAGGACTTTCAGATGCTGGGTTTGTTCCTATTCAACAGAGTCTCCAGATGGGAATGAGGCAGGGAGCAAGCGTCTCATTGTCCAAATGTCTGCACTGGGCAGGGTCTGCATCACCCCCCCAGGGGGGAGCCCAATAAAAAAAGTTATTCAGTGATTTCTTCAGATACTGAATCTTTATGTCCCCGGGGCCTGGCAGTGACTGGCACACAGTAGGTACTTAGACATGGTAAGTAGTTAAGCCAGCAGATGATGTGGATACAAAGCAACACAAGCTGCCTGAGAGACCCTGGGCAGTTTAGGGGCATTTTTACAATGTCTGGTTTTCATGACTGGGGAGGAGAGAAACATGTCACTGGCATCTGGTAGATGGGATACTGCTAAGCATCCCATAGTGCACAGGGCAGCCCCACAACACAGAATTATCTGCCCCTAAATACTGGCAGCACCGAGGCTGAAGACCCCTAGCTGAGTTTTCCATTTTGTGCTAGGACTCACTTCTTGTCTAGACTTTGAAAATGAGCCCAAAACACAGAAAAGCAGACTGAAACCTCTAACATGCTCCCTCCCACCCCCCAGCATCAGAGCAGATGTGTCTGTCATTGGTAACAGTCTGATGACCCTGGCAGAGTCTGTGGTCCCACACGAAGCCACTGGAGGGCAGCAGGAATTTCTGCATCTCTAGTCTACAAGCCCTTGAGCTGGGGTAGCCCCAGGAGAAGCAATGAATTGTGGGAAACAAAAGAGCTGGGATCACTGATGCCAAACAAGCGAGGGAAAGGTGCTTATTTTTGGTGTAATGTGTGCGAGGGAGCCTTGTGAGTACCAGGACCTCACAGAACGTAAGGTCAGGATGCAGGCTAGTTCCACTGGGCTCTGCCTCCCTCCCTGGTCATCTTGATCCAGGGCCAGCAGCCAGAATCAGAAACTCTCCTTCCATACTCCCTGCTCAGGAATTCTAGCTATGTGTAGCCCAGTGGTCCACCCCAGTTCCCACGGTGCACGGAGGCAGCTGCCACCTGTATGTACCACTGCAAACCCGGAGTCTATCTGTCAGCAGGGGCTGCATGGCTCTCCTTTTCAGATATTAGGGATTCTTTTCCCTTTAAAGAGCAAAGGGGATCAGAGGTGGCTAGGCAGATTTACAAGCCAAAGGGGATGGCCCCCGTAGGGACAGCCTAGCCTAACCTAAGCCCTGCATGCTGGGTAGGCAAACAAGTTCACAGAAGACCAACAGGAAGTCTAAAACATGGAAATGACAAATACACATTGGAACACAATGGAAAATCCTGAGACTGCTCTGAGCGCTGCTGGGCAGAGACTGCCAGTGTGACAGTCCCTGGAGGGGAAGGACTACAGAGGTGGGGTACAGGGCTTTGAGCCCAGTCCTAACAGCTTTGTCCCATCTCTGCCTTTATTTATTTAACTGTATGCTACTAGCATTTCATTTTTACTAATGGCTCCGCTTAGTAACTAGTCAAAATTTTACAAATGGTTTTAGCAAAGCGATATGAACGAACTCAGGTACAGCTATATCTCGGACCAGAGATGTACTTGGAAATGTTATCACATCTGTGGGCATTAAGCTGCTGAAACACACCATCATTTCCACACCACTCAGAACCACAGAGGAAGGCAGCCCCCAAAGAACAAAGGAGTAATTCTGCATACTCAGAGAAGTGCCAAGAAAGCAGCTAACATATCTTTGCAGCTAGAAGTTAAGTCTGTTTGGGTTGAAGGCCAAGTCACCTCTCCTTCTAGAGATTCACTGACCCTCCTCATCACCTGTGCTAGCTTCATTCTGGCCTGCCCCTGTCATACTTTCCAGCTGCAGGCATTTGGGGTCCCTTATCTTTCACTCTGGAACCTTGGAAAGGCTTCGCTTTGCTCATTTGCTTCAATTATTTACACAGCTGTCAGCTCCTTCCCACCAGACAGCTGTTTGTAACCAGCTTCACCTACTCTGGGTTGAGCACGGAGTATCACACACACGGTGGGATACCTTAGCTCCAGTCAAGCCTCCTTCTTCACATTAAAGCCCTGGAAACTGGACACTGCCTTGTTTGTGTGCAGAAAACAAAACAAAACAAAAAAACCCCAATGGATTCTCTCATTGGCACTGACACTTAATTTTCCTTCTTTCAGATAAGGGAGAAGAGGCTGTGAAGGGCAGATTTCTAGCTGGTCCACTCCTAATGGGGAGTGAGTCTAGTCAGATGTTAAACGGGATCTTAGGAAGATTATCTGCAGAAGTAGCAGTCAGTAGACCCTGTTGTGATTGGAGGCACGAGGCTCCAGATGTTCCCTCTTTCATAGCTCAACTCACCAATCTCTTCATACCGCATCACTGTGCCCAGGTTGGCATTCTCATCTGGGGGGAGAGAGCGAGAGAGGGGGCATTAGGAAACTGAGCACCTCAGTGAGAGTAGCTGGGGTGCAGATGAAGAAAAATGTATCAGATGGCAAGGAAGGTCCCCTCCGTTCCCTGGACAGAGCTTCATACTTCTGGGATTTTCATAATTAGACCATCTCACCAGAGAAATCAATGACAGACTCTGTATTTTAGACTGCCCAGAAGAACTGTGCCCTTAGAACCTGGGACACAGGATTTGGGGTCACAGGAGGTGGCCTCTTCCCCTTCCATTGCTTCCTGGTTTAAAGAACCAGCAAAATTGGGATGTTGGTGGTATATAGCCAAAGCTGCCAGGAAGATAGGAAGGGCAGAGCCTCTGGCACATGTTTGGGTGTGCACTGTCTGTATGGAGGTGTGCAAGGTACACATGTACGCACACACAAATCTATAGGCAACTGCATTGTCCCTGCCTCTGCCTCTTCAATTGTCTCTTGGTTCCCTCTCAACATCCCCCAAACTGGAAACCTCTGTTACGGCAGAAGGTAGCCCCAGAAAACAAAGGAATAATTCTTTTGGCTCTTTTGGATGCTCTTTTATAGAGTAAATTTAGGGCTAGCAGGCTTTAGGGCCTGCAATGTTCTTACCCATGCTGAATCTTTGCAGTGCACCCAACAGACAGAGGAAACCCAGGGAAAGAGTATGTGCCCATTGGAGGAACAGACACTGTCTGAACTGATCTGCAGGATCCAGGCCCATGGGAAACATCCAGGGAATAGACATTTTTATGGGGTACAGGGTGAGGAATGAACACAGGCTGAAGAAGGGAGATGACCATGAAAGCCTCCAGGTCGCCACACCCTCTGCTCCCATCACCTCTTAGGCCTGGACATCCCTGCATACCTCTTGTCTTTCAATTACTGCTCTACAAGTGATCGCCCCACTAAGATGTCTTAGTCCACTCAAGCTATTAAAACAGATACCACTGGCAGGTGACTTTCAAACAACAGGAATTCATCCCTGAGTGTTCTGGACGTTGAAAGCCCAAGACGAGGGAACCAACATGGGTAGCGTCATCTCCTTATGTCTTCAGATGGTAGAAGGAGTGGGTTAGCTCTGCAGGGCCTGTTCTTTATAAGACATTTTTTAAATTACATTTTATTAATTTACTTTTTTGTGTGCAATTCACCTTCATGATTCAATTGTTTTTCAAAGACCCTGGTTCCTAACCCTATCCTCTGGGGGATTAGCTATGCAATATATGGAATTTCGGGAAGTGAGAGACTATTTGCTGATGAATTAAGATGAGGAAGAAGAGAGGTTGGCCAGGCCCGGGAAAGGAAGACCCACACCCTTACCTACAAAGGTGAAGCGCTCCACGGGAGGGCGGACACAGCAGATTCTGGTGAGGCTTTCTCCCACCTTTCCTAAGATCTTGGCTATGGAGAGAAGAAGACAGAGAGAGGTAGAAGGAAAGAGCCACTCATAACTGACATTCATGTCAGTCCAGCATCGGGGCCACTGTAAACGATGGGGGGGGGGAGCCAGAAAGGGGAAGGCAGGAGGAAGAACAGAGAGAAAGGACAGAACAATGCCAGCAGGGGTTTGCGCTCCTTCAGAGTCCAAGGCCCAATGTAAGCCATAGTCTATTTTCTTGTCATGTTTATTGTTGAAAGCAGAAAATAGAGGGTAAAAAAAGAGATATATAAAAAGAAAAAAAATAGCATTCACAATCACATCTAGATAGAATCACAATTTAGCATCTGATGAATTATTTATTTTCTTCTATTTAAAGGAGTATAATGCACAAATGTTGGGTCAGATTGCAAATTTAAAGTGTAATGTGTTTCTGTACACTGTGAATATCATTGGTTAATAAAGGAACTGTTTTGGCCCATGGGAAGGCATCTTAGAAGCAGGCGGGAAATCTGAGCATAGATACAGGGGAAGAAGGGCAGAGTCGGGAGATGCTGTGAGCTGCTGCCCAGGTGGAAGATGTAAAGGAATTCAGGTAAACCACAACCACGTGGCAAGATAGATAAATAGAAATGGGTTAAAAAGCAAGAGCTAGCTAGCAATATGCCTGAGCCATAGGCCAAGCAGCATGTAATTAATATAAGCTTTTGTGTGATTATTTGGGGCTAAGCAGCAGTTGTTGGGTTGCAAGCAGGTCCCAACCTTAGGCTAGGCTGGAAAGGCCAGGCCAGAAACTCTTACTACACAGTGCATTCATACTGCTGCTCTTTCAGGTTTCCTTTTTTCCTTCCTTCCTTCCTTCCTTCCTTCCTTCCTTCCTTCCTTCCTTCCTTCCTTCCTTCCTTCCTTCCTTCCTTCCTTCCTTCCTTCCTTCCTTTTTTTTCGAGACATGATTTCTCTATGTTTCTGGCTGTTATGGAGTGGAACTTGTTCCGTAAACCAAGCTGGCCTTGAACTCACAAAAGTCTCCCTGCCTCTGTCTCCCAAGTGCTGGGATTAAAGGCGTGCACCACCATGTTTGGCTGCTCTTTCAATTCTTAATGGTATGGTTTGAATCCTAAATGTCCCCTAAAGGCGATGTGTTGAAGCATGGTCCCTGGCTGGTGATGCTGTGGAAATTGTAGAAGTTTTAGGAGGTGGTACCTAATGGAAGGAAGTGAGGTCACTGGGTGTGTGTGCTGGTTTCTCTCTTCTTCCCTCTTTGCTTCTGATCTCCACAAAGGGAGCTACCTCCTCTGCCACTCACTCCCATGACACTATATGCTTCCACAGCATCAAAACAACATGGCCAAGTGCCCCTGGACTAAAACCTCTGGAACTGGAGCCAAATACATCTTTGTTTCTTTAAGGTTGATTTTTCTCAGGCATTCTGTCACAGCAATGGAAAGCTGTTGTGACTGACACATTTCTCACGAGCTTGTCAGTGGGTTTGTCCCAAGCCTGTCCTTAGCCGCTCAGTTCCACTGGACAGTAACAACCAAATTCAAAGGACTTCAGCCTGTGGCAGACTACACACTGGAGTCACCTCTGTTGGGCTAAGGATGGCATGCCTGCCCAGGTAGGTGGTCTTTCCAGTAATCAGGTACCCAAAATGGCTGAAAGGCAGCCTATGCCGCTCTTCCATGATCTATCTCTCCCAACCCTAGACCCAAAGTTTAGCAGCCTATATAACTGCAGGAAAACTGTGAAGTCCTTCCTCTCTCTTCCTTGTAAATTGTTATGTTTATAAAAGATCAGAAATATAATAGTAGGTGGTCCCTCAGCTTGAAAAGTAGTGAGCATCTGTTTCTTAGAATTTATATTTGGTTATGTTTTGTTTGAAACATTTCATGTAGCCAAGCTAGCCTTAAACTCCTGACTCTTCTGTTCCTACCTCCCAAGTTCTGGGATACAGGCATCTGCCACCACACCCAGTATCATCTCTTGGAACTGAGCTAGGAGAATCCTTTAGAGCATGTCCCTTGGACCTGACAGCTCTCCTGCCTTTGAGCTGTTCAGCTTAGAAATCACAAACTGTTTCTGGATTTTGTATCTGTCAAAGAAAGAGAGCATCTATGTCACAGACTTGCTGCATTTAATGAGAACACAAGACTGAGTACAAAGCATTGTAAGGCACACAGTGCTACTATGGAGAAAGTGTTGGTGGCTTTGTTCTTTGTTGTTGGGGAGGTGGCTAAGAGTATGGGCATTATGTATGTAATATGACTCATGGCCTACTACTTCCTCACTGTGACCCTGCGTGAGACCCTCAAGCTCTCTGGAAGAGGCAAAGAAAAATGCCCCCTTTCATATAGTAAATCCCTACTTAAGGCAATTATATTTATACTTAAATACATAAGAAGGCACACTGTCCTCTCTCTGCTCCTCCCTTATCCCTTCTCTTTCCTATGCTTCACCATCCTCCTACTCTTCCTCATACTCTTCCTCTTTCAGACTAACTAATTCAAATGCTGGGTGAGCCCTCTAGGTGATTCTGAAGTCAGAGAATTTTACCCAGTGTCCCTTACCTGCAGTAGGCTTGGTGGGCACATTGCTGTTCTGGTAAATGGGTTGAGTGTTCTCATGTTGTGGCTGTCCAATCACTGGTGTCATGGAAGGTGTGTTGACATTAGAGAGGATGCAGCCAGTCACCCTCTGGGGAAAGAGAGTCAGTGTCCTTAGCCTAGTGAAGCTGAGAATCATGGCCCAGTTGTCCCCCATGGACATTGTCTGCTCAGCAGACCAAGGCAGCTCAAGCCAAGGGATGGTTCACACCAGCAGGAAACAGGGTAACCCAGCAAGAAAAACTTGGAAAGTGACATCACACAGGGCCCAGTTCAGGCTCCTCTCCTAGTCGATTTTTTTTTTTTTTTTTTTTTTTTTTTTTTTTTTGAGACCCGGGTTTGTGTAGGTCTGGCTGTTCTGGAACTCACTCTGTATACAGTAGACCAGGCTGGCCTCAAACTCAAAACTCAGAGATCCATCTGCCTCTGGCTCCTGAGTGCTGGAATTATAGGCTTTGGCCATGCTATATAATTAAAAAGTGGGGAGGGGAGGTAGGTCTACGTCTAGGTAGAAATCAGCCAGTCCCCTCTCTCAGGAGTTAGCCCAGATTCCTGGTCTAAGAACTGCCGCTCAGGACTGCAGGCCTAAGCCATTTTGACTGGGACAGAATTACTTGATTAAATACATGTAAAGTGCCTCTGGAGTGCCTGACGCTGGCAGGGCTTTGTGTAACCTTCTTCATGCCATAATGGTCTGTGGTCGCTGTCTGTTTCTTGGGGCTCAAATGAAACCACATCTGAGGGAGGTCTGTCGGCATGGGAAAGGTCAGACCAAATATAGGCGTCATCACCACCTCAGCCTCTACAGGCCAGACATGTCAGTAACACAGCCGGCCAAAGAGCAGTGCCAGGCAGAGCAGAATGTATTTGGGTTACAGAAGTATGGGATGAGTTCAAAATACCCTACTTCAGAACCACATGGTGATTTGAGATACATTATCTATTAACCTGTGTTATCAAGCTCGCTCCTCCTTCCAGTGACGTAGAAAATATGGGGCTGAGAATGTAGCCTTCCCTACAGTGGAACCAGAAGCAACTACCCAGGGTCAGAGAGCAACAGAGAACCACAGGACTGAGTGCATGTCCAAGGTCCCTTCCCAGAAGGCAGCATCTCTGAAGTGATGGTGTGCATTGTATTTTCAGGGTTGGAGTCCTGCTATGAAATGACCCTCAAGCCCAAGGGATAGCCAGGAAGACCCATAGGCACACCTTCTATAGGTTATCCCACAAGCAGAATGTCTGAAGCCCTGAGCTCAGAAGAGCAGGCATTTACTTTGTGGGTTAATGCTTCACTTCCTTCTGCTCCTAATACAAGGTCACAACAACATCCAGCTCCATCTGGGAGGCAGCTTCCCAGCCTGTTCCGCAGGCTTCTCTGTCCAGCTGTGGCTGACAGAAAAGAAGGGTGATCTGCCCTCTTTCACCATTATTTTAAAACCAGAAAAAAACAGCGCCACATTGTCACTTAATAGCTGCTCTGGGGCTGAGGAATTTCTCCTGCTGCATCCTCCATCTCATTTGACCTGCTCTGTCCAGGAAGAAAATGGTTGGCCTGTGTCCTAGTCAGCCTTCTCCCCCGCCACTCCCACCCCTCAGCTCTCCTGTCCTCAGCAGATCTTACATACTCAATCTCCAGTGGCCACCTCCCTGGTGAGCTTACCCTCTAAGCCAAGCACACCAGCCTCATCCCAGGACTGGGGTCATCCGGACTCTGCTCTGGCTGTGAGGCTGGGGACCATCTGTAACCCACATTGTCAGCCAGCCTCTGCCAGGCCTGAAAGTGTACTTCTCTGGCTCAGGCTCAAGCTTTGGGCATGAGTAAAACAGGAAGGTGCCAAGGAAGCCTGAGCATTTGGAAAACCAATCAATGGCCAGATTCTATGGCCATTATAGCCAGGCCGGCCTCCAGGGATGCTAGAAGGCTTCCTGACACTCTCTTTATCATGGAGCTTAAGGCCTCTGTGTGGCTAAAAAGAGCACAGGTCCCCAGATGACACTCCCATCCCCAACTCATGTGGCAAGTATGAGAAATAAAGTGATGTAAGCCACTGATGATTCTGTTTGTTATCACTGCACATCTTCACCTCTCCCGACACTGATAGTGGCCACTCAGGATTGAGCATGTAAGAACTGCTGAGGACAGAAGACTGGGGGGGGGGGGGGCGCTGATCAGGACACAGGCCAAGAAGCGATGTGCCTCTTTTTAAAAAAGGTTGTATTGTTGTGTTGTTCATTCGATGTATATACGTGTCTGTGTGTGAGTAGGTGCTTAGGAGAACAGTGTCCACAGAGGCCAGAGATGTCAGATCCCCTGAACTCAGATTCTCTGTAAGAGCAGTAAGCACTTTTAACTGCTGGGGCATCTACACAGCTCCAAGCTATCTTGTGTCTCTCTGTTGTGGTGATGACTACAGAAGAGTAAGTGAGAGGAACCCTGTCTCACTGCCCATTTAACAAGACCACAAATGAATCAGGACAAGTATGAAAGGTTCTGAACGATTGGTTCTGTTTAGTTCTGCAGAGGAATTTAATAGACTGAGCACCATGCTGGTCCTCCATGTTCCTCTTGCCCCGGGGTCTCCTAGGATGTTTTGGACCCTAAATCACACGTCGTAAAATGAAGCCCAACTGTGGTCAGGGGCTGCTCGATGAAGAGGGGATGGTGCCAATCCCTCCAACATGGAGACGGGGGGGGGGGGGGGGGGGGGTGGGGGGGGGGTGGGGTGGGGGGGGGGTGGGGGGGGGGGTGGGGGGGGTGCAGCTCTCCTTGGATCAGAACAATGCCTTTAGGTTATTTAGGGCTGGAGACAACATCCTTTCATCCCCAATGAGAGGTCAAGTCAGATAATGGAAGGAAAAGGGGCAAGGCCGGTGCTGCTCCAGGGTTCTAATTCATTATCTTCCCTGTCCTATAAACAAGCTACTCTACCTCACAACTGGGACGGAAAGGGCAAGTAGATGCCAGGGGGCAGCCAGCAACTGCGCCCCGCCCACACACCGCCCCGCCCCCCCACCGCCCCTTTCGTGCACCCCGCTCAACCACCCACCCTTGGCCATGGTCCAACTCACCTTCATGAGGTCTCGATGGTGTTCCAACACGCTGCAGGTCGTCTGCCATGTGTCTTGGTAGCACTCCCAGGGGTCCACTCTGCCATCACAAGAGAGGCCCGTCTTAGTGTCTATTTTACCTATTCCCTCCTCGTTGCTTCCTTCTCAGACTGAGGAGCTTAGTGGGCCTGGCCATGCTGTGTGCTTGGATCTCAAATGAGGTTAAACCAGGTTGTGAAATATGTCCCCGAGCCTCAGTTTCCCTCTCTGAGAAAAATGAGAAGAATGTAGCATAGATAAATAAAGAAGATGGTGGTGTGAGTCTCCCTAAGTTTAACTCCAGCTCGGCACTCTCTCTAGTGTGAGGACTTGGGAAATTATATATGCATAGTGCCTAGCAGGATATCTTGTACTTATTTTCATATGGAAAAGGGAAATCTTCAGGCTCTTACAGGATTGTGATAAGGATTAAATAGAGCCAGGGGCTCATAAAACAGGAACAGAGGAGGCTCTGGAGAAGCAGCCCCATTGGCCTCAAGTGGGTGGTACAGCGCCTTGATGCTGGAAATAGGCGGCTAGACTAGAGGGTGGTACAAACCCCCAGGCCAGGCAACTCCTCCTGAACAAGAGGCTGGGAAGTGAGCAGGGATCCTGCCCTAGACTGACACCTCACTTAGCCACAATTGCCAACTTAATGAGCTGCTAAATTGAGATATTTCTGAAATGTTCTCTTAGCGGCTGAGCATCCTGTTCTTCCCATCGTGCACCTCAGGTTTCCTGAGTTGAGATCTTACTAAGTGAAAATGAAGGAGGCTGCCTGCCCTCACCTGTCTGCTCCTGTGCACACAGGTGTGGGAGGTGAGCAAACCCTGGCCTCACCGAACAGGTACCCTGAGTGAGGGCTAACTAATCAGCTTCCCTCCTAAGAGCTCATCCCCAGACTCCTGCACATCTCAGTTCTGATCTTCCAAGTGGGGCAGGTGGTAGGCCCTCAGTAAGAATTCATTGGCTCAATGAAGGAATTATTCCAGAATTTTCTAAAAACATCCAAGCGGGAACAGGCTCTGCCCAGTTTGTTCTCCCCTGGATTCATTCCCTACATGCAATTAGACAGTTATTTACAGGGCCAAGACCTGTGATTTCCAACCCCGACTTGATCACAGATGAACTACAGCACTTTGGCTTCCTCAGGCCTGTTACCATACGAGAAAAGGCGGCCACTCTCTACCCACCTGTCTTATTCATATATATATATATATGATGTAATGTAGAGGGTGCCTGCAGTAACTGGAGTTACAGGCAGTAGTAAGCTGCCCAAGGTAGGTGTAGGAACTGAACTCAGATCCTCTGGAAGAACAGCAAGCGTTCTTAACTGCTGAGCCATCTTTCCAGCCCTCAACCCAAAAGAAAGTCCCTCAAGGATGAGGCTTCTCTACGAAGGCCCACATGGTGCACTGCTTAATTATTGTGGCTCCCCTTCACTGTCTTTAAGACTGTGGGGTCCATCCCTCCTCTGCGGCCAGTGCCCTCCCCTCGTGGAAACTTCTAGGTGCTGCTTATTTATCCATGGTAGGAAATTAAAGAGCAAATGATGTGCCATTATTATTTTTTTTTTAAATACCATCTTCTCATGCAAATTATAACAGTAGGAACTTGGGGGACATAATTAGCATAATTAGTGGAAGCTCGCTTTAATTACACCTCTGGCTCAGAGCACGGGAAGCCCTGCTGTCTTACAGTGCAGCTAGTCTAATGTTGGGGGGGGGAGGGTGCAGTGATCAAAAAGCTGCTTCAAGTCTGAGTTGGTAGAAATGCTCAACAGCCCGACACCTTTGTCCAGGAGTCAGTGTGGACCCCTGAGGGACCCTGAGATCAGAAGTGGGCCGTGATCGAGGCCACAGACTTTCTCTGAAAGGAAGTGAGTTGTGGGTGAGAGTTAATGGGAGTTGGTGGGATTTGGGGACCAGGCGCCTCCCCCAGTGATGTTTTTGGAAACTCCAAGAATCACACCAGAATACACAGATATAAAACCCCCTAAGCTAACTCTTTAATTGTGAGCTTGATTAATTGGTTCAAAAATAAACGGATTATCAATTGGGCCACCATTGGAGATCTACCTAATTATGTATGGCTAGTACAGGGCTAATATCTCTCCTACTTCCTCATCCTTGTGGGTTCCAAATTAGTGACTCTTCCTTCCTCTTTTCCATCCCATCCCAGGATCCCAGAACCATCTGCCTCTAGCACCATCATCCCAGCCCTACCTGATCCAGTCGGAATTCTGGACCGCCAGCTGACACATGACGAGACGATGTCGACTTGACACAAGGCCCTGGGAAGCAAAGAATCCATGAGCAGGAGGTGGCCTTAGTTTCCCACAGCACCCAGAAACAGCAGCAGAAGCCACCCCGTCACAAAGTGCAGCCATGTTTGATGATAAGAGGAAATGAGAGATGTGACCCCATGACGTGTTCCTTTGCAACACACAGAGACATTGAGTGATGGGGGAAACGGGAAGGAAGGATGTGTGGTGTATCCCCCTGCATCAGAGTCTGAATCAGCCAATGAGCACTCTGCATAGATCTAAGGTTTGACCTGGGGAAGCACAATTAGCTTGGTTCTAGTGATTAGAGTATCTGTGGGATAAACTGAAATGACTGGGTGAGTTCCGACATTTTGGAGGACCTGTAGTAAATTATAAGAGGCACTGGGATGCTATTTTCAAAATAAAAATCTCAGGAACTATTTGTCCAATGCAGCTCAACCTATACTCTGCTGCCAGTCTGGAGCCCAGCACAGTCACGCAGAGCAGGCATCCTCAATCATCTCTGTGAGCAGCTGGCTGTGGTGGGCACCTGGTCCTCTGGCTGTGACCAGACACCCAGGGCTGATAGTGGTCCAGGGATGAAAGCCAGATGCCTACTGTTAGGCACTTAGCGTTTCCAGGAATCTCTTCAGAGACCACAGTGGGGCAGTTTTATCCAGGGGAACAGTCATATGGAGGGAGGGTGAGGGAAGAGAGAGCAAAGGGACCCACCTGTTTTCCGTAGGAGTCATGGACAGGAGAGACAATCCCACCAATCACAATGAATCTTCCAGTCTTGTGCAGATAATCCCTGGCTCTTTCTAATTAAGAGAAGAGAGCCACATGTTACAAGAGAAGAAAGGTGTGCATTAAAGGTGATAATTGAAATCAATCTGTTCAGCCCAGAACCCGCTAAGGTTTGGTGCTTGCTATTTAAATAGAAGGTGTCAACTTTCAAAGCAAGTGATGGTGACTCAAAGGTTTGGGAGGCAGACCTTAGCCCCAGAATTAGAACTCCATTTTAACTCAGGGCTTAATCCAGTGATAAGCAATCTGTGCTGGCGGAACCCCAGTAGCCAGTGGGATTTAAAACAAGCACTTCATTAAGGGGCATTAAGAGCTGCTGATTGGAATTTCCCCCCTTTGTCTCATGCAGAAATTCCAGTGAACAGAACGAGTAGGTCTCCTTAGAATATGAGAGATGTGCCGATTGCCTCGCCCAAGGAGGAAGAGGTGGGAAAATAAGCAAAAAGACCTTGTCCACAATCATGGATACTTAACCAACCGCCAGCCTAGCAAGTCAGCATGTTATAATTGCTTGAGAAAAAAGCCTGGCTGAGCAAAAGCCTCCTTCAGAGAATCGTGTAGTTTATCGGGTGAGCCCAGGCTCCCTTTCATGAGAAAAACTAGTGAACCAGAAACACTTTAAAGTCTAGGCATTAGTTCCCGACAGCAGCCTGCCTCGGCCACCGGTGCCTTTCCAGCATCTATGTGACAAGCACAGCCTAAAGTACCAGTCGGTCACAGCCCCCCACCCTTCTCGTCCTTCCTCCTCTTATCTCTTCCCTGCTGTCTGTCTGTCTGTCTGTCTGTCTGTCTGTCTGTCTGTCTGTCTGTCTCTCCCATGCGCCCACTCCGAGAAGGCCTGTCACCCCACACCCCAACCTCTCGCACTGTTTGGGTGACCTGCTTGCTTAGTGGCATAGCTTGGCAGGACCGGCTGAAAGATACCCGCTTTGCTTTTTAAAGATCCTATTGCCAGTCCTGTTTAATTTTCCCAGGGAGCTCATTGAACAAATTTTATCAGGTTGTATATTTTTAAGTTTTTTATTTTTGTGTATGTGTGTACATAGTCTCATGGAGGCGGAAATTGATTTCCTCATTTACTTTTTACCTTTTACAAAAGATATACTGTATAAGTGTGTGTATGTGCGTGTGCACGCATACATGCATGCATGCGTGCGCACACGGGAATCTGCCCGTGTAAGGGCAGGTGCCAGGCAAGTTCAGAAAAGGCTGTCAGCTCCCTTTGAGCTGGAGTTAGAGGAGCTTATGGGCCACATGTGGATGTTTTGAAGTTAACTTAGACCCTCTGAAAGCATAGTGCTCACTCTTAATCTCGGAGCCAACTCTCAATTTTTTTGAGACAAGATCTGACTGAACCTGGAGTTCATTGACTCTGTTTAAACTAGCTGGCCAGTTAACCTCTATTTTTTTCTTATATTTTTTATTATTTATTTATTTGGTTTTTCCAAGCAGAGCTTTTCTGCACAACTGTCTGTTCAGGAATTCAATTTGTAGATCAGGTGGCCTCAGGCTGACGGAGATCCTTCTGTTTCTACCTCCCAAATGCTGAGATTAAAGATATATGCCACCATGCCTGGCTTTCTGTCATGCCTTTTATATGTATGAGTGTTTTGCCTGCATGTATGTATACACATCATGTACATGCCTGATGCCCTCAGAGGCCAGAAAAGGGCATCATATCCTCTGGAACTGGAGTTACAGATGGTTGCTAGCTGCCATGTGGGTGTGGGGAACTGAACCTGTGTCCTTTGGGAGAGAAGCAAGTGCTCTTAACCACTGAGCTATCTTTTCAGCCCCATGTCTGTCTTTTTAAATGAATACTGAGGATCGAATGCAGGTCCTCCAGCCTGAGGCAAACATTTTACCACCTGAGCCATATGGGGAAATTTGGGGATGGGAGGGCCACAAGGCAGGTTGTAGATTTTACAATCAAGCTTTCATGACCTAGATGGCTCTCTCTGCATTTAAAAATAATTCTCAACACAGTTGCTTCTTTTATCCCTTCAATATAAAATCCTTTTTTCTAAAAAAATTTTTAAAAAATGACATTTTATATTTTTTTCAGAGGAAGTGGGGGAGATTGTACCTATAATTCAATAAATAGCAAGGTTCCCTTTACTCCCCTCCCACACAGGGTTCTCACTGCACGAACGACCTTGGAGCAGCAGCAGTGATTAACTGTTGTGCATGGTCCACATTATGATTCATTCTGTGCTATAGAATTCTATGGGTTTTGATAAGTACGGACGCAGAACTATTATGAAGCACCACACAGAGTACTTCACTGCTCTAGAACTAGTGTTCCCCCAACTCATTCTTCCTTCTCACCCCGACCTTGGTCAAACACGGTTCTTTCTACTAATTCTTGAAGTTTGCCACTGCTAGTGGTCAGAAGGATCCAGCATGTGGTCTCTTCAGACCCAGTCCCTTCATTAAGCACTATGCATTTAAGTTCTTCATGTGCTGGCCACTTTTATGACAGCTTGACACAAGCTGATGTCATTGAGAAGAGGGAACCTCCCACTGAGACAATGCCTCCATAAGATCAGGCTGTAGACAAGCCTATAAGGCAATTTCTTAGTTATTGATTGATGTGGGAGGGCTCAGTACATTGTGGGTGGGGCCATCCCTGGGCTGGTGGTCCTGGGTTCTATGAGCAAGCCAGTAAGCACCCTCCATGGCCTCTGCATCAGCTCCTGCCTCCAGGGTTCTTCCCTGTTTGAGTTGAGCTGCTCTTCCTGCTTCCTTTGGTGATGAACAGCAACATGAAAGTGTAAGCTAAATAAACCCTTTTTGCTTCAAGTTGCTTTGGTTATGGTGTTTCATCATATCAAGAGTAACCCAAATAAAAACACTTACCATGGTTAAATAGTTTATTTCTCTTCATCAGTAAATAATAATCCACCATCTAGCTGATTCGTAGTTTGATAGTCTATCTACCTCCTGAAATACATTGTCATTGCTCCCAGGTTTTTGGTGAATATAAGCAAAGCTGATGAAACATTCGTGTAAGACTTTGTATAGTTACGTTTTCAGCTCATTTAGTTAAATATATAGGAGTGACATCACTGGATCATAGGTAAATAGATATTTAGCGCTATATAACAAACTGCCATTGTCTTTCAAAATGTCTATACCATTTTGCATCCCACCCACAGCAGTAATTGAGAATGACTATTGCTCTAGAACCTAGCCAACATTTGTTACTGCTGAGTTGAGTTATTCTAGTAGGTGTGTTATTTTGTTATCTATTTAAGGCTTATTTTACTTTTGTGTTTTTTAATGTTCTATTTCTTTTCATGTGCATTGGGTTTTACCTGCATGTGTGTCTGAAGTAATAGGTGTGAGGGTGTTGGGTCCCCTGGAACTGGAGTTACAGACAGTTGTGAACTGCCATGTGGGTTTGGAATTGAACCCAGTTCCTCTGAAAGAATGCCGGTGCATTTATTTTAATAAATAAGTCCTGATTTATCTTAATTTATGTATATATGTGTGCATTTGTTTGCTTTCTTATTCTTATGATAAAGATACCACGAGCAAAACCAACTTATGAAATAGTTTATTTTGGTTTATAACTACAGCGGGCTACAGTTCATAATAGTGGGGATGTCATGGCAACAGGTAGGCATAGTGACAAGGACAGGAAGCTTAGAGCTTGAATCTCAACCCCACACAGGCATGGAGAGTGTAGACTGGAAATGAAGGAAGACTATGAACTCTCAAAACCACCCCCAGTGACATATTTCCTCCAGAAAGACTCCATGTCCTAAAGGTCCATAGTCTCCCCAAACTGCTACCAGAGACCAAATGTTCAAATAACCTAAGCATATAGGGAACATTTTCATTTAAACTATTAAGTGTGTGTGTGTGTGTGTGTGTGTGTGTGTGTGTGTGTGTGTGTATGTGTGTAACCCTGGCTGTCCTGGAACTCACTTTATAGACTAGGCTGGCTTCAGACTTGGAGATCATATCAGCCTGCCTCTGCATCTCAAGTGCTGGGATTAAAGGTGTGTGCCACCACTGCCCTGCTGACATCAGAACATAAGGGTTATACCTTCTCTTTGGTCCCTAACTTTAATTTTGAAAGAAGCACTATTACCTTACCTGATAAATCTTATTTTGATATTTGGAAAATTCCATGGCCCATACTCTGGTCTCTTAGCCCTACACTCCTGTGTCAGGATCAGATCCATCTGGCCATGGACTGTCACAGACTCTCAGCTGCAATGAGCCAATTCTTCCTTCCTCCTTTTTTCCAGCAAGTGTTTGCTCCTTACTTATCTATGTATTTGATTAAAAGCCCAGACCTTTCTCATGTCCAACATGTCTGGTCTCTCCAGCGTGCTTCTCCTCTGGACTTACCCTAACACTTCACTGTGTACCTAGTTCAAGGGACCTGGAAATTCTATCAGCTCCTCTCCTGTTTTATGGATTTCTAAAAGACGAATACATCACTATAGGTAAGAAGTCTCAAGCACACGGGCAGAGTGAATGTAAGGTTAGCATATCATATGAGAGGCAAACTGGACCAACGATGATTCACACTAAGCTGCATGTAGGCCAAACAGTATTGACACTGTCTCCTAATCACTGTGTGTGCCCCAGTGCACTCAAATCTGACTCCCATGCCAAAGACTTTTTTGGTTGAGAAAGATCCAGCAGAGTGACTTGTCTGTTTAGCAATAAGTATTCAGTAAAAGCTCTCACACAGAAAGCTCATGAAGCTGTCAGTACCCACTCTTGCTTCTGCAGAGTATCCTTCTCTAAGTGACCTTGAGCTGCCCCCTCAAATCCATAGACCACATCCATAATATCCAGGGAACTTCCATTGCACCAATGAATTGTCTTAGTAATTATCAGCCTTTCCTCCTGGCCAAGATAAATGACTCCACTGCCTGCAATGCTTCAGAGTTCACTGTCTCTTGGAGAGGCAATTTTGGAAAGGAATATCCCAGTTCTCACTGAGTCAAAGCCCTTTAACCGAAGGGGTTACTGTGATCATGCGGCACAACTCCATTTAGGAAATGCTGATAGAACATAAAACCCACAGTGGCTGCTGGAGGAATGTGAGGAGAAAGTTGTCTTTCTTCTCCTTGCTGGTCATGTGTGGACCCACAGGGACTGCATCTAGAAAACAGTTTCACAGCCGTCTCTCCAACCTGTGGGTCTTCCAAGCTTTCCAGTCTTTCTTCCATGATCCCAGAGGCTTTCAGGAAACAGGTGGGATACAGATGTCTCACTGAGGGCCAAGCCCTCCATTGCTCCTTGTCCCCTGTGGCTTGATTAGTTGTGGGGCTTTGTACGAAGTGCCACATCTACTACAGAAAGGCTGCTGGATTTGACACAGTTTTCTACGCACCTTATTATTCTCTAACTTGAATGGAGTGACGGGCAAGGAGGGCTTGGCAACCTGCTAGACAAGTGGCCAGGAACAGGGGGGATCGTTTTCTTCCGTTTCCCAAGGAGATTCCAAATGCTTGAGAAGTCTGCCTGGGATGACACAGGACGTATGGGACATAGAAACCACACCAAACTTGGAACTGAAAGATGTCTAGATCACAGGCAAGCCACTTAATTTCTCTGGGCCTTAACTTGTCTGTCTGTAAAATGCCTTCTGTATATGATTCATACAAAGATCAAATCAAATGATAAATAATAAAATGCACAAAGCCATTCACACCTATAATCCCAGCACTTGACAAGTAGAGGCAGGAGGGTAAGATGATCAAGATTAGCGTCAGTGATAGAATCCTGTCTAGTAAATAACAAGTTTCCAACTCACTCTGTGAGGACAGTATTATCCTGACACAAGCCAGAAAAAGATAGTATGTAAAAGAAACTGCAGATCCATACTGTTAGGAATATTTGCATAAAAATTAACAAAATAGTAAAATAGAACCTCTCTCTCTGTCTCTGTCTGTCTGTCTGTCTGTCTGTCTCTATCTATCTATCTATCTATCTATCTATCTATCTATCTATCTATGCATAGAAATAGTTACATACAGTGATCAAGTGGCATGTACCCCAGGGAACCAAGCCATCTTGACATTTGAAATACAGTATTTAAGTCACCATTGTCCTAGTTGCTATGATTAAACCAAAGCAATGTGGGGAAGAAAGGGTTTATTTGGTTTACATGCCCTGATCACAGGCCATCATTGAGGGAAGCCAAAGCCAGAACCTAGAGGCAGGACCTGAAGCACAGACCATGGAGGGTGTTGCTTACTGGCTTACTCTCCATGGCTTGCTCAGCCCGCTTTCTTATACAACCCAAGACTACTGGTCCATGGGTAGCACTCCCCATCAACCAATAATTAAGAAAACATTCCACACATATGCCCACCAGCCAGGAGAGGGGAGGCAGTTCCTCAATTGGGGTTCACTTTTCTCAGGTGACTTTAGCCTTTAGCTTGTATCAAGTTGACAGAGTACAGCCATAGGCTAAAGAAGAGAATTTGCTGGTTGGTAGTGACACACACCCTTGATCCCAGCACTTGGGGGGAGGGGGGCAGAGGTAGGAGGATCTCTGTGAGTTTCAGGCCAACTTGGTCTACAGAGCAAGTTCCAGGACAGCAAGGGCCACACAGAGAAACCTTGTCTCAAAAAACAAACCAAGACAAAAATAAAAAAAGGAAGAAAATTCGCTTGATTCCATCAAGATGTAAAAAGTAGCTGACAAATTCACCCTGGACTTGTGACAGAACCATGATGAAGAATGGAGCAACACTTTCTTAACATACTTGAGGGGTGTATGCACCTCTCACTGTCCCTTGACAACGCCGTCAGCATAAGACAAGGAAGTCCAAGGAGAAAAATTAAGAACTGTGGATGGCATGACAGAACTCCAGAATGCAGCTCCTAGAACTAATGACTGGGCCAAGTTCAGCAAAGTCAAATGATCCATAAAAGAAAACTAAAAAACTAAGCTATTTCTTTTTCTCTTTTTGGAGATAAGGTTTTTCTGTGTATCCTTGGCTGTCCTGGAACTCACTCGGTAGACCAGGCTGGCCTTGAATTCACAGAGACCTGCCTGCCTCTGCCTCCCAAGGGCTGGGATTGAAGACATGGGCCACTACCACCCAGCAGAAAACTAAATTATTTCTATATAATAGCAATCAAAGTAGAAATACAAGGTAATTTGTATAAGTCTCAACACAATAAAGTTTCCCCCCCCAAAAAAAGATATTAAATTTACTGCGATTTCTATCAAAATCCCAGCAAGAATTTTAAAAGTGAAAATATAACATTTACTTGGAAAGGCAAAGGACTAGAATAAGTAAGTCATGGACGTTTAATCTGTAAGAACCAAGTAAAGGAAACAGTCAAAACGTCCTACAGTCTGAAAATGGCTGACACCCCATTTCCAGCTGTGATATAGACACACCATGGAGTACTAGTCATCAGAGGCAGGAGATGATAGCAATGCACTCACAATCCCAGTGTTCTGGTGTCAGACTTCTCAGCACTGTGGGCAGGTTCCCAAGAGAACAGCCGAGGGAGAGGGGTTCATTCTGGGTTCATCCTGGCACACTGCTTCCGAGTTTCAGTACGTGATTGGCTGGTTCTGTTGTTTCTGGCCCGTGGTAAAGCATAACAGCAGAGGGTATGAAAACTCCAAGCTGCTCACCTCACGGAGGTTAGAAAGCAGAGAGTGAGGGTAGGGATGGGTTCTGGGACAAGGTATTGCCCTTCAAGGCACAACTGTATACCACAGTTTATTTAACCGTTTCCCTATTGTGGGAAATGTTTATTGTCTGTATTTGGCCCGACCTCTGGAAGTTCCTATCACCTATCAATAAGGTCATCAAATTATAAACCACCAGCGGATTAATACCCACTGACAAGTCAGAGCCCACAAGCTCCAACTGCTTCCCAAAGCACCTTCCACTTGCACTGAGGACCAAGGCTACAGCATATAACACTTCATATCCAAACGACAAGAGGTGCTTAGAGGAGCAATTTTAAGGTAAATGAAGAAACAGCACTCTCAAAAGGCTGTAAGTGCAAAATTCAATTCAGTATTTGCCAGGGAGGGTGGGTGTGACTTACAGCTCCAGTGATCTGTAGAACGAACTAGGTTCTGTCTGCTTATTTTGTTTGTTGTTTGTTTTAAAAGAATTTTATCTTAAATTATGTATATGTGTGTGTGGTTGTGGGTGTGTGCTTGTGAGTATAGATGTCCACAGAGGGCAGAGACATCTGATCCTCTGGAGCTGGAGGTGAAGGTTTGTGAGGACTTGACATGGCTGCTAAGAATAAAACTGGGGTCCTCTTCCAAGAACAGTGCACACTCTCAACCATGGAACCATCTCTCCAGCCCCATGAACCGGTTCTTGCTCTTCATTGTGTCCGACGTGCTAAAATGCCATATCATATACTCTATGCCAATATACACACATACACTACACCGGTGTTGAGGTCCACACCCTGACACTCTACTGTAGTTACACAAAATGTAACCACTAGGCACTGAGTGTTTATGACCTTCGACCTTCCCAAATTCATTTGTTGAATCCCAAACTCTAAGGTGTTGGCGTTGGAAGGTGAGGTATTAGGCAGGTGACTAATTGTGGGAGTGGAGCCCTCAGAAATGTCTGTGCCCAGGGGGGCTCATCTACTCCTCAGTGGCCCTCCCCGGTGTGAGGACATCATAGAGGTGTCCGTGGGGAGAACGGGTTCCCAGAAGACATTGACTCTACTGGTACCTTGACTTGGGTCTTCACACCCACCAGCACTGTGAACAATGTATTGTGCTGTTCGCAAGCTCTCCAATCTAAAGGGTCTTGTCACAGAGGCTCAAAACAACTAAAATGGTATTCAGTGGCAGAAACTAGATGGAGCCACATGAATGGGATGTCTCTTATCCTTACATCTCCCTACAGATTAACAATTATCTCAAAACAAACTGTTATTTTAAAGCTCATAGTAAACCACCAGATATTACATTTTAGGATATAGCATTGAGCAAACCCAGGCAAATGGCCAGCAAACTGGCTCCTTCTGAAGGTTCCATTTTTGGTGCTGTTTGGATCCCACCATTTGGAGCTACGACAAGGCAGCATTATGCATCTCAAATTGTCATATGCATATCTTGAACCAGGGTGCCAATGGAGTCAATGTCTGGAGTCTGCTCCTCCTATTTGGTACCTTCTGGATGGAGTCACACAGTGGGAGAGCGATAGAGGCACCGTTGAGCTCCATTGTGTAGAGGTGGCGGCTCAGCTCTCACAGCTAGCCAGTTTCCTAAATCCCACCTCCCAACCCCAGGTTAATGGAGATTAAGGAGTCAATATATGAATTTCGGAAAGACTCACATTCAGCTCATAGCAGTCACATTTTGTGGGACAGTACAATATCCCTTGGTGAGGCTGATTCTGATTCCAAGGGTCAGGTAGAACTTTGGATCACAGTGGAAATAGAATGAGGTGACAAGGACTTATCCAAGTCTGGGGTCAGATCCTACCTTTATATAAAGTGTTGCTACTTCATTCATTAGAATGTGGATTTTTGTGAATTAATTTTAATGTTTAAAAATACTGTTTATCTTTTGATGAGATGGCTCAGCGGGTGAAGGTACTTGCTGCCAAGCCTGGTGACCTGAATGTGTTTCCAGGACCTACATGGTAAAATAAGAGAACCAGAGAGCCAGCTCTCAAAAGCTGTCCTCTGAGCTGGGCATAGTAACACATGCTTTTAATCCCAGCATTCAGAAGCCAGAAGCAGGAGGATCTCTGGGAGTTCAAAGACAGCCTGGTCCAAAAGAGCAAGAGCTATATAGTAATACCCTGTCCTGATTAAAAAAATAAAAACAAAGTTATCTTCTGATTTTTATGCACACACATACACACACACACACACACACACACACACACACACACACACACACAGAGTGGTGCATTCATACATACACACACAATAAATAAATGCAAAAATATTGTTTCTCTTTAACTGTTGAGTATGAGGGTGCCCCTTAAATCTTGTACGGTCCTCACCTAGCATATCTAACAAGCTCCCAAGTAGACCAACACCACTTGCCCACAGACTACACACTTGTGGGGTGTGGGGGGGCAAGCCCCTGTAAGATCAAGGTACACCCCACCACATATGCACAAAGCTGTCCTTTCTTCCGCTCTCCCATTACCTTGCATAACAAGGGCCTTTCTGAGTCTTGGTAGAAAGCCAACCCAAAAGATGTAGCTAGGGCTCTGGAATTTAATTTCATTCCAGGCCTCCCAAAATGCATTCTATTTTCATCCATATCCCCGGGGGGGGGGTGTGTCAAATTGCTCCAAAGTTTATGCTCCAGTCTGATGGCTCTTCTGCTCTCATGGGGAAGGAGACCTGAGTCAACAGTTCCATTGTCCTTTCTGTCCTCAGAACCCTGAAGACCCACCATGGGTCCTGACTTATTTCAGGCCACAGAGACCCAGCTCTTGCTGTCCCAATAGCTCCTGCTGGTCTGACCTGAGAATAAACACACTGTAGGTGATCTGCCTATTATTAAAAATTTAAAGGACAAACCAGCCTGCTGGCTTCTCAGTGAACTTGGCTGACACTTGTGATCTGCTCTCCCCTCCCGGGCAGGGGTTCGTGGAGGGGACACTGTACTCAGGGTGTCGATACCAACACTCAACTTTTCCTTTTGGGTTGCAATTAGAAATGACCCTAACTTGTGTTCATAGCTGGCGCTGCCTGCGCTTTTCTTGTACGTGAATTGTATAGAGGCTGACTGGATTTGTAAACATTCTAAGTTGCAGAAAGATCAAAAATTAGGTAATAAGGAAGGAATAGACCTACGAGTCCCTCTAGGCAGAGTTATTTCTGCTTAAAAATTATGAAAAATAATTCTTAAAGGTGTCATCCCTGTGGCCTTTGAAACTGAACCTTGTGCATTCTCCAACAAAGTGTGATGAGATCTTATTTTGCCCAAGGCGCTGTGCTAGCCACTGTGAGGAATCTGGAGAGACAAGACACAAACTCCATCACCAGTGAGCTTAGAGGGTTTGGGGAGTGGAACAGCACTGATAATAGCAAAAGGAGGAGGTCACTTGGGTGTCATCCCAGTGGAGGAGTCTGGTGGCCACTACACCTGGAAAGCTGAGAAAGCAAAGGGCCCTGAATTCCAGAGGAGCTTGGGCTGCATAGTGAATTCAGCCGGTAAGGGCTACAGAGTGAGACTCTGTCTAGAACAGACATCTTTATTTTGTGTTCCTGTGCTCTGACCTGGATGTCTTTCAGATCTTGAACAGACAATTGCCTCAGAGTTTTCCAGTTCCTAAAGGTCTTCAACAGTGGGCCTTTCAGCACATTTTTAAATGCAGTCACCAGTCTGCATCACGGCACGCTAGCATGGTGGTATATACCTGTAATCCCAGTATTCTGGAGGCTGAGGCAGGAGAATCACAGAACTCATGAGTTAGAAACAAAACATGATCTAAAGTACACAGTAAGACCCTGTCTCCAAGCAGGCAAGTGAGGGAGGATGACACCAATTCCCAGCAGGAGGCAGTCAAGAAGATGAACTGAGACTGGGGTGAAGCTCCCATCTTCACTTGCTTTCTTTGTAAATCAGTAATCCATAAAAAGACAGAAATGCCAGCTCCTCTGAGCCGATCATTGCACACTGCATACGTGTAGCAGATTATCACATGGTACCCTATAAATACATATAGCTGCTGTCTCCGTTAAAAATGCTTGAGGGGCTGGAGAGATGGTTCAGTGACCAAGCGTACTTGCTGTTTTACAGAGGACCTGGGTTCTATTCCCAGCAGCCATGTCAGATCGGTGATAACTGCCTGTAACTCCAGCCCTAAGGGATCTGATGCCTACTGCTGGCCTCCGAAGGCACCCATTCACACACATGTACATATACACAGACATAAATAAAATAAATCCTTTTAAGAGGAACTTAAAATAATGATCAGAAAAGAAAAATGAAAAATAATTATGTCTCTGTTACTCATTGCCACTCATCACTTGGATCATCTTTCTGGATATTTACCATGTGAAAATCTGGAGAAGCAGGGAGCTGGGAGATCACCTTCACCTTCTGGTAGATGAAATAGATGCTCATACCAGAGCCTTTCTCATGAACTTATCCATCCTGATAGGTTTCAAATGACATTTCTAATCAAATCTGAAGTAAGCGTTGGGCAGGGAAGGAGTCTGGGAACATAGCTGATTGGGAGAGCACTTGTCTAGCATATGAAAAGTCCTGGGCTCCAGCCAAGCTAGTTATGGGTCTAGGCTTCAGCGGGACCGCTCCCTCTTCCTCTCTCCTGGATGGACAGCTGCCCATCATCAAGTTGGATGTGCCAGCACAGTGCCCTGTAGACGGCTTCCTCGCCTTCACCGCAGCTGTAGACCAAGTAATGAAATACGAAGCCCTTGACGTAAAAGCCTTCTTTTCCCTTCAGAGTGAGAGTTTTTTGTTTTGTTTTTCTTTGGACCCAGAGCCTTGAGCTTGCTGGACAAGAACTCTAATACTGCTCTATATCCCTGCTCCCCTTTCTACTTTTTATTTTGAGGTAAGATCTCACTAAGTTATCTAGTCTGATCATGACATCACTCCGTATCCAGGTAAGGCTTGTAATTTCAATTCTCCTGCCTTGGCCTCTTGAGTGCCAGGGTTACAAGCATGAGTGACCCGGCATAGGTGAAAGAATTCTTGGTCCTATTTCTGTGACTCAGGAAAGCGGGGGATGGAAGCTGGCTTCCTGGGGACATAATGGGATGTCCAGATCTGGTATATTTTCTTCTGCTAGTCTCTGCAGCCAGTGGGGGAGCAGAGAGGTGGTCTGGATCTGGATGGAGACAGGATCAGGCTGTGGTCTGGATCAGAGAGCAGCCTGCAAGTAAGTGTCTCTGAAGACAGAACCTTACACTTGCCATCTCTGTCCCCCTCCAGCTGTTCACCCAACACATGCTGCCTAAACCCATGAGAGAGAATAGAGATGCTTCCCAGAAGCCCTTGCCTGTCTGGATGTGGTCCACTCCCTGGTTTCCATTTATTCATTAGCTTTGGCAGCTGCTCACTGAAGCCCTGTGCTGACGTGGGTTAGGTAACACAGATGGTACTATGGCTCCCTGGCTGCTGACCTTTGGAGGCCTCACTGTCTCTGAGTAGCTGAGCCCTTTGTCTTCACAGCTGGGAAATGATTTGTGACTCTCGCTTCCTTAACTGTCACTTTTAACAGGACCTCGAGAAGTGAACTTCTCATAGGTCCCAGCCGGCAGGAGCCGTCCTGGAAGTCTGACCCCACTTAAAACTTTCCCCAGAGGCCACTCCCCACAAGCACGTAAATCAAAATCAGGCACGTAGCCGGACAACACAAGGCCTGTAATCCCAGCAATCTGAGAGGCAGAGCAGGAGGAGCAGCGCAAGTTTGAATCCAGCCTGGCCTAATAAAAAATGAGTTTTAGGCCAGCCAGGCCACAGAGTGAGGCCCTATAGTAAAAAACACAAATTAAACAAACAAATATCAAAATAGTGGGAACAATAAATAATAAATAACTCGGGCACTTGCTGGAATTCAGCCATTTGCTCTGGAGACAAGGGCTCTCCATAGGTCAGGGTAGTCTGAGCCTTCTGCCTCAGGCTCCTGAGTGTTGGGGATTACAGGTAAGGATCAACATGCCCAGCCTCAAAATTAAATGTTTTCTCTTCAGAGATAGAAAGCTAAATGTGTGCGTGTGTGTCTTTACATAAATATAAAGCTAAATATACGTAGTTTGTGTCATAAATATGACATAATAAATATAAAAATATGATACAATAAATATAAACATAAAAATATGACAAAAAATTTAAAAGGTTGTCTTTTTAGTGAAATTCTAAAATGCATGAGAGAATTATTTTAGACTCTCACAGACTAAAATACTAAAAATAGTTCGGAGAATGAACTGGGATGGAGACAGACTAAAGACAGGAAGCCACCAGGGTTCCACATGGCATCAAGTCCGTGTCGTTTATGTGGACTGGTCCTCTAAACTACCCTTCTTCCATCCTCCAACTTCCTGACCTTTGAGTACAGCTCACCCTACAGGCTGCTGACTCGGACAGTGGAGGCTATGATTGGGTTTATCCAGGAAACAGCTTTGCTTCTGCCAGGTGCTGCAGGCAGACTGCACTAAATACTCCTTTTAGTGAGGTGTAGCCATGCTGAGGTGATGATGGGTTTAATAGGTTCTTTCCACCCTAAAATATACTGTTGGAGGGCCCAGAAAGTTAGGAGCGCCTTCTAGAGCAATTAACAAAGGGCTCACCAGGCTGGCTGGGCAACTTTTGGATTTCCACACTGAAAGTCCATGTTCCCGGAGTTTTGTTTCCAATTAATGGAATGAATAAGGGCCCTGGAAGAACACCCACAAGGAACCTACGACATGGTAAAGGGGACTTTGTTGATGTCACTTAAAGATCCTGAGGTGAGGAAATGATCCTGTTTGGAATCTGGGTGGACCCCATGTAATTCTCTTCTAGGGAGGGCCAGGATCTGAGGAGAAGGACAGCAAAAGCAAAGATGAGGGTATTGAAGGTGCCACAAGGCTGATGGCCGATGTGGAAGACAGAGGGAGGCCCTGAGACAAGGAATACAGATGGTCTCTGGATTTTGGAAGAAACAGAATCTTGCCGGGGGCTTCCCAGAAAGAACCTACCTTGATTTTAAACTTTGTGCAGTGCAGGACCACAAAAATGCTGTGCCGCCTGCAGGGACAGGTAAAGAAACTACCAAGCTACACGATGAGAAACCTGCGCTGTAAGCCAACGCGCTTCTGGCAATTTATAGTAACAACAGTGGGACGGGAATACATCTAGGTGGTCACTCCCCTCTGTCCCCAGATCAGCGGGTCCTATGGCCAGCGAACTATTCCCGCACATGAGCAGAGTTTTCTGCGCTCAGCACAGGGTGGAAAACAAGAGCTAACCACAACAGATGTGGAGAAAGGAAGTCAGCTCACAGGAAGTGTGCCATGTGGGGGATCTTTCAAGGACACAAAAAACCCACAATTTTAGGATCATTTTACTGTTGTTTTTATGTTCCCTTGGAAAAAAAAACAACTAAAACTAAAACTTCACAGTGATTTAGCAGCCCCAAATAAAACTTCCGCAATTCTTTCGGACCAACTCCATCCTGAAGCAGTCAAACGACCTAAATGACCCAGGTTCAAGTCCTGCCTCTGGTATTACAAGCCAGGTAGCCATGGGTTATCTACCAGCTACACCGCTGCTTAGAGATGCCACACATCTCTAAGTTGCTGATCATACATTGGATGTAGAGGTTGTGATTCTTTTTCTTGGTTTATTAAGACAGGGTTTCTGTGTGAGGCCCTGGCTGTCCTAGAACTCACTCTGTAGACCACACTTGAACTCACAGAGATCCACCTGCCTCTCCTCCCGAGTGCTGGGATCAAAGGTTTGCACCACCATGCCTGGTTGTGATGTTAATAGAAAGAGCTCAGCAAGGGGCTGGGGTAGCACAGCTCGGTGGTATAGCATTTACCTAATATGGCAAGGCTCTGATGGAGTGTAGTCCCAGCATGACATGTCAAAACAAAACAGAACAGAACCCCCTTAACAGTATGCAAGCACCCAGGGCATGTTGGTCCTATCTATCCTTAGTGTCTGGGCGGGGCCAGTAATGTCTCTGGAGAGGAAGGCAGAAAGGAGCAAGTAAAACTAAAAAATAAGTGTAGCAGTTCATGGTGGTGTACAGCTTAAATCCCTGAACCCAGCAGGCATAGGCAGGTGGAGCTGTTGAGAGTTCGGGCCAGCCTGGCCTGTGTAGTAAGACTCTGTCTCAATAAATAAATAAACAAGTCAACAACAGCAGCAGATACAATGTATGCAGCCTCTGCATGTGTAAGAGGATCGAGTCCAGGAAGTCTCCCTTTGGGCCAACAAAGCTTACTGTTTGCCCTAAAGGGACGCTTGTCCTAATGTCCACTGTCTCTTTTGTTAGCTTGCCCACCACAGAAAGAGTTGATCCCGGGAAGCCACCTGCAGGGCCAGAGGCTGGAGTCTGACCAGACCAGCTCTTGGCTTCTCTTTAATCAAAAGGAAACAAAATGTTCTGAGTAACACAGAACAGACACTCACGTGGGTGATGGCAGTTTGTGCTCGGGTAGACTGATGTGCCTGAGAGCCTCAGCTTGCAGCTGAGCTACCAAGTGTGTCTGGATGATGGATGGGTGAGGGGGCAGCATAGGATATGTCAGGCTGGATCACGCTAGCCAGGTTATTGAGTTCCGTTGGCGCAGGACAGTAGAGGTTTTGGCTTCAGTGGATGAGGTTTGTTTTGTTCTCTGAAAGTCTCCCAGAAGCTTGCTTGCTTCTCTCCCAGCTGACCCGAGGCAGACCCAGGAGACACTATTGCAGAAGGCATTTGAACAGCCTGGCCCGTTAGGACTGTGATGTAGAGTTAGGTGTAAGGCAAATCTTTAAAAGGAGTGTCAGTGAGGAGGAGGGCCAAGTGTGCATGCTGCCTCAGAGCTGGTGGGGGAATTAATTGATGAAGCCTTTTGGGGAAGCAATAGGGCATGTAGCATCTATCAAAATGACAAATGGGTGCAACCTTTGGCCTGGCAATTCCATTTCCAGGAATCCATACTACAGAAAAACTGGCACATGTGCAGAGATGTGTCCAAGAGGATATTTTACTTCGAGTATGATTTGTAATAATTAAAAGTCAAAACCAATCAAACAAAACTCAAGAGTAAATAAGAAAGCAATTAGAAAATCATGTTACATACATTCAAAGGAATATTATCTGTCCATTAAAAAGAATGTGGTAGACCTATCAGGTCTAGTGAGGGGAGGTTTTGGAGTCACATTGTTAGGTGTGTGTACGGGGGGAACTAAGTCATAAAACAATGGCAGTAGAACCAGACATTTAGATAAAACTGTGAGTATGAAGTAGCCTCCGATGGTAATAAAATGAGCAGAGAAGAAGAGCAGAGATATGGAGGAGACTGGGTGGCACGGGTCAGCTTCTCTGACTCACATCTGAACAGAAGGGGAAATGTGTAGAGCCTAGGGGTACCTGACACAGAGTCCCCTGGCAGAGAGCCAGGTCAGGTAGCTGCAGCACAGTGAGCACAGCCAGTAGCGATGTCAGCAGGTCAGAAGTAACAGATAGAAGGGAAGAAGCTTGGGACTGCGGGTTAAGCCTTTAGAGCATCTTGAACACGGATTTTAAGGAGACAGCTCTGAATTATGCTTCTGAAAACTAATTGAAGGAAATAAGGGCAGATGCATGGAGAGCGATTAATTAAGAGATGATTTCAGAAATCAGCAGAGAAATGGCAGAGGCGACTCTCTCTAATCTCCATGCCTCATGCCACTTATCCCTAAACTAGATCTGCTAATATGTGAAAGAGGAGATAATATGATATATATTTTTTTTTCTTAAAGTAAGAAATCCTACAGCCCTGCATTAAATAGTAAGACTGCGGAGTGCAGAGTCACTCACTAGCAGTGGTACACACCTATCATCCCAACACTCAGGAGACAGAGGCAGAAGGATCAACTTAAGCTCAGGGCCAGCTTGGTCTACATAGTAAGTTCCAGCCCAGCCAGAGCTACATAGTAATAACCTGTCTCAAAAAACAAACAGAAAACCAGTCAACCAGATTGGACAGCATGGGGCAAGCTTAACTGTCTTAGTTTACTCTATGACGTTGGTACAACCACAGAGTCATTTAATGGTGCATTTCTTAGACTGTGTCCCCATTCAATGATGTAAGACTGCATCACAATAGAATCCAGTTTTTTTTAACAGCTTGTTACTTATGCAGATTTGTTTTTGTTATGATTGCATGTGATCTGGGTAAATTGTGTTTGCAAATAAAAGCAAGGTAGTTTATTCCACAGCCTGGTGTGACAGAGATAGTGTGTATAATAAGTGGCAACATCATCTCCCCAACCTCAAAAGGCAAGAGGAGACCCCAGGAGGCTCAGACATCTGTATAAAATCAGTCAGGAAGAAGCTGTGCCCCAGAAGCTAACGTTGTAGCAGACCAGGCCATTTTCCACTTTAATTTCAAGTATTGCAAAGATCATCTCTCAAGCATTTTCTTAAAGTAAGGTGGGTACCTTTGACCTGGTAATCTTGGCCATTCGGGCCCCTGTGACCCATATCCTATGCTTCAAACGTAAAGATGAGCGCCACGACCTTTTGCCTAGAGGGGGTTTTAATTAGAAGAGAAAAGTGGAGGAACTAGGTAAATCTGGAGACTCAGCCTAGGTGGAGCTCAGACAGATGTTCCAAAAACATTCTTAGGATGCCAGATTCTTCCTTCTAATTGATTAAAGACAGCCTGGAAAGCCACCTCTTCATCTCTTTACCAGCTTCCTGTGCTTCAGGATCCCTGCTCTGCTTTCAAATACTCTTCATGAAGCCGAGCCTACATTCCAGCACTCAGGAGAGGGCTGTGGGTTTGGGATCAGACTGGGCTACACATCCTCTAGACTCTGACTCAAAAGTTAACAAACAAGCTGGGCCGGGCGTACGGCACACACCTTTAATCCCACCAACAAAGACCAACACATCTTTTCAAGTTTGAGCTATCCTGATCTACAAAGTGAGTTCCAGAACAGTGAAGGCTACTCAGATAAACCATATCTAAAAAAAGAAAAAAGAACAAAAGAAAGAAAGAAAAGGTAAACAAACAGTATAAAAGTAGAGCAAAAGCTCTCGAAGAGCCAGTGTGGATACCCTCTCCTGCCAATACTCTGAATATTAAACTGTCACCTAGCTATAATCTAGCAAACTGTGTCTTCAGAATGCCTTAGGCATAGACTCGTCTCCCTGCACTAGGCCCGTGCACTCAGTCTACTCTGATCTCCCCCTACCTCTGGTATTTTAGCTCAGAAGACAAGAAAGACTGTCCCTAAGAGATTTCAGACCCAACATCCTTAGCCAGGGTTGGCTGAGTCCCGAAGTACATTAGGCAACAGCTGCAGATGTTTTGGGTTGTGGCAACAGCAACAGCTAACTGAGTCCTGGCGCCTAACAAGGTAGTGGTCAGGGATCTCTTGAACATCCTGTAACAATACATTGGATAGCACTCAGATTAAAGAATTATCTGTTCCAAAGTGGGCCTGGTTTCAGAGGCCTGTAATTCTAGCAATTCTGGAGACTGAGCTTGGAAGATTTCAAGTTCAAGGTCAGCCTGATCCACTTATAGAAACCCTTCTCAGAAATCATCATTTTTAAGTAGTTGGGGGTGGGGGGCTGGAAGTATCATGCACAAGGCTTTGGGTTCGATCTCAACCGCTCTCCAAAAGTTCTAGTATGTCGATGGTGTAGCTGTTTTGGATAGTGTACCTGTGCTGGGCCCCACTGACTAGACTTTCACTCCAGTCCTTCACAGCAAAGTTCCAAGTTCCGTATCCTCCGCGTTGTTTATATGGCCTGAGTAAGCAGGAATAGAGAGATAACTACATTCCCAAACATAGGTTTGCGGGCACACTGGTGTCCCTTGGTCCCTGTGCCCCTCGCAGAAGAGGAAGAACCTGATGTCTGTCAGTCTTTATTCCACCTCTCAGTCTGCCTGCATCTGTGCTACATCGAAATGACCCATATATCAGCTTTCCCTCCTTATTTTTGGTTTCTACCTTCTTCCAGCATTTTTCTGAGCCTAATCCAACCCCATCCACTTGGCTCATCCGAATACTTCATTTATTTTATGGAACAAAGTGTTACCAGTTCTGGAACTGAAAATAAAGCCAATTAAGATCTGTAAATTGGGGCCCGCAAGATGGTTCGGTTGGTAAAGGCTCTTGAGATCAAGCCTGAGGACCCAGGTTCCATCCCCAGAACCTCTGTGGTGGGAAAACTGCTTCCCACAAGGCAAGTGGTCATCTGACTTCCTGTAGCATGTGTGCATCCCCCCACCCAAGGACGACACAATACACTCGATAGAATTTCAAAAAAAAGATTCTTAAATTGTTATAATTCTTTGTTGACAAGATTCAAGGTTGATGGAGCCTGTTCTAGACGCATGAAGCAAAGCCCCCATCTGAAAGGTTCCGCAGTAACTAATGATGTTACTGCAGGTAGAAGAATTATGGTCCCAGAGGAAGGGAATCAAGGGCCAGTATTTCAGAGTGTCCTGTTTTCTAGCACAAGGGAACGCTATTGGAAAAAGCGACCAAGCCGAGAACCAGCATGACAGATGCCGGCCTGGTAAAGGTGCTTCCTTCACCGGGAGACTGTATGAGCTCATCTAGCCTTCCAGCCCATGTCCGGAGCTCAGCCCGTTTCTTTCCCTGTTTCACAAGGCAAAGGTCAGTCTCCCATCAGGCCTCCAGGCTTCAAAAATCCTCCTGCTCCAACAGAGGAGGCATGGTTTCTGTGGCCAGCCGTCAGAGTTCGGGCTTTTGGAATGAGCAACAGTCCAGGCCATTGCGGGGGAAATTCTTGGCTGAGGATCAAGAGAGACCCTTTCTCCTAATTAATTAATTGGTTCTTTATGAAGAACTGTAAGGGAATGATTACTACCACCAGCAGTGAAAGTATTTTTAAGCAGTCTTGTATTTGCAAATCCAGAATAATGTTACATAATAATCAGGGGAAGCTTATTGCTCTGGCTCCTTGCCACTCGGTTGGTAAGGATTTTTTTTTTTCTTCCTGGAAGTTCAAACAGCAAGGACCTCTTTGTACTTCTCGGTAGGGGGTGGACAAAGAGGCTAGTCCCCAGCCAGGCTCTAGGCAGGACCACCTCTTGCCTCTCAGAGAAACTCACTTTATGACCCATGTGACTGACAGCCGTAAAATCTAGTTTTGTTCTGAGCCTGAGAAATGGATCTCATCTAAGGTCCCCACCCCACGCGTGTACACATCTCTCTTCATGTTCTGTCAAATTTAGCCACGATAAATTTAGAAATTTATAAACACCACGAGATAGAAAAAGCAGGTTTGTTTTTTTTTTTTTTTCTAGGCACATTAGTCATAGGCTAGGGAAGGTTTTTGTTTGCTTTAAGGTCAAACATAGATTTATTGGAGCAATGAGAAGGAAATCTGGAGTTGGGAGAGGCTCAAAGGCAGAGAAACCAGGACCTTACATATTTAGAATTTCAGGCCTGGGCCACTGAGGTGTTTCTAGAGATAAAAGCATTAGCTGTGAGTCTGCAAGCTGAGTCGGATGCCTGGGAACCATAGTGGGAGGGGAGAACTGTCTCCCTGCACACATGGACACTGTGTGTGTTTGTGTACACATAAAACATAAATAATAAAAATATAAAATTTAAAAATTTTCACGTTCTAACAAGTTATAGAAAGTATGGGGTTTTCATAGTTCATTCTTTTCTGCTCCTGCTCCCCCATAACCTATACCTTGTTTATTTATCTTGTTTGCATGTGGGCGGGGACACTCATGCCGGTCATTAGAGTAGAGGTCAGAGGTCAATCTGCCTTGTGGGAATTGGCTTTCTCTGTCTACCCTACATGCTCTAGGTCATCAGGCTTGGCCACAAGGGCCATCATTCCCTTGAGATATCTATGCTCAGTCATGCCCACATGTTAATATCTTACCACATTTACTTTATTAATTCTGTTCCCGTATCTTCATATTAAACTATTTGGTAGTGAGAGTGTTTCCTTTTTTTTAAAAAAAAAAAAAAACAAAAAACAAAACATCGCAGAGCATATTTCCTGAGAAAAAAGATACATAACAGTTTATTAAACTCTCACGTTTCTCACTAATGAAAGGGCCAATGTTTGACAAATGGCTTAAAATTTAGGCCAACAGAATGGAGTCCTGCCAAGGTTCTCCCAAAAAAAACTGGGTTCAAATCTTGACTCTACTGTGTTCTAGGAATGTGACTCTGGGCATCTCATGGAGAAGACAACAATATTGTCTTTCTCAAGGGTCACTGTGAGGGCAAAATTGCTTAATATCAACACAGCTTCACTATTCAGATTCACTTCAAGGTCTCCTATAACACAAGCTGGCCTCACACCTGAGGATGGTCTTGAACTCCTGACACTCTGGTGTCCACTTCCTGGGTGCCGGGTTTCCAGGTACGTGCAACCATATCTGTCCTCCTTCCGTTTCGTTGTTATCACCCAGGCCTGTCAGTTTTCCTTTTTATTTCTCTAACCAGAGTTCTTCCCAGTGAGACTGGGTCTGTTTTCCATGTCACATTTGTCCCCTAACTTCCCTTTCCCACTGCCAGCTTCGACTGCCTCCCGATCTGGGACGTTTATAAGCGTGTGGGATAGAGAAGGACTCGAGCTTCCTGTCAGCCTTAGAACATTATTGAAGCACCGATGCTCTAAGGCAGAGAGCAGAGTCTAACAGGCCCGATGTCACACAGTCCTCCTCAGCCATTGAGGAACTGTAGTGAGAGTACTCCCCCAAGCCCCGAAGAGAGGGAGGACCGTGGCTTCCAGTGTCTGAGACAACCAGCTAAACTCTCTTCCAGGCATGGTTAAGTGGGTGTTTGGTTAGTAAGAAAGAAAATCATATGTTTAATGTTGATATCCCTGCCACTCTGCCCAGATGATTAGATATTTTCTCTTTTAAACATTTCCCTTTTTTTTTTTTTGACAGATAAGGCTCTTCAAATCTGATCAGCATTAATTACAGTAATAATTAATCACTAATTATTACTATGGGGCCCCAAAGGGGAAAGCTAGCATAAAGGACCAAAATCTCAAGCTCCTGTGGGTTTTCTTTTCTTCAGAAACCTGCCAGGTGGACAGCTGTAGAAGGGAGCTTCTGGTGAGTAACAGCTTCACACCACACATTTGTGAAGCAGGCTCAACTAACAGCAGGTCACAGCGGGAAGTACCAGGCAGTCTCCCACGTGGAGCCTTCTGCCTAACCACTAACCCTCTTATGTGCTTGCAGACTTTCCACAATTCCTGCCTGTAGGCTAAAGCCAAGCTCTGAGTACACTAGTGTGTGTGTGTGTGTGTGTGTGTGTGTGTGTGTGTGTGTATGTGTGTGTGCGTGCATGCGTGTGTATGTGTATGTGTGTATGTGTGTTTATATGTGTGTGTATGTGTGTGTATGTGTGTATATGTGTGTATGTGTGTATATGTGTATATGTGTGTGTGTGTATGTGTGTGTGTGTATGGGGGCAGGTTCTTCACATTTGAGTCTTTCAGCTTTCTCCTCTCATCTCTGACCCTATCTCCCAGTGACACATGCCTTTATCCACTAACAACTTCTGCTTGAGCTGTACTTCCCCACCTTGGTAATATCCACCGGCTCTTCAGAATCCACTCACTATGCCATCTTCAAGGGTGGAAGCCTATCCTTCCACATCTCTGCATGAACCACCAGAATAGGTCTGGCAGCTCTCATGAGAGAAACACCATGGTTTACTTCCCTTTGTATCTCCAGCCCTTGACCAGGGTCTGGATCTAACCAATGTTCAGCTAGGCCTGAAAGGGTTAAATTGGAAGATGGGGTGCACTCAGGACAGGGCTGGAGCTGTGTCAGCCTTTCCTCAACAAGGAGGCATTTGTTAGTAGTCACAATGTGTGTATCCCTGTGCTGAGTGTGTGTGCAAAAGTGTGGGCATCTTAGAACCCAAACTTCCAGGATAAAGGAGAACTTTCTCTTACACCTGCAGTCACTCATGGGGGAAAGAAGCATAGAACACAGTGTACGTGCTGCTTTAAAAAACTTAAATTCTCAACAGGTTGTAGTGGTGAATGTCTTCAATCTCAGCAGAGGAAGGCGCATCTCTGAGTTTGAAGTCTGACTGGTCTACAGAGAGAGTTCCAGGACAGCCAGAGTTACATAGAGAAATCCACTTTCAAAAACACAAATCAATAAATAAAAATAAAACTCCTAATATCACCTCACGCAGAGAAGAATAAAATAACAAAAAAAAGAGAAAAGAAATAACTTGGCAAGCCACGCTGGTGGCACAGCCTTTAATCCCAGCACTTGGGAGACAGAAGCAGGTAGCTCTCTGTGAGCTCCAGGTCTGCCAGAGCTAGATAGTGAGGCCATGTCTCAAAATAAATTAACAGATGAATAAATGATAAAGGAACAAAAAAAGTGGCTGAGTGGGGTGGTGCACACCTAAAATCTCAGCCACTCAGAGACTGAAGCAGAGAACTTCAAATCCAGCTGAGTCAACAGACTAAGGCCTCTCTCTCAAAACAGCTTTTTTTTTTTTAATAATTAAAAAAAAATGTTTAACTTGCATTTTAGGTGGTATGTGGGGGAATGGAGTGCACTGGGGTACCACACATGTGAAGGTCAGAGGACAACTCTGTGGATTTGGTTCTCTCCTTCCATCATGTGGGTCCTGGGGATTGAACTCAGGCCATCAGGCTTGATGGTAAATGCCTTTACCCACTAAGCCATCTCGATAAGCTTGCTCCCCATCATGTACTTTTTTTTTTTTTAATGCTGGTGATGTAGATTAGTGCCTTCCTAGCATATGAGAATCTCTTGAGTTCAGACAGGGATTTAAAACAACAACAGACCCCCCCACACACACGCACAAGTTGGCATTGGTGTGTACTCCTGTGATCCCAATAACTTCGGAAGCTAAGCCAAAAAAGATTGCTGTGAGTTGAAGGCCAACCTGGGCTACACAGTGTGAAACCCCATATTAAAAAAACAACAGACAGCTTAAATTGACACCCCATCTTAATATTTCAACCAATTATATATTTTCTCTTGTATAGATCATTAGTTTACCTCTACCAAACTGTACTTCTGGCAATTAGAAAAAAATAATAAAAGCATTGTCATTTGGCTATCTGGTATGCTGTGATGGCCTTCTGCCCCACACTCAAGTCAAGCGAGGCTGCAAAAGGTAGCACTTTTGAACCAGCTTCCAATTGTTTTAACAAGATGAAAAATCAGCACAGAGTCAATGACCACAAGTATCCCCCACACTCTGAACATTCAGACAGGCTTCACGAGTGTTGAGAAAGAGGCTTGGCAATTAGTTCTATATCCTTTACAGGATGCCATATACATAGAACACACCAGCATGTGATTAAAGTCAGTTAAGAGCATCACATCCAAAATAGTTCCTAGTAGCTTAGGAACCAACTGAGCAAACCACCAGGTTCAGAGGCTTCAGAGTTTATCTTCCTAATGCCCCAGGGGATGGACCAGCTTGGCTTTCCTTCTGGGGTTCTGTTTCTGATGTGTGCACAGCATGTGCACATTGAATTATTTCTCAAAAGAGGTGGTGACATCACAGAAGTCCCCCCAACCCCATAGGTTCTGGTTCCCAGGAACTTTCTTTCCTGGAATCTGGTATTCATTTTGTCACAGGTCAGAGGAGTCGTGTGAACAATGAAGAGAGAGTGGATGGCGAGCCAAGTGTCGGTGTCACTGGGGGTCTGTGGCTGGGACTCCTTCCTGAGATCAGTAGCTGCTCTGTGTGATGTGAGCAGGAGAGAACTGGCCTCTTCCTCCCCTGTAGGCCCTCCACCTTGAAAAGGGCGTAGATTCATCCCCATGTGTGCATGCGTAAGTTCATTCGCTCACAATTCCCCTCAGACTCTGTCTTTCTTGTCTATAGAGGTCACAGACTGAGCTGGACAAACAACCCCAGGTTACTGTACCAGGCATCCCAGGCGTCAGACCTGGCCAGGTGCAGGTATGTGAAAAACTGTCCCGGGATGTGGGGTACTGCTAGTTTTCTGGAGAACAGGGACTGCACCTCCTCTAAGTTATTGCTTACTGACCCACACCTAGCCCTTAGCAGATCACCTCCGATGTTGTTGACACTTAGAAAACAATGATTAACTGAGTGAGTCGAAGCAGTTTCTCATAGGGCATGTTACATATAAAGCAGGATCCGCTGGAAATCACATTAGATGAAACTCTCCACATTTAGAGTCAGGATCTTTCTCCAGTGTGCTATCTCTATGCTCTGGAGATTGGGGCTTAATTGATGCTGCTTAGTGATCCAACACGAGCCACAAGTAGACTTGGGCTTATATGGTAATTCTTACCTGATAAACACACTGGAAAAAAAAAGTCACATGTAGCTCAGGCTGGCCTCAAATTTGCTATGTTTCTTAACTCCTGATCTTGCCTTCACCTCCCAAGTGCTGGGATTATAGATATACACCATTATGCCCAGCTTTGTGCAAATATATATTCTCAGACTAACTGGGAAAGACATCAGACCTCACCTTCTGGCTTCCAAGGCTACTTGCATATACATGCACCTGTATGTGTGTGTGTGTGTGTGTGTGTGTGTGTGTGTGTGTGTGTGTGTGTGAGAGAGAGAGAGAGAGAGAGAGAGAGAGAGAGAGAGAGAGAGAGAGAGAGAGACAGAGACAGAGATGCTAGTTAGCTTGAGACCACCTTTGCCTCCCTTCCCTATCAGGCCCAAGGACCTGAGCCCCTCTGGCTCCTTGTGTCAGTGGGAGCCTTCAGCCTGGTGCTCTTTCTCATTTGCAGCCCCCAGTGATGTCTGAGCGTAAAGATCCGGGTTGCAAGATGGCCCTGGCCTCTGTGGCTGGGGGTGGAGAAGGCTGCAAGTGGCGAGCCCTGCAGGGAGGAAGAACTCCATTTGAGTTCTGTGCTAACAGTCAGGTCAGCTCTGGAAGGACTTGTTCCCAGGCAACTTTGAAAAACCAAAGAGAGGTCATTTTGTTCTCCCTGAGAAAGGAAATCCCCTGAAGAGGGAGTGGGAGGAATTTCTGAGGGCATAGATTCTCCAGAAGCCAAAGGGAGGGTCAGGGAGGCCAAGGCAGAGGAATCATTACACAACCCCCTCTCCCTGGGAAAAGCCCAAGTCTTTCCTGCCTGGAGTGAGCCAGAGGTCACGGGCTCCATCTGCTGTGGCTTGATGAGACACACACCAAAGAAGCCAGACCACTGATCTCCATCTCTTCCTTCCCTTGCTGGACATAAAGCAGAGGGTGTCTGAGACCCACATACATACATACACATGCACGCATGCAAACAAAAGATTATGTCTATATGAGTGTGGGTGTGTGTATGTGCAGGTATCCATTGTCCTGACTAGTTTTATATCAGCTTGACACAAGCTAGAGTCATCTGACAGGACAGAGCCTCAACTGAGAAAAATATCTCTGTATGATCCAACAGTAGGGTATTTTCTTAATTAGTGATTGGTGTGGGTGGTGCCATCCCTGGGCTGCTGGTCCTGGATTCTATAAGAAAGCAAGGTGAGCAATCCATGAGGAGCAAGCCAAGCACCTCTCCATGACCTTTCCATCAGCTCCTGCCTCCAGGTTCCTTCCATGTTTGAGCGATGTCCATGTCTTTCAGTGATGAACAAACAGTGCAGGGGAAGTGTAAGCGAAAATAAATAAAAAAAAAAAAATCCTTTCTTCCCTAATTAACTTGTTGGTCATGGTGTTTCATTGCAGCAATAGAAACCCTGAGACACTCATTAAAGACAGAAGAAAGTTCGGATCCCTTGGAATTGTAGTTAAGGCAGTTGTGAGCCATCTTGTGTCAGTGCTGGGAACTGACCCTGGGTCCTATGCAAAACCAGTAAGCATTTTTAGCCACCGAACCACCTCTCTAGCCCTTAAGGCTCTCATCTGAGGGCGTAGGAGGAGGGACGGTAGGTCTCCACTCAGCCTATATGCTGTCCTGGCTGCCATGCAATCATTCTGTGGGGACACAGATGTGTGTACCCCGGGCCCTTCCTGTGACAGTGGGAATTATGCTCAAGCAGAAGTCAAGGTTAGAGTCTGGTTTGTAGCCACTGGAAAGTGGACCCTGGCTTTTGGACTTCTGGAGGCCTGCCTGTAAAAACATCACCCTGCTTTTGTTCGTTGCTTCAATACTGAGCACTGACTACGCACCACCGTGGGAAGCTGCGTACAGAGGATGCTAGCATCCAGACAGGGAAAGTTCAACCTTGTAATTTATAAACATCGCTCCAGGACAATGCCTACCTGCTCAAGGGGTGGTCAGATTGAACTGACAGGTACAAGGATCTACCAGATCCAAGGACACCATGATTTTCCAGAGGGCAAGACAGCTCTCCTAGAGGACAGGGGGGAACCAAGAGCAGTGTGGGAAGTTGTGAGAATATTCTGGAAGCCCTCCCTTCTCAACAGGGCCTCTGAAACTCGGCAGGGGTGAGGAGAGGGGCCTGCCTGCCTCCTGCTGCTGTAACAGCAACAGATCATCTCTCTTCCCTCCCTCCTCCTCTCTCACCCTCCTCTGTTCTTCCCTCCTCCCTCCCTCTCTTCTGTTTTATTTATCTTTTATTATTTATTTATTTTGGTCCCACTGCTCTATGAGGGGGTCCTCAGCCCAGGAAATGACAGAACATTCTGCCCCATCAGACAAGAGTCATTGGGAACTCCCCCAGGGCTGTCTCCATCATTCGGCCTCCCATATCTGCTAGAGAGTAACTCTCTGAGTTCCTAGTGGATGGAAGGAAACAGACCCCGAGAGAGAAACCAGAGAAAAAGAGGCCAGAGCTGAGAGGAGTTGGGCGGAAGCGACAGTATTTGAGAAGAAGGGGTGGGATTAAGTGTTGTCATGGTTTGAACAGAAGGTCCCTTTGGTGTTTGGCAGTCTGAGTAGAACAAGAGACACCCTCCACAGAATATTGAAGTTGATTGTGGAGCAGCAGACCCTGCAATGGGAAGGTGTGATCCCTGAGGATGGGGGAGGGGAAAAATTCAAAAGAGAAGATGAGGAAGTTTACATAAACTATTTTTAAGCAATAATCCTCCACTACAAGAGTGAATAACGAGTGTCATCAGATGTCCTTGTAGGGTTCTTTTGGAAGCTTGTGGCTTTAGCCATCTTCTGTATTTCCTGTTACCACACATACACTCATGAGGACTCCTTCATGACCCACCACCTCTCCTCCCTCCCTGCTCCTCGTTCTCTCTCTCCCTCTCTTTCTCTCTCTCCCTCTCTTTCTCTCTTTCTTTCTTTCTTTCTTCCTTTTTCATCTTATTCCATAACTCTGCTGTATACCAAACTGAGTCAATCCTGCTTCAGTTGGAAACGAGCCACCGGACCCAGCTTCCTTTTCCTCTCTCTTCTCCTGTCCCCCCTTCTCCTCTCCTGTCCCCCCTTCTCGTCTCCTGCCTCCCCTTCTCCTCTCCTGTCTCCCCTTCTCCTCTCCTGTCTCCCCTTCTCTTCCTCCTGTCCCCCCTTCTCCTCTCCTGTCCCCCCTTCTCCTCTCCTGTCTCCCCTTCTCCTCTCCTGTCCCCCCTTCTCCTCTCCTGTCTCCCCTTCTCCTCTCCTGTCCCCCCTTCTCCTCTCCTGTCCCCCCTTCTCCTCTCCTGTCTCCCCTTCTCCTCTCCTGTCTCCCCTTCTCCTCTCCTGTCTCCCCTTCTCCTCTCCTGTCCCCCCTTCTCGTCTCCTGTCTCCCCTTCTCTTCCTCCTGTCTCCCCTTCTCCTCTCCTGTCCCCCCTTCTCGTCTCCTGTCTCCCCTTCTCCTCTCCTGTCCCCCCTTCTCCTCTCCTGTCTCCCCTTCTCTTCCTCCTGTCCCCCCTTCTCCTCTCCTGTCCCCCCTTCTCCTCTCCTGTCTCCCCTTCTCCTCTCCTGTCTCCCCTTCTCCTCTCCTGTCTCCCCTTCTCCTCTCCTGTCCCCCCTTCTCCTCTCCTGTCTCCCCTTCTCCTCTCCTGTCTCCCCTTCTCCTCTCCTGTCTCCCCTTCTCTTCCTCCTGTCCCCCCTTCTCCTCTCCTGTCTCCCCTTCTCCTCTCCTGTCTCCCCTTCTCGTCTCCTGTCTCCCCTTCTCCTCTCCTGTCCCCCCTTCTCTTCCTCCTGTCTCCCCCTTCTCTTCCTCCTGTCTCCCCTTCTCCTCTCCTGTCTCCCCTTCTCTCCCTCCTCTGTCCCCCTCTCTCCATTGCTTCTTCCTTCCTTCCTTCTCTCCTTCTGTTTTAGCCAGGGCTTGACAACAGTGGGTCCATTTCAGTTCTTCTGACTTTCACATGTTCTTTCAGAGAGTTGAGCGGAGACTTGAATCCCGCTATGGAACTTTGGGGGTGTCTGGTAGTGTTTCTCTAAGCATAGGTCCACATCAGCACTGCGACAGGAGGCAGCTGTGTTTTCCGCGAGCCATGCCAACATTCACAGAATCTGACTTCCTGTGTCTGTTCTTTGTGCTGCCGATAAGGAGACCAGGAGCCTTTCCTGACCAACGGGGGAGACCGCCTCTGTCCTCCTGTGGAAAGGGAAGGCAGGGAAGAGGAGGATAGGACACACACTAGGTCTCATCAGCATCATGCCGGGAGCAGTTCTCTTGGTCCTTGTTAAAGCTCTGGGCTTTAGCCACATCACTTTTATCTGCACCTTGGGTCACTCCCATTTCCAAGTGGATTAATAAGAACACACCGCAGGACTGAGAATGTCTCACTGAGTGAAGTGCTTCCTGCACAGGCATGGGCCTTGAGTTTGACTCCCCTAAACCCACATAAAGCTGGGCGTGCTAACATAGCTATAATCTCAGCACTCCTGGGGGAGGTAGAAACAGGAGAATTTCCAGAAGCTCGTCCTTCAATTAGCTTATGTAGCAGCACAGAACAAGAGACACTGCCCCAAACAAGACAGGTGAGGACCAAAACCCACAGTTGTCCTCTGACCTCCACATTTACATTTGCATCTGCACACGTGAACATGCATGCACAGACACATGGACACAAAGATAAAGAGTGACATACTGTAAGATGCTGAAGAAGTGCAAATGAGTCACAGAAGTGGTTTGACTTACCTGGGAGCTGATGCTAAATATGCCTCCCTTCCATTAATCTTTCTCCCACATAGGATGACATCGCTCCCCTAGCTTTCTTTATTATATATAGACTGTCCCTAAATTGCCATGATTCTACTTGTCATTTCTTAGCTTCATGACAATGCAAAAGCCATAAGCACTCAGTACAAATCAAACTGAACCATAATCCGGTCTCTAACCAGCAGTATGTCCTATAGGCTATATGCATCTTCTAGTCTGCCCCGTGCTGGCAGAGTCAGCAAAGGATATTCTATATTATACTGTATTGCTAAGCTACCATGTTAGTAGATTAGGAGCATTAAATGCATTTTAAAGTTATCGTGTTTTCTAGTTGAAATGGGTTTATCAGGATATAACCTGGAAGTAAGCCAAGGAATATCTGTATATAGAGGTCAAGTCCATGTCCATAATAAAGGGAGCAAAGATATGGGGGGGAGAGGGAGAAGGAGGGGAGGAAGGGAGAGTGGGAGGGAGGAGGGAAGAGGTTGTGATGGTGACAGGTAAGAAGCTGGGGTGGCAGTTATGCAGGTAAGGGAGATGGGGCTGAGAAGAAATGGAATTATTTGAGTAGGGGGTGGTGACACCAGAGCAGCTGTGGTGCATAAGGTATGTGGACAAAAAGGGAATAAGAATTTAATTAATGTCACTTGGGCTATATATTTGAATGCTTTTAATGCCCTCAATGCAGTTCCTTTACACGGTAAGAGAAGATTGAACTGCCTTTCCTAAATGCAATGCTTTCTGAGATGGATGCCTGTGCCTTTCTGCATTTATAAGGAATACATGTGTGTGGGATACTACCACCTGGCTCTGAGATCCTCCAGGAGAGAAAATACTCAGATATATGATTCCAGGCTCTCCTTGGGTCATGAAACTGTGGTCTTGGGGCTCTAGTTTCTGTACCACACCTCAGCCTTGAAGTTTGAAGTATGATTAACTCAGCACTTCGGCCTCACCTGGAAACACCTCCTTCTGCCATCAAAAGACTGAGCCCATCCTAATTACTATGCCTGATTGGGAACTACTACATACCACCTGGTCAATCGGGTCTAAAGGTTGAGCTACAGCAGCCATCAGGGGATCCACACTAACCCCAGAGCAGCCAGCTGGAACCAGAGCGCGCTTCATCCAATTCATAGAGTGGGATAGTTTTAGGACCACTCAGCAAAGCCCACCCAAACACTTGAGACTACATGAGACCCATTTTCATCATTTAGCACCATCTGTCCAATGGCATCTTCCAATTTGTTATCTATCACCTTGTAGATCTCTCCTCCCAGAACGAATCTCAGAAATCTAATCATTTGCCTGGCATCCCTCCCTAGGGGCTCTCACAAACACCTCAAACTTAATGTGGACAAAACCACGTCTTGTCTTAATATTCATCCCTAAATCTGTACTGCATGGGCTCAGTCCACACGATTATGTTATGCAGTACTCGGCTACTGGAGCCAGAACCCACAGTGTTACCCTTGGTTCCTTCATCTCCCTTAACTCTACATTCCTTCCAACCTCAACCTCTCAAGTCCAGTGAATTGCCACTGTTACTAAGGTACCTCAAGGATCCTACATCTCATCTGGGCAAGGAACGGGCTAGAGTGTGAGTTTTGCTCCCCTCCTCATAGGATTGAAATTCAAAATGTTTAGAGAGAAGATGGCCTATTTCTCTCTAAGGCTCTGCAGAAGCTCTGTTAATGCAGTTGAGCATACTAGGGTAGAAAAGAGGCCAAAGGTATCTTTCTCCCACCACCCCTGCCTCCCAGGCATCCTTTCTGGCTTGAACATGGGAGAATATGTCTAAAAACAGTAGATGTAAAACCTTACAAAAAGGAGCATTTCTTTCGTCCTTAGAGGGACCAAACTGAATTGTAAGAGAACACAGCGGAGGCTGGAGAAGGAGCGTTCTTTAGGGGAAAAGCCAGTGAGTGAGACACCACGGGACAAGTTATCCAATAGAGCATGAAGGGCCACTGAAGTGTCTCCACAAAATGAGCAAGGGGACCCAGTGTCAGAGTAGATGGCTCCCGATCGAGGAGCAACCTGAGAGAGGCATAGCAGTAAGAGCTGAGTTGAAGACAGGGTCTGGAAGGCACTATCTCTCTGATTCCCCAGAGAAATCATTCGTGTTGTGAAGGGCAGGGGAACAAGTGTCAAGTACATGAGCACAGCAGCGGTCCATGAAGACTGGAAGGAGCAAGTGCTTCTCCTTCAGCACCGGGAAGGCATCCAGACCCTTGGAATATGAATGCATGGAGGGAGACGAGGAAGAACAGATGAGGAACTTTGAAACTGCCCAGAGGGCAGCAGAAGTGGCTCCCTAACAGCCTTGTCAAGGGGGAGCTAAGCAGAAGCTAAGTGTAGTTTCAGCATAAAAAAATGCATAGTGGACAATAAAGTGACATTCATGGAATGAAAATACATTTATACTGTTTCTCTTACCTCTTTTGAAGACCCCTAATTTTGACCCAGAAGGCCTTGCTGTACCCTAGTTACCCAGTCAGGGTGCTGAAGTTCAGAGATGAACCAAACAGACTTGGTTCCTCCTCCACGGAGTCCACACCATTGCATAATACATACATATATACATCCATACATACGTACACACGCACATATATACATACATATGTGTGTGCAAATAAGCCTGGTGTGAAAGTAGTGAGCAGAACACCGTGATCGGGCACACGGGAGGGAGCTGTGCCTCAGTGTCTGTCAGGGAAGACGTACTGGAAGAATTCATTTGACTTGGAGACCTGAATGAAGGAGAGGCTCCAGTAGATGGAGGCTTGGAGACTGTGCTTCCCAAGCGCAGACATTAGAACAAACCAAGACTGGAAGGCAGAAGTTCCAGACAGGAAAGAGCCCAGTGTCACTGGAGCGGTCTGCAGGCCCCATTGAGGTGGTATTTCTCTGGGAGGGAGCGTGAGTCTGTGTGTGAAGCTGCCAGAGAAATGAAGAGAAAGAGGGCAGCAATCTTGCTATGTTTTTGTTTTGTTTTGGTTTTGTTTTTACAAAACAGGTTTCTCTGTGTAGCCCTGGCTGTCCTAGAACTCTCTGCAGACCAGACTGACCTCAAACTCAGAGCTCCACCTGCCTCTGCCTCCCAAATCCTGGGATTAAAGGTGGGCACCACCACTGCCTGACAACTTTGGTCTTATGGAAAGTACTTGGGCTGTAAGGAGAACAGATTGAGAAGCCAGAGAAACAAAATCACCAAGACCAAGAAGAGAATCCCTTGGTTGGAGAGAAGAGACTGGACTTCACATATGTACTAAAGGCATCAAGAACTGTAGTTCTGATGCACAGCAACCAGATAAATCGCTAAAAAGAGAAGAGGAGATCAGATGGACCAGTTCCAACCGTGCAAACCAGGAGGGTGAGCAGGCAAGTGACACCATCATTCCGCAACATGTGAAGAGGTTGCTTTTTTTGTTTGTTTGGTTGGTTGGTGTGGTTGGTTTTTGTTTTTTAATAGAAAAGTAGAGACAGAAATTGGGAATGCGATTTCTGTCAGTTCACACAGCACATTACAGAGATGTGTTGACGTAGCGATGCGGAGCCAACAAGCCCACGGGCCATGTTGGCAGGCATCCCTTCTCATCACAGCAACAACTTCCTTCCTTCAGTGCCTCTTGCTGTCCACAGTCCAACAACTCTTCGGAACTTCAAATAGCTTTGGATCATGTAGGGGCCAGTGTTTTCCAGAGCATTCATCATTTACCATGGGTGATTGGAAGGATTGAGAGGCTGGAGAGAGTGGGGTGTTCATTCAACAGCACACAGTTCTCTTCACCTACATTCCAGGTGCCATAAGGACATTCCTGAGTGGCTCAGGCAGCTCTCTTGGGAGCAGCACCCGGAGGAGAGTTGGAAATAAAGTCTTTAAATGTTGGCCTTTTTCTTGTGCCCTGGACAGACCCTTGTTTGTCCTGCTTCTTAGCTCCCTGGTTTCCCTATTCCAGAGGTGCGATGCCACATTCTCATTGATAGCCCGTCCAATTCAGCAGGCACCTTTCCTGTCTGACCTCTGATAGGCTGGAGATCATTGCATCAGCTGTCCTTGTAGCTCCCGGCTGTCAGGGAGGTAGCTACAGCTAACACTCCAGTCAGAGGGAAAAGAGAAAGGTGTTCTTGGTGTCAGAACTGCAGACCACACGGAGCTGTGTCTGGACTCCAGCCACAAGAGCACACAGTGTAGTCGGGTCATCTAGAGGTAAGCGGCCAGAGGTCACAGGTCAGGACCTCACTCTCAGTTCCCCTTCTCACCTTCGGAGGTCATAAAGGGTTCTGCTTTCTTTGGCTGAGGTCAGCAGGCTCTGGATGCTCCAAGAGCATTCTCAAGAGAGAATCTTCGGTGCTTTGCCAAGGTTAACAAGTCTTTCCGTGGAGAGCCCTCTGGTGGAATTCACCATCTCTGCCTCCTTGGGCAATGCCCTTGGACAATAGGCCTTTGTTCTTTAGACACTTTGAGGGGGCGTGGAGAGCAGAGCAAAACCGCGGCCAGCCCCAGGCTGAGTCAGCAAGGGCATTGTTGACTGGCTCATCAGGCATGGCATCAGGAGCTGGTGACTCTCCTGGCTCTAGTCCAGGATTCTTGCTTCTTTGTGCCCTACCCACTGACCTCCCCAAGCAGCGCTAGTGCCATGTGGCTGCAAATCTTTGTCTCTTATGAAAGGGAATCTTGGAAAATGATCTACAGTGGTTTGTTGTTGTTTTAATTGAGCTGGGAGCTCATAGGGATGCTCAGTTTCACCTTAGTTGAAAGAACTAGAAGAGTCAATAGAAATCTCGCCTTGGATATTTGGATGAGGAGTCAGCTCTGTGGAATTCTGCCGGGGCTGCAGTGGACCATTTTTGAGCTGCCCACGCAGAGAAAATAACAATGAAATCAGATACATAGCAAGAAGCAAAGAGAAGAGATCAAATACTTCAGGGGCTCCCCACTGCTTTCTCGGTTGGGGTTCTGGTCTCTCTGAAGCCCATTTCTACCTGTGGGGTTCAAAACTTTTTTTTTTTTTTTAACAAAATACTTTTTGCTAAAATGACTTTTATCTTGAACACCCTAGATACAAGAGCAGCACCCATGTTTTCATTGTTCATTAATCCTAACAAGCAGTGCTAATTTAAACGGTGTGTGCGGTGTGTGCGTGCATGTGTTGTGTTGTGTTAGGGTTTTCAAACACTGATAGCTGGTTAGTGGCATACACCCATAATCCCAGCAGTCACAGGGCAGAGGCAGGAGGATTTATGAAACTTGAGGCTAACCAGAGCTGTGTAGAAACCCTGTTTCACAAAAACAAAGCACAAGAAGTCATTTATAAGACTTATGCTAACGTCAAAAATAATCAACATAAAAAACTTAGCATTAAGAAAATGGGGGTACCTCCCTGGTCCTGAAATGCTTGTTCCCTTGGGTTTTGACATGAGTTCTTGCTCTATACAGACTGGTAGGAGTTCTGAGAGGTGCCTGTGTTTCTGCCTCCTGAGTGCTGGGAGTTTAACTGTGTCTTACCATGCCTGGCTATTCCTGATTCCTAAGTAAAATGGCCCATTTTAACCCATTAACTGGATTATGTATGTCTCCAGGTTATCCAGAGGCAACTGGAGTCTATTCCCACGTGCATGGGAGGAGACCCACTTGGGTCTGCTAGGCAGGAACAGCCAGGCAGGAACAGCCCTTAGCAGTCTGTTCCTGGGCCTGTCATGCAGGTGACTCTGCTGAGATTTATTGCCCAAGGCCCTGCTGGCTTCTTCAAGGAGGGATACAACCAAAGCCAACTGAGTGTCTGCCTTCCTCCTTCCCTCATCTTCCACGGTAATCCTCAAGGTGGGACCCAGGCTCATTATAATACTAAAATAAACACCCCTGGGTGGAGATTTAAGATGAAAATGAGGTACAGTGACAGCTGGGCCCGAGCTTGGCTGAGAGAGCTGCAGAGGGTCCTGAGCATGCATACATTGCTGCAGAGGTAAACTCATCCATCTAGCTCCTTCCCTGAAAGATATGGATCTGGACCTCTGAAACCACAAGAGCACAGGGTCCCCAGGTGCCAGCACACCCAAAACAGAGATCATGCTTATTCATCTCCAATCTGGGCTCCAGTTATGCTGTCAGAGTTCATGCTTACGAGCAGACATCAGGGTTCAGAGGGCACCCCGGAAAGCTTCTAGGAACAAGAAACTGAGCAGACACAGTTGGACAGTTTATTAAGGGATGCTTGATGTGGGAATGCCCTTCTTTATGCTGTGAATCTCAGTCTTTAAATAAAGGAGCTGTATTGGGTCATGGCGGGCACCATGGAGGAAGTGGGAGGAGAAATCAGTTTAGGTGGGGGAAGCAGGGCGGAGTTAGAGGCAGATCGAGCCAGCTGCCCAAGGAGCAACATGTAAGGAGGCACGGGTGAGCCGCGGGCCACGTGGCCAACAGATTAATAGAAATGGGTTGATTTAAGATATAAGAGCTAGCTAGCAATGTGCCTGAGCCATAGGCCAAACAGCATGAAGTTAATGTAAGCGTCTGAGTCGTTTCTGGGGACCTGGGCGGCTGGGCGGCAAAGCGGTCCCGGGCGGCAGGTCTGTGGGTCCCGGATCTCTGGCGCATGGGACCCGAAACCCACTACAACAGATGGCGCATCCAACGTGAGTCGATTATCCACTTAGAGCCTGAGAAAGATTAGAAAGGGTTCTAGATCACAAAAATTGAGCCAAGGCAGCTTCCAAATTATGTATACGTAGTGGGTCTTTGTACAAAGAAAGCATGGTCCGGGTCACATTCAAAATGGCGCCCGCGGCGAGCTGGCGGCAGTCAGTGTAAGCTGCAGCGGCAATAAGGCGGGTTCCTGATAACTCACAGAAGACTCAGTAGCATGTGATTGATTTTAGATTTTTGTTTATTTTGAACAAAAAAGAAACAAATTTTCTTCATAGCAGCATTTTCTTGGGTGTGCTCTGTTTACGGTCCGTTTAAGAAAACTTAGTGATTCAGCCTAATTTCCAAAAACTGTGCTTCTTTTTGGAAAATGTATTTTAAAAGCTCTTAAGGTTAGAAGATGATTAAGGATTCACAATAAAACAGATTCAGATAAAAAGAAAAATCTGTAAACGGGTTACAATGTTTGTAAAAGGTACATAGGCTTCAGAGAGAAAAGAAAGAGGTTAGAAAAAGTTTTTAAAGCGAGAAATAGAGTAATAAAAATATAATAAGCCACGTAAAGATGGAAAATAGACACAAAATCTGGATTTTGGTTGTTATTGTGTTTTCTTTTAATTTTTTAACTATTAATGAGCTAACTGCAAAAAGACAATGGATTGCAAAGGCTACTAAGTTAAACAAGAATATATATTTTAAAGGTATTTTGATTTTGAAATTTGTGTCTAAGGATTTATTGCTTTGGAAGAGTTCTGTTTTTGTTTCCACAGATGAGAACCTGTGGGTTCCTTCCAAACAAATATGGTTTCATCAACCAAGACCCCCTGAAAAAACCTGATGCGAAGAGATGGCTATATCACCTTCAGAGCTGCAGACTAATCCAGTCTCAACAACTGTGAGATTTTCAACGCCCCTTAATCAGCAGGAAGTAGTAATGGATACCTACGCCCAAATTCCCCAAATATTGTTTCTAAATGTTTGTTTTCATTATAAATGGTTAATGGTCATAGTCAATCTCTTTCTAAGAAGAAAAGGGGGATATGGTATGTGAATGATTTTTTAAAAAAAATTAGATTGTTGAATTTACTTAGATCAAGAAATCAGCTGTTAATCTCAAAATGTTTTACATTGGTATAGATTTTGGTTTATTGATACAAATTTAAGGTCAATTTTATTATGCTGTATGTGTTTTTCTATTCTTGTTTAAGGTATGATGTTCATGTAACTGTTTTAAAATTGTAGTGTATAATTAAGAAATGAAGGTTAATAGTTACTTTTGACAATCAAACTTATAGTTAGGTTAGTTAAGATTTTCAGGTATACAAAAATATATTTCAATTACGTAGGTAATCTTCAAATACTTCTAAGACCTACAGAATATGGCATTTAAAATGTTTTAAGAGCTTAGACTTTTCTGGACAGTGAGACAGATCTGCTCCTGGCAGCACTAATTTACTTCAACAGGAAAATGGGCATCTAAGAAACTCCATATGGAGTCTACTCTCTTTGTGGCAATGGTTAGCCACTGGATAAGGACCTGTTCTTATATTGACTGCTTGACAGTATGCTGTTTAAACTGGACATGCAGCTTCCATAAGAAGATGACCTCTGAACTTTGGCAAAATAAGCCAAGATGGTCATTCAGGTTCCTGCTTTGCAGGGAAAACTGTCAGACATTCTTCAGGACTCGAGTAGAAGCAACTGATGAACTGTGCCAGAATGGGCAGAGCAGATTTCCTGCTTCACTGAAATGAAAAGAAACTTTGGGCCTGTAGGCTGAAGATGGATGCCCCAACTTTATAAAGGAACTTTGGGTGACTGTCCAGGCAGATAGGTGTCATCTCTGTCCTTTCTAGATTTTAGAAGTCGTTTGCACTTCTGGTTTACTTGGGTAAATATTATATCCTTCTGTGGTCTTTGATGTAGTTGAAGATTAGATAGTTATATGTACAGTTTTTCTTAGTCATTTGAAAGGTATATTAGATATGAAACTTTATATTCATAAAGATAAAGTAGATGATAGAATATTTTCTTTAATTTTACTAAATACAAATAGACTAGATATTGTAACTGTAATTCTTGCTTGATAGCTATTTTGTTTGTTATATATAATTTTGCTATGTTAAAATTGAAACCTTCCTTTTTGATTAGAGAGAAAGGGGGAAGTGATGTGGGAATGCCCTTCTTTATGCTGTGAATCTCAGTCTTTAAATAAAGGAGCTGTATTGGGTCATGGCAGGCACCATGGAGGAAGTGGGAGGAGAAATCAGTTTAGGTGGGGGAAGCAGGGCGGAGTTAGAGGCAGATCGAGCCAGCCGCCCAAGGAGCAACATGTAAGGAGGCACGGGTGAGCCGCGGGCCACGTGGCCAACAGATTAATAGAAATGGGTTGATTTAAGATATAAGAGCTAGCTAGCAATGTGCCTGAGCCATAGGCCAAACAGCATGAAGTTAATGTAAGCGTCTGAGTCGTTTCTGGGGACCTGGGCGGCTGGGCGGCAAAGCGGTCCCGGGCGGCAGGTCTGTGGGTCCCGGATCTCTGGCGCATGGGACCCGAAACCCACTACAACAGATGCTAACTTCCAAGTGGCTGGAGCAAAGATGCTGGAAAACAACTCAACACAGTGCACAAGTGATTGCTGATTTTCTGTCATACTGCGGGGGGTTTGGGGGGCATTTGCTTTCTTGTGTCTGCTGCATCCTTTACACTTAGTTCTACATACAACTGCATGCAGCGCACACCTCATTTTCATATTAAATCTCCACCCAGGGGTGAGCCATAGGTCCCTGCACCTAGACTGTCAGTCTGGAATGAGAGGCTATACCCTCCTCTCCACCAGCTGGTTTCTTTCATATGTTAATCTGAAGAGACCCGAGGACCTTCAGAACCTCAGTCTCCACTCTCCTATCTGGCTTCAATTCCAACTCTATGTGTGTTGGGGGTGGGGAGTGACTTCTTGGAAACTGAGGGACGAAGGGAGCCCTGGTGAGATGCAGCAGGACAGTGATTGAGACCCTGTATCTGGAGCCACACCAGGTTCAAAGTTAGATTTACCATTCTCCAGCTACCTGAATGCAGGCCAGGGACTTAATCCTTTGACTGCCTCTATCACCTGCCTGTGAAACAGTGTCTGTCTCTCAGGATTAGTATGAGCATTAACTTTAAGGAGGAATGTTCATAATGCTAAGGAAGCATTGCCCAGCACACAGTGAACAAAATCAACAAAGCCACGCTTGATGGCCCGTGTCTGTAAAACCAGCGACTCAGGACACTCAGCGACTCAGAGACAGAAGGATGAGACCGTGCCAACTTAAGTGAAATAAAGGAGTTGGAGTTATAGGCCAGTGCTCATGTGCATGCCTAGCACACTGAATGTTCAACCTCCAGACTGAACAGGAAGAAAAGGCAAACCTTCTCTGAAGCTCATGATTTGGAGATAAGTGTGGCAGTGTGAAGGCATAGATTTACCTTTACAAAACTTTATCTCAGGGAAGGACCATTTTTTTTTCTTTCTAGAATACCTAGTGCCTGAGGGCAGGGCACAGGTCTAAAAAGAATCTAGGAAAAATCTCAGGAACGCCCTGACAACCAATAGATTCAAAACTTGATTTCACACAAAAGTTTAGCCAATAGTTTCCAAGAATTACTCTACGTCATATTCTTTTACCCAACCCTGAAATGCCAAGACGTGTAACACCCCACTTATATATTTTTTTTTTCTTTAATAACCCTCTCACCCCTTAACTTGGGGCCAAATTCCCTCTACTGCATCAGAACATAGGGTTTCAACCTGGGGTCGAACCTGCTCAAAAGAATAAACTGACCCTTTTGTGTTTGTATCGGAATCCAGCTTCCTGGTGGTCTTTGGGAGTCTAACTACAGCAGCATCCTGGTACATGGGCTGGAAGGAATCAGTGCCAAGTTGTAGACCATGTGACAAAAGGCCAGCGTTGAACAAAGGAGGGAGGGGCAGATGCTGGCTCACAGCTGGGGCTACTCCAGCGCGCTCCCTCCTCAGGAACCTTCCACACTCCTCCTTTGACAGTGGACCTTTAGGTTGGTGATAAGGCCACAGGCCACTGAGTGGTTAGTTTCTCCTCCCACAGAAGGCCTGGTAGGAGCGGCTAGGGTCTCCTGGAGCAGGAAGCCCAGGTCAGTCAACTCAGTGTGGAACTGGATCAGAAAGGTAGCAATGAGGCATTTCTTACTAACCTGAAAGCAAGTGTTTTCTCTTCCCAGTGTGCCTATTTATAACTCAAGTAGGGTCTGTAAGGTGAAGTCTGTTCCAGTCACAGTCCCTCCCCTTTCATGAGCTCGCAGACAGAAATGGTTCTCCCTCCTTCAGGACTCAGATCTAAAGGAGCCTAATGTCTCCAGTTCTTCAGCAACCGCTCCCTCTCTCTCCCTGTCGCGTCCTTCTCTCCCCCCACTCCCCTGAGTTTATTCAAGGTCCAGATTAGATTTCCAGGGTACATCTCATCTAGGATCCCCTTGCCCTCACAGCCCTTGCAGGGAAGGCACAGAGGCATGCAGAAGTGTGGGAGCCCGTGGGAGTGGACTGGGGGTGCAGGGATGAAACTGGAGTGAGGATCAATCACAACTGCCGGTATAGAATATGCATGAGATCCAGGGGAGGGGCTGGAGAAGATTGCTAAAGCCCACAGCTGGGGACTGGAAGGAGGGGGCTGATGGAGAGGCACGAGGGGGAAGGGAAAGCTGGAGAGGAGGGGGTGGCTGGCAGAGTGCCCCCAAAAGAAGCAAGATGAAAGGCAGGAGGGAAGTTACCAGGAGCTGCTGAGTGGCAGAGACAGGTTTGGCCGCTAGAGGCAGCCGAGAGAGCCCGGGAGCCCGGAAGGTGAACATCTTTTTCTCTCCCCATGAAAAGCCCCAGGCTTTGTGGACGAAGTCTTCAGCTCTCTGTCAGTGAGCTGTAGTGGGTCAGCTTCGGGCCCCAGGCTTGAGCCTTCCAGAGAGAATCCCACAGCCTTTTGCCCATAACTCAGAACGCTCCCCACTTAACAAGGGTTACTTTCTGGACAGCAGTACACCCCCTGTGTCTCCTTCCTAATTCTACAGATCAAACCCGCGTTCTTAGCTATGGGCTGGGCTCTGTGGAAGGCTTGCACATGCTTTTCAGTTCCGTTGGAGAACTATTTATTCTATCACAACAAAAAGTGGTCCCTTTTCTATTTTTTAAAAGTTATTTTAATTCAGTTTGATTTAAGTGTGTGCATAGATGTGTGTTTGGGGAGTGGTGTACATGATGTGTGTGAATGTGGGCATATATGTATCATGATGCTTGTGTGGCGGTCATAGGGCAATCTTTCCCAGGGTAAGTGCTCAGATTCCACCCTGTTAGAGGCAGGCTTTCTGTTGTTTCTGCCAATTTACTGCTTTATGTACTCCAGGCTAGCTGGCTTGGGAACTTCCTAGAAGTCTCCAGTGGCTGTCTTCTAGCTCCCTAGGGGAACACTAGGGTTATAAGATGTGCACTATATGCTGAATGAACAAAAGAAATAAAAAAGAGATGACTGCTTCTAAGGTATGAAGAAGGTTTATTATAGAAATGTGATAATCCTAAGAGGAAGAGGTGTCTGGCAGAGACCAAAATGGACCATGAGAGGAGAGGGGGGGAACTTGGAGCGGGAGCCAAGGGCTAAAAGCACAAGTGTAGTCAAAATGGCTGAGTTTTATAGCGAAGGCAGCTGGGGGAAAGGCAGCCCAGCCCAGTCCCTGGACTAGAGAAGTTCAGGATAGGGAGTGGAGTATGCCCACCAGGAGGACCCTGTAACAGGTAGGACTGAGGGATGCTGGGAAACCTGGTAGCCAGCATCAGCTCTGATAACTGAATAAGTACCTTAGTTAGCCATTTGTCCTGGGTTTGAGACTTAACACATGCTCCTAGGTTTTTACATGGGTTCTGGGGACCTAAATTCAATTCATCAGGCTTCTTTAGCAAGCACTTTTGCCCAGTAAACCTGTCTCTCTGGCTCTCCTTCTAGAGTTTATATGCAGGGTTCAAACTCTCAAAGTGGAACCTGCTTCTTTCCATAGATTCTGATCTCACTAGTTTGGAACTTTTTCCTTTTTTAATTGACAACCTTATCTTACCTAAATGCCTTTTCAGAGAACTGATAGCTCAGGATGCCTGGCAAAATTAAATTATAAGAATCGGGATGTAATACTAATCACTGAGAGTACAAAGTCTAAAAAGCATCAAATGCGGAATAAACTGGAGACCCAAAGAGAAAGAGAAACAGAGCAAATACGATGGGCAAGAGATGTAATCACAGAGGGTCTGGGATTTTCAAGGCATGCGGGCTCAAAGTGACATTCTGTCACAACAAAAATAACAATGTGCCATCCAAGGCCAGGGAGATCACCTCAGAATTGCTTTCAAACTGTGCCAGACCCGAAGAAAATTCCACAGCTTCCTTGAATAACAAATGGCCCCCAAGAAGAGTGGCATTGTTAGGAGGTGTGGCCTTGTTGGAATGGGTGTGGTCTTCCTAGAGGAAGTGTGTCACTGTGGAGGCGGGCTTTAAGTTCTCATTTTATGCTCAAGATACCACCCATTATCTTAGTTCACTTCCTGTTGTCTTATGATCGAGATGCAGAATTCTCTAGCACCATGTCTGCCTGCATGCTGCCATATTCCCAGCCACCATGATGACAACGGACTAAACCTCTGAAACTGTAAGTCACCACCTCAATTAAATGGTTTCCTTTATAAGAGTTGTGGTAGCCATGGTGTCTCTTCACAGCAGTGGAAACACTAGTTAAGACAGAGACTTAGGCTAGCAGGTTCCCAGCCTCACTCAGGTCTATACTGTTCTTCCATCCTCTCTGAGGGCTTGCCCTCCTCTCCTGCTTTACTTTGTTGCAATTCATGTGTTACAAGATCTTCTGGGAACTCAGAGTCCATGGTGGGAGCCCAGGTTGCAGTATTGATGTCCCTGGTAATGCTACATACTCTGGCACAGAGCCAGGAGGATGTTTGAAAACCCCAGTGGGCTACACAAGTGCTTTGGGGGAGGGGGAACAGGACCTAGAAGGAACCCTAAGAACCTTCCAGTGGATATTCAGAGCATGGAGAGGTGTTTACTAGGTCTAAGCAATATTGCCTAGTGAAACCATCAAATTAACCCACACTGTGGATGGAAAGAAAATTTTATTTGGGAATTCAAAGCTAAGGCTGTCTCTGGGGAGTGGGGGTGGGGCAGAGAGAATAGCAAAATGTCAGGGAAAACCTTGACAAGTTTAAGGAGACAGGTTTGCAGTGGGAGAAGGTGCATAAACTAGAACAGCCTTGGAATCAGAGTATGGGCATGGGGGCCGAGGGCAGAAGAGCCTGGGAAGTAGCCTGGAGTCTCTGAGCTGTTGCAGGTTTGTTTGGGTACATAGGGAACGAGATGCCTATCACCATGGTAGTTGGCTATAGGGGTGTATAAGGGAAGCAGTGGCTTTTCTTGACAAACAGAAACCTGTTTCTGAGGAATGCTGTTTTTAAGCTTTTGTTTGTCCTCTACAAGTCTTCCATTTTTCAGTCAGTGGAGCCTGGGCTGAGCCCAGACTCATTCACACTTTCAACAGTACTCCCAATTTGGAGGCCAGATTGGACCTAATACCGGGTATCTTCAGATAGAACCCCAAGTAGATGTGCTTTTTAAAAAAAAAAAAAAAAATTCAATCCAGACATGGGTTGAAAGGGTCAGTATACTGACAGAGTATTACCCTTTCCCCAAAGTGTCCAAAAAAAATCCAAACTTCCAGTCAGTGAGTACGCACTGATATGACGTAGGGAAGTTGCCCTGAATTATACATTTGTAACCAATGTAACATGCAGGTCCTTACTGTAATAGAGGGAGGCAGGAGTGCTAATCAGAAAGTGACAGGAAAACAGAGGTCTGAGTCAGGCAGGCGAGGAGCCTCTAGAGTAGGTGTGTGCCCCGTTTCCACATCACATCATAATGTCAAAGGGTTGGACATCCCTGTAGTCTGCAAGACAGAATAGGCAAGGAAATAGATATCTGTTTCCCTAGATGCTTTGAGAAGAAGAGCAGTCTGCCAAACTCACCCTGTCAGAAGCAGGGTGGACCCCCAAACTACAAGATGACAATTTATACTGATTTAGGTCTGTGGAAATTTGTTGAAGTAGCAACAGGAAACACATACTCACTGAATGACCTGACTTCCCCATGGCTTGCGCTGTTCCTGGGTAAGCCTATAGCATGGCACCCCTGTGCCCTTTATAACTTGTCCATACTTCGCCCTCCTGACATGAATGCCACCCTTATTGCTGTTATTTCTGACTATGAACTGGTTTCTTGGGCCACCACAGGGACCCTCCAGTTCAGTTTAATGATTTCAACATTGAAAGGAGGAAATGATCCAGAGATACTGAAAGGTTGGAGCATGTGCAGTGCCTTCTTTTTTTTTTTTTTTTTTTTTTTCTTCACAAAATAAAGGGGATACTGGGAAGAATCCCTTCCACTGAGCATAGTTTCTCTACCATCCTTCCCAGCTGCCTTGGGGGGGGGATAGCATGCACATGAGCATGCCACAAAGATTGTCTTTGCAGATGGGTATGCTTGGGATTGCCCCCATAGATGTGCTTGCTACAAGGTCAAATAGGTTATATGTGATCCTAGCCTCCCAATAACCAACTGCCACCTGAGCTTTGTGGATAAACAGATATCAGAAGGGGCCTTTCTGAGCCCAGCCTCCTGAAGGGAGCAAGGCTTGTCTCTATCCCACTCAGCAGAGGCTGAAGGCCATTTCAAACATTTCTGAGCTCAACTGGTGAAAGCCACTTCCTACCACAAGCAACAGCTCTCAACCCTGAGGGCCCCACTAACAGTTGCTCCTGCTGAGGAGAACCCACAATGCTTTCTGAGAGAGCCCATTGAGGGTGCAGAGAAGATGGTTTAGTACATGAAGTACTTGTGACAGTGAGGGCCTGCCTGACTTTGATACCTAGAACCCATGTAAAACAGCCTAGTGTGGTGACATACATTTGTCATCCCAGCCCCAGGAGGCAGAGATGAACAGATCCAGAAAATCCTGGGGCTTGCTGGCTACCCATCCTATCCAGGAATGCACTAATTGAAGTTATCTCTTAGCATGCACATGTATGTGCACACACACACACACACACACACACACACACACACACACACACCTATTAAAGTTGAAAAGCCAAATTCACCTGAACTTATTTCAAGACTGGAATCCATCAGTGTTTGCCCTGACACAGAGCAACCAAGGGGAATGAATGCAAGACTACCCATTCTTCAGGTCCTGACTCGGTCACCCGTGAACAATGGCATGTAGATGCTTGAGAGACTGCAGTGTCCTACTGAGAAGGTTCTGGACTCACTTCTGTCTACTCTGCAGGACAAGAAGAGGTCACAGGATGCTGTCCCTAGTGGAGACAATTATAGGGCACAGCTTGGGAGTGGGTTATCACAAATGTCTGGTTCAGACAGGCCTCCCTATTCCTCATGCTGACTGGTACAATTGTGAAGAATAATGTACCAGGCACTTTGCACTTTTCACATCCGCTCAACTGTTTTCATACTCCTTCCTATTCTACTGGGCTTCGGTGGAAAGTCGCTGAACAACTACAGCCCAACAACTCCACGTCAACATGGTGCCAGCCACCTGTAAGCATTCCTGAGGCTAAAGCGAGTGGAAATCCTCAGCCAGTTCCAGGCCAGCCTGGGCTACATAGCTAGACCCTGTATCAAAACAATACAATTCCCCAAATGACAGTTTTCACCTTCTTTATTAGGCCCCGTATCTGCTAATGGCCACCCCCTCCACTCAAAAACCCTGCTTAGAAATGTGGGCTAGAAGCTGTGTGGTCTGACCCACATTGCCTTTCTTCATTATCCCATTTTCACAGTCTGGAAAATTGACAGCTCCACTCCTGTAAAGGCTAAAGGACAGCCCTGGAGTCCTTGGTATAAAATGTGAAAGATGACCAATGTGATCACTGTCTGCGTCTATATTTGTTATGCTTCAAATCCGAAGTGTCTCCCATAAGCTCGTGTATTTGAAAACTTGATTCCAGTTGGTGGTGCTGTTTGGGGACCATTTGGACTTGGGGTCTATCTGGCAGAGGTGGTCTGGAAGGTTATGCATGTCCCTGATTCTATCTTAGCTACTTCAGATTCCTGATGGATGCCTGGACAGGACAAGCTACCTTTGAGCTGTTCCTGCCATCAGGCCTTCCTCAGCGAGATGGACTAAAACTCCTTGAAGCCAGGAACCCAAAGAAACACACTCTCCTTTAAGTTGCTTCTGACAAGTATTTTTGTCTCAGTGTTGAGAAAAGCAATTAATATGATATAATTATCATCTTATCATTTGAATTGTTGGGAGTCAAAGTCAGGGCCTGAGTAAGTGGTCAGCCACTGTGCTACAGCCCCGGCTCTTATATTATTTTTTAAAATATTTGTTCTGTCAGTCAAATTATAGTCTCTCAGAAGTCAGAATCATTACCAATATTTTTTAACCCCCGGTCTCACCAATAGCTTTCACATTGTAGATATTTGTCAGACTGTTGAGTAAATGGTGCACATATACAAGCTAGCTTTTTCTTTAGACACAGGATGATAGGGGAGGGTACAGGAGGGGACTTTTTTCACAGGTCTCAACTCAGTGGAAATCCCTTCTGGGAATGACTGAAGCAGGGTAGACTGTTGAGCTCTGAATTTATGTAATTTCTTCTCATACCACCTTTAATCACTGAAGTAGATAGCACTGGCTTCCTGAGCCAGCACCACAACCCCAGTTGGGCTAAGCAATGCTGTCACTGTGGTGCTCCCACAATGGACTCTGTAACAGACCAGCTTAGGAATCACGACAGGGTACTGCGCTAAACATGATAACTGGAAACCTGTCAATCACTGGCCTTTTCCAGTACAGGTTACACCTTATTCTAGACTCTGTGGCAGACTAAGCACATCTGATTAGTTGAATTAGTTGAATCCACTCTGTTGAATTGCCACTAAAAATGGCAAAGGCATTGGTTTTAAATGAGGAAAGTTGTCAAGGACGCACAATGAGGGAAAATAACTCTAGACAAACGATGCCCGCGCAGCTTTGAAAAGCGGACAATGGATACAAGCATGATAATTGACTTGGCAGAGTGGAGAAAGTGAAAAACTGAGCGCTAAAGACAGGGAAGCTGATAATACACATGCTAATTTGTACCATCAAACCCCAGAAGGCTTGGGATTTGAAGTGGGGAGCTGACTATAGGGCAATGGGATAAATCGAGGCTCTTAGACTCATTCCCCTTTACCTACAGTGGGTTTGTTGCTTTTCCTTGACTCTGGCAGGAGATGATGATATTATTGTCTGGAGCAAATAATCCCAAGAGGTTCTAAACCCAAAGAAGCCAAGAGAAAAATGCTCTTTGGAACGTAAAAGCACCCCTCCCCCACCCAACAGTGAGATCCACAGTCCCTTCTCCATGAGGCTCCTAGGCTCAAGCAATCCAGTTCATGTTCCTCAGCCAGAAAGTTGAGGGTGCGTCCTGAAGGAAACGAAAACGCTCAAGAGAAAATACAGGTGGATATTTATGGAAACACCTTTCCATATTCATAATGCTCCCTAGTAATCAAGCCCATCTGCGACTCAACAGTGAAAAAACAGCCTAGGAAATGCAGTCATTCCAAGAAAGCCTCCAACATGAAAGGGCACAACCCAACTAAGCAAATGGGGAGAGAGACTCTGAGGACAAAGGAAACGGAGCTAGCAGTTCTTTTTTTAAATCCTTGTGTTCTTAGAGGTGTACAGAGATCCTGTGGGGGGCCTAAGGAGAAGGCACAGTGGATGCCGGGCATGAGGCCTAAATTCAAATCGCCTGCAGCCACAGCAGCAGGTGTCTATAGCCCAGACCTGGGGGGAGGGCAGAGACAAAGAGATCTCAGGGACTCCTTGGCCAGCCAGTCTAGACAACCAGCAAGCTTTCAGATCAAGGAAAAACCACCTCACAGAGGAAGATAAAGTGAGTAGCAATTCAGCATACACAGGTGAATGAACACCTCTCACACTCATGTGTCACATACACAACACACAGATCTTGTGGCCATTTTGGCATACAGAAGAAACAATTATTTATTAAATCATCCATTAAACATTCATTATGCCTCTTTGTCTGAGGCACACACTATTTCAAGTGATAGAAATACAGGAGTTAACACTAGTGTGCAAAACACTTAAACATCCAATATCCATGAAACAGTTCTGGTGGGTACCACGAGACAACATGTAAAGAAATAAGTTAGTATAATATGGAAGATTATGATAAATGCTAAGAAAAATCTGGGGGGGGGCAAGGAATGGGTTCAGGGAGATCTAACAGGAAAGATTTTATAAATTTAACTCAGTGATTAAAGAAGGCCTCTCTGGCAACTCGGTCCTCAGACACAATGGAGGCCAAACTTGCCAATTAAATCGATTACAGCCAAACCTGAACATTCTAGAACATCTGGAGATACAGGTTGAGGAAATCACACAAAGTCAACCAGGAAAGCAAAGAACAGGAGAGAAAGAAAATATGAAAGATTAATGAGAATGGAAAGGCTTTACAGAACTTTAAAACACACATACACACCACACACATATACACATAGTCCACATATACACCCCTCCACACATACACACATACACACACACACCACACACATACACCACACCTCCAGACACATACACACATCCTCCACAACCCCCCACACCACACACACATACACCACACACACCATACACACCCCCACACATACACACCACATACACACACCACACACATACACACACACACCACACACATACACCACACCTCCAGACACATACACACATCCTCCACACCCCCCCCACACCACACACACATACACCACACACACCATACACACACACCCCCACACATACACACCACATACACACACCACACACATACACACACACCACACACATACACCACACCTCCAGACACATACACACATCCTCCACACCCCCCCACACCACACACACATACACCACACACATACACACACACCACACACATATACACATAGTCCACATATACACACCCCCACACATACACACACATACACCACACACATACACACACACCACACAAACCATACACACATATACCTCACATACACACACACCCCACACACATACACATACACACCACATACACACACCACACACATACACACACCACACACACACACCACACACACAAACACCACACACATACACACATACACATACACACCACATACACACACCACACACATACACACACACACCACATACACACACCACACACACACACCACACACATACACACATACACATACACACCACACACATACACACATACACATACACACCACATACACACACCACACACATACACACACCACACACACACACCACACACATACACACACCACATACACACACCACACACATACACACACACCCCACACACATACACCACACACACACACCACACACATACATACACCACACACATACACACACCACACACACACACCACACACATACACACACCACATACACACACCACACACATACACACACACCCCACACACATACACACACCACACACACACACCACACACACACACACCACATACACACACCACACACATACACACATACACACACACACCACACACATACACACAAGCAACAGGTAGACATATGGATGCATTCATATGACCAACTGATTCTCACAACAGCAGCTCAAGAGGAAGAGACTTTTCAGTAAATGGTAATAAAACAAGTAGATGAATCTATGGAAAAAATACCTCTACTCTTATCTACAATATTCCTGAAGTTTATTTTAAGACGTATAGTACAGTTACCTATATAGAAAGCTAGACCATAAATGTTCTAGATGAAAATATAAGAAGTTTGTAAGCTCTGAGTAAGCCAAGATGTCTTCATTAGGATGGAAAAAGGAATAATAAATGGAATGTTATTAGAATAAAAACTTCAGCTGAGTTTATGTGCTTTGTTTATTTGACAAGATGTGTATCTCAGGCGAGTTTTGAATTCACTATGCAGCCAAGAATGACCTTGAATTTCAGAAATTCCTTCTTCTAGGATTACAGACTGAGATCAATCACCAGGCCTAAGTTTTGTGGCAGTGAGGATAGAATCCACGGCTCTGGGCATGCTAGGCAGTCGCTCTACCTACTTAGCCACAATCTGTGTGTGGGTGGGGTCGTGGTGGCGGTGGCGTGTGTGTGTGTGTGTGTGTGTGTGTGTGTGTGTGTGTGTGTGTGTGTGTGTGTGTATCTCAAGACCTATCTAAAACATATATTTATAAAAAAAAAAACTCCTACAGTTAGATAATAAAAACATAAACAGCCCAACTGAAAGACAGTCTTACGAAAATTGGACAGAAATTTCACAGAGCAAGATAAACAAGAGGCTAAATGCTACATGAAGAAGTCTTTAAATTATCAGATGCCAGGGAAATGCAGAATGAAAGAGTAATGAAATACATTTTACATTAGTTTTTAAAAGCAATATCGTCTGGGTGTTGTGGCACGACGCATGCATTTAATCCCAGTATTACAGAGGCAGAAGAGGTTCAAGGCCAGCCTGGTCTACATAGGGAGTTCCAAGGCAGACTAGGGAAATATAGAGAGATCCCGTCTCAAACAATCAAAACCAAATCCAAAACCTAAAAACAAACATCTATTATCTTTATTTATTTAGATAAATAAAGGTGGGGCCTGGGATCGAACTCAGGTGCTGTCAGGGTTGGCAGCAGGTGCTTTACTCACTCAGCCATCTCATCAGCCCTGAAAAATGTTTTAAGTTGTAAGTAATTATAGTCCTCTTCGTGTTTCCCCTTCTGATTGCATTCGTGTACCGTTTGTGTTGAGACAGTCTCTCCTGTACTGACTGACTCCCTGGGCCATTTGGTTCCATCTCACGGTGTTTCCAACCAGCACAAAGACGTCCCACTAGACACCCACAGGACTGAGAAGGTGCAGGGAGTGGGTGACCCACACTAGTGATGGGACTGCAAAATGGCACCTTCTTTGGGCTCATTGGGTAGTTCAATACATATACAAAACGAAATAAGAGAGAATTGAAAACAGCCCCATAAAAATGCGTCTACCCCAAACTAGAAACAACCAAATCCCCATGAAAAGAAACATGGACAAATAGTCATAGTTTCAAGAAGTGAAATACAGCTCAGTGATAAGTACACACTGGGATGTACCCTAAGAACATAGATAAGGGCCGGGCATGTAGCTCAGTGAGTTGATAGCAATTTCCTAACGGATTGGGTTCTATCTACAGTACCAAGTAAAAACCGGCCACAGTAGCACAAGCCTGGAATCCCAGCACTGGGCTTGTGAGAACAGGGGGATCAAGAGATCAAGAGATCAACCTTGGCTACCTAGTGAGTTCAAGGCCGACATGAGCTTACTGGAGACCCAATCACAACCCAAACCAAAATGACTACAATTGATGAATCCCTAAAGTAGTATGCCAGTACAGGGACTCGGTAGGAAACACCCTGTCCCCTGTTTTCATTCATCTGGAGCTCATGAACGCATAATGAATCTGAGTGTTAAGAACCAGAACAATGGCTGCCTGTCAGGGACAAGGACTTTGGGGAAGTAAGCCCCCCAAATCCTCTTTGAGATGATGGACAAACTCCAGGCCACTATTACTATCTGGAGCTGGTTACTTGGGTGAATTTATTTATCAAATTAAGTGTATATTGAATTACCACTTTATGTACTTATTTTTTTATCATTTAAAAACATAAAATGTTTTCCACGGTGAGAGAGATAATGAATTAATGTGGGGAAAATTGAGAGAGACAGAGAGAGAGAGAATGCCTCCTACTTGCCAATGATATTATACTTTTAAAATTGTAAATACATTTTACTTGGATGAAAACACAAATTTAATTCTAAAGTCCTTTTGCCATTACTTGACATTTTAGTTATTATTATTATTATTATATTGATTTTATAAATAAAAAGCCCATAAGAGGAAGTCGTTTACTGAAAATTAAGACCTTGAGTGTAGCCTGCCAATAATCTTAACCAGCTGCTCTGTGAGCAAGAAGCATTGGTGGAGGGCTGCTCTCAGTCAAGGGGCTTTTATGATTATGACCTCAAGGATAATGGAGCAAGAAGGAGTCGGTGAAGCTTCCCTGTCAGCAATAGGCACTTCCTGTCTCCCATTTAAATTCTTAATCACTTGATGGTGCCTTGTGCCGCCAATATTCTCCAACCATTTGCACTATTCCATTTTCCAAAGTCTAATGCCATGGATAATTCCTGCCGGAAGATACCACAAGCTTGGCTTTTTCCTGTAGAGAAATTGTTGCTTCAATATTTAATGCTGCAACAATAGTAGAGATGCTGGGGAAATACAAGCTTGGAGAGCTGGTCCTTTATTTGCTTAAAGAATCTAAGAAATACACCAGATTCCTCCCCCGCCTCTGACAGAGTCTTATGTAGCCCAGGCTGGCCTTTTGTAGTTGAGGGTGTGCATCAGCTTCACATCCACCTCCCTAGTGCCAGGTCTGCAGCATGCATCTCCATGCTTGGTGTGTATTTGCTGGGACTGAATCCAGGACTTCATGCATCCAGGATAAGCACTATACTGAGCTCTATCCCCAGCTAAATGAGTTCTCATTACAGATTTCAGAGAGGTCTCCTGTCCCCTGAATGTGATATATGCAGAGGATTATCAAAATGTCACAGAATGCAGACGGGAGATGGAAATGAGCCTAAGGATCACAGTCCTGGTACAGGTGTCATAGTGAGATTTCTTGAGGTGGATGTGATTATTGGAAAGGTGAGCGCCACATTATACTACAGCTGAGAAGCTACAAGGGACCACAGTGACCTCCTCTATATCTGGGGGGGGGGGGGAGCGGGGTCAACACTGCGGTTTCTATTTTAACAACCTTGGTCTTTGTCCTGCCTGGTTTTCACTTACTAGAGGGACAGCCTTGATCATGAATTTAATCTAAGCTCTTTCCTAAAACGGAAATAGAAACTCCGTCTCCGTCATTTCCAATCTTATGAGAATCAGATGAAGTAGAGGTTAGGGGAGCTGTTTTGTCTGCTTCCTATCAATGCTGGCTTTTACTGCTGCCCTTAAAAGCAGCAGTTAGGTCTCCCAAGGCAGCCCCATCAGTCTGGAAACACAGCAGCTCACAGGCAGAAGCCATTTTCACCAGGAACAACACAGTGACTAGGGCTTCTGGCTTCTGGGAGAGCTTGAAGCAAGTAGAAGCTGGACTGTGTTCAGAGGGTTAGCCAGCAGTTAGACATGACAGTGCAGACTGCTTTCCCAGCACGAAGGAGGCTGAGGCAGGAAGGTGGCGAGTTCAAGGCCAGTCTGAACTACAGAGTAAAATGGGGGGGGTGGTGAAGAAGAGGAGGGAGAGGGGGAAGAGAGGTATATGAAAGGAAGGGGAGAGAGGGGGAAGGAGGGAGGAGGAAGAAGAGGAGAAGGAAGAAGAAGGGGAGGGGAGGGGAGAGAAGGGGAGGGGAGGGGAGAGAAGAGGAGGGGAGGGGAGGGGAGAGGAGGGGAGGGGAGGGGAGGGGAGGGGAGGGGAGGGGAGGGGAGGGGAGAGTGGAGAGTGTTTGCTCTCAGGCTGGAACCAAATGGAAAGCACTTTGGGAAAGCACAATTGGAGGACTAGGAGAAGGAAGCATCAGAGCCCAGCACCTCTATTCACCATTGGCCGGATCCACACGTCCTACAGTCAGCCCTCATCCATAGCTCCCAGGGACAAGTGTCCTATCATGGTCAGGCGTGGCAGCTGCAGTTCTTGAGGGAATTTACATCTTCAGGGAGGAGAGCCCACTTAGAACTTGTATGTGGAATGCACTTTGAAGTCCCTCCCGTATTTCGGAAGAGGGTTGCAGGTGAACAGCCCCTATGTGGGAGGAAGTCTAGTCATGAGCATTCACAGGTTAAAAGTCCTTGGGCTGGAGGTGTCTCTGACTGAGCACCACAGAAAGAAACTGTTTATGACTGGGATAATAATAATAATACCTTCCTTATAGATTTATCACGAGAAAGGTAATAGCAACAGTTAGCACCTAATGGAACACTATCTGCTGGTTACTGTTCAAAGCTCTTGACCCATGTTATCTTGTTTAAATCATCACATAACACATCTTTGGCTGTTAACTGTCCTGGCAGCTAGGAGGGACCATGTGTAATCTTAAAAGTGAGTTCCCTTTGAGTAAACACTTTTATCTCTGCCTTCTGGGTGGCCTAGCAAGAGGTTCTAAAAGAGGCATGTCTGTGCAAGGGTGTTGGAAGCACTCATTAATGCCTGAAGAACACAGGCATGTCCTGGAGTCAGGACAGTGCTTATTAAAGATGAAGCCCTGAGTGAACAATGCTGCAGAGGCAGGACTGGCTATTCTAGACCCTTGAACAGAGCCCTTTGGCTGATTACCATGATTAACATAAGCAGGGTGCTTCATTCCATCACATCCCACGGGTCAGCTGCCAATCAGCCTTGCAAGGGTTCCAGGCTACAGAGCATGCCCTGCCGCAATGAACCAAAACATCAGAAAACATCTGACCTGGTCAACCTGGATTCTTACGCTTCCTTCCCGTGGAGACAGAACTCAAGCAGCTGGTACCTGGGAATAAAGTGGCTAGTGACCATTTGGGGTGCTTTGCTTTTGTTTGATTGTTAAGACAATGTCTCACATAGTACAGGCTGGCCTTTAAATTATTATGGAGTCAATGATGACCTTGAACTTTTAAAAAAAAAAGTATGTGTGGCAGAAGAGATGACCCAATGGTTAAGAAAGTGTACTCTTCTTCCAGAAGTTCAGAGTTCAGTTCCCAGGACCCACATGGGGTAGCTCACAACCACCTGTAACTTCAGCTTCAGAGGATCCAACATCCTTTTTTTTGCTTCCAAAACCAGCTGTACCCATATGTACATATAGATACATAGAACATACGCAGACATAGAAACACACAGTAAAACTTTTAAAAAATAAAATTTGTATTCACGAGTGTTAGTGTGTGCAGATGTGTATGTGTAACCATGGAGTGTGGAGGACAATTCCAGTTGTCATCCTCTGGAATATAGTCCATCTCATTGGTCTAAAGGTCACCATTTTGAATAGGTTGGCTGGTCAGGGTGCTCCAGGGATTCTTCTGTCTCTTCATTTACAGTACTGGGATTCATGAATGTATTATAACATTTTATTCACTGAGCTATCTCACCCGCATAGCTATGAATTCCTTAACCTTATGCTTCCACATTCCTTCTTTATGCTTGGATTACAGGTGTATGCCTAGCTTCTGAAATGCTGGAGAATGAACCCAAGGCTTTGTGCATGCTAGCAAACATTGTACTAAGGTGTATACCTAGCTTCTGTAATCCTGGGGAATGAACCCAAGGCTTTGTGCGTGCTAGCAAACATTGTACTAGCTGGGTTACATCCTCAGTTCCTAATGGTCCCTTTGGATGCTGACAACAATTTCATCTGATTAGTTGCTTCTCACTGGCAGCCAGACTGGGAACCTGTTTGACTTCAGTGTGTAAACATACCTGGCTGGATGCTGAGAGGTGTTTGACCTCCCATGCCTGCCAAGCTGTACTCAAGAGGCACAAGGCAGAGATGACTTGACAAGCTGCCAGTTTATTTAGTTACAGTATCCAGCAAGTGGCCAGATGCTGGGAGTGTTCTTGACCCAGGGCTCCTCCTAACCTGGATTTATACTAGGGTGGGGTAGTGTCTACCACACTAATATCCTTTACTTAAAGGCAAGCTGTAGTGAGCAGAGGCGTTAATTAATTGGAGCTGATGTCAAGCTATGAAGTAAGGCAAAACATGTCTTCATTCTACCAAGCAGACCAAGGGCCTGATGGACTCTGTGACTACTCCACGTCTGCTAATGCCTGGTTCTAGGCTCTCAAATGGCTGGCAGGACAGCACACTGTCAGTTGCAGGTGGGTGTTTTCTTGAGGCTCACATCAAGATCTGGGGAACACTAGGTCTGTATCATGCAAGTTGTAAAATGGCAGCCACGAGGTTATGAAACAAAGGAGCCAAGCCTTTGGTCATGCATAATTGGTGCCCTGTAAATGTTGTTGTTCTGAGCTCTGAGAAACTCCTTCCTCCAGTTCAGAGTTCCTTTTCAGAGTCTGTGCATAAGACTCCTTTGACTCCATTAAATGGTCCCCACTCTCAGAACATGCAGAAAAGCATCAAAATATTTTGAACTTCTCTTCTCTGTTATTATGTTTTGGTTTAGACACATGATAACCAAACTGGTATTGGTGAAATCTGAGTTCCATTCTTTTTCATTTACATTGGGGTAAGAGCCCTCTACAAGCTCTTCTTGGGGAAGGGGCCTTAAAGAGCACCCAATGATAAGTCTTTCCATCCATCCTCACTCCCACCCTCCTATTGCCTAGGGGCCTCTGCCCACTGCTATTGTTGCAGGCCAGACCCAGGTGATAAACTCCCCACTTCAGGAAAGCCCCAGCAATGGCTCCTTCCTCTCAGGTCAGCACTTCACAAGCCCTAAGCACCTGCCTAATGCACTTTCTAAGTGGGCTAGAGAACATCTGGACCTAGCAGGAAGAAGCCACAGCACACACTCTCCTATTTTGCTAGAGCATTGGGGCTGAAGGATTCCCTTGGAAGGACTCTGATCCTTTTTCTTCCCAGCTGGGTACTTCAGTGCTGTGCCCTCCACTTTCCATATGTACACATCCATGGTGGAAGCAGAGAATCCTGAAGTTATTCTGTCTCTCTTTCTCTTCTCTCTCTCTCTCTCTCTCTCTCTCTCTCTCTCTCTCTCTCTCTCTCTCTCTCTCACACACACACACACACACACACACACACACACACAACACATGTGCATGGGTATGTGCATGCACAAAAAGCATAGTTAGTGCAATTTTAGAAAAATGTTAAAGGCACTTCAGATGGCTTCATCTTCTCCCCAACTCTCTTTTCTTGCTCATCACTAATTCTGCCCCCAGACTGACACTGTTTCTGTTTTGCTGTAGACTGTAACAGTAGCTCTTCAACAAGTCCTGATGTACCCTTCCAAGGGATCATAGCCCAGGCTATTCTTTGTGTTCAACACCACTCTCTTGCTACTTATTTTGCACAAGTCTACTTATCCTTCATGCTTAAGGTGAGATTGTCTCCTATAAAGCCTTCTCAAATCCCAGGCAAGCAGGCATCATTATCACCATCAGACACAGCCTTGTCATGATTACTTTTGTGTTAGTAATCATGGTAAGTTTACTTACTGCTCATGCATTACCACACAATGAGGTAAACATAGCAATATGTGTGTTAGATACAACACTGAAGTTCATAGAGGTTAAGTAGCCAACTCCGGACAATACAATAAAGAACACACCACGGATTCAAATCCAAGGCTACCTATTTCCAAACAGGCTGTTTTCAACCACTGAGCCAGGTTTCTCTATCTGGTTCCATTTGCTCTTTTTTGGGGGAATCAAGGACTTACTATGTAGCTTTGGCTGGCCTGGAACTCATTACATAGACCAGGTTGGCCTTGAACACACAGAGATCCATCTGCTTCTGTTTCTTGAGTCCTAGAATTGAAGGTGTGAGCTAGGATGCATAACTCGAGTTTCCCTTGTATATACTTCATGATTCTATATAATCTTAAATCCTATTTTTGCAAATGTGGAAGTGGAGGCTGGGAAAGGTGGAGCGTCTTTCCCTGCAGGGCACAGTTAGACCGTGGAACTTAAACTTGGCCTAAGCACAGGCTTCCTCCCCTTCCTACATCCTGGGAGCTCCTCAGCTACTCTGTCTGTTCTCAGTTAATTCAGAACACTGTGTCTAATGGTCTAATTGCAGCCTTTCATTTTGAACACATCTCCTGTTCTGCCTTTTGGAAATCTCTGCATGGCTTGTTGCCAACTAAATGTCAACATACAATCCCGTTTTTTCACCCACCCTATATTGCTCCTGGATGGCATCTACTAAAAACATCATGTCCTCTTTTAAGCTAGTCACTCTTGCCACCACCTACTGTAGCTTCAGTGTGAAGTGTCCATTACATTTTAAGGCTCAGTGTGTTTGAACCCTTGATCTTGAGCAGCTGGTGCTGTTTGAGAGGATTTGAGGAGCTCTTCTAACATGTCCAACTCCCTCCACCCCCCCCACCCTCGTGCCCAAGGGAGGCATGAGACCCAGGAAAGCTTTGAATGGTGCCCCAATCCAAAATCATAAACCTATTTAAAACGTGGGGTGTTTTTTGCAATGATTTTTTCATTCACTAGTACTGAACCTCATGGCACCAGCATGAACTTTGTAGATGACAGCATCTATTACAACAATGCAAATGTCTTCTACAGCTCAGGAGGAGGAGCCTTACAGGAGGAAGTCATAGGGAGGGAGTTGAGGTGTATAGTCCAGCCCCACTTCCTGTCAGCTCTCTGTTTTCCAGCTCTGGTCTCCTTGTGATGAGATGCCTCATGCTCCTGTGGCCACGCCTTTCTCACTACAACAGGCTTTCTTCCCTGAATAGCTTGTCGGGTGCTTGGTCACAGCAATGAATGAGAAAAGTAGCTAATGCACTGGACCCTGTTCATCCACGTTCTTTTCAGAGTGATTACTGTCATCATCACCACCGGCCCCGACCTCCAGCTTAGACTCCTAACGTGTTGCCTGCTTTGTGGACTCTTTCTAGATTTCAGGACTCACATGTCACCTGCTGCATTCAGTGAAGCCCTAGATGACCCTGGTTGGGGAGTGACCTGCCTTTCCTATAAGCAAATACAGCACTGATATTTCATCATATTCTCCCGAGTGTCTGTTCATATATAGGAAATTGGCCACTTACTCATAGTCTCTAAATGAGAATGCTGATTGGACCTTCAGCCTGTTGAGATGGGCAGCAATGGAAAATACTTGGGGAGGTGTCTGGTACACAGGAAGCATTAGAGGAGACTGTTGTCATCAGCCTTGTCTCTGAATCTCTTAGCACTGGAATGTCTTGAAAATATTTTCGAACCTTTGAGTGACCACAGAAACACTAGGCTAAAGATGTAACAACATCTGTGCACTATATAACAGGCACTTTTATTACATTTTCAAATGTTTTATCCATTTGGGGAGTGTGAGAAAAAGGAGGAACCAGGAAGCCTGTGTGTTTGCCATTGTTCATGTATGAGCATGTAAGACCACATACTCTATTTAGAACAGAAATAATTTATTCTGTGAATGCTGGGAGGGATACTGCTGAGTTACCTCCCTCCCTGTCTTAGACAGGGTTTCTATTGCTGTGAGGAGACATCATGACCACTGCAACTCTTATAAAGGAAAACATTTAATTGGGGTGGCTCACTTACGGTTTCAGAGGTTCAGCCCATTATCACTGTGGCTGGGAGCATGGCATTGGGCAGGCAGACATGGTGCTGAAGAAGTAGCTGAGGGTCCTACATCTTGCAGGGAACAGGAAGTGAGCTGACTCCCTGGGTGGTATCTTGAGCATAGGAAACCTCAAAGCTTGCCCCCACAGTGACACACTTCCTCCAGAAGAGCCACACCTACTCCAACAAAGCCACACCTCCTAATAGTGCTGCTCCCTGTGAGATTATGGAGGCCAATTACATTCAAGCTACCACGCTCCCCATCAGTGCCTGTGTACAGGAACGCACCACATACAGAATCTTAGAGTCCCTGGATATTTGTGTTCTCTTCCACTAAGACCTCTGTACTGACCTCGGCCTACTGGTAACAAAACGGGGGATGGGTGAGTAATGAGTGAAGGAGTACAGGAAATGATTGAGAAAAGATAAATGCTTTTGTATGACGGGCAGGCTAGTCTTCGAGTCGGATGTACCAGAATGAATATGCATGCTAAGAAGCATTTTAGGCTGGGTCTTTGCTTAGCATGCTAAAACTCCAAATCCACTCCTTCAGTGATCCTCCAGTCCATTGCAAAGATGAGGAAGGAATCGCGCTTGCATAGGTCTTGGCTTTGGATGAATTCTGATGTCTGCTCTATTGGATTTAGCGCTCCAGTTCCAATCCCACCATTAGCTAGTGAGCATAACTCCCTGGAATCACAGAAGTCTTCACTGGCAGTTCAGAAGCATTGCCTTGCAAGCAGCCCTTTCCCATGGCACTTGGGGAAGAGAGAACTCTAGAGGAGGTCATTGCCAGAAGGGACACCAAAGCAAATCCTAAGCGCACTTAGCACACCAGGCTACCCCAATCTTGTCTGTCACAAAGATAGAGCATCACCTATGAAATCCAGCCCAGATGGCAGGATTTGGCTGCCTCACAGAACCCAGTCACCTGTCTTCTGTCTATACCATACATGAAATGCCTCTGCTGTTCAGAAACAGCCCAACTGAAAGCTGCCACATGGATTATGTTTCCTCAAAGGACAGAGCTGTGCTAGTCTGTGATCTCAAATCATCGATTTAATAGCTGCGTTCTACACGGCAGGATGGCAAGCAGACTTGGAGATGTTCACTGCCAAGCTTAGGAGCCTCTACTCCTTCCGGCTGCTTGGGAGGAGCTTTCCACATTCACACCCAACCCCAGAAAGCCTGTGCCTGCTCACAAAAGGACCAGCCAGTCATCCTTAAACAGTCACACCCACAGGGAAAAGGCTGGACCACTCCCAGGCAGCTTCCGTACTAAAGGCAAGGGAAGAAGCTGAAGTGAAAAGATGTTAAAAGCTTCTTTCAGACCCCACTGAGAATTTTAAACGCCTTTTCCTCTGGCATATTTGAAGCCTGCATGTTTTCGTCTGTTTAACCAACCCTCGCCCCCCCAACACACACACACACACACATGCGCGCGCCTCTGAGGAAGGCTCTGGATCAGGAGGGCCGAGTCTTTGCACGTCTGTGTGTAATGCTGAATATGCTTTTGGTACTCGGAGCAGCAGGAAACAGCATTGACTAAAAGCAGCAGTAGCCTGGATAGCCTGGGTCCAGAAGGCATATGCCAGTGGAGAAAGGTCCTCTGGAGTTGGTGTGAAAGGGCATCATGACTCCGGAGCTGAAAAGCAATGCCGGTGGAGAAAGGGGATACCAACTACAAATGTCTTCCTAGAAATGAGCACTGGCCATGCACTGGAAAGAGTCTAGGAGGGAGAGCCGAAAGGCTCAGCCTTTGGGGACAAAAAACACACAAGTCATCCTGCTGTTGATATAGCCAAGAGACAGGCTGATACAGGAAAATAAATGGGGGAGGAGGAACAAGGGCAAAGAAAATGGAGCCTTTGTTCAGAAAGGAGACAATATTCTCACCGGGCAGTAGTGGTACAGGCCTTCAACCCCAGCATTCAGGAGGCAGAGGCAAGCTGATCTCTGAGTTTGACGCCAGCCTGGTCTACAGAGTGAGTCCCAGAACTAAACAGAGAACCCCTATCTCGACCCTCCCACCCCCATATCAGCGTGTGTTTCCCATCCATGTATGTGACTTACCTTTAGTGAGCAATAGGGGGCCTTCTTTGTTTATTAAAGTTTGAAAGAAAAATAATAGGGAACTGCCTGGAAGGCGAAAGCATGTGTGAGGGAGGGTGTTCTTTCGGGTTAGTGTCCAAAAAGCAAATGGGTTGGAGTGGAAGAATCCTTCACAGAGGGAGCAAGGATGTCCTCGCTGGTGGCATGCTTAGGTTTCAGTGTCAGAGGAGACAGAAAGAGGGAAAGGAAGTCACATGGTTTTAGTTAGAACCTGGACAGGAGAGCTGTCCCGGCTGCAGTGTGGGGCTCTGGAAACACCGTGTCAGCATTCTACACAGTCAACTCTTAGATGGCTTAGTGGTTCATCCTGAAATCCCAGCTCAGAGGAGATGGAGATAGGAGGATTTGCTCAAGTTTGAGGCTAGCCTGGGCTACAGAGTGAGACCCTGCTTCCATAACAGCAAAACCATCTCCTGGAATGCCTGAGGGAATCATTTTATATTTCAACAAGCCCCTTGAGAGTGGAAAAAAACTCTTTATGGACAGGGTTAAGGAATGCTGCTACAGACACAAATGGCCAAGCAATGCTGTCCACTCCATTTCTGTCACATGCTACACCTTACAGGTCCTGCTGGGTAGGCAGGCATTATCCTTCCCCCTACTGTTAGGTAAACAAAGGCTCAGAGAAATGAAGTGACTTCTAAGATCATAAAGCCACTAAGTGGTTGAGCTGGACTTTGAATCATCAGTTCTTGGAGATAAGATGAACTTGGAGAAAGAGTTCCCCCGTCCAAGATTTGTACTGCTAAACTGGCAAGAAAATCTCACCATGGAATCTGTCACTGGGGATTGGAAATCCTTGGTAGCCATGTGTCTTAGTTAGGGTTTCTATTGCTATGAAGAGACACCATGACCACGGTAATGCTTATGAAGGAAAACATTTAATTGGGTAGCTCACAGTTCAGAGGTTCGGTCCATTATTGTCATGGTGAGACATGGTGCAGGCAGACGTAATGCTGGAGAAGGAGCAGAGACTTTTACATCTTAATATGCAGGCAACAGTAAATGAACTGAGACACTGGGTGTGGCTTGAGCATATATGAGACCTGAAAGCCCGCCTCCACGGTGACACACTTCCTTCAACAAGGTCACGCCCACTCCAGCAAAGCCACGCCTCCTAATAATGCCACTCCCCATGAGCTTATGGGGGCCAGTTACATTCAAACTATCACCCCATGTCCTATTACAATCTCTAGCCAGCCATCATGGCTCCAAATCTCCCTTTTCTACACTACAGATCAAGGTCAGAACCTGGGTCCTACTTTCTTAATGTCGCTCTGTTTGTTCAGCCATCTATATCTTCCTGTTACTAATTTAATGGAAAATGTGGGTTTATATGTCAACTGATTACGAGCCTGGTTATTATGAATCAGTCAATGAGACTAGATCCAGGGAACAGTGTGACCATCCCAACACTCTTGCTGTGTTGGGGTCCTCGTCTGATGAAAGTGTATATGCCCTGGGGCAGCCTTGTGTCCACCCCTCTCTGTGGTGAAGCACATTATAGCTCTGGGTTGTTTTCAGTTCTCCAAAATGAACACAGGCTGGGCCCTGTACGTGACAAGATGGGTGAGAGATCTGAAGAAAGAGGCTGGGGGAGGAGGCCCTGTCCTTTTCTGAATGCATCCCAGGGAGAGAGAAGAGTTAGTGCAAACACTCCCAGAGATCTTTGGGAACCAGCAGGATTTTCCCATTCATATATGTACAACCTGGGAGGTTTTAAGATACTCTAAGCAGGTCTTAAGCCAGTTGGCAATCTCATGGTATCAGAACCTTAAGGCACTATCTATGGCTCACACAGAGGAACAGGGAAGGATACATGGTGAGCTGGTACTGCCTGGCCTCCTGGCCTAGATCAACTCACCATTTGGAAACCACCGGAAACTTGTGTCAAATGCCAAGTGCCCAGCCATTTCAGGTACTTCTATTGTGAGTAATTGAGGAGATGCTAAAGGTTTTCAAAAATGCAGTTGACTTGCCTCCATATTTCTGGGTTGCTGGTCTCAAAAAAGAGGTGGCATTCCCATTGCCATGGGAACATCTACTTTGACTCACCAGCATTCAGATCTCCAGCTGGGAAGGAACATCCTGTTCCTGGCCTGGTTGCAGCTCATGACCTACTTCTTGTTTGAGTAAGACACCTGGGAAATGAGGTTCCTCAACTCCACAGCGCGTAGCCCGGAACTGTCTCTTCCCCCTCTAGGAGGGAGCAAGACTGTTCCATCCAGTGTTGCCATCGTTAAAAGAGATGCTAATCCTGAACCATCTCTGGTGTACATGAGTTTAGCAGATGAAGGACTATGTGCGAGGCTCAGTTGGTAGAGTACTTGCCTACCACGCACAAAGGCCTGGGTTAATTCATCAGCACTTGGCAAACTAAGTGAGGCTGTGCACACCTGTAATTCCAGTGCATGGAAAGTAGAGACAGAGGATCAGAAATTTTAAGATACATGAGACCCTGTTGCAAAAAAAAAAAAAAAAAAAAAAAAAAGTTAAGGAGAATAGAAAAGAGAGAGAGAGAGCATGAACGACCCTGCTGCTTCTTATCAGGCCAGGAGCACAGCCTTTCTCAGACTAGCCAGACAGAGCCTTACTCTTATCTCTGGAAGCTTATTGCCCGAGCAAACAGAATAATTAACCTAAAGAAAAATGGTGGAGCCAACAGGCTGACTTGAAGACAGTGATTAAAAAAAGGGAGGGGGGGGGGTAAGGATTGCTGCTGACTGACATCTGTGGTGGGTGGGTGCTGAGGTGCTGCTCACCTTTCTCAGGGGCCTTCACCTCTGGTCTGCACCTGTAATTCCATACTTCCCAAGAATAACCTAACCTTCTCCCCTTCCCTCCCACTGTCTAGTCCATCACTAAATTCTGCCAATTTTATCTCCAAACTATGTACTTGTTTCAAGCACCACGGGAATCACTCAACAGGCAAATCACTACCCAGGCCACCACCACTTCTGTGAAAGCTTCAGGAACTGTTCCCCCATCACGGTTCCTGCCTCCCTCCCACCCATCTTCCCATAGTGCCAACAAGCCGTGCTTGAAAAGATACATCAGAACATCATTTCTCTGCTCAGTGAAGACTTCCCCCTGGGCATAGTGCACAACCACAGTCCCCTGCTGGCTTAAGGGCCCTGCATAGTCCATCCAGCCACACCCTGTTGATGTCACAGCCCTGCTCCCTCCTCTCTACCATACTGTTACAGTGTCACAATTCTCTGGTCAGTCCTCACTACTTCTTCCCCTAAGTCTTTTCCACTTGCACAACCCCGGAGCACACTTCAGAGGCTATATTTCCTCAGAGAGGCCTGAGTCAACCCGTCTTGTTTTCCCAGAGGCCTTTGTTTCCCCCTCCCCCACCTCCCTGAACCTAGACACTGATGGTTTCCCAAGTTTGGCCTTTGAGCAGCAGTCTCAGTACCACACGGAGACAGGGGAATGCAAATGATGAGGCCCTGTTTCAGAAACACTGCATCGTAAGTCAGGTGTCGGTCATCACCTGAGTTCCAGCTGGCCCTCTGGATCTACTTGATGCCTACAAAGGTTTGGGGACCAGTGCTATCAGCTGTGGCAGAATAGTTCTCTAACCCGAAAAGTATTCAGTTTTATAAACTCTCAAAATGTTATCGTAGGCTATCTCCCATTTTATAGGTTTATATATATATGTGTGTGTAAATGATTTAAATTCTGAGACAGTATCTCACTCACTGCGTGGCTTTAAGCTCTTGAGATTTCTAATCCAGCCCCTCAAGTGCTGGGATCACAGGCATGTGCCACCATATCCAGCCGGATTTTAAAATTATACTTATCAAGTTGCTATGTAGCTGAACTAAGATTGAACTTCTGATCCTCTGGTCTCTGATTCTCAAGTGCTGGGATTACAAGTATGCTCTAGATTTTTTTTTTTTTTTCTCAATGAACCAGAAAGAGTATTTTGTCTTACATTATTCCTTCAGTAGTGGCAAAGCCAAGAATTTTAACCTAGTTCTGTCCAAACAGAACTCATTGTAACCTCAAAACTATACTGTTCCACCTGAATTAGAAAGAGCCACAGAGTCACGCGCCACCTCTGGTGAGGAGCCGCTGTATTCGGATACATCCAAACAGATTGCTGGCTCTTGGAGACTTTTTTCCATTGACAGTATTAGGAACGACCCAGGGTACTCGGTAGCTCCTGTTCAGGTGTTCAGTCTAGCATGTACCTGCTAAATATTAAAATATGAAAATCTGGTGTCATCACCACGCACATCTGTTCTGGATCTCAAGTGGGTTTGGTTCAACTTGGGCTTGGATATGATCCCTGATGGATTACAGATCCCTAGTGATCCTGTTAACATCACGGCAGATACAAGACCAATTAGATAAAATATGGGCTCTGCACATTGGTTTTGACCCTATGTTTATGGTATTAAATGAACTGAGTTAACTAGCAAAGGGGTGAACAATTTACTTCTGGAAGACAAATTTTGTCAGACCCCCAGAGCTGTTTGTAGGTATTAGGAGATGGAAGTTTCTGGATCACATTAGATACATCTGAGGCTTAGCCTCTTAAAAATCAAGCAACTTCTCACTAATAGGTCAGTCTGCTGTTAGTATTCATAGCCCGAGTTTAATTTTTAGTACTAGCAGCAGCCTGAGTCAGTGCTGGATTCTACAGAATGTAAAAATGTGGGCTGGGCATACTTCTTGGTTGGGAGAGAGCTTGCCTAGCACATGTAAGTCCTGGATTTGAGTCCTAACACCTGATAACTAGGTGTGGTAGTACACACCTGTAATTGCAGTACTTAAGAGGTAAAGAAAGAAGTCCTGGGTCATAGCAAGTTCAAGGCTGGAAGAGACCTAGCAAGAAAGAAATAGAGGAAGAAAGAAAGAGAGAGAAAGAGAAAGAGAGAGGGGCGAGGGAGGAAGAAAGGTAGAAAAGAAGAAAAATTAGTAAGATACAGCCACTTTCCTCAAAAAGCTTACGTTTACAACGTGAGGTAAGGAAAAGTATAGAGAGTGTTGGTGAGGTGCAGTGGTGGAGTATGTCAGGAGAACAAGCTTAGGTGACTAGCAGAGAGATACAAAATTCAACAAGATGTTTTTCTGAAGGACAGTGAGGAAAGAGATCAGGCTCAAGGTGTGAATATGTTCCAAGTTCAGACGGAGGCAGAGAAGTAAAGACTAGGTCAAAAGAAGCAGAGAAACAGCAGTTGCAGAGGGAAAGGGGGCGCTTGCCCACATCCATCATTTGCTCTAGGTTCCTAAACCTGCCCATTCCTAAATTGTTTCTAAAATTTAGGCAGGCCAAGAGTATTCCACGTTTCTCTTCCACCTTCTCATTTTGTTTTCCTGACCAGATGGCAGTAAGCCACGAGGTTCAGGTGCACACGAGAGCTGCTGCACAGAGAGGCTCCCCACAAAGCCTCTCCTGATTCACTCTGGCCATGCTGCAGGAGTGCCCCAAGCAGCAGGAGCATCCTTATGACACAGAGCTCAGAAAGTGAATTGGCTTTGCCTGGTGAATTGTTCGAACAAACTTGATAAGATTTTCTTCTGTATTCGATATTTTTATTGGGTTTGTTTTGGTCACAGTTTGAGGGCGCAGTCCCTGACGGTGGAAAAAGCACGGCAGAGCTCATGGCAGTGAAAACTTGGGGCTAGGAGTCCTTACACCCCAGTGGACCTGGAAGCAGAGAGCAAGACTGGAGCCCCCAAATTCCCACCTCACCTTATGACCCACTTCCTTCAGCCATCCACTCCCCTGAAGATTTTACAGGTTCCTCCAAATAGTGCCTCTGAGGAACAAATGTCCAAATATACGAGCCTGCGAGACACTTCACATTTAGATGATAACTTTCCATCTTGACTTTAAACAAAACAGCCAAAACTTAATACCAATTACAGAACACACAGGAAGGTTTGTTATCATAGAGATAATTTTATCGTGTTTTTAATAATTTCTAAAAATACTCCCTCTTTCTGGAAGCATGGGCTAGAATTCACCCTGAGCTCTCTCAGGCTTCCCCAGCGCTCCATTTACCACTGGATTACACGAGTCAGGCCAGAACCTTTTCAGAACCCACATTTTGTGCTGCTGTTGGAGGAACCGGGAAAGGGAAACCCCCTTTCTCTGTATTTTGGGAAGCAGGAGTGATACTGTAGGCCACCTGAGCTGTCTGCTTGGATGTGAAGGGAGAATGGAGGAGGAGATGCAGGGACCAGGCTCCCTGGACTTTCTGGATCATTCCATAACTTGAGTCATGTGACCAGCGAATCTATTACTGAAGTGGACCAGCCTTGGGTACTGGACAAGAAGAAGACAGTATGTGGTCATCTTAAGGGACATCTGAGAGCAGGGAAGCATAGTCAGCCCTCTGGGCTGCTTCCATTCTGCTGCCTTGCCAAGGCCTGGCTCAGCTGGGGGGTGGGGGGAGGGCAAGGGAGTGTTCTTGGAGCTGTAACTAGATATAGAATATTCTAGTTCTTGTAGAGAGCTCCATAAGATCACGGTGTTTGTTTACTATTTGTAACATTCTAGAATAAAAATTCATTGTGTGTCCTTGATGCCTGCTTTGAGCATATCCCTCATATAAAATTAAATGTGAAACTTTGGTTGTTGTTGGCTTTGAACTGTACTATGGAGGCATCTGGGTCCTTCTGCAGGTTTGGGGGTTTTACATGCTCATGAGTTCCTCCAAGTCAGCAACCAGCACTCAACTGTGGTTCTGCTTTTCTCCTCCGTCATGAAAAGGCCCCACATTTTCTCCCAAAGAACATAGAAGAATAAGTTTCAGGCCAAAGCTAACTAGATTTTCCTAAAACCTTTAAACAAAGAAATATGAAACCCATTCCCTAGATAAGAAAACCATGTCTGAGCCAAAGGCAAATAGCTTTCCAAACTAACTCTGTAATTTGGGGGGCCAGGTCAGATGCACTAGACAACTCTTTGAATCTCTAATTGAAATTCTCAGGTTCTCCCCCTCACCCCCCCCCATCACCCACGAGACTCCCAGAGGAAAAAAAAAACCTGCTGGCAGATTCCTCCAAATAGCTCTCTGAGAAGTACCAGGAGGCAGGCATCTGAGAGGCACTGTATGCAGAGCTGAGGGTTAGAACACCTGCCAGGCCATCGATCAGCATCAGATGACAGCAAATTTGCCCATAACGGAGGAGAAAAAAGCTAGTCTACAAAACTGGCATCATGCCCTCACTGCAAAGACTGCTCTGGGGCTTACAAGGAGCAGATCCATCTCAGCATGTCCCTAAAACCCACAGAAACCCGAGGGTTGGTTTTTCCAAGTGTTGTTTAATTGGTAGAGGAAGCATTTTAATTAGCTATGTCTTAGGACGTAACGGATGATGCCTTATAAAGGAAAGGGTGACTGAGAGCTGAAGATATACTTCAGCGGGGCGGTGTTTCCCTAGCAAGCGTGAGGTCCTGGGTTCACTCTCCAGGATCAGAAGAAAAGGAGGTGAGGGTGAAGACGTTCGTCTTTTTCATTTATCTTGCCTTTATCTCAGTCCTACACTTGAGAGCTTCAGCTGTGACCCGAGAAGCTTTCCCATCTCAGTGACAGTCCCTGTCCTTAAAGCCACGATCATGAGCACGTGCGGGTAATACTAAATTCCCTACACGCGTGTCCATTGTGGGCCACATTCAATTGCAAGCCTTCTTGCGCAAACACACTTCTTAAATCTGGAGGATATGCCAGTGAGGTCACAGAAGGCTCAAACCCAGGCATATGATCTGGGAGTCTGGGCAGAAGAACACGCTCCTGTCCCTCCCAGGCCCTTCTGACCCCCTCTCTGTACACATCTGACCTGGTATTCCTCACTCCCGAGTCTCCACTCAGCCTTCTGACCAGCACCCTTGGGCCAGGAAAATCTTGGTGCAAATTCTGTCTCTACCACTTCCTAGTTGGTGAGGCATCTGTGTGGGAATAAATATGAAAACCAACACTGTCAAGAAACCTCTAGATGTCCCATGACATTTTCCTTTTTTTTAAGTCCCATTATATTTTCAATAATTTCTACAATTATTTATTTATGCATGCGAGTGTGTGTGTACATGTGTATGTGTGTGTGCGTGTGTGTGTGTGTGTACACATACCATGACACATCTGTAAAGGTCAGGGGAAAACTTGCAGGAGTCATCTTCTTCCACTACTGGGGGTCTGGGAATTGAACTCAGGTGCCAGGCAGGACTGAAGGTGCCTTTACCTCCTAACCATCTTGACAGTCCCATAAATGACTTTTAATTGTTTTTATATTTTTATTTTATGTGATAACTGTTTTGGCTTGCACATATGTCTAGGTACCATTCATGTGCCTGGTGCCCAGGGAGGCCAGAAGAGGGCATTGGATTCCCTATAACTTGAGTTACAGATGGATGAGAGCTGCCATATGCTGAGAATCAAACCCAGGTCCTTTGGAAGAGCAGCCAGTGCTTAAATTCTGAGCCATCTCTCCAGCCTCCATGAATATTTTCAAATAAATGAATATATAAAAGCAATAGCTGATCTTAGTACTAAAATTATGTTATACTGTAAATTCTGGTCTTGTCTCCTATTGACCGCATGCTCCCAAGCACCTTAATCTGAATAAGATTCCTTAATACTACTCATACTGAGAAAAGGGTTTTCCAGAAAAATCAGAAGGTGCATTATTTCTCTTTCTGAGACCTCAATGAAGGTGACTTTATTTCTCTGAACTTTAAATTTATCATCTGTAGAGAGTGTGTGTGTATGTGTGTGTGTGAGGAGGGGGAGGGGTGTGTGTGATGGGGACAGGGGGGTAGAAGCATCATATCTCTCTCAGCGCTGTTGGGAGGAAGAAACGAGCCTTAGAAAGATCAAGCACATTTTGGCGCACCCAACAGGCACTCAAAGCTTTAGACATGCATTCCCTTAGGAAGCCAACTGTGACCTTCAATGAAGTAGAATGAAGTGTAACAGACAGTGTCCCCAAACAGAAGAGGTCTATGAGCGTGTTACTGAACCTCCCCTACACACACACACACACACACACACACACACACACACACACACACAATGTCTCAACTTTGAAGTAAGGGGTTAAATGGCTAACTGACCATAGTATGACATCCTCCAAACACAACTTCTCAGAAGCTCCAAAACCAGGAGGAAAATGATGGTTATAAAAGAGGATTTCTAACCTTTAGCCAGCACTGCGCCCTGCGCAATCTTTGTATAGCAAGACAGTAAGAGCGGGTTGGCTTGAGAGGGTTGGGCAACACGACATTCAGTCTGGCTTTCCATAACAGCCGGTCTCCTTCTTGCTCATTAGCAGTCTCGCAGTGCCCAGACCTGTCATTTGTTCTTCCTCTAATGAATGGATAGGCTGTTTAATTTCCTGATAGGCAACCTAGTAATTTTAGTCTCCCACTCTGAGCCTTTGTCTGGCTCGGTTCATGTGTATAAAAACAACTTTCTTCCTCCTGTTGTGGAATGCTGACTTTCTCTCCATTACAGCTCGGCTCCGAGGACGTTTACCTCTAAGGCTTAAGGAGTCTCTCCTCCTAGGCACACGTAAGCCCCACGTGAATGGGGAGAGACTAAGAAACTGCACTCAGTCCTGCGATCATCAGGCTGGCACTGTGGGCAAGACAGTCACTGTGTACCAGGAACATTAAAAAAAAAAAAAAAAAAAGAAAAGGAAGGAAGGATAGGACGCACTGAAAGAGCTCATAATATGTTGGGTAAGAGATCTGTATAAAGAGATACTTACCAGTAAAATCGTAGTTCAGTGATTGACCTACAGCAGCTCTTGTCATTGGCGTTCACAGAGAAGAGCTTGCTGGAATAGCAGATCTGGAAGTCTCACCTGTCTCAGGGATGGAAGGGTGGGTCCTCCATGTGTACGTGCCCAGTACCAGGAGGAATGAGACAGACATCTCCTTCCTTGGTCACCATGTTAAAGCACATGATGGAGAAGGACCCAGGGAAGAAGAAAGAAAAAGAAAGTCTGGGGATACAGCTGGGGACAGAGGCTCCGAGTTTATCTCAGGCCCTGGAAAAGAGAGGAAGGAAGAGGTGGAGATGAGGAGAAATGAGAAGGGCGGATTTTTATTTGTATTTATTTTTTTCCAAACAGAAATACAGGCGAGATCACAGGCATGAAAATCAGTTTATGGCTGGAGAGATGACTCAGTGGTTAGGAGTACTTGATGGTTAATTCTTGCTGATTGACAGAAGCGCAGGGCATCTGGGAAGAGGGAACCTCAATAAAGAAAATGCCTCTGTAAGACTGGCCTACAGGCAGCTCCATGAAGGCATTTTCTTCATGCTTGATGCAGAAGGGCTCAGCCTACTGTGGGTGATGCCAACTGTGGGCTGGTGGTCCCGGGTTGTATAAGACAGGTAGGTAGGGGAGCAAGCCATGGGGGAGCATTTTTCTATGGTTGCTGCCTCAGTTCTTGCCTTGACTTCCCTTCATGCTGAGCTGTAAGATAAAAGATGAAAGAAACCCTTTCCTACCCAAGTTGCTTTGGGTCATGGCATTTATCACAATAGATGGTAGAGCAGGACACTGTGAAATGAAAAGGGCGGAGTTCAGATCCCAGCACCCATCAGCATCAGAGCAGGCGTCCTCTGAGGGAGGCTGACACAGGGAAGAACTTATTATCTTCCAGATTTGCTGAGCAAACCTGAGTCCCAGGATTCGGGGAGAGACCCCGCAACAAGGAATAGGCAGAGAGCTTAGACACCCTCTTCTGGCCCTGCCATGACTGTATAGGCTGTGTACCTAAGTGTACACACACACACATAAATGTATCTTTTGAGAAATTAGTTTACAGTTCCATCTTGTTATATAAAAGCAGAGACTGCCAGGGGAGAGACAAATCCCATTTTCCATTCCTCAGAACATGACAAGAGGTTCCATTTGATCTGTATCTCACAGAATCCTCAGACTCCTTTGCTCTAGCTCATGGTTGAAAGGAAGATGTCAAAGCGGCATATCCTAAAGACCCCTTATGGTTCTCACAGCCTGGAAATGAGAGTGGCAGAACCAGTAGGCTATAGTATCAAGCCCTCGAGAGACGGAGAAGAAAATGGGAGCATTAGCACCAGGAAGGCAGCTAACAGGCTCAGGCAGCTCCGTTGCTCTAGATTAGGAAAACACTCAGCATGGTAGAAAGACGTAGGTACCAGGAATGGACTCTTCTAGTTTCGTTTTGTTTTTTGAGATAGAGTCTGGCTATACAGCCATTCAGACAGATTGGCCTTGAACTTTTGATCTGCCTGCCTCTGCTGCCCATGTGCTGGGATTATAGGTGAGTACCTCTATGCTAGCTCAAGAATAGATTTTTAAAATAAGGAACATAACAGGTGGTTTAGTGCAGCACAAACCCCAGGTATGTGGTTTCCTGGGGACACTTGTCACGATGCTTTTGTAACCAGGGCTGGGTGAGGCAAGATGCCAGCATCCCTTTGCAGGCACAGACTGCAGAGAAGCCATCCAGATTCATGCCTCCAACCAAAATAGCACCAGGAACCAGCTGGCTTCTTTTCTCCTCTCTCAAGAATCTTTAACCCTTTCTTTAAAAAAAAATAATAATTACATTCAGTGTGTGTGTGTGTCTGTGTGTCTGTCTGTCTGTCTGTCTGGCTACGTGCTGTAATGTGAGCTAATTTTTAAGTGTATGCAATGCAGGCTAAGCATTCAGCTACTAGGAATTTCAAGATGACTAAGTCTTCTTTCTTCCCTTAGAGAACACACGGTAGTCAAAAGCAGCACCCTTACAACACAGCACTGCCACTTTACATTGAAAGAAAAGTATTTAATTAATTGAGACATAGTACAAAGAGAAAATCAAACAGATGGTAACAGAAAGCATCGAAGGGCAGAGGAGGAGTCTGATGTAGGGACAAGGAAGAGAAGGTGCCATTGAAGTGACTGAGTGACACTTGAAAAGCTGGCAGCCGCTCAGATCTCGTGATTGGAACTAATGTCGGTTTGGATGTCACTAAGTTAAACAGCAATAAGGGAATGGAAGCTGGCAACTGGTACAGAGACCTCACTGCCTTCCTTTGTGCCTGTATTGACTCAAACTGCTCCCTCCTGCCACACACAAAGCCTTGTCACCCCTCAGTGTCCCCAGGCATCATTAGTTCCCCTGGGGTGTCTGTTTGAGTACCATTCCCAGGACAGCTGACCTCTCTTTTAAGTCCCAAAATTGTTTCCTGGGTATGTTTCTTAGGTTTCATGCTACTAAAAGCAACGATGAATTCACAATTTGTCTAAATGGGCTTTGGAAGGAATTGGAGATTAAGTCCCAGCCCTCAGCATGTCCTCACCTCCGACACTGCCCTGGCCTCACACATGAGCTTTGTTTGAACTGTTTGACTCTTTCCTGTCCCCATCCTCTCCCTCTACCGCCCCATACCTTCTCTTTTTCCATTTCTTTTACATGTAGTCTGGGATGGCTTAAACTTGTGGCCTTAGCCACCCTACAGTTACAGGAAATAGTTCTATCCACATTTAGCATAGCTTAATCAGAATAAATAAGCATAGTTCTTCAAATAATGTATAATTGTGGAGAAAATGATAAATAAGAGATGTCCCAAAGAGGCTCAGCAATAGCTTTTTTTCTTAAATCTTTTTTTTTTTTTTTTTTTTTTTTTCAGAACTGGTGTGATGGTTAAAACCACTGGCTATTCTTGTGGACTATCTGGATTCTGTTTCCACTACCTACATGGCAGCTCACAACCACCTGTAACTCTCTCTTCTGGCCTCAGCGGCCACTAAATACACAGGACACATATACACATACAAGCAAATAGCTCATCACATAAAAAAATTAATCTTTAAACTGATTTTCTCAATTAACATGTAGATGTTTCACTGTGAATTTTTACCCATATATTTCCCTGAGCTTTGCTTATGTTTCATCACCCAGTGGTAGCAATATGTTTCCTAAGAGTAGCTGAGGGAGCCAACTTCACATATCATTAACCACAGAATTTCTGGTAAAAAAAAAAAAAATACAGAAAATTATACATATGCAATTTACCTGTTATAAATTAAAGGCAGGTATTAAGTTAGTGTTGAAACATACACAAAATTAGAAGAGGCACTAACTACAAACAGAAGTGTCACAATTTAAGAACAGTGGCCTAGAATAAAGCCATTGAGAAGTTGGTCCAGCACCCAGTCACGAGCCGTCCTGATGCTGTTCTATAGAACACACACAACAGTGAAGAAGAGAAGAAGCCGCCTACTGCGTGCAATAGTTAAAAACAAGGTCTTGAGCTGGACATGCTAGATCACTTAGTGGGCTGAGGATGAAGGATTACAAGTTTAATGCCAGCCTGGGCCATATAGTAAGTTCCAGGTCAGCCGGGGCTGCGGACTAAAACCCTGTCTCATAAACAAACCGCAAACAACCGCAAACCATGGTGCTGGGGAGCTGGCTCGGAGGTAATATGCTTGCTGGGGAAACATGAAGACCCCAAGTTCAGTCCTCAGCATCCATGTAAAAGTCAGGTGTACCAATGCTAGGGATCCAGAGACCAAGTGATCCCTGGGATTTGGTGGCAGCCAATTGAGCCAAATTAATAAACCCCAGGTTTAGTAGGAGACTGTTCTCAAAAACTGAAGTGGAGAGTAATCAAGGAAGATAGTTGGTTTTGACCTCTGGCATACCAGCTCACAAAAAAATGCATGAATACAAACATATATGAACATGTATACACACGCACACACAATTTCTTGTACATTAGACCTGTTTCTTATTTCGTTTTGTTATAATTTATTTTTTATTGTTTGCTGAAGGAATTTAGTAGTTTGTGTTTATTGTATAATCTCACCACAGATTAGAAATAAAATAAAACAAAAAGAAAATAAGGTCTTTTCCCTGCTGGGTTCCAGAAGCCCCTGCAATAGCCCATGAGCCTTAGTCCCCTCACACAGAAGGCATCAGAGAGCAAGTTACACAGATTCGGCCCTTTGGAGTCCAGCTGTGGAGCCTGGCACAAGAAATCACAGAGGCCTCAATAGGGACAGAGACCACCCCCACCCCCCACCACTCCCACCCCCGCTCTGCCCCTGCCAGGGCTGTCTGCTCTCCCCTCAGCTCCCAGGGCCTTTCACAGAAAGTGTCCATGCGAACAGTGTTTGGAAGGATTTCCTGCAGCCAACTTGAAGATAGAAAACCGTCAGACCCTTTCTGGACAGTATTCTGTCCTTCTTTCCTCAGCTCCACACCTGGCCAGCTGTAGTTTCCCATCTGAACTCTTGGCACCTCATACCTTCTCCCCATCACTTCTGACACTCCATAAACATGGTCAGCAGGACCACTGAAAACATTCACACTCCCTTCTCTTCTCAGACATACTGTGCAGAAATCACTTAATTGAATGTTTCCCAAAGCAAGTCTGCAATTCGTTTATTCTACCTTTAATAACCACGTTCAAGCTCCTTGGAAGAGGCAGCTCACGGAGCATGTCTGTGCCAAAAAGAGCAATGTATTAAACAGTATTCTGTGTGTAAGCTTCCTTCTTGCCACAGCAATGGGCTGCCCTGCATTTAAATGCACACTCACTAGTCCCTGTCCTGACGCTGCTGTGAAACCCTTCTGAAGGTAACCTCAGCCAAGTGACAGGGTGCACTAAAACATTCTGCCAAGTTCCAAGCTCTCTGTGGGAAGGATCAAGACTGGAGTCTGCACGAGCTCCAATGTAAGAAAGATTTGCTGCACCAGGCCCATTCCTAAGAGCCTAACATGCAGTACTTAATCTGGCCTCCCCAACTTACTGAGGAAATCATTCTGGTTTGTTAAGTTACAAAGTATTTATAACACAAAATTCAACTTTTGGGGCAAGAGTATGTGTTTGTACATGCGTGCATGACCATGTATATATGTATGTATATCCCAAGGTGGCCTTGAACTTGGGCCTCTCCTGCCGCTGGTTCTCAAGTGCTGGTTTGCAGGTATGTACCGCCATGCCTGGCAAAAACTCAGCATTTAAACATTGGAGAGCCTGGTTTGGTGGTGTTGAGGACATGCACATTGTTAATCTGCCATTACCACTGTTCATCTCCAGAAGAATTTAGTCTTTTCAGACTGAGCCTCTGAGCTCAGTAAATATAAGTCTGGTTTTCCCTGCCTCTAACCTCTGGCAACCACCATGCTACTTTCAGTTTTTAACATTTGATTACTCTGGAAATTATTGGAAAGTCCACATTACAGAAGCAAAGCTGGAGCAGTGTCTATAACTTGTCCAAGGTAAGACCACTAAGACCACCAGCAAAAGAGAAGCTAAGGTCACAAGTCAGGAACTCTGGCTCTGGAGTCTATAGGGCATGCTGAAGGAAAGGGTGCATTAGCAAAAGGAACTAGCAGCTTGTTCCGTTAGGACACGTCACCAGTCCTGGCCGAAGCTTGACCAGAGCAGAATTGAATTAAGATGTCGTGAACTACTAGGTATCTGTCCTTGGAGAACTTGGCTTTGCCTTTTTGGACTTTCTAATTTTTTTCCTTCATCTATATGAGAATGAAACTATCTACCTCCCAGGTACATCAAGAGTATAGGCAGAGTGTGTACAAAGAGCAGAAACCCCACAGCGTGGGCTCCCTCCCACGCACCCTCTCTGCTCCTGATTCCCTGAGAACCCACTGTGACAAAGAGGAGCAGAGACAGTCTTTAAGCCACAGCCAGTATGCTGGGAAGTGAGGTAGAGGAAGTGGCTTTGGGGAGGTCTGGTAGGGAATGGGATAAAAGCCCCAGAACTGCACTGATAACCCTGCTGTGTTAAGAATTGACAAGAAAATTGCAAGCGAACTTGGTGGGCTCCTAGTAACACCGATGGTCTGAAGAGCACTGTTGGCCATCCAGGGCACAAGGCAAACCTCCACAGTGTAAATTCTAGAGGCTTACATCCCAGTCAATGAAGCCAGGGAGAAAAGGCTGCCCCAGTGATTTGAAGATGGTTTGTTCTCCAGAGACTCATGGTCAAGTTCAGCCCCCACTGAGGCACTAGGAAGGTAAAAACTCAAACCAATCATGATTCATAAGGTGAGGCCTTCCAATGGGGATTAGAACTTTGTGATTTGTATAGAGTTCCCACAGCTGTGTCTAGTTGGATTCATTAGAAGAGGAAAGGGCCAAAGTATGCAAACACGTGCTCCCAATCTCACTGGGTGATGCCCTGTGTCACCATGAAACTCTGTCAATAAGAAGTCTACCACAAAGGTCAAGGGAATGCAGTCCTTTGACCTTCGACCTCAAGAACCATCAGCCAAACTAAACTCTTTTTCAAAAGTTAAGTCTTTGATACAGTGGTTTTGCTCTGTTGCTCTAGGCTTGTTTTCACCACGCTAGAGTGTAACTCCAAGCCCACAAATGCTAGGCAAGCGCTCTCCAGCTGAGCACATCCCCAGGCTGTTGTGCGTTTTTTAAAAGTAGCAAACCAAGCGGGAGATTTACACACTGTATATTCATACACTGTCTGAATCAAACTCTTGGACATTCTGGAAAAGACTCCACAGGGGCAACGCTAAAAAGCTCACTAGTTGCCAGGGGCAGAAGGTGGGAAGGAAGACAGAGTGGGACACATGTGTGATACTATAACAGTGGTCACATGTCATCGCCACTCTACATAACCCACGGCCCTAGAATGTGCACATCAAGAGTGAGTCTGAATAATATACACTATGTATTTTTCTGGGTGTTGATCGTGTATGGATATAGGCTCAGCAAATTTAACAAGGATGCCACTCTGGTGGAGGATGGTGCTATGAGAAGGCCATGGGAGGAAGGATGGGGAGGTTACAGCAGAAGTGTCTGTACCTTCCTTGGTTCCACTGTGAGCCTACAACTGCTCTACAGAAAGAAAAAAAAATTGTTTCTTTTCAAAAAGGAATGTGATGGCTGGTACCCAGCATGATAGCACATGTCTGTAACCCCAGCATTTAAGAAGCAGAGGCCAGAGGGCCAGGAGTTCAAGATCATTTTCAGCTACACAGTGAGTATGAGCCCAGTCCGAGCTATATGAAGCCATGCCTCTAAGTATCAATCAATCAATCAATCAATCAATCAATCAATCAATCAATCTGATGAGAATAGGACCTGAACCTGAGGTGTTCTAAACTCTGATGATAGCAGGAAGGTAAGGAGAGAGAGAGACTACTGTTGTACTTTGCAAATTGCTTCCCTCCTTTGCAAGACACACCTTCAAGGTGAGCTATGCCTGCTTCTGGGGGGAGAAGGGGACAAGAGGCAGCTTCATGGGGCCACGTGAGACAATTAAGAAGTTCCTGAAAGAAAGATATGCCCACAAGGAACTGGCCCACTGGACATTGGTTAGTGGAAAAACATGGAAATCTCATCACAAATGAAAGATACCGCCCCAAAGGAGCTCAGCGATACAGAGCAGTGAACTCAGAACAGGCCTCAGCACAGCAGGGGAGACGGAGGAGGGCTTGACCTGAGCCAGCAGAGGAAAAGTGAAGGTGACCAAGGCCTTGGCCTTTAGTGACAAATGATTAGCTGTCATCTGCATGAGGCCACCTGTGCAGAATAGCAGATGGAGCCCCAGGTCCTAACTGTTCCTCAACATAAAGTAGATTTTCATTTGCATGAAATTAATCTTCAGACCCACTGCAAAATCATTTCATTTATTGTCCTGCTATTTTCAGCAAGTGAATAAACGAATGTGAATTTTTTCCTTTCATTGGTAGATAATTTTCAAGGAGCTTTGGCAAATCAAAATCCAAAAGTGAGCCTGGAGAGTACCAAACTGAGTAGCTGCATTTAATGAGATGCGGTTACAGAGATAAGATACTCTGCCACACCAAAAAGAACTTAGCGCTAGTGTCATATGACCAGCTCCGTCTGGAAGTTGAAACTGGTGGAGAACTGAATACTGACAGTTAGTTTCTATGGCCTGAAGGTGGGAGACACTCTCCATGGAGTCTCTGTGTGAACCAGAGGTCTGGATGTCTTCTCTTTCATTTCAATAAGAACTAGCTTCCTTGTGGAGCTATAAAGTCAGGCCCAGATGTCCCAAACAGTTCTATGCTAGTTAGTTTTATGTCAACAAGGTAAAGGCCTCTGAGAGGAGGGAAATTCAATTGAGACAGTGTCTCCATAAGATCAGGCCATAGACAGACCTGTAGAGCATTTTCTTAATTAGTACTCAATGGGGAAGGGCCCAACCCATTGTGGGTGGGGCCATCCCTGGGCTGGTGGTCCTGGGTTCTATAAGAAAGCAGACTGAGCAAGCCATGGGAAGCAAGCCAGTAAGCAGCACCTCTCTGTAGCCTCTGCATCAGCTTCTGCCTCCAGGTTCCTACTCAGTTTGAGTTCGTGCCTTGGCTGCTCTCAAGAGACAGTGACTTGGGATATGTAAGCCAAACAAACCCCTTCCTCCCCCAAGTTGCTTTGGTCATGATGTTTGATCACAGCAACAGAAGCCATCACTAAGACAGCCATCACCAGAGTGCCTGGGATGGTGGCAGTAAGCCAGTATACAGGGCCGCTCTGCCAATGCTCTGCTTTCGATCTTATAGCAGAAGTCAGAAGTCAGGCAGCTTCTTCCGGCTGTGAACAGCTTCTCTGCTTACCACTCTGCCTTTCTGGTTGTTATTTCCTGGCCATTTTAAACAGGAAAAAGGTAAGACAACACTGCTAAACAGAGCATCTGAGTCTCTTTAAAAGACTAGCTTTGTCCTGGCTATGTAGCTCAGGCTGGCTTCAACCTTGGGATCCCCTTGATTCCATCTCCAGAGCACTGGAGTTATAGGCATGCACCACCATGCCCAGCCAAGAGTACTGACTTTTAAGTCAAATGTGGTGTGCATGCTTTTAATCCCAACTCTGGATAGTAAGTTCCGGAACAGCTTAGGCTACAAAGGTAAGACACCCCCCCACCCCCGACCCCACCCCCACCCCCACAAAAGGCAGTATTTCCTAGGAGACTCAAGTCAGATCTGTGAGGCCTGACTGCAAAGGGCAGTTTACATGGTTCATATCAATAAATACAGGTACCAGTCTGAATATCATGGGCAGCACCAAGTCGGCAAAAAACATAAAACGTAGGAACATCACAGAATTCCAGCCAGGGAAGGAACAGGTGCTTAGAACAAAGGGTCTGTACCTCTCTGTAAAGAGAGCTGAGTTTTACTTAATTAACAATGAGGAGAAACTGTACAGAGCTTTCACTGTGTGCCTCTGTGCTCTATACATATTGTGACTTGGAGGCTGGGCTCTAGTGTCCCAAAATTCTATGTGAGTTAAGAGTGGAGGTTACACTGTTCCCAAGGTCACACAGCTCTAGGGAGGAAGGCTTGAACTGGTCCTTTCTAGCCCTAAATCCACATTTAGCCAGTCCCCTATCATACCACTTAAGAACTTTAAGGAGTTAAGTCCAATGGTGGCAGGGGACACCTTTAATCCCAGCACTCGGAAGACAGAGGCAAGCAGATCTCTGTGAGTTCCAGGCCAACCTGGTCTACAGAGAGAGTTCCAAGATAGCTGAGGCTACACAGAGAAACTCTGTCTTGACAAATAAAGAAGAAGAACTTTTAAGATGCATGAATTAATTTTTTAAAGCACAGTGGATAGCTCATCAAATAGAAAGAGATTCCAGAGATGTTTTCTTCTCCCGGGCTCTGGGCAACCTCATTGAGTGATTCCAAGCCAGTCCATATATTCTGAAGAGACTGCTCATCCCTGGGTCTCCTGCCCTGGAGAGAACACCCTTCCCCTCAGCACTAAAGAAGACCAGTTCCTAAGTGAGGATGGAGTTGTAATCAGTCCTTCCAGAAGGGGCTGTGATTCACATCTGAGTTTCAGAAAATAGTGTTATTTTAATTTAAAGGGAAGAGACCACAGAGTAAGTGCTCGGATGCTAACAGATTTCTCCAGAACTTAATTAACATCCATTTTGCTTTCAGAGCATTTGATTTGTTTTTATTTTCAAGCTGTGTTGTACCACATGCTAGGGAAATAGATTTACTTAATCTGGATCCCGTGATTTCATTGTTTACCGATGTCAATACCAAGGAGGCGAAGAATCCTAAGACAAGCATCAGATGGCTTTCCATCTTCCCTCTGGGAAGCAAAAATGAGAATAAGCAAAGCCCAGACCTTCAGAGGCTGGGACAGCCATCATGGCCAAAAGCCACACCAAATGTCAGCTCAAGCTATTCCCATGCAGCCAGGCTGACCTTGGCACAAATGCAGACCTCAGTTCCTTGCCTAAAAATAGGATGTGTTCCCAGAGTGTGTCTAAACTTGCCCTGCGTTTAGCTGGAGGGTTAACATTCACTGACCCATAAACATTTCAAAAGAGGGAAGAATTCCAGCCTGGCTTTCATGGAGGCAGAGAACCTGCAGGACTGAGCCACAGAGGCCTTTGTTATGTTTCTCACTGGACAAAAGGGCCTTAAGGAATGAAGACACCACATCATTTTATTACCATTCATCCACAGTCCATCTTTTCCTCCCTTCACCTAAGTCAAGAAGCAGCAGCCACTTGGAGTATTATGAGAACACGGGTATGTGAACCCTCTCTTCTGTTCTTGGGCCCGTTTTTAACTGATGATGTTCTGCTTTGTGTTTTAAACATAATCAGTGTAAACTACTCAGAACAAAAATTTTGTCTTTATATTTGTATTATGAATCTTTAAAAAAAAATCTTTGATAGTGTCTAACAGTGGGCACCCACTAATTAATTAATTAAGATGGAAGATAATAAAATTAAATTTTCTTCTTTTCAGGTAGACCTCAGGAGAGAATCAGTGGAAAGCTGGGGGTGAGGACATGCCAGTCATTATCTATCCCTATATTACTAGGGATATTTATTATTTAGTGAATTAAACATTGTTGAATTAATAACGAACTAAAGATTGATGTGTTACTTGCTGAGTGTCCACTAATGGGATACATTTGAGAGTTCAGTTAAAGAAGAAAAAGATAAATACAGCATCATCTGGATTTCCATAAGGTCAATGATGAAGACAGAATCACACAAAAGTCACCTACGAGGCTGGGCATGATGCTCCCACCTGTAAGCCCAGCACTTGGGAGGCCAGGAAAAAGTTATCATGAGCTTCATGCTAGCCTGGGCTACGTAGTGGATTCCAAGCCATCTAGGGCTAATATGTCAAAATTATATCTCAAGAAAACAAAAGGAAAGGGCGATAAAGACGGAAGGAAGGAAAGAAGGAAGGAAGCGTACTACAGTAGTGACGTAAGATCTGAAGTGATCCATAACTATGACAAGAAGAAGGAAAAAATTAAGTATGCTAAATTTAGCCATAGCTAAATATATGCCAAGTAAAGGACTGTTGACTGTTCTAGCAGTAGGTCCTGTATTTGGGTGTGGGTGGGTACAGTAGGTCCTATATTTGGGTATGGGTGGGTGTGGGTATAGTCAGTGTCCCTTTATGTGAGAGCAGGTGGATAGTTTTAATCTCATAATGAAAGGCTGAGAAAATAATTTGGACTCTCCCAATTAAAAAAAAAATTTGTTGAGACGGGCTTATGTATCCCAGGCTTGTCTCAACCTCTCTATGTATCTACAGCTGCCCTTCCCTCCATACCTCCCAAGTGCTAGGATTAGTGGCATGTACTGTGTGCCCAGCTCTCACTTTTTATTTCTATTACTTTCCCCTAAAACCCAAACCTAGGGTTCACTGTTCCTTTGTGTAGAACTTGAGGATGTATTTCTTTGTGCGGCAGAGAGAGTGAAAACACTCTTTTTTGTCAAGAAATACAATCTCCAGGAACTATAGCAGGTCCCTCCATACAGAGGCAGCACGACCTGGGAACTATTCAGAAGCCTCAACTTCCACAAAAGGAGTCAACCCCACTCAATTGTGTCAATACCCAACCCCTAGACTATTTTTGCAGGCTGTTCCTTTAGGAGTGCCAGTGGCTACTAGGGGAGCAGGTTCTTGTGGCTCTCGCTAGCACAGCTCCTGATGGAAATCCACCGAAGAAAGGAAGTAGTCCTTATGATGGCCAACACAACTCCATAGGAATGATAATTCTCACAGGCAACTGTCTGAAGAAGCCTTGTAAGCAAGACAATAACAGAATGCCTTTCTGTGATGAGTTCTGCTTTGCTTTCCTTTTGGCTTTGGTTCCAGGCATTGAACTTGGGGCTTTGGAGACACAGTCTCGCTGTGTTACCCAGGCTGGTTGTTCACATGTGTGCTCAAGTGATGCTCTTGATTCAACTCCCAGAGAAGCTAGGACTGTAAGTAGGTACCACTGTGCTTGTGTTTTGAATGCCGTTCTTAAAGGAAAGAAGAGAGAGAAGATGGGAAGGAGAAACATAAGGAAAGGAAGGATGGAAAGGAAGGAGGAGGGAGGGAAAGGAAGATTTGGGGAGGTATAGATGGATAGATGGAGGAAGGGAGAAAGAAAACGCTGCTTAACCCAGAGTTCTAAAACCAGAAGAAGTCGCCTTCAAAGTGGGGGAGAAACACACTTCCGCTGACAAATCAAACCAGGTTACTTACTCACTGCGGTGATCTGAATGCCTGATCACCAAGTGGTACTATTTGAGAAGGATTAGGAAGTGTGGCCTTGTTTGGAGGAAATGTGTCACTAGGGATGGGCTTTGATGTTTCAGAAGCCCAAGCCAAGCTCAGTGGTTCTCTCTTCCTGCTGCCTGTGGATCTGGATGGAGAGCTCTCAGCTCCTTCTCTACCTAGGTGCCTCTATGCTTCCCATCATGATGATAATAGATCAAACCTCTAGAACTGTAAGAGTTGCCATGGTCATGGTGTCTCTTTGCAGAAGCAGAACATTGGCATGCATTATTAACAGATCTACTTCATAGGAAATACTAAAAGAAGTTCATCAAGCAGAAGAAATATAAGACAAAAACATAAACAGAGAAGTGAACAAGTTAAGACTTTTTTCTTAGTTTTAATTGTTCTAAAATAGGCTTGTTTACAGCAGAGAGGATAACACTGTGTTGTATGTTTATAGTATGTATAAAAGTGAATTATATTCCAATAGTCACATGGGGTAGGAAAGATGGATGAGAATACAAATTATAAAGTCCTTACCTTCCACTTCAGGGGTATGGGATTAGGAAAATTCAAGTTACTTAAAATAAGCATTATAGGCCCTAGAATAATTTCAGTATATTGAAAGTCAATAAAGAAGATAAAAGTAGAGCTATAAAATTTTCTCGAGCTGGATGTTGTAGTGGGTGACTATACCCTTAGTACCCAGGGATCAGGAGTTCAAGGTAAGCCTTAATTACATAGAGAGTTTGAACATGAAATTCTGTTCCTGTCCTCAAGAAACACACACACATATACACACACACCTGAACGCACACATACACATACACACACACCTGAACGCACAAATATATGCAGACATAGTTACAAATGTAGACACATATACAGACACATATAGATGTACATGCATACTAACATACACACACATGTATACACATAAGAAGCACACATATAAGTATAGAGATATATACATACAGACACACACATAGATGTACATGCTTATATATACACAAATTATATATACAGACACATATATGCATACACAGACACAGAAATATTCACACATACACACATATAAATACACACATAAATGCACACACACAGAGGTCTCAAACCTAGAGAAGACAGGAAAAGCAATTGGAGCAAATAAGAACCACTGGCAAATGATAAATCTTAATGCAATCTTATCAATCATCACATTAATGTAAGTAACTCATGAAACCACTATTGTCAAGTCAGATTTTTAAAAGAACCTAACTATGCAATCTTCACAAACCTCTTTTCTTTTTAACTTTTTGTTTGGAATTTATTTTTATTATTATTATTATTATTATTATTATTATTATTATTATTATTATTATTGGGGTGCTTGCGCACATGCCACTGCACATGTGGAAGAGCCAGAAAAGGACTTTTTGAAGTCAGTTCTCCCCTCCCATGTTGGATTCCTGGGATTGAACTCAAGTTATCAGACTTAGCCTTGAGCCATCTCCCCAGCCCAGGAACCTTATTTGTAATGTGAGGCGTAGCTAGGTAAACAGTAGACCGATGGGAACGGTATACAGGGAAGTGCAAACTAAAAGCAGATGACGTAGCTAAGTTTAGGCAAAGGTGGATTTCAATCTGAGGGATGTAATCAGTGATAAGGAGAGACACTATGTAAAGATGGAGAAGTCCATTAGGAGACGCATCAGTTTCAAACATATAGGCACCTAACAATAGAGCGGCAAACCAATTGTCTGCCTTCGACTTGTAAGCAGAACCCACACTAGAGGGATGGGCCACAGACTTAAGCTCTCTATAATAGTAGCAAGTGTATTCACCACAGTCAGTAATTCTAGGGATTGCTTGTAAGATAAACAGTCTACCCTTTCATACTGGTTTTAAGTTGTGTTTCTTGGCCTAGTCGAGCCATCTGAAAGTCATGCATGTGAACTGTACTGTTTAGGACCTCACAAGACTGTTTGCTTGATTGCTCCCTGGCATTCTGCCAGGGACTTGAGCATAGGGATGCTGTAAGAAAAGCCCCTCTGATCCCATATTGGTTTAACACGGGCTTATTGTTGAGAAACAGTCAATAGATCACACAATGTTCTCTGCATAAAAGAACCTATGAGAGAGATTTGCTCAGGTTTCAAAAACTTGGAACATCTCCTTTTCTCTGGTCATAATTCTCCATTCCCTTTGGGAGATGTGGAGTCAGAGGGAAGTGTTCCGTCCGCAGAAACCGTGCGATGTAGTTTCTGTACCAATCTCTGCCCTGCCTTTCCTTTAGTCTCCTACTCTTTTCATTCAAAATGTCCTGTTTAGTTTCATTCTGTTGAGCTTTTGCCATATCTTTGGCTTTAAATAAAATTTTAAGAAGGAATAATTTTCATGAAATACCCAGACCTGTCTTTAGTATATAGTTTAATATGTTTGGGTAAATATTATCTTATCAAATGTGCTAACCATCTTTTCTAAGAAAAGCAGTTCACAAGACAGAAGAGTAAATATAAATGTCATGTAGGACAGTCTGAAGAAAGCACTAGAGAGAAACAAATTTCTACAGGAGTATCTGAAGGAACAGAGAATTCTGACTGGGAAGGTAGTTGAATCAGAAAAAAACACGCTGAGGCAGAAACTTTATATCAAAAGAATAGTATCTTGGGGCTGGAGAAATGCCTCAGTGGTTAAGAGCAATGCTGTTCTTTCAGAAGATCCATGTTTGGTTCCCAACACCGAGGTTGGGCAGCTCACAACCACCTGTAACTCCAGCTGCTCTCTTCTGGCCTCCAAAGATACCTCCACACACATGGCATGCATAGAACATAAATTCAAACACACATGAGCCAGGACTTCAAGGCCAGCCTGGTCTACATAGCAAGTTCCAGGCCAGTCATAACTATATAGTGAGATCCTGCCTTAAACAAAACAACAAAAAAGGGGGATAAATAAATCTGTAAAATATTATCAGCCATGTAAAGTGACATACACCTTTAACCTCAGCACTCAAGAGGCAGAAGCAGGTGATCCCTGAGTTCAAGGCCAGCCTGGCCATGTAGTAAAACCCTGTCTCAAAAATCCAAACAACAAAAATACATATGCCTTGGGAGGTGAAGGTAAAAAATCTGGAGTTCAAGATCATCCTCAGCAACAAGAGAGCTGGAGGCCAGCCTGGGATACAAAGGCTTTGTCTCAAAAAACTTAACAATCAATAATAATATTAATGGTGGTGGTGGTGGTGGCCTCTCTCTAAAATTTAGAGATAGAAATTCATACAATTAAAGTGGCTGAAAAGGTAATTTGGAAAAAGAATAGGTAGTATGCTGGAGTGTGGGGGAATAAGCTCTTGTTATAGGGTAAAAGGTTCTCAGAGCTAACAGAGGTTTTCTGATATTAGTGTTCAGAAGCAGTGTGAGAACTGGATGGGATCTGGTGAGGCTCGAAAAGTTATAGAGGGGGGGAGAGTCAGGGTATCTTCTTCAGTGGTTCAGCAGTAATACCAATCGGCTACTGTTAGAACGGGAGAGAAATGAGACACTATGGCAGAGACTCTCCAGAAAGGATCAGACAATGGCTGTGAAGATGCCTGAGGAGCAGTGATGATATACATAGACGGGGAGATGGGCATCACTGGGATTGCCTGTCCAGGTGGAAGATGCTCAGGATATGGTTCTTCCCTCTCCCAACATTCTGCAGGCATTGTAGGAATAAGCTACCAAGCACACAGTCTTACCTAGCCAGGGAAGGAAAAATTCAGTTTGGTTGGTCACCATAATATCTTGCTAACTAACCAGAGGCAACAACATGTTTACTTGTGATCTCAGCTTTTAGGAGGTTAAGACAGGGGGGTCATGAGTTCAGTGCCAGGTGAAGCTACATCAAATGACCCTACCTTCAGTCAATTGGTTAGCTTTAAAAATGACAGCAAATGGAGCTGGGTGGGTGGCTCAATGATAAAGAGTAGTTACTGTTCTTGCAGAGGACAAAGGTTTGGGTCCTAACACCCACAAAGCTGCTCACAATCATCTGTAACTCCAGATCTGAGGGAATATGACACCTTCTTCTGGCCTCCGTGGCAACAAGGTGTGAGTGTGATACACATATGTACATGGAGACAAAACACTTAGATTCATAAAATAAAGATAAAATAAATCTTAAAAAACAGTATAATAAATAACTGTGTGATATACAGCTCTAAGCATTAAACCCTGATGAACCAGGAGTTATTATCCACCCAGTGAACATGAAGACAGGAGCAGACAGAGTGTGCTGCTTTAGACCATACAGATGATAAAGAGAAGAAACAAGTTCTGATTTCCCAGCTCATATACAAACATTGTCTCTTTCTACCTTTAGCTCTCTGGCTTAGAGATGAACATAAATTAGAAATCACTGAAGATGGCTACCCATGGGATTACTTATTCTTTCCCTGTCAATCACTAGATATGACCAAGCAGAATGCCAGGCCAGGTGTTGCGTATCCACTGTAACCAAGACTATTTCAGAAAACAGACAAACTACCACAAAAATACTGTGTGTGTGTGTGTGTGTGTGTGTGTGTGTGTGTGTGTGTGTGTGTGTGTGTGTAGGAAGGAATCAATGCTCACATACATGCAAGTGTGTGTTTGGAAAATGTGAATGGCTGACAGTGGCTCAGTAAGGATGGAGCATGCCCTAAAATTCAGTCACCAGAAATTCCTGGGGGATAATATTCACCAGCTATCTAACAATCTAAAAATACATCCCTAGCAGACAGGCTTGCATGAAGGCAGGCTGAGACCTGGTAAAGATGAAACAGCCCAAGTAGATTTGCAGTCTACAAACGCACTGAACTTCCATGTCTCCTCTGAAGACAAGAGGCCTGGCACACTCACTAAACCAAAGCCTTGCATACAAACAAACAGACAGATCCTGGACCCTTTTCAGGAAAGCCCCCACAGCCACGCAGCAGGCCTTTCCTGTCCTCCCTACCTCGTCTCCAGACTGAGATTCAGCCACCCATACATTTAGGCAACAGATGGTGACTATCTGAATGTGTGTATATAGTTGGAATCAACAAATGTTTGAAGTCTGCATATGACATCCGTTTGAAATCTGTACTAACTCTCTAAGATACTGGAATGACTCCTCATCATGTGGTGATGCGTGGCTCTTATTCTTTACATTCCTGACTCTGGCTTTGTGTCAGAGACTGGGATAAAAATCAAGACACAGTATCTGCTCTCAGGGCCCTTAGCATCTAGTCCAGTGGTTCTCAACCTTCCTAATGCTAAGACCCTTTAATACAGTTCCTCGTGATATGATCTCCAACCATAAAATTATTTTTGTTGCTTCTCCCTAACTGTAATTTTGCTATTATTATAAATCGTAAGGTAAATATCTAATATGCAACCCCTGTGAAAGGGTCATTTGACCCCTCCCAAGAGGTCATGACTCACAGGTTGAGAACTACTGATCTAGGTAGTCACAGAAAATTGGGGTATAAGAGATGAGCTGCTAAGAACCTCCAGGGGACAGGACTTGGGTACTGAGAGTACAGAACAGATCTAAGCCACATGTCAGGAACAATGGGCAAGAGACCCTGAAGAACTGAGATCCAATGTCCATAGGAAAGATAGGAATTAACATTATGTGGAGTTTTGTCTGATTATTCAACTCTAGCATTTTGTTGCCTGAAGAACTACCATTCAAGCAAAATTATTCCCATTTAGGGCTGGGAATGCATTTCAATGATAGAGCACCCGCTTAGTGTGAGCAAAGCCCCTGTGTTTAATCCCAGCATACCATACCACACACACACATACACGCATGGCTGGGAGTGCATTTCAGTGATAGAACACTTGCTTAGTGTGAGCAAAACTGTGTGTTTAATCCCAGCATATCACACACACAGTTAGACACACTTTGAGATAATCAAAACCGTATGTAAAGGGTTCACAAGATTATTCATTGTCAATAGGAGAAAGGAGATCATTTATGTATTAATAGAATTGGAAGTTTCCCAAAATATTCCTCAGGAAAAGTTATCTCACATAATCTTTATAGAACTGGGGTCCAGTAGAATGGCTCATTGGGTAAAGGTGCTTGCTGCCAAGCAAGAGGACCAGAGTTTGATCCCCACCCAGTGGAAAGTGAGAATAATCAACTTCCATAAATTGTCCTCTGACCTCCACTGGCACATGTGTGCATGTACTCGTGAACACACAATAAATAATTTTAAAAATTAAACTCTTATAAAAAACATTTTAAAGTGTTCTTCAATTACAGCTACACACTACTTGGTGGACATAATATTGACTTTAGACATCTCTCTTTCCACTTAAGCATCTGTTAGGGTTTCAATGGTGACAAAGAGACAACCATGACCCCAACAACTCTTACAAAGGAAAACATCTAACTGAGGCTTGCGGGTTTGGTCCATCATAATAGCAGGCAGATATGATGCTGGAGCAGAAGCTGCAGTTAACGCATCTTCACTTGCAGGCAGCAGGAAGTGGTCTGTCTCACTGGGTGTGGCTTAAGCATAGGAAACCTCAAAGCCCACTTCCACAGTAACACATTTTTCCAATAAGGCCACAGCTACTCCAACATCACACCTCCTAATAGTGCCACTCCTTATGGGTCAAGCATTCAAACACATGAGTCTGTGGGCCACACCGATTCTAAACATCCCAGCACATATAGATAACATCTGACGATAATAACAAAAGGGAACGAGATAAATCTAGCACAGCTTGCTATAGTGCTTGCTCCTGAGCTCTAAACTCACAATGACAAGAGTGGGCATTGAATATGAGATTTTTAAAAATAAAAAGAACTGTTTGGGATATTTTTCCATAGTTAAACTTATGTGATCCTTCTATCATTATATACCCTGCCTTTTCCTCTTGAAGTCACTGTGCCAATATTTTGCACAAATGAAAAACTCTTTAGTAATTAAAAGGATGCAATGTGATAATAGTTATATAACAGACATCATGTGTAGAGCAAAATTTTATCCTCAACTACAGATATTCATTTATGTAAGATAAGAACAATCAAATTGTTATCCTTTAGCTAAGCTATTTTGTTTGTTTTTGAGATGCTGTAGCCCAGATAAGTCTCCAATTCATGGTGATTTTCCTAGCTTATCCTCCCAAAGGCTGGTATTACAGGCCTGTACCCACAATGCCTTGCAAAAAGTATCTCGTGTTAGACAACTTAAATATGAATACAACTACTCACACAGCTCTGAAGATATATTCAAAAATCTTTTGATGATTCGAAGATCCACTTTGCCATTAACAAAGGCATTGATTTTGAGAATGTCTTTGATGAGTTTGAATAAAACTGTCTGATGAAATGTACATGAAGAAGAGCAATATTTAAAGCTGGGTATGTAGTTTGGTGTTAGAGAGCTTTCTGAGCATGTGTGAAGCCCTGGTTCATTTTCCCACTACTACAAAATGAGGAGAGGGTAAGATTTAGAAATTAATACATTATTTCACAGATTTTACTGCAACATGAGGTTTCTGGCTCCATCCTGCCAGAGGTCCAGACCCACAGACCTAGGGTCCCAGAGCACCCAGAAGCCCCCCCCCCCCCCCCCGCAACTGCTTAGGCCCCCAAAATGACTCAGACACTTATATTAATTTCATGCGGTTTGGCCTATGGCTCAGGCATATTGCTAGCTAGCTCTTTCATCTTAATTCAACCCATCTCCATTAATCTGCCCTGTCACATGACCCGTGCTCACCTATTATTTCCTTACATCTTGATTCTTGGGTGGCTGGATTTGACTCTGCCCTCCTTCTCCTACCTGTGCTCCATTTCCTGCCTACTCCGACGCTGCCATAGGCCAAAACAGTTCCGTTATTTCAGAGCATAAAGAAAGACATTCCTATATCCATTTACTATTTCCTAAATTTATGCAAATAGTAATACTCATAGATTGGATTTATTTTAAATGTCATTTGTACACCCTAAAATTTTATATATGTTAATGAAAAAAACATATTTTTATTGTCTTTAAATTATAGAATAGCTTGATTTAGAATATTAATTATTATAAAATTATAAAATTAATTCATTTGCTTTCTTGGCCAATTTCTATGGAGTATCTAATAGATACACAAAACTAGCCAACTAATAAGTTAGAGAAGGCTTTATACATTACAGAGCTCTGAGGTAATCAACCCCTTCATCTGCATATTGCATTATAACAGCAAACAAGTCAGGATCCCCCCCCCCCAAATCCACAACAGTTCCTCATTTGCCCACTAAGTCTAACACGAACATCCTTAGCATTCATTTGCTTCCACAGTTTGTGAAGCAGCTTCCCATGTTTCCATATTCACATCGTAGCCTTGACCTTGTGCATTCAACATTCATATAAAACAGAACAATGTTTCAGCACCCATCCAACATCAGGACCCCATCCTTCTCTTCACAGTGTCTCACTAGAATGGCTCTTTCTTTCCTTCTCTCCCAAGTGTCTGCATCCTCCCCATCCCCAGATCCAACTCAAATCCACTTCACTTCAGTCTCATTAGTCTCAAGAAGAAACAGGTGTCTTTTTCATAGTCCTAATTTAGCACTGGCCTAGACCTTCAGGTGTAAATGAGGGAGGGGGGTTTCCATCAAGGAGAATCTTGATGAGATTGGCTAACACCAGAACAGAAACAACTAACTCTAACTAAAAAGTTGCTGTACCTGGTAATCTTCTAATCACTTTAAGTATATTATTACTGAATTCTTTTCACAAGAACCTCATGAACTTGCTTTAACGTTAGGGTGGATAAGTTAGGAAGCTCTACCAAAGGAAGTAGCTTACCCAAGAAGGTGGCTCAGCTGTGAGTGATCAAGCTGAGAAACTGGACAGAGCCATTATACTCCCTACCCACCTCAGTGAAGAGTACCAGATATGACCAGCTGTGAGAGGAGGACAGATGTGGAGTCCATGTTTGGTTGGGGGTGGTAGTGATAGAGAATCATTATGCAGGTAGAGATGGAACCAAGTAAGGGCACAGATGGGGTGAAGATGGGCTCTGGGCCTTCTCCCTGGGCCAATTACAAGGTCCTAAAGAAATGTTCCTTGGCAGAATACGGCATAATGTTCATTCACTGTGAGCACTTCATTTCTTTCTAAATAATAATAAGTCTGTCCCATCTTCACTACTGACCAGGTACACTTTGAAGAATGTCCAGTTTGCTGAACGTATGCCAGAACTGGACTTTGCACGTGATCAATAAAGCTTCTATTAGACAAATATCCACAAACAGTCCTTTAATAAGCAGATATTTGTCAAAGATAATTATGGAGGCATTTATCCAACATTTAAAAATTAAGTCTCCGTTATAAGACTCTATTCTTGTCTTAGCATAGTATTTCTGACACTGGAAAAGATGTCCAGCATGTAGAAATAACTGAGTAAGTATTCATGAGGTGGATATTTGAACAGGAATCTGCTTTAAGGGAGTTCACCACACCATTGTGCGTAGCTTCCTTGCCAGCCCGGTCCCACATAGCAAATGGACACTGTTTTGTTTTTGTATGGCTTGCCACACTCATGTTATAAGACAAAGAAAGGAAGGACTCTGGGGGACATCTCCAAAGGCAAGTAGAGGATGAGGAAGGTGAATAAAAAGAGAATAAAAGGAGGGCATGCCTGCTCCTAGGTGTGATGGAGGCAGAGGTTTGTTGTAGATATGAGGGAGAGCACAGCCAGAGGCAGGCACAGAGACGTCTGAACAAGTCCAGAGTGAACATGGCCAGACTCAGTCAGGCCACGTGAGGAAAGATGAGGAGGAAGAGAACAGAGGAGCCACCACCCAAGAGGGCCAGCTTGGGCCAAGAGACCAACATAGGCCAAATGGGTAAGTTATATAGGGGCCAGGCCGGAGAAGCTAGGGTAAGGGACAGCCCAGCCTAGTCCCTGGGCTGGAGACGTTTCGGATGGGGGTGGGTGGGGCGGAGTATGAGCCAGGTGAGGGAGGGACTAGGAGAGGCTAGGAGACTGAGGGAGGCTAGGAGAACCTGGACACTAGTGTGAGCTTCTGTATGTTAGCGGTTTGTTCTGGATTTGAGACCTCACAGAAGAGACATCTCATAAAGCACAGCTGTTTATTCCTCCTCAAATCTCCACTGGGCCTCTGTCCTCAGCAACTTGTCTTTCCTGCCAGCTGGCCATCTCTCCACCCTCTCACACTGCCACCCTCCTACGTTTCAGGTCACAGGCAGCCTTGGCTCCTCCTATATCTCTACATCCCGAGTCTATGGTTGACTTTCTCCAACCTGCTATCCGTTTTTTAAAGAACAAAGAACCTACTTGCTGCAATACATTCCTGGCTCCGTAGAAGGAAGCATGGGGATTAAAACATGAAGTTTTTCTCTTGCAGATATCATTATGTTTCCTGTCACGTGCAAAGACCTGAATCTGAACCCAAGTTTTTACCACTCTGTAGGCCCATGATCTTGACCAAATTACATAATGCCTTACCACCTAGGTCTTATAACATATCCTAGCTATTCTAAGAATGAAACAGAATTCAATGGGCAGAGCATCCAATGGAGAGTTGGCCTTGAGGAAGATAGGGGTTTTCTATTTGCTCTTGAGGTAAACTCCTGAAAGTCAGCAAAGCACTGTGAACAAGGAAACTCAAGGTTCCACCAGATAGCTCAATAGAGGCCCCTCATCATTGAACACACTATAATACCTGGGACCTGGAGTATATCAGTTACTCCAGACGATTCCCAAGGACAGCAGTGTCAAGGGGATGGGAGACACTGTTGAGTTTTCCCTTGTTTGTGACTGGAAGTTATTGAGTAAGGTGAGCTGTATACCTCCCCATTAAAACAGATCAGAAAAAACTAGCAATGAATGGTGTTGCATACCTAGAATTCCAGCATGTCAAAGGCAGAGGCAGGAGGGTGGGGAGTTAAGGGTAAGTTATATAGGACGTTCTATACTCACAGAAGAAGAGGATTACAGAACGAAAGGAAAGGGAAGGGGGGGGAGAAGGAAAACAAAGGAAATATCCATGGTGTCAGTCAGCTTTGGAAACAGGCATACACATCTTAATGACTTGAAGAAATTTGGCTTAATGCTCACAGTTAGGAAAAGTCACAAGCTAAGATCCCAACCACACACACTTTGTCATCATCACTCAGTCCTCAGCTCCCTTACTATGAGCAGTTGGGCTCTGAAGGAATCCGACTCTACCCCTGCTGGCATTGTTGACCCACTGTACATGCCTCCCATCACTGCACACCGACTCCCAGGCAGCTGTATCAAAATTGCCTCAAAACACTGTTGACTAATTCTAACGCTAGATACACAGACTATACTTAAAACCCTAACTGAAGACTCTATGTAGAAGGTCTTGATTTCAGTGAGCAGGAATAATTAAAGACAGAGCCTGTGAGATTGCTCAGTGGGTAAAAGTGCTTGCCACTAAACCTCATGACCTGTGTTCCACCCCAGAGATCCACACAGAAAAATGAGAGAAATAATTGGCACGCATACACACACATACATACTCTAATAACTAAATGTAATGTAGAAATTTAAATACTTAAAATATCTCAGGCTAGGAATCCTAACTCAGATAAATCAAAGTCACTATGTCATAAAGAAATTTAAAGGGAAGCGAATTTGTCCAAAACTGAATAGGAAAAAGCCCTTCTCCTAAGAGATGACTGATACTCTAGTGATTTGAAGGCAAAGCTCAATCCTGCAAAGCTGCAGACATTTGGAACATTTGGAAGAAGGTCAATTTAGGTCAGTAAATAACATGTTTTTCTGCTTTCTTTTTTATAAAGTCTTTTTTTCTTTTTTTATTTGAGTCAGGATCTCACTCTATAGTCCTGGCTTACCTGGAGTACTATGGTAGGCCAGGCTGTCCCCAAACTCCCAGAGCTCTACCTACATCTGCCTCCTAAGTGCTATATGAAAGGTGTGCGCCACCACTGCCCTACCATGTAGTCGAAGTTTTCAAAACACTGTGACAGGTCTAAGAGCTCCGAAGCCTGAAATTCTTTACTGTGATTCTTTACACAAAATATATGCCTAAGCTTGCATCAGGACTTGGTCCTAAGGGTTCCCTTCCCAGAGTGGAAACCCAAAGCACCCAGGGAAGTACCACACCATTTGGACTCTGTCCCTGCTGGGTTTCCCTACTCCTCATCTTGTTTCCAGTCCTGTGGGAAGCTTCCTCTGCACATTCTCACTCTCTGGGGACAACCTTTCTCCCTATTTCACTGAGAAAACAGAAGCTCTCAGGAGAGAAATTCCCCACCCTACCCCGACTACATCTGTCCATCTAGTTGCACATAACCCCTACTTTCTCTTCTGGGTCGGATGCATTGTCAGTGCTGGGAGGCCAGGCCAACAAGCTCATCCACTCATCCATTCGGCTCAGAGCATCTCCTCTCACCTACTCAAGGGCATTTCCCCAAGGTTGGGTCCCTCTGTGTCTTCTACTGTTGAGTTTTTCGGGTTTGTTGGATGCTTCCTACCAACATACAATGAGTTATTTCTCCCGTCTTGAAAAAGTAAACAACAGGAAAACCACCTGTGGCCCTACCCAGCCCGCCTCCTCTCTGCTTATTTTCCGGTTAATACTCCTTAATAAAGTGACTAAAATTTACCCTCTCCAAACATGGCCCTCTTGATATCTTACATCCAGGCTAGACCAGTTTCTGTCCTCACCTCTCTAGCAATCTCTCCCCTCTGCCTGTCTGTTTCTCTCTCTCTCTCTCTCTCTCTCTCTCTCTCTCTCTCTCTCTCTCTCTCATTCTTTCATTTTCTGAAACAGGGTCTCACTATGTAGCCTTAGCTACCTGGAACTCACTATGGAGACTGTGCCAGCCTTGAACCCACAGAAATCCAGCTGCCTTCCGAATACCAGCATTAAAGGAGTACATTCCTCCTTTAAAAAAAAAAAAAAAAAAAAAAAGACATCTACAGCTTTAAAACATTATGAGGGGGTGGTAGTGTTGGGGGTGGGGTGGGGGGAGGAATAGAAATTGGTGATGAGCAAGGCAGAAGCCATGTCAGATATCTAGTAATTACATTGTGGATGTGCTAGCCTTGAATCCTGGATCTGATGAAGAAGTAGGTGGTACTTCAGATCACTGGCTGGAAATGCCACAGAATAGATTACCACGCACTTGGGTCTCAAAATGTTTATGGGTCCCAATATGATTGGTGAAGATTGGGCAATATTAAAGCTAAGCAGCCTGGTTGGCAGTTTCAGAGGCAGCACAACCAGCGTCCTCAGGCCAGCAGTTCACAACTTCAGATGAGCTTTCTAACAAACGAAGCTGCCCAGCAATGAGGACTGGAAGTGAGCTCAAGTTGTAGAAAGTATCCAATAAGCAAGTGAATGACCTCTGGACTCTCCCAACTGCAGGTCTTACTATTTTCTGTTTCTGCAGAGCCTCTTTCTACCCCTTTTATCATCAGTTCCAATGACAAGTCCCAGAAGAGTGAGGAAAGATGACAGAGTGAGGACAGGCACAGAAATCTGGCCCAAAGCACAGTTTCTTGCCAGCTCTCAGAGAGGATGGGTAGGCACGTGACACTGTCCCCAGATCCTTCCAGCAAGTAGCAAGACCCGCATCTGCTATGAGATCTGCCACAGCCTTCCCTGCAGGACCCAACGAGGGTTTGAAGTTAATCAGGTTCTCTGCTCACCGGGCACAGACGACTTCTCTTCATATCTGACAAATAAGCCCACAGTAATAGCAAAAAGAGCTAAGTGCCCTCCCTGTATGGGAAGCTGCTTCTTTGGTGCCTTCAGGAGGCTCAATGACAATGTAGACAGGTCTACAGGCCTTCTGAGGTCCCGGCCGGCTTGCAGCATCCCTTTTCTCCAACTGTCTACTCACCTGGGCAATTAAACCTCCACTGTGACAGTGTGCTGGCCCAGGCGTGACATCAGACCACAGACATTGGCAACAACCGCTAATAGTACCTCCATTTATCAACCACTTACCCGGAGCCAGTCACTAACACAGTGTACTTAGGAATGCCATATGTGAAATGATGGGCTAGGACCCTAATATATGCGGCAGGGATGTGCCTAGAGAACTATAGCTAGCCATAGTTTACAGCAGGCACAATGGCTTCTGATTACCGCAGTGGAGTAGGCCAGCTAAGGGATTTAGTGAGGGAGAAAGGTGACAGGGACAGCTCATCTGGGGAAGATGGAGGGGGTATAGGAAAAGCAAGGTTGATGCAAGAAGGGAAATGAACCCACTCCATAGAGGGAAGTATCCATTTTTCTTTCCCTGGAGTTGGCAGGGACATCATGGAAGTGTTGGTGATGTATATTGGACACCCGCCCCCTGAAGAAAATCCACAGCACTTCTCAGTGCTTATGACCTGCTCTGTGATTTCACAGGGATTGCAAGAAAACACAGGGGACAGACAAGCTGAAGAGGTCCACATTATTTCATTAACGTCTTACATGGGCCAGTGAGGTAGGTGTTATGTCGCCCTTACAGGGCGTGGGGAGAGTGGGGAGGTGAATCATTCTCTATGGATCCTCTTTCCGTTTGCAAAAGAGTGCTGGGACATTTGTCAGGCACGTACTCATTTGTTATCTTTCCCACCTTCCAGCTTTGTCATGGCTGAAGAAATAAATCTGATCTTTTCCATTTCTTTAAACAAAATGTCCACAAATCACAACACACTAAAATAAACCAATCTGCATCTAGAAGAAATTGTGTGTAAGTGCACATAGGCACAGGACTGGGGCCAGGGGAAGTGTGTGTGTGTGTGTGTGTGTGTGTGTGTGTGTGTGTGTGTGTGTGTGTGTGTGTGTGTGTGCGTGTGTGTGTGTGAGGGGGTTCTAGTTAAAGCAGCTGGCTTCTTATCTCCCAATCCCATTCTCTCTTTATTCTCACTGTCAGAGCTCAGATCGCAAAGAAAATCACAAGCAGCCAACCTGAAGCAAAGGCAGCACCCCGGGAAGGGCAAACCCCAAGGCCCTGAGGAGTCAGGTCTTCTCAATGAATATTCATAGCCAGATGATTTGCTGGGAAACTGGGGTACAGGGATTAAACCCTCCCATCTGTGTGCAGGGGAAAGTTCTTTACTCACTATATTTAAATGCAAATGTTAACAAAGCAGGTGACAATACACTGAAAAGTTGATTTAAAGCAGCGGAAAGGGAGGATTATGGGACAGACAAAAGGATTTTATTTTAATTTTATACGGAGTTTAGCGGGGCCAAACAAGCCAAGAATTAAAATGCTTCTACTGGAGCCAATTTGGCCACCAAACGGGGTTTGTATAATTATTTTCCCTCTCTTGAGAGGGAATGCAGAGGGAAACTCCGCCTTCTGCTATCAAGGGCACCTGCAGTGGTGCTGGGATATGGCTCCGTGGATAAAGTACTTGCCTAGCCTGAAGAAGCCCCCCACCTGGATCTAGGCACCACATAAACCTGAGTGGTGGTGCATGCCGGGAATCCCAAAGCTAGCCTGGCTATCATGATAATGCATCATTAAAACAAAATGGGGTTGGGGGCTGGAGAGGGGTACTTTGGGAGTTACTGGGGTCGGTCAGGTCCTAGACTGGACCCTTATTCTGAATGTGTGAGAATGGATGGTTATTTCAGCCCTCAGGCTAGGAGCCAATGATGCAGGATCATCCCACTAGTTATAACATTACAACAATGGGCAAAGGGCTCAATGTTTTGTGCCAAGGAAGAATGGTCTCTTGTGTCCAGTGGGAGCTGCACTGGAGGGATGCCTCAGAGACCGCCCATGATGTGAGAAAGAAGGGAAGGGCCGTAAATCCTGTGCTCTCGAGGCCTTGTTTGTGATAAAATGTCACCCCTGCTAACAAGTGGAGGCATTATGCTGTCTGTGCTAAGACTCTCCCCATACCAGCCCCATCTGCAGCCCAAACAAAGCATCTAGCAAGTAAACAAGAAACCCTGGCTGGGAGAAGGGGTCAGACAGAACAATTCTGTTGTAACAGAAAGGGTTTTCCCTTGAAACTGCACAGGACAAGGGTGATAGTACCAATAAATCAGGGTAGGCAGCAAATTGATCATTACTAAACCCAGGAAGCTGATAGTTAAGTCAGGGGTTCCCAATAGCATTCTGTCCCCCCCCCCTTTTTTTGACAAGGTCTTACTATGTAGCTCTGGCTGGGCCTGAAACTCATAGAGAGCCACCTGCCTCTGCCTCTCTAATGCTGGCTTTATTCCTTTGTTATCTTGTATCTTTTTTAAAATTCTTTTTCTCTTTACTTAAGTGTGACTCAGGATATTTGTGTTGGAACCAACTCACCATTGCAGAGAACAAGGGTACTCCCTGGCCCCCTTCCCCCCACCCCCCTGCCATCAAAGACTTAAGAATTGGGCACTGTTCCAGGCATGGCCAGGAGGGGTGTGGCTAGAGAAGCCAGGGTGTTTCAACATGGACACGAGTTAACTGACTTGGAATCTCCACAAAACCTATTTAAAAATAACCAGCTTTTCAGTTAAGTTCCAGTAAAGCTGATACTTCTAAGCTCACCATGGTAGTGCACTCCTGTCTCAGTACACTGGGAAGGTGAATCATGAGTTTAAAATCATCTTCAGCTCTGTCATGCTGCATATAGCCAATCAGACTCAAAGAAAAAAACAAAGTCTATCATTTCAGAATTCAGAAAGCTCTACTCTGGATGCTAGTAGACTTGGCTTTGTGACAGTAAAAATGAAGAAGAGAGGCCGGCAAGATGGCTCAGCAGCCTGCCAACAAGCCTGATGACCTGATTTTGATACCAAAGGACACATAGGATGGAAGGGGAGAAACGGCCTCTAAAAGTTGTTTTCTGGCCTTTACAGGCACACTATCCTGACAGGACAAGAAGTCAGGCTTTTTATGGGGTTGCTGTGCTGGATAGAGTCTGGTCATTTTCCAACAGTCATGACTCTAGTATCTATAAAGAAGATTGTTTCTCATGTTAGAGATCAGTGGTTAGTTTGTCCTTGGAGCACCTGGTCATTGCAGGGCATCTGATCCCTCTGCTTCTTGGAGAGGGAGCAGGAGGGTTGGGAAATGCAGAAAGAACAGGCTGTAGGTTAGGTTCCCAGAATTTATCAGCTTCTTGTCCCTGTGTAGTCCCTGACTATCCAATCTCAGCCCTGAGAATATGCAAGACATCTTTCTTACTGAACGCCTTTCTAGAGTATGGCTGACAAACTCATAGTACATATGAACAAACTCCTAATACGAAACACGTAAACAACAAACGCATAGTATTAAACGTATAAATGCTGCCCTGCAAGTTCATTCCAAAAACAGCGTATCCTAAAAACATACCAGTTAGACTATTTAAATAAATCAGTCACCTAGAAGTTTAATCCACCAAGCTGACCAAATAATCAGCGTGTTTCAACATGAAGATATCCACAGCATGCCTAACCTGACTCGGTGAGAGAGACAGCCACATCACAAATAAAGGAACCCACCTACTAAGCTAAGCTTACTAGTAAGTCACCCAGCACACATCAGGTCCTGTCAAAATGCTGCAGCATGAACTGAGTGTGCTGTCTTCAAAGGGATAGAGACACTAAGGAAAGGTTAAAAGATGAACCAGAGCACCGTGAAAACTAGATACGTGGCCATCAGTGGAAGGAAGCCTAAAGAGAAGGCTAGGGACAGAGAGAGTAACTGGCTTCCACTGGTTGGGTGTCTCACAAGTAGAAGACACACTAGACCACTCCCTGGATGTCAAGAAAAGGAACTAAAGCCAACAGGTGGGTATGGTGATATATATTTAATAAAATTAGTCTGGAATGTTAGACAGTAAACCACAGAGCCAAGCCATGAAAGCCAGGCAATGGGGGAGCATACCATTAGTCTCAACCCTTGGGAGGCAAAAGCAAGTAGATCTCTGTGAGTTCGAGGTCAGCCTGGTCTACAGAGTGAGTTCCAGGATCAGGACTGTTACACAGAAACCCTGTCTCAAAACAAAGGCTGGAGAAACGGTTCTGTCCTCTGATATTACAGACTAATTTTATTAAATATGTTTCACCACAGGTGGGAGTCCCAGGAGACCAGCATCAACCCCAAAGAACATTTCTGAAAATGTAACTGGGCCAACACTGTTTGGTATTGTGTAATAGTTTCCTCTGAGACTGAAACATTCCACCCTACAAGGAGACTCCCGTAAGTTTCAGAAACTGACCAGATTCTCTAGGTTCCTCCCTGCCAGAGTAAGTAGTAAAAGCTGAAGAGTTCCTTTCAAATGTAGGAAGCCAAGCTGCCAAGAAGATCAGCTCAGCTGCCTGGGAGAAGCAGAAACCAGCTGACTGGAAGAGGTTTAAACCAACGGAGGCATCTGAAAAGGACATGATCCAACCTGTTGAGCTGCCTGCAGGCTGTGCAGTGTGCCCCAGATTCCCAGTTTTGGGAGCTACCACCATGCTGGGATGGGCTTTGGTGATGCAGCTGTTCTTGAGTTGTCTCTGCTCCTGTAAGTGACCCTTCACCCATACTCCTGTGAGTAACCCCAATAAAATTCACTGGTTCACCAAGTCTGTCATGGGTTCCCTATCTGAGGTGAGTAGATGTAAGTTACATGTCCCCAGGAATAGTTTTGTCAGACATGTGGCTACCTACCAACCTTGAGTAGAGGAAGGACAGACACTTTGGGACACTGTTTTCCAGAGGTCTATTTAACTTTATTTTATGTGCATTGGTGTGAAAGTGTCAGATCCCCTGGAACTGGAGCCACAGGCAGTTGGGAGATGCCTTGTGGGTGATGGGAATTGAACATGGGTCCTCTGGAAGGACAGTCAGTGCTTCCAACCATTGAGCCATCTCTCCAGCCCCATAAAATTCTGTGATTTCTATAGGTGAAAACTTGCAACTGACAAGCCATGAGGCATTTTTGTTACCATGGTCTCTGTCTTGTTCGGTTGTCTGAAGTAGAGTAAATAATTTACAAAGCTTCCCTTGGCCTGGCGCCGTGTATACAAAACCTTTTTCAAACTGCAAATAAATCAAATCCTTCTCCCTTCCCCTTCACTCTCTTTTAGCACAGTGTGCACCTGGATGAACTGTGCATCTCACTAAAGCATCCGGGGTACCAGCATCTGACCCCGTCCTCAACACCACATTTTCACTCCTACTAGTTACACACCAAGCATGACCCACCCTCCCACCTTCCCACCCTCCATATGTGGTTCACAGTGGTTCCTCTTACAGGAAGCATGCTTGTCTTTTGTCTGTAATTACATTTATTTGGGGGATACTCCCAGGAGGAGCCTGGAGGCTAAGGGCTCTGCCTTTCTACCGAAAGGATCCTAGGGTTGAATTCAGGTTGACAGGAGGCAGCAAGAGCCTTTACCAGCCCTTGTTTCTGTTTGGCAGTTCCGCTCTGTAGCTCAGGTTAGCATCAGATTCACTATGTAACCCACTCTGGTGTCAAACTCACGGCAACCCTCCTACCTCAGGCCCCTGAGGGCTGGAATTACAGCCACAAGTCATGAAGTGGATCTGAGCATTCTCCTTTTGCAGTAAGAGTTATCCAGTTTTTAAAGTCCTGAGTCCTTGGCATCTTGTATTCTAACATCGTCTTACTTGGCTATCTGCTTCCTTGTATTTCTTTCTTCCCAAATTATTGTCTTTTCTCTAATCCCCTGTCTTACCTAGGTATCGAGATTCTGAATATTCATTCATCATTTGCTAAATATTCATTTCATATCCCATGTGCTCAAAGCAATGAGCTAGGTACCTCAGGAGACATAAAAAGTCAGAAGACCCTGGCAAGGTCCCAAGTCTGAAAGGGAAATGGAAGTAGATGCATAAATAGCTACAGCAAGATGTGCTAAGTGTTATGAGAGAGATACAAACCAAGTGCTATCAAGGTTCTGAGGGAGGTGCGATGCAGATGCCTGCCAGAGGAGCCTGCAGATTCATGATGCAAAGGATGCTGTGTTTTAAGCCCTTCCAGCATAAGGGATGTCAGCACTAAGCTTAAAGAAAGAGGAACTGAGAGTCAAGGAAGGCAGATCTGAGTTCTAATAAAATACACCTGTGTTCAGCAGCAGATGGATGGCTGCCAAGGGCCAGAGCTAATCAAGGTGCAGCATAAGCCCAAAGCCACAAAATTATCCCCACTGTACACATGATCATTTGCCTAGTTGGCCAGAAAAATTACAGTTGTGACATTGAAACTACACTTGCTGCCTAAATGAGTCTTTCTAGAGATTCAGTTAGACTGAAAATTGTTCATTAAATGGATCCTCTAGGTAATGGCCTTCAGCATCGAGTCCTATTTAAGGACCCTTCAAACGTACTGTCATCCCAACCCCCACAGGTAGACAACCTAGTTCTATAATGTCCATGTTGGATTTCTCAGTTTTTCAGTTTAGAAATTGTTGTAACTTCTCAACTCTGCTGTCTTAATGCAAAAATATCCATAAATAATGTACATATGATTGAACCAGACTTTGTGCTATTAAAACTTCATTAGTGAATACTAAAATCTTATTTTCAAAAAAATTTCAAATGTCACAAAAGAGTATCCTTATTTTATATTTTTCCAATCTTTTAAAAAACGTAAAGGTCATTCTTAACTTTTCATACCTTACAAAAGCAAGTGGCAAGACACATTTGGTCATTGGCCACAGTGTGCCAGCCTCTGAGTTACATTCATCCCCCAGTGTTTTAGGTGAGAAAGATAAATTATCTGAGAAATTAAGTATATTTACAAACCAATTATTAGGCAGTTTGTTAGATTAAAGAGAGAAAATGCTTCTGGGAGGTAGTTCAGTCAGGAAAGTGCTTGGCCTGCAAGCAGGAAGGCGTAGGTTCGACTCCCAGAACTCACATAAATAAGCAAGGCAAGGTAGAAAGGCAAGAAGGTATTGGGGATTTAGTATCCAGGTGTTGAGACTAGTCAGCTAACTCCAAGGGAAACACGGTCACAAAAGACAAGGCCAATGATGGCACCCGAGAAAGACACTTGAGGTTAGCCTCTGACTTCTACACATCTGTACACACACATGCATCTGTACACACATGAACATACATGTGTAATGAATATATCTATGTATACACACAGAGAGGCATGCATACACACACGAAAAGTATTTTTTAATGAAGCAGACAAATGGTATACTTGCCCACTTTTATCAACATTGTTCACAGCAGGGAAAAGATCATATATTATACATCAATGTTGACTCCCTGGAGCAAAATGAGTTAATAACTTTTTAATGATGCTTAGCAAGATTGGTTCATAGTAAATAAAGTAATTATGTCTTGAATTTATATGTATGGGATTTTATTATCTTAGTTTTAGTTTATAATGTATGAGACTCTAAAATTTAAAACACTGCTTTATTCTAAAGAACTTACAGTTTATAAGTCACTTGCTGCTAAAGATTTATCAGCACACAAATACTTTCAAAAGCAGCATGGATAGTTACTGATGTAGTTTCATCTCAGCACTCCATGGGATGATTATTGTGCTTCTCTGTGGGTACCAAGATGAAGGGTTGGGAAAATGTTAAAAAAAACAAAAACAAAGTATTGGAAAGCCCAACCCCTCCCCAGAGTGTCATTTAGTTGAGTCTTTAAAGAGATATAATAATAATTTCCAGCCATGCAAAATGAGTCTTATACCAAAATGGGAATGTATTATTTGTCTAAGGCCTCCGGGACAAATCAAGACAAGCATCAAAGGAAAGGTCTTCAAACTATTTTCTTTTCAGTTAAGTAAAGATGAGAGAAGACACATAGCCAAATTCCTCAGAATTATAGATGTAACTAGGGTGGCATGAACCCTGGGAAGACCAAACCAGCAGGCACATCCTCTGAGGGACCGAAGACGGAGACCGAGGACCTAGTGGGCATGGCTCCTCACCAGGGTAGTAGGACTTTGGTTTGCTCATGTTTGAGAAGGTTGTATAGCAGTGTTGTTCATCAACTGAGATGACTTGTACAATGCATAGTGATTCCTCTTCAGAAAAATCAATAAATAAAATCACGATAAAAAGAAAATCCCATTTCCAAAAGCAAGCCAGAGAAAATAGCATTACAATATTTTGATAATGTCACGGCCATCTATCTCTAGTGGGAGGCTGGGAGAGGAAATGCTACACTGTACAATCTGGGGTACAGGTCTCATGACCGTGGCACAACCCCTGCCTCCGTCATCTCTCCACCAGGGATCAAAACAGGCGCTAGACTGAGAGTAAACACACTGCCAAGACTGACAGTTTGGGTTTGATCTCTGGGGCCCACAGGGTGGAAAGAGACTTGACTTTCATAAGTTGTCATCTGCTCACCGAAATGTGTCCATCACACACAAGTGCACACAAGTGTGCACGGACACACACGTACACAAACACGCACACATATGCACACACACTCACATACACACACACATACACTAAATGTAATTTTTAAAATTAATAAAAGTGCTTACTTTTGTCTGAAGCCCTTGGCACCTCTCTCAGCCTGCTTTCTGCCTCTTATCTCCACCCTCCCCTGTGCATTCTCATGCATAGTCTTCCTCATAGCCAGCTTCCTGGAAATTCTTTAGTATGCCACACTGTTGGGGGATCTTCACACCTAGCCTTCTGTCAGCCCCAAATGCCAGTCTCCACCCCGCCCACTGGGAAGCTCCAATGTTCAAACTCATACTTCCATAGTTATTCTAACCCACATGTGGCCCACAGGCTGAGGCTGAAAATTCCTGAAACATCTCTTCTCTGGGGTTCTATCCAGACTCACCTGCTGCCCCTTTACAGCACAGAAAACCAAATTCCAAGGATGAGATGGCTAATGGACATTAACCTGCTGTGTTTACTTGGCTTATTTCTAGGGGCACTGTGGAGAGTGTTTTGAATTTCTGTATTTCTAAGGTCTAGTGCAGCACCGGGGGCACATTCAGAACTCGATACATACACTTGGAGTGAAACAGTGAGTGGAGAGCCTTCTAGGGACTTCACCCTTTCTCTCCCCAAATCTACTAAAGTCTTGAGATGGGGGTGGAAAGATGACTCAGTTGTTAAAAGCACTTGCTGCTCTTGCTCAGGACTGGGGCTCAATTCTCAGCATCCATACAGTGGCTCAAGACATCAGTGACTCAAACTCCAGGGGCTATGAAGCTTTCTTTTGGTCTCTGAGGTTACCAGGCACACTTATGGACACAGACATATATTTAGGCAAAACATTCTGACACATAATTTTTTTTAAGACAGATAAGAATATATACGCTTCTAATATTTCATCCAGTTACTCATTCAGTAAACATTGGCTGAATACGCACGGTGCCAGGCAATGTTCTAGGAGCCCCACGATTGGAAACTGACATAAGTGAAGATTGATTCCAGGCCTCTAGGGCTTCAATTTTCTCCTAGGGAGGTGGTGGGCATTAAATAGACATAGCAAAGAAGGAAAAACTTTTTGGAAAAAGTCATGAGAGACTGACTAGGAGAGGCACAAAGTAATGAAGGTAAGGGAACTGGGAGGTGTGATGTCCAACTGTCTGTCTGGGGTGTGGGGGGGATTGCCTAGCCCAGGGGAGGAAGTTACAAGACAGAGAGCAGCAAATTAGACACGGGACTTCCAGGCAGAGCTGAGCATGGCTAAGAAGGAGGTAGCATGGGGCTTTAGGGTAGAGTGGCTGGAGGAAGCCTATAAGTCACAGGAGTAATGGGGTGGGGGTCGGGGGAGACAGGTCACTTCGGACTTCTGCTCTGAATGAAACGGGAAGCCCCTGGAGGAAAACACTCTCTCATTTAGATTTGGCATACGTTTTTTTAAAAAGGATCTTTTTGACTCTTAGCAAAGTGTTGGAACCAGCCCCAAGTCCAACCCCACAACAAAAATAAATGAATGAATGTAGAAAGGACAGCAAGCTGGGGATGTAGCTCAGTTGGTAGAGGGCTTGCCTGGCATGCATGTAGACCTGGGTTTAATGCTCAGCACCGCATGAACTGGGCATGGAGGTCAGTGCCTGTAAATCCATAGGGGAATCAGAAGTTCAAACTCACCAGGAGTTCAAGGCCAGACTGGGCTACATGAGGCTCTGTCTCTTAAAAAATAAAAATCGTTTTGTAAAAGGCTGTTGCAGTCATTGGAGGAACGGCAACAGTGGCTTGGGATGAGAGTGTGGGTGACTTGAGGTGGTTGATCTAGTTACATGGAGAAGACACAAGGATTCCCCAAGATTTGCTGACGTTGGCAGGGATAAAGGAGGGGGAGCATTTAGCACTAGTCCAAGAGTTTTAGTCTAAGCAAGCAACAAATGAGACACCATGAGCACTTTCTTTTACTTAGGGACAGTCCCCTCTTCCCATTCCTGTGCGTGGTAAATACTTTTTGTTTGCTTTCTTTTGGCTTTTCAGGACAAGCTTTCTGTGAAGCCCCAGATGTCCTGGAACTAGCTCTGTAAACCAACTGGCCTCCAACTGGGAGATCCTGCTGCCTCTGCCTCCTGAGTACTGGAATTAATGGTGTGTGTTACTACCACTGCCTGGCAGTGTGTGGTGATGTTGAATGAAGTCCACATGCAGCAGCATGGCTACTCACATAGTGGGTAGCAACAGTGATGCAGATAACAAGGGTGTGTGGAGATTCTAGCCCTTCAGGGGCCAGCTTTCTTGGTCTCTGGCTCCCTCCTCCTTTTGACTTCATTACCTTCCTAATTATAAGAATTGGGGTGTCTATTTTTATTTTATTGATATAGATGCTTTGCTTTCATATATGTATAGGTACCACATGTATTCAATGCCAATGGTGGCCAGAAGAGGATGTCAGATCCTTTGGAACTAGAGCGACAGATGGGTGCTGGCAGTCAAACCCAAGTCTGCTGGAAAAGAAGCAAGTACTTAGCCTCTGAGCCATCTCCTCCAAATCAGAAGAATTTTATTGACTAGTTCCTCATCCAAGACTAAAGAACATTATGCAGCGGTTTTAATGAAAAGCAGGTGGATGGCTATAGGTTTTTAAGCACTCAGATACAGTAGCCATAGTGAGGATGTTTGTAGTGAAGGGGGCATTGGGGACTGCACTTGCCTTTGCTGTAAAATTCATAAATCTTTTTTTTAAAAAAAACTGTGAAGTACAGAAAGGAAAGGGAGGCAGTGTCAAGAGGGGAGCTTTGGTCACATTGTGGAAGCATTGAAACATTTTAAAGCTAAAATACTTTTGAGACTAGCTGCCAAATGTATCAAAAGGGGAAAAAAATGTGATCTATGCCTATGAATGCTTATAATTAGAAGATCTCTGGCAGTGAAAGCATTTGTTCATTGTGAACTGAGGCTGCTCTTACATACTTTGAGATATGGCATGATTCCCTAGCAAAAGAGCTTCTATGTCCTAAGTCTCTAGCATCAAATCCAAAAGAATTATTGCAAATGCCTTTGGTGAAGTAAAATCATGTATGTTGAGAATTTCAAAACAAAACTGATATTGAAAAGGTATTTAATGCATTCTTTATGTCTGCTCTCTAGTTTTGTTATCTTCTATTTTTTTGGTTTTTATCTTGTGATTTTTGTGGAGTTTTTACCTTTTCTCTCTGTCTGTCTTTGATGCTTTGAAACAGGGTTTCTCTGTGTAGCCCTGGCTGCCCTCGAGCTCACTCTGTAGACCAGGCTGGCCTCAAATTCAGAGATCCACCTGCCTCTGCCTCCCAGGTGCTGGGATAAAGGCATGCACCACCACTGCCTGCCCCCCCCCACCTTTAATGCATCTTTTTTAATAGGTTATTTTTTCAGCAATTCAGAATATTTAAAACACTAGTGTTAAAAAGAACTCCACTAGAAAGTATATCTGCAATGCCATAGATATTCACTAAGCAATTACCACCAACAGGACACTGCATTGTTGGCTGAGAGGAAAATGATATAAATATATTATGATTAGACTCGAGCCGCAAGGCTGAGGGTGAAGCTTATGATACAATGCCTGTCTATGTAGTAAGAGGTTTCTGGCCCGGACTTTTGGGCCTAGCCTCAAGGTTTAGGCCCGCAGGCCTGCAAACCCGCAGACTCGCAGAGACAGAGACACACAGATGCATATGATAGTTTTAGGCTGATCAGTCTAAGGCTCAGGCATATAACTTGCTAGCTTTCTACCCTTCTTCTAACCCATGTCTCTTATCCTGTTGAGCCATGGGGCTCGGTACCTTTTCTTAGAGCAGCATAATTGTCCTCTGCTTCTTCTGGCTTCTCTCTGGTGTTTCTGCTCTGTGCTTCCTGTTCTCAGAGTTTTCTTAGTCTGGTAGCCCCGCCCACACTTCCTGTCTGCCTTTGGCCAATCAGCGCTTTTTATTAAACCAGTGGGTGGGATAATTATTTACAATGAAACAACACAATCTCCCACATGTCTATAAAAGGCTTGAGTCCAGTATGGTGGTGCAGAGCTATAAGCCCAGCACGAAGGAGGTTCAGGCTGTAGGATTGCTGCAAGTTCAAGGCCAGCTTGGGACACATTGAGAGTCCTAGGCCAGTCAAGGTTGCATAGTTAGATTCTGCCTCAAAACAAAAACAAAGATGTGTGTGTGTGTGTGTGTGTGTGGAGAGAGAGAGGGGGAGAGGGAGGGAGAGAGAGAGAGAGAGGGAGAGAGAGAGAAAGCATGAATGTTTCCAAGGAAACTTTGTGTTTCATTGATTGATTCTTTGTTTTCATTTTTGTTTGGGTTTTTTGGAGTTTTGTTGTGGAGCTAAAACCTCACTCTGTGGTCAGGGCTGACTTGGAACTCACTGTGTTGCTGGGGCTGGCCTCAGACTTGCAGCACCCTCTGACTCCGCCTCTCAAGTACTGAGATTGCAGGGGAAAGCCTCCTCATCTGGTTCAAAGAAACAATTTAAAAATTGGGTTTTCATTCTTTGCTCCAGTCACACACTGTCCACCTGTAAAACTATTGATTGTCAACAGGAAGTAACTTCAAATATCTAAACCTATCTGTATGTGCATACACACACACACACATACACACACACACACATACACACACATACACACACATACATACACACACATACACACACATACACACACACATACACACACATACACACACATACACACACATACACACACACACACATACACACACATACATACACACACACATACACACACATACATACACACACACACACATACACACACACACATCCTCATGGCTGAGAGCATCTTAGAAACAGAGGTTCAAACTTGAGTGTTAGCAGGTTCTTTCTTCAGCTGTTCATTTAAGATGGTCTAACATGGAGATTTGGATATAAATGTTTCTCTGTGGTTCACATTTCAATTCCATTAAAAATTCAAACTATTTCTGACCAATAAAAACTATACTTACATTTAGGGTGTAGTATAAGAATCCAATACATGTATACAATGTATAATGATCAATCAAATGGTAAATGGCTCCTTTTCCTTAAACATGTGTGAGTCAGGAAGCATCGAACTTGTTTTGTTTAGACAGGTTCTTACATACCTCAGACTGCCCTTGATCCCTTAATCCTCTAACTACAAGTGCTGAGATTGTTGGTAGATACTGCTACACTGTTTCTTAAAAACCTCTTCATGATGAGAGTCTGTATATCTTATGGTATGTTTGGTATACACATGTGCTTGAAAATATGTGCGCACGTGTTTGTGCTGGCGCACTTGTGTTGTGATGAGACAGGGTCTATTATTGAGCCTGGAACTCATACATTCAAGTAAATGACGGGCTAATGAGCTTCCAGGCCTGCCTGTTTTCACCCACCAGACACAAGCCACTATACGTCCCTCATTTTTGAAATTCTGATAGTTCTAAGGAAAGAAAAAAAAAAGGCTTAGAGATACATAGACTATGATAAAAATACAGCAAAAAAGAAACAGTTTTCATTTCAAAGCTCTGACAACATCAACTTCTAGGTCACAGCCCATAGATGTTGATACTGTGGATCACAACTCCCATGGTGGGGGGAGCATGAAACAAGTCGGTCAGATTTAAGACAATCGGAGCTGGGCTGTCGTAGAGAAATGTCTTCTGCTCATAGAAACATAATGGTTACAGAAAACTGAGACTTTTAATATTTTCTTACTGTCATGATTCAGCATGTAAGCCCCAAATTAATATTTATCTGAATTATATTGTGTTCGAATTTTTATTTAAAACAGTTCTGTCTTGAGTTTCTGGCTTAAGATTTATAAACTTTTGTCAAATGACTTTTGGCTTGGGGTTATATACCCATTGCTTTCTATTGTTGAGATAAACACCATAACCAGAAATAACTTAAGAAAGAAGTTTATAGCCGGGTGGTGGGTGCAGACCTTTAATCTCAGCACTCAGGAGACAAAGGGAGGCAGATCTCTGTGAATTCAAGGCCAGCCTGGTCTACATAGTGAGTTCCAGGACAGACAGAGAAACCCTGCCTTGAAAGGAAGAGGAGGAGGAGAAATAGGTTTATGTAAGATTACAGGTTATTGTCTGTCATGGAGGGGAGGCAGAGCAGAAGCTCAAGGCAGGAACTGGAAAGGAAGCCAGCCTCCAAGTAGCATTGTTTACAGGCTCACTTGCTCTGGCTTGGTCAGCTTGCTTCCTTATACAGCCAGGCCCACCTGCCCAGAGATGGTGATTTCCACAGTGGGCCGAGTGCTCCTGTGTCAACCAGCAATCAAGAAAATGCCCCTAGAGACACCCAGGGGCTAATCTGGTGGCTGCAATTCCTCAGTTGAAGCTCTCTCTTCTGGTATGTCACATGAACAAGCAAGATCAACCATTATAGATTAGGACAGAATTTCAACAGTTTCTGAAATGGCCTGAGCATTTGTCTGCCTATGTATTGAGAAGCATTATTCTCTGCACCCGTGATTTTAACATTAAAACAGCAGTAACGGAACATGAAGATGTTCTGCATTGTGCAGTATCAAATATTCAGCCAAGATTTAACTCCTTGTTTTTGTTTTGCTTATGGATTTAGTTCTATTTTGTTTTTGTTTATTTATTTGTTTTTTTAGATAGCTTCTCATGTAGCCCAAACTGACTTCAAACTTGTTTTGTAACTGGGGATGACCTTAAACTTCTTCTGATCTTCTCCCATCTACTTCCCAAGTGTACCACCAAACTAAGTTTATTTGGAGTTCAAAGCCCAGGACCTCATGAATGGTATGGAGACACTCTACCAAAAAAAAACCACCCCTAGCCTCAAGCCTTGATACTTTATGTAAAAGTAAACAAAAGCATCCATCTTATTAGTGTATAAATTTGCTTTCATGTTTAATAAATAATAAAGGTATATGTATACCAAAGAGTTGTTTAGAATAAATTCCTTCATGATTTATTATCAGTAAGTGTGTGGTTTATATACCTATTTTATGTATTTATATAACCAGGGTGGGGGGGGGATGTCTGCAAATGGGGAAGAAAAAAAACAGCTTTAGAAGCCCTGTTGTAGAGTGTGTTTGGTTTGGAATCAACTCTGGATGGGAGATTTGTTTCTTATAATCAGCTCCTGTTCACATGAGAGCAACCACTCAATTTAGTAAGAGAAAATACATTAACCTGTACCAGTCTTCCTGTGTCATGAACACTCACAGAGAAGCAACCTTTAGTTAGCAATGTGTTTGGTGGAATTCTCTAGCACTATTTGATGGTGTCACTAAAACTACGACCTTGGATAAAAGTTTTGGAAAGTTCTGTGAACTGTACAGTATCAGCTGTTTCCATTTCACAGTCTCCACATTAAGAAAAAAACCAATCAGTTTAAGATCTTATCTCCCAATTTCATACAAAAGAAACCCCTTTGATCTTTTAAATTTCCATAATCCTGATGAATTTCAGCATTGTTTATGTGTGAAGAACTTTGAAGACTGTACCTACAGTCTCCTGGGAGCTTTCCATAGAGCATTAGATATATCAGGCTGCAGAGAGACTTTGAACTTAGCTATTTACTTCTATTCCAGTGCTTGGTAAATATACGTATTTTCTAAAATATGGAGTAAACCCACTCATATCACTTTGTCCACCAACTAAAGCCTGCTTCTCCTCTGGTGTCTTCTGTTACCTGTCCTGGTCAGGAACTTACAAATCAGCAAATATGGACCTTCTTTTATTTCCTCAGTGACTTTCATATAAGCTCATTGCCCTTCCTAAGGTACAGCAGCAGCCAGGCCAGATGGCCATCTTCTGTCTTGCCTCTGTATTGCTGAGATGCATGCCTGAGAAATGAGCACATTCTTCCCCTTTCCCAGCCACTATGCAGAACTGAGAGAGACTGCTCAGTGGTTCAGAGAGCTCACTGCTCTTCCTTAAGACACAAATCTGGTTCCTAGTGCCCACATCAGGCAACTCACAACCACCTGAAACATCAAGTATAGGATATCCTGTACCTTATACCTAGGCACACACATACCTATAAAAAAAAGATAATAGAGTCTTAAAAATCTAGTTAGGTGTTAATTATAAAGATATGGCTATTTTACTTTTAAAAAATGCTATGTTTCTTCACTGCCATTGGGATAAAGTCTGAGTCCCTTAACATGAGTCACAAAATTTCATAGTTGATTAGACCTCACACACCCTCTAGCATCTCTCCTCTTCGTAACCCTGTCCTTGGGCATTTTGAACTTTTCCTGATTCTGATAGCTGAAGAGTTCATTTCTTTGTCTCAGGCCATGAACATGCTCAGTTCTGTCTGGCCCAAAAGTCTATAATGTCATATTTCCTATGTTTCAGCAACTATGGTAGAGCGCCTACTCCATGCTAGGTATTAGGAAACAGTGATGAAACCACACGTTCTTTCTCTCCTTATAGAAATTCAGTTATAGCACGAAAAAAGGAGCATGAGATGAAAGGGGAGTTTGAAGTGAGTTATGTCACAGAAACAGCATCAGATGGCACAGCAGCCCATGTCAGGGAAGCCAGGCTTATTTGGGAGTCAGCAGGGTTCTCTTGAGAAGGTACAGTTGAAGTGAAGATCTAAATAAAGGTGTCAGTTGAGGGAAAGAGTGGGAAGGAAAGAGATTGTTGGGGGAGGCAGCAGTAACATTCTGAGAGTACAGTAACATTGGAAAAGGAAGTACTAACAAAAATAAGAACTCTTCTTGGTATGAGCAGAAAATGTCTCTGTTGAATATACTTTGTTGGTGGCCTGTGTTACCAAAGGGGAGCAGCTGAACGTTCTCCCCACCGTCTGTTGCCAGCTAAGTGCCGACAATCTTGATATCACCTTTGCAATCCTAAGGATGGGTATGAAAGGGTACTGTGGACTAGAGTCTGGGTATATAAAAACTGGTTCCTTCCTGACTTTCACTTAATACTCCTGATCAAACGACACATTTGTGCTTCTGCTTTGCCGTTTGTAAAGGAGGCGATACTGTGTTCTAGTTCAGTTGGACATGTTGGCACACAGCTGTTAATCCCAGCACTCAGGATTCTGAGGCAGGAGGATGGTAAGTTCAAGGATAGCGTGAACTATATAGCAAGCTGTAGCATAGCCTATGCTACATAATGATACCTTCACTCAAAACGCTCCCACTTTCCCCCTCCCCCCTTACCCCACATTCACTCTTCTCATAGAAAGCAAGCAAATCCATGGTATGGAATGCTATGTTGTGTTTCAAGCATTTTAAATCCCACCCACATAAGGTCTGTGTGTATGAACCTCTAGCTGGCCTGGAACTTTCCATATATAGACAAGGTTAGATATTTTCTTGTGTTAAATACTTTCTTGCTTCCTGGCTGTTCCCTATCATCGATTCCAAAGTTCATTACCATCTATAACATAGAGGCTACATTCCATCTGCATACCCAGAGAGCCACCTCACCACCCTTTAGAAGGAGCAGAATCAAGCTATGCCTCTTTTCAAATGATCCAATTGTTCAAAGTAAAGACATGTTGAAATATAAACACTGGAAATCTAGTTTTCTTACGATCAAAAGCAGGATGTATTTTGGCTCTGATTAAATTATCTCATTCTTCTATTTTTTCTGCCCAAATTAATTGATTTTTTTCTTTTATATTTAAATTTGATGTTTGACTGCTCAATGGTAAACATACAAATAAATATATCAATATAAATATCTATCATCCTTAATTTTTAAGTAGAGATTACACATTAGTAAGCTAGAAATGTTATTTCCATATAATTTCCTTTAGTTATAAAAACTAAGTATTTACATAAAAATCCTTCAAGTTTCACATCCACTGAGGTAAACCCATGAAATGTGGCATCATTAGTTTGCTTTGCTAAAAGCTTTTTATTTATCCTAAAAACATTTTAGTTACAAATGAGTATAAAATTATCAATTATCTTAGTCGCAACACTTTGTTTTTCTATGTTTCTGTCTACAAATTGGATAAATAAATTCAAAGTGTAAGAAAAGTTAATTTTAAAATATTTTATAACTGTCCAAAATTGTACCAGGTGTAATTTATAAAAATGAAATATTCGGCTTGGAGGATGGCTTAATCAGTAAAGTACTGTCTTCCAAAGGACCTGAGTTCAACCTCCAGAACCCACATTTAAAAAAAAAGAAGAAAAAATTTGGTGACACATACTCGTAGTCTCAGAGTTGGGGAGGTGGTGAAAAGTGGGTCCCTGGGGCTTGTTAGTGAGAGGTCCTGTCTTTAAAAAAGTGGATGGCTCCTGAGGATGACATTCCAAGTTGTCCTAAGGTCTTTACAAATACTTGTTCTCTCTCTCTCTCTCTCTCTCTCTCTCTCTCTCTCTCTCTCTCTCTCTCTCTCTCACACACACACACACACACACACACACACACACACACACACACACACTCCCTTACACATATGTGCTCCTGCACACACATGAATATACCCACATTCATTTCAAAAAAGAAAAGTGGGTTCTTTAGTTTCCAGGGCTGATTCTGTTTGTTTGTTTATATTCTTTCTCCTTTCTTCCCCTCTAGTGAACAACTGGATTTAAGAAAAATACAGGTGCTCCACTAAAGGAATATAACTTTTGTTTTTGAGATGGTATCTCATAGAGCTGTCCTTAAACTATGTAGCAAAGGCTGCCCTTGAATTCCCAATATTCCTACTTCTGCATCTTGAATTCTAGGTTACAAGCATGATCCACCAAAGTCCACACACCAAAAGAAAGTTTGATCATTTAATTATGTTAAGTACTTATGTATTCATGGGGAGAACATCTTAACATTTTTAAAAGAAAATAGTTCATAGATAACTTGTCTCTCTTGCAATAAGAAAAAGCTCTTAAGGAAAGGCATCACCCAGAATGCAGTGAGCTGATGGTCAGTTTCATTCTAATTAGTATACATTTAAAGGATGTTCAATAGACAACCCAACCAGATTAGCTGAGCACTTCTTACTGGATCATGCAACACAGCAGTGTCTGGAAGAGGGATCTGAAATGTGAGGTTCTAGACAATGCAGTCAAGGGAGTGGTAATATGTCCATGTAATCCCAGCATTTGGGAGGCTGAAGCAGGGGGTCAAGAGTCCAAGGTCATCCTTGCCACATAGCCATGCTGAGGCCAACCTAGGATGCTTAAGATACTGTCTCAAGATCAAATCATTTTGTTACCTGCTCAGTCTCTGAATACCAGTTTCCCACTCACAAAAGAGATGGTGATATTTGTCTTATAATATTGTTATTATATATATTATATATATTATATTATATTATTATGGACAAGTTCAAAACTCTTAACCAGAAACCACTATACAAAAGTAATTTATAAAGCCAAGTGTGGTAGTTCATGCCTGTTCCAGCACTTGCAAGGCCGAGGAAGGAGAATTATTACAACTTTCAGGCCAGTTCAGGCTAGGAGTGAAACCCATTATCAAGAAATATAAAATAAAATCAATTCAGGCCTATAATCTCAGTATTCAAAAGGCAAATGGTATATCTCTGTGAGTTCAAGATGAGTCAGATCTATATAGTAGATTCTAGGCCATCCTGGGTGATATAATTAATTGAGACAAGGTCTCCAAAAATAATTAAATAAGAAAATAAAAACATGATTTACAGGGCTGCTAAGATGGCTCGGAAGGCAAAGGTGCCACCAAAGCTGATAGCCTGAGCTCTGTACCCAGTATACACTCTGTAGAAGAGCACCAATTTTCACAAGGTGTCCTCTGACTCCCGTACGGAAGCTTTGGTACATGCATGAACATAACACACACACACACACAAAAGAAATAAATGTCATAAAAATAAATTTCAAAACGTATAAGAAGCTCAAAGATACCAGTAAAATATTACACACCATATAGTTTAATATCTATTCTTGCTTCCTTTTCATGGGTTTATGTACATTTTAGAAAGTCTCCATTAGGTAGTAAATGCCTTAAACCCACTGTGAGCACATCACAGCCTTTTCTCTGGTGTGGCTCTTTCGGTTGCACTTAATGGATACTCAAAAGGCTTTGTTGACAGATCTTCTCGATTGGCCCTTGATGCCAATGGGAAGTGAATAATAGCCACTGTCAAAAGTCTTTTTTTACTTGTTCTAAATGTAAAACCTTCTGCTACAACCTGTGCCTGCTTTCACATTCTAACCCCTTAGCTCTCGGAGAACAGGCAGTCAGCATCCCCTTGGGAACAACCTTTATCACTGATACCAAACTCTCCAGTGCCCTTGCTCTCAGTCAAAATCTGACCCACTTCAGGATCCCGCAGCAAGTGGGATTTTCCACATCCTTAATTCCAGAAAGAAAGGAGAAGCACCCACTGGCCCACTAACGATTCCTAGAGCCAAGGAGTTCACAAGGAAGCTCAATTTGTCCTGACCAAGGGAGAGGGAAACGATTTCAGCATAAGGCTGCCAACGGAAAAGCGGACAGCGAGGACAAATAATACAAGAGAAAAGAGACTGGTCTCACAAGAAAGTAAAAAGTGGTGAATGTCTGGCGTGTTGCTACTTCAGAAGTCTGAGAAGGTGGCCCACCCCGCTCCTGGTCTTTCTTGATGCAATAACAAAGCCCTCTGTTTAACAAGCAAGTTGGCGTCATCTCTGAATAAGCACGTGTAGCCCAATAATGCAAAAGGAATGGCTACTAATTAGGCACCCTCTTCCCGTTCTGTAAGGTGGCTACCGGATCTGCCCTGTGTGCAGGGCAGTTTTATATAACCTTGTGAGTTTTTACATGGTCGGGCCAAGTGAGGATTCACGTTTTAGGTTGAGATAGGAGTATTTTTAGCTGGAGCATTTGGGGTCGTCTTTATGTTGTGACTTTCATTAAACAGCCTAGGAAAACTATGGCAGTTCTCCAGCCCTGGGCAAACACGTGTGCCCGCAGCCAGTGGCTGCGCGCTGCGTTTCAGCACCGCCGCCCGTGGAGAGCGCCTCACCGCAGGGCCGGGTCAGGGCCTCTCACCCATCCATGTTCCATCCCCGGCGCACTGGTTCTCACCTCCTCTTCCAGGAAAACGCACCCCCCCAACTTCTAACTTCGCAATTCTTGCTTTTAAAAAGTGTTCCCCCTCGGGGATCTAAACACGCACACACCCTGCGCCTTTGGGTCCTAACAGGAGCAGCCTCCGAGCCGCATGCCTTCCGCATCAGTAGCAAGAAATTTCCAAACTGCGTGGACAATCGTCGCTCTGCTGGACCTTTATACACGCACCCAGAAGCTGGAACTCGACCCCTCTCGCGGTACGTCCCAAACCTCAAAAACAAACTCGTCAAGACGCGTCCCTAGCCCACTCTCACACACATACACACATCCATCCTCACACTCACGCTGCAAGGCTGCTGGGTTCCACCGCCCAGGACAAAACCTTGACCAACTTGAACCCGGATCCATCTCGCCAGCTCATGGACCACTTCCCGCAGCCGCCCCGCCCCCTCCCCTTCCTAAGCAGCTAAAGCCAAACCTGGGCCGGTCAGGGCTACCCCTCACCATCAGCATCCACCGTTCGGGACCACATAACGACACAACCCCCAAATATTTGCCCCTGAGCCTCCAGGAACCTCCAGCCAAACCCGGGAGTCGTCTCCTTGAACCCCCCAGTTCCTGTCACTGGTGTGTGGTGTGCGAGTGTTTGTGCCTCCCAGGCACATTTAACTCCTTCGAGCTTTCTGTCCATCCTAAACAAACAGCACGTTATCCCCAACCACTCACCCCCCCCATCTTCACATCCCAACCTCTGCCCTCATCTCTACCCTCACCAACCAAGTAGTCAAACCTTCTGCAATGTCGCACTCGGGGGTTCTAACCTGGAGCCCCCACCCCGCCCCAGAGGAAATTCACCCCGAACCCCGCACCTCCCCCACCCCTGGCCCTCGGCGAGGCGATCTGGCCCCAAGCTAGAGAAGCCTTAGAAAAACGCAGCCTGCGTCGGCTCTGGTGATCGCAGGGGGGCTGACCTGGCACCGGCCGGATCAGCGGGCGCACCCCTCCGGAGGGGCGCACGCCTTCCTGCCCCGTCGCCCTGGAAAACCACGGTATCGGCGAGAGTAGAGCAGCGGAAGCAGCCTCCGGGGTGGGCGGGAGGACTCACCGAACATCTGAATGTGCCCTTTAGTGATGGGATTGAAGCTGCCGCAGGCCAGCAGGATAACGTGGGTCTTTGTGGTCTCGGTCATGATGGGAGTAGGTCCCTCGCGCTGCTCTAGGGGCTTGCCTCTTTTTGTGTCTCGATGTGTCTGCAGACGGAGAAAGGAAGGCGAGGCTCCGGCGGTGGATGCTGTGGACTCCAAGGAGCCGCTCTAGACGCAAACCGCGTCACTCCCCGCCTCCCTTTAACGCTTGCAACTCCGGCGAGATCCGAGGTTGCTTTTGTATTGCTCTCCTCTCGGTGCTCAGTTCTACTTCCTCTCTAGTTTCTTTCGCGTCAGTGGTCCTGATGCCCGACCCCCTCCCACTTCACTGCATCTCCCCATCTTAGTTTATCTACAAGGCAGGCAAGAAATGGTACCAAACCCAGAGCCTTGGATACTTCCAGCATGATGTATGGGCTGTATCCTGCGTCCTTCAGATTTTGTTTTTCTATCTCACTCTTTTCTCTCCCTGTCTACATTCCCTAACATATCAAACTCCAAAAATTTTGATTTTATGGATCTCCTTTCTTGTGGCTTCAATATCTTAAGTGACAAACGACAGTTGTTCTTTTTAATAGTCTTCATTTCAGATTTATTTTCTCCCTCATTTAGTGTTTCTAAACTATTGAAAGGAGACCAGAGCTTGGCCCATGGCTACTAAGAAGTAATAAGGAGTGAGAGCCCTTCTGTTAACGCTGGTTCTTTGTATAGGTTAAAGCAATTATGAATTTGAGCAAGTATGAATGGGGAATTACTAAGGTAGGTATTAGGAAAATCATGTTCCTTCATCAGTTTACTCAAGTTGAGTCAGTTACCATTTCATCCTTACATCTGGGGTGTTCACTCTCTTATAGATGCTGTTATGAACCCCTCTAAAAGAGCAAAGCATACCTCTTTATTAAGTCAATGTTCTAGGGGGTGGTTGATAATGATCAGAAAAACAATAAATGAATTAACTTATTCTCTAACAGAACAGATTGGACAAGAAAGTCTCTCTGGGGACATAACATTTAAGGTGGGTGCATTTAGACAAAGAGTTGTTAGTACAGATATTTAGGGACAGGGTCGGGCTTCCTGTGCCCATGAGCATGAAAGGAGGCTCATGGAACCAGAAGTCCTGGACCGGCTGGAAACTAGTAGCAGAGAGGTGGGTGCCGGTCATCACATGGGGCTAGGATAACGGAGCAGAAGTTTTTCTGAGTCACTGACTTACAGTGGACAACAAAAGGAAGCCTTTGAGACCTCTACGAAGGAGAGCACTGCACGCTTTACGTTTTTTATGAGCTCTCTGACTGTTGGGAAGAAAAACAAGTGGGAAGGACAGGTGGTCCTGTCTTGGGACTTAGAGGGATGGCAGGGAGAAGGCAGCGACAGGATAGATAGATTTTGTAGCTCTTGGTCTTTACAGATAGGTCAGATATAGAGTTCTGGAATATGTTTTAAATTTTGAGTTAAGCAAACGAGTGGGCTAAGATTCAGAAAAAAATAAATGGAATAGAAAGGTTGGAAACACGATAAAATGTTTTGTTTGCATGCAATAAAGAACCAATAATAAACTTAGTGATTCGGACACAAAAGTATTACTTTCCCAGTCTTCAGGTTTCTAACACCTCATTGTAATAGTCTATCTTCTCCTTCCATGTTGTCTGTTCCAAGGGTTGAACCAGGCCATGAGACTCTGTAGTGAGCACATCTACCTGCTCAACCATCTGACCGGCCCTGCTCTTTATTTCTTATCAAAGAGTTTGTGGCAGGTGTGCAATGAATATTTCTCTGCTGAATAGTAAATCAATCTCTACTATAGATAAATTTTCCAGTTATTAAAATGTTTATTACTTTATACATGTATACCTGTGTACACACACACACACACACACACACACACACACACACACACACACACACACACACACACACATTCCTATAGAGCACTACTGTAGAGCTCAGAAGGACAACCTTCAGAGTAGGTTCACTCTTGGCTCCCTCAGTGTGAGTCCTGGGATGGAACTCAAATCATCAGCTTTGGTGACAAGTGCCTTTACCTGTTAGGCCATATTACTAGCCCCTAAGTTTCTGGTTTCAATATACAAGTCTTAAGAACCAATATAATTTACAAAGAAGTCTGTAACTTCTCTAGCATAAGATGCAAATTAGTGGGGCAGGAAGATCAAGAGATTTTATAAGCTGAGCAATTAACATAATTATAGTTAAGCAATAAATATTTATTGAATTCTTGCCATATACTGAGCACTAATTCAGGGGTTGTGAACAAAAAGAAGTTCCCACTTTAATTCAGCTCACATTCTAGGAAAGAACAACAGACCGTTAAAAAAAAATGAATACAAGCATTAGTTATCAGGTCATATAGAAATGTAAAGCAAGGGGAAGAAACAGGAAAGAGTTCTCTCACAGGGGTCAGGAATAGACAGGTTCTTTGATGAAATAATATTTGAGCTGGAACTTCAATCACACAAAGGATCATGTTGCATGAACATTTGGGGATGAGCATACAAAGCAGAATGGGAAATAGAAAGGGTATGAGGAGCAAGTGTCTTTAGGGGTGCTCAACATATAACAGCAGCACGACCGCGAAAGGAAGACTGGAAAGAAAGGTCAGCAAAGTAGGGCAGGGTGTAAGGAGCCTCAGGGGCTTTCGGTGTGGCTCTGGTTGTTTAGTGAGGAAGAATGGAAATCGCAGCAGTGAGTTTGAGGAGAGAATTGACATGAGCTGGCTCACATTGGAGAGATCTGTTTGGCAGGAGACATGTATTTTGCAGTTGTTAGTATAGAGTATTTTTAAAGTCATGGGATGGAATGAGACCGCCTCATATAAGCAGATATAGAGAGAAGACAAGAGGCCCTCAGATTCAGCCCAGAGCGCAAATTAATAACAGTAGCCACATTCGTTGTGCATCCAGAAGCCCTGGGACTGTGCACTGTTTAATTTACTTCACATTTTGTAAGCCTCTAAGTGCATCCCATTTTGGGGAGGAGCATATAGAAGCACAGAGAAAAATGAATAATCTGAGTTTAGACAGCTGGTATGTTCAAAGCCAGCTGCACATGCTGGTCATTTTGATCAAAGGCTCTGCTCCGCGTCCAACACTACTGTCTTTTTGCTTGGCTTTCATGCCAGAGCAATCACATTTGGACATTTATATATGACCTGGTCCCAGGAACTGAGGGAGCCCGATTTGGGTGTATCTTTTTGCTTTCATTGCAAGAGACAATCCCTAGGATTATTTTAGAAGTCAACTTTATAAACACAGAATTATTTGTTATGAGAATATGCAGTAGAACTGGAGAGATGCTTTTAACAGCAGTTAAAGCACATGCTGCTCTCACAGAGGACTGGAATTTAGTTTTTAGCACCCATATAACATGGCTCATAACCACCAACTAGAGTTCCTGTGTGTTGGGGGGGGACAGGTATATGATGCCTCTTGGCCTTCTTGGGCACTAGTATTCATGTGCACACCTATATAATTAAAGATAAACCTTAAAACTATTATAAAAAATACACAATAACTTTCATTACATAAGTAAGGAGATCATTGAGGGTGCATGAGCTGACCTTACAAATGCATATTTCATATCAAACCTAATAGATGCAAGCCTTGCCCCACCAGGGTGAGGATTTTCAGTAAGAAAGTGCTGGAGAAAGAGATTTCGTGGAGCCATTTCATTTGGTTGGAGCAGATTACAAGGTACAGGCAGTGGGAGAGGAACTGACTTCTTTTCAGCCTCAAGCAATTTCCAGAGGCCAGAAAGTTGAAATATTAGACCAAATTATACTACCTAGGTTAAAATAAGCACTCCTAGAAATAGAGCACTATAAATATTATATGAGAAGTGGTACCCTTAATTCTATATTTTCCTCTCACGACTGTATCTTATTAACAAGGATTGAAGTGGTCATTAATGTTAATGTCCCTAGCTACTTCCTTTCACTAGTTGGTACACAAATTATTGGCACAATGCCTTAAGCAAAACCAAATCAACAAACCAAACATAAACACAGCCCTTTACTCACCCTGTTGGATCCACATCACAATACACAGTCCATGCACTATAGCATCCATTTCATGGATAATAGTTTGAAATAAATTTTAATGTGTTTATCTGGAAAGATCTAGACAGTCTTACTGAATGTTATAGTAGCTATCTTAACAGCCTAGAAATAGGTACCATTCCACTTGAGAAAATAGTCAGCAATGATGGATTTGCCATTTAATTAGCAAGTGGGCACATCTTACCTTCTTTCTTTTCTTTTCCTTGCCCCCCCCCCCCGTCCTGAAACTTGCACTCACTGTGTATATCACACCCAATTTATGTCAGGCTGGGGAGCAAACCCAGAGGTTCATGCACGCAGCATGGGAACCTTACCAATTGAGCTACGTTCTTATCCCAAGGCTCCATGTTTTCTTTCACATTCTAATCCCAAAGACCTTATTAGGCATCTATGAATATATGCAAGAATATGAAGAGTGAAAGAGAATATTACAGGGTCAGTAAGGTGACTCAGTAAACAAGGTTGTTTACCACAAACCTGACAATCTGAGTTCTGTCCCCAGAACCCACATGGCAGAAGGAGAGAACTGATTCCCACAAGTTGTCCTTTGGTTTTTGTATGCATGCCTTGCTCTTCCCCAAAAAATAAATATAGACTATTAATTATTTTATAAAAATGGACTATAAAAAGAGACACAGTTAGGTTTATACTCTAACTTTAGAATTTAAGCTGTTGCTTAAGGCTTAGCCTCCAAGGCTGAAAATGTTTTGACTGAGCTGTATTATAAACCTGTATTTCCCTGCCTCTCCTAAGCAGTCTCTTTAACTGTCAGAATGCGCCCAATGTTCTATCTACATCACCAATGACCAGCACATCTTCATATCTTGGTAGATACTATTATCTGTATTTTTAAAACTTGGTCAAGGACCAGTGAGACTTGGGGAAAAAGTGCCTGCCATGCAAGCTTGGGAATTTGAATTTAATCCTTGAACCCACATATAGGTATAAAGAGAAGCTAATTTTGACCTCATATGAATGGAATTTGCACACCTCTATACGTACACATCACACAAATAACAACAACAACAACAATAATAGCATAAAGAAATGTAGCTGGACATATCAGCAATGCCTGTAATCCTAGCACTTGGGAACTAGAGGCAGAAGATTCGAGAGATCAAGAGAACCCTAAGCTTCATGACAATTTGGGGTGACCCTATCCCCCCCAAAGAGAAGAAAGAAAAAAACAAACAAAAATAAACTTAAACCAAGTATGGACAGCCAGGGCTACACAGAGAAACCACGTCTCAAAAAGACAAACAAAACACAAGTTCATTCTGCAAGATTCCCCCTTCTCTAGCTCCAAACTCTACCTCGGCACTCACTCGGGCTTACAATATTTCTAATTGTTCAAAACCCATTTCACAAACTAATGACATTTGTAAATTTAGATCTTGGTCTTCAGTGTTAAGCACAGAGTTTTGCTGTCCCATAATAAAACAGGGAAAGCCCTCTGGTCTACACAGCAAGCAGCGCCTACCGATGTCTTCATCAGATTCGGATACTTGTCAGACTTTTCTCTCGTGTGTGTCTCAGATGTCCGGGATAGTACAAATATCACGTTACCAGGAAGCTGAAGATACCAATACTTCCATTTCTATTTCTTCTCCCAAGAGCAGAAACAGAGCTAGAAAAGTCAGTTCTAAGAGACTTGGAAAGAAGTTTAATTGATTAAGAAGTAAAATTATTCCCTGAAATGTCATCCGAGAATATCTCTGTCTCTTGCCTTTAAGTCACCAAAATGGAAAACACATACTCAAGGGAATGGTAAATCAAGCACAGGGAACTTAAAATGCAGAGTATTCTTCCATTAGATCAATACTTGGTAATGTGAAGTCAGAACTAGGCTGTAACTTCACCCAATAACTCTGAGCATATCAGAACACAACCATGACCACTGAGCCACAGCGCTGACTTGTCAGTAGTAATGAAACTTACTGCAAAGGAAGTGGAGTAAGAAGACATTGCATCACTCAATCTGCCGGCCTCAATGCTCAGAATTTATCCTCATCCAGCAGCTGCACACTTCCAGATTTACATGTCTCCTGTATTATGCAGAACTGTTTCAGAAACAAATAATGGAAACTCAGAGTAAGCTTTAATCCAAAGAGGGAATTTTTGTCTATGAGTGTGGGCAATCTAAAGGGTGTTTCTAGCTTTAGGCACAGGTTCAAATAGCCATTTATTTTTGTATGTAGTATGATTTTATATGAGGCAAGATCTGATTCTGTAGCCCAGATTAACCTGAAGCTCAACCTGAAGGCTAACTTTGAACTCATGACAGTATTCCTGCTTTGCTTCTGTTTCCCAAGGGCTGGGATCTTCTCTTACACACACCTGGGGTTTACATAATCTCAAGACTCTGTTTCCTCTTCTTAACATCTCTGGCTTGCTTACTCCTATGATCATTTTAATCTCAGAGGCAAGACCTCCATACCAGAGCAAGATGGCTACCGACAGCCTTTTATAGCATTACTCTTATGTGGGTCATGATCTCACAGGCACGCACAGCATCCTTCCCAAGAACAGAAACAAAATGCTCAAGGAAGGGAATGGAGAGATGGCTTGGCAGTTAAGAGCACTGTCTGGTCTTCCAGAGGACCTAAGTTCAGTTTCCAGCATCCATGTAAACTGGCTCACAACTGCTTAGACCATCAGCTTCGTGGGGATCCAGCACCTTCTCTGGCTTCTACAGGATCCTGCACTCATGTGCACATACACAAAGACAGGCATAGACATACACATAATCAAAAATAGTAAGTATCAAAAAGATCTCAAGAAAGACTGCTTAGTGTTGAGCTGAATATGTGCCATCCTTGGTCAGTGACGATAAAGAGAAATATTCTAATTGATCAACCTTACTAGGAAGGAAGGCCAACCCCACAAAGAATTTAGACTGAGCAGTGCTCAGTAGGCACACTTTAGTAGGTTCAGAGTGAAGCTTGGCAAAATTATATCCCCAGTGTCACAACAAGAAGATACAGCACAAATGTCAAAGCATAGTCAAAATCAGAAAACATCTTGTTGATAACTCTATTATCAAGCTGGAGGACTAGCTCTGCAATTGCAAGTATGTTCTGTTCTTCCAGAAAACTCACATTCAACTCATATCACTATAACTCCAGCTCCATGGAATCTGACACCATCTTCCGATCTCTCTGGGCATCTGCATTTACGTACACACACAAACACACACACAATTCAAAACAGATTTCTAAGAAATAATTGGGTTATGGCTTACAAATGTTTAAGTTTATTTTATGTATATGATTGTTTTGCCTGCATGTATGTCTGTGTACCATGTGTGGTGCCTGGTGCTCTAGGAAGCTAGAAGATGGCGTCAGATCCTCTCTGGCTAGAGGTTCAAATGGTTGTAAGCCACATGTGTGTGTGTGCTGGGAATTGAAGCCAGGTCCTCTGGAAGAGCAAACAGTGCTCTTAACTGTTGAGCTATTCTCCGCCCACAGAATACATGTTTTAAAAAGAACTCTAATACCTTATGGAGAAAAAAAAAAAAGTTGAGACTTTCTGGTTTTGTGGGAGATAGAAGCTGGTGAAGGAGCCAGGCAGCCTAAGAAGGATGCAGTCATGGACAAGTGGAAGATGCCTTGCTGTAGATTTCAGATATTGAGACAAGTGTTGGAAACACACACACAAGGATGCAAATGTGTTTATCTAGAAGCTCCTGGTCCCTCCCTCTCGTCATCATCTGTCACCTGAACCATATACTAGGGTCCTCTTCTCTGAAAGCATCTTCGTCCTGCTGCTCCATAAGAATGCTTTGGATTCTCATGGTGAAGAATGATGTAACCTCTAGCTCCCTCATCCTCGACTTTTTTTTCTGTGCCTTGGTTTATTCTGTGGAGAGAGAATCCTTTTGGTTGGTCTTGTATCACAGGACCATCCTGGATCATTAAACAGGGTTCCCAGATAGGTCTGCCTCCACACAGCTCTTGTCTGGGGTTGTAAGGAATTCTGTCCCATATCTGCTATTCTAAACATACCAGATTAAACTCTACCATAAAAAGAAGTTCATGAGCCAGAAGATAAATGCCTAAGGTTTTAAGATGACTACTTAGCGAAGCTCATATTGAAGGGCTGTCCTAAAAAGAGAATGAATGGTGTATTTATGAGATTTATTTTATCTTTAAGTATGTGTGTGTGTGTGTGTGTGTGTGTGTGTGTGTGTGTGTGTGTGTGTGCAGTTACTCATGGGCCAGAAAAGGATGTCAGATCCCCCTAAATCTGGAGTTATGGGCAGTTGTAAGGGTCTGGACATGGGTGCTGGGACCTGAACTTGGGTCCTCTGCAAGAGTAGCACATGCCCTTAACTGCTGAGCCATTTCTCCAGCTCTTGAACAGTATCTCTCAACAACATTGCAGAATTCAAGAGCCACCGAGGCAAATGCACCATCTTTACCCCCATCCAAAGCTTGAAATTGGAATAACCATGTGGGCATGTGTTTTGAAAGGCCAAGAGACCAGCCAGCACAGTCGTCCTAAGATAACTGATTAAAAGACTTGTTTCCTAATTAAAATGCATAAACCTGTAATTTTAGTGGCTGCAGTGAGGCCAAGGCTGGAAGACTATGATTTCAAGTATGGGATATATACAGAAACTCAACTCAGTCTTTATAAAAAAAAATCAACAAGATAGCCAGGTGCTGTGGTGCATGCTTTTAATCCTAGCACTTGGGAGACAGAAGCAGGCAGGTCTCTGTGAGTTCAAGGACAGCCTGGTCTGCATAGTGAGTTCCAGAACAGCCAGAGTTACACAATGAGACACCAAAAAAAAAAAAATCAATAAGGTAAGATTAGATGAATGAATAATTGTAACAGGGAAATAGGGGGAAAAGGAGAATATACAGCTCACAACCAAGAACATACTTTGTTTTCTAGCCCATTACCTGCCAAATGCTTTCAGAATGGTCAACTTTATCTTTCTACGATTCCCCAGTTCTCTCTATTAAAGTCTGGTTAGACATCTTTACACTTGGCTATGTCCACACTCCAGCCAACGGAATGTCTTCAAAAGGACAAATGTTATTATACCACCTTCTGGCTTTCAGTCTCCCAGGAGCTCAGAAGTCCCTCCAGAGTCAACGTCGAACTTTTTAAAAAGCTTTCTAAGCATCTTCCAGTCCGGTCTGCATGGCCTCCTGCCCTCACTGGTACTCCCTTCACTCCAGCCACGCAGGGAGCTGCTTTCAGCCCTCACACGTGACGGAAAGAAACCAGCTGAGGTGACCTATGTCTCTAATGCCCTTTGATGACCCTAAACAACTTGTTCAAGAAATATAGGGACTAAGTGGCAAAGACTGGCCTTGAACCTGAGTAGTGATCAAGCAACTTAATACTCTACTTTCCCAAACCCTCCAAGAATTTTTTTCTCTTTCGTCTATGACTATATCTCTAGCATCTTTCACAGCCTGACACATAATAACACTTCAAAACACTTATTTAATAAGTGAGGGAATGTTTTTATTATGACTTGAAACAGTCTCTTTGCATATTTAAAAAAATTCTTGCTCTAAGTTAAATATATTAAGACTTAAGAAAAATGCAGGAGTAGTCTAGTAGAACAACGTAATCCTGGTACTCTCTTCTGCTGGCAAGTTCTCTGTTGAACTATGGCTCTGTTGTCCTGATCTATAAGGAATGTAGATTTATTTTTATTATATGGGTTGGCATCTGTTCCCAAAGCCTCCTATACGTGTTCTTGAACTTTAGATGACTAGAAACTTTGTGCCTCAGCCTCCTTTGCAGATAGATTCCTGGACTTCCTAGATTGTATCAGAAAGCTGCCTTTGACGTGATTGAGAAGGCTTTTCTGTTGCTGTTGTAGATAAGTGTTTGAGCTCAACATCTATGCTTTGGTAGCTGCCTAAGTAATGCACATTGAAAGGCAATTTTAACAACTGACTTCCGTAGCTATTGTGGTGCTCTTTAAATATAATTTCAGTTTCTTTATTCCTTTATTAGCACTTAATCTATTGTTTTAATCCCTTTCTTGATGAAACGCCTCGCAGAGCCTGTTGCCCCCTCCCCCTTGATTGCTGTGTCTACTGCATCTACTTTTTATACAGAGAAGATAAAAATGAAAATGGAGTTATTTTGAAAATGTAAAAGTGTGATGAAAAAGAAATCAATAGGAATTAGGATTATTGGTAAAAGAATTATAGTGTTTGTGCATATGTGCACTGAGTACATGCTTCAGGGTCAGGGGATGGAGATGTTTGAAAGAATGGATTAAGTAGGGTAATAGAAATGGCTAGAAAGAGAGTGAGACGATGATCAGAACATCCTAGGGTTCCACATGACAATAGAAAAGCTGATTTGGAATTAGGGATATTACTATTATTAACAATATGGACAGGGAAGATGGCTCAGTTGATAAGTCTTAAAGACCAGAGTTTGAGTTGGAATCCAAGAGCAGACAATTTTTGTGTTGAATGAGTGAAAATTGGCACTGTGCAAATAGTCTAAGAGGATAAGTGATTTGATGCGCTGTACTGGCAACTTTCTGCATGAAAATGTCACTGAAAACTTCTTGACTCATTAAAGAGGAAACTAGGGTAAAGTGAGCATAAGCCCAGCTCCAACTCCCCTTGACCTAAAAAGGACAAACATCCTTTGCTGATTTGAGTTGTCATTCGTGGTGACTGGGACACCTTCTTTGTGAAGAACCTAGTGACCTTCCACATGGCTTCCTTGTAATTCTTACACTTACCATCTTGGTCATTCCTACTTGAAGTATAATGCAATAAGGAACCTTTTTTTGGAGGGGGGTGTGGCAAGATGATCCTGTTGTGTAGCAATTCCCTTTGAATTTAAATTTATAACCTACAGGGAGGCTTGCTGAGGCTCAGAAAGCAAACAGAATTTAGCAAGCTCTGAAAATAAACAACTCACAAGTCTCAGAAAGTTCCTAAACTTAAATGATTCACAAACCCTTTCCTCAAGGTTGTGTAAGCAATAATGATGGCTGGGGAGAGTCCCCACCTGTGGAACTGCATGTGAGGCTTCTGGAAGAGCTCAGGGGATTTGGCTTACTCGAGGTGTGACCATGCTGAGGTGGGCCTTTTGTAATGTAGCTGCTTTTGAGTCATCCATGATCCTGTACTCTGTAAGTAATCCCAATAAGTTCATTAGTTGACCAAGTAGGCCTTTGATGAAATCGCTTGTTGTCAGTGTCTTGGGTGAGTAGACATTCGTTCTCATCTCCTGAGGAAAAATCACACAAGAGTCTCCACCAGTTCTGTGTCAGAAGCAGACAGCCATCCAAATGTGATTTGGAGAAGAGAAGGCTAAACAATCAGCCATTTAGAAAAACCAAATAAAAAGCTGGTTCTCTTTCTTATTTCCTCTATCTGGAAGGCTCTGCCTGGTCAGGCAAGAGGAAGATAGTTTGTGACAAACAGGCACTACCATGCATATCCATGCGTCTGTGCCAGACCTCAGAACTAAGAAAACACTTCCTGAAGGTGAATGTACTAACACCCCTGCCCCACTTTCATCAGGTCATTTAATATATACTAATTCTGCCATTTAACTTGCATTAGCCTCTTTACCAGCAAATCCAGGTGGCAGTCACTCTTGGTTAACTGAGTCTGGAACTGAGCTAGGTAGGAAAGGAAATGCAAGAAGCAGCAAGATCTCACTCTGCTCACAACTTTCAGGAAGGAAGGTCTAAAGAGGATGCAATAAACTAGGATAGTCTGAGACTGAGAGCAGCATGTTTGTGTGAACACACAGAAATTTCTGGACTTCTGTTCAGATGGATGCTGGACGGTGGTACGGAGGGTGGGATGACATATTGGATGTCCACAATATTATACATATCATCAGCCTTAAGATGAATAGATGGTTTGTAGTTATTTAAGCTGAAGACCAAGAGGTACTTAGAACCTGTAAACTCAGACATTCCAAGATTTCCTCTTGCAAAGCAGGTGGGGATTATGTGACTCACTTTTATGGGTGCGTTCTGTTAATGTTTTCTCGAACATCCATCATCCTGAATAGGTGAGGTGGCCATGCATCTTTTCTTCCTCCGTTTCTCTAGACAGGGACTTGTTACACTCTCCAGACTAATGCAAGAAAATAAGTTTGATGGGGCAGAAAATGAAATTGTGGGGAGACTGAGAAATAAGATGCTTATTGACTCCTCTTCCTCTGTGTGTCCGGGAGAGCTTTGTAAGGATTATCATCACATTCTCCAGCTGAGGAAAGACTCCAAGAATTCAAATAGTTTGCCTAACATCACCCAACAACCCTGCAAAGAAGCCAGAGCCTTAGATAGCCAGGTCCTCCTGAGCCCAGGGCCTGTTTGTGCCAGGAGGCTCCGGGTTGTCACTGGGAAGGAAGACTTCCCTCAGAGTCCAAGGCTTCTCTCTGGGCCCCAGGACGAGGAATCCCATGAGGGTCTCCAGCTGCCTGTTGCCTTTGAGAGCTCTTGATTCTCAAGCATGACAACTAGTCTAAAGGGGAACAAAATACTTCTGTGTCAGCCTCATCAATACCTCAGTGACTTCAGCTGGAGACTCACCATAGAGCTGCAGAGACACGTGGTAAAGGTAGTGCATCACTGCCTGTGGAGGGTCATCAGTGTCTCACTCTGCCATGGTCTGTGCTCTCAACCATCTCTGCTGAGGCCTCTCCTGCCCACTCAGCTGTGGGACTTTAGAAGGTAGATGGTAGCAAGACTTGTGACAGATATAAAAGCAGACCATTTGTGCTGACAATGCTTTAAATCTTCCTTTAGGCCAGTAAAATGATTTCCAGAATCATCTGAGCAAATTCATCACATACAGAGGCATCATTAATACATAGTAGAGAGTTCATTTCCCTATATAAATGCACTGAAAGGGTACTTTGAAGTAATCAAACTTAGTATAATTAGAAATGATGGGCCGTTAGCTTTGTCAGCCTCTCTGGAAAAGTGCAGGAGCCATAATGTGAATTCGAATTAAATATGCTACCAAAGGTGGTGATTTCCCAGTGCTGTGTGGTAAGTAGCTGCTAGCAGCAACCCCAGCATACCCATCCTCAGTATTCTATCTTGCTCTTTGCTTTTCCAGAAAATGGGAAAAAATGAAGCACCTTTCTCCTGAGAATGGCCCAATGCAACTGGAATTCATCTAGGAAATAGAGCGGGACCTGGTGTGTGTGTGTGTGTGTGTGTGTGTGTGTGTGTGTGTGTGTGTGTGTGTGTGTGTGTGTGTGTGTGTGTGTGTGTGTGTGTGTGTGCACATGTGCACTACTCCTGCCCCTGAAAGCTCTCTAATGAAGAAAGCAAGCTCAGTGAAGCAAAAGATTTTCTGGACACAAATAGAGGTTGGGTGTGAACATGTGTGCTCGTGTATGTGCTTGCTTTGAACAGAGGGAAGAGGGGAGGAGGTATAAAAGGGAGGATGAGGGTGGGAGGAGCGGAGAGGAGGAGGGGGATTAAGAGTTCACCATAGGAAGGGGTTGGAGAAACATCTCAACAGTGAGAAGCACTTCCTGTTCTTGCAGAGGACCCGGGTGAGTCTAGCCACCCACACACATCTCACAACCATCTATAACTGCAACTCCAAGAGACCCAACACCTTTCCTGACCTCCATGGACTCCTCTACACACATTGTGCACGTACATACACACTCAGGCACACATACACATAAAATGAATACATTTTAAAAAGATTTCGATACAGGAATTTTGGAGGCATATATTCATATCATGGCAATAAGCTTTAGGGATTTATTTGCTTTTTAAATAAACATTACTATGACAGAAAGATTCTTGGCTAACAGTTTCAAAAGTTAGCATGTTGTCAATCTCAGAATACCCTGGGCACTGGTTTCCAGAGTACCAAGGTAGATGCAAGATTGGATCAGGGTCAAGATGGCACACCTGACTTTACAGTGAAGGCCCTGAATTCCCTAACACAACTGTCTGAGCCTGTGTTTTGGAACTGTTAATTTTCAGAAAACAAATATGCTACAGATGAGGCTGCTTGAAATGTATGGCAGACATGGGTCTTCCCGGTATTCCCAGCATTAGCCACACCTCTGCTTTTAATATGGTGGTCAGTGCAGTGGTGGCGGTGCCGTTGTGAGAGCCGTGAAATATGGTGGACTCCCCTGTAGCTCCCTTTCTCATCTGCGTTCCATGCTCAGTTAAGGTTTTCCTCTTACTCGAGAATGCTTTGTAGTTTTATCTGGCTGAGCTCTTTCTTGCTAAGGGGCTTTTGTATATCCACAGTGATGTCATCTTTACTTCTCATTTATGATTCTACCTTCTTCCAACCCTTCATTCTTTCCCAGACCATCTGCTTCTCTTCACTGTGAAACCACAGCACTAAATTTGTGACAGCACAATCATTTCCATGGCAACAGGATATGGTCGTCACCACTGGATCCTGATTTCAGTCTGACCAAACATAAGCAACAATAATATGAGTCACTCTTCACATTGTTGTGACCTAATACGTGACAAGCAGCAGTGGAAGAGAAGAACTGGTTTGTTTTAGCCAGTAGTTTGAAGGGAATACAGATCATCAAGGTGGGAGGTGGTGTGGGACCGGCTGCATGAGGTGGGCGACACTGTAACCCCCAGTCAAGGAGCAAACATGAGGCATAAGACTGATCATAAAGCTTTCCGGAATATTCCAGTTGCTCCCTCCCCTCAGCAAAGTTCCACCTCCTAAAGCAGTGCTTCTCAACCCTCCTAACGCTGTGTCCCTTTAAATCCAGTTGTGACCTCCAACCATAAGGTTTTCCTTCCTACTTTATAACTGTAATTTTGCTGCCATTATGAATCATAATGTAACTATCCATGTTTTCTGATGGTCTTAGGCAACCCTTGTAAAAAGGCCATTTGAGCTCACACGTGTGTGGGGGGGGTCGAGACCCACAGGCTGAGAACCATTACCCTAAAGGTTTCTTATCTTTCTAAAACAGCACGGTTGGTCAAAGACCAAGTGTTCAAATACTCGAACCATTGGGGGAATATTTCACACTCAGGCCACACAGCTGAAACTGTATTATTTTCTCTTCTTTAAGTCTAATTTTTAAATTATTATTATGTTTTTACTGTTTTGGTTTGTTTTTGAGACAGGGTCTCATATAGCCAGGGTTGGTCTTGAACTCCTGATACTCTAGGTGTGTGCCATTAGCCCAATTCTTTTTTTTTTCCTCTACCTTTTGCTCTGTAATCTTGGATACTCAGCCTGATTATATGCTTGAATAATTTACATATGAAGTATTTATTCAGCAAACAATTAGATATGCATGTCAAAATAACCATAATTTGGAAAAATTATGTAAACCTACTTCTTCTACATTGTGCTGTGAAATGTGATTGAATGTGCACGACTAGCTCACAGCCTTCTGGCGTGGAGAAAAGAGAGTGAGGAATCCATTTAATAGACATGAAACTTCTAAGGCTAAGAAACGGGCTTTGATGGCCGATAGCAGCGGGGTGGAGGGGGTGCAGCTGACCTAGTTCCCACGCAATGGTTTTCTTATCGTGCTCAGCACAAGAAAGACACAAAAGGGCCTTTTCATCTGAGTCCAGCTTATCTAGTTGGGGAGAGAGATGGGAGGAAGCTTTATTCACATAATTGACCAATACCTGGATGTTTTGTTCATTTGCTTTAATCATATACGACTTAATGACTACTTTGGGGGAGAGTCTGAGTCCATTTGCTGTGCTGGGATATTAAATAGGGGTATGAATTTTTAAAATGAACTAGTTGCAGGGGCATCAACAAAAATGTCTTACTGCTTCAGCAATTGTCGGTCTTTTAGACACGTGAAAAGGGTTGTGGAGCTGCATACATACAGCATAATACATGGGCAATAGGTACAGCAGGTAGGTTTGTACAGGATGATACACATATAAATATGTTGTATAGCACTTGTAGGTCAGAGACAAAGGGAGAAGATGGCCGATTCTTATGTTTATCCAGCTTCACTGAGAAGGGAATACGTGGGGGTGAAGTAATGATGGGGAAGTGATGGTGTAGGAAATGTTAGAGAGAATCTAACCTAGTTTCTGTTACTGAGGAAGAAAAAGAACAGGAGGAAGAGGAAGCGGAGGAGGAAGAGGAAGGGGAGGAGGAAGAGGAAGCGGAGGAGGAAGAGGAAGGGAAGGAGGAAGAGGAAGCGGAGGAGGAAGAGGAAGGGGAGGAGGAAGAGGAAGGGGAGGAGGAAGAGGAAGCGGAGGAGGAAGAGGAAGGGGAGGAGGAAGAGGAAGGGGAGGAGGAAGAGGAAGCGGAGGAGGAAGAGGAAGGGGAGGAGGAAGAGGAAGGGGAGGAGGAAGAGGAAGGGGAGGAGGAAGAGGAAGGGGAGGAGGAAGAGGAAGGGGAGGAGGAAGAGGAAGCGGAGGAGGAAGAGGAAGGGGAGGAGGAAGAGGAAGGGGAGGAGGCAGAGAAGGTAAGAGGAAGATAAAGCTAAGTGGGCGACACACACCTGCTATACCAGCTCTGGGGAGGAGCAGAAGGAAGTTCAGGTTCATCTTCTGCAACCCTGTCTTAAATAAAAAAGAGAAAATTACAGTGGAAAGATCTAACGGAAGAAGAAAGGGTAGGAAAAAGCAGGGAAATGTGAGGTGAACACAGTGCCTACAAAGCGGGGTCGGGCTATCAGGCAGCTGTGTAGAGCTTCAGGGAAATGATCAGGAAAGAAAGATCCTAACCAAGTTCTGCCATCAGCCATGCACTAAGATTCAGCATCTTGCTACGCTGTCCAGAGATGGAAGAAAACAATTTATTTTCAAGCTCTTTACAGACTTTGTAATTTTTTTTTTAATGGAACGAAATAGTGAGATGAAAACTAAGGCTGGAAAAAGCCTATATTTATCTATTGCCCCTACACACACACACACACACACATACACACACACACACACACATACACACACACACACACACACGTACACACGCACGCACGCACGCACACGCATACACATATGCAAACACATGCGCGTGCACCCACATGCTCAAGCACACATACATATGCTAATATGCATGCAAGCACTCACCCTGTCTCAGGCTTTTTTATCAATTTCATCCAAGCTAGAATTATCTAAAAAGAAAAGCCTCGATTGAGAATATGCCTCTATCCCAACTGGCTGGTAGTAGGCAAGTTTGTGAGAGTATTGCCTTGGTAAATGATTGGTGTGACAGAGCCCAGCTCACTATGGGTGGTTGTCACCCTGGGCAGGTGGTCTTGGGTTGTATAAGAAAGCATTGTGAGCAAGACAAGAGCAGCAATCCAGTCAGTCGGCAGTGTTCTTCCATGTCCCAGCTCTGGCTTTAAGGTTCCTACCTTGACTTTCCTTCATGATTGGTGTGGTCTGGATAGGTATGGCCCCCATAGACTCGTGTGCTTGGATGCTTGGCCCACAGGGAGTGGCACTATTAGGAGGTGTGGCCTTGTTGGATTAGGTGTGGCCTTGGTGTGTCACTGTGGAGAAGGGCTTTGAGGTCTTTTATGCTCAAGTTACTCTCAATATGACACATTCTCTTTTTGCTGCCTGCAGATTAAGATGCAGACACTCAGCTCCTTCTCCAGGAGCTGAACATAGCCATGCCCCATCATGATGGTAATGGACTAAACCTCTGAACTGTAAGCCAGCCCCAATTAAATATTTTTCTTTATGAGTTGCCGTGGTTACTGTGTCTCTTCACAGCAATAAAACCCTAACTAAGACAATGATGAATTACCATGCTATGAAATGAAATAAACCTCTTTTTCCACAAGTTGTTTTGGTCCTGATATTTTATCGCAGTGACAGATAGCAAACTAAGACATCCCCTTCCCCACCACCACAGAAACATGGTCAACTTCCATCTCTCACTATTAGAGATGGTTGGTCAGGACTGCTTACTCTCAAGTCAGTATTTTCTTGTCTAGAACCTCAATTCTGGTGAAATTTAATTTTAACCTCATCAGATTTTAAAAAACTTTAGGTGAATCAGATAGATGCATGAGAAAAAAAGCAATATAACTTCCTCAGGAAACTGTAAGGTCAAACTCCATTTTGAGGCCTAAGAAAGGCAGAGTAGCATCCCAGAGAGCACCATGGTACTGGAAGAATAGGCTTCACTGAGATGCATTGAAATTACTTCAGAAGACATAGGACTTAGCCAGGTCTAAGGCCAACTTGGGATATACTTACTGTGAGACTCTGTTCCCCAAATCCTCAAATCAACAAACAGAGCCTCCAGTTTGTACCCATGCAGTAAGGTGTGGTTGTCGGTGTTGAAAAGTGACCTGGTGTGAATGTTTCCTCGTCATTTTACATCATTAGCATCTTCCAGGCTCCAACCATCCTGTAGGGTGTGTAGTCACACAGAAGAGAGTGAGGCAGAACAGGGTAAAAATGACTCTCCAGGAAGAAATAGGCAGTGAAGGGCATAGTAAATCCAGTGTCCCAAACAAGAGCCTGAGCTATGTTGTCATAAAAAAAGAGTCCTGTGGGGGATAATTTCAGGTACTGTATATTTTTCCCCCTGGGGAAGTACACACTTCTGTGTTAGAGTTTCTGAAATACCACCAAGAAGAGAAAAACCCATCTGAACTACTATACCTAATTTATCCACTCCTGGGAACACACATTATATTAGCAACATTATTCATCCTAAAAAAAAAAAAAAAAAAAAAAAAAAAAAAAAAAAAAAAAAAACAAAACAAAAAAAACAAAAAACCTATTTTCAGACTATCAGTTAACTATATTTGAGTAGATTATATATATATGTAATAAAGTTTAAAATTGGCATACTATTATGACAGTAACTCCACCCCACCACACACATATCTGAAATACTCAGGGCCCTAGGATTCAATCACTGTGAGTTTTGACCTTTCTAGAATTTCAGTGTAAAGCTTCACTTTAAGTCAGAGAGTGCTTCATAAATGTATATATCTCATACCTGTTTAAATTGTATCCTTTCTATCTCCTTGATGCTTAGTGTCATCGTGGTGACTCTTAGACTACCCAGGAATCCCTATGATAAATATCTAAATGTCGACTTCTTTGTAGGGCTATATGAGTTTTTCATCTTTCTTCCAATGTTCCAACTTCCCTTCTCTAGGAACAGTATCTTCCAGAGAACCTGCAAATGGACCCACCCTCCTGCTACCAGATGCAGCAGAATGCAGTCTTCTTGAAAATGGAATGCTTTCATCGTAAAATAAAGCAAGCACTTCTAGGCCTGGAACAAACAGGAGAAAATGTTTTGGATTAGATGGTTCCTTGGTGATCTATGAACAGCATCACCTAAAAAGTAGCCTTGGTTGGTTGGTTGGTTAGTTGGTTGGTTGGTTGGTTGGTTGGTTGGTCGGTCGGTCGGTTGGCTGGCTAGCTAGCTAGCTAGTTAGTTAGTTAGTTAGTTGGTTGGTTAGTTCATTTGTTCGTTTCTAGCTAGTTTTGGCTTTCACACAGGATCTTATGTAGTCCAAACTAACCTTGAATTCCTCATCCCTCCTACCTCCTGCTTCTAAATACTGGACCCAACACAGTTGGCATGTGTACCATGCCTGGCTCTCCTCTTTACTTCAGACAAACTATATTTAGCCTACAGGATAATGTTCTCTTTGAAGGTTTATGCTTGACTGAGTGCTATATTTCTTCAACACTCAAAGAGTTTCTGTTTATAACTAATTTAAGTACTCATCTTTGGGCAGGGTCTATTTTAATTTAATGAATAAGCAAATGGCTGTCTCTGACTCCAAGCAGATTTTGATTTTAATTTTGTCTGTTTTTGAACGCATGCAAGTCATACACAAAGGCAGGAAAAGGCACATTCTAAAATGGATTTTTCCTCCCGATTCTGTCTCTCAGCATCTGTTTTCCTCCCTATGTGAACCACTATTACCAGTTCCTTGAATTTCTCTTTAGCGGGGTTCTACATGTTTACAAACACGCATGGCTTTGTTCTTCTCAGAGACAGCAGTAGACACCCTACACTGCAGATTTTCTGTATCCTAGTCCTAGATGTCTTCTGCATTAGTACAGTGCAGGCAGCATGAGGGCTTGGCTGTTTTACCAGCTACTTGGTAAAACATTCTCATTGAATGCCTATGATATTTTAGTTCACAATTCCATTGGAGGGTACTGTTGTCATAATATCATATTAGCAGTAGGTTTGCTGATAAATTCTCACCATTAGAATTTGTGTCTATGGGCATGTACTTTTAATTTGAAAGATAGTTCCAAACCACTCTTTGTCCCTTGTCCCTTACACAGCCATCAACTATATATAGCCATTTCCCTAAACCAGTCGTCAAAACAGCATTTTACAAAGAATTTTATTTTTGACATTATAAAAGTGAACACATGCACACACACACACACACACACACACACACACACACACACACACACACACACACACGACCTAAGAACTGTCATGGTTAGAATATGTGTTATCCCCCACAGTTTCACATGAGAAACACTTTGTCCCTAGCTGATAAACACTATTTTTATCAGGTGGTGAGAATTTTATGAGGGGACACCTACCTACAGGAAGTAGGTCCAAAGGGGGGTGCTTTGAAAGGTTACATGTAGCCACTAGATCATTCCTCTTTCAAGGAAGCCTTTTTCCTTCACTCATTTCTGGATATCATATTGTGCAGCCTTTCACCAATCTCAGTGTTACTGAAGCAAACAACCACAGAGAGAAACCTCAGAAAGCGTAGACTGACAGAAGTATTCCTCCTTTTGGGAGGTTCTCTCAGATATATTGGCCACAGCTACAGAAAGCTAACAGGAGCCAAAGAATTTGGAATTTATAATTCTGCCATTGACTATCTTTTCCATTGATATGGAGGGGCAGACTTTCTCATCTACTGAACTCAAGAACCTATCCTTGTAGAGAGAAACATAATTTTAAAAAGTTAACAATGAATCAAAAGTAAATTACTTCAAAAAGTTAGACTTTTTACATCCGAGGCCCTTGTGTACACTTGCAAGCACTATTAACTGAGCCTTCTCCCCATCCTTAAATGTTTTTTCTACGGATAAACTCAATTTCAGTTTTAAGTCTCTATTCGAACACTGGCTGTGGTAGAATGTAATTGGGCCCCAGAAGCTCTTTGATGATAATGTACTAAACCTCTGAAACTATAAGCCACCAAAATTATGTTTTCCTTTACAAGAGTTGCCTTGGCCACGGTGTTTTTTTAAGCAATAGAATCGCAAGACACTGGCAGAAATTGAATTTTGGCTAATTCCTTTCCTTTCTCTGAACTATATCTAAATTTTAGAGTTTGGGAGCGGCATGGTATCACACGGAGTAGATGGGACTTAGGCCCCCATGCTCTATGTGCTGCAACCATTGCATATTAGTATTGACACAATGCTTTGTGTATATAGGAGCTTGATAAATGTTTATTTATTAAATAAATGAATTAATGTCTTATGTGAAATTTTAGATGTTTCTGGATTATAAGCATTTTGTCTATCCAGAGTATTTCTAAATTGTGTTATTGTGTAGCTATGTCGATGCAGAGTTTCATTAGCAACAGATGATATTTCACTTACCTGGAATGACATCAAATTTAGAAACTTTCTCTCTCTCTGAGGAGTGTTTTAATTTGCATTTTTCTGATTATCAGTGAGGATATTTTACTTACCTAATTTTTTTTATTGGATTGCATTGTTTTCCTTTTACTTTTAAGAGTAATTTATATTGTCTGTATGCTGCTTTGTCTGACATATATGATGATTCGCATCAGCGATTTTCCCTATAGGCTCATGTATCTGAACTCTTGGTCCTCAGTTGGTGGTACTGTTTAGGAGAGATTATGAAACCTTTAGAAGGTACAAAACTGCTAGAGGAAGTGTGTCATTAGGGGCAGGCTTTAGGGAGTGTGGTGATTTGAACGAGAATGTCCCCTATAGGCTCACAGATTTGAATACTTCTTCACCAGTAAGTGGCACTGTTTGAAAGGATTAGGAGGTATGGCCTGGATGGAGGAAGTGTGTCCCTGTGGGGGGGGGGTGAGCTTGCCCCACTTCCTGTTTTCCTGCTTCCTGTGTGTAGATTAAATGTGATCACCCAGCTTCCTGCTCTTCCGTCCCATTGGCTTCCCTGCTGTTGAGGATTCTCTCTGTGAAACCATAATTGAAAATAAACACTTTCTTAAGTTGCTTTTGGTTATAGTAATTTATCACAGTAAATATGAGAGAAATTGAATTGCAAGAGGAATGAAATTATTGTTGTGAAAATCCTGACCGTGCTGTACTTTGGAGGACTATGGAAGACTGGAAATTTGGGATAAGGCCGTTGAATACTATATGTTGAACTTATCAGGCCATTCTGGTAAGTTTCTGGGAGACAGTAGGCTAAGAGAAGTGTGGAGAGAAGACACTGGAGGCTCAGCTCATAATGTTTCATAGAGGGATAACTGAGCTGGAGGTCGTTCAGTTCAGTTGCCACGTGACAGTTGGCTGTTTTCTGCCCGTATCCTAAGCACTTACCTGAGGCTAAATTAAAATGCAATGGACTAATTTCTTTGGCACAAGAAATTTCAGGGTAACATAAAACTGAACCTGGGGCATGGTTATTTTTAATTACAGTGACATACACACAGAGAGAGGGGGGTGTAGAAAGAGATTAAGAGAGGGAGAGAGAGAGAACACAAGTAGAAAAGTAGAACAGAAAGAATTTTTTTTTAAATGTGCAACATGGCCTGGAAAAGAACATTCGGAAGCTTAACTTTTCAGCCAGAACATAAACTGCAAAAGACTGCAATTGTTAGTTAGACCAATAGAGAAAAGCTTCCCACTCTGCACTGGGATAGGAATGATGCCCTCAGGGCAAGACCTCTCCAGATAAGGCTCCAATTTATGATATAAAAGAACCCAAGGGGTTCCCTGCTCCTAGAATGCTACAATAGTTTCTGCAAAAGAAGCCAGGGTCCATCCCAGGCTGACAACCAGTACCATACATGCGGTTCATGGGGTACTGGTTTGGGGCATTAGGTTTTAAATTCTTTCTTTGAGGTTTCAGAGAGCTGCTGGGGCCAGGAAATACACACAGTGCTGGAGTCATTGTGAGTAGGCACTGAGAGGCCATTGCATGAATCTCTGAAGTCTAGGTTTCCACGAACACCCCTAAATGTTGGAGAGGCCAGAGCTACACATGCTGGAAAGAGGAACCAGTTCAAAAAAAAGATGTATGTTGCAAGCAACATAGCGGAGGGATAGGGCCATTTAAGATTTTGAAACTGAAGCCCCCAGATATCAGACATGGAGCTATAGGATCTGCTAGATTCTGGGTTGGCTTTGGTACAGTATTTCTTTACTGTACCCTTTGGAACAGTATTTCTTTACTGTACCTTGATAAGTTGGAAGTATATAACTGGTTTTGTTTTTGTTTTTTATCTTTAAAAAGATCACAGTTAAAGAGATTGCCTTGAGTCTCCGAAGAGACTTTGAACAATGTGGAGGCTTAAATATTACTAGGACTTTTAAAGTTGGACTAAATACATCTTGCTTCACGAGATGGCCATGAACCCATGAAGGCCAAGAGGCCAATTGGGGTGGTTTGAATGAGAACTCTACACTCTACACTTGTGTATTTGAACACTTAGTCCTTGGTTAGGGGAGATAATGGAACCTTTAGGAGATGCAGCATTGCTGGACAAAGTATGTCACTGGGGGAGCAGCTTGGAGTGTTTATGGCCTTGCCCTGCTTACTGCACTTTCTGTTTCCTGTTGCCAGCTCAGGACTCATGCCAGGCCTTCCTGCGTTCAGATGAAATGTAATCTCAAGATTTTTGCCATGTCTTCTTGGTTATTATGGACACTCTGTGCCTCTGGAACCAAAAACCAAAATAAACTCCTTCTTCCCTAAGATTATCTTGGTCATGTTTTATCACAGCAACAGAAAAACACAACATGTATGTTAGAATTAACCTCTTTAAGATTGTGGCTTTCCTTCTAAAGATGTTTTTTTTGAGGTATTTTGTCAAACAAAATTACTAAACTTGGGGTGTTCAAATTTATTTGCCATTCCTTTATAATTTGTGTTCTTGATGTCATATTTAAAGAGTCTTACTTTCCTTATGGTCGCACTGTGTTCTGTCAAAATTTATTCTAGTAGTTAACACAGCTTTTATTTCAGACATTTTTTAGCTTTTAATTTGTAGAAGTTGTTTGTAAATCGTAATTTGGAGAAATTTCAACTCCCCACACACTTTTGTGTTTGCTCGAAGACATTTTTATATTATTAAAATACTGTCCCTTCCATTCCAATTTCTTTGTGAGCCATGGAATCTTCCAGAGGCTTACCAACATATAATGTCATCATTCTGATGACTAATGAAATGTGTGTTATCTCATCATATGATACATAAATTTGTTTTAACTTCTAATGTAATAAAGATTCGTGGATATAATTCATATAACCAAACAATTGTGGGGCTTTCAGTTAATTTTTTTTTAGCAAAAAGGCAACCTGAAATCAATTTGAAACTCTTAGATATGAAAACTGATATCTCATAAGGTAGGAGATACCAATGTAGTATTTTTTCCTTTTTCCTTTTCTTTTTAGGACAGAAAGTCAATATGTCCTGAACCCACTTTATCAAATATTGAGCCCCATATTCACGTGTCTTTGTTTTCTCTTCTTAAAAATTGGTAGATGGCAGAATCTAATTACTGTAATTCAATGAACACCCTTCCCTGAAGGAAGGGGAACAATCTGCTTTTAATTCATTTTTTCAGAATTGCTTTGGCTTCTCTTAGACCATTTCTCTATGTAAGTGACACTAGTGTCAGCTTGTCAAGTTCCACACACACAAAAATCTTTTTGGGATTTTGAAAACACAGGGAACAATGAAGAACTATAGTCCTTACCCCATTGATTTTCTATTCTGATTTTAATATTATGTGTTTTTATTCTAGTTCCTTTTTTTGCCTTTTGGCACTCAAAAATTTTTCACAAAGGTTTTGCACCTTCTTGATTAGGTTGCTAAGTGTCTAAGATTGTTTGTGTTGTGATTGTGAGGATCTTTGATGCTCGGGTGTATGCATTTCCTGTTGCTGAAGAATGAAGAACTGCTATTGATTTTTTTCATGGTGATCCCACAGTTAGCAACAATGCTAAGATAGCTTTCCTTGTTGAGTTTCTTATAAGGAATGATAGTTTTTGTGTTTCTTGTTCATCCTGTAGTAGCTTCTTTTCTCTTAAGTACAGAGAGTAGAACTTGAGGTCTAATGTCTGCACAGGCCACAGCAAGCTTAGATTCTTGATCTAGCAGGAATGACCTATACCCTGTTTATGCTGGTTTTTAAACTCTTCATATATCGCTCTTCCAAGTTACCCAAGAGAATTTATCTTTTATCATGATTCTTAGGTCTTTAATGTTTTGATTCTTTACATTTGTGTCTTCATTTTGAGAATGGGGGACACATGTGTGTCCTGGTGCACAGCTGGGAGTCAGAGGACAACTTTGGGGAGTTGATTCTCTCCTTCTGCCACATTGATCTCGGGATCGAACTCATGCTGCCAGGCTTAGTGGCAGTGCTTTACCCACCGAGCCATCTCTTCTTTATTTCTACCAACTGAGAGAAGCTATGGGTTTCTCCTCAGTCTGATAGGAAGGTAGCTTAGACAATTCTTAGGTACTGCAGTACCATCCTTACATCTGTGGTGAACTATTTGTTCTTGATATATTTATTTTATATTTTTTACTGAAGTTGATATATCTAGTTTACTGCTTTTGTGTTGGGCTGAGAATGAGCTTCAAAAAGCTTTTTTCTCTTCAAATACAGAAACTAGAACTTTTAGTCTCATGGTAGTAAAGACTTGTCCATGTGCCCAAAACCTTAGGTACAATTCCTAGCACTAAAATTGTAGTGTGTGTGTGTGTGTGTGTGTGTGTGTGTGTGTGTGTGTGTGTGTGTGTGTGTGTGTGTGTGTGTGTGTGTAGTCATCTACAGGGCATTTTATAGTTTTATTTTCTCTTTCTTTTATTTTGAGACAAGATTTCATGTAGCCCAGAGCCTGGGCTGGCCTTGAATTTGCATATGATGGCCAATACCTATAATCTCAAACATTTGGGAAGCTGAGGTATGAAAACTACCTGAAGTCTGAGACTAGTTAGGGCTACACAGTGAATTCTAGGCCAGTCTGGGCTAGGGTGAGAACCTGACTCAAAAAAACAAATGCGCCCCCCCCCAAAAAAAAAAAAAAACCCTAGTTCTAGTGATACACACCTTTAATCCCAGCACTTGGGAGACAGATGTGGTGATGTAGATTTAAATAGCCTGAAACATAAGCAGACAGAGCCACTCACAGAGCCAAGCCATGAAGGTCAGGGAGCAGTGACCTTTAATCCTAGTTTTAATCCTAGCTCTCTGTGAGTTCAAGGCCAAACAGAGCCAGGAGGTGGTGGTGGTGGCACACATTTTTTTATCCTAGCACTAAAAAAGTTGAACCCAGAATTAAGATAGCTGGCAGGCAGAGATAAGGCTGGAGAAGGCTGAAGTTTTTCCCTTAGCACTTGGCTGAGGGCAGAGAGACTCCTGGAGACCGCATCTACCCGTTTTAGCCTGAGGAGATGGCTTGGTTTTCTGTCTCTCTAATATTTCAACTTTTCTCCAATATCTGGCTCTGGGATTTTATTGTAATACCAAATAGAAAGAGACAGAAGCAAGCAGATCTCAGTGAGTTCAAGCCAGCCCAATCTATATAGCTTCAGGCCTGCCAGAGCTACATAGTGAGACCCTATCTTTAAAACATGCCAGAATCCTCCATAAAATTAAAAAGAAAACATACTGTGATAGTCTTAAATTGTGCCCACAAATTCTCCTAGCAGTGACCGATGGCCCAAGCCCTTCTTCATTCTAGAGTTTGAGTGAGCTTGTGACCATGAAAACTATGTTTGCTGGAATAATCTCTGCTGGATCTCTGAGCCACCTTGTATGAAATTCAGTTACCCTGAAGTCATTATGATATGATGAAACTCAAACCACTTAGACAAGTCACATGGCAATATTTCAATTTATCCCTTGTCTCTTAAAAACTCCCCAACAATTAAAGTCTTCTCTGGTGACACTTGGTTACTGTGAAATGGAGACAAACTATATCCAATGTATCTATTGGAATTCCTATCATGTGGGCTCTGTGAGCCCAGTAAGATGGCTGTTGTTTCTTGCCAACGTGTACTACTGTATTTCCTTACGCAGCGATACGCAGAACACAAGAAGGACACACTTAACAGTGCTTTCAAGAAACAACCCAACGGTGAAGTAATAACCAGAGATGATTCTGTGATACTGAGAACAAGACGGAGGCTGGGAATTAACTCCAGTCCTCTGGAAGAACAGCAAATACTCTTAACTGCTAAGTTATCTACTCAGCCCCTAAATTCTGATTTTTTTGAAAAAAAAAATACTAAAGTATGTGTCACAATAAGAAAAGTGAATTTAGAATAAAATTTTAAAATAAATGGTAATCATAAAAATAACAAATTATGTTTATAAATTGAACTCACTGCTTGTATAATGGTTTTATGCTTCCACAAATAAGGAATCAACTTCCAGATAAAATAATACATCAAGCAGCTAGAACATACCTTTTGGGGGTGTGAGGACAGCTGTATTTTTTTTTTTTTTGAAACTATGAGGAAAAGAAACAATTAGGTATGCTTATCAGAAACCAACAGATAGTTTTTAAAACGATAGACAAAATGTAACCTTCAGGGCTAGTGAGATACCTTGTTGAGTAAAGGGGCTGTGTCTTCTGAGTTTGAGCCTTTGGTGAGAGGAAAGAATAAACTTCCCAGGGTTGTCCTCCAACCTCCACACATGTACTTTGCTCACAATAATAATAATTTAATAAAAAAATAGAATCTACAAAGTCCAGTTCAGCAGAGATAAAGTAAAATGGAATTTTCTAATTATCAAGCAAAACAAAAAAAGTTACAAATAAAAATCAAAAGTATATGAAAGAACCAAGCACGATGGTGTACATATTTAATTCTGTCGATTAGGAAGCAGAGGCAGGTGTATCTCTGTGAGTTTGAGGCCAGCCTGGTCTACATAATGAATTTTTAGGCCAGCCAGGACTGCATAGTAAGTCCCTGTCTTAAAGAAGACAAATTCAAAAATGAATAAACAAACCAAAGTACGTGATGAAGAATAATAGAATTCACCTCAGATGGCTTATACATCTGTGAATTCATTATAAACAGAAACTGTCAAGATTTAAATGAAATAATGGCCCAGCTATAAGCTGTTTATAAAAGAGATGGCTATAAAGGGAATAAAGAAAGCTAAAAATAACTGGGAGAGTTCCAAAATGAGCATGCTAAACATAAGTGTGGGGAGCACAGCAGGAAGGTCCTTATGCCTGCAGGTCTCCAGAGAAACCAAAAATGCTAAGCATGCAGGATTGTCTTTCCAATGGGAAAGGTGTAAAACCTGTCCTTTCATCCAGAAAACTGGGAATTGGAGGTGATTAGTAGTCTGGTCATATGTGTTATCTGTTGGGCCAGACCATAGCAAGTTCCTACAACCAGAGCCAGAGGTGGCTAGTAATGTGAATGACCTTTATAGGCAGGGGCTCCCCAAGCTCCCACAAATAGGATTGGAGATACCTAATAGTCTAAACGGCTCTTACATTATCTGTATAGCCAGGGGCTCCCCCAGGCTCCCACAACCAGGACAAGGAGTAGCTAATAGCCCAGATGGCCTCTACATTATCTGTATGACTGAGCCCAGGTCAGACCCTAAGGCTAGTACAGATAGCCTATCTCTAGAACCCGTGTTCCTGGAAGAAATGACAAGTGTCTGAGTTTCTTTGTAATTACACTTCCTTGTTCACCAAGGATTGAATTACACCAGGAAATGTTTTTTCCCCCCTAAATTATACTGTGTTTAAATTTGTTGGGAATAAACAAACAGCTTGCTCTCAGACTCTCTGAAGTCCTGATCCAGGTTGATGAAATCAATCTGAGCAGAGTTTACATTCTCACCTCTACATGGTTCACTTTCCTACCTTCCATGACCGCCTGCAGGAGCTCTCTAATAAAAGATAAATATTACCAGTCAAAATAGTATAAAGCAAAGGTATTAATACTGATGAACCTTCTTTATAAGTACTGATAAATATTAAAATCTCATAATGCGATTTTTTTAACTTATAAAAGCTCTATCCTGCTAACTATACACATTGTACATCCCATCCCACACCATATCTGCAATTCCAGTGCTCCCAAGGGAGAAGCAGGATTGCCAGCCTGGGCTATTTTGCTTGGGAGAATTTGGGTCTCTTGGTTTTGTTTTATTTTTTGTTTTTGAGGTAGGGTTTTTTTGTTTGTTTGTTTTTGTTTTTGTTTTTTGTTTTTTGGGGTTTTTTTTTTTTTGGTAACAGTCCTGGCTGTCCTGGAACTCACTTTGTAGACAAGGTTTGGGGAATAATAATATTTTAAATGGTGAGTGATGTCAGCAGCAGGGGACACAGCTTCACACTGACATCTATAGCAGCTTGAGAAGTTCTGTGCAGACATCTATACTAAGGTGAAGCCAGACTGTTGACTTTTCAGTGGAAAAAAGAAAGTCCCAGGATGAGTCAGTATGAAGCAGAGTTGGTATTTGAAGAAATGATAATGTAGACTTAATCACAGGGATTAATAAAGAGAGGCATTGAGGGAAAGGATAGTACTCACCAAGATTCCAAAGAATCTCACCGAAGTATTTTTATGTATTTTTATGATTATGGTGGTCACAGCTTTAAAGATTCCTAAGGGTGGTTCTTAAGGAGCCTGGGGCAAGGTCACATGATAAGAAAGGTCACAAGGGTTACCCAGGGAGTTAAAATCCAGTTTTACTGCAAATTAAATGTATACTTGAAATATATCCAGAACTCTGCATGCAGATCCACATGTGGGAAAGGAGGAAGGCCATACTCCAGCCATGATTGCTCAGTTCTCAAGCACCATCCACTGCTAGATTAGCATCCTTATTGGAACTATCTCCAGGCATGGTGGTGAATGCTTGCAATCCCAGCATTTGGGAATGGAGGCTGTCGATTCATAAGTTCAAGGTTGGGCCACCAAGGTGGCTCAAAGGGTAAAGGTACTTGACAATAAGCCTGACAATTTGAGTTTGGTCTCTGGGACCCACCTAGTGATAGTACAGAACAGGGTCCTGGAAACTGTCTTTTGATCTTTCCCCTCATGTGCTAAAACAAATAAAAATAAATTACTTAAAATAAAAAAACTAACAATATGCCTAAGCCATTGGCCAAACAACATAAAATTAACATAAATGTCTAAGTCATCTTAAAGGCCTAAAGGACAAAGAGCTAAAAAGGACAAGTCTATAAATTTAAACCTCTGGCCTAACAGAACAAAAAAACTTTATTGTAACACTCCCCTCCCCTCACCTCCCCCTCTCAAATGTAAATTTAAAAAGTTCATGGTCATCTTCAGCTACACAATGTTCCAGGCCAGCCTGGGCTACAGGAGACCCTGTCTAAAAATAAGTAAATAAATAAAAAGGACAGAATGATGATATATTCCTAAATAAGGAGAATATTGTCTCTGTAGCTCTGTAGGCAAATTTTGAAAATTTTTTGAAATTCTTAACTCTGCTGGCAAGAGATTTAAGCCAGGTTGCAGAATGAGGAGGCTCTTTTGCTTTCCCAGTCCCGCGGTGCTGTTCCTCAAGGGGTGTGTCAGGCTCTTTGAATTGGGTCTTCCCTGAAAGCATTGCTACCAGGGAGGATTAGAACCAAAGAACTAGGAATGTCCCACTCAGAGCTAGAGATGGACAAGTCTGCAAGTGTGCTCTAGAGACCAGAGCCGCTCCTGACTCAGGAAGATCGTGGATCGGGGCCTTAAAACCTCTCATGAAAAGTAGGTTCACAGTGGTAGGTGGGGCTGGGGAGACTGCTCCGTGGGTGAGAGCACTGGCTGAACATGAGGGCCGGAGTCTGAATCCCCAGCACTAAGGGTGAAAGGCAGAACACAGACAGTGAAACCCCGGCAGGACGGAAGAAATGGAGAACAGGAAGACCTTTGAGGCTTGCTAGTTCCAGGTTCAGAGAGAAATCAGTAGAACTTAATAGAAATAATGAATTTAATTTAAAAAAAAAGTGATTAGTGCATGAGTGTTCATGTAAATTCACAAGCACACGAATACAACGCATACAATCTAAAAGAGAGGGTGGCCTAACAATGAGGTATGTCTCTTTACCACCTGTGGGTCCTCCCAGCACCCCTCATCCTGCCCCCTACCCTAAATCTCTCCCAACCCAAGGGCCTGGCTTCTCTGGCTTCAGATTGAGCCCTCTTGGCTCCCAGCTAGCTAGCCTGCTCCTGGATCTCCCTCGGTCACTTGCCTCCACCCCCCTTCTTGTCCTCTTCCTCTTCCTCCTCCCCTGGCCTGGTGCAGTCTGCTGTCTGTGTTCACTTCGGACCCTTCCAGACGCCGCTGGTAGTAGTGTCCCTCAATAAACCTCTGCAACCACACCTAGGAACAGTCATATCCTCGTGTTTTTATTTGGGGAGTGTAGTTTACCAACATGTCTCAGCAAAACAACACAAAACCAAAACAGGATAAAAATCAGTTGTTTAGGATAGTGAGAGACACCACAGGATATATGGAGCAAAAGCTACCCAGAAAACGGCTATGGCAAAAATAACTATTAACATTTTATCATGTTCTCACCATTTTCTATATACATCTATTTCACAGTAACACTTTATATTTTGTGCTTTTTGGGTATATTTTAGTGGATGGCACTTCAGCCATGAAAATTGCTACCTTCTTTGAAGTTTAATTGTATATTTTCCTCTTCTGAATGGGAAATAAAATTTGAAAATAAAAGCTCCAACATTTCATTCTGAAAGAATTTGTAGTGGATGCTTTTCTCAGCTGACTGGGACACTTAGATTATCTTCATTGCACATCTGTATTTCATCTTAAAGTGGAATAATGCCAAAGATCTTTACTGAAGCATTATTACTTAAAAGACTATATCGCTCCTTAACTTTCTAAACTTTAAGCATTAAGAGCAAGACTGTTGCTTAGCACTGGCACCCCAGCCACTAGCATAGGACCCAATACAATGGAATCTCTAATACATATTTGAAGATTGAATGAAAAACTAAATAAACCCTAGATTTTTTCAGCACACTCCCCTTAGCAGCAGGATATGCACAGATATGTGTTCCCAGAGGTAAAATTGTGGTTTAGGTAGAGCTATCTGTTTCCTAGGGGACTGGAGTGCCTTCCTCGGTGCTAACAAGACCAGGAAAGACAGAAGAGCACACCATGGAGAAAAGAAGTTATAACTTTATGCATTCAGGATTGGTGAAGCCTAAGGCTGAAATCTATTAAACAGATGCTGGCTTAGGTCTCTTACAGAACTCCAATGACCTTGCCTTCCCACTGCCGCCCCCAGAAACATACCAGTGTCTTCCTCTTTCCTCACAGAGTCTTCTGGAAGCAAGAAGCAGCCTTTGACATGAAATGTATTCCTTTCAGAAGACACCTTGTGCTTTGCATACTAAAGTGTTTCATGAACCCGAAGGCTCTCTGCCAATAGGGTATGAGAGGGTAAGTTTTTGCTTAATTTTAAATACTTTCCCACCATCTCTATGAACATTTCTTTATTTCTTTTGGTCTTCTTCATACTGTGTTTACACTTTTTTTTTTTTTGAGACAGGGTCTCTCTCTTTCTATAGCCATGGTGACCTGGAATTCGCTACGTAGACCAGGCTGGCCCCTTGAACTTACAGAGATCTTCCTGGTACTGCTTCCCAAGAGTTTGAATTAAAGGCATGTGCCACCATTCCTGGTTCTGTCTCTATATTTTAAATTGGTAGATGTTCTGGCATTATAATTTCTCAGAAGTATTTGCTTATTGGAAGTTGTGAAAAGTTAATGGAGATTAATGTTTTCTCTAGAAAATACTAGGAGAATGGTGAACATGTGTGTGGGTGCTTGTGTGTGCATGTGTCTGTGCATGTGTGGAGGACAGTTTGATGTCAGATATTTTGATGCCTGCCCACTTTATAGAAATTATATATTATTAGTAGTAGTATCATCATCATTAGTAGTAGTATCAGATATCTAAGCTCTGGTGCTCATGCTCATTCAGAAAATGCTTTATCCACTGAGCCATATGCCCAGACCCCAAACCGAAAGGTTTTTAACTTACACTTTGAACTATAAGCTTCACAGCTATGTTCCAGGTTAAATGACTATTAGTGATGAATGGATAGATTCATACTTGGTAAATTCTTTGAGGAGGGCTGCTGATCCCTGATCTAAGTAGGTCTGAGTTTAATGTCAACTTGTATCTGGCTCACTATTTGAAGAGTACTGCATGAATTCTACTTGGTATTATATAATAATAATAATAATAATAATAATAATAATAATAATAATAATAATAATAATAATAATAATAAAAACTGGAGCCAGATACTGGGGCAAAGCTGAAATATCAGAGACAGAGAAACAAGCCACAGCCCCTTCTCAAGTAGCCAGCTCCACAGCCTGAAGAGGGTGGATCCTGTCTTCATGAATCGTAGACTGAATGCCTCTGAGAACTTACTAGAAAGGGAGAACAAACAAAGGGAAGAACTCCTGCTTCCTCCTTCTCTGCCCAGCTACCTCATTTCCTTCAACTTTCCTAAACCTAGGATTAAAGGAGTGAGCCACCGCCACCTGGCACTGTCTACCTTGAATTCACAGAAATCCAGAGAATCTCTGCCTCCTGAGGGCTGGGTTAAAGGCATAGATCACTGCTCCCTGAACTTCATGGCTAAATCTGTCCTCGATTTTCAGACAAACTTTATTAAATACACAATATATCACCACATATCCCCTTTTGTGTCAAAAAATAAAAGGTTATAACTAATAAAAGAAAAAACTATATAATAATTACAATAACTATATAATATATAGGCAAAAATGACATTGATAGTGTCTAGTCCATTAGCAAATGACTAATTCAGACAAATATTCCATTATTTATCCTATCTTGGTGAATCCAAAGTATTGTTCCTAATTCACTTTCTATCTAACTTGTATTACCAACTGAAAATTATCTTTTGATGTTTCTCAAACTTATACACTTTATACCTCCTAGTGAGTCTCTTTTCTGAATCTGTAACTAGGAAAACTATAACATCTTGTCTTCAACTCCCTCAGAGACCAAAGAAGGAAATATTAACTGAGTAAACAGGAAGTGCAAGCAAGCAACTTCCAAAAAATGTGAGAAATGCCAGGAACAGCTGGCTGCCTGGGCAGTCACCCAAGGTTCCTCTGCAATGTTGGGTCATCTGTCTTCAGCCTAAACGCTTAGCATATCTGACAGACTTCTCTGTGAAGCCAGGTATTCTTAAAGACCTTCCTACTTTGTTTTGGCAAGGACTGGCAGTTGTTTCTTGTGTGTCCTGCTTGTCCATTTGGACATCATATTGTCAGCAGTCAAGGCAAGGGCACTTTCTTGCCCAAGGTCTAACTTTTGCCACAAAGAAAGTCAGCTCCATATCAAATTTCTTCAATGCTCATCATCTTCTCTGAAGTATATCAGTGCTGCCAAGACCTTACAAACATATCTAATATGACTATAAGTTTGGTTGTAATAACTAACTTCTAACTTGCATTTCTTCATACCCTAATTAGTTGGTAAGAATAATTTTCAAGAACTAGCAGTTTGCATCACATTGTTAGATGAGATGCTTAGGAAGAATACCTTGAACAAGAGTAGAAATATATGTACAGTAACAAAATTAGTCTCAACCTTGTATCAATATACACAATTTGTATATAATAAATGAAAATTCAATTCAATCTAAATTATTAAAAACTAGTAGTTGCTTTAAAACTTTAGACCAATAATCTACCTTTATCCTTTTATAACCATATCTCTTTTACTTTTCAGAGTAGATTCAATAATCTATCTACCCTTTTACTTTATCATATTTATATCCCTTTCTGTTTTTGTTTTTTTCAAACAAAAATTCTGAATCTAATCTCCTTTGTCAGCTTTCTTTCCTAACCATAACCAATAACAATTTGTAACCAACCACCCTAAACAATGAAAATCATCTATAACCCACTGACAGAGAAAAAAAAAACACCCACCCCACCTCTTGGGAATATGGGCATCATGTTCTTAAATTTACTTCCTGTTGTCTGGAGGTGATGGCATTTTTAGGGGACCCTGAAAAGAAAAATTTGGGTTTATTGTCAAGTCCTAGGAGAAGTAGCTGTATCATCTGTCGTCCAGTCTCTGCATGATGGGAAAGTGCAGGGCTTGTCTCACATCCTGCTAGAGTAGTCTGTGAGGCTGGTTTCATCTCAGTTAGATACCTCAAAATTGTCCTGAGCAGTTTGTAGTCCAAAGCCAATCTTTAGGTAGTGCTTGTCATCTTGATAGCATTACCGTTGTCCATGTGAAATCATTGTTGTGGGGCCTTTTGGTGAATTCAAAGGTTGTAGTTAGGCATCATCATGGTTCACTGCAGAAAACTAATAAAGACTCAAACATAAAACAATGTACAAAAAGTTAAAGTCTTTTTTCTATAATTAGTATGACTATTAATATCATGACAAGTTTAATATGTATATTAATCTTAAAAATTTTGATAGAAAATTCATAATAAAAGATCATGAGATTTGTAGTAATGGAAATAGTCCCTTGATTTTGTCTTTCCTTCTGTCCCATATCAGATGGCTCTTCTGATCTGATGCGGATAATTCCATTTTCCTTTAACAAGCATGCTTGGGTTTAGAGAAGGAAAGGGATACACTCCAACTCCAAAGTCAGCTTTAACTTATAATTGAATTGGGGCCTTAATTTTTCTTAGATGTAAACAGCTATAGGTGTTAGTAGTAAGCGTTTACCCTGTAGAGTATTTAGCTACCAATAGGTCTGATTTTTCCTTGCTTGTAAATTTTTTCTAGATAGCCTTTCCTTCTGCTCCAGATGTCTAGACGTCCAAGGTCTTTTCACTTCTTGAAGATGAGTATTTCTATTTTTTTCTACAAAGACAAAAAAACCCAAAAAACAAACAAAAAAACAAACAAACAAAAAAAAACCCCTGCCCCAACCCTTGCTTGGTGAGTATTTCTTACAACTTATACAATTGTCACCTCAGTGGATGATCCATCATTTCTCCTTATCAAGAGGTCTCTCCTGTTCAAATCAACTCTTTATTAATTTTTATGGTATCTTGTCAGGAGCCAGTTCCTTAGCCAAGAGTCAACTAAAGTTCAGAATTCAACTGAAGATCAGAATTCCCTCCTTTAGATTAAGACAGTTCTCAGAAAAACTACACGAGAACACACTGACCTTTTTACCTTCGCACATTCTTGGCTCACAACTGCCTAACCCCACCAAGTTTCGGCTTTAAGCCCCTCACTAACCCACCCTGCTCCTTGCACCTGCAGCCCTGCAAAAGCATATCTAACCAGCCTGGAAAAAAATAAAGATTGGTCACTTGATCAGAACTTTTAAGACTTGTGGTCCTTCCTTCTGTGTCTCCTATCCTTGTCATTCCTTCCTTATAGGTGACTGGGACCCTGTTGAAGTCCTGTGGGTCAGGATAGTATCTATAGCTTTTTTCACCTGTGGAAATAATAGTGAAACTGAAATCCCTTCTTCAGTGTAGCACATACACTGGATTCCATTGTGAGGTCAAACAACTTTGAAGCAGACAGGCTGATTTTACACAGTAGTTTCTCCTGTAGCCCAATGTCTTTCCATAGCTGCTGCTCCTTTCTCATTGGCATTGAGAAAATTCAAAGTGGAGAAAGCATTATGATATACATTTCTGGGGGGTGGTTGTTACTCCTTTCTGTTTATTTAGCATATCCTTTAGAGTTTGATTTGCTCTTTCTATGACTGCTTGCCCTGTAGGATTGTGTGGTATTCCTGTAATATGCTTTATATTGTAATAAGCGAAAAAAGTTCCATTTTACTTGAGACATATGCTGAAGTACTGTCAGTCTTAATTTGAAGAGGTATTCCCATAATGGCTCATATGGCGATAAACACAATATATCATCACAAAAGAGCATGAATCACTTACTTTACTGAATCAGCTTTATGGTTTGAGGTGTGGCCCTCAGCAACGCAAAACAGCTTCATGTGTATTGTAAATGTGGGTGTGCAATTGATCAACTCATCTCATCAAAATAAAAACACATAATGGTGCCCAATTGCATGCATATGATTTGGAAGCATTTAGAATATGTAGGTTAAATATTGGGATAAATCAGTGCTTGTTAAAATCTCATGCAATGGACAGGATGTCTATTATTATAAACAGGGAGGAGGCTTGCTATGTACTAATTGTTAGGTTACGGAAGCTCTGGTTTTACTCTTACAAAGTAGGAATGTTAAGTGTAGCTTCTTAGCAAGTTCTTAGTATTTGGTGGAAAAGTCACTTCTCTGTGTATGTGAGTAAATGGTTATACTAGGCTGTTTGATAGTAATAAAGGTTTTTGAGGTTTCAAATATCTAAAGAGGGACTCACAGTGTCTTGATCTTTTCAGAAATCAGAAGCATGGATAGCAAAAACCTGTATTTTATCATTGAATAACAACAGATTTGACAGTGTAGTCAGCTCTCTGAGTATCACAGACAAAATATAAGGCAGTGTTATTAAATTACTTTACAAATCATTTTTATGTTGCAGTGTCTCTAAGTTATCATGTTATCTTGATATAAAGAAAAAGAACCTTTATTAATGGTCATCTTTATATATTAGGCTCTCAGAAAATCACGTGTCATCATTAAAGCTTACAGGAAGTCTATAATAGGCAATGTCTTCAGCAAAATGAAGTTCATATACTGAGATGGTAGAGCCAGGAGGCACACTCAGGTCTGTTAGATTTTGAATTTTCTAAGAAATCATGTGGCCAAAAGACAAACAAAACAGCTTTAAAATCAGGTGGGGCTAATGGAATGAGGCAGATGCTCTTAAACTTTTATTTAGTTTAATGTAATTGACATCTATTAGGGAGCTGAACAAAACTTCTGCAAAATTGTTTGTATTCTATAATTCTATTGAGTTTGATTCTTTGAGAATAATGATTAAGGGTACTGACTAAAACAGTAAGAAGAGAAGAAAAATGTGCATTGTCAATATGTAAATTCAAAGTGGTAAGTTTTTCCTGGATCTATTGATTTTTGTTTCTGTTGTTGCTCATTTGTATAATTTTAGACAGGGGCTCCCTTACATAACCCTGCATTCCCTAGAATTCATACAGACAATGTGCTCCCGAGTTTTATGTTAACATGACAGAGTTATCTGAGAGGAGGGAGCCTCAGTGGAGAAACGGCCTCCATAAGATCCAGCTGGAAGACATTTTGCTAATAGTGACTGATGAGGAAGAGCCAACCTGAAGTAGGTGGTGCCATCTCTGGGCTGGAGGGCCCGGGCTCCTCAATGGAGTAGGCTGAGGAAGCCATGCCAAGTAAGCTGATAAGCAGCACCCTCCGTGGCCTCTGTGTCACTCCTGCCTCCAGGTTGCAGCCTTACTTGAGCTCCTGTCTTGGCTTCCTTCAGTGGCGAACTATGATGTGGGAGATTTTAAGTCAAATAAACCCTTTTCTCCCCAACACGGTCATGGTGTCTCTTCTCAGCAATAGAAATCCTATCTGAGACAACCAGGCTGGCTTCAGGTTTGTAAAAATCCTCCTTACAATTTTATTGATTTTTGAAGATAATTTTAAAGATAGAATCAATGCCTTATATTCTGTGAGACATAAACATTACCATTAGTCTATCTACTTAACAGGCATATTGTAAACGGGATTAAAGACCCTTATAAAATTCTTAGGAGAGCTGATATAAATACAAAGTTTATTTCTGACATTTGTTCTGTTCTGTTCTTATCTGAATAACCGAACCCATCATTTGCAATTCCCATCACTTCATGTACTGCAATGTCTCTACCAGAAGGTGAGTTATTCTAAAACAAGTATCACCCTCTTTCACTGTAGTATCCATGGTAACCTGGACAGTTCCTGCAATATAATAATGCTCAGTAAATGTTTATTAAATATATCAGCCAGCAGTAATAAAATTCATCTTTCTTATCTCATTTCCTGTTTTCAAAATGAGATAATAAGAACATTTTCATAGTTATTATTAGAAGTATATGACGTGCTTTTTATTTACTGGAGACATATACCCTGAACATAAAAATGCTATGATGATTATTTTATTTAATATGAAATTACATTTTTATTAAAATCTTGAAAGTATTTAACAGCTACATTTCAGGAAAGAAACGTAGAATATTTGGCACAATGCTTGCAATTATAAACGGAACAAGAGGACAAGATGAAGGTAAAAAGTTATATAGAAGAGAAAGCAAATCAAACTATCTCTCCTCATATATGGAATGATGCTGTACTTGAAAGACCCTAAAGATTACATTACCACCTACTAGACATTAAAAAACTCGTAGGCCCCCTGTACACTTTCAACAAAATATTAGGGTACAAAATCTACACACATAAATCAGTAGTCTTTTAAATATAGTAATAATGAGCTTGCTTATAAAAATTAAATTCACAATAGCTTTTAAAAAACCCTTGGGAAAACCCAGCTAGGAAACTGAAAGGCCTTTACAATGAAAACTTCGAGATGCTAAAGAAAGACCTCCCCCTCTCATGGATTGACAGAGCATAGAAATGGACATACTACTAAAGTACTAGAGCTATAGTAAGAAAAAGTATGTGGTGCTGGCAGAAAAAAAATATGTAAAGCAATAAAATAGGAGATCTACGAGCATTCTACACAGCAACAAAACTATCCAAATTCTATGTCAGGAAAAAGGCTGCTGGACACCATCTATAGAAGAATGAAACATTATGAAACATATTTCTCTGTTATGCACAGAAACAAACTTGAAATGGCCCAAGGACATTGTAAGACCTAAAACTTCAAACTGGAAGAAAACAGGAAAACGCGTGGAGATACACGCGTGGGTTAGGGATTTCTGAAAAGGACTGACAATAGAGGGCACAATCCCAAGGGCTGACAAAGGGGTTCCGTGAAATCACCTCAAATGGGACCCGTATATAGCAGTGGTTCTCAACCTTTCTAATGCTGTGACCCTTAATATAGTTCCCCATGATGCGGTGATCCCAAACTATAAAATTATAGTTTTATAGTTTATAACTGTAATTTTAACAGATGAGAAAATTTATAACATACACAATTTTGGTGATATTTTGTGTATCAGGTAAAGATTACCTGAAGAGTAGAGGACAGAGCCAGCCACAGAGTTAGCCCTAGAGGGCAAGCAGTGGTAGCACACACCTTTAATCTTAGCTCAGACCTGTCTGGATCTCTGTGAGATCAAGGCCAGCCTGGACTACAGGAGATTAATCCAGTTGCTAAAAAAAACAGAGCCAGGCAGTTGTGTCACACACCATTAATCCCAGCACTTGGGATCTCACGTCTCTGCTCCCAGAACAAAGGAGGAGGAGATAGGAAGTGATGTGGCTGGGCAGAGAAAGCATTAGGCAGGAGGAGACAGGAGCTCAGGCCCCTTTCCTTTCTGCTGAGGACTCAAGAGGCATTCAGTCCGAGGACTCCTGGAGACAGGATCTAACCTTTCCCCCTGAAGTAGTGGTGAGAAGTTTCTCTAGTGGCTTGTTCCTCTGCTTCTCTGATCTTTAAGCATTTACCCCAATATCTGGCCCCCGGTTTTTATTATAAGACCAATTAGGATTGGAGCAACACACAATGGGTTTTTTTCCAGCCATAAAACAAAATTACATTAATTTTTTTTGGAAACTGGAGATCAAGTATTAAGGAAAATAAGACTATAAAAGACAAACGCTACATTTTCTCTCATACACAGCATCTAGATTTAAATTGTGTATGTGTTCAAAGGGAGCCATGAGAGGAGGAAGAAAGGGTCTGAAGGGAGAGGAGATAATGGAATTCATACCACAATGAAGGCAGAAGGGAGAACTAAGGACGGGGAGAGCAGCAGTAACGGGAGAAAAGGAGTATTGAGGAAGTCAGTGGAGTGAACAAAAATACAACGTATTCGTAAAAAATGCTATAGTGAAACCCATCACTGTGCTAAATCAAAATAAGTAGACTATTTGAGTATATATAGTAGTAAATTTTACTCTTTGGCTCTCAGAGTTGAAGCAAAGTAGAATTCTACACACCTGAGATGTGAACAGTTTCTCACTAGGTGGCGCTCTTTCTCGCGAGTGGGCGGTGCTGTGGTGCTGGTGGAAGATTGGGTCCATTGTACTTCTGTAATCGCCGCCCGTCACAGCGTCACAGTGCATCATACAGCGCTTGCTTGCAGCGCGAAGGGGCATAGATCACTTTCTATTTCGTTAACGACAATCTGTCCTTGAGATTTATTTCCAAGTGGGCTGTACTTTCGTTTCTTTAGAGCTCAAACATGTTCCAAAATAAACACTATTCTAGATTTTAATAGGCGTTGGATTCAGGGAAGGATCTGGAAAACGTTAGGTTTCAGTATGAAAATCTAGAAGAAATCAGCTTGCCAAACCAAAACCAAGATCCCATTGAAATGCTGATTTGAGCTATACAGTGAGGACTGTATTCCTGGGGGACTTAATGACGTTACATATTCTAAAACATTTTGGATAGCCGCTTACATAATTTTAAATATGAATTAAAATAAAATCCGTAAAATGTCAATAGTTACTTTACTCCATCAGAATAACTTCTTCCATGATAGACTCCAAGTCACAGGCAGCCGTTATTTCTGTTTTAACCCTAAACCTGAGACACAAATACACCAAAAGAAATAGAATATTTTTTTCTCAAAATGGAAAATTATTTTGTAGACTCCCTCATCTGATAAATCCAAGTACTTCTTTTTATATAAGGTTTTCTTATCTAATTAAAAAAAAAAAGCAGCAAGTTCTAAACCACTGCAGGGTTTTTTTTTGGGGTGGGGGGGAGACTTTGGAGATCATTCTTCGATAATGGTGCCTCTGGAAAGAATGGCGGTAATTCTAATGCCTAAGAGCTGCCTGTAGCGTCCTAGGCTAGTTACAGCTCTCGGCCAGGAAGGCTCTCAGGTGACATGGAGTAGGAATTAGGGAAGGTGTCGACCCACTAGGGAAAGTCGACCGTTCCGGACTGCGGAGCGGCTTCACGGATGTCGGGTGCCGTTTTCCTCCCGTAGGGTCCCCCGGGGGAGAAGGATCCGGCCTCCCAGTCTCAGGCAGTTGTGAGCTCACTCCCTCCCCTTCCTTGTACCCTGGCGCAGGAGTAGCTCTTGCTGTCCCGCTCCATCCCACCACCCGCCAGCCTTCGGACCCTGAGCGGCCCTCTTTCCACCCGGCTCTGAGAAGAAACTATGGAGGTGGTTTCCACGCGGAAGGGTGGAAATCGCCATGGTGAATGCCTTGGGGGTGACCCTGCAGTTTTTGCTGGGAGGGGTAAGGGAGGAGAAATGGACTTCACTGGCCTGTGACAATTTCGATCTCCAGCCTTTAGAGGTCAGGAAATCCAAGCGGGGAATCCTAGGCGGTTTCCCCGGAACCCGTCCCTCTAGGGGAGGGTCACCCTGTCTACACACACCGGTTACTATGACAATACAACCACAGCCTCCGGTTTCCATGGCAGCGGCCTGCCCAAACCGATTGGTTTCCTTTTCTATTTCTCCCTGGGCTCCGCCCTATTCCCCTCCAACACTCTCAGAGTGCACGGGGAGGGGCCGATGAGAAAAGGGCCTTTGCGTCACTCTTCGGCGCGCGAGGGAAGACAAGAGTCGAGGAATTGGCGGGCGGAACTGTAGGAGGAAGGGGTGGCGTTTCCGGTGGGGAAAAGTGGAGGAGTGGAAAAGGGAAGCGAGAAGTGGGAGGGGTGAAGGGCGGAAGGCTTTGAGTGTAACTCCTGGCTGATTTGGGCTCGATGTTCGCGGTGAGCGTGTGGTTGCCCCCTCGCCCGGGAGGAGAGGAGCGGACCATCAGGAAGCCGCCAAGCGTCACCGCCAACCTCCCCAGCCGGTGCGCAGGTACCCCACAACCGGCAGATCCCAAAAGAGAGCCGTCCAGACAAGCGGAAACCACCCGGAGGGACCGGCGCTGCTGAAGTCTCGCGAGAGCGAACCCGACTTCCTTCCTCTGGTTCTCCCTCCTCTTTTCCCCGCCCCCTTCCCTTCTCCCTCCTCTTCCCCCTCCCGAGCTGGAGCGTCCCTGTGTCCCACAGGCCGGAGCCGCAGCTAGAGCGGCTTTCTCCGTTCCCTCCCCCCCTCACCTCGCTCACTCCCCCCCCCTACACACACACCCCGCGCCGAGCGAGGAGGAGTCGGAGGAGAGGAAGATGGCGGCGGCCGCCAGCACCCGCGGGGCTGTGGGGACGCTCCGAGGAGCCTGAGAGACCCACGGAGGCTTCGCGGGGAGACGCGGCGGCGGAGGATGAGCCTGCAGAGCGCGCAGTATCTCCGGTGAGTGCCGAAGCCCGGCCGAGGCGTTGTGGGGACGAGGGAGAGGCTCGTGGGGGGACAGGAACAGCGGACTCCGGGGTGGCGGTGGGGGAGTTGCGGCGTCCTCCTGTCCCCGGACCGGGAGGGGGCAGGCACACGCATGGCTGCTTGGCCCCCGCCGGCCGGGCTGAGGTCCCGCGAAGCCGGCGGTGAGCGGAGGGAGGTTGGGGAAGCGTGAGAGAGAATGTGTGTGTGTGTGTGTGTGTGTGTGTGCGCGCGCGCCTGTGGTCTCAGCCTGCAGGCCAGGGTGGGGAGAGGCACCCCGGGAGCAGGCTGTGTCCGGACTAGAGGTGGCTGTGGAGGAGGGTCTGGTCCCCACCGCAGGGGAAAACGTGTGGAGTGTTGCCTTGAAGCGATGTATGACGAGAGTGGAGGATGGAAGTCAGCGTACCTGGGGGGTTGGGAGGACACAGACTGGAGGGCAAATTAGAGGAAGGGGAAACCGCAGGGAACGGGAGCTTGTTCTTTTATCGTGGGTTTGAAGTACGAGAACTAATACCTTCTGTGGTTAGTTGGGGGGTCAGAGGGAGCCCGGAAAGGAGGAGTGGATGGGGAAATGAAGGAAGAGGGAGATGCTGTGAACAAGGTTATGTTCTCACAAGAAACTGTATTTGGGAGATTCCATTCTACGAGTCGTGTGCATTCATTAATTGCTATGTAAGGAACTTGTGTGATGGAGATACAGTGACGCATGGGTACTGGCTTCTCTCTTTGTGTGTGTGTGTGTGTGTGTGTGTGTGTGTGTGTGTGTGTGTGTGTGTGTGTGTTGGTAAGGGAGGGAAGCAGGGATTGACGCACACTTTTAAGAGGGCACACATGCATTGACACTACCTGATGTCGAGAACATTTTGAATGGAAAGGCAGCAGCTGTTGTCAGATGGTTTCATAGATTCTGAATAAACACTTAGAGGACTCTAGAAGGTAAAATAAAGCCTTGATACCAAAGGAAAATAAGATTGTCGGAGCCTGAGGTTAATTGGGGATTTGGGAAGACTTAGAAACATAAAAACTGGTATTTCGGGAACAACTTTAAAAGGGGCATGTCTTATAGGACGATGCTTTTTAAAAAGTGGATTCATAACCTTGTGGAAAAGGGAATTGAATGGGTAGATAACTGATAAGAGTTACTTTAGCTGTTTAGAGATTAGTAAAGTGAAAAAAAATTCAGTGTGAGAGTGGACCCACATATTTATATTGGAAAAGAAGGCATGTTGTTATGTGACACATACGATGGCTGTTCTGTCTTTTAAAGTAGTTATTCATTATACTTGAGCGTGTGACCTGTGGACCTTTGATGCATGAACTGCCTTATTTTGTAAGTTGACATCCTTTTTCCTTTGCACTCTTACTGTTTACTGTATTAAGAAAAGTTTAAATTATGAATAAAGGTGTCATAGTCAATAGTAGAAACTACCAGGGCAGTTCTTAAAGAATTTACAGCTTAATATCCACTAGGTGAGTAAATTAACAGCACAGACTAATGTTATTACTACAAATGGTACCATGTTGATGAGTCTGAAGTCAGATGACCCGAGCAACTGGGTGAAATCAGGAAAGACTTACTTTGTTCATTGGCTCATTTTTATGCTTATGATTCACCAGCTGTTTGGTTGATCACCTGTATGGCAAGCATTGTACCAACTGCTAAGAATAGACAGAACTCCACCCTCTTACAGAACTTAAAAGTTTGTTAGGCTTTAAAAGAGCATTTAAACTCTTAAGGACTAGCAGTGAGTCCAAACGTTAAAATATTGAGGACCATATGGAGTAAAAGCGAAGTCAGATGCATGTTTTCTAGCTTCAGGTCAGCTTTCTTTGCTGCATGTCTATATGCTCATTCTTTCCCCAAGTGTGTATTGGGGAGCTGAGGCTCCACTGGTAAACATGGGTGGACAAGTCAGTAAACCTGAGCAGCTAAGTACACGGTTATATTAGGTCCTTTGACTAGAAAGGGCTAGGAAGGTAGTTAAGGGAAACCTGTTCTGTAACCTGATGCTAAAGAGGCCTTGAATTTTATGTCCTTTACTTTATAGATAAAACAAATAGACATTAGAAAATTTGTGATGAGGGTTTTGGGATATTGCTTCATTTGTAGAATAATATGCACTACATAAAACTGGGTGTGATGTAGCCAGCCTGTAATCTTAGCATTCTTTTATTAGAAGCAGGAAGATCAAAAGTTGAAGGTCACCCACCTTTTAGCAAGGTTAAGGTCATCCTAGGTTTCATGAGCCCCTGTCTCAAGTCTGAGATGGCTTGTTTAGAGGCAATCTCTATGTTCATAGCTATGCTTTGAGAAAATGACTGTGTGATAAAATAGTGGATGTTTAGGGGTTAAAATAGGTCTTGGCAGTGGGACTCAGGGTGTGATGACAGATTGAGAAAATGCTGCTCCCTTTAATTCGGAGAAAGTTGGCTTTGTGCAGCTTCTCTGCTAATATATCTTCTATTTTATGAGTCATTGTGGAAGGAAGGATTGTTCTTAGGTATGGAATCAGTGACAGCTTGCTGTAAATTTGCCCTGGAGAATGGAGAAGATGGAATGACCGAAACATCTATCTCCAGTTGCAATTGATAGACAAAAAGAGGAAGGCATGATATCTATCCTTCACAATTTTTCAGAGCCAATTTTACTTTTGTGGATTTGTTCAAAATAAAGAAATTAAGTCTTAAGTCTGACAGGAAAATGATACTTAGTGGTACGTGCAGGAGGAAGATCGGCAGTAATAAAGATCTTCCGAGCTCTAGTTTCCCTCTAAATTTCATATTTAAAGACTGCTGAGGGTAGATTGGAAGGTATTTCTAGAGAAGCATTATGTTGAAACAATGAAATTTTCTTTGAAAATAGAAGTGTTTTTTTTAATTTAGTAGATTTATTTTTTATGTATGGATGTTTGCCTGCATTATCTGCAATGATGTGCAATTCTCATAAAGGCCAGAAGAGGGTGTCAAATTCTTTGGAACTGGAGTTACAGATGGTTCTGAATTGGCAAGTGGATGTTGGGAATCTAATCTAGGACCTCTGGAAGAGCATCAAGTGTTCTTAACTGCTGAGCCATTGCTTCAGCCCCAGAACAGCTGATTTTATAGAAATTTAGGGGAGGCTGCTTGTGACCTTGACTTAGGAAGAGTTTTGTTGCCTTTGTCAGTGGGAGAAGACCATGACTGAATAGCTGCAGACTTTCCCTTGTGTAGAATGAAAATTTATTTTCACATAGCCAACTTTTAATTTATTGGAGTAAGTGAACAGGGATGTGTAGTGTTGAAATGGTGGGGTAGTGGAAATGGTGGGGGCAAGGTGATAGTTTCAAAGAGTGAGAAATAAGATTATAAAGTAAGATGCCTCGGTAAGAGCAAGAAAGAGTGAGTTTAGCATTAAGGGAGTTGAATTTATTTCAAGTTAAAGAAATAGCAGAGATGAAAAGAACGCCTGTAGAGGGAAGAGGTGATACTGTGAACAAGAAAAGACTACAGATTCCTTTTGTTAGAAGTATCCTTTTTTTTCTCCCTAGTAGGAGGCTGGCATTGCTCCTGCTCAGTAGATGTTGAGAAGATTTAATTTTTATAAATTAAGAAATGTCTTTAAAATGAATATTCTAGGTAGGAATTGGGAGTATATCACTCAGATCAAAGTAGACGTCAGGTGTTTTGCATGTTTTTTTTTTTTTTTTTTTTGACTGAATGAAAGATTTTTAAAGACTGACACTTTGTCATGTAAAAGAGTGTATTGAATATAGTTTTTCTGTTGGAGGCAGAGGGGTAAGGATAGGCCATAGATGAGATTATAAGTAAGGAATGATATTATGCTTTGAAAGAATGAAAACTAACATACCATAGGCACTGTCATGGGTTTCTATTTCTGTGATAAAGACCATGACCGTAAAGCAGCTTGGGAAGAAAGGGATTTATTTCGTCTTATATTTTGTAGTCATCATTCAGGGAAGTCAAGGCAGGAACTGTAGAAGAGGCCGAGGAGTGCTGTTTACCAGTTTCCTAACCTGATTTCTTACACCATGAGGATCTGTCCAGGAGTGACATCACCCCCCCCATATGCTGGGCCCTCCCACATCAGCTGATCAAGAAAAGACCCTACAGACTTGCCTTTAGGCAATCTGATGGAGACACTTTCTTGTTTGAGGGCCTCTTCCCAGGTGACTCTAATGTGTGTCAAATTGTCAAAAAAACAAAACCACTAACCAGGACACACAGAAAAATGGGGGTGAAGGAAGCCAGTAATGAGTACAAGACAAAGAAGACATCGAAGTAGTTCTGCACTGTGAGAAAGAGGAGTAAATATAACCATAGACATTACTAGTCAAACAGGTCAAATCCTATTATAAAAGGTGTCAGAGGTGTTAACAAATAACACTGCTGCCATTGTGAGAGGTGCTATTTCTATTTTATATACCCTCCCCTCCAACATTGTTTTCTTCTTGATTCTTTGTCTTAAATTTTCTTCTATGCTGTGGGTGTTCCAGTGAAAGTGAACTTGAAGTTGATTCTCTGGTGTTAGACTCCTTTATGTAAATGGTCCATAAACGCCTGCTTTGTTAAGATTTTCGCCTTTGATACCCACCCTTTAGTGAAAGAGGGTTCTAATGTCCATGCTAGAAACTTTAGAGCCAGTTATAATTCAGCAATAACAGATTTTTTTTTTGAGGCAACAGAAAAATCTCTGTCATTTGAATTGGAAGGAAAATATTTTCATATTATTGCAAGATAAAATATGTCGTGGTAAATCTTGGCTGAGGCTCGGTAAAGTATCAAGCATAATCTTAGCCTGGTGAGAGGAGTGGGCAGGAGAGAGTATTAGAAATAGATAACTAAGTGGAGTGGGCTCAACTTTCTAGAACAGTCTGGCAGTGTGGAGTCTGGTGATAAGCCTCAGAAAGACTTATAAGCTGTACACTGATTTTAATCCTTGCGGACTGTTGCTTCCCTACACCTTCCCACCACTCTTATCCTTTCTAGGATATGAAGTGTAGGACTCAATTCCAGAAAATCAGTCAAACATAACTGGTTGGCCAAATATGGCAAGTTTTTTTCTTCTATCTAACTTGAGGTTTAAAAGTTTTTCTTATAAAAATGTCAATAGCACAATGCCTGCTTGAATATTGACTGGCAGCATTTTCATGGTTAATTTCTGCTTCCTTTGTGGTTTCAGTTGGATTAAAAATGGATACTTCCTGTCTTAGCTATGTTTCATTTCTTTGCTTGTTCCCAGCTGCTGTCACCTGTCTTTACTATAGTAGAGAAAGCAATCATTGAGCTTTTTGTTGATTTTTTTTTTTTTTTTTTTTTTTTTTTTTTTTTAGCGGTAGGTTATAGTAAGATCTGGACCCACTAATGTAAGTGTGAGTCACTTGTTGAGGGTGGGAATGGTTTATACTGTAAAAGGACCAGTTTGTTCTACACTGTATTGAGATGTTGAGTCTTCAGCCACATCTCTAACCCTTTTTTATAGGTTGTGTCAATGTGTGCCTGAAAGTTTAAATGGGTTAGTTTAACTGATCCTCTTGTTTAGAGATAGGCAGGTACATGCCTTAAAGAAAGTGTTTGTTCATTTGTATGCAGACTACAGGTGGGTGAGTATCATGCTGTCATTGAAGTTTGCTGTAACTAGACTTAGCAAAAGGCCGAGGAGATGGGAACTAAGAAGAGCTAATCATCAGTTACAGGAAAATAAGTGATTGGCAAATAAGTCACATAGTAAGTGAGAACTTGTAACCAACTCCTTGCTTAGGAAAGTTGTTTGCAGTCCAGTTCTTAGTCAGTAAGAAGAAGAGGTGACACTAATTGTTAAAGAAAAGTCTAGAAATCTAAGGCACATTCAGCAACCACTCTGATTGTTTTTTCTTGTTTGCTTCATTTTGAAAGTTTTTTTTTTTTTTTTTTTTTTTTTTTTTGGTAAAGCTTGGCACTTGGTTGACATAGTGCGCTAAATGGGCTAAGTACTCTTCATATAGGTGGGCATGGTTTGTCTTATGCACTTTGGGCCATTAGCAGGCAAGTGTCTTTCTCCCCCAATTTCTTTTTTTATGATAACTAAAAATGTCACTATGCATTGTATGCTGTTGCCTGGAGTGTAAATTCTCTGCCATTTGAGAACACAGATTTAAAGAATATACATGCATAGTACGTTAGTCAGTTTTACATCATTATAACATAGCTACATGAGCTTACTGCAAGAACAAATTTCTCTTAGCTGAGTTTCTGGAGGTTTCAGCCCATGGTCAGTTGGCCCTGTTGAGTTTTGGCCTGTGATGAGGCAGCAGGTACTGTGTGTGTGGTGGCTTGGAAACAGTCTCCTTTGAGGGTACACATGTGCTCAGTGACCTCCACCCTCCTATGAGATCCTTACTTCCTGAGATTCTATAACCTCCCAGTTAGTGTCGATCAAGAGACGAAGCATTTAACTCCTGTGCCTATGGAAGATACTGCAGTTCCAAACTGCAGACACAGCATGGGTCCCTTTTCCTCTAAGCAGTAGATCAGTTTTCCCTTAGGTAGTACTAAGCTAGCTACCATGTTCCTACTTTTAAATACATGTATTTCAGTTTGTTTGTTTGTTTGTTTGTTCTTTAAATTTTAGTTTTGCTCTGCTAATATTTCCTGGATATTACATGTAGAACACTGTCACAGATCTTTTTAGTGCCAAGTTTAAAGTTATTGGAGACACATGAGTGCTTCATTTCTTTATTCTTGTATCTGTGAATTAGAAGTAATAATGTCTGCTGCATAAAGATAACACATACAGTGCTTAGAATAATTCTGGTACATAGTAAGTACTGTATGTTTTTAGGTATACATAATCCAAAAGTTAGCTTGTAATGTTAACTAATTATTTTGTGCATCTGCCTTCAGGGCATTATCATTTGAGAAGGCTTACTGCCTGTCTTCATTTCATTTCTATTGCTATAATAAAATACCCTGAAAAAGCCAACTTACCAGGAAGGGGGTTTATTTTAGCTCACAGTTCCATACTGCAGTCCATTATTTGTGGGAGATCAAGGTAGCAGGACTTGAAACAGCCAATTACATCATACCCACGGTCAGGATTGAAGAGAAATGTATAAATGCTTGCTTGTTTGTGCTCAACTCATTTTTCCACTCTTAACACAGTTCAGGAACCTCCTACCTAGAGAATGGTGATGTTCACGGTGGCCTGGGTCTTCCTTCCCACATCAGTTAATGGTAGTTAAGAGGTCACTTAGGGGCCATCTCTCTTCCCAGGTGACTATAGGTTGTGTCAGGTTGACAGTTAAAGCTTGCCATCAACTGTCATATCAAACTCAACATGTAAGAGTAAACTCTTTACACCACAGTGAGTCTGAAGCCAGCTTAGGACACATGAAACCTTGTGTTATAAGTAAGTAAATAAGTTTTATCCAGTTCCCTTCTTCCCATACAATTCCTTAAGCTTACCTCCTCTCTGGAGGAGCTTCTTGTTATTCTGTCCCCTGTTCCACCTACCCAGATTGAGTTTTCCTAGTTCTTTGTCACTCTGGAAAGGTTGCTTTCCTCTTGTTTTCCCTTTTTCTTACTGACTTGTGTCACTGTTTTACTCCTGCTGTAGAAATACCCTTCCACTGTTATCTTGCCTGCAGCTCTTCCCAGATCACAAGAAGTCTTGACGGGGCTTTAAATACTGCTCATTACTGTCTTGTTGGAAAACTGGAACATGTGTAGGAAGAAATGGCCTAGTGTGACAAATTCTGGTTCTCCTTCACACTAAATTCTTTTTTTTCTTCAGACTCCACACTATCTGTCCCACCACAAATATATATTTTGCATTGATTCCAGGTTAATATTGTTGAAAAATATTTTTATTGGCTTTTTCTTAATTATACTCCTTAATCTGACATTGTTGACCTTTCATAAAATAACTTACCTACCTCTGTCAGTGATGTCAGGAACAAAAATGGTTAAAATGATTTGCCCATTATTTCTAAACATGCCTTATATGTTTGAAACTAAAACTACAGGAAGTTCTGTTCTCCATTGGCCTAGTTATACTTCACTTTTTAAATGATTTCCTTGTTTACTATGTTGATTTCTGCTTTCTTTGAACCCTAACTCTTCCTCTTTTGATACTTGTAGTTTCTTTTAATTTTTTCTCTTTTCAGTGTGTTAACTACTCTAGATTGTGATAGGGAGTGTGTTTTAGCTTTTTATCTATCTAGATATCAATCTATCATCCATCCATCCTGTTTTTCTAAGCTGCACTACTTCTTCCTGCCTCGGCCTCTTTGAGTTCCAGGGTTGCAGGATAGGGTCTCCACACCTGGTCATAGGCATTCTATAGTAGCTATGAGTATTCACAGGCAAGTAGAACCTTTTTTTCCCCCTAGGGACGCAATGAAAGCTCCCAAACACCATTTTAAGGATCTGTGTACCACATGAATGCCATGTTTACACAGGCCAAAATAAGGCGTCAGATTCTTTTGACTGAAATTATAGATGGTTGTGAGCACACATAGGGGCTGGGGATCAAACTCAGGTCCCCTGGAAGAGCAGTCAGTGAGGACTCTTAACCACCCACTAAACTATCTCTTCAGCCTCTGTTGGTGGTATTCTTGAAACAGGGTCATATGTTGCTTAGACAGATTGGTCTTTAACTCCTGAGTTTAAGTGATCCTTCTGCTTCAGAGGTCTAATGCTCTGCACAGAGAGGTCTGTGCTCGAGACCTGTGCTGTTGTGCAGCCTGAGCATAGTTGTAAAGCATGAGCAGGAATAATCAAGTGAAATTAAAGAAAAAGGAATACAAGAGAAAGGCATTTGGGAAAAGTTCCTTTGGGAGACTTGAGTTTTTCTTTTAGGAAGTAGGCTCATCTTACTAAGCCTACTTACTAAAGCTTTACTAGATATTTGGAACGTTTAAATTTTTAGGGAAATAACAAAAGTTTCGCAAGTTTGTGTAACTCTGAAAGCAAATTTGTATTGTAGGATTTATTTTATAGACTCTGTGTTAAGGAGAGAGGAACATTAGGAGTTCTGTAGCATGGGCGAAAGATGATATATACCTTGGTTCTTTAGTTATTGAGGTTAAGTGGAGCCTCTTTGGACTTAGTGCAGGTATGTCATGGGGGACGACACCTGTGCAGAATCTTTGATAATGGACTTTTGAGTTTTGTTCTCCACCCCTTGCTGGGGATGGAACCAATACTCTGCCACCAAACTACACCTTAGCTCCTTATTACAGTTGTGATGGCATTTTCTTTTGTTGTTTCTCGTTTATCTCAAGTGAGAGACAACCGTCTAAAAGTCTGTTGTATTTAAATAGCTGCCATATGCATCATTTTCCTCAAGCCTAATGTTTACAGACCACAGAAGTTGGATTCTTTTTCTTTCTTCTCAAGGCATAGTGTTTCAAAGCTATTGTCAGTCATAATGCAGTGTATTAGATTCAGTGTATTAGATGCTTCTTAGGTCATAAATGATTCCATTTCTTTTTTAGGTTATCGCCTAACTCCAATTTCTTTGATATACAGTATGTCAATGAGGTATTTAGCACGGAAATTGAATGAAAAAGTTGGACGTTGTTTTCTTTTTTTATTTTTCGAGACAGGATTTCTCTGTGTAACAGCACTGGTTGTCCTGGAACTTGATTTGTGTACCAGGCTGGCCTGGAAACCACAGAGATCTGCCTGCCTTTGTTTCCTGAGCTCGGGGATCAAAGGTGTATGCAACCACCACCTGGATTAATATCTAGTTATTTAAATTACATTTCTCAAATTTAAAGAACTATAAAAAATGCCATTTGTTCTTTAACGAAAAAAGATTAGGGAGTTTTGAGAAGCACACCTCAAATGATGAGGCATATTGGTTATAAATCCAGGCTTATGAACAGATAGGGAAAGAAACATCAGTTTTATTTTCTAATTTAAAAATAATTTGACAGATTAATTTTGCACAGGAGTTTTGTTTTTTGCTTCTAAGGGCAGCAGCATGGTTGGTTTATCAAACTGACGAAAGACTGCCTCGATTTTTATTTGGGTTGTTGGGAGTTCAGGTCCCCAACCTTACACACTAGCAGTGTGACCTCAAGCCTCTCTAGCTTTAATTTTACTGCTAGTGATCATGATAGGTTACTAGAACTTCATGAGAAGCTGTAATCTCCTCATGTAAAATCCAGTATAGTTTTAGATGGGCAAAGAGCCTAGATTCTGCATCAGTTTAATTTTCTGTATTTTAATATATTAATATTTGATTTATAAATATGCTGCTAAAATTCTTGAAGGAGGCAGGAGCTGTTATGGTATCAATAGTTTAGGGTAGTTGCATTTACTCTGTTAGTGTATTTTATGCTTTCAAAATACCTTTATGTGGTTATCTCTAGTAGTTTTTAGAGCCTGTGAATATTTTACTGCATGTTAAGTGGTGAGGAGAAATTAAGGATTCAGGTGGAGTTTGCATAGGTAACTGGCAGACTTTTAAAGTGCCATTGTCTACTGGACCCAGTGTAATCACAAGGATCCATTACTTGTGGAAAAAAGCAGAAAAGCTAGAATTAGAGATGACATTCTATTGTCTTTGAAGATGGAAGAGGGCCAGGAGTTAAGGAATTCAGGCAGCCACCAGAACCAGGAAAAAAAAATGCAGATATTTCCCTTAGAATCTTCAGAAGGTAGTGCAGCCTAGTGAGCCCTTGATTTTGGTGAGCTGGAATTCCTGTTGAACTTCTGATCATGTATGTTGTTCTAGGTCTCAGATTCATAGTAAGCTGTAAGCAAAACTAGGAAGTTAAAGCAGTATTTTGTTTCATAGAGCATCACAAAGTTCAAAGTGTTGATATTTGGTCCCAGCAATGTTTAAAAGCACCTATTTCCACACATCTGAATTTCCATTCACCAGTACTGAAGGTTCTATGCATCTCTCCTTGTAGACCAACCCTATAATGTTTCCACTTATATATGGCAAACCTATTCAGTACTGTAGCATATATTAAAGTGTTTTCTGCTGGACAGCATTCCCATATAAACAACACTTCTAAGACAAAAGTTCAAGAGCACCTGGTTAAACTGGCTCTTTTGAGGAGCATACAGGATCTTGGTATATGGTCTGGCTGGCCTGCTTCTTTCTCACTCTGAAGCCCACGCTGACCTTAAATTTGTGGCATTCCTTCTGCCTCGGCTTCTTAGGCTAGGCTTGTAGAGAAGCACCACTCCACCTTTCTGTCAAACTGGATTTCCTTATAACTCAATGAGCTGATAGGTGTTGTGAAAGTCCAGGAAGAAGATGTAATTGTTTCTCAAGAGTTAAACAGTTTGGGTGTAAAAATTTGCTTTTGAGGGCCTGGAGAGATGGCTCAGCAGTTTAGAACAGTAACTGCTCTTCCAGAGGACTCTGGTCTGATTCCTACCATCATGCTACAGCTCACACAGTCTGTAACTCAGATCCCAAGGATCCAATACCCACTCTGGTCTTTTTGGGCACCACACACATAGAGTGAACAAAAGACATTCACGCAGACAAAACACTCATGCACCCAAAAGGAGGTGGGGAATCTTTCAGTAGTAAATTTTATGAATCTAAGTAAAAATTAGTGAAAATTAAGCTACTGAATTTAGAGATGCTGTATAATTTTGAATTAAATTAATTTAATTAAAATTAATCAAAATTTGGCACCTTAGAGTAAAAAGAGGTTTTACATTAGATATATGTTGAAATGGTGATATTTTGGGCATATTAGACTAGCTAAACTTTATTAAAAGCAGTTTCATTGTCCCTTTTTAAATTTTCAGTATCACTGGAGAACCTGATTATATATTTCTTTCTATTGGCCTGAGCAATACAATATTATAAAGAGTTTTCAACAAAGGAATTTTTTAAGTGTTTAAAAATAGCCTTTTTTGTGAAATTGTATTTATCACTTTGATGTTTAAATGTATAGGTGGGTTTTTGTTGTTGTTGTTTGTTTGTTTGTTTTAGATAGGGTATCTTGGTGTAGTCCTGGCTGTCCAGGAACTCACTCTGTAGTCCAGCCACTGCCTCCCTAGCACTAGGATCAAAGGTGTGCACCACCACCACCACCACCACCACCACCACCACGCCCGCCTGGCTATCCAATTGTTATCTTTAATTGTAGTTGTCTTAATTTGCTTTTCATTGCTTTGATAAATAACTCAAACAAAAGTAACTTGGTTGGGAAGGAAAAGCTTTATTTAGCTTACCTTACCAAGCTTTATTTTCTTGAGAAGACAAGGCAGAAACTTGGAGACAGAAACTAAATCGGGTACCGGGAGGGAATAGTGCTTACTGGCTTGTTTTTTGTAACTTACTCAGCCTGCCCAGGAGTAGCAAAACTCACAGTGGGGTGAGCCCTCCATACATGAGTCATCAGTCAAGAAAATTCTCTATAGACCTACAGACCAACCTAATGGAGAGATTTTCTCAATTGGAATTTCTTCTTCCCAGATGACCCCGGCTTGTCAAGTTGACAAAATTTAACCAAGATTGTAATCATCCAGCATATTTATTCAAGGAGATCTATATTAAAAAGCATTTCCCTAAAGAGGAATTTGAGTATGAATTTTGACTTGCAAAAGAGTCAGAGTGTGGAGTTCATGAAGGGTTATAGGAACAGAATTGGAATGTAAGTTGTTGGCGTATTGGATGAAAGGCTTTATATGCTTTTGGGTTGTGAATTGGTGTGTTTTGAATTGCCATGGTAAGTTCTGGGAATTCTGCAAAAGAAGTCATTTCGAAGAGATGAGAGCCTACATCAGGATTATTGGGATAATTGGAAACGTTACTGAGAGATTTTGCAAGGATATAATTAATGTGTTTTAATAACTGATTAGCCATGAAAAATGAAGTAAAGGTAAAGAGATAGAAGATATTGAAGTTGGTTGATTTCTCCCTCCCGCCCCATTTGATTTTCTGAATATACTTGATGCTGAATTGGCTGAATCCATAAATATGGAGCTGGCAGAGGTTCTGTGGAATACTCCTAGTTGTTGTACCCCCTTTTACAGCTTCTTACAGTGGATGCTTAGATGAGTGCTTTTAGACCTTCTGGATAAACACTTAAAGCTCCGAATATCCTCTCTGTTGCTTTACTGCATACTACACATTATGCATTTCTATTTTGATTTGGCTTAAAACATTTTCAAATTTCTTTTGAGATTGCTCCTTTGATTTCTGGTTCTTTAATAATAAATTCTTTTTTAAAAAAATAGATATTTGAGGAATTTGGCAAACATTTCTTAATGTGCATAACAAATTATAGCTGGCTTTCTAAATTGTTTTGTATTTATATTATCTTAGTTCTTTTAAATTTATAAGACTTGTTTTCTGGTTCAGTTTATTGTCTTTCTTGATGATGACTTCATGTGTACTTGGGAAAAAGATTTTGTTGGGAAGAATATTCTGTAGATATTGGATAGGTTGGTTGGTAGTATGGATCTAACCTTACAATTTTTTTTTGCCTTGCTTATTTCCTGTTATTTACTGAAAGATGAATTTTGAAGTGTCTAAATAATTGTAGATTTTTCTGTTTTTCCTTTTCTGTTTTATTTCTGCTTATTATGTGTTAATATAAAACATTGTAACATTACATTCACTTCTCCCCCCTTTTCTTTGTGTGAGTTTGTGCGTGTATGTGTGTATATATATATATTTGGAGACAGAATATCATGTTGCCCATACTGGCCTCATTATTCTCCCCTCCTTTTGCTTGTACTATATTTGTTTTAGTCTCTATAACCTAGTATTGTTTTGCTTAAAATAGGCCATAATTTTTAAAAAATTTAAAACAAGTAAAATGCTATTGTATATTTACTAATAGGCCTATTTGTTCAAATCCTTACCTTTTTGCTTAGTTTCAAGTTTCTATTTGGTGTGTTCCTTCATTCTGGAAGCTTTTGTTTTAATATTCTTTTTGTAGATATCATCTGTTGACTTAAAAGTCTTTATTTAGTTTTTGTACTTCTTAAAATGTTATTTATTTCCCCGTTGGGTTTGAAATGTTTTTGCTGGATATAAAGTTATGTTGGCTAGAGTTTCCTTCCTTTTTCTGTACTTCTGAAATGTTGAAAATGCCTCCCACTTGCCTTTCTTTCCGTTAGGAGTTTAGTGTGGTCCTTTTTACCTTTATTGTTCCTCATTTATTTTCTTCTATTAAAATTTTCCCATAGATAGTTAAACATTTGCAGTTTACTGGGTATTTTAATCTTTGGGAATCAGTTTGGGGAAATACTTTATCTTTTCAGGAAAATCTGAATTTTTATATTTGAATAATAAACACAAGTTTATGTCTATTGACCTTTATGTATTAGGATAACACTAAAGAATGAGGGATAGCATGAACACTTGACACATGGTAGTCCTTAAAATTGTGTGTTCAGGAGTTTTTTTCTAAGAACAGCATTTGGCTCTAGACCAGAGAAAGCCATAGACATTTTTACTTTTGATGTCTTAGCTTCTTCCAGGAACATTCTACAGTTGCCATGGAAGTATGTATGTGATAGTTCTTCTATGTCATTTGTGCAAGAAATTATAAAATACCTGTGTTTTGTGGTAATTGTCTTTTTAACCAAAACGTTTCTAGAATTGAGGAATTTGTTTAAGGGACAGAAAAGGGTATAGAGAGACCTCCTGGCAAAGAGCTTAAGCTAGAAGCTAAAAACCAAGACAATTTCCTGGACTTCTGCAGGCTTAATAAAAGAAGACATGATTACATACTGTTTAAACTGGCAGCTTAAATCATAAGCAGTAGTCAATATTTATGATTAAGGTGTGACTACATGAAACATTGAGAAGTGAAATGTTGTGTATTGAGATGTTTAGGCTCTAGATTTCTGGGTTTGAATCCTAGTGCGAACAGTTTTTGAAGCCTTTGGCAAGCTTCCTATAAAGTTTTTCTTTATAAAATTGGAGAAATCTCAGGTTGCTAAGAAAAACTCTGAATTATTTGTATTTTTTACTATATGTATAGTAGACTCCCAGGATTTATTAGTATTTATTCTAAGTTCATTAATTTTATTTAGTTCAGGAACTTTTTTACACATATTTTATGTATGTCTGGTGGTAATGGGAATTGAACCCAGGTTCTTTATGTTAGGCAAATGCTTGGCCATCAAACTATATGTCCCTGGCCTCTTTTTCAAGAATTTTATTTTAAAACAAACTGGTCTTGAACTTGTATTATAGCCCAGACTGACAAAGCTTTTGGCCCTTCTGTACCAGCCCTTCCCAGTTAGCTGCTGTATTATCATTCCTAGGCAAGTTCCTGGTGGCTGTCAGGAAAATTTTTTTACCCGTTTTTCTCCCTCACTTGGATCTCTCTATGTTGTTTCTTATATTATCCCACAAAGAGATGTTATGTATTCATCTTAAAAACCCTTTTGTAAGCTGGGAGAAGTGAGACAGGAGAATTGCTGTTAGTTTAGTGCCAGCCTGGGCTTCAGAGCAAGATCATGTCTACACTCAGTTAAAGACAGTCCATAGTCTTGTTATGCCCCACTTTTCAGAAGAAAACTTGGTTTTAATAAGATCCTCAGTGACTTCCACAAAGCTAGATCCAGCTGTCAGTTTGTAGGCCTCATCTTACTGTAATCTGTCAGCAGCATTTATACATTCTGCCTTCTTGACACTTTTTCACTTAACTTCTAGGACAACCATATTCAACAATTTTATTTGTTTTCTATACTCAGTGTAGTTCCTAAATGCCTCAGACTTCTGTACCCTTATATTTTTTTTGGCAGTATTATCCTGGGCTTTAAACACATAGCTATATCATCCAAAATCACCAGCACTCACAGTATTTCCTTTATTAAACCCCAGATTCCTAAAAGAGCCACTAACATTCCCCTGCATGTCTAACATGAGATTTTATCATTATCAAAAATAATAGCAAATGTTTTTATATAGCATCTCACCTGCCAAGTATTGTTGACCCCAGTGAACTCTTGCCTTCTAAAACCTGGTCCATTGTCTTCTCCATTAGTAAATGCTAAATTCTCTCTGCCTGCCCACCTTCCTTCTTCTCTCTCCCTCTCCTTTTCCTCCCCCCCCCCCCCCCGCCCCCGCCACTTCTTTCCCCTGAAAACCATGGAACAATCTTCGTCCATCTCCCATACCCCAGCATCAGTCTGTTCTCAAATGTTATTTGCTAGAGTCTGGCTGCATCTACCAGCTCACCATTAGCTGTTATGTCAGTCGGTACTTAATATAACAGCTTAGTGGAACCTGATAAATCTAAGGCAGGTCATATGTCTTTAAAATCTCCAGAGATTTTGTTCCAAAGCCTTCCTCTCTCAGGCTAACTCAGGTTGGTGCTGATCTTCATGGTCTAATTCATTCACTTGTTTTGGATGGCTGTAATAGTTGAGAAAAGCAGATCTCTTTAAGTGGTCTTTTATCCTTAGCTTCGTTCTGTGGTGATGGTGTTATAAAAGGGCAAGACAAATGCACATCAAGTCTCTGTCAAAGAAAGTGACAGGACAAACCAAGGTCAGTATACAAAGAGTTTGGAGGGGTGCAGATGCCAGGAAGAATGTGATTCACTGGAGGCCAAAACAATGTACCATAGGCTCTTAAATGACCTGTTTGTTAAATTTGGTTATGGGGCCAATTTCTTGCATCAGATATGAAACTTAATACAAAAGGAATTGTCTTGATAAAACTGAAAGTGTGGACTAAGTAATGGTTTCTGGTAAAAAAAATTTTTTGCATATCTTAAAGTAGAGAATGTTCTTTGTATACTGTAATATGTAGATTATTTTTGTAGTTAGCTCAATGTCTTAAATGTTGCTGCTAGTTGTTTAATAACGTCTCCCATATTCTGCTGCAAATTAGGAAGTTGGGCTTTGCACTTCCCCAATCTAAATGTATTTGGTCCTAACATTATGTAAAGGACTATGATTATTATTATTTTTTACAGTGTCAACGGATAGAATTAAAACTCATATTTTCATTTTTTCTTTCCTTTTTAGACTTAAACATTTTCATAACTCTTTTAGGCCGTCACTGAAGTTATTTTTGTCAGCGTAGTTTTCTTTTCTAGTTTGTCATACATACAATTAAAAATCACATTTAGTTGTTTGAGATTGGCTTCTTTCCCTTAACAGTATGTGTTAAGGTTTCTTTCTCCCTTTTCATGTGCTGAGTGATAAACAGTTGTTAGGATGTATCGTAGATCATTTACTTGGTGTTTGGCATCTTGGTTGCTTCCAGGATTTGAAGCACTGAATAAAAATGCTTTAAGCATCTGTTGGCAGGTTTTATGTAGACTTAAAACTGCCGACTGCTCCCCATTGGTTGGTTGTTACCTCTTTGTGTTACCACTAACAGTCTGGGAGAGTGCCTGTTGAGCCACAAGTAACATTAACATTCTTTCCCATGAATATATGCTTTGAAAGTATAGCAGCAAAGCACCTTCCTGCATGTTTGACATTTCTGTTAAACATTTTAGAGCTAAAAATTATGAAAAACTTTGTCTTCTATTCTAAAATCAATTGATACCTAGCTTCACTCTTCTAATTTGTATAAGAAAGTAGTATTTACATTGGGGGGGTGCTGGTTGGGAGTTATAATTAACTATAAATGATAAAGACAAATGCAATAACGAGTGGCGTTTTCCAGTTCTTATAGTAGTAATGACTTCTGTTATTCTCCTTCATCCTCAGAACGTCTCAGTGAGATGACTTTCCATCTTTCAACCAAACTGGGGCATAAAGCAGTAATTCACATTAGAGTGTATGGCTAGCTAATAACAGAACTTCATTTGAACCTAGGCAGTCTTAAGTACGTTATATAGCATTGCCGCCTCTTATGCTCCCATTCTGTGAGATCACCTGTGAGAAAACATGACCTCTGCTAATCGTATGATTTAAACATTGTTCATACCATTTATACCTGTGATTTAATTGCTTTTACGTGATTTTTCTATTGGTTAAGAGTCCATCTGTTACCGGGCAATGCCCAGCACCGGTGAGGCAGAGGCAGGCAGATTTCTATGAGTTCAAGACCAGTCTGGTCTGCCAAGTGAGTTCTAGGACAGCCTGGGCTGTTAACACAGAGATATCCTGTCTTGAAAAATAAACAAAGGGTCTATTTGTTTTGATGTTATACCTGGGCAGTCTCATTCTGCAGATCCCTGTTAAGGAACTGATACCACACTATCCTGTATAGATGATTCAGCTTATAAAAACAGTGAAGCACATGGGCAATGCTTTATGACCTAAAACCAAAATCTCTTAGGAGATATATACAAAACATTTAAAGGTGTTTTAAGAAATTAGTGTAAAAAGGAAAACTTCGTTATTTTTTCTTTGCTTTTTGCATTAAGTCATTTCAAATAAATTTTAAAAGTTTTTCCCCCAGGGCCATTCTTTATTTTTTTGTGTTAACTCATATTTTCCTCCTCTCCTCTGTCTAGAGTGTCTTAAACCATTCTACCTTGTGAGAAATTGGATGCTCTTGCAGATAGTCATTGTGGGAGAAAACGTTTCATTTAAGTCCCAGATGAGGACCGAAAACTTGAAATCAGAGGAGCATCTGAAATCAAGTAATATTAGGTAGGATTAAAAATTATAAGGGATTTCTGCATTGTTATTAATTTCAAAGACGTGTATTAGAAGTTTCATATTCTGTGGACACCTTCAGGAAGGGTGGGGAAAGGGTATGCTAAAGATTGTATTTTTTCTTATGGAACTTTGTGAAAAATTAAATTAGGTTTACTTTGACGTTAACATTAGTATCTTATGGTCCAAGGAAACTTTTTAAAATGTGCTGAAATACATTTTAGGAATTTGTATCCTTAAATATAAAGTTTCTGAGTATTTATAAACTTAGGGACATGGGATTTAACTATTTTCATATAAAATTTCTTTATTTGTATCTTAAGTGTATGGTTGTTTGCCTGCATGAATGTATGTACCACAAGCATGTGGTCTGCAAAGTCCAGAAGAGGGTGTTGGGTACCCTGGGACTGAAGTTAGAAATTGTTGTGAGCCACCATGTCAGTGCTGGGAAATGAACCTGGTCCTCTGGAAGAACAGCCACTGCTTTTAACTGCTGAGCTGCTTTCAGCTTCCTGAGATTCATTTTATAAAGTATTCTTTAAAGTTAAAGAACTTTTTTTTTTTAAACATATTTAGTGATTTTATTTAAACTCAGGAAACATCAGGTGTGGGTTTTATATGTCAGCATAGATGCAATTAACTGTCACAAAGACCTTGAGAGTTTTGTGTTAATGCATTACAGAAGACCTCTTCTACATGACCAGTTGGTAACTCTTGGTGTAGTATCTTAATAATGACATAGCATAATTATATCTGAGATATGGTTTACAAATTGATACCATGATTGATGGTAACATTTTAGATACTTCATTTCAAAAAGCCTGTGTGAGCTCTGGTTTTGGAATTACATTGCAAGGTGGTATTGTTGGTAATAAAAGGTTAGTGTTTATTACGGGATTTATAGGGACACTCACTGATAGAAGAGATCAGTTATGCAGTTCCTGGAAAGCTGGACTGGTTCACACAACTGCTAGTCAGGTGTCCCATCCAAGAGCACAAGATGGAAAACAGGAAGCCACCCTGCATGTACCCAGTCTCAGGCCACTCCCAGAACACTGGGGCCTCAAGGCCCAAAGGCCAAACCTTTAGGTTAAGGTGATAATACTTGCTCTCCACTACAAGGTGGAATTCGAGCTCTCCTACTGTCTAATCCTGTGACATAGGAAAATTATTTCATCCCTCTGTCCACATTTTGTCATCAACGAAATGTGCACATTACTACTTACCTGATAGCAGACTAAAATTTACAGTTATTTCAGTACTAAGGATCAAGTATGGACTATTTATTGAACATGGCTCCACAAGTGTTCTACCACTGAGCTATATCCCTACCTACCTCTGTTTTGTTTTGTTTTGTTTTGTTTTGTTTTGTTTTGTTTTGTTTTGTTTTGTTTTGTTTTGTTTAAGGTAGAGTCTTTTTATGTTCTAGGGCTAGCCATGAACTTAACTGTGTTGCTCAAGGATGACCTCATACTTTAAATCCTACTGCCTCTTTCTCAGGACTGTTAGTGTGGTACAGGCATATGCCTCTGTGCCTAGTGGAATATAAAGATTTTATACTAGACAAATGCAAGACAAGAAGACCTAGGAAATATAATACATTATCAAATGATATTATTAGGCTATTCATTTTTAACTGATGGACTTAGCCTCTGTTGTCAGCATGGCGTCTCAGTAATTTATCATTTGCTTCATATGTTATCAAGTCTCAAGTTTTTAAATGTTATTTTGAAATAATCAGATAACTGATGTTTAGAGAGAAATGACAAAACCTCCAGACTCACTTTTTTCTTTAATTCTCTGTGTCTGCCACTTACGTTATTTCCTACTCATACTATAAATATATTCGTTGTATTTTTTGTTCATATGAGAACATAGTTTCATGGCATCTGAATAGCTTATCTTTCTGTCCTTAAGCATTATGTGGAAGTAAAGAACTAGGGTTTTTGACTTCCACTTTGAACTGTTCTCTTTAATACACTGTGTTCTTTCAGAAGAGATCCCAGGAAGCAGTAGGGAAAGGACACCTGATTACAGTTAGAATCGGATTAGCAAATAGTTTGGTGCTTACAGATTGTCCTTCTTTGAGATGTCACTTAACATGCTTTGTGTCTTTATTCTTCATAATAACTGTCATCTCTAAATACCTGCCTGTACACTTGAGCTTTCTCCAGTACCTACTGTCCAAGCTAACTACCTGAAGTGATGTTAGACTCTTTGTATTGTCTCCCCTTTCCTAGTTTAAGTTGGGAGATTTCGTGGAAAGAAGTTTTTCTGCTTAGCAGTATTATCATTATCTCATTTCCAGTCTTGACCTTTAATCTGTGCATCATACATCATGGTGTCATTTTCCCATGTGTGTATGTGCCCTCTATGCATGCAGTGCCCACAGATGCAAAATAACCTAAGAGCGATATCCTCTTGCTTTGAGTTCATCATTGATTTTCTATTACAAGACTGAATTTGAACTCTTAAACACACCATGCAAGTCTTCTCATCACCTGCACCTTCCTTGGAGCTTTTGCTTTGCACTTTATCTTTGTCTGTGTGATGTCTTAGCTCTTTCTTTTGCCCTTGTCCTTGAAGTTCCCGGATCAGAATGAATCCCTTCAGAAACTACACATGTACTCAAAGAATATAGGTCATGGAGTGAACGTATAGTACAGAGCTGTAGTTCTCAACCTTCTGAATGCTGCAGCCCTTTAATGCAGTACCTTATGCTGTGGTGACCCCAACCATGAAATTATTTTGTTGCTACTTCCTAACTGCACTTTAGCTACTGTTAGGAATTATAATGTAAATCTCTAATTTGCAGGATAATCTAATATGTGATCTTGTGGGACCCAAAAGAGGTCATGACCCACAGTTTGAGAAATACTGGTATAGAGTATTGGCATGTACAAAGATTTTAATACACTAAAAAAGCAAATTCATATTTTTAATCTGAACTGGGGAAAACTCTTAGTAAAAGCATCTTTCCTAGAGTTTTTTCTAAATGACAGCAGTATAGCAATAGTTTATTTTTCTCCAGTTAATTTATTATTAGAGAAATCTTTATTTATGTGTTCCAGTGCTGTATTACTATCATAGTGGTTTGTTTGTTTGTTTTTTAATTTTCTTAGATTCAGAAGAGCTTAGCTATAGTGATTAGGAACTGAACTCTGAAGCCAAACTGCTGAGTTCAAGTACTACTTCTAACCCTGACCATGGCCTTGTTACTTAACCTCTGTCTACATGCTTATGTTTTCCTCAAGTATAAAATGGAGACAGTAATAGCACATAGTTTACATTAAACAGTTACTTGCACAAGGCCCTTAGAGCAGTGTTTAGCAGTGTGTTCTTGAGTGCTAGCTCTTGTGGCTAGTAGCTAGTGCTTGGTACGCACTAAATGTATTTATAGATCTTGATTATGTTATCTTCTGTAGCTTCCAATGTATTATCGCTGATCCAGCCTTTTTTCAGCTCTCTAATTTCACTTTCAAAAAATTGTTTGACAGTTTATTTCTCTTAATGAATAACTAAGAGTTACTGGGTATATTAAGTAGCCCACCTGTAGCCCCAGCAATCGGGAGAGACTAAGGCAGGGTGGCCATGGAAGTTCAAGGCCGGCTGGTACTATGTAGCAAAATAAATAAAACAAACAAAAGGCCCAAAGACAATGTATATGATATTTTTAAAGTTATATTTTTTGTAACTTACTGTGCTGTTTTATTTTGAGTACAGCGATTCAATTTTTAGATTCTTGGTATTTTCATTTCTTTCACCAATTCCTTTCATTTAAAGTAAGAACAAACTCCTCACCATTGCTTATCTATTCTGAGGACATTAAAACTTGTCACATGCGTACAGGTGGCATTGTAGAGGCAGGTGTATCTATCTTGTAAGTGTGAAGACGGCCTGTTCCACAAGGAATTGTCCAGCCCAGCCAAGGCTGTATATATAGTAAGGCCCCGGGGTTTCTGTTGTTTGTTTGTTTTTCATAGACAGGAGAGAAAAAGACAGGGTAGCTGTGACTAGTAGGGGGGAATATGTGTTGTTTTCTCAAGTTGTGTGACTTTGGGTTTTTAAGGACATATGTTACCAGCCTTGTAAAGATTTTTTAAATGGTGAAAGTAAAGTGATGGGTGAAGCTGGACTATTTGGACGATGAAATTTGGCATATAACATTCAGTACCAAGCATAGCTGTCTAGTGGGTATTGTTCATTTGCAGTGGTAGTTCTTTTGTGTTAATCCTCATGTTTACAAACAAGAATACAAGGATTTATTTTATTTACTAAAGTTAAAGTTTACAGTTATAGAGCTAGAATGTTAAGAACACTGGCTTCTCTTCAGAGGATGCTTGTTTCATTCCCACCTACATGAGCTCACAGTAACTAAGCTCTCTAACGACCCCTTCTGGTCTCTGTAGGTGCTAGGCACATAAGTGATGGATAGATGTACACACAGACTGTCTTAGTTACTGTGATAAACACCATGACCAAAAAGCAACTTGGGGAGAAAAGGGTTTATTTCTCTGAGGCTTACAGTAATCCTCCATCAAGAAAGGAAGTCAGGGCATTGTCTTGTTTGCTCTGACATGGCTCACTTTCTTACTCAGGATCACTTGTTCAGTGGTAGCCCCTCCCCCAGAGAGCTGGGCCCTCCCACACTAATCAGTCAAGAAAATATCCTGCTGGCTTGTCCACAGGCCAGTCTGCTGAGGTCATTTTCTCAGTTGCAGTTCCTTCTCAAATGACTAACTTGTATCAGGTTAACAAAACCGGGGCACAGGCAAAACACTCGAACACATGAGATGAAAACAATAAAAAAAAAAATTGCAGTTACTGTAAAATACTTAATCAATTATGGTAAAATGGTGCTTTTTGTAAAATGTTTAGAATCTTAATGGTCTTCCAGTTTTTGTTCCTGTTTAGTTCTTTTGAAATGGAAATCTCATGTTGTAATAACCTTTAACTTTTTATGTTATTTGACTCATAATCACACTACAGAAGGTACAGTGTGCTGTTTGAGTGCATGTATTCATTTGCTAATGGTCCAGCCTCAGGATGTTTGGCATATTCTTCACCCAATGTATTTATCACTTCTTTGTGGGGATAGCATTCAAAATCTACTTCCCTGGCTGTTAAAATTAAATAGTCAATGAGTAGTGTTAACTGCAATCATTTTTCTATGCAAGAGAATACCAAAACCTTATGGGAGAGCATGTTGTAGAGTTCCTGCCAAGCAATATGCTAATAGAAAGGGATTCTAATGGTATGTATTTTTAAAAAATGTTTTACTTAACTATAAAATGACTTTTGTAGCCAAAGAATTTTCTTACCCCAGATGTGTTTCCCAAGGAAGTATATTGCTCTGACCCAGACACAAAGCATAGCGTGAGTGGTTGTCAGCCTACTGGTGGTGTCAGACAGCGGCAGACCACAGATTAAGGGGAAGAGTGGGGAAAGCTAAGAGTTCAGAGACTACAGGATCTGTCAGTGAAGACTTTTAGTGGAGATCACTAAATGACCTAAGTTCAGGGAATATCAACATGCATTCAAAAAATACCCTTTACAGTAGTTCACATGGGTAATGTGGTTAGAGGTAATGCAGTGAGCATTCAGTAGGTATTTAGAGAACAGCATTTCTTTGGATCGGTAGATATTAAAGCTTTAGAAGAAGGTAGACATAAAGGACTTGGAGAGAGGGGTTGCCTTCCATAGCTTGAAAGCCTTGATAAAACTACCAAGATGGAGGGGAACCACTTAAGAGAATGAAGTATCGAGTTAAGGATGGATTGTGAGTATAGGACCTCTCCAATACAGACAATTTTTTAATTCAAAGAGGGAGATACTAGGTTTTTTAAAATGTATGGGAAACTTGAACATATTTGAATGCCAAAGTGATAGAAAGATCCATTAGCAAGGGAACTCTCAAAAAAGCGGAAAGAAAAATCAAGTGCTGATGAAATGCTAGGAAGAACATTCCATTGAGATGAACTTTGATCTCATAAGGAGAGGATTCTGTAATGAAGAAAATGCCCAGTTGTGGGAATTGTTTTCCCAGAGCAGGGATGTGCGGTTGACATTTGCCAATGGAAAGGGGGCAGGAACAAGCAGCTTAAAAAGAGTAGAAATTTGAAATGTTTATGGTAACCAGTAAACTGAAAACAGTCTTAAGGCATTGGGGGGACCTCATATTTATTATCTTTACTCAGATATGGAAAAGAAACTCATCTGTGAAGTAATTTGTAAGTTGTGACATCAGTTTGTTGTCCCAGCGCTGTACATTTTCTGTCTTTTATGTAATGTATAACTCAGTGTAATTAGATTAATTTGACTTGGTTTGTTTTTGACTAATGTTTTGTTTTGTTTTGTTTTCTTATCTAGGCAGGCAGAAGTCCTGAAGGCTGAAATGACAGGTATTGGCTGTCTCAATTCTTTGTTAGTACTTACTTTATTTTATTACATTAATGGAAGAAAATTTCCTCTCTCACATTAGGTATAATACCAACCCTGTGCTGGAGGCCAGGAGCAGTAATAACTTGGCTTTAAATGTTTATTGGCTATACTTTGGGTTCTTCCTTAAATACTTCTCAGGAGTTTAAGGAGTTTAAGTTTAAGTATATGCCACATTTGAATTGCTATTTCTACAAACAGATGATCAAAAAATAGTCTGTAAGATCCAATTCTTACTAGCCAGCAATTATTAACTCAAGTTTCCATGGCATTCTCCTTGCTGAATGTGATTGTGGTGACTTATAGATACTAATAATGGCCAACTTAAAGAGGGGTGGAAGTTGTGGCATTGTATAGCAACAAACTCCTAGGTGAAATTAAATTGTTTAACTGGGTAGTGGGTAATTTGTAATTAAGTTCATTAAGTAGTTCTGCTGTGGCAGCTTACTGTCAGCATTTGAACTGCTCAAACCCTACATGACTGGCAGAAAATGTGGCCCTCGTTTTTAAATACATAATCAGAGCCTCATAGAAATACAAAGCTGTATTCTACATACAGTTACTCTTCTGGCCTTTCGTGCAGTTTAACGCCAGACTTTTACCTTTGTTTGCATTAAATGGTTATAGTATGGACTGTTCACAGAAGTGCCTTGGGTGGTCATGTCCCATTTTTGAAAATAATCACTGTAACATTAGGGTATCATAATAGAGTAAGGACAATCCAGGCATCTGCTGGATGGTGAGCTGATTGGAAAATTTTGTGACTCAAAATAAAATGGGAAATGTGATTTGAATGGAGATACAGTTACAGGGGTAAACAATTTGCTATAAACCTATTATTTCAAATGGAATGAATTACTGTGAGATACATGATCTGCTGTGACATGAACAAGCAGAAATCCAAACCAAAAGCAAAGAATGACCCTTTTTTAATGGCCCTTTAAATTTCAAAATGTTATTTTAAAACTGAAAGACTGGTAGAGAGAATGGGTCAGCACCATACAGAAGATGTTGATGCACAAATATGAGAATTGGGGTTCAGATTCCAGCACCCATGTGAGGTTATTCGGAACATACCTGTAGCTCCAGCCTTAAAGAGTGGGAAAGGTAGAAACAGGAAAATCACTGGGACTTTCTGACTGACTGCTCACTGAAAAACCTGTAGCTGCAGTCTCAGTGAGAGACCTTGCCTCAGAGGAATAGGTGAAGAGTGATAAAGGATGAGTGATGCTCCGTCTCTCACGCTTCATACACATGCACAAACATACATGGTTTTAAAATTAACTAAAAGGCAAGCCATTTTAAATCAAATTTAGTCATTAACCAAAAGTCAGAAGGTGAAAGTCATTTGAAGTATAGTAACATAAAATGTGTATAGTAGTGGATGGAGAGGGAAAGGAATCATTGGTGTGGCTCACACAATAAGTGACTTGGTGGTGTTTTGTTTGTCTTGTTATGCAGATTCTAAGCTGGGTCCGGCTGAGGTCTGGACATCCAGGCAAGCTCTGCAGGACTTGTATCAGAAAATGCTAGTTACTGATCTGGAATATGCTTTAGACAAGAAAGTTGAACAGGATCTGTAAGTATTATCATTTGAGATGTTCCTGTGCAATCAGGAATCTCTTCAAGATTTTGGAGCATTTTGGTTAGTAATTTTTTCAACCTACCCTAGTATAAGCTTTTACAAAGAAATTCTAATGCTTGTGATTTAAAAAAAAGAAAAAATTTAACCATTAGTGGTGCTTTTTTTTTTTTTTTTTTTTTTTTTTTAAGTTGCAGTTTTGGAAGGTAAGAGGAGGAATGTTTATATCTGAATTTTACAAAAGAGCATACTTAGAGCATACGGGAGTAAACAGACTTAAGCAAGTGTATGATACTTCAAATTCTAAGAGTTTATCTGTAATGAGTTTATATCTAAACCATGAGCATAAAGATAAACTTTTCTTTGATCGTTGGGATTTTGCATTTGGTCTTAGCCCAAAGGCCAAGAACTGTGATCAATAGCATCCTGTTTTTCAACAGGAAAGTGTATTTGATTGTAAGAAAAGTTTGTTTAATCAAATCCATGGCTTGTATATTCCTTCGTGCTCACCAGAAAACTAGAAGAAAGATTTTGTATGTTTAGGCTACTCACTTGTTCTCTATGAAGGATGAAATGACAGATAACCAGATTCCCTAGTGAGTAAATAAAGTCATTTGTAGAGGATCTTGCATTATAAACTGAAACAGAGACAGTTAACTTGATAGAAACTTAAATAACAGTTATCACAGCACTCCTGAGGCAGAGGCAGGCAGATCTCTGAGTTTGAGGTTAGCCTGGTCTATAGATCAAGTTCCAGAATAGCCAGGGCTACACAATGAAACCCTGTCTTGAAAAACCAAAAAGAAGAAAAAAACTTTTTTTTAAAAGAACATTCTTTCTAGTCAGGCCTAATAGCCCAAATTATGCTGAACCTGGTTTTTCCTTTTTTTTCCCTATGCTTTTTGCGCCATGTGTTTTCAGAAAATCTAGTAGTTAGATAATAAATCAGAACTCAGGTCTGCAATATTTGAGTCCATGATGAGAAAGCATCACCAGTGTTGAAGGAATGTTGACGTTCTAAACTATTTTAAAGCCCTAATGTTCTAGAGCCTCAAAATTGGATGTTGACATTTGGTTCTGTATTTCGCTAATATTGAATTTAAGTTGAATAATGTAACTGTAATTTTGATACACTATATTTCAGCATTGTATTATTTGAATAACCAAAGCTGAAATGTGGCTTTTATTTTAGGCTGTGAAAAAAGCATGAAGTCTTAGTCTATAAGATAAATACACAAAATCATTAAACAGTAATGGAAATGAATGCTATGGATGATTATCTGGGGAAAGTAAGGGATAGGACTTCATCTGTACAAAGCACCTTCTCCGGTGTGTCACTTGCATCAGGTGTAATTATTTTTGGCCCAGTGTGTTAAAATTATTAATAGCTTATTTTACTTTGATCTTGCCACTGTAGTTCTGGTTTTTATACTGGGGTTCTTAAATAGTTCTTACTGCAATAGCTCTAAAGGTTCATAGTGGAAGCCACATTCTGCTTACTGGAGCATTTGGTAAGTGTCCACTAAAATCACTTACAGTCTACTGCATGTCTAGTCTTGTTCAAAGAAAGCACAAAGTAATTTAAACAAATAATTGCTAATGCTGGTGTTTGGTGTGGTATAGTATAACAAACAGTTCCTTCTTGTTCTCAGGGGTGACCAGTGTCTGCCCAGTGAGTCACTACTGTACCAAATAGAATTACATTTTGTTTTCAGCTGGAATCATGCCTTTAAGAATCAGATCACAACACTACAAGGCCAAGCAAAGAATCGAGCAAACCCAAATCGGAGTGAAGTCCAGGCAAACCTTTCTTTATTCTTAGAGGCAGCTAGTGGCTTCTACACTCAGGTGAGTTCTGTTTTGTGTATGAATTCTCCTAGCTTTAATGGTACTCTGCTCTTTGTACACATCTCTTGTAATGTAAATGCTGTTAACTACCTTATGAGACATCTGGAAGTTGATCACATTATATGGATATTGAAGTTATTCATACCATTTTAAAAGATACTGACTTCAGTTTAGGAATGTTGTAGTATGAGGGCTTGGATTCAAAATCCAGTATTGCCAGAGAGAGGAAGAAAAGATACATGCTTAGGATGGAGGTTTAATTGTATGAATAAAAATAGGTGTGATGAGACCCAATTCTTGGGGAGTCATGGAAGTAGTCCTGTGATCAAACCAAATGTTGTCATTATGAAAGTAGTGGCTATGTTGTAATATATGCTGTTTATGGTTATAGTGTTGGGCTGGAGAGATGGATCAGTGATTAAGAGCACTGGCTGCTCGAGTTCAATTCTCAGCAACCACATGGTGGCCCTCAACCATTTATAATAGGATCTGATATCCTCTTCTGCCAAGCAGGAATATATGCAGAGCACTCAAATACTCATACATGAAACATAAATTTAAAACAAAAAAAACTTTAAAAAGTAGTAGTGTCAAGGGAGTTTTTGTAGTATTTGCATAGTGGAATTTATAGGGATCATGAAATGACTTTAAACTACCTAAGAAATTGAGATATCTTTTAAGTTTGAAAAATAATCTATATTTTACTTTTCTGTAGTCACATCCTGATGTAAATTTCCAAAGAAATAAATGTTCATGGAATTTTCTTTAAGCATAATTATTTGGAAAAATTGCTATTTCAGGCTGGGGAGATGGCTCAGTAGTTGAGAGTACTTGCTCTTACAGAGTACTGCATGCTAACTCATATAGCAGCTCCCTGTAATTCCAGTTCCAAAGGACTTTCTGACTTCACGGACTTTACATGTGGTGCATATATAAATATTTTTAATTGCTGTTTCATCTATTTATTATTAAATGGCTAAAACATTTTTTTTTAATTGATTTTATTTTGGGTGTGGGTGCCATGTTGTTCTATGACACATGAGTGGCAGTTAGGACTATCTGTGGGAGTCAGTTCACTTTCCCAATGGGGGTTCTAGGGTCATCAGCCCTTGTAATAATAGGATTTTAAAGGTTGTGTACTGAAGAAACCTTTGACCAGTTCTCCCTATGCTGCTTGTTCCCACACCTTTATATTGTCTTTATTTTTGTTTAACCATTTCTTTGAATGAAGGAAAGGAGAATATCTGCATTAGAAAATGTTACTTAAGGAATGGTAGCATGTACTTTTAATCTCAGCACATAGGAGGCAGAAGCAGGAAGATTTCTATGAATGTGAGGCCAGCCTAGTGTACATAACAAATTCTAGGCCAGCACCTCTGTATTTAAGAAAAGTAGAAAATGGAGGGGGGGGGGAGTATTTGTTTTATTTACACTATAAAAAATCCAACCCAGTTCTTTATTGAAAAACCGTAAGCACCATTGTTGTATGAGGTTTCTGGCTAGGAATTTCTGGTCTACAGCCTCATTGTCCCACTGAAATACACGGGCACTTATATTAATTGTTCACTGATTGACCTGGGGCCCAGGCATATAACTTGCTAGCTCTTACTCTTAAACTAACCCATGATTCTTATCCTGTTCAGCCATGTGGCTCGGTACCTTTCTCAGAGCAGCCTAGTTGTCCTCTGCATCTTCTGGCTTTTCTGTGGCATTTCTACTCTGTTCTTCCCGTTCCCAGAGTTTTCTTAGTCTGGTAGCCCCGCCCACACTTCTATCTGCCTTCGGCCAATCAGCACTTTTTTATTAAACTAGTAAGCAGGACAATTATTTACAATGTAACTACATACCATTTTGATTCTCAGTTTATCTTCAGATTTATGCAAACTTACTAGTATAAATTGATGCTTCTGGAAAGGGAGTTGATGTTCAACTGAATAAATATTGAAAAATTAAATAAGTAAAGCATGTATTGGGCCAGCAAGACTTGGAGAAGAAAGGAGAGAACTGACTCTGAGAACGGGCTCTCTGACCTTCAGAATGGTATAATGTACTTACACACGCACAAACACCAATGAGTATAATTAAAATTTAAAGCATGAACAGGAGAGATGGCTCAGTGGTTAAGAGCACTGGCTGCTCTTCCAGAGGACCCTGGCCTCTGGAATTCTCAGAATTCACACGGAAACTGCAGTTTCAGGGAAACTGATGACACATGGACTTAACATGCAGGCAGAGCACCCAATAAAAGTAAAGCAGCTAGTAAAGGCTTGTTCACTTTACAGATACCTGTCAGAGCCGCATACTTTTGTGCTTTGTAGTTTATTTCCTTTGTTTTATTAGGTACCAAGACTTAAACTTGTGAAGTAAGTGCTGTGCCAACAAACTATTATAACCAGCCCTCAAAGTGTTTGTTCTAAAGTACAGTGTTAGATACTGAGGCTATAAAGGGAAGTAGGAAGCCTGGTGTGATAGTTCATGCCAGTATTGAAACAGTCAGGGTCATTGCAGGTTCAAGACCAACCTAGTCTACAGAATTCCCAGATAGCCAGGATTATGTATGAAGGTTCTATCTCATTGTGCCTCCACACCCTCTCCAAAAATAGAAAGTCACACTATTGTAATTATGGGTGGAAACTAGATAAGATGGTAAAGAATCTTTTCTGAAGTGGAGTAGATAGAATTCCCTTTGGATTGGATTAGATTTGTGGAATCAGATAATAGGACCAAAGCTAGTAGTCACAGTAACTACAAGTTGAATGGTTGAACTGGGGGAGAAATATGCCTGTGTCACCTCAGTTAGATGAGGTACCTCTTAACATTTAAGAGGCTATGATAAATAGATAAGTAAGCTTGGAGCCCAGTGGAAGATCAGGGTGAGAGTAAATTTTATAATCAGATCACTTTAGTCAGATGGGAAAGGACTTATTACATTACAATTGGAGAAAGTAAGAGAAATGGCTAAGGTGGAAGATCAGTGATGTCAGAGATAAGTGTCATATATCCTGCTAAGTAAAATGAGGTTTTTTAAAAGGGGGGGGGGCTAGATTTGTTGTCTTTTTTAGAAGTCATTGGAAAATTTAATGTACACTATATTTCTTTTTCAAATTTAAAACATTTTTTAGCCAGGTGTGATGATGCATGACTTTAATTTGAGCACTTAGGAGGCATAGGCAGGTGATCTTTGTAGATTTGGGGCCAGCCTTGGTGACTTCCAGGTCAGCCAGGTCTCTGTTGAGAGACTCTGTGTCAAAAACAACAAAACAAAACCTATTTTAATGTTTCTATTACAGAGATAAGCTTGCAATTGACTTTTTGGAGTACCAGCATCTTAACAGGACTGTTAAGTTACCATTACCAGATTTTTTTTTCTTGATACTATATAAAATGATGGTTCCTCTTTTAAGGTATAGTACTTTGGATTGATGAAGTGTAATTTGTTTAGACTGGTAGAGATCTGATTGTTAGAGATTTTAAAAGCTTACTATGTGATTACTATAATCAAGTTTTCTTTGAAAACAGTTTTGACCTTGTTAATCACCTAAAATACAGTGCCCCAGGCTCTACCGAATCCTTAGTCTCAGGAAAGCATGTTAACATCTCATGTAAAGATGCATTTGTTTATTTCCAGCTAGGAACATAGTAATTATCTGCTTTAGGTTTCTATTTCTATGATAGAACACCACGAACAAAGGCAGCGTGAAGAGAAAGGGTTTATTTCAAAGCGTACTTTGTAGTTCATCATTCAGGGAAGTCAGGGAAAAAGAAACTCAAGGTTGGAACCTGGAGCTGGAAGCTGATGCAGAGGCCAGGGAGGGAGGACTACAGCCCAGGAATGGCATCACCCCCAATGAGCCGGGTCTTCCTACACCAATCAAGCCTGGGGTGCGTTTTCTTAATTGAGGTTTCCTCGTCCCAAATGATTGTATAGCTTGCATCAAATTGACATAAAACTAGCCAGCGTAGTAATACTCCTTACTCTAGAAAAATGGGAGAAGAAAGTATTATTACATCTCTATGTAGTGTGACAGGTGATGTTCTGCTTCATAGTCGTCTCTTCATGCTTGGCAGAGAGATGCTGAGTAGAAAAGAGACAGTACAGATTTCCCTTGGGAAGCAGGGTCTCAGGAACTATCTGGAACTGTAGTACTGACTGTTTGCCACTTACCAGATAGAAGGCAGATGTTTGGAAGAACAACTGAAAGTAGAGATTAAGAGAGGAGAAAATGTAAACAAAAAGAAAGGAGAAGGAAGGAAACTGAAAATAATGGGGATCTGCTAATTTAAATGCACAGGAAGTCCAGTAAAGTCAGATAACTTGACTGACACTTTAGTAAGGCAGTAGTGAGTAGTAGGCAGAAGAGAGTTGGGTAGCAGTCAGGTGATAATGGGAGTAGGGTGAGTGGGTAGTGAGGAAATAGATGAGAAAAGGTGGACTCCTTTAGAGGAAAGAAAAAGACAGGAGATGATTATTGCAAAGAATCTGGGGTCAAGAAAGAATGTTTGGGTTTTGTGCTCTGTTCTTTCTCTGTTTTCTATAGGAAACCTTGATATGTATGGTTAGACCAGAGGAAAGATGCATGAATAGTTAAAGATGAAAGAGGAGACAGAACAAAATGGATTAACAGACACCCACAGACTGTGGAGGGTAGAGTCTCCTCATACCTTGAGAATAAAGAGTAAATCATTCTAGAATTTAAGAGAATGAATGTCAAGTCCCTGTCTTGCATTTAGAAACATTTGTAACCAACTAATATTTAAGGATTTTTATATGTTAAGAGAAGTAGGTATTTTCATAGAATTCCTGTTTTTATGTACTTGCTGAATGTGTATTTAAATGCTTTACTCAAAAATGTTCCGATACTGAGAGTCACCAATCAGAGATTATATTTTATTTCTATACAGTTTGTGCTGGAGTCTCAGCAGCATATAATATTTAGATGCGTATCTTCTGTGTAAACCTCACTGCTGGAACATTGTGACTTTACTAAATTTTGCTTTTATTTTTTTCCTTCAGTTGTTACAGGAACTGTGTACGGTGTTTAATGTAGATTTGCCATGCCGTGTGAAGTCTTCCCAGTTGGGAATTATTAGCAATAAACAGACGCACACCAGCGCCATAGTGAAGCCACAGTCTAGCTCCTGTTCCTACATTTGCCAGCACTGCCTCGTCCACCTTGGAGATATTGGTGAGCCTTTGGAAAGGAATTAATAACACATTCATTCTTTTCTTTGGAGTAGTCATAGGAAGAAATTTGGAATATGCATGTATGGTTTGGATTGATATATGAAGAAATTATAAAATTCACTTTTAGGAACTTATTTATTTACATTTTGAGATTGACAGAATTTTGAAAAAATCTTATATTAAAATTTAAATTCTCTACAGATTGATCTTGGTATAGGCAAATAGTAAACACTAAAAATGTAGTCAAAGGTAAATCATCAAAGTGATACTGTATTTTCTAAATTAGAAACTTCTTTGAAATAAAGTTTATAAACTAACTTCTTTTAGAACTAGATTGTCTATTTCTTCCTACCAGCGCACTGAAAGTTCATTCATGTTGCTTCCTTTTAAAGGTTAAATTTGCATTTCCATTATACATATATTTTGCCTGGGGTTATTATATATCTGGTCTTTCTGTTTATTCCTTCAGGGCGACCTAAGAAGGTTATAAAACAAATTAACTATAGGATTATGTTTTGTCCCAATATAAAAAGGAATGAGGAATGTTAGTATGTTTAAATTCGTAGATTTTAGATTTCTTAATGTCATAAATGAGTGACATTTTGAGAGGTCACATCAAAGATATCTGAGCTCTACAAGGAGATGCAGTGACAGAATATTTAGGATGGTTTTGCTTCAAATGTCTCTTTTGCACACACATACTGAATATGCAGTAGATGCAAGGCATTTTTCAAAAATCACTTTATAAGATATTGAAGAAATACTTAAATTTTCAGATCATATTGTATAGTGTTTTTTTGTTTTGTTTTGTTTTTAAGTGCCATATAACTCACCCCTTCTTGTGGGCCGGCTCCAGGTCACCAGCATAGTCCATAGTGGGAGCTGGTGATGCATGACACTGGAGGACCTGAAAATGGGGGCTAGGTAAGCTTTAAAATTGGTTACATGCTGAATGTCCCAAATAGAGAAGGTTCGATGGACACTTCACAAATAATCCTATAGTTAATTTGTTTTAAGTTTTTCTCTTTAATGGTCATTAAAGTAATTTTAATGTTTTTATTATTTTTAGAATTTAAAGTTCTAGCTGTTTTGGACATGCCCTCCTGGTGTTTTTTGTGTATGCTTATGTATATCTATATGGTTTTAAACTGAGATTTCTCCTTTTTTTTTTTTTTTTTCTCAGCTCGATACAGAAACCAGACCAGCCAGGCAGAGTCCTACTATAGGCATGCAGCTCAGCTTGTACCCTCCAATGGTGAGTGGGCCCCCCACTTTAAGGTTACCATGTCACTTTGTTCTTCATAGCACTATAGCAGATAGGCTCTACTTTTTAAGTGTATTAAAGCAGTAGATGTTGAGTTTCATTGTTTTTCTTTTTAATTTCTATATTCCATATACTTAAAATGAATTTTTCTTCAAAGAAGTTTACTTTGTGAGAAAGCCAGTGTAAGTGAAAAATGTGATGGTCAACACCCACAGAGCCAAAAGAGATTTACTAGTTTGCGATTTTGGAATCCATGAGTGCATATTATATTGATCCTATTTATGGCATGTTTGTTTTAAGGCAATCTAGTTATGTAGCCCCAATATGCTTTTGAACTCTGATCCTCCTGTCTGAACCTGAGTGATCGGATTACAGTGCAGGTTACCATACTCAATATTTAATTGTGTGACTTTTTAACCTGCACATGATAGGGTGAGCCATCACTAATGTGTACAGTTTCACATTATACCTAGCTGTAATTGGTAGTCATGAGATTTGCCTTAAACAGTACTTAACCCTTGAATTATTTCTATCTTGATAGCAAGATTGGTTCTTGGTGACTTTAGAATCTTAACTTCTCTTTTAGGTCAGCCTTACAATCAGTTGGCTATCTTAGCTTCTTCCAAAGGAGACCATCTGACCACAATTTTTTACTACTGCAGAAGCATTGCTGTGAAATTCCCTTTCCCAGCTGCCTCCACTAATCTACAAAAAGCACTTTCTAAAGCACTGGAAAGGTAGGGTTGACTTTTTTTTTCCAAGAAAATTTTGTGTGATCTAGAACCTTAGTCTCACAAATTTTAGTGTCTAGGAAATACTGGCCAGTGATGTATTCATCTTTTGTCTCTAAACCTGTAATTAACATCAAAATTGTGTGCAATCACTGAATTTTGCCCAGTATGTGATTTATTGTAACTGAATGCTGATTCATTTTTAAGTTGTAGCTATGAAGCTAGACTTAGAGAGAACCCTTCTCTATTAGGTGCTGTAGTAACTTGTAAGCTAAATCCAGGGGCTTTTACTAATTGTGCTGATTAAGATTCATGCAGGGTTTTTTTGTTTTGCTTTCCCCCCCTCCCATTTCAGCCGGGATGAGTTGAAAACCAAGTGGGGTGTTTCTGACTTCATCAAGGCGTTTATTAAATTCCACGGTCATGTATACCTGAGTAAGAGCTTGGAAAAGTTGAGCCCTCTTCGAGAGAAGTTGGAAGAACAGTTTAAGGTTCGAGTTAAAAACAAAAAATGCTTATTTTCTCTAAATCAGAAAGTTTAAGGTTTGGAGAATTAACTTAAGAGTTTTGTCTTTTTGTGGTGTTGGGGAATGGAACTGAGGGCCTAGCGTAAGCTTAACAAATGCCTTCTCACTAAATTAGTTCCTATGTTGTTACTTATGAACTCGTAATAAAAGTTAAATCTGGAATATATGAAATCCTTGCATCTAGCTTCCCTCGTTAACTGAGCTAGGGTATCCAGACATGTTATAGTAACCTTCTAATTGACCATCTCCCTCCCTTCCCCTCCCCTCCCCTCCCCTCCCCTCCCTTACCAGCTAGCAAAACAGGTCAAAGTGAAAATAATAGTAAGAAACAAGACAGTTTAATATACATTAGTTCATTTTAAGTATATTTAAGAATCTTATTTATTTTTGAAAATCTGTTCATTATCAGTGTTTAAGGTACTGGAGTCAGCAGTGAACCAGATACTCTGAATACTGTATTTCTTGGTTGCTCCTTTGTACACTACAAGCTGTCTATAACTAAATGTTGAGAAGTCTTGTGTTTCAAGGGGTTTAAATATTTGAGTAGGCTGGATGGAGCTTGTTTTTAATGTAATCCAAGGATTTGATAGGCAGAGGCAGGTAGGTCTCTGAATTTGAGGACAGCCTGGTCTTCACCGTGAGTTTCAAGCCAGCCAGGGCTACATGGCCAAATATATTCAAAGTAAAATAATTACAGATGTTTGAGTTGATCATTTATAAGGTTATGTTGTGTTTTCAATGGATATAGTTTGTTACAAAATAATCCTTTCTGGTCTCTCCTGTTTTCTTCTTGGTGGCTTGTTTGAGCTTAGGCCGTGGTATCAATAGGGTTGAACAAGTGAGAGAGAAACCAACTCGAGTGCTCTCCACTCTTAGCCTGAAAAGAATACTGAAGTCTGAGTAGATGTATTGGATTAAAAGTCTAACCAGCATAAACAGCTTTAGGAAGGTAGTCATATATATATATTGGAGGGGAAATTTTATTGGAAAATTCTGTCAGATATTAGGAATTAGGAAATGTTTGTCTTTAAAAAGAAGCTTAACATTCTCGATATATACAGTGGAATGGCAGATCACATGGAGGTTGAGTTATCAAAAACATCAGAATTTTTCTCAGAGAGTAATGTAAAAGACTTTATATAACTCACTGTGAATATTTCAGATTCTCTATATAAAAACAGAAATCTCAGAATACAGTAAAGGACTGACATGTTTGATTGTGTTAGGAACCCCTGTCACTGGTATGCTGTGCATGAATTATCTTCTGGATTTTCAGTTCTGGTTTGGTATTTGAGGTTTTTGTGTTTTGTTTAGATATGGTCTTACTCTAACCCTTGTTGACCTAAGAATTGCTGCATCAATACAGTCCTGCCAAACCTTATGTCTCAACTTCCCAACTGCTGAGATTACAGCACAAGCCACTATATCTGGTGCATTGTCAGTTCTTACCAGAAGACCAATGGACACCTGAGTCTGCCATCTTCCAGACTGTTCCTGGGGAGGGATCTAGGAAGGCTTAGGACATGTGAGAATAACCAAATCCCAATACACATGCTAAAGCAGAAGTATAACCACATTGAGACCACCAGTTAGGAGAATCTGCATGGTAATGTCATGCATTACTTAGCAGGTTACTATGAACACAGTCTCTACTATGCAAATGAAACTTGTGGATTTCTCTATGAAAAATTTCAGTATGGTCATTGTGAAAGTGTTTATTACTAGTGGCTGCTCTAGCATTTGTCCTGTGTTTCAAAGTAAGCATTTTCTGCAGTTTATAAATTTTTTGTTTAAGAGAAGTCCAAGACAAATCTTAAGTCATGCTTCATGTGTCAAGGGTTCAAAAAAATACTTGAGTCTTATTTTTGGAATTCTTTCACTATATATATCTTTTTAATCATGTGTCCTTTTAAAACATTTTATTCAATAAATATGTCTCTTATAAGGCAACCTCTAGTGGATTAAAATATCTCTTTGTATAGCTCCAAATATTACCTTCCTGGGTCATATTAAAAAACATATATTGTTTCCAGGGCTGGAGAGATTACTCATCAGTTAAGAATGCTCGCTGCTCTTCTAGAAACCCAAATTCCAACCCTAGCACCCACATGAGAGTTCACACCTAACCATAACTCTAGTTCTAGGAAATCCAATATCGTCTTTTGGCTTCTTTAGGTACCAGGCGTGCATATGGTACATAGGCATATACTCAGGCAAAACACCTATATTTATAAAATAAAAGTAGATAATTTTTTTTTAAGGGCAAAAATGTTTATTAACCAACTCGTTAGTGCCTAATTGAAAAAAAAAATTTTTTTTAAAGGAAGAGTTTTCTTTGTAGACCCATATGGAACTGAGTGGGGCAGTTTACTCATCTAGTAATCCTATTACAATACATCATGATTCTAAATGTAGGTGATTACTAATTCTGTGTCTAAGGTGAATCCTGCTCTTGATAATATATGCAGTATTTTTGTCTCCCATTATAGAAGCTGCTGTTCCAAAAAGCTTTCAACTCTCAGCAGTTAGTTCATGTCACTGTCATTAACCTGTTTCAACTTCATCATCTTCGTGACTTCAGCAATGAAACAGAGCAGCATAGTTACAGCCAAGATGAACAGCTATGCTGGACACAATTGCTGGCCCTCTTTAGTGAGTTTTATGTCATTTGACTTTGGAAGGTGCAGTTTACATAATTAAGCATTTTTGTAAATATAGCCAAATAAAGTCCTATATTTCTTTCTTGGGGGGTTGGGGGGGGGGGATGAATGTTTGTTTGTTTAGGAGATGTCCCAGTCAGGGCTTCTCTGTATAACAGTCCTGTCTCTCCTGGAACTCATTCTATAGAACAAGCAGGCCTCAAACTCAGAGATCTGCCTGCCTCTGCCTCCCAAGTGCTGGAATTCAAGGCATGCCTCACTACTGCCTGTTGATTTCCTACTGTTGGATCAGGAAACTTAAACGTCAAATTCTGACCTTTTGTCTGCTTATAACACTTATCTGCTTTATATAACATTCGGACACAAAAAAGAATGTTTACTGTTTTTCTGGTTTTTTGATAGAATCTTGCTATGTATTTCCAGGCTAACCTTGAACTCATGGTCTTCCTGCTTTTAGCCTCAACTATTGGGTTTTTAGCCATGGACTGCATGCCCAGCTGAAAATTTATTTAGAAAGAAACTATAAGATGCATGAGTGTTTAATACAGCAGCAGGCTCCTAGTTAATATTTTGAACTGGTATGCTGTTTAAAATGCCTTACATATTCTGAATTTTTTTCTCCATCCCACTTCCCAAGTGTCTTTTCTTGGCATCCTGTGCAAATGTCCTCTCCAGAACGATTCTCAGGAGTCCTACAATGCCTATCCCCTTCCTGCAGTCAAGGTCTCCATGGACTGGCTAAGACTCCGACCTAGAATCTTTCAGGAAGCAGTGGTCGATGAAAGACAGTAGTAAGTGTTGTAAAATTTTAAGGTAGTTGGATGTTTTGTTTGATATTCGTAGACTTAGGAAAACTGCCTTCTAAAACAATAATGAACAATTGAAGACTGTTTTCTGCCTACTTTCTGAAAATTGAAATAAAGCCACTATACATGCTTTTATTTATTTTGAATTCATGTGAGACACACAGTCTTAGATAGAAAATTGTGGCTCCTGTATTCCCGTTACCATTATCATGAAGATGCCTTTTTTACATTTCAGAATGAACTTGACATAAAAATAATTCATTTATTTAGGCCATACATGTGCCACAATTTTCTGCTTTTATTTAAATCATAAACTTTTTTTTTTTTTCTGTATACAAACTGATCATGCCTTGTAATTACCTGATTTGTATTATATTTAACTATAGCAATAGATGACTGGGCTATTTTTAACTTTACCCAAAACAGCTGAGACAGTTCTTAAGAACTTTTGATTTTAGTGATGAATGACATTTTCAGTGTACTTTTGGTTGTAGTAATACTGTTTGAAAAAGATTTTGCAGTTATACCAAGTTTCTCCCCTGCATATCTTAGTTGTTTAAGTCTCTGAAGTTTCTGCCGTAGACTGGCATGTACACACTGACAAGTGACATAGGACCTCATTAAAGTTCTGTGATCTTTGTAGTTCCAAATTATTTTCCTTTTCCTAAGTGCCTTCATTTTTTTTATATTGTTACGAATGGGATTTGGGAACATAGTTTTCTTTATTATTAATATTGGTTTTGCTAGTACAGGTTTTTAGATACCGCTATTTTTGATATAAAATTTTTATTTATATGTACTCTAAAACTCAAATTTGGTTAATAAATAGCATTCTGGTTGTTCTTGCATAAAAATAAAATTCAAATTTTTCTTTACTTTGTAGCATTTGGCCCTGGCTAATTTCTCTTCTAAATAGTTTCCATCCCCATGAAGATGATCTCTCAAGTACGAATGGTAAGAGCTGCCTAACTGTGTACTGTTGCTGTGGTTCTTGATCACTCGTGGTAGATTGAAAGCCCAGGAATCTGGGCTTTTGGTGAACTGTGCTTGTTTTAACTTCTGGTACTGCTGAAGTGGGTAGATAGGGTAATTGTCCTGAATTCCCTCAGCAACTCCTCTGATAAACCTTATAGGCATTCATGGTCTTTGAATTCTATCCAGTGCTTCCCCATCTCTTCATTATTGCAACTTGTTGTGGGGCTTTGTTTATATGTTTTACCTGAGTGTACATAATCATACCATGTACTTTCCCAGTTCCTGCAGCAGTCAGAAAAGAGTTTGGGTTTCTTGGAACTAGAGTTGCAGACAGTTGGGAGCCACCATGTGGGTACTAGAAACCAACCTCAGGTCCTCTGTTAGAACAGCAAGTACTCTTAACTGTTGAGCTGTCTCCCCAGCCTCAATAATGATTTTAAGGAAATGATCTGAACACTGTCTACTAGATACCTACACATCACACGAAATTTAGCACCTAAAGCATAAATGACACAAATTTTCCTCATAAATAGTGCTGCACTGAGCAATACAGAGTCTCACCTCCTTCTTAAATAATTTACAATGAGTCACCTGGACCTTTTTTTTTTTTTTTCTTCTTCTTCTTTTTTTTTTTTTTTTTCTTTCAATGATAGGGTTTCTCAGTGTAGCCCTGGCTGTGCATTGCAGACCAGCAGATCTCAAACTGGGAGTTCCACCTGCCTCTGCTTCCTGAGTGCTAGGGTTAAAGGTTTGTGCCACCACACCCAACTGAAGTTCTGATGAGGAAGTTCTTTGTGCCAGCACCTTGAATGTTTCCTGTTTGAATGTTAGGGGATTGTCTCGGTATATAAGCTAACATGCAGGCTTCTGTTGGATGATAATTTCTTTAGGTAGGGTATGATGCAGGAAAGCAGAGAATAGACATTACAGTTTTTTCCTCCATCTTTTTTATTCACTACTTTCATATCATAAGTATTACTCTTCCAAATAATAGGATTTTACTTAAATATGTTTATAAATTTTATTGTCTTCCTTTCTTTAGCCACACCACTTCCAGAGGAATTTGAATTACAAGGATTCTTGGCTTTAAGACCTTCTTTCAGGTAAGTAATTGTGAAGTGGTTGCAGTGTAGGAATCTGGCCTTCTTGTTGAAGAACCTTTGATTTGCCCAGCATTGTGTGTGTGGGTTTTTATTGGGGGAGGGGGGTGTTGTACTTGTTTGTTGTTTTAACGTTTATAGAGCTGGAGCATGGGCCATGCCATTTTATATCAGTGCAAACTTTTTAAGAAATACAGAAGAAATGGAAAAAATATTGCTTTCTCTAGTGGTACTTAAATTTTACTTTTTAAACTCACCTTAACACTAAGGGATGTCTAATTTACATAGATCAAGTTTGTGTCAGACATGAAGCAATCCTGTCCTCTGCCTCCCAAGTGCCAGCATAATAGGAGTATACTGTACCACACCATACTCAGCAAATACTAAATTTTAGCTAAAAGTTACTACTTTCTATTTTTTTTCCAGTTTAGTGAGAGACCCTGTCTCAAGGGAATAAAGCCAAGAGTGATAGAGAGGCCCCATAGTTCTCCTCCATGTGTGAGCATGTAGTGCCTTCTGCAATACACACAACAGTTTTACAAGAACGTAAGGGTCCCCTTCTCCAGTCACCTCTGGTCTCTTCCTGCCTTTCGGTCTGCCCTCCATCATGTTCTTTCTCTCTCATTTTCTCGGTCCCATCTTTACTCTGCCTACATTGTTTCTCCATAAACCCCTTCGCGCCCCCCCCCCCCCATCTCTAAGTAGCTATTTCCCTTTAGTCTACTAACATTTAGGTTGTTCTTTTTCACTCTATTAAATAAAATCCACAATCTCCACCTTTCTCTGTAGCTATTTTCTTTTACTATACATTTCTTAAGAGTAGTGCTGGCTGCCCTCCCTGATGATTGTTTAGTCAGTTTTATGAAAACTGAACTTCTGTTACTGCCACTCCATAGTCTGTGAAGGATATTTGACTTGTAGAAAGTTCAAACAAAGACAGTTTAGTCACAGATACCCCTGGTTTATTTTAAACAGAGTTTGGATTTCTTTTTAAAATAATTGTGTGTTTTTAAATTCTTGTTTTTAAATGGAGTCTGTTGACACGTAATCACCAATCTAGAAATCAGAAAGGCCTTTATTTCTGTTTGTTTTTCTTAATAAGGATTGTAATTCTATAACCAAAATGCCTCTAATATTTAGCATTTTCAAGTGAGCATTGACTACATCTCATGACAGAAACTTCAGATTTACCTGTCTCTAGTCACTCTGGGGTCTCCAAACAGTGTGAGAACTCTTGATGTTAAGTCTTCATGCTGTCTGACTCCCAGCCACTCCTCACACCGTTCAGTTCTTAGCCCCTCCCTCAGTCCTGTTTTCTGCCTCTTTGACCCCTAACCCCATGTATGCATGTTATGATCTCGCTGTGTTTTGTGAGCTTTGTTGATGCTGTAGTAGAGCACTCCTGCTGTCCCATTCCCACCTCCGCCTGCTAAGTCTGTTACTCCCAAACCTTCCAAGGGTTTTACTGGAAGGAACTCCATTCTTGTTTCACTTTTCTCTTTTATTCTTTGTGCAGTTTTAGTATAAGGCTTACCAGGCTTACTTTTAATGACTTATTCCTGCTACCAGATTACTTTGTAGCGATGGGATTTGAGGATGTGCCCGGCTGTTCGTAAACCTGTGGTCATCCTGTTTCTAGCTCCCAAATGCCAGAATTACAGGCACGCACTCTGACTGAAATAATTCTTTTCCCTTTTAGAATTATTGACAAGAGATCTCAGGAACTCTTTTTCCACATTGGCTTAGACTTCAGTCTATTTATGACGTTTGTGCATTTTCCTGATTTAGAGTAGAACATCTTAAAGTACATTGATACTGTTTTTAATAGGCGGCACCTCGAGTAGGATAAATGGGTAAGAGCCCCTCTTTGCAAGGACCCAGGTTTGATTCCCAGTACCTATAAGGTAACTCAAAACCACTTGAAACTCTAATCCCAGGGAATCCGATGCCCTCTTCTGATCTCTGTACACGTAGTGTATGTACATTATTTAGAAAACAGGTGTTTTTAAAACTGCTTGGGTTTCATATATTTGCCTGGCATGGGCAAGGACCTGGGTTCAATTTTAGGACCCCAAACAAGCAACAAAAACTAGTTTATTCTTATGGGTGTGGGGAAATTTTAGCAACATGCTTATGGATTATTTTCACTTCTTACCTAGAAAGTAAAAATACTACATTAATATAATGCACTTTGATTTTTTAAATTTTTTTCTTTGTTTCTTATATTTGAAATCTTTGGAAGTATAAATTCAAACACCACTGGTTACATGCAGTCTATATTATATCCTGTGTGGGAAACATCTTGCATTTGGTTGTGTGGAAAATTTCTTCAGTATTTAATCTTGTATAAACTGCTCTGTCATTTTTAGGAATTTGGATTTTTCCAAAGGCCATCAGGGTATTACAGGAGACAAAGAGGGTCAACAGAGACGGATACGGCAGCAGCGCTTGATCTCTATAGGGAAGTGGATCGCTGACAATCAGCCACGGTAGGGACCATGCTTATACACGCACGCATGCAGGCTCTCCTCATGTATGTTTTGGGCTTTGGTGTAAATGTTACTGATAATGAACTAAGCTATTATTTATAGTATACCTCATGATCCACTTGATCATTAGTTCCCACACTACCTGTTATTTATGATTAAAAAAAAGAAGAATTAGTCTTATCTCCTTATGTATCATGTGCTGCTCCAATTTTCAAACATCTGTATTTGAATTGGATTGGACCTTGTTCGGTCCAGTGAGTGATTTGTATGGCAAGAAAATGAGCTGGCTAGTTTCAGTCAGGACAGAGCTGGGTAGTACCAGTAGCTAGTTAAAGATAAAGATGTGGTTGCTGGTGTAGGAAAAAATACAAGTTTTGAAGTTAGGTTCAATTTCTGTCTCTAGCTCTGTTCCTTTCTAGTTCTGGGTTCCTTGTATTTTCCTGAATGGATTGTATCCTTTTCAGAGTCAGTTACTTTTCTTAATGTTTATAGTCAAATTCCTGCCATGTTCAGTACACTTGAATGCCTGCATGCTTAAATAGACAGAATTTCTGAGCTTCAGCTTCCCATTCTTTAAATTAAGTGCATATAGGTTACCTTATAGGCTATGTCAGGGGCTTAGACTAGTAGCTAAGTCAGGCTCTGTAAATATAATCACAGTTCTTAGAAACAGGAAGGATAGAATGAATGTATTGTGATGTGGAATGTCATGAGAGTCTCAGTCGCTGAATAATACTGTTTATACTGGCTGGACCGTTATTGTCATTCTCTTTGCACCAGTTTTTTTAGCCTAAAAATATATTCACTTGTTGAAGCTACACACAATTGAGTTATTCTTTTTTGCTTTGTTTTTTCACGTATGAATTTATTATTGCTTTTTTTTAGGCTGATTCAGTGTGAAAACGAGGTAGGGAAATTGTTATTTATCACGGAAATTCCAGAATTAATACTAGAAGACCCCAGTGAAGCCAAAGAGAACCTCATCCTACAAGAAACATCTGTGATTGAGTCACTAGCTACTGATGGGAGCCCAGGACTGAAGTCAGTGCTATCTACGGGCAGGAATCCAAGCAACAGCTGTGACACAGGAGAGAAACCAGTAGTCACCTTCAAAGAGAACATTAAGCCACGAGAGGTGAACAGAGAGCAAGGAAGAAACTTTCCTCCCAAAGAGGTGAGAAGGGACTGTAGCAAAGGATGATGGGAAGAAGAGCAGCAACAGGAGGAGAGCTGAGACCAAGAGATGCTCTTTAGGAAAGTTAGAGGAGACAGCAGAGTGTGGCAGTGCAGGTGAGCTGCTCTGTAAAGCAGGTAGAGGAAGGCTCTTTTGTCCATGAAGACCGCTCAGAGTTTAAGTGATTGGCCGAGAGCTGTGGTAGCTGGTTAATTTATGAGTCCATGAAGTTCTCTTTAAGTGTTCCACACAGGATTGCATTTTTCTTTGGAAAGTATAATTAGCACTTACTAATATTTTCACAAGGGTTTTCAGGTTTCGTGGTATCCAGGAGAGTCAGATGTTTATTCAGCTTTTATAGTTTTTGTTGCCGTGTCTTTTTTTCCTTAAAAGTCACTGTGCAGGCTGGATGGAGTATACACCTTTAAACCCAGCACTCAAAAGGCAGAACTGGGTAGGTCTTCGAGGAGAGACCAGCCTTATCTAAATAGTATGTTCCAGACTGGCCAGGGCTACATAGTGAACCTAACACATTCACTGTACAAACTTAAACTTAACTCTTTGAGAGAAAAACGAAGCACTTTTTCTTGATATACCTGTTGGAGCCAATGGTGTTGTGTGGAGTAATATTCTGGCTCACAAGATTGCTATAGCAAGAACTCAAGCCTTGATGAGAAAACCACTTCCCAGCTATCTTATAACCTTTTTTTATACCTTTCCAAAGAGATGCTGGTAATTTTATGCAATAAACAGAGTCTTGACTTTTAATATCATTAATGTTTTAATGACTAGTTAAGTAGCTATGTGATTACTCATTGTGAGAAATGTAGATGGTTGCTTGAGGAACCACGTATTATAGGAGGCTGCTCATAAGTAAGAATACATCCTTTCAGTTTGCTTGCTTAATAGAATGGGTAGGGGGGCAAATAAAGCATAGTTCCCCTTTTTTTAATGTTGTGTGAGCACACTTGTGTATGTCCGTGTGTTTTTCTGGTACACACAGGTGTACATATCTGAAGGTGAGGGAACAACCCCAGGTGTCATCATCAGGCCATCTTCTTCCGTTTAGACAGAATCTCTCATTGCGATAGAGCTCACCAGTTAGGCTAGACTAGCAAGTGAGCCTTCCCCCTGATGGGATTATAAGTGCACACTACTACAGCTGGCATGTGGGGGGGCGGGGGGGGGGGTGGAAATTGAATTTTGGTTCTCGTGTTTGCAGGCATTCTACTGACTGAGCCATCCTCCAAGCCACATATATAGGGAGTGGCTTGAACAGAGAGGGTACAAAGGAAAGGCAAAGGAACAGCAAAACAAAATCCTCTCAAGTTAACTAGACCTAAATCCAGCATCTTCTATCTGTTCTCTTTAATGGCCTTCCAGTAAGATCCATGCTGATCTCAGATCCTTCGGTAGATAACAGAATAATTCTGGCACACAGGCACAGCAGTATGTGCCTGACATCCCAGCACTTAGGCGATAGGCAAGAGAATTGCTTCAAGTTTGAGGCAGCCTGGGCTACCGAGCAAGTTTGTTTGTTTGTTTGTTATTTAATGTAGCCCTGTGTGTCTTGAAACCTGCTTTGTAGACCAGGCTGGCCTCAAACTCACAGAGATCCAGACTACCTTTGGGTGCTGGGATTAAAGACATGCTCCACCACCACCCAGCACTACTGCCTGTTTTCTTGCCTTTTGCTCAACCCTGAACATTGTGCATGATACTTCCTTATTGGCTTGATGTTTAGAACTTTAGGCCTGTGTGCTGCTGCTGGAAGTATTCACACATGTTTAAAGAACCTTGAACAAGAGTTACTTAGCTGGCATTAAGCAGAGACATATTATGTCCCCTGTGAGATAACAGTTTTCATTAAATCCCAATTCAGCATGAAGAGCCCTAGGCTCCTTACCTGAAGATCACGGGCAAGTCTTTTAATCTGTTCACATGAGGTGTCTCTCACTTGCACAACAAAAAACTTAGTTTTTCTGTGGTTATGTGAAAGCAAAATAATTCTACTAGTAAATCTAAACCCTTGTTTCTTTTATTATTAATTTGTTTTGATTTTTCCTGTATTTAACTTAGATGAATTTGAGCTTCTTCAGCATACTTTAGACATAGAGGTTTTGAATATTTTCTTAGCTTTTTTTTTTTTTTTGACACATGGAACCAGGTTTTTTATAGTTAGTTTTGCTTCAATTGATTACAGGTAAAGTCCCAGACAGAGCTAAGAAAGACTCCAGTGTCGGAGGCCAGGAAAACACCTGTCTCTCAAACTCCAAGTCAGGCTAATAATTCTCAGTTCATCCCCATTCATCACCCTGGCGCCTTCCCTCCACTTCCCAGCCGACCAGGTGGGTACACACTCACTACCCAATTCATCTGTATGGAGTTTTTTCTTCACTTATTGGATACTTTGTATCTTTAGGGGCATGTCACTAAGCTATATTGTATAGGAGAAAGAAGTTCAAGTTCTCTAATACTTAGGCTGCTTGTTGAACTTTTTTTTTTTTTTTTTTAATATTTTACATGTAAGTACCAGTTACTATGAAGAAATTGTTATCATTAAACAAGAAGCATCTTTAGGATAGCTTAATTAACATGTAGAGGAAAAGTAACTAATAGTTTATATTTCTTAACATCGTATTAAGGACATGCATGCTTGATTTTTGCTTTTATAATGTGTTAGAAATAGAAGCACCCTCTCCTCAAATTTTGCCCCTTTTGTTGTTGTTGTGTTTTTTTGTTTTTTTGTTTTTTTTTTTTTGTTTTTTTGGGTTTTTTTTTTTTTTTTTTTTTTAATAACTAAAACTGTGTTCTTCTATTTTGAAGGGTTCCCGCCCCCAACATATGTTATACCACCTCCTGTGGCATTTTCTATGGGCTCAGGTTACACCTTCCCAGCTGGTGTTTCTGTCCCAGGAACCTTTCTTCAGTCTACAGCTCATTCTCCAGCAGGAAACCAGGTGCAAGCTGGGAAACAGTCCCACATTCCTTACAGCCAGCAACGGCCCTCTGGACCAGGGCCAATGAACCAGGGACCTCAACAATCACAGCCACCTTCCCAGCCACCTCTTACATCTTTACCAGCTCAGCCAACAGCACAGTCTACAAGCCAGTTGCAGGTTCAAGCTCTAGCTCAGCAACAGCAATCCCCTACAAAAGTCATACCAGCTTTGGGGAAAAGCCCACCTCACCACTCTGGATTCCAGCAGGTAGGCAACAATTGTGTGTACTGCCAGCTAGAATAGTGAGAAACGCTGAGATAATTCGGTGTTTGACCATTTAATAAATAGTAGTTAAGTTTTAAGATTGTTTCTGCTAACACTTACAGTGATTGCCTTCATGCTTTATTTTGTAAAGGTTGATATTAGATCTTCACTATCATTTTTTTCCATGCTATTTAATTGCTAGCTCTATTAAAGGTTTTCTGTAAATTTTATTTTCTTAATGTGAATGTGTGGGTGTGTAGGTGTGGGTGGGTGCATATGCACATGTGTTTTGTGCTATGGAAGCTGGAGAATCTGGAGAGCAGCCATAGTGTCATCCTTAAAAGTGCCCCCCACCTTCTTTGAGATAGGATCTCTCATTGTCATTGGCTAGAGCTCACCAATTAGGATAGTCTAGCATGAGTCATCACGACCAGCATTTTTGCATCGGTTCTGGGGACAGAACTCAGGTCCTTGCTTTACCAACTTCGTCTTTCTTACCATCCCCTGCATCATCATAATTCTTACTTGAATGGAAATAGCATTGTAATCTTAAGGTAGTGGTGGTAAGATAACTGGGCACCAATCTTAAGTGTCACATCTTACAGCACGTGACACAGAAGGATGAGGCACACTTGTCTCACACTCATTGGACTTCTTAAATAATTGAATTGAACAAAGATGGAGGTTCAAGGTCCTTACCTTTTCAGAATCACTGAGTATTGAAAAATTTTAAGGAGTAGGGAAACTGCATTTTTTGCCTACAGTCTTGATATAAAATCCCACAGAGTCGGTCTCTGAATCTTGAGTATTAACTATCAGTAAGATTTCAGTTTATCTTTGACTTGTTGACAGGCGCTTCCTTTTTTTAGTATCAACAGGCAGATGCCTCCAAACAGCTGTGGAATCCTCCTCAGGTTCAAGGCCCACTAGGGAAAATCATGCCTGTGAAACAGCCCTACTACCTTCAGACCCAAGACCCTATAAAACTGTTTGAGCCGTCATTGCAACCTCCTGTAATACAGCAGCAGCCTCTAGAGAAAAAAATGAAGCCTTTCTCCATGGAGCCATATAACCACAATCCCTCAGAAGTCAAGGTCCCAGAGTTCTATTGGGATTCTTCCTACAGCATGGCTGATAACAGAGCAGTGATGACACAGCAACCAAATATGGACCGCAGGAGCAAACGGTCACCAGGAGTCTTCCGTCCAGAGCAGGACTCTGTGCCCAGGATGCCATTTGAGGTGTGTGTTCTTTCCCATCAGCAGGTTCCATAAAGATAGGCCTGGGGTTGCAGAGCTCTAGAATTTCTCAAATAGTTTAAATTGATACATTCAATTTTTTATGAGAATGGGTCTTATAAAGTCTATTCATGGTACGCGATTTGGCCTCTTCAAGATCACTCTTGTTTAGAGTGAACTGAAGAGTTGACCAGTTAGTTATTGTACTAGTGTGACAGAAGAATAATCTAATGGCATCATGGTAGAGAATTATGAGAAGAGCTCCTTACTTAGTTGGGTTGAGTCCTCTAAGTCTTAAAATTGCTTTCTTGACCTTGCTCAGGTGTCTAAGCTTTCTGTGTCACTTTACTGATGAGCTGCGTTAATATCACGTCCTGCTCTAGTCATAGTTCACTCTGTGACCTGCTCTTCTACTCTGTTGGCCCTTTAGCCTTTGTAGTCCAGACTTTTCCTCAGCGTGCTTCACAGCTAAGTATGGCTCTGCCCTTGCTGCTAGTTGTTAGCCAACTAATCATGCTACTATTCTTACATGCTTTTGTCCCTAATTGCATCTCACAGTGATCCTTTCTGTCACTAGGACCCCAAGAGCTCCCCTCTGCTTCCTCCGGACCTGTTAAAGAGTCTGGCTGCCTTGGAGGAAGAGGAAGAGCTGATCTTTTCTAACCCTCCTGATCTTTACCCGGCTCTGCTGGGTCCTCTCGCCTCTCTTCCTGGACGAAGCCTCTTTGTATGTATTTGACATAACTCTGCTGCTTGCTCTAACCACAGCTGCTTTTCTGAGGCTTTTATAATACTTGGAAAGATGAGCTCTTCTTTCTGGGGCTTTTACTCCTTATAGAATATAAAGTATATTTCCATAATACCTGAAATTAACCTCATAGTCTCCCAGATTATAGTCACCTTCCAAATGTGTGTTAGTCAGAAAGCATTTTGCACTGGTCTGTTTATAAATTTCTGTGGGATGCTGACAAATTAACTCCCCTTTCAGGTAGTATGTACACCTGAACTCAAAGGTGTTATTAGTGTATTAAAGGAAATACTTTCCATATTTTACAACGGAATGATGACTCTTGTTTGACTCACTGAACCATAAAAGAGTCCTGATCTCAATTCAGAGTTGGAATTGTAACACAGAAGAAACTCTGGAGATAGAGTGGTATAAATGAGTGACACAAATGGAAATAATTGTAATAATATAGAAGAAAATGTTAGAATGGTTGCTGATTTGAAAAGTCTTCTAGAACCCAACCTGCAGAATGTCATTCTTTATGTTCACTAGTATTTACATCAAATTTCAACTGAGAGTGTGGGGTATAAGTATAGGAAGGAATATATACATCATGAAATCTTAATCTACATCTTAATAAAAAGATTTTAGCTTTATTTTTCTCTAGCTTTTTTCCCCTATAAATAGAGGGTAATAAAATACTTAAAGGATTAAGATGTATTAATCATAGAATCAGGAGAAACAATAATAGCTTTATGATAGTGGCTGCCATCCCTGATACTTGAGCTCACTTGGGCAAGTATTAGAAAAGGCTTCTCGGGAGAGAGGAGAGGGCTGTAGCAGCTCTGCCCGGGTGGTGCCTGTGTGTCCGTCCATTGTGCCCTTCCTTGTCCATGGACTCTCCTTAGTTCTGCCCATTTGGTTGGAGCCTTGAAATGTTTCTCCTTTTTTGCATGCTTAAAAAAGCACAGTGGAAAACAATAGCCCTTCTTTTAGTAAACATGGTTGATACTGTAATGTGTGTGAAAAGCTTTACATACAGTGGGTGTTCAGCACATTATTAAACTGCTGTCTAAAGACATCGAGCATTAGAGAGACCTAGCTTTCTCTTCCCTACCCCCAATAACTTTCTTAGGGTCACTAAGAAAGAATATAAATAAATAGAAACTCAGCTTAATAGTTGAACATATATATCACAATACAACTGCTTTAGGAAACATGAAGATAAACCAGCTATCAAAATGGATTGGAAAGGTTTTTTTTAAGCCATTAATATTTTAACATTTTAGGGAGTAAAACATACTTTTTTTGGTAAGGGAATTTCTGAGTATCATACCTATAAAAAGCACTCATGGTTTCTGCACTGGACTGAAGGTGTACATTTTTTTTAATTATATTAATCTAAGATTAACATTTATTGGAATATAAACTAACATTTATGATATAGGTAACAGTTTATATAGGCACTTGAGAGATTTGATTATTTACGTGATGGACCATACACTCAGGAAAGGAGTTTCTGACTCATTTGTGACAAGTGGCACCTAGCTGGTGTCATGGTTTTGACTGATGTGAGTTCAACCTTTCCTGAGTCTTAAACTGTACACAGGGGACTGGTGGGCACACGCTTAGGTGATAATCTTTTCCTGTGTAAGTACAAAGAAGAGTCTTTTATTTTGATAGTCTTTGTACTTTAAAATGGAAGGAGTCACTGTCTGTTTTCTTTCCCCCGGAACTGAAGAAATCCTTACTGGAGAGGCCTTCAGAACTCATATCACACCCATCTTTCCTTTCCCTTACTGGACTCTCTGTCAACCAGGTGAGTAAAGCTAAGAATCTTGCTTTGGGTTTGTCTTTGCAGTATACTGTTTTCTGAGTCTTGATTTGTCTCTTGTTCAGGCAGACCAGTGACCTATATATTATGGGTTTGAGCCTTTTTCTCATACTGAATTTCTTAGAGCTTGGTTATTCAATGGAATAAAAATTAAATGACTTTTTCTCCCCTCAGAGGGAAAGGAAGGCAAAAAGGAAACAAATGGAAGAAGCTAGTCTTCGGGAGTTTGTCTTATGGTTTCCTAATCTATCACAACCCCCCCCCACACACACACACACATATCTTTCAGGAACGATATTCAAACAGCAGTATGTTCAATGAAGTGTATGGAAAAAACCTGACAACGAGCTCCAAAGCAGAACTGAACCCCTCAGTCGCCTCCCAGGAAACATCACTGTATTCCCTTTTTGAAGGGACCCCTTGGTCTCCATCGCTTCCTGCCAGCTCAGGTATCAACTAGTCCTTAAATCCATATTGACTAAAAATTGGTCAGATTCTATAATTAGAAGGCTTTTTAATTATCATATTTGTTCGTTTCTCTTTTTTTAAAAGGGAAATTACTTTATGTATATGAGCATTTGCCTACATGTTTGTGTACCACATGTGTGCAGATTTTTAAGATCAAGATAGTCCAATTCTGATGGATAGAAATTGTAAATACTTAAGTGAAACAGGTCAGAACTGCATGTCTGATAAATCTGCAGTTTGTTTTCTTTTAAGGGTGGGATGTGCCTTGGATATGTGCAATTCAGCACATTAAGTGAGCTGATAGATTGCCTCATAGCCTTTTCTCCAAAGCCTCATTATAATGCTTTCATTCACATTTTGAAGGAAACATTGGTTCTTGGTTTGGTTTGTGAAACATCTATTAATGTCCTTATGTTGTTACTATTTAACAGATCATTCAACCCCAGCCAGCCAGTCTCCTCATTCCTCTAACCCAAGCAGCCTGCCTAGTTCTCCTCCAACACATAACCATAATTCTGCTCCATTCTCTAATTTTGGACCCATTGGGACTCCAGATAACAGGGATAGGCGGCCCACAGATCGGTGGAAAACAGATAAACCAGGTAGATTGATATTTCTTTATCTACCAGGCAAAAGGGAAATATAGCTTGTGGTATTTGCCACTGATAAAACATTTGAATTATTACTCCTTTTCGTCTCGTAGCCATGGGTGGTTTTGGCGTTGATTATCTCTCAGCATCATCATCGTCGGAAAGCAGCAGTTGGCATCAGGCTAGCACTCCAGGTGGTACCTGGACAGGCCACGGCCCTGCCATGGAGGATTCCTCTGCTGTCCTCATGGAAAGCCTAAAGGTGAGTAGACTTAGGAGCCGGAACCACGAGGCCTAGTGCAGAGGTGTCTCTGCTTTCCTCCACGAGTGTCCACAATGATAAAGAGCTTAGTTTCATCCTTACGTTAAAATTTTGGTTTATCTTGGTGTGTTTGAGTTAAGCCTTATTTGACCTTTTAAGTGTTTTGTTTGCCTAAAACTTTTTATAGTCAACTTTCTGTCATGCCATGTGGATTTTAGAAAGGGGAAAAAAACCTTAAAACATAAAAACGTAGTTTCAGCTGGGCATAATGGTACATGCTGTAACCACTGAATGGTATAGGTGAGAGGGATAATCTTTCCAGGTCGGTCTAGAGTACATGTTTGAAACCCTGGCTTGGGGTTCAAAAACTGTAATTTTACTATTTGAAGTTTTAAAATCATCTTGGGAATGAATCTCATGGTGACTTTTTCTTAGAATTGAGTTGCTTGGGATTTAGAGGACATGTTTGTCTTCACTTTTGGCTAGGATTGAAAACATTTCCATCAGACAGCCAAGACATTTGACCTCTGCTGACAGCTTTCTGGGCTATTTTTCAGTCTATCTGGTCCAGTTCCATGATGCATCCTGGACCCTCCGCTCTGGAGCAGTTGTTAATGCAGCAGAAGCAGAAACAGCAGCGGGGACAAGGTGCCATGAACCCTCCACACTGAGGCCACAGTAGCGACCCAGGGAATGAAGGCTCCATAAACCATGGCATGTTGGGTTTGCAGGACTGACCCACACAGTCCCTGCAGGTGGTAGCCCTCTTGTCTGTTTCTTGCTGTCGAGAGGGTGTAAGTGTTCCACCAGCCCGCTGAGTGTGCACGAAATGTTCACAGTGCAACAAAATAGAAAAACCCACCAGGAACTCTCGTTCCCCCGGGGCTTTCCGGAGGGAGAGAGGAGCTGCTGTTCGTCTCAGTTACTGATAGCACGCCTCTCACCTTCTCCACCGCGCATGTCCCCAACTCGTGGGAAGTGGAAGCTGAGAAGGGAAGGCAGATGGGAGAAGCCAGTAGGAACTTCTCAGTCCTTTTATCCTCTTTGGGGAATAAAATAGGAATCCATTATGAGTGCTTTGCTGACTGAGAATGTAGTTGAAATTATTCTTAAACATCTTTATTGTTATTACTCTCAGTAGCAAAATATCACACTGAATTCTTCCATACACAGGTGTACTTCTAGTCAGTGTGGAGCAAAGACAGTCCAGTTTGCTGCTCCTGTGAGAGGTCAGTGGTGACAGGACAGGGAACTGACCTCTTAAACCAGTGGGAGTGTTCAGGGAGAGTGCAGGCCTCTTAGGTTCTGGTAGGCCTTCCTCCAGCCTGGAAACTCCAGCAGGAAATGCCCTTCACTCTGTAGGTGCTCGAGCCCCAATCGAGGATGCAGTGTGGTGGTGCTGCTGGGCTAGACCAGCAGGTGGCTGCTGTAAGACTTCAAATGAATGTTTTTGATTCCTACACTTTTGCAGTAGTGTAGCAAGCAGTCTCACAGAAGGCAGGCTTGTCCATTCATAGCCTGGAACACATCTGATAGGTGGTTATCTTCTGTTAAGTTGGTTTTGTGTCCTCATCCTGCTCACCAGCCTCTTGCACTGGTCTCCACCCTTTAGCCATATGCTGTATCCTAGTAATTGTTTTATCCCTAACCTGTACAACATCTCACCAAGAAGCATCAGCATGGGGCCAGTACTTGGGGCCCAAAAAGATGGTCTGAAGAGGAAGGAAGCAGTAGTGCCTGCATCGCTACAGAGGAGCCTTCACCTCAAGAACAAAATTGAAGGCAACAGGGACAAATGCACACTGTGCACAGAAGAAAACAGAACAAATGAAAGGGCAAAAGAAAGGAATAAACTCTTTATTTGATATTTATTGGGAGAAAAGAGGACTGAAATGTTCTGTGTAGGAACAGAAGGACAGCATTTCTGTTAGTCATTTCCTATTTTAAGAGGAAATTATGGAAACAATCTAAATGTCCAATTGCTGTGCTAGGGTAGGGACTATTTTCCTGGGTGGTAGGTAGGTGTGCGTGGGGTGTGTGTGTGTGCGTGTGTGTGTCTATCTGTCTGTCTCCACATGAAGCCATCTACTCTCTCAGAGGGCAAGGGCTTAGTGTGGGAGTTAGGTGGAACTTAGCTGGAAGACAGCTGTAGAGCAAAGCACATCCAGGATCTGGGCAGCCGCAGCAATGAGAACGGGTGAGGTACTGCTCATTGCTCTTCAGAAAGAGTGCTTGGAGCCCCAGGCTTACACTATTGCTCTTTTAGTTTGACATAGTATTTGGGTTTTCTTGGTTTTGTTTTGTTTTTGGAAAGTCTGGAAGTGAAACCCCCACCCATGGCAAATGAAACCCTGTGTGCTGCTCCAGTCCCCTCCACGTGTCCACCTTTGTCCTCTTCCCTGTCCCTTTCCTGCTACCTTCACCCAGTTTGTGTATGTAAGCTCTGCATTCAGACAGCTGCAACATTCCAATGTTGGAAATGTCACTGATTCTTGCACCTTAGACCAGCCAACATGTTTACCAGCTCCCTCCCAGCAATACCCACTTCCCATCTACAGCCCCAGTCTGCATGAGAATTTGATGTTTGGAATGTTTTATGACTCTGGCAGGGTTCTTCGCTTTGCCATCCTCACTGTGGGGTAATGAAGAGGAGGAGAATCTTCAACTGGTTTTGTGTAGTGAACTTTCCTTTGTGTTTTGTTTTGATTTGATTTGATTTGGCTTTTTTTTCCTCCTGTCTGTGCAAGATCTGCAGCTGCTGAAATCAGCTTTGCCTTTAATTAAACCGTGTTCTCTCCAACCAGACCTGTGTATGGCATGTTTATTTTGCCTTAAATGATACAGAATAAAATAAAAACAAAATGAATTATCATTTACTCACTGAACAGAGATGCTCACACTGAATATGCTTTAGGGTTAATTTTGCTTTTCTGAGCGTTTTAGTGAATTGTTCTGGAAAATAGTAAACTGCCACAATTCTTTAGAGTGGCTTCTCCAAAGGCAAGAGCCATCTATTTTATAGCTCATCAGGAGGAAATTCATTTTATATCTGCCCTTTCTTCACTGGCCCTAATTAACATCAGCAGTGATTTTTTAAAAAAACGAAACAAAACAAAAACAAACCAAAAAAACCCCACAAAACAGCATTCCAGTTTGTCCAAAGTTTTCAAAAGGTAGGACAATTTTCTGGGGACCAGCATCACACTGACTAGCCTCTTACCTAGATTTTGATTCTATGTAAAAACTCACTGCAATGGTGGTGCATGCCTTTAATCCCACCATTTGATTTCTGAGTTTGAGATCAACCAGGATACACAGAATCCCTGTCTTGAAAAATCAAAAGACAAAACAAAATACCACATCATTTCCTACCGTTTTTCATTTGCACCTACAAACTTGGAAAATAATTGACAAAACCAGATGTGCTGCAAGAAGTAGCAAGGCAGTAAGGTCCCCAGCTCTAGTGCTCAGGGGTCACTGTCCCCAGTTAACCTGAAGGACCACAAAGTGACATGTAATACATGTAAAGCAGCAGACTATCTTAATGGCTGCAGGCTGCCCCCTGAACACAGCTTTTCATTAAGTGCTAGTGGCATATGTTCACTATTGGACTCTTAATAGCTCTCCATCTGACAAGGCTTTAATAAAGAGCTATCATTCTAAAGAGTTTAATTCTCCTTGCGATTGGATGTCCTACTCCACAGAACCTGACTTGGCCTAAAAACTTGGTTTTTAGTGAGTCCATTTACTCTATGTATGACTTCTGAATTATGTGTAAATTTTCTTAAAGCTTCTGGAACCCAAACTCTTAGGGTACAGGAAGAAGACTATTTCCTCTCAGCTGTTTGTCTGGAAACTAGGTGTTCGGATGTATATTTGCCCATTGGCATGCATGCAGCTCCAGGAATTTACATAAAGTTCAACACATCTGGGTAGCCAGCACCCAAGACTCCATCATTCCCCTAACAGAAAAGTCATCTTTCTGCACCTATCTTTGAGGAAATCTTTATCCCAAATTCTCATGTTACTGTGTGACAGGTTCGGTTTTAATAGGGAAATGTTAGAGAACGTTTCCGAAGTGTCCGTATAGCTCACAGCAGAGACAGGTAAATCTTGCAGAAAATAGTACTCCTTTTCTTCAGCTTCATAGGTTATAGAGCATCCTAGACTTCTCTGGGAGTGCCTTCCAAATCCTTGGCTGCACATTCTTCAACAAAAGCTTTAGGGAAAATGCCAACTTTCCCTTTACACTCCCCTTCCAGCCATTCTTCATTCACTGATAAAGAACAAAGTATGCATTGATTACTAAAACCATATAGGAAAAGTTGGACTTTCTTGAGTGGTCAGCACATAACACTCAGCTAGTCATCTTTCTCTGTTCCCATCTGTGGTAACAAAAATATACTGGAAAGTAATTTGAGGTTAAAGTGAACAGTCTTACTGGTTCTGTTGTAGATGTGATAAACCCACAGAATAGAATGTAGGATGAATTACCTACCATAAATAGACTGAACAAGTATCCTCAAGTGAGGGGTTTTTTTTTTTGTTTTTTTTTTTTTTTTTGGTTTGAAAAACCATCTCATCTAAGATTGGATGAAATTCATTTTGATAACATGAAAGGGTATGTTGTTAATAGTGATTGATCAATACCTTAGAGTTGGAGCTATTTAGGTTTTTTTAAAAAATAAGCATTATAATAACCCTTTAATAATGTGCATTATGACTAAATATACACTCAGGCTTCCCAGTAATCAGTTACAGCTATTCCCATTTTTACTAAAGACAGGGACATCCTGAGCGGAGTCACACCCACTGAATCATCACATTGGTTAATTAAACACAGACATTCAGAAGTCCTATTTGAATATCCTATTAGAATCTTCACACCTAGGTCCTTTCTTCAGATGTTCTGTAGTTAGGCCAGGCATAGTGGTGCATACCTTTGATCCCCACCCGGACTACAAAGTGTTTTGGGTCAACCACAGCAACACACTGGACCCTGTCTTGAAAAACAAAAGTCTATAGTATAGAGTGTGAGTAAGCATTAGCTTTTCCCCAGGTTCCCTCTGGAGAGTTAAAGTGCAAACCACTACCTTTATCCTTCCTATTAATGATAAGGGTATGGGTGGGGAGATTCGGAAAAATGAAGACTCTGTAACCTAAGCTTTAGCCAATGTCCATGGGGATCCCAGAAAGCCCTACACATTAAAGTTTGGGGAGAACTTTATAAGAAAGCATGTAACGAGAGCAGTTGAACCCCCATCCCCGTGTATGCTGAATTCTGTCTCGTTGAGGACAGAGTTTTGGCACAGGCACATGCCAGCTTAATCCACTGAGATTTCCATAGGTGTCATAGGATACAGTGTCTTTCTGCGGTTTTTCTTTGTGTTCTTCATTTTACTCCTGACATCACCACATATACCAAAGGCTAGATGTTACACAAAGTGGTACTGGGTTCTCAAGCCCAGTCCTTACTGAAGTTCCAGTGTCCTCTGAAAGAAAACTTTTCTCCTTGGGGTTGCTGCATACTCCATTGTGATAGTTGGGATAGGAATACCCCCCCCCCCCCAACGCTGGGCCCATAGGGAGTGACACTATAGGAGATGGGGCCTTGTTGGAGGAAATATGTCACTGTGGGGGCGGGCTTTGAGGTCTCATACTCAAGCCACGCCCAGTGTGGCACAGTCTCCTGCTGCCTGCAGATCAAGATACAGACAGAACTCTCAGCTACCTTGTCAATGCCATGTCTACCTGCATGCTGCTAAGCTTCCCCTATGATGATAATGGACTAAACCTCGGAACTGTAAGCCAGACCCAATTAAGTGTCTTCTTTTATAAGAGTTCCTATAGTCATGATGTCTCTAAGACACCTACCCAGGTAACTTTAAATCTCTCACTTGGTCTATTGGTTTTATTATTATAATCAGCTATACACTACTTTGCCTTACTGATGCTCAGCATTATCAAACATGTAGAGAAATTAAGACTCACCTGAATTACACAGTGCTTTCAAATCTATTAGACCAGTATTACCTGGAAATAGCTGGGAAGTACAAATGTGTGGGCCTCTCCCCACATCTGACCCAAACTCCGTAAGATGGGCCAAGAAACTTAACCTTCAGAGGATGCTTGGGAATAATGAACTTTAAGAATTACTGAAACTTCTTAACTTACTGCTTTACTTTTGGGGGGGGGGGTAATTTTGCAGGAGCATCTGAAAATGCAGGGGCCAGAAGAAGTTGGGTGTCCTCAATCCCTTAGTCCTTTAAGATGGAAGGATCTTACTGGATCTGGAGCTGAGGTAACAGCAAGCTCCACCAACCTGCCTGTCTCTGCTCCAGAGTGTTGGAGTTACAGGCATGAATGTGGCCACATGCAGTTTTTCCCATGGATGCTAAGATCCCTGTGCATCAAGCATCCCAACTGCTACCCACTGAGCCATCTCTTCACCCCATGTCACTTTTTATTCCATAGGTTCCTAACAGATAAGTCACAACTGGCTACCTCTACCACAGAATGTGTCCTCCCCTTCTCTCTGGAACATAGAATTAAAGGCTTCATGCTTTATAGTAAAGGCAGAATAATTCCAGCCAATTGCATATTGGAACAGTCAAGAAGCTGTCATGGTCTTGTGCCTAATAGAGTAATGGACAGGAGAAAACCACACACTTAAATTTTCTCCCTTTTATCAAAAGCTAGGAAGTCAGTTGAAACCATTGACTAAGAGTTGATGTTTTCCTGTCTGCCCTTGACCTTGTTTTTTGCTGATATGTGAGTCTGGTTCTGTAGACTTGGAGTAGCACTTACCATGTGATAGCACCACGATGACATCTCCTTCCACAATCTCCAAGTCTTCTGGCTGAGTACCCTCATAACTGAAGATTGCTACCACGTGGCTTCCTTCCTTAGGCTGACGCTCTGCTGTCTGGGTATTGGCATCAGAGCTTTCATTTTCATTGAGTTCATCTGCCAAACCTTGATCACCCTGAAATAGTAAAGGGCCTATTACGTTTACTAATTTGTTTGCCAGGAAATACTGAAAACTACTAATGAAAGCAGTTGATGCTCAGTACTTAACCACAGGCCTGCCTAAAGCATCTTATGAATACTAAATGGTTCAGTAAACGAAACTGAAAGGTATGCAGAGCCCTATGTAGGCCAAAGTTCCCTTACTTAAATCTTAGAATGCTCTCAGGGTGGCCTAGGTGTTGTTCTTTTCTGATGGAGAAATAATTGAGCCACAAGTAGATGATAGTCTATGGTATAAATTTAGCTAGTTTTTTTATGGTGTGTGTGCGTGTGTCTGTGAGCTATGGTGTGTATGTGGAGATCAAAGGACAGCTTGGGCAAGTCAGTTCTCTCCTACCATGTGGGTTCTGGGAGCTGAGCCTTTACCTACTGAACCATCCTGCTGTCCCCAAGTTTCTTGGCACTGAATTCACCTTTTCACTAGTACAGACACTGGGGCTTCTGTCCTCCAATCTCAAACCTACTAACCAAGCCTTCTTAAGAACCAGCTTTATAAGGTAATACTCATACTCTCTAAAGCTTCAGATCCATGACTTTTAACAATATTTCGAAGGCAGGGTCACCCAACCTGGAAGACATTTTCTTGTTTCAGCCTCCTGAGTGCTGAGATTAGATGTGTGGTACCTTGCCTGGCTGCATGTCGTCCTTAAGATGGTGCAGTGAGGTGGGAATAGCCCCGCCAAGTCTGCAGATGGCATTGTTTTTGTTTTTTGTATGTGTTTTGCTTGCATCTGTGTCTGTGTGTCACTTGCACGTCTGATGCCCGTGGAGACCAGAGGAGAGCAATAGATTCACTGGAACTGGAATAGCAAATGGTTGTGAGCTGCCATGTGGATACTGGGAATCGAACCTAGGTCCTCTGGAAGGGCAGTGCTATTAACCACTGAACCATCTCTAATAGCCCAATCCTAGGATTTTGTACCAGCTCCCATTTACCAGCTGTGGGCTGCGGAATAGCTGTGTAACCTTTCTGGATCTGTTTTCACACCTGATGTTGAAGCTACAGAATGAAATGAAGTGAGGCATCATAACAGTTGGCCCTTCCGGAATACTTAGACTGTTGCAGTACTGTTCTGAGGATGTACTTGAGTTTGGCTCGTGGTACATGCGCTGAGTGGATACACAGTAAATAGCAATTTGCTCTGCTTTTCCTAATTAGTGAATGAGAACAACCCCACAGAAAACAGTGGCAGCAATGATGAGCCTGGCTGGAGCTCTAAAAAGACTATTGGGAGTCTGGGGGAGATCTGGGCATATAGCTGAAATAGATTGCCCTTCTTGGAGGAAAAGTAATAATTTGTAAGAACATTTTAAGTAAAATTATTGACATTTAGAGTAGAGTCCTTTCTGGACAAATATTCCCTAACAAAAAAGTTGAATTACCAGTACAGCATATACCATTTAGCAAACAAAAAGAAAGGGCACCCAGTGTTTACCCATAGGCTGTGAGTGTCCATTAGGGGACAGAATAAGAAGTGACAATGACTTCTCTAGAAACTAAGGGGAGAAAGGTCAACTGTTTGCCCTTCAGTGTCACGTCCAGCCTCTAACTTTGTTCCTGACTCCTGAAACTCTCACTTTCAAGTCAGATGAATCCTGTGTAGACTTCATGGCTACTAAGACAGTGTGGCCTTGTACTGTCAGCCACATGGTGAATGAATCCAGACACGAAGCTGAGTACTCCACCCCTGAGCACTCTGTTGTCTGGGTCAGGTCCCTTGACCTTTCTCTCTCTTGCCTCCTAAACACATGATAAACCTACATGTCTATCACTGAGGACTTTTTTAAAAAGTCCTTCTCAGAGTAGCGCACTTGGCACAGGGTATGATGATGGGCAGTTCTCAATAGATGGTAAGTCTCAGGCAAAGGCTGTTATCTCCTCTGTGAAATAAATGCTCACTGTTTTCTGTCATCCTCAAATGTCCCTCATATGGTGAAGAATATGAGCTCAGCTTATCTGTGGCGTCATTCCTGTTTCTGTTGAAGGTGATGGTCATGATCCTTGAGCCAGTCAGACTGGTAGAGGCACCTTGGACTTGCTGTCCACCTGTGAATCTCTCCCTGCTGTAACTGTAACCACAGGGTCCCCATCACCAAGCCTATGACCTGGGTGATCTAGCTCCATCCACTCACCACTGTGTGCTCACACCAAAGAGTCAAGCAGTAGTTCCTCACTTGGCTCCAGGCATCCTTCATGGATTCTTCTGACAAGAGCAGAAGGCCTGTGCTGTCCCGAGGCCGGTAGCTAGTAGGAATGATGGGCAAAGAAAGAGGCAGAGAAAATCAGCTCAGAAAGCACTCTAGCCAGGCCTCTGCATCAGGACAAGACCCCCACTGGACCCCAGCTGCTGCCTTCATGAGCCTCACCTCAGCTTAGTGTGTCCTGGAAAGAGCTGCAGTTTCTTAGCCACCATGTCCCGAAGTTGGCTGTAGGGGAGGCCAAGCTGAGTCTCCATGACCACTGTGTATTTGTAATGCACCTTAAGCATGTAGGGCATGGGAACATTGAGCTTCACTTCCTGACAAAGGAGTAACAAAGGACACCTTAGGGGCAGAGGCTTTCGGCAGCATCCTGGATCACCACAGCCTCTGTCAAGCCACTTGCTATGCAGGCCCCAGGGATCAGGGGAGGGGCCAGTGAACAACTGAGCTTCATAATCTGGGGAGGCCTTCAAAGGGCTCTGGTCCAACTCACTGGTGCAGTAGTTTCTACTGAGCCATGTGCTCAGCTGGGGGCTAGTATGGCACATGGGTAGAAGCCCCTATCCTGTAGATGCTGTGTCAGGTGGCAACTGGTTGACCCCTTTTTGGTGCTGTCATCCCACAATCCTAAGAGACATCCCCCATTCCAAGCCAGACTCTTCCATTGTCTTCCCTTAGAAACAGAAGGAAGAACTTACCTTGGGCTCTTCTTTTTGCTTGTGACCTAAATGGAAAAGGAAATAGTAAGTGACATTCATGGTGATACCTGCCATCCACAGTCAGCCTCTTACTACCCTTTAATGTCTAAAATCTCACTCTGAAGAAGCATGGAGACCACAAACATGAGCCAAGCCAGTCTCTGCTTTTGAGCCGCTACATATCAGTAGCTATCAGAAGGACTGGCGTAAAGGCCAGTTACACCAGTGGACTCCAAGACAGAAGTCATGCAGGATGAACCCTTGCCCCAGACAGAAACACCAGAACCCTTGCCATCTCATAGTCGTGTAGTTTGAGTTGTATTTACGGTTTAAAATGCATGTTAACACATCGGTGTGTGGTAAGAGACACTATTTACCTCAAAAGACGTAAGAACCATTGATCACAACAAACCCAGCTGATCATTAGAATCACTTGGGAAGTTTTTGCCAACACTGACCAAAGGCCTAGGAATCTGGTAGATCAGTCTCTCTGGTGTTGTGTCCTTTCGCGAACCCCCAACAGAAAAGCTCCGAAGGACACACTGTCCTGGGCCATTAAAGCATTTACATGTGGGATAGGCAGTGATCTAGATGAGAAATACACTCCTTAAGCAGAAGCTGTGGTTGTTCGTGGGGAAATTGTATCTAGGGAGATTATATCATGGGTCTATAACTTGTATTTAAGTTATAAATACAAAAACTTGTATTTAAGTTACAAGTCATTGGAGAAGGTGTTAACTGATACATTGTTTACATTTAAAATTTTTGTTTTGGTGTGTGTGCATGATGGGAGGGCACGTGCCCTGACACGCATGGAAGCCAGAGGACAATTTCTTTGTGGAGCTGATTCCCCATGTCCTCCTTTATGTAGGTTCTGGTAATTGTAGTTATCAGGTTTATGTAGCGACTACCTTTAACTACGGAGCCATCCTGCTGGCCCAAAACTGGTATATTTAAGTGAAAAGTGTTGTAGTAGTCATTGTACCCTGCTTCTAACTTTTCTGTAGGTCTGCAATTTTTCAAATAAATAAATATGCAGGGGAGGGGCATCAAAGCAGTTCTGAGAATCAGGTGGTCATGGACTTCATTCTGTCATCTCCATCAGAATCTGCTTAAACTCACTAATAACAAAAAGTCATTGCTTTCCCATACAGCCCTACCCAGCTTAGGAGAGATCTTTCTGGAAAGATCTCCCACCCACACCTTCCAGTGAACGGTCCCTTGTTCAAGCCCCGGATCTCTGCAGAGAGCATTCAACTCAGTGCTATGAAAAGAGCTGAGCTGAGAAAATGCAGCTACTGCTGTCTTTTCCTCTTGGACCTGGGTTGGGTAGTTTGGGTGACTGTTCTCATGATGGGCACGCCCTGCCCCTCATCTGCACTCATTTCTAAGCAGGGAGGGGCAGGGCACTGCCTTTGAGTTATAGTGCATGATAGTGCAGGCAAGACAGGGCTCTGAGGAAATGTAATCACAAACCGAGGGGCATGCTGGGTAAAGAAAGCAGCATTTCCTACATGTCTAGGAAAGTGGTTATTCATTGTGAAACATCCCAGAGAGCTTCTTCTCTGGGGCCACCAACCTGGTGACAACTGGGATCTTCCTGGGGCACTGAAGTTAGGAGGGGGTGGAATGTCAGATTCTGGGGAGATGTCCTCCTGGAGGTAACAAGAGATGATGATCAGACAAAAGCATGAAGGCTTCCTTGGAGAAAGAAGCTGGACACAAATGACTTTCTAAACGTTGGGGAGATACTAAGGGAAATGGAGCTCATTTGTATCAGCAGTAAGAATCCTAATGGCCTTGTTGAAAACCCACCAAAGTGGGATGACATGCCAAGCTTCTCTCTCAACTGCAGAGTGGACTCAGAAAGAGAAAATTCTACTTCTCAACTGCACCCCATTTGAAACTTTAAAGTGCCTCGATTTCTTGACTGACCAGGGAGGGCTCCACACATGTGACTCATTACATAGCATAAAAGGACAGACCACATGCTGTCCTCAGAGTGCTAAGGATGACAAACTCCTGATCCTCCTGTCTCCACTTTCCAAATGTTAGGAGCATATGCCGTCATGCCTGATTGATCCCAGGGCTTCTCAGATGCTATGCAAGCACTCTGCCAACTGAGCCCCATCCCCGGGCATTATACCAACACATTGATTATTCTCCCTGGTGAAAAGATGTACCTGGGAACACCTAGCTCTGATGGTTAGGCTTTGCTTCCTAAGTCTCCCGGACCAGGGGGACTCACAGGGAGGGGTGAGGCCAGCGGATTCTAACAGTTGCCTCTACTCTGCATGGCTGCTGTCTTCCCCTCATTTCCAGGTTCAGCTCTAGGCATCTGGTACTAGCTCAAGTGGCCTGGAGCTAGTGAGTCTTTCTTCCACGACAGGGAGACTACCCCCTTCATACTCTCTTCCCCTAGAGAACTGTGAGACAAATGAAGTGGAGTGGGCTAGGCCTTGGCACTGCATTACCTGGAGCTGTGACTGAGGGTGAATCCGAAGCTCAACTGGCTCCAGGTAGTTGCAAGGGACAAGTCCTTTCTGCAGCATCACATCACAGAATCCAGAAGGAAAAGCGAAGACTCATTAGTACCCAGAACACAGAACAGCCTGCAGCATGCAGAGGGACAGCACACAAAGCAGTCTGTAGTCACGCAGAGGGACAGCACACAGAACAGTCTGCAGCATGCAGAGGGACAGCACACAGAACAGTCTGCAGCATGCAGAGGGACAGCACACAGAACAGTCTGCAGCATGCAGAGGGACAGCACACAGAAAAGTCTGCAGCATGCAGAGGGACAGCACACAGAAAAGCCTGCAGCATGCAGAGGGACAGCACACAGAACAGTCTGCAGCATGCAGAGGGACAGCACACAGAACAGTCTGCAGCATGCAGAGGGACAGCACACAGAACAGTCTGCAGCATGCAGAGGGACAGCACACAGAACAGTCTGCAGCATGCAGAGGGACAGCACACAGAACAGTCTGCAGCATGCAGAGGGACAGCACACAGACAATGGCTCTTGGCAGGTCTGAAAATAATGCAGCAGCTAGTGTCCCATGGAAAACCTCTGCTCTTTGTTGCCAGGACCCTATGCCCTTATCACCCCCACCCGACCCCTCCAAATACCTGTCCATTGAATATGACCGTGGCCCAGTTATCACTGCCCTTCTTCAAGACAAAAACGATGTTCCCTGGCATGACCTGTAGCTCTTCTGGTGTCTCGGGCACAAAACCAAACAACACTCGATGTGCCTCACCTTCCAAAGCCCTGAGGGATACACAGAAGACCCATCCCATTGTTCATCTTGGCCCGGACCCCCTTACTGCAGGAGAAACACTTGAGGCCAGAGACTTAGCTTGGTGCTCACTCTGACTCCACATCTTACTGTCTGTGAGCCCAGTGTAGGGTGCTGGCCTACCTAAGACCCTGAGATGACTAGGTGAGAAACTATGTGCCTGTGCTCCATAACCACATAGGGGTTTCCCTTGTCTTCAGGGAACATGATCCAAGAACCCAAGAGATGGGTGAACCCATATGGGGTGCCAAACCCCTGTATGTCCTATGCTTCTTTTATATCTACATATACAAATGTTATGGTTTTTACTTCTGAACTGATCCCACTACCCATGTGGCTGTAACTTTGATAGTCTGTAGTGGGCCAGCAGAGCCAGTACAAATTCCTTTTCCTTTACACTCAATCAATAGGGCACTCTGCGTACAGCTCCCCGCCCCCATTCCTCTTGCATTTTATATTGTCTTTACTTTTTTGAGACAGGGTGTCACTCTGTAACTCAGGCTGGTCTGAACTTTTAGAAATCCTTCTGCCTCAGCCTCTCAAAAGCAGGGATTAGCAATATGAGCCTCCATGCCCTCCCCCTTTCCCTATAGAGCCCATTTTCATTTTTTAACATAAAAAGCGGCCTTACAGCTTTGGCATAGACAAATTGCTGCTCTCAATACTACTTCGTCTTTGGGTCCATTATTAATCAACACAAGGGGTACCTGAACGTCTGGAGGACATATGTGCCACACAATTGGGGGACAATTTTGTGGATCATCAGGCTTGCCAAGTAAGTAAGGACATATCTATGCCTTCTGAGCATCTTGCTGGCTGTGGTTTTATTTTTTACTTGTTTTAATTAACATACACAGTATTGGGTTTCATTATAGCATTTTTTCAAATAAAAATTGACCTGGTTGGTCCTCCTCCTTCTCTCAAATCCCATGTCTACCCCAGTCTCCTGCTTTCATGTCACAGTATCCTATGACAAGTTCCCATCCCTTAAACACCCCCTTTTGCATTCTACTAGCGTGACAGAAGGCCCCGAAGAGACAGATGGCTGCTGAGTGACTGGCAGACAGGTGGCATATACAGCGTGATATACATCCCTACCCCCAGATGGAGGGATTTCCTCACCCTGTTCGGAATGGAAAGCTATTCAAAACCTTTTGTAGTTGTTTTCTTGCTTATTTTTCAGATGGGAAGGGTGGGGTCTTGTTATTTGGCTTACCTGGCCTCTAACTCCCTAACTAGTCTAGGCTGGCCTCAAACGGTTGGTAGTCCCCCTGCATGCTTGGATTGTAGGACTGCACTGCCTGTGACCATGGTAGGCCACGGGTAACTGAAATGCTAGATAGCAAAACTGTATATAATGGAAGACAACTGAAGGCAGGCAACCACAGAACGACACAACCAACACAGATAATCAGACCCGACCATCCTCAGCTTCCCTTCCCTCCGAAGGAGGGAGTTAGTTCCCAAGTCCCAGCTGGGGTGGACGGGAAGTATGGCCAGGGAATGACCCAGGTGGAAGTTAGGAAATGCCAGGGGAGGGACCACCTAGGCTAGCCCTGTGGTAAGGGGATGGAGAGCCAGGCACTGAGGGGCACGGGGAGGACCTGCTTTATGTTAGGCCTTGCTCTTTCCCTTCACTGACCCCACCCCCAGGCCCTGGTTACCCCACACCTGAAGAGTCTCCTTTCTGTCACCTGAAATATGAGTCAGGTTGCCTTAGAAACGTCCCATGCATGGGGTGTCAGGTTCTACCTGTCCATGTCCACTGGGCCTGAATGCTGTGAGGAATTCATTCTATTCAGCCTGGAGATCCTGGGGATGAGACTCTTCTGCCCCTCACTTTCTCTGCTCCCAACACACACACTTTTTCTGACCATCTTTATTGGATCAGGAGCTAAGCGTGCTTTGTTCATTAGAGATAGTGCTTAAGAAAGCTGAGGTGAGGCCACTCTTTATCAGTTTACTGAGCAACTTCCTTTTCTTCAGTTTTCCCCCTTTTTTCAGAAAACATGAGTGTGTGACACCACACACAGGAAAAGACTCTGTGATGGCTTCTAGAATCTAGGGAGCTTCCAGAGGGGCCTGCTGTCGGTACAAAACTGACCTCTGACCTCTGACCTGGGTGGTGTTCCAGAGGACACAGCTTCAAGTCAATAGGACCTTCAATCAATAGGATACCTGTTGGTTCTAACCTAAAAACCAGAGGAGGTTAACACCCTAGGAAAGGACACAGGGTTCAGACCCAACCCCAGCTTCAGTCTTTCACACCCTTACTGCCATCGAGTCAGATCTAGAGTATAGGTATTCTGCACCAGATTTAAATCTAGCTTACCTGAAGATCTCTGGGGTTTTGGGTCTTGGTGGAGGCTCTGCTGCCTGTGGAACATTCAGGAAAAATGAAGAAGGGGAGGAAAACAAGAGAGGGCAGAGGAGAAAACGACGTTAATGATAATTTGAGCTTTGCTCCAGATCCAAAGCCAGACTTCATGTCTGGGCGTTCTTTGGGGAAAGGCACAGAGTGTGGGTTTTCATCACGACAGCAAATGTCATGACCCAGAACTGGTGCCTGGAGAAAGTGTTATCCGCAGGAAGGTTTTGAACCCTGAGCCTTCTCCCTCTGCAGTATTTTCCAAAAGATCTGGTTTATCATTAATGTGTGACATTTCTGGATATTTGAAATCAACTCAGCATCTCCCGTCCAGACAAGAGTTTTTCTTTAATGTGTGTTCCTTGTTCTGCACTGAAAATCATAGATGAGTCCATTATCCCGGACTTTCCTTCCTTGTCCTGCAGCTGAGCTGAAGCTCACGAGGCCTCAGCCAAGCTTTCTCCAACTTTACCAAGGAGACCAGGAAGATATCTTGGTCCTCTTTATGCTCCTTTGTGCATCCTGTCCCCACAGCCCAAGCATGAGTCACACGGTCAGGCGGTAATCATCTTGCCCCATATGGGTAGAGGTTAGTGCTACCCTCGAAAGATGACAGGGAGGTGACCAGGTTCAAGGCCCTCTCCTCCGATAGCGCTGATCATTGCCCTTACCCATCACTGTGCTATGCAACCAAGCTTGGGTTTTCCTTAATCTGCTTCACACCATCTTTCTGTTACAAGCTTTGACTTCATCTCTGCACCCACTGCCACATGTCACTGGGGACTCTGTCTGAGCCCAGCCTGGGCTGGTACCCTGCCTTGTGTCCTCAAAGGAGTCTCTTGTACATGAGCAAATGGATAGAGCCAAGAGAAACCTCAGGCTTTGTGCTCTCGTATCCCCCCCCACCCACCCACTCCTGAACCCATGAGGAAGCTTTATTATATATAAACCTTCCAGGGTGTGCATCTCAGTGTTCTGAGAGGATGGTCAAGGTCTCACTAGGTGATCAATAGATCTCTTAGAACTTGAAAGGGAGGGATGGGATTTGGAAGAGCTGGTAGGTTGGCCTCAGAGAACAACAGAGAGCTCACATGGCCATACTCCCAAGCAACCATGTAAACTGGAACTGAGAACGTAAGGCAGACGCCTCAGCTCTGCTGGGAAATGACGGAAGTCAGCCTAGCTGCTCTCACTGGGGACTACTTCCTGGATAGATCTGGCCTCACCTGTGGCTGCAGAGGGGCGAAGCCAGAAAAGTTGTCTTGATGAACCACGGATGCTACAACCTGAGACACAGACAAAAGAGAGTGAGCATGCTGCCACCTCTGTTTACCCATCTCCTGTGGTTTTTTCCCTCACACCACAGAACCAATGTCACTTGTGAAGTTTCCAGAGGGAAACGGAAGGTAAGGATTATGTGCACCTCTTCTGGATTAGAATGCTGATTTTCTCTTAGAAAAAAATATTGCTGGTTTTCATATAACATCAAGTTAACTATTTTAAGTGAAAATTTTGTGGTATTTCATACACTCACAAGGCTTTGCAATGCTATCTGGTGCCAAACATTTTAATTGCCCCCAAAAGAAAATGTTGGACCGGTTAAATTGTTTATAGTCTCCTGTCTTAGCCTGGCAACACACATTTGTAAATCTCATTGGGTTGATCTGCTTAAAGACTTTATATAGGATTATATATAATGTGCCATTTCTCCCATTTTTCATGAGTGTGTGTGTGTGTGTGTGTGTGTGCGTGTGTGTGAACATGCAGGTAGAGCCCCAGGGTTAGAATCATCCTAATTGCTCTTCCATCTAATTCATTGAAGCAAGTAGTTACTCAGTCAAACTCAGAGCTAACTGACATGGCTCATCTTGCTAGCCAGTCTGCTCTCCCCTGTCCCCACCTTCTGAGTCTGGAGCTACAGACAGGAATTCATGGCTGCCTGGCAATTAAGTGGGTTCTGGGGACCTGGAGTCTGTTCTTCATGTTCGCACAGCCAGCACTTTAACAACTGAGCCCTTATCCCAGCCCTAGCTCGTGACATACATATTTGTCTTCTTATAACAGCATATGTTTTCATTCATGTTTTAGTATGCATTAGTACTTTGTCCTTTTTGTGGATGTGTGGTATGCCACTGTCTGGACATATCCCATTGAATATACCCATTCGTGTATGGAAGGGCTCTTAAGCCCATTAGCCATGTTCTGTTGGTTTCTGTGGCTCTGCCAGCTCCAGCTACTCAGCCAACTGGACAACTCACATTTCCAAACTGTCTAAGGCAAATGCAGTTTGGAAAAGGTACGCTTCCTCACTTCAAATTATGTCTGAAAGAAAGTAAGACCTGGGTTCAGAAGAAATCCTGCTGAAGAAGGAATTCAATCATAGGGCTATGAAACGGGAAGGATTCCCCAGAATTCTGAGCAGCGAATTGCAGAAGCATTGAGCCAAGGACATCTCCTGCTGGCCCTCTCCCTAGCATTCCCCTGACTCTCCGTGAGCCTTAGCTATATCTTTACCCTTTGCCTCAGTCTGAAGACTCTGCATCCTGAGCAGAACCTCAGGAGTTACCAAGGGCCAGGATGATGGAGGAAATGGGAAGTGTTCATTCCTGACTGCCAGCAAGATCCCCATTGTTATCCTTGAATGCCACAGCGGGGACATGTCTTCTTGAATCCCTTCTGCCTGCCCCACATGATTCAGGGCATAGGAGAGATGAGGGATGAGCGCCCCCACCTACCGTAGCCTTGCCCAGGTAGTCCTTCTTGGCCAGCTGGGCCACCTGCCTCTCATTTGGCCGGAACAGCCTACCCACGGGGATCACCACAGGCTCGAACAGTTTCTGCTTCTGTAATAGAATCAACAGTCACGTGACATTCAGAAGCATTGGGTTCATTCTGAGCAATGTGCTGTTAGATGACCTTGCAGGAGCATCATAGAGTGTGCTTATGCAACCTCGGTGGTTCATCCGTTGGTTGTATGTGGTCCATTGGTTGACTAAAACACCTTTACATCTCTCATGACGATATCTCATCATCTGAAAATGGAAGTGAGGAAACCATTCTGCCTTCCTCATCAAATGGACCGTTGGGGAAACTCTCAAGAGAACATCCTTTTCAAACCATAGATACTTGTTATTCTAGAGGGCTAACCAGGAGCAGTGGGTTTTATTAACTCTTTGAGAATTTCATACAATGTATTTTGATCATATTCATCAACCTTTCCCCTACCAGATCCACCCTCACCTTCTTACCCCCTTAACTTTGTATCATTTATTTATTTGTTTGAAACAGAGTCTTAACTATATAACCTTCGCTGGCTTGGAACTCACTACGTAGACCAGGCTGGTCTGAAATTCATAGAGATCTGTCTGTCTGTGCCTCTGGAGCACTAGGATAAGGTATGTGCTCCTGGGTCTAATAGTTTTTTGTTTTTTTTTTTTTTAATAATTATTCAACTTCAATTTGTGTTATCACATACTTTTGAGTGCAGCTATCAACTGGAGTATGGTTGACCTACCAGGAGCCACACCCTTAAATAAAACTTGGCTTCTCCCTCCCGTAGCAGCCACCAGCTGTCCACCACCAGCCACAGCTCTGTATTTAGGGATGAGGCCCTCTAAACCCTTTCTACTCCGTACTACAATGGCTTTTCTTAAATGCACATTGGTGTTTTGCCTGCATATGTGTCTGTGTGAGGGTGTCAGATCTTGGAGCTACAGACAGTTGTGAGCTGCCATGTGGGTGCTGAGGAATTGAACCCGAGTCCTCTGGAAGAGCAGTCAGTGCTCTTAACCACTGAGCCACCTCTCCAGCCCCCATGCTAATGTTGACTGGCTTGATCTTCTGCAAACAACCACAGCTGCTGTGAGTTCAGTACAACGGTCCTGACATGTCCATAAAATATGAATATGAATTTTTTCTGATCCTCTATCACCTCTGGATCTTACAGGTTTTTTTTTTTTTCCTGACTACCTCTTCTGTGATAGCCTTGAGCCTTGGCAATGGGATGGGATACAGATGTCCTATTTGTGGCCGAGCACTAGTCAGCCATTGATTCTCTACACTTGGACCAGTTGTGTTATTGTCTGTATTAACGTCATGTGTGTTAACCATCATGCACCGGTCCACTGCACAAAGAAACTTACCTGATAAGAACTGAGAGCTGCAGGAAACTATGGGTATAGATATACAAGTTTATAGGGCAGTATGATTGTGGCAGCTTGAATGTAATTGTTTCCTGTAAGCCCATAGGGAGGGGCAGTAGGAGGGGGTATGGCTTTGTTGGAGAAAGTATATCACTGTAGGGGTGGGCTTTATGGTCTCCTATGTTTAAACTACACTCAGTGTGGAGACCCTGTTGCCTGTAGATCAAGATGTAGACCTCTCATCTCCTTCTCCAGCACCGTGTCTGCCCACACACCACCATGCTTCCGCCATGATGATAATAGACCAAACCTCTGAAACTGTAAGCCTGCCCCTTAAATGTTTTCTCTTATAAGAGTTGCCGTGGTCATGCTGTCTCTTCACAGCAATGGAAACTCTGACTAAGACAGTGATACTATGCCCATTTAGCAAAATAATAACAGTAGGTTCATCTTTGGCACCTGTGCACTCCCCAACAATGGGTATTTGGTCAGATTCACAGTACTAGGAAAGTTTTCTCTTATGTAGTGGGCCTTAAATTCAGTCAGAAAGCGGCCTAAGCCCACAGTGTTCATGCCATTATTGTACCCATGGGCATGTCTTACCAACACCGATCATTATTTTAGTTCACAAGGCTCACAACTGTTCAGACTATTGATGACTTTTTCCCCCCCTCACAGAATCCTGCATAGAATTTTCAAGTACTCTTAGAACTAGCCAGCATGGAGGAAGCTTCATGGCCAGTACCAACATGATTTCTCTATGTCCTGTGACCAATGTGTGTGCTGTCTTAAGCACTAGGGTCTTGGAGCTAACCTACAGAGGGCTATGTTAATCCCAGAATTCATTGGTTGCCAAATAAAAAGACTAGAGGGAAGTATAGGATACTTCCCCCTGAACCTGAACCGCCAGTCAGGGGTGTCCAAGAGTCCTCCAAAGCAAAACATTATTTCCATTGTTCTCTATTGCCCACCGGAAGCAGCTGACTTCAGCATTACCTTATGCTGGTGTTATTCACCCACCACTCTTTCTAAAGCCCTGACCCTTTCCACTCCGTGTGGTATCTTGAGTTTCTCTTCCAGCATAGACAGCATCACTACAGGGTGGCTCACGGGACAAACAAGGGCTGTGGCAGTGCTCTCTTGGGACGAGAATTGCTCATGTACACAGGCATACAAAAACGTAAGCCCCCTTCTTGGTATTTAAATACAGCTTATTTAAAATTACCTTTAGGAGGCTGGAAGGTGACTCGGAAGATAAGAACACTTTCTGCTCTTCCAAAGGACAAGAGTCTGCTTCTCAGTACCCACAGCAGATGGCTTGCAACTGCATGTAACTCCAGTTCCAGTGGATCCAACTTCCTAGTTGCTATGGCCACATAGTGGCACATTCACATTCTCATACACAGATACATTATTTAAAATAAAATATCTCCAAAGAGAGATAAATGACTTTGGCTCCCAAGTATAATCAAACTATGAATAATTATCATAATTTAACAGAATTGTAATGTTTTTGTGGGAGCCACTCTGAGCCTGGCACCGAGGATGCAAAGGTAAGCAGCCATTACAGTGTTTGGAGGCTACACAGCACCAAGAAACTTCCGGCATTGCCCTGGGCACCAATATGAGATATCCAGGGACTGTGCTTGTCTGTTCTCTAGGATGTGACTTTGTTGAAAGAGCATTTATTAGCCAGAACCAACAAAGAAAAGGTTTCCTATCATGATGTCCTAGGAAACAAATGGGACTCCAAGGGTCTCTCTCCACCACCACACTCACCCAGATGCTTTCCAGGGCCTTGTCAATTTTGGAATGCCTGGGTTCAGACTTCATATTCATTGCCAGTGCTAACTGTTCTTCTGCCTTTTTCCATTCCTCTTTCTTGGCATGCATGAAGGCGATATTATACAACACCTAGAAGAGCAGAGACCATGCAAAACTTGAAACTATTCCAAAGCCAGACACCAGAAAGGATTTACATGCACACACAGGAAATGCTGTCTCGTGACATAGTTCCCTTCCCTAGCATTCAGGGGACATCCAGCGACTGGTCTAGCTACTGAGTTATGTCAGACATAGGGGCTGTGTTAAGAAAACATTTCATAATGCAAAAAACATCTTGTGTATTCTTCTAACAGCCAACTAGGTCAGGAGAAGATGAGAATGAGTGTTCTGGTATAAGGAGGAGATGCTGTTCCAGGGCTACTTGGGGAGGCAGAGTTGGGAAGAAAAATGAGGTGTCTGATCTCCAAGTCCTGTTAATGTTGTTGAACCTGGGTTCATAGGTGCAGGGTGGGCAGAGTTTCCAGAGGCACTGTTCTGTATGTGAGCCAAGATAACCTGGCTGGGATTTACTAAGACTGTTACATAGCTGTGTGCATGAGGCAAGTCTGTGGTCAAAGTCCAATGGAGCTGGAAAGTGAGTTGGCCCACACAGAGCCCAGGGAACATGTTAGCTGCAGTGGGGGGGTGGGGGGGTGGCAGAATTTCCCAGGTCTTTAGTTGGATTCTAGGGTCATCAAAGTCTGCTTTACTATAATACTGCATGATTTACACAGAGAACCAATGAAATGTTTGGATACATAAGATAAAAGAGCTATGGAAACAGAGGTATGGCACTTGGGACTGAGTTCTGAAAGATACTGATATTCTATCTTCTGTGTCTTAGAGTGCTTTTGGGGACACCGGTTTCCCTGTCCTGACAAAACATAGGCAGTCCCACAGGGCTGTTCTGTAGCAGAATGGAGGCCTCTTGCCAACAAACAATTCCACCATGCCAGACACTCCTGGGGGACTAGTTTGGTATTTTCATGGAATTAGTTACTGGTGCTGGTGCTGAAAGCAGGCCTAGCCCCAGGAGTGGAAGTCTTGGTGCCCTTTCCCACAGTTCCTGAGCACCAATGAGCTGGTACCTTCTGCATAGGTCTTTGGCTTAGAATGGTTGAGATAAGTTTTTTTTTTTTTTTTTCATACTTACTTACGTTGTGTGTGTGTTTGTGTCATGGCACATGTACGGAGGTCAGAAGACAATTTGTGGGAGTCAGTCATTTCCTTCTACCATGTGGGTCCAGAGGTTTGAACTAAGATCATCAGCCTTAATGACAAGAACGCTTATCCATCTTGCCAGCCCCCAAAAGTCAGGATTTGAACTCAGAATTGTTTTTAACTTAATGAGAGTACAAAAAAGAAATGCATCCAGTAGAGAGAGCACTTCAAAGTTCTAATTTTGATCTTTTCCCAGGCTAGTGACACACACTCCGATACTCTCTTACAGTTTGGTTAGTGTCCTAGAACCTTGCCAACTAGTCAGCCAGAAAACTACAAAGAAAAGGAGTTAGGAACTGTAGGAGGCATGGGGGTTTCGAGAGGTGGGCTGGGGGTGTCTCTGTGATCACTACAGCAAGCAGAATAAAAATCCATGAGAGGCAAGAAGGTAGATTTGTTCAGCACAACTAAGTAGCCCGTGTTGGTTGAAACCTTCAGAGTCTGAGCCTGAGTGGTTTATTTTAGGCATATTTAAGCGCAGCACAATTTGGTGGAAACTTTCCCAGAGATAATTAACTCAGTCCTATGTGTGCACTACAGCACAAAGTAAGTTCAGTGAAGATCAAATGTGACTACACTGCAATTCTAAGGGGCGTGTGACACTGTCCATAAAGATGGAATGTAAGGATGGACTGGCTCTGGGGGAGGATCCAGTGGGGGTTTGGACCCCATAGCACTGAGGTCACCAGGCTATTAACCATGTCCACCCACAGCCTTCTGGGTGGATAAAGGGTTATGCAGTCTTTCCTTTGAAGGAACAACACTGTGTGCTTAATATTCTGGGTTTCCCTGGTGCTCATCTGTGAGCTCTGTGCCTCCTGCAACACCCTAGTGTGCTATGCCGTTAAACAGTGGTATACATGGTGTAGGGGTGTTAAATGCATTTTTAACTTACAATCATTTTTATCCAAACTGGGACTGAGACTGTAGCTCAATTGTGCTTGCTTAACACGGGCAAAGCCCTGGGTTCCCTCCTCAGTACCTACATAAACCCTACTGCTGGAGCATGCCTGTGTTATGAGCACTCTCGGGCGAAGTTCAAAGTCATTTTTGGCTACATACCAAGTTTAAGGCTAGCCTGGGCTACAGGAGTCCTGTTGAGAAAGAGAGAGCAGGAAAAGAGAAAAGAGACAGAGAAAGGAGAGGGGTAATCTGGACAGATTCTGTCACCCTAAGTTGAGAAGCAACTGGCACAAAATGGCTGCCCTAACCTTTTCATGACGTATGAGGACAGAAGAGAGATTACGAAGAGCTTTAAAGCTGTTCTTATTTTTTCCCCTCCGTTACCTTCTCATGAGACCTTTAACCAGTTTGTATGACTAGAGGGCCTTGAGGCACTTTCACAAGAAATGGTGTAAGTAGGGAAATGACTGATATTCTGCTCACTGGGTCATTTCAATCCTAATCACAGTGGGGGACTCCCTCATGTGAGGTTCGGCTTGCTACCACTGGGCACAATTCTTTTTCTGGAGCACTCTGCCCCCCCCCCCCATGTGTAAGTGGCAAGCGGCTCTCATCTGGCAGTGTTTGGAAACCATTTTGATCATCACAAGGTGAGGTGGGAAGCTGCTGGTATCTAGTGGGAGAGGACAGAGAGAGGACCAAAAATCCCCCAAGGACGACCCTTGTCAAGAACCACTATCCCAGGAGCTGATCTCATACCAGCCAATTCCCAGAACAAAGTCGCAGCTTCCTTTGTGAGCCATGATGTAGCTGGGCCCCTGCTGCAGGGCAGAATGGGCCACGTGTCCCCTGGGACTCAAGCAGTGATAGAATCTATTTTTCCTTGCTGCTCTGAGCAGCCCTCGGTACGCTTCACTTCTTGTGCCTGAGAAGTTAGAACAAAAGACACAATGTTTGCTCGGCAATGCTTCTAAATAAAGGCCCACGGCTTTGGCAGGGGTTTTCGTTTTTAAAGCTAGAGGTTTATATTTGGGAGTTTGATAGGGGAGGTTATTTAGGGATGGAAAGTTCATAAACTCACAAGCCAAAGGCAGCCATGCCTATCCTTTCTGGTAATGCAGGAAAGAGGTTGTCCTTATTTGGAGAACTTTACCGCACTGTGTGCTTTGTACTGTTCTCTAACTTGTACCAAATGACCCACAGTCTCTCTTTGAATGTTAACCAAGCACCCAGATGGCTTACAATGGGTTCCTCTGACAGAGAACCCATGATTTCTGATCTGTTAGTATAATGCTTGCCAGATTGAATTGCTAAATAAAATATGCAAAATTACCACAAATTTGCCGGCACACTCCTGTCCGCTCTCCTTTCAAAGCACTCAGTGAGCTTGCTTTTGCACAGATTTTTGAGCCTGAAATTAAGAAATGTTCCCTCTCAGGTACCTAATTGCTGTAGGAGGAGCCTGAAGTCACCTAGTCTCCCTCCTCTTCCTCCCCTCTCATTTCCTTTCCTTCCTTTGTCAAGGTTAGGATCAGGCTCCCTGTTACACCTGGAGATAAAATGTTTGCCTAGCCTGTGTGAGGCCCAGGGGTCAGCATGACTTCAGCAAGCCTCCAGGCTGCTAATAGACCACCATGTTTCTTCATTGTCCTCTCCAGGCCGTAGATGCCATCCTTACCTCACAGGCGAACAGCTTGAACTGCAGCCCCAGGATCTTGTAGTCTATGAGCTGGTTCCCTCGAAGCTGAGTCAGGGCCTCCTTAAGGTCTTTGATAGCTAAGTCATATCTGCAGTACAGGGGGAGAAGTCAGTCTGTCCATCCAGATCACAGAAAAAGAAATGCAGAATACACACCTCTATGCCATCCTTCTCACTGGAAGAAGCCTTCCTATATTTTGTTTGACTGACCGACCCTCAGATCAAAGATTCTGCAGACCAGGTGTGATTTTTCACACTGGAGACCCTCAGTCTACCACAGTAATTGGAGATTGTTTTCTCTATGGGCTGTGCCCCACCTTCTGATGGCCCCGTGACCTTCCAACACTACCCTCCCTCTCACTGGAGAGCTTGCTTCAAGCAGCGGTGTGTTTGCTTCCCTTTGCAAGAGACTCCGGGAAGATGCAAAGCCATCCTCACCACCCTCATTCAAGGTGGCGAGGCGTTCCTTGTCACAGCTACAACTGCAGGAATCATCCTCCTGATCTCAACCTTCTTCCATGTCTTCTGCTAAGTTCTTCTGAGCTTCTGGGTTTGTGGCCTCTTGCCTCCTGCTCGTACTTTGGGAAAGGGGGAAAAGGTACCCCCACACATATCTCAGCCATCCTCTAAAGGAGAACGTAGGCTTCCCAGGGCTCTGAAGCAAAGAGGAGGCAGGTGGAGGCACAGGTGTCCTGTTCCCTGGGCAGAGGCAATTTGTGTCGTGTTCCACAGCCTGTTTGGGAGCAGGGGAAGTCTCAGGGGGTACACTCTAAGTGTCAGCAACTCTAACAAATGTGCCAGGCTCCCCATGGAGCTGGCTGAGCAGATGGACTTCAGCTGTGGAGACACCCTGAGTCCACCTGGCACCGCAGGGACTCAGCAAAGTCCCCCATGTCATTCTCTGTCTCATCACCATGTCTACAGTGTGAAGAAGGAAGGACCCATTACCCAGAGTACTTGTTTTGTGTGAAAAAGCTGGGTGGGGTAAATCTGCTAAAGTTCATTTGTTGCTGTGGTTTGGTTTTTTTGAAATATCCCAGGCTGGTCTTGAACTCAGTACTTAACCTGGAATGACCTTGAGCCTCTTTCTGATCCTCCTGCGTCTATGTCTTGAATGCTGGCTTATACCCAGTTTGTGTTGAGGACCAAATGATCTAGGGCTTCCTGCATGCTAGGTAAGCACTCCACCAACGGAGCACTACCCCCAGCCGTAATGTTCATTTCAGAAACTGTCTTTGCACAGATCATCTGCTTGGCAGCCCTCTCCTGGCCTGCTGCAGCTTCCCTCCTCACCCCTGTATTTGTGGCCCTCAGAACCCATGATGAAGAGCTCAGCCTTCACGTGGCTCTGGATCCCACTGCAAAGGTCTGAATAGCATCAGTTCTTAGGAGAAGCTGAAAGAGGCTCAGTCCTGGATTCCGATGGCCTCCTTCAGAGTTTTCTTCTGAGCCATCAGGAAACTTCCAAAGAAGTCAGCCCCGAAGCAGCCACACCCCCAAGGCGAACAGGCTCTCTGCTCCAGAGGACTTTCCTTATCATTTCAGTAGCAATCCCTGCAAAGACGCTTTAGTAACTGCTGAAGCTGCTGCTTGTTTCTGCTACCAACACATGGTCTAGAATCCCAGAGCTCACACACACACTCACCGGGATAACAGAATCTCAGGATGCTATCTATGCAGCTCCAACAGGTAGACAGGCCTGATCCTCCCACCTTCAGCCCAGCAGGAAGAAAGCCTTGCCTCCTCCACTTTCTAGGTCAACCCTAAGATCCAGAAGGTCCATGGTGTGAAAGATAAGTTACAGACTTATCTTTGGAGACAGAGATGTTTGATGGCAAAGAGGGAGTCTTCCTGAGATCCCATCTACTGCTTGGGAAATGCCTCTGACTTTGTCCTGTTGGAACTGAAGACAGATGAGTGGGTAGTTGAGGGGAAAGAACCTTCCTTGGTGTGACCCCGTTAGACAAAGCCCCCTGCAGTAGGAAGGGATGCCTGAGCCACTCCACACTAAGTCACCTCTCTAGATCAGCAAGCCCTTTAAGCCTGTTCACTGCTCTAGCCCTGTAGTGGGATTATGCTCTGGTACATTGTAAATAATTGTCCTGCCTACTGATTGGCAGAAGGCAGACAGGAAGTGTGGGTGGGGCTACAAGACTAAGAAAACTCTGGGAAGAGGAAGAGCTGAGCAGAGACACCACCAGAGATGCCAACAGACACAGAATAAAGAAGACAACCATGCTGCTCTGAAAAAAGGTTCCGAGCCACGTGGCTAAACAGATTAATGGAAATAGATTGAGTTAAGATGAAAGAGATAGCTAACAATATGCCTGAGCCATAGGTCAATCAGCAAGAAATTAATATAAGCCTTTATTTGAGGCTAAGTGGCAGTGGGGCTTCGAGTGGGTCTGAACCTCAGGGCTAGACCAGAAAGGCCAGGCCAGAAACTTCATATTACATAGCCCAACTCTGCTCTGTAGAGTCACTAGCCCTGGTCATCAATTTCCTCCTTTTAATGTACATCTTCCCTGAAACAGAAACTTGCTTATATTCATTAATTAATCCAACAAGTGGGTTTGTAAAGACTTCCAGACATAGTGTATACTTGTAACCCCAGAGCCTGAGCTGCAGAAATGCTGTCATGAACAATGACTCAATAAAAAGAAAAGAGGGGTCTGGAGATGGCTCAGCAGTTCAGAACACTGGCTGCTGTTCCAAAGGTCCTGAGTTCAATTCCCAGCAACACATGGTGGCTCACAACCATCTGTAATGAGACATGGTGCCCTCTTCTGGCCTGCAGGCAGAACACTGTATAAGTAATAAGTCTTAGAGAGAGAGAGAGAGAGAGAGAGAGAGAGAGAGAGAGAGAGAGAGAGAGAGAGAAAAGGGGTGGTGGGGTGGGGAGCTAGGAAGCGGCTCGGGGTTAGGGAGTCAAGGTCATCCTCAGCTAGCAGACTTTACTACATAAAACCCTGTCTCAGAAACAGAAGTGGAGAGGTTGACAGGAGAGAAGGAAGGAAGGAAGGAAGAGGGGATGCGGTGGAAAGTTCCAGAAATAAATTGCAGGATTCAATCTGAATGATAACGTTTAAATTGAGGAAAATAATCTACCAAATTTACTATTTGGTTCTGAAGCTCTCTAAGGGGGAAATAACTACGTCTGGCATGTTCTCAAGCCCAAACTATATGCTTTTTTGCTTGATCCCTGTGTTCTTTCCAAATCAACTTTCCAGGCATCTTTGTTATTCCCTTTATTCATATTCTGGAGAGACTTAAAAGTCCCCATCTCCATGATCTGCTTGAGATTTTCCAGCAGTTCATCGTCCAGCTTCCTCCCCATCTTCTGCAGCCTCCCCAATCCCCTTCAATGCTCGTGCCCCACCCAGTTTCTCTGTTGGAAAGTTCTTCCTTCTTCCAAGACAGTTTCCTTTTCCCTAGAATGTGTACAGATAGGCGGACACTCTTCAGTCAGTTTTCTGTCTGACTTTGCCCAAAAAATCTGAAATTCACATTTTTAATATTATCCCTTTATTATTTATATTCCTGTCTTTGGACGTTTGAGGAGGGAATAGGAGGGTTGAGGTTAAAGTTCATTTTGTATTTTTACCATTTTTTTCTTTTGATTTTTCAAGACAGGGTTTCTCTGTGAGCCCTGGCTATCCTGGAACACTCTGTAGACCTGGCTGGCCTTGAATTCAGAAATCCTCCTGCCTCTGTCTCTCAAGAGCTGGGACTAAAGGTGTGCACCACCACATCTGGCTTTTTCTTTCTCTCCTTCTTTCTCTCTCTTTCTTTCTTTCTTTCTCCCTCCCTCCATTCCTTCCTTTCCTTCTCTCTTTGTATGTGTGTGTCTTTTTACTATTTTATTGACTGAAATAACCCAAAACATGTACAATGTGATAGAGAGAAAGAGATTCGCTATCATCCCACCATCTAGAAATAACTAGAATGATACATTGGCCAATGTTCTTTATTCTGTGCAACAAATGCGCTTTATACTAATGCAATGTTTTGAAATCACTTTTAAATTTAGCATCAACTGAACTTTTTCTACATATATATGTATATACGTACACACATACATACACAGACACATACACACACTCATAGACACATTCACACATACACATACACACAAACACACACACATGCATTCACACACACACACGCGTATAAAATTTGTCTTATTGACTTATACATACTACTAACAGTTTATATTCCTATTTTATGACAGGGTCCTCCCCCTCCTCCTACCCAGTAGTTTAAACTGGTTTTTGCAGACACATTCAGCAGGGATGAAGCCAGGGTTGATTTGATTTAGCAAAGACTTTTGCTGGGAACGGCTCAAGTCCCTTACAGAGAGGCACAGTGGATGTCCTCATTAAGGACATTTGTGGGAAGCCCAAAAGCTAAAGAACCCAGGCTCACTGTGCTTGTACCCCAGATGACTTACAATGAGGTCAGTCTTGCCTACCTTCCCTGAGACAGCCTCTCAAATGCTATTTCTTCATAACTGCCCAGAAAAGACCAGGCAACCTTCCTTCCCACTGAGGCTGGAGGGTACTTATTGAACACTAGATAAAGCAGCGCAGAGACCCATGGGCTGTTGTCAGGCTGTCCCTGGGTAGGCAGCCCTGGTCCACTTACTTCTCCATGCTGTAGTAAAGCATTCCTCGCTGGAAGTAGGCCACTGCCAAGTGCTTGTCTCTGTTGATGCTTCTGGTGAAGGCCTGTAGAAAGAAGGGTCCGTACATGGCTATAGAGCCAGGCAGAAAGGAAGCCCCAGGGTGAGACGGGAAGGTGTGTCATGATGACTGGCAAATCAAGGTGACCAAGTTGTTCTGGGATACAGACATTTTGGGTTGCAATGCCCTGGGTGTTATTTCCCTATTTCATAGCCTGTGGTAAATTACCTAATCTCCCTGAATTTCAAATTTTCCCCCCCTTTGTAAAGTAAGAAATAAGGCTGGAGAGATATCTCAGCAGTTAAGAGTGCTTTCTGCTCTTCCAGAGGAAGAGGTTCAATTTCCAGCACTCATGTGTTAGCTTACAACCATCTGTAATTCTAGTTTTAGAGGATCAGGTATGCGCATGGTGTCAAAACATATATGTTATCAAAGCACCCATCACATTAAAAAAATAATATATAATTACTATATAGTATAATGTTATTATATAGTTAGTTACATGTTAAATATATGTTGTATTTCCTTGATATAATAACAAATAAGAATATATATAATATGATTAATAAGGGATTAAACAGGAAAACAGGACAGAGGAAATGAGAGGACCAGCAACAGAAGAGAAGGAGAGAAAATCTTGACCAGTAAGAGGTCAGTGTGATCAGAATGTGTGAGGTGGCCTGTGGCTCAACTTGGCCAAGAGTCCCAGGTACAGCCCTAGGTATGAGCACCCAAGCAAGGCCTGAGGAAGAGTTTCATCCAAGATAGTTGCCTTCTCTCTCCACCGGTGTGCTCTGTCTCCTTATATCTCAGGATGCAACCCCCCCTGAGGGGTGGTGGAGGGGGTAGTCCTCCCTCCAAGCTGAGGTGGGGCCAGGCCATGCTCTATCCCACCTGCTTGCTAACTGAGAGCCTGAGCCTATCAAGTCTCTGCCTCGATTCTTGCCCAGATGTGGACAAGTAGACACCTGCTGGTCAGGGGATGACTGGCAGGAACTGCTTCTTTAGAAGTGGGGACTGGGGAGATGGTTCAATAGGCAAAATGCCTGCCCTGCAACATGATGACCTGAGTGTGACCTCCAGGTCCAGGTAAAAAAGCCAGGTGTAGAGTCACACCCTTCAATCACAATGCTGGGGAAATGGAGACAGGATCTCTAGCCAGTTTATGTAATAAACGAGCTCTGGGCCAGTAAGAGACCCTACACCAAAAAAGGGGGATGGGGAGGTGGACAGCGTTTGAGATGGTTCAGATTCAGCAGGTTAAGGCACTTTCTGTGCAATCCTGGAGATTTGGGTTTGATCTCTGGCGCCAGGTGAAAATGAAAAGAGAATTCCACAAAGGTGTCCTCTGATGCCTCACACACACACACACACACACACACACACACACACACACACACACACACACACACACACACACACACACAATCATCAGTCAGTTAATCAGTCAATAAAGAAGCTGGGTGGTCATGTCAAGTGCTTTTAATCCCAGCACTCAGGAGGCAGAGGCAGCCTGATATTTATGAGCATGAGGCCAGCCTGGTCTACAGAGTGACTTCCAGGACAGCCTGAGCTGTTACACAGAGAAACCTTGGTGGACTTCACGATTCGCGAATAGTGTGATTTTCTCCAGCCAGCCTTCTGAGAGGAGCACCCTGCATTGTTGATCAGAATTGTTTGAGCCAAACTGATGGGATGCTAAGTTACTGGAAGCCTTGGGCACAAGGTGGGAAGACAAAGCAGGTGTCCAGAGGGAGTTGGTAAAAAGAAGGCACAGGGTGGTTAAAGAATGATCTTGGTATTGTGAGAAGTTCTTGGAAAGGGCAGACCCCCACTCACTCCCCACCTGTCCTGGGAGTTTTTAAAACTGCCAGGCCAGGGGCACTTAGATGGGACCTCCTAGGGTAGTTCTTTTAAGCCTTTGGGAGGTGAGGCTTCTAGAGGGCAGGAAAGCTATATTTACAGGGACCCTTCAACCCACCTGCTCAGCTGCTTGCATGTTTTCCAGGATGGTATGCATGCAGCCGATGTTGAAGCAAATCCTCGAGTGGGGGTCCTGCACCTCGCTGAAGGCCTCCAGAGCACCTTTCCAGTCCTTCTTGTCAGCTGCCAACACTCCCTCATTCCAGAGTCTGATGGCCTCAGCCAGGGACATGATTAGCTGTGTACGGACAAAGGGGGAAGTTCAAGGTATCTCCCTGCTGCAAGGCACTCCGGGCTTCAGGGTCCCAAACTGCTCCTCAGAATGGGACCTAGCCTCCCTCTGGGTGACTTCATCATGTCAGGAAGTTTCCCCACCTTTCAGGAACTGACGCATAAGCTAGCATTGAGAGAGTAAAGATAGAGAGGACTGGAGAAGGCAGGCTGGGAAAGGGGAAGTACATTAGAAGCTGCCTGCCATGGGCCAGTCAGTTCCTCTAAGAGCTTCTGCTACGCCCTGGGCACCTCCTATTTGTCTCTGCCTACCACTCCCTCTGTGGCAGCTTTCGGTCAGGGACCTCAGCAGGTCTGGCCAGGTCCGCCCTGTAGTTGCCTCCTTGAATGAATGAATCCCTTGCTCTGGTTCTCTGGGTCTCGGCTGTTGACAGCTTGTTTGTGGTCTATGGATACAACCCAGGGTGGCCTGAACTCCCAACCTTGGCCTATGAATCCCAAATTCTAGAGTTGTTCAGGCACTACTGTTTTGTTTCGTTTTAAGATCTTGGGGGGAAAGGAAATAAGCATGCTACACATTTCTGAGACAGGATGGGGCGTCTTGCATGCCTATCAGGTTTGAGAATTTAGTCTGGTTTGTTTCTTGTAAATACTCAAACTGGGAAGCAGACATAACAGTAATTATCACCTGTCTGAAAGACAGAAGCCATCACTCCTGTACTGATGACTAATGAGTTCACTAGTCTCTGTAAATACAGACTTGGGATTTCTTTACTTACTTCCCTGGTAAAGTCAAAGTTAATACAAAAACAAACAAATAATAATAAATAAATAATAAACATGCCAAAGCCCAAACTTCTTGGCAGGTAAAATGCATGTTCATGGGGGTCAAATACATGGATATTTCTAAGTCTTATTTTGTGGCTGATCTGAATAGAGAGTTTGGAGGATGAAGATCAGTTGAGGATGACCATAGGCTCACCCCTGTCTTTGCTAGGCCTTCCTATTTGACATCTTTGCTGATAATCTCCTCAAACGTCCATGCTCATCCATCCAGTCTCCTTCCTATGTCCCACCTCTGAGACAGCCAGCTCCCCACTCAAGGTTACAGAAAGACTATATAGTTTCTCTTTGTCTTCTCCTACATACTGACTGTATATTGTTGTGGGCTATTCCTATACACTGGGTGAAGATATGTCACTGTGACTGGTTTAATAAAAAGCTAAATGGCCAATAGCTAGGCGGGATTTTTGGGACAGAGAGGATACTGGGAAGAAGAGGGTGTCATGGGGAGACTTGGAAGAAACATGACACGTAGGAGATGAGGTAGGAAGCCATGAGCCATGTGGCAGCACGTAGATTAATATAAATGAGTTACTTTAAGTTATAAGAGCTAGTTAGAAACATGGAGTTAAAAAAAAGGATTCCTAGTGACTGAGCCATGTTGGAGGCTGACATAGCAATTTAAGCTTTGTCTCATGGGAACAGAGAACACTACAGATGCTCAGTAAAGATAGATTCAGACAGAAGAATGTCTAAACAGGTTGCAGCATTTAAAAAATGTGCCTAGACTTTAAAAAGAAAAGAAAATGGGTATAGATAGTCATAGGAAGAAAATAGTTTATGAATAATAAAATAAAATCTTTAAAGAGAAAATAAAATAGGAAGGCTAAGCCATGTAAAGATGAAAAATAGTCTGGATCCCCTATGGTGTCTTGTTGACTTTATGTTTTTAGATTGCTGATGAATGCATAATAGCTACTGAGAGACACTGGATTATGGAAACTGATAAAATACGCCAATATATATATTATTAAATGTCCTAACTTCAAAATGGGAGTAAAAAAATATGTTGCTTTGAGAAAGAGGTTATGCTTTTGTTTCCCCAGAAAATAAAAGGCTGTGAATTTTACAGCTTCCTCAGTTTTACATCCAGAACAGCTTCAAGGCTACTGGCTGAGCTGCTACAGTCTCACAGACTATTCTAGCCAGGACTTGACCATTATTTTAATTTTCTCAGGGTCCCCCAATGATCCCAGTGCCCCCTAGACAACAAGAAACATTTTTAAAGAGCACAACATGCACATTCCCAAGAGGTGGGGCGGGTGGTTTTTGGTCATTCGGTGAGTTATGGATGTTTGTATTGTATAGGGGAGTTGGTTACAAATTGTTGTTGGCCATGGTCAGGAAAAAAACTACTGAACAGAGGAGATTAGATTCAGGAATCTCTTTCTGAAGAAAAAAAGGGGAGATATTATATAGAAATGACAGGATAAAAGGATAGATTATTGTATCTACTTTCAAACTAAAAAACAACTATTAATCTCTAATATTTACATTGGTATGGATTTTTTTTGTAAATAGATACAAACTTAAGCTTATTTTTGCTAGAATATTCTATATATGTTTCCACTCTTGTTTAAGATATTTTTGTATATTTATACAAATTTAAGGTTAGTTTTTGTTATACTGTATATATATTTCTACCCTTATTTAAGTTATTGTACCTATGCAGCTCATTTAACAATGTAATGTAAATTTCTATTCCTTGAAAGTTATTTTTACAACTACTTAGGATAATTAAGAAATACAGGTTAGTAGTTAGTCATCTAATAATCAAATTTGTGGCTATGTTAGGTATGTTTTCAAGCTCAAACATGGATATATATTTTAGATAAATAGATGATCTTCAAACACTTCAAAGACCTACATAACATGACATTTAAAATGTTATAATAACATAAGGCTTTTCACAACAGTGAAACATATCTGCTCCTGGCAGCAACAATCTAATTTTTAAAAAAGGATGACAGGTATCAAAGAACCTCCAGATAGAGTTTGCTTTCTTTGTGGTAAAAGCTAGATATTAAGAAACTGCCCTTGCCTCAACTGCTGATAGTATGCTGTCTATGCTGTCCAAACTGGTCAGGTAAGACACAAAGGAAAATGATTGTCAAATGTTGCCAAGACAAGGTAGGGCAGTTCTTAAAAAAACTCCTGCTTCACAGCAAAGTTTGTTAGATATTCTAGGCCCATAGTCTGAAGATGGATGCTTCAATGTTACATAGAGAATGCTGGGGTGATTGTCCAGGAGCCAGATGTCTCTGTCATTTCATAGTTTTAGAAGTTGTTTGTTCTAAACTTCCTATTTACTCAGGTAATATTATATCATTCTTGGATCTATGCTGGAATTGAAGACTAGATAGTTATAGTTTTCCTTAGTCATGATAGAAAATAAATTAGGTATAAAACTTTGAACTCAAAGATAGATAGATAATGGAATATCTTCTCTAATTTTGCCAAATACAAATGGACTAGATAGTATAAATGTAATTCTTACTTGATAATTGTCCTTATTGTTTATAGTTTTATTATGTTAGAGTTAAAGCCTTTCCTTTTTATTTAGACAAAAAGTGGGAAATGTTGTGGAATATTCCTTTACACTATGTGAAGATATGTCATTAGTTTAATAAAAAGCTAATGGCCAATAGATAGACAGGATTTTCAGGGCAGAGGGAACACTAGGAAGGAGGAGGTATTATGGGGAGACTCAGAGGAAGCATTAAGAAATAAGGTAACAAGCCATGAGCCAGGTGGCAGCATGTAAATCAATAGAAATGGATTAATTTAAAAGAGCTAGTTAGAAACAAGCCTAAACTATTAACCAAGCTTGAATAATTAATAAGTGTCTGTGTGGCCTGTAGACGGAGTTTTACTTTCAAGGCGCCAGTCCAAAATTAATATTTATTAGAATATAAATTAACACTCACAATATTAGTAACAGCTTATGGTGGCACCTGAACAAGGACTGGCGTATCCAAGCGATGGACGAGCGATGGACGCACAATGGAAGGATGATGGATTCCGATTCTGTCTGTCCAGCAGCCAGCAGCCAGGAACCAGGAAGAGAGCTCCTCGTGTCCCAGCAGCCACTTATCAATGGGGTTGGCCACACCTCCTCCAGGGTCCCGGAAGTGTCTTATGACCTTATCAGCTGACACCTTAATCCCGCCACAGTGGCCATTTCAGATCTTGCCTCACAGGATAGTAGAAGACTTGCTACACTCTATTTTCTCTCTACATGCTTAGCTCTTAGGTCCCTTGAGAGTTGGGGTACTGCCTTTTACTATCAGATCTTTGATACTGACTCTTAAGAAATGATGGAAAGAGCTGGAGCCAGGCCTGGTGGCAGAGGCCTACCACCCTAGCTACTCAAGAGACTGAGACAGAAAACCCCCAAATTCAAGGTCTGCCTGGGCAATCTAGAAAGATCCTGTCTCAACACATAAACTGGATATTAGTTTAATGCTAGAGCTCTTACCCAGCATGCGTGATGGGAAATGACATCCAGGTAATAGCCGCAGCTGTGGGTCTGCCCAGCGGATGACCAGAACTTGATCTTCACGGTGATTATTCTCAGGAAAATCAAGAGGACTTGTGGCTAAAGTAGCCTTTACATAAGCAATGTTTGGTCATCATCGTCATCATCATCATCATCATCATCATCGTCATCATTGTCCTAGCCTGACATTTAGACTTCCAAGTGATCTCCTAGGCCTTAAGTTCTCACTTTCTACTTTTGTGCAGGCCTCTATGCCTAGTTCCTCTTCTCGGTTGCCCTTTCACATGCAGGAGACTCACCCAGCCCAGCCTTCAAGTCAAGTTCACGTGTCTTCTAGTCACCCTGAAGTCAGGCCGAGAGGCTGCAGCCCACGATCCGGTCTTCTTTCCCAGCTTCTACACTATCAGTCATCACCTCCCACACGACAGGCATTCTCCACCCATGGGGTTATGTATGCTCTATGTCTTTACCCCAACACAGACCTCAAACCTCTGGACAGAAGTTGGGGTTGGAAATAACCCACCCTTCTGTCCTCAGGGTATAAGCAATTGGGTTAAGCTCAATTTTGTTCACTTTCTCCAATTTCTGTCACCACACAGGCCAAGCCACCATCAGCTCCAAGTTAACATAGTCCCCTGACCATCTCCGACTAACACGTACTCCCTTCTCTATGCAGCTTTTGTTTCTAAAACTGGCCTGGGTTAGTCAGATTTCTATTGTTGTGAAGAGAAAGGATGAGCACAGCATCTCTTATAAAGGAAAGCATTTAATTGGGCCTGGCTTCCATTGAGAGGTTAATCCATTGTCATCATGTCAGGAAGCATGGTGGGACGCAGCCAGACACGTTGCTGGAGATCTACATCGGGATCTGAAGGCAGCAAGAAGAGAGAGTGAGACTGGGCCTGGCTTGAGCATCTGAAACCTAAAGCCTGCCCCTAGTGACACGCTTCCTCCAATAATGTCACACTCCCTCCAAAAATGTCATACTTACTCCGACAAGGCCACATCTCCTAGTAGTACCACTCCCCATGAGTCTATGTGGGCATTTTTATTCAAACCACTACACCACCTCAAACATTTGTAAAACACTTTCCAGACTCCTTGTTGGGTGGACAGGCCCTTCCTGTTGTCCTACACTCATCCCAAGGTCCCCATCCCTCCCTGTGTCCTAGCCGCAGAGGATGGCTCCCTCTGCTCCAGTATCCCCCACCCTGTTCTGCACTTCTTACTATCTTTCCCTTCTCCATCTGTTCTCTGTGACCCCTGACTGTAATCCCTCCTGCTCCATCACAGTACACAGTACCCTCTGATCACCTGTGAGTCACAGTTTGTATGTATTGTCCCCTGTGCAGACCAAAGTTCTATTCCAGTACCCACCCCTGAGTCAATGTGAGGTTTAAGCCACATCTCACACACTGCATGAGGAGAGTGTTCTGATAAATTCAGGCACAAATGTAGTGGATTTATGATGTTCCATTGTAAATAATTGTCCCGCCTACAAGTTTAATAAAAAGCGCTGATTGGCCAAAGGCAGACAGGAGGTGTGGGCGGGGCTACCAGACTAAGAAAACTCTGGGAACAGGAAGAACAGAGTAGAAATGCCACAGAGACTCCAGAGTTGCCAGACAAGCCAGAAGATGCAGAAGACAACTATGCTGCTCTGAGAAAAGGTATTGAGCCGCATGACCGAACAGGATAAGAATCATGGGTTAGATTAAAGGTAAAGAGTCAGCAAGTTATATGCCTGGGCCTTAGGCCAATCAGCCTAAAACTACTGTAAGGATCTGTGTGTCTCTGTGTCTCTGTGGGTCTGCAGGTCTAAACCTTGAGGCTAGGCCCGAACGTCTGGGCCAGAAACCTCTTACTACACACAAATGCTGAGTTTTATTTTTTATTTTATTTATTTATTTTAACAAAGTTTCACTCTGCAGCTCTGGCTAGCCTGGGATTTGCAATGATCCTCCAGCCTCCCATTCTAGGACAACAGGTATACGCTATCAAACCTGAATTTTAACGTCTACCCGCTTATCTCTGTATGTGTATATGTATAAACATGCATGGGCTACTGCATACTTGTGGGCTTTCAAGTGAGTTATTGTTGACCCTTTGTTAATCACCCGCCTAAACTGTTGGCTTCAGGAGTGCAGGGTCCATGTCTGGTTTTATCTGGTTTTCCACTGTGTTGTTCATGCCTATTATTTGTTTGATCATTAAATTTTGTGTTAAATATTGAAGCTGTGCATAGTCCCTTTTGGAGGGCTCTACTAGGCCAGAACACAGCAAATACTGTAGACAGGTTTTTCTCTTTTTCTTCTCATTTGCTAAAAATCATGACATTCCTAAAGCTAGTCCCCGGGGTCCATCCCTTATTTGGTCACTGACTTATTTCTGAGATAAAATACCAAAGTCCAGCAACAAAATTTCATTATTTGGCTAACATGTCTAATCAGGACTTACCAACTCATAGACTCCTCCTTTCCTCCGTATACAACACACTCCTGCAGAGATGCCAGTTCTTCCCCCTTTGCTTGCTTTTCCTGCTTCCCTTCTTGCTGTCTGCCCTTGTAGACCTCCACCCACCCACACACTTGCCCCTCCTAAGAATTTGGTGTCTGAGTATATTTCATACTGACCCAGGGAAGGGGGTGATGCCCCAGAGCTTACTAAACACAACCCCGGTCAAAACATATTCTTTTTCAATTTTTAATATTTTGTGTGCCTGTATGAGTATATATACACGCACCATATATGTTCAGAAGCCTGCAGAGGTGACAGAGGTGTTGGAACCCTTGGGACTGAATGTTATGTAAGCCACCGCATGGGTTCTGGCAGCTGAGCTAGGATCCTCTGCAAGAACATAGCATTCATTACCACTGAGCCACCTCTCCAGGGCCTCTCTTCCTTTCTTAAAAGAACAGTTGTGGGAGATAGTTCAGGAAAGTGTGTAAAGATTGGGCCAGATATCCCTTCCTGAAGCCCGGAGTGAGAATACCAACAATAATGACCCAATAATGGAAGGCATACCCTGACTGGGGGACTCACAGGACCTTCAGGTTCAAGTTTGGTAGGAAGGAAAAAAGGTGTCTTCACAGGCCCAAACCCAGGGAGCAGAGGGTTCTCAGAACACTGTGTTGGAAGAAACTCTACAATGTGAGCCAACTGCAAGCCTGTCTGAGCATCAGATCATGCAACTTCACAGAGAAAGAACAGCCACAGGCTTTGTCAATAGTAACACAACGAAGTTTTGGGTCCAGTGGCTGCTGACTCAACCACCCATGCAGAGGTCTAGAAGTCTCTTTTTGGACCAGCTCGGGAAAACTGGCATTGCATCCAACTTTCACATCCTCTTCCGCCAGCATCTGCTCTTCTCTATCATCCAGGGCTTCCAGCCTGACCCTTTCCCTGGACCCTGAGCTCAGAAGCTACTGTCTGCTAAGCTCCTGTTTCCTCCTCTCCTTCATCTGCTCACAGTAGGCAAAGCAGACACAGATGTTGACTTCTGAAAGACATCCAACCCTTTTCCCTGAGGCACAGCTTCTTCTCAGAGAGCTAATCAGTAAGTGACCTTCAGGGCATCCTTCCTTTCCTTCTCAGGGTCAGTGTTGAATCTTTTGTCTTGTCTGAGGACCCTTGAGAGTGCACACAAAGCATCACCCCATTCCTGTGACCACCACAGTGACACGTCTGCTAGTAGGGGCATAAACTATTACCAGCTTACAAGATGACTTTAGTATGTCAATAAATAGTTTTCCATATCTTGGTAGAAATTAATTCATTTAATTTTGGACAGAGCATATATTTACATAGCTCAAAAATTAAATATGGAAGAATTTTCTGACCTCATTGCCATGTGTTTCCCTAACATGGGAAATCATCTGGGTAACTTACAGTCACTCCTCCAGAGGACAGGTGGAGTTCACAGTCCCCTCCCCTTTCATACACTCAAGATCTGAAACATCATTCCGTCCCTCATTCTTTTATCTTAGCACTATTGCGTCACTGGAAGAGACCTTCCTCATTTCTTGTTTATGGCCGTGTTGCTTTCCATTGTATAACCAGTCCAAGGATTACATTCTGGTTGTTTTTAACTGCATACTACCATATTAACTTTGAGATAAACATAAATATGTCATTCATACACCTATGTACATATAATTATAGCATGAATTCACAAAACAAAATATTTGAGTCCAAGAATATATTTTAGTGTATAATGTATATTAGGTAAAAAAAAAAAAAAAAATGTAGGTTGAGCCAAGGCATGTGCTTTCAATCCTAGAATTCAGGAGGTAGAAGCAGGCAAATTGTTTGAGGTCAGCAAAGGCTTTAGACTAAGATCCTGTCTCAAAAAATAAAAGAAAAAAACAGATAACAAAAACATAGTCTGTGCACCAAATTCACAGTAGCATAGTTTTTATTTTAATTTTTACAAATGAGATAATTATTTTTTAAAGTGAGCCAACGAAAGAAAAATACTAAGTGAGCTGGCTAGTTGTATGTCGAGTCGACACACACCAGAGCCATTTGGGAAGAGGAAACCCCAACTGAGAAAATGCCTCTGTAAAACTGGTCTGTGGCTGGGCGGTGGTGACACACACCTTTAGTCCCAGGACTCGGGAGGCAGAGGCAGGCATATGTCTATGAGTTCAGGGACAGCAGGGGCTACATAAAGAAACCCTATTTGGAGAGAAGGGGTGCATTTTCTTAATTAGTGATTGGGAAGGCCCAGCCCACCTACTCTCGATGGTGCCACCGTTGTGCTGGTGGTCCTGGGTACTTCAGGAAAGCAGGCTAAGCAAGTCATGTGAGTAAGCCAGTAAGCAACGCCTCTCCTCCGCCTCTGCATCTGTTCCTGCTCTACTGATTTCCTGCCCTGACTTCCTTTAGCAGTGGAGGAGTATGAGCTGGGAGTTCTAAGTGGAAGGAAACCGTCCCCCCCCCCCCCAAGTTGTTTATGACCATTTATTATCACGACAATAGAAACCTAAGACACTACGCAAAGAGCAGCACTGGAGGTTTGAGATTTTGGCTAAAATTTAAAAGTAGTATATGAAAATGGAGTAGGATATGAAGATGCTCCTGAAGCTGTATTTTCCTACAGTGTGTGTGGGTCAAGAGAGAGAGTGTCAGGTCCAGAGGTCTGGCTAGGGACTTGGGCTCTCCCCAAATGCCTGTGAGGCTTGCAGTATGTTACAGCCTTGCTTTTCCGTATCCAGTGCTCAAATATCTAGGAAATGCTGTGTGCTTGCCAGACTCAGGGGTTCTCAGTAAACTGGGGAGGAGTGAGAAGCCGGAATCTGTGTTTACCTTTCCATCACAACACAGTCATAATGGCGGCTGGAAGTTGGACCGGTGTCAAGAGACATGCCCCCCAAAACCCAAAGACCATCATCAAGCTGGATTTCGATGTAAACACATGAGGATCAATTTATTTTGGGGGGCAGGTTCGAACCCAGACTGAAACCCTATATTCGGAGGCATCAGAAGGAATTTGGCCCCAGACTCGGGTGAGAGGATTTTTAAAGAAAAAAAAAAAAAACTTAAGTGGGCTGTTGCACATCTTGGCTTTTTAGGGTTGGGTAAAGGGGAATGAGGTGGAGTAATTCTTGGAAACTATTGGCTAAATTTTTCAGTGCGAAACCAAGCTTTGAATCCACTGGCTGAACTTGTGTTGAGAAATCAAGTTTTGAATCTATTGGCTATCAGACAAGTTCCTGAGATTTTTCCTAGATTCTTCTTAGACTGGGGCCCTGCTGTCAGGCACTTGTTGGCCTTTCCCTGAGATAAAGTTTTGTGATGGTAAATCTATGCCTTCACAATGGATATATAATGTGAGAGGGCAAGGCACACAGAGGTTCCTCCATCTTGGATTTTTGCTGAGACCATTTCAGGTTTAATTAGAATCTGGTTTCCTTGATGGAGAATCCTGTGGGAAATTACTCTGTTCTAAGAACCAATGTCAGGATGTCCTAGCTAACTGTCTTAGCTTCTGTAAGCTGTCTGTGCAGAACCCCTTCCGGCTAGCCGTTTATCGGTTAAACTGCTTGCTTCAAATAGCTTACTTCGCAAAGCCTCCCCGCAGCTACTGAGTGAGAGGCCAAGAGGTGGTTTCCGCCTTTAAAAACTCTGTGTTCTGGATACTCAGAGCCACACCCAGGTCCATGAACACTTGGGTGTGGTCTCAGCCAGCTGGAATGAAGAATTCAGTTGGCTATAAACTGTCATCCGTGTTGGGCTCCCTGCATGTAACACATAGTAGGTGTGAGGCCTGGGAAGTTACACAGAGCCACATGCTCAGGTCACAGCCTTCCTTTGCTGTCATTATTGATCCAAACATCTTGCTGTTATCGCTTCTGAACAGGAGGCCATGTTTTGAATCTTCAGGGGCCTTTCTCTCTACCTCACCTCACAGACCATCTCTTACTGGTTCTAAAGGTGGATAAGTGGAATGCTGCCCAACAGCACTGGTCACCCATCCAATAAGGCTAAACTTTGGTCCCTTCTGCTGGAACCCGAAGCTGACAACATCCATCCTATCAGAACTTACCCCAGAGGACACTCCAGATTCCCAGAGTAGAGAGGCCAGTTTTTCAGTCCCCTGGGCTTTCCAGGGAGCATTAACTGTTCAGATCCTGGGTCTGGAGACCCCTGAGCTCTGGAGAGGTTTTCACCACCTGTGGCTCTCTCAAGTGATGTTTCACCCAAGAAAGCATTGCATTGGGGGCCAGAAATCTCAGATTCAACTCCTGAGTATGTCATGGGCCACCCGAGAGAACTTTCACTGGCTCCTTCTATTCCTGAGTCTTAATCTCACCATCTGCTAAGTGGTTTTAAGAATTTCTAACCTGCTGCTTTCTTGCCAGGCTGAAATAATACCCTTATGACAGAAAAAACGAACAAGGGACCCTTGTTTCATGGGCTGTTGGCTCTGCCTGACATTCCCTCCCTCCTACCCCATGCTGGTTTGAGCAAAGGGCTCACAGTGTGCTGGCCACCACCCCCTCATCTGGCCCAGGCACTCTCAATTGCACCTCTGTCCAAACTACAAGCCCTTTTCTCTGTGGCACACTGGATCTCTGCAGTCAGCTGGGCAACCATTTCCTCTTTGGAGTTCCTAAAAAAACAAACACTTAGCAAAAAGTTACAATTAAAGCCACAAAATGACAAGATTCCGTCTAGGGTCCTTCCTTGTGTGCTCTGGAATCCATGCTTTGGGGTCAGGTTTTCCTACTTCTTCCTTCTCTTTGATTGTCTGCTTACAAGCAGCAGGAAGGAACTCTATTTCTTCCAGCGTGATTGTTCCGCCCTCTGTCCTGAGCTCCAGAAGGAAGATGAGGGAAATAAAATACATATTTAAGAAATGTTTGCATTTATTTATTTGGTGTGAGATGGGAAAGGTACAGAGGTCAGTTCGTGGGAGAACTGGATACTGGGAATTAAATTAGATCATCGAGCTCCCTGGCTACTCTATCTGCTTTTTGCCAGCCTGGAGTGAAGGATTTTAAGCCTGGTCCCTAGTTGAGCAAAGACAGGTAGAAAGAAGCTACTGTAGGGGCCAGAGAGTTGGCTCATCTGCTTAGAGCACTTGTTCTTGCAGAGGACCCGGGTTCAGTTCCCAGCACTCACATGGTGATTCCCAATCATCTATAACTCCAGTTCCAAAAAATCCAGTGTCCTCTTCTGAACTTCTCAGGCTGTTCAGTGGTTCACATACATACAGGCAGGTAAAATACTCATATATATATATACATATAAGTAAATCTTAAAAAGGAAGCGGTTGTAGTGTCTCAAGTAAGGATAATGATGCTGAAATAGTACGAGAAGAGGAACTGGGTAGGGATAAGGATCAACAGATTGAGAGGAGATGTCTACCTCAAGCAGCATCAGCAAGCACAGTGCTGACTTCACATGCCAAAGCCATGCTTGTGTCTATACCGTGTTTGCAGAGCATAGCTCTGGGATTAGCTGCCAGGACCTTTATTATTATTATTTATGACATTATTATCTATGTGGGTATTTTGTCTGTGAGAAAATGTCAGAGGACAACACCGTCGTTATTTCGAGATCAAACTCTTCAGAGAGGAAGAAGAGAAGACAAAAGCTGGGGTGAGGTTGTTGGCGGAGCCGGGCAATAAATTGGTGGTCAGGTGGGAGGCAGCAGTTTAGAATGTGCTGAGGTTTGGTGGGAGCTAAGGGTACAGCAGGCAGGTTGCTTCCCAGTGAACTTAGAGATGGAAGGAGGTTACCTCACATTTTGGGGAGCTTGATACTCCAGACAAGTGAGACTAACATCTTACCCCTACCCTATGTCTCTCCGTGGACCCCAGACAGGTTTAAGAGCGAAATATCGGCCGGCCAGTCTGTGGTAAGTCCTCCACTGTTACCTGTTCCTTCCTGTGTCAGCCCCAGCTGCGTTCCTGCTAAAGAGAACGGAGCAGCTACTAAAATTGGAGCAAAGCTCATATCCACAGGGATCGCTGTGCAAGCTCAGAAGTGCCAGTGGGAACCGCAGGGTGTCAAGAGCAGGGACCCCAGGAAATTCTTCTGAGGGGTGATGTAACACATACTGGAGAGCCGGGGACACACGTGTCTCAGAAGCAGTGTGGGCAGAAGTGATAATGTGAAGAGAGTAATAAGTGCTCCTTGAGTGAGTGTGCTGAGGAAGGAAGGCATAGACCCACTTTACCTCCCACTTCATCTTAGAGAAGGTTCAGACATGGCTGCAAAAGCTGAGGTGTCCACGACCAGCGTGTCTAGTTATTTCGTGGGTATCGAGGGGGTACCTCCTGAAAGAAACCAATGGGGGCGAGAGAGAAAGGAGACCAGGCTTGCAAAGAAGGACAGAGTCCGTCTAGATCATGTCGAGGTCTCCGTTTATTGAGCTGCAAGCTGTAACATATATACTCTTCAGGGGAGGGGAGTGAGGAGGGGGTAGTGGATGGCAAATAGCAGCTGTGGGGGAAGGGTAAATGGCATGTCGGTGGGCTCAGCACCGTCCCACCCACTCTGGAAAGGCGGGAAAGCAGACAAAGGAATATTCTGTGGTTTTACTGAGGGCTATTCTGGCAATCAGAGAAAACACCTTATCATCAGGAAACTTATGGTCTTGGGTTTCACAAGGCTTTATGAAAAGGACCAAGTCCTCAGTCTCCAACAATTCCTCCCTTTCTCTTTAAAGAGAGAGAGGATGGAGAGGGCCCCTGTCTTAGGCTATATGGAGTGCATCCTGTTCTCTGGCAACATGCCTTGTTGAGCCGGTCTTGACGACCTCTGTATGTTGTGCATCCAGAGCAGGCTCCATACTATTCCCGTCGTTGAGTACCCTCTAGCCAACAAAATCGTCTCAGGGTTGGAGGGAGTTGAAATGAAGTCTTTCGGTAGGCTTTGTTTGCTGAAACCGGCCTGAGACAGATGTCTCCTGATTGCTTTCTAATGAATCTATTCGATGATAATGGACAGAAAGTGATTTTTTTTGAAAAAGCCGAATCAACCTGGCCTTTTATGAAATGGGTGAGGCGCTGAAGAGCCCAAGGACCAAAGGTAAGAAGTAACAGAAACATAATCAGGGGTCCTGCAAGTGTGGGAATTAGGGTGGAGGGCCAAGAGGTTCTCGAAAGCAGGCTATCAAGCCAACTCTGCTGGTCTTCAAAATCTTTTTTTCTCTGGGCAAGTCGTTTTCTTAATTTTTCTATAGATTCTCATACGACCCTAGATTACGTACGAATGTTGGCGTAAAAGCAGCATTCTTCTTTTAGGGCAGCACATAAGCCCCCTTCTTTAGAAACAGCAAATCCAATCCTCTGTGATTCTGTAAAACTACTTCTGAAAGAGAGGTTAAGGATTTCTCAAGGGCACTAACAGAGCTCTCTAGAACCTCTAGATCAGAGGTCATGGCCATATGTAGATGGGTCGGATGATTTGCTTTGAGTAAGCCAGCGGTCCCGGTACCAATACCGGTGGCTAAACCGCCAACCCCTAGCAGTATGGCCAAGGTTAGGGACATGGGTTCTCTAAATAAATCTGTGCCTCTGCTCATACAAATCAATCAGGGTGTTTCCCTCATAGTATATAGTCCTTGGCCAAAATTGTATGAGGACACAGAATTCATGGGAAGCATTAAAAATATTGGTGGAAATGCATGGCATCAGGCCAGTATTGCAAGCCCAAATGGTCCCATTCGGGGCCTCTAGATAGCTATTTCCTGTGGGTTTGATGGTAGTATTGCAAAGCAGGGAATAGGGGCCCTGTGGTGAACCTAAGCAAAGCCCTATCCCTGTGACCTCAGAGAGTGTCATCCGGTGTAAGGAAGTTGAACACTTCGTACTAGGGGTCGTGGAATTAACATATCTTATATCTAGGGCTAGCCCTTCATAGTAGGGTGGATTAGAGGTAAGGCAGAGCCAACAGTCCTGAGTCTTATTTGGGTAGGTGGCATTGAGGGCCAAGAATGTCCCTTCGACCAGGCAGTATAGGCGGTTAACAGTCCCTTCCCCTGACAACAAATGTTATGAGGAGCTTGCAAAGGCCATCTCTTGGGTACCAGAGGTCGAGGGCAAGCTAGGTAAATTGGTAGGTTGGATGGGAGTGTTCGAACCCTCCAGAATAGGGAGGATGGGTTTAGGCCCTATGGGGAGAGAGAGAGCATTTTCTATTTTGAGTTTGATCTTAAAAATAACTCCCCTATCTCTCCCTTCTATATACCATCTTAGGCCCCAGGTCCTTCCAGTAGTCCAATCAGAAAACTGTTTTCCTCTAGTAGTAAAAGAAATCTTTAAGGGCAAGTACAGTCCCCATTTTAGGGGTTCTGGAATATTATGCGCGTGGCAAGCACCATAAACATACCACCCGTTGGGCTTAGGTGTAGGAGAGCGTGTGACCGTAATAAGGTCCCAAGAGGAGCTGGGTCTCCAATATGCATCTCCAGTGGTTTCACATCCCCAGGCAGCACAAAAATATTCTTCATATCCCCCACATCTATAAGCTGTTTCGGGGTCTCTTCTATCTTTTGGGCATACATAGAACTCAGTCTTTGCAAGTCCACAGCGACCCAGGGTGGTCTGGCATCCCTGTGCAGAGTTCACAACTACTGGGGTACCTTGAACAGCCACTATAATTCTGTAACGTATGGCAAGAAGTAAAAGTAATAAATCCTAAATCTATCTTGTGACTATTATTCTGATAACGTCCTTGAAAGCAAAAGAGGAATTGAATCTAATTGGTTGGACTCTAAGGGGAGTGCTAAAACTGCAGTTCTTACTAGTAGTGGAGTGATTGCTGGGAATAGCAAGTGGCATGGGTGTTCCCATAATCATACATATCCAACAGTTATCAGCTAGGTTAGGGTTGGATGTATTGAGGGTCCTAAGAGTGGCTTGTAAAATATCCCAAGTCTGAGCATTCATGTCTATTCCTCTGGACTTGGGCAAAAATAATGGGTGGTAGTCTATTTTTGGTTCCAGCTTTTTTATATAGGTTTCTATAACATTTTTAACATGAGCTTCTCTAATCATATCTGTGGGACCTCCTCCATCCAAAACATGAGCTGGGGACCTTTTGCTCCAGCAAACAGGCTGTCCCACGGTGCCTGAGCATGAAGCTTGGGCATAATTTTGACTTTTGTCTGTTAATTGGACTTGATTACTCCACTCTCCTCCCCTGTACCCAGCGTAATTTCTTTGAAGAATAGCTGTGAAATATATCTGGTTATCTGTCCTTGTGCACTCTTGCACAACATTATAACAAGTGGAATGCATCTGATCCTTAAATGATGTACATTCCTTGGGACAGGGTCCTGGTTTATTGCTTACAGCTGGAATAATCTGAGGTTTTTTTTTTAAGGCATTGCCACTGTTGTTTACTGCCTTCTCTCATGCTTGTATAAAAGGTAAGGTAAGCAGTCTTATCACCACAATCAGTGCTGTGAGTAAAGGTGCCAATTGTGGGAGTGATTCGAATGTTTCTTCCACGGCATTCACAGGGTGGGCCATAAAGAATTAACAAAACCTTTTGCGGGTTAGGTGGTTCCAGGCCACAATTTATCACTGGAATCATTGTCAACGCCAGTCTCAGTGCTATGAGGATCATTTTCATTTTCTGCAAAACAAAAAGAAAGAATCTTCCTCAGGGCCTTCAACCCTGGCTTGTTTTGATTGATTATTTACAATTTCATCTTCTTGGTTTATCTGCTTAACTAATCTTTCAGGAAGCCACCTGGCAGATTTCATTTCTTTAGAATAAATACAAACTGACCCTCTCCCCCAAATGAGAACTGGGTCTGGTCCATGCCAAGTGTTGTCCATGGGATCTTTCCAAAGGACCGTTGCAAAATGATTTTTTGTCTCAGTGTACCAAAAACAAGTAGCTGCAGATTGTCCTTTAGCATCCAAATTTAAAAAATTGAGAATAAACAAGGCATGATGTAAGATATTTTTGGGTGGCCCCTTAGTGGGATACCATTCCCCCTTTTCAATTTTGTTAATAGTAAGTTTAAGAGACAAATGAGCTATTTAAACAATGCCTTGTCCTTGAGGATTATAGGGAATTCCAGTAACATGTTAGATGTTAAGACATGTGCAAAATTGGGCAAAACCTGAACTAGTGTAACCAGGGCCATTGCCTGTTTTTATTTGTTGTGGACAGCCTAATACTGACATTGCTGTTAGCAGATGACTTATAACATGTTAAGTTGCTTCCCCAGTTTGCAAAGAAGCATATATAAAACCACTCCAAGTATCTATAATAACATGAACATACTTTAAGTTGCCAAATTCAGGAATATGAGTTACATCCATCTGCCACAAAGCATTGGGAATTAATCCTCTTGGGTTTACACCAAGGTGAGGAACTGGCAAGTGAATAGCACATGAACGACAGTCTTTTATAATTTGTCTGGCTTGTTCTCTGGTAATCTTATGTAGTAGACATAAAGTTCTAGCATTTAAGTGATGTAATTTGTGGCTATTTTGAGCCGCAAGAATATTATCAGTATTTATAGTCAAGACCGTATATGTGTCAGGAAAGTTGGGACGAGTAACCAAGTCAGCCAATTCATTTCCTTTGGTCAGAGGTCCAGGAAGGCCAGAGTGAGCTCTAAGGTGTCCACATAAGTGGAGCAGTTTGCCAAAAAAACTGCAGTAGGTGAAAAGGCTGTTTTACAAATAATAAATTTTAAAGGTTGATCATAATCTATAAAAGTAATAATGGATTGAACCCAATAAGCATCAGAGGAACCAAGAGAGGTTGTTCCTTTCAAACTGGCAGCAAAGGAGGAAATCAAAGGCAAGGTGCTTAAGAAAGATACTTTCAGGTTTTTTTTTGTCGTCCCCCCCCCCCCCAAGCCTCTCTGCAGCTAGCAGTAGGATAGGGAGGTGGAAAATTCCATGAGAATGACCCCAAGGTCACCTGACCAGTAAGGGGGGGGCGTGGAGGATCTTATCTTTCTGCCTCCTGGCGGGTGCCTCTTTGTTTAGATCAGCCTTGGAGATCAGATCAAGCCCCTCATCAGGAGGTTCCTCCCCCGGAATAACTGGGTAGATTGCTTTGTAAACTTTAGGTTCTGATTTCTCAGGTTGTAATGGCAATCCCAGAGTCTTAGTGGAAGAAAAGGGTTCTGATGGGAAATTTTGTGAGCCAACATGTCAGTCTTGGTCCTAGACATATAAAGCCCTACACTTCCAAGTCATCCCTGGCAGTGCCCCCCACTAAATCCCCAAGGCACAGATTCTCACTTGAGCTAGTCAGTCTTGTCAGTTACTTCCTCTGTTAGTGAAAGCATCTCACTCAAGCAATACTAAGTGGTTTCCTATGATTCAACCACTTAAACATGGTAGTGAAAAATAAAAAATTTCAAACTAAATAAAAGTGAGCAAAGAGAAAACTGAAGTAGGCATAAGTAAGCAAGGGAGTCTAGTATTCTGGACCTGTGTCAGGAGTCCAGAGCAAACCCTGCCTGTGTCTCGTTCTTATCAAATGGCAGGCTGCCCTGGAGGCTTTTCAAAGACCATGTCTTTGAAGAGGGTTTCTCTGCTTTTTTCTGAGCAATTTCTCTGCAATTTTTAAAGATCTACTCTCCTGTCCTGTTCATGGATCATTCTCCACCACTCTTCTTTCTTATTCTTCTTCCCCTGCCTCTGTTTCATCTCTCCTAGATGGTGTGGACTGGGAGGATCCACCTGTCTGGCTCCTGTTACTGTGAACAAGGACTGAGCTGAGTTTTTAGTTTTGTTTCCTGGATTGTGTTTGTCTTTTCTTTTAGGGTAAGGCTGCTCTATAGTAGAAGCTGGAAGTCTACTCCTGAGGGGCAGCTAGTCAGGGTTATGATAACATGCTGCATCTCCTCCAGAGCCTCCTCTGCCAGAGTTAATTGTTTATTATCACCAGAGCCTCCTCTGCCAGAGTTAACTGTTCATTATCACCAGAGCCTCCTCTGCCAGAGTTAACTGTTTATTATCACCAGAGCCTCCTCTGCCAGAGTTAACTGTTTATTATCATTAAAACAGAAAAAAGGTAGATATGTAACTGCCTAGAGTTAAGTTATTCTGCTTATCTCGTTTGCAGGACAGAGGGGTTTTGTTTGTTTGGTTTTTTTTTTTTTTTGTGGAAGGGTGACTGTCTGGCATATTGATAGTCACAGAGGCACAGGCTGAGGGGAGCCTGGAAGTTTGCTTTATAGCTTGTTCTCCCTAAGTTATGACCTTAAACACATTAATATCTTTGCCAACTTTCATCCAAGTTAATGGATGTATGTTAGGTCCCGTTAAAAGAGCCAGGGACATTTCTCTTCAATAAAACAAAAAAATTTCACTAAGTCTTTTTTCTTAACTCTTATCCCCCTCTCCCTAAAATCTGCCTTCATCTCTTTTATAAACATTACTTCTTTTGATAAAATCTTCCCCAAACGAGCCAGGGACATTTCTCTTCAATAAAACAAAAAAAAATTTCACTAAGTATTTTTAACTCTTATTCCTCTCTCCCTGAGCCTTCTGTTTATTTCTTGAATAAACAACATTTCTTTGGAAAGAGTTTTGCCCATGGTTGAATGGGACGGCTTACCTTCCTTCCTCAAGACTTCCCGCGGTGCACGAGTGATGCGGTCCGGGCGTCTCTAACTTCTGGGTTTTGTGGGATCCCACTATTTTCCTCAGCCGTCCGGTAGGTTACCGGTCCTCGAGCCACGTTGAGGCGCCACTGTCCACGACCAGCGTGTCTAGTTATTTCGTGGGTATCGAGGGGGTACCTCCTGAAAGAAACCAATGGGGGCGAGAGAGAAAGGAGACCAGGCTTGCAAAGAAGGACAGAGTCCGTCTAGATCATGTCGAGGTCTCCGTTTATTGAGCTGCAAGCTGTAACATATATACTCTTCAGGGGAGGGGAGTGAGGAGGGGGTAGTGGATGGCAAATAGCAGCTGTGGGGGAAGGGTAAATGGCATGTCGGTGGGCTCAGCACCGTCCCACCCACTCTGGAAAGGCGGGAAAGCAGACAAAGGAATATTCTGTGGTTTTACTGAGGGCTATTCTGGCAATCAGAGAAAACACCTTATCATCAGGAAACTTATGGTCTTGGGTTTCACAAGGCTTTATGAAAAGGACCAAGTCCTCAGTCTCCAACACTGAGGGAACCCAGAGAGTGCTGAGTCTTTTTTTCAAACCAGCTGCAGGTGCTGGTTTCTTCTTTGGCATGATTCCCAGTTTGTGAGTCCCCACACTGAATCTGAGTCACACTTGCAAGTGGTAAGGGATGTGATCGCCATAGCTGCAGGGCGCTGGAACTAACTCTCACAACACCATCATCTCTGTAGGCTCCTTGTCTTCTGTGTGCATCCTTTTATTTATCCCTTACAAAAAGGTGCTGATAGGAAGAGATGCTGAGTCTTAGGTTCAGTAACTTGTTCAAGGTTTATTGACCTCGTATAATCAGGATGAAGGTCACACCCAGCAGCCTCTAAAGCTGCCTGAAAAAGAGAGAGCAGGGCGTGATGGTGCACACCTTCAATCCCAGCACTCAGGAGGTAGGAGCAGGTGGATCCCAGTAAGGCCAACCTGGTCTCCAAAGAGAGTTCAAAGACAGCCAAGGATACACAGAGGAAACCCTGCCCCAAACAGACAGACAAACAGAAACTCCCCAAAAAAGAAGGAAAAAAGAAAGAGAAAAGAAAACCGTTTTAAAGCACTGCCTCCGGTCACGATGTTTTTGTTTTTCATAGAATTCAAAGTTTGTCAAAGGCAATTCATCTGTAAGTCTACTTTATTTCCTTTAACAAACAAACACTTGGGGCTGGAGAGATGGCTCAGTGGTTAACACCACTTGCTGTTCTTGTAGAGGACCTGGGTTCTGTTTCCGGCACCGATATGGTCTATAGTAATAGTCTCTAACTCCAGTTCTTGGAGAAGCTAATGCCCTCTTCTGATCTCCTTGGGCACTGCACATATGTGATATGCATATATACATAATACAGACAAAATACTCATGGACATAAATTGAAAAAAAACCTTAAAAACAAAATCAAAACAATAAACATTGAGCTATAGAATATTCTTAGTGTTTAAAGTGCTTTCCACACTGGCATGAGGATGTGAGTTCAAATCCTCAGAAATCTTGAAAGCATTGGATGTGATGGCACTATTGTCTGGGAAACCCAGAAGAATCCCCAGGAGCTTGTAGGCCAGTTAGCCTGGTATGCAAAGCCACACCCATGAGACTGTCTCAAGCAAGGAGGAGGTGAGGAGGCCACTCAAAGTTATCCTCTGCTTCACACACACACACACACACACACACACACACACACACACACACTGACTAAAACAACAACCACGCTATCAACCAACCAACACACATCAACAAAAAACAAAATGGGAAGCTTTCTTTTATGAATAATGTTGTTGTGTCTAGAAAGGGAAAGACGAGATGCCCTAAAATTCTGTACCATGATCTAAATGACTTAGGTACTTCCACTGACACTAAACTAAGGCTATTGCTTCCTCGGGGTGGCAGGGCGCTGGCATGACTTTTATCACTGGAGTAGAGAAGGCTGGCACTCCTGAGGTCAAAGGTGAGGGCTAATACATACCCAACCTCAAGAGACTGCCAGCTTGGTACACAGCCTGCTGGTTGCTGAAAGTTTAGATAAAACTACAGCTTTTTTTTTTTTTTTTTTTTTTTTAAGCCTGTGATCTCAAACAAAAATGCCAGTAGCCTTTGGAGTTTGGATCCCCTGTTTCCTGTTTCAGCTGAGGTAGTTTCTGACTCCTTTGCCTTATGCTATTTTAACAGAAGAAAATTGGATCTGTAACTCCAACTACCCCGTTAGCCCCCTCACTGGGTCCCAGTGCCTTCTCCAGGCCCACAGGTGCACTTGAAGGGTTTCAGAGATCTTTGGTTTGGGCTAGGTACTGTGGTGGACAAAGGTATCAGGACACTTTGTCTTTGCTGGTGGGACTAGGGTTCAGTTTCGCCTCCCTTCCCTGATTATCTGGAAATCTGAAAACAAAGGTCATTTACCAAAGCTACTTGGAACAAACTCTCTACTCCTCAGATTCTCTGGGCTTTTGAAGAAAGCAGGTGGATCGCTGGTCCCTGGAGTCATTTTTTTTTTTTTTTTTTTAAACTCTCTAGATACATCTGTACCATTTGCTGCTGCCTATGTTCCCAGACAAAGGCTCACTCTGGCTTCTGGTCCTGCATAGCAACCTTGGAACCAGCAGCTGGAGAGATAGGAACACAGTGGGGTCTGGACTCCTGGAGTCCAGGAATCATCCTGTACCAGCCACTAGCAGGGGATGTCATTTACATGTCCCCAAGGTTAATAGCTCTGAGGAATGAGCCATATTTAACTGGCCATGAAACTGCTTTAATGAACAGACTCTTCACAGCTGCTTCCAGGCACATGATTAACAGAACAACCCTTGGTTGTGTTTTGTTGTCTAATGCTCACACTTTAGATTTAGATCCAGCTGTCCCTTCTGTTCAGACAGAATGTCGCAGAGAGGTGCCTCTGAATTAACGGTCTTCTAAAGTTCACAGGAATCACAATCTGATCAAGCCTGACAATTTTAACTGAGCAGGAACGGGGAAAGAAACTCACAGTGGACATCTACCTCCCACCCCTGCCTCCCCAGCCCTGCCTCCCAGCCCTGCCTCCCAGCCCTGCCTCCCAGTCCTGCCTCCCAGCCCTGCCTCCCCAGCCCTGCCTCCCACCCTTGCCTCCTCACCCCTACCTCCCACCTCTGCCTCCCACCTCTGCCTCCCACCTCTGCCTCCCACCCCTACCTCTCCACCCCTTTGCATTACAGCCTCAAGCATACTCTGAGTTTATAAGCATCAGTGGTCTCATGAGCAAGGTTAGGGAACAGTCCTTGCCCTGCAGAAACTTAAGTGTGACATGACACGCTAGAAGGGTAAACGATGCCTTTCTCTGCCATCATTCCATGTGACTTGAAATGACCAGGTTCATTACATGTGACTTGAAATAATCAGGTAAAGCCATCTGGAAACAATATGACACCGTCCAGGTTAGTGCTGGATCCCATTTCTTGAGGTTTTGTTTTGGTTTTTTTTGAAACTTAATTTTTTAAGATTTTGCATAAATACATTCAAAGTAGGTTTGCCTTCTGCGCAAATGCCAGCAGGGTGAATGTTGTGATGCGTCACCTTTAGTGGACCAAAAGGTTTCCCCTTTCTGTTGTCACTCAGAGCACCAGCAGCTGTCCAGGTTGTCTATGTCTTTTGGGAGGTGTGAAACTAGCACATGGTGTGAGAGAGAAAGCTTCATGCAGCCCCCTCCCCCCTCGGTCTGAGGCTCAACCTCCACAGCCTTATCTGGTTGGGACCTAGGACTGCCCTTCCTTTAGATGTTATTTCTCAACCACTCTTGAGCATTCAAGCTGGGTTTCTGCACTCCGAGTGGTTGCTCCATACTTCCTTCATCCAGCACAGCATCTTAGTTTCACTGGCTATTTGTAAACGTTAGTGGGTGGGAGACATATGGCAGCCTAATAAGTGACCACTTGTTTAATAGAACTGAACAGCACGTCAGGGGAAGGGCTTCTAGGCAGCCTGAGCATGGAGAGCACGGCTCTGGCAGGCCTGGCCCTTCCCCCATTCCCTCTGCCTTGCGCTAGAAAACATTTCTAAAGCTAGCCACCAACTCCTATTCCCTTATTTGGTCACTTCCTCCTCCAGCGGCTGATCACCAAGGCACCTAGCTATCAAAGTATTGGAGTCCAGCAATGGAAATCCCCCTTTGGCTGTCCTAATTAAAATTTAACATCTCATCCTAACGTGGGGCTTCCCCTTTACCTTTATAAGCTGCCATTTTCCTATGGGCCACATCTGTCTCCTCTCTATCCAGAGGCAGGTCCTTTGTCCCTCCAGGACAAATGTCCCTGCCCATGGCTCCCTTGTTCCCGCTCCCTGTCCTCTATCCATTGTCTTTGTCTCCTAAGGACAAATAAATCTTTGTGCTGAGAACTTGGTCTTGGGGTGTCTTTTGCCAGATCATACAGTGAAGTGGAAGGGTGGATTTGGACAACAAAATGTCACCACTTTTGAGGAAGCCTCAGATTCTGAGGCCTGTGAAGACAGGAAAGAGACTGGGGGTTCGGGTGTAAGTGGTGAGTCCAGGTTTAGGGGATACCTCTGTGTCTAGCCCCTCTGGTTGTCTGAGCCACTGCAGTTACCAGGCAGGGTCTATTAAGCAACTGGGGCCTGTCACCCACACTCTTGTCATTCCTGAGTGTCCCATGAGTCCGTTCAGGGATGCGGAAGTAAAGACAGCTGTGGGACAGGCCTTGTGGTCATGTCGTTTCCTAACTTGGTCTGGCCAGCCTGAGACACAGGGTGAAGTGTAGATTCTCGAGAAGGGGCTAGGGAACTGTACCCTAGCCAAGATTGTCACCCAGTCTCCTGAGAGCTGCAGCTGTGGCGTGGTTGGTGGCTTTTCCTTCCTTTCTTGCCCCTCTCCCCCATTAGGACACAGCTTTGATTTCTGGGCCTGAAATGCATCTTCCCAATGAAGGTGACACAATGCAAAGACTCATGGCTCAGAGAATGGCACTTTCTTCTTGTTGTGCGGTTTATATGCAATTTGCAACTAATGTGGAAATGCCAAAAATAAGAACCTATCCTTCCAAACTCTATATTTGGGTCTCTCTTCTCAAGGCAGAAAATGTTCCTTTAATCAATTCTAGGAATACTCAGAGCTTTCTTTCTAAAACCCACTCACTTTGCTCTATTCTGAAGTCTGCCAACTTTTTCCCCAAAACTATCGTTTTCTTATATGAAGCTGGTTACCCTGGGAAAGGGCTAGCCTCCAAGCCATTCCTGTGAGCCCTGTTCAGGAGCTCTCTCTCTCTCTCTCTCTCTCTCTCTCTCTCTCTCTCTCTCCTCTCTCTCTCTCTCCCTCTCTCTCTCTCTCTCTCTCTCTCTCTCTCTCTCTCTCTCTCTCTCTCTCTCTCTCTCTCGTGTGTGTGTGTGTGTGTGTGTGTGTGTGTGTGTGTGTGTGTGTGTGTGTGTGTGTGTGTGTGAGAGAGAGAGAGAGAGAGAGAGCTTGCACACATGGGAATCAGTTTTCTTTCCACTCTGGCGAGGCAGGGTCCCTCTAGCCTCTGCTTTTGTGCTGTGTACTCCAAGCTAGCTCAGCCACAAGCTTTGGGGCAGGTCTCTTGTTTCTGCCTTCTGTCCTGCTGTAGTGTTGGGATTCTAGATGCTTGCCATTGCACCCAGATTTTTAAAGAGGGGCTCTTTGGGGGAGGGCTGGAAAGATGGCTCAGCAGTTAAGAGTTCTGATTGCTCTTCCAAAGGTCCTGAGTTCAATTCTCAGCAGCCACATGGTGGCTCACAGTCATCGGTAATGAGATCTGATGCCCTCTTCTGGCCTGTAGGGACTCATGCAGGCAGAGCAAAAGAATACATTTTATATATATTTATATATATTTATATATATTTATATATATTTATATATATATATATAATATATAAAGAAAGATGGTTCTGGGAATGGGGCTCTCCTTGGGGCCTAACTCCTGATTCTCTTCTAGCCTGCGTTTCTCCAGACTGAAATTTCTCAGGCCAGGGCAGGGCAGGGCAAGGTGGGGTGGGGTAGGACAGGGTGTAATGGGGTAGGGGTGGGGCTGGGAGAGGAGAGTGGAATGTGAAGGACCTTCCCCAAGTGAAGTGATGTTTTGAATGAGAACCCATCCCCCACCATGTATTTGAATTTCTCCTTCCCTGTTGGTGGTGCTGTTTGGGAACTTTTAGATTGTGGGGTCTTTCTGGAGGAAATCTGTCACTGGGGGTGGTTTTAGGGGTTCACTTCCAGTCCACCCTCTCCATGCCTGTGTGTGGTTGAGATGATCTACGGGCGTCTGTGCCTTCTCTGCTCTATGGAGAGTGTGGAGGTCGGACTGCAGCCCCCAGGGCTTAGCACTATGTAGTGGCCTGCCCTGTTTACCGGAACCAATTGATCAAACATTTCCCAAGCAGGTGGTGTGACCAGGGAATCAGGAAGTTAGCTGAGGACAAAGGCCTTGACCCAGGCCAGGTGTTGCTAGTGAGCTGCCAAGGTTATTCAAAGTGAATAAGGCGAGGCTCGCTTGGGTGATTCAGGCCCTCTAGAGCTATAAACCAAAATAAACTCTTAAGTTGCTTTTGGTTATGTCTCCCCCCCCCCCCCAGCAGCAGAAAGTAACTAATTCATTAGTTGTATATAAGGACCATGGTTTTGGGATTTGAAGTCTATACAGAGACTTTGCTCTTTAGTTAGTTCCACCATGATACTAGGACAAATGACAGATTCCCGCTTCTTCACAGGAATATGAAGAAGGGTTGTGAAATACAAACAGCACATGCATATTTTTTTCACTTATTTATTTTTGTGTATGTATGCCTGTGTGTGTATGTGTATTTGTGTGTATGTGTACGTGTGTGTATGTGTGCATGTATGTGTGTGTGCATGTGTGTGTATGTGTATGTGTGTGTGCCCGTGTGTGTGTGTGTGTATGTGTGTGTATGTGTGTGTATGTGTGTGTGAGTGTGTGTGTGTGTGTGTGTGTGTGTGAGTGTGTGTGTTGCTCATGTGGAGATCAGAGGACAACTTATGGGGCTTGATTGTCTTCTTCCATCATGTAGGTGGTTCCTGGGGATAAAACTCAGGCCATCAGGCTTGGTGGAAGTATTTTTGCCTACTGAATTATCTCAATGACCTCCACATGCACATTTAAAAAAGTAATGTTAGGGCCCAGGAGATGACTCAGGGACAAGAGTGCTTACTGTGTAAGAATTAGAACCTTAATCCAAATCCCAGAAACCACATAAAAAAACAGGTATGATTGAATGTTTCTTTAGCCCCAATGCTGTGAGTAGGTACAGAGACAGGAGGGTTAAGGGGGTAAAGTGGTGGGTGATAGAGCAGAAAGCCAATGTCGTCTTCTTTCACATATGTGGGCAGGAATGTGCGAGCTTGCATACCCACATGAGCCATTCAGGTATACCACTCAGGTGTGTGTGTGTGATCCCATGACTTGTGCATACCCTGAAGTTAATTTTGATCTCTCTATGTAGATCTGGCTGTCCTGAAACTTGCTATATAGAGCATGCTAGCCTCCAACTCACAGAGATTCTCCTGTTTCTGCCTCTTGAGTGCTGGGATATTTATTCACTTATTAAAGCAGGGTTTCATGTAACCCATGATGGCCCTGAACTTGCTATGCAGCTAAGAATGACTTTTAATGTCTTGCATCTACCTCCCAAGTGCTGGGATTACTAGCATGTGACATCATAATTTGCTTTGTATTTTATTGTTGTCAAGATGTTTCCATGTTTTCAAATACTTAATCAAATGTACCCTGTGGGAGATTGTGTTGTTTCATTGTAAATAATTATCCCACCCACTGGTTTAATAAAAAGTGCTGATTGGCCAAAGGCAGGCAGGAAGTGTGGGTGGGGCTACCAGACTAAGAAAACTCTGAGAACAGGAAGCACAGAGCAGAATGCCGGAGAGAAGCCGGAAGAAGCAGAGGACAACCATGCTGCTCTAAGAAAAGGTACCGAAGCTCATGGTTGAACAGGATAAGAGTCATGGGTTAGATGAAGGGTAGAGAGCTAGCAAGTGATATGCCTGGGCCTTAGGCCGATCAGTCTAAAACTATTGAAAGAATCTGTGTGTCTCTGTGGGTCTGTGGGTCTAAACCTTGAGGTTATAGGCCCGAAAGTCCTGGCCAGAAACCTCTTACTACAGTAACCCTGAGTATTAGCAAGGGGATGTGCCATGCTGAGCTCTGGGCTTGCATTAGCAGCTTACTTGGTACAGGATAGACCCAGGGCAGAAGGTCTGCGGGTCTTTGTTCCTTCAGTCACCAAAGAAAGGTGCGCTTTGACTAGACCAGGTGGGTGCGCTGTGGAGATCCTGCGTCCTGGTGTCCTGCTCTCTTGCCTCTTTTCATCTATATAGCATTGTTTCTGCCATCTTCACTTCCTCTCTCCCCCCTCACTTTGGAAATATAACTTACATATACTAAGATACACATATACAGTAAAGCAGATGGACAATACTGATGTGATGCTTATAAAAGGTGAGATTGGAAAAGAATCTAAGTGGTCACTGAAGTAAGGTGTAATATGGTAGAGAAATAGATGCTGTTCTGCAAAGATGGATAAGTTATTGCAGAACTAAAGTGAAAACCTAAAGAGTTGTTGTATAACCTTTTGTTTTATTTTATATAGGCCTGGCTGTCCTAGAACTTGATAACCAGACTGGCCTCAAACTCACATAGATCCACGTGCCTCAGCCTCCTGAATGCTGGATTAAAGGTGAGCATTGCTCAGGCTGGCATCAGATAACCTGTAAAAACAAAAATAGGATTCTAGCCTAGGTGTAAGAAAGGGGAGGGGAGAAAATTTCCTAATGCCCTGAGGCTTCTCTATGCCCTCCCTCACTCCTGAATGATGTGGGATGTCTTTATGTATGCTGAGAATATTATTTGCTAATAAAGGGACTGTTTGAGCCTATGGCAGGGCATTTAGAAGGAGGCGGGAAATCTGAGCAAGGTAGGAGGGCAGAGTCAAGAAAGATGCAATTCTGCCACCCAAGAAGCAAGATGTAAAGAAATAATAGGTAAACCACAGGCCACGTGGCAGGACAGATGAATAGAAATGAGTTAAGATGCAAGAGCTGGCTAGCAATATGCCTGAGCCATAGGCCAAGCAGTGTGTAATTAATATAAGCCTCTGTGTGTTTCTGTGGGACTATGGGTCTGTGGTTTTGAATCACGGGCTGGAAGGCCATAAACTTTATATTACACTTGAAAGCTTATATTCCAACTTCAACTCTAGGCAGTGAAAAGCCAGAGTTTACCCCCTCATATAGAGAGCATTAATTTTTAATGATTAAGTTACTATGCCACAGGATTCAGTACATGCAAGTGCACAGGGGTCAATTTGCTTTCCTTATATTATTATCATCTACTGTCTATCCACTAAAACACACACACACACACACAGAGAGAGAGAGAGAGAGAGAGAGAGAGAGAGAGAGAGAGAGAGAGAGGGAGGGAGGGAGGGAGGGAGGAGGGAGGGAGGGAGAGGGAGAGGGAGAGGGAGAGAGACAGACAGAGACAGAGAATTAGAGACTTAGGACATGTTTATTTTCCCTCAGGATCCTGGCATGGCTAAGGGATCCTTGAGGCCACAGACATAGAATGGCCTAACTGATACAAATTTGTCTGAAACTTATTACACTACATAGCCAACTGTGGTAGTTTGAATGTAATTGGCCCCTGTAATCCCATAGGGAGTGGTATTATTAGGAGGCGTGGCTTTGCTGGAGTGAATATGATCTTGTTAGAGGACGTGTGTCACTGTGGGCATGGACTTTGAGGTTTCCTATGCTCAGGACACCGCCCAGTGTCTCCATCAACAACCTGTTGCCTGCAAGCCAAGATGTAGCTAGCAGCATGTCTATCTGTACACCACCATGCTTCCCATCATGATGATAACAGACTGAATCTCTGAAATTGTAAGCCACCACTGTAGTGGAATTATGTTATAAATAATTGTAAATAATTGTCCCGCCCACTGGTTTGATAAAAATGCTGATTGGCCAAAGACTGACAGGAAGTGTGGGCGGGGTTACCAGACTAAGAAACTCTGGGAACAGGAAAAAATGCAGCAGAAATGCCATAGAGACACCTGAAAAGACATAGAAGCAGAGGACAACTATGCTGCTCTGAGAAAAGTACTGAGCCCACTTTGCTGAACATCATGGGTTAGAATAAGGGTAAAGAGTTAGCAAGTTATATGCCTGGGCCCCAGGTCAATCAGCGTACAATTAATACAAGCATCTATATGTTTTGGTGGGACTATGGAACTGTGGATGTGAAAGTCTGGACCACCAGGCTAGGCCGGAAAAAGTCTGGGCCATGAGGCTAGACTGGAAAGTCTGGGCTAGAAACTTAATACATCACCTCAATTAAATGTTTTCTAAGTTGCTTTGGTCATGGTTTCTCTTCACAGTAATAAAACCCCAAAGATACTAATATATGCCACTATTTTTTTTTTTAAAGACACAACCAGTGGAAGTGAGAGAAAGATAAACACCTTTACCGTACTGCTGACATTGGCTATCTGGGCATGGGCAGAAGACTAGGCCCTCCATTTAGAGCTTTAACATTTGCATTTGAATTGGGCACTGATATGGTATCAGTTTTGAAACAAGACAAAAACATTATAGTCACTGAATTGTACCCCAGAAACCTCCAGGGTAGGCTAGCAGCAGGTTCTGTTGGTTCCAAAGTGGAGAGGATGTGTTGAGGAATATTATTTTAAGATGTATTACATTTGTTTATGCTGTGGAACGTTTGTTTAATGATGCAAAGATGTGTTGCATTCTTTTATGCTGCACATGTTTAACTCTGTGAAGCTGTGTTTGCCTGTCTAAAACACATGGTTGGTCTAATAAAGAGATGAATGGCCACAGCACCCAGCTACACAGTCAGACACAGAGTAAGAAGGAATGGAAAGATACAGAAATAGAAGAAGGTAAAAGCCCAGAGGCATAAGATAGGTGAGATATTTTAAGAAAAGCTGACTAGAAACAAGCCAAGCTAAGGTCAGGCATTCCTAAGAAGGAGTAAGACTGTTTATCTGTTTGGGAGCCTGGTAGTGGTCTCGCCAAAGAGCAAAGAGCCAAAAGAACAAAAATCAACCAGCCATAGAGATGGAAAATGGAGTAGAAGGTGCTCCTTGCCACAGGGTGTTTGTGGAGGTGGTGGGCGGTCGATGATCCCTGAGAATCCCTGGTTCCTAGTACTCACATTGTGGAGTTTCTTCCTTTTGATGTGGGCTGGACATGTGCCTTGATTCAAAGAAAGAGATTCCAGCAGAAGTGTGGGGATGCCACTTCTAAGATTAGTTGACAGAAGCCCACACTTCCCTCCCAGTTAGTGCTTGCTCTCACTTGCTCACTTTTATGAAACCAGACACAGCCTGTGGGCCACAGAAAAAAGGTACAGAGTCCAAGTCCTTAGTGCTTGGTCACTGCTGTTCCTGGGACTAGGACAGCTCTTAGTCCATTCTGTGTGTGTCCTTAGGCATCCCTTAGTCAGTGGACTCAGATAACTTCTGACTCTATTCTTGGGAACTAGAGAAAAGAAATGTGTTGTCTTAAGCCTCTATGTCTCGTGTGTGTGTGTGTGTGTGTGTGTGTGTGTGTGTGTGTGTGTGTGTGTGTGTGTGTATGTGTGTGTGTGTGTGTGTGATAGGTGACATAAAGTGAGAAAACAAATTGACCTCCTGTGCATTTGCATGTGGCTGAACCCTGAGGCATAGTAACATAATCATTAAAAGTTATGCTGTCCGTATGCTGTATGAGAGGGTCACATCAGGGGCAATACAGAGGCCTCAGGGAGTAATGCTGTGACTTCTTCATATAAATGTTTCATATATAAAAAGTCTTAACATGGGAGTGCTGAACAGAGATATCTGTGGTAGTCAACCTCCAAAATGACCCCAGCATCCATTTCCTAGATTCACATTCTGTGTAGCTCTCTTCCACAAGGACTCAGAGCTGACCTGGTCAGTGATGAATACTGTGGACTTGATGGCATGTGACTTCTAAGGTTGGGTCATAAGGGCACTGCAGGTCCTGCCTTGTGCTGTTGGAAACCAGCTGTCACACTATGTGAGCAATCAGACAGCCCTGTGGAGAGGCCCACATGCAAGATAAGGCTTCTGGACAACAGCAAGAACCTGCCAGCCATGTGAGGGAGACCCTGTGGAAGTTATGTCCCACCTCAAACAGGACTGGTGGGCATGGCCCACATGGCCATCCAACAAAAAGCTCAAGAGACACTCAAAGTAAGTAATATTGAAGAATCCACTATCAAATTCCTGCTCTACCAACCTACGAGAGGAGGCCATTATTGTTGTAAGCTACTCGGTTTTGGAGTGATTTGTTAGTTGGTGGTAATTAGCATATACTCTTTGTCATTTTTAGTTTTCAATGTTCATTTAAGTAATGACATTTTCTGCACACTTTCTATGTAGTTATTAGACTTGGTCACCTTGCCTGGTAAAAGATAATTTCCTTGCATTGAGTGTTAGGCATGGGTGAACTCTAGTGCACAAAATAGACAGTGCCCATTTCCATGAAGCAGTATAGTGTATCCATGACTAAGTAATCATACAAAGGAATGTAGATTATAACTACTGCAAGTGGTACACAAGGGCCATTGTTATTCAGAGCTACAAGGGCATTTGCTTATATCACATGGGAATGGAAATGATTTTCCTGAGGAAGTAAACAGAATAAGGACTTAGTCATGTGACTAGGAAGTGAGAATGAAGGGCATTTCTGGCCAAGAAAGCATCCTGAGCTAAGGCCCTTTGGCTGGAGTGAAGGAAATACTCAGGGGAAAGCCACTTTGGCTGTGGCTCAGAGATTAAAGATAAGCCATGATGTCCGGAGACAGAGATATGACATATTGACTTAAGTCACAATAATGACTTTGTAGTTTATGTCAAGAACAATGGGAAAGCCTTTAGGGTGGAGAAACAGGTAACTTTGACTTTAGAAACTTAGGTTTAAAACAATCTCAGGTTGGGCGTGATGGCACATGCCTTTAATCCCAGTACTTGGGAGGCAGATGCAGGCAAATCTCTGTGAGTCTGAGGCCAGCCTGGGCTACAAAGTGAGTTCCAGGACAGCTAGGGCTGTTACAGAAAAACCTGTCTGAAAAAAAAAAATCATGGCCGTGGATCAGTGGGTACAGCACTTGCTCTGCAAGCATGGGGACATGGGCTGGAATCCCAAGAGCCCATGTAGAGATGGGTGTGATAGCGTGCATGTGGAACCCTAGTGCTCCTGTGGTGAAATGGGAGGTAGAGATGGGAGAATCCCTGGGAGTCTGCAGGCCAGGCAGCCTAGAGTAGGTAGCAGCAAACAAGGCCTTGTCTCAAACAAGGTAGACTGGAAGACCCACACCTGGGGTTGCTCTCTGAGCGCAATGTGTCCACCGTGGCCTGTATGCTCCTGCATTCATACACATGAATGCTTTCACACACACACACACACACACACACACACACACACACACACACGCCAGCAAGCAACAACAAAACCAGAGTGTAGAGAAATAGGTGGAGGCATCTCAGGGAAGACCTGTCCCTCAGCTATGTCAGTTAATTCCAACGCTAGCATCATACAGCAGGAGAGCAATTCCCAAACACGACAGCTCTGTACTTAGTGTCCCTTTAAGCTGGTTGAATTCTGCAGACCTAGGTTCCCGGCCTCTTTATCAACCTTCTAAGATGTCAACAATGGTAGGGTCATGTACCATGTCATATACTATGCAGACAAGTTAGAGAGCTGGAAACTGTAGAAGTCCAGCTAAAAGCACAACCCACTGGTCAGCACATTAAAAAACAAAACAAAACAAAACAAAACAAAACAAAACAAAACAAAACAAAACAAAACAAAAAAACCAAAAAAACCCAGCATCTCCCCAAAGGACGGCAGATGTGCCAGATACATGGCATTTTTCAGTGACTTGTGACTTAACATTGTATGCAACATATATGACATTATAGATGAAGAAATGAACTCAGGCTAAGTGACCCATCAGAAGCCACTGGGCTTGCTCTGTCTGTCCCAAACTGAAAATGCACTTTATTACACTACAATTACTATCAGATTCCATCTAATGTCATTGATATGTAGGAGGCCTTACTATTAGATACCTGAATTGTAATACCACAGTAACAAGGATATTTCTACAGTTGGTATACTTCTTCAGCTAACCTCATTAAAATGGGCCATAATTACTCATAAAGAATTCTGATCTTTCAGCAAAGATATGAGAGGCTCCAATAAAGCGCAAGGTTTCAGAAAGTAGCCATAAGTAAGAGATGGACCTTGCCCTAGAAAAACCTGTATATTAAATACATTCATTATTGTTTGTGTAAGAATTCTGAGACCTTTTCTTATACTTCATAAACACCTTCACAGGGAAAGTGTGATCCAGCCCACTTCTCAGGGACTGGTTCTAGTTGGACCCATCAGAATCTCTCCCTGGGGCTTCGGAAATGGGCTCTAGATAGAAAAGCCAGTTCAGTGTGGGTGCCTGAAGGTCAAGGTAGGAACTTCGGTTTCTGATGGACATTTTTCTCTGCACCTGATGGAGGAGGAGACTTTGCTGGGTAACAGAAGCGGGAATGATGTGAAGGGTTTTTGAGGTTGATTTGTGGACCTTGGTGGTACTTCTGTCACTACTGCAGAGCTCACTGGGAGCACCAACCTGGAGCACCATTTCTTCTCCATCCCTGGGCGGCATTAAAGCGCAACTGTGTGGAGCAGATGGTGATCCTGGGGGTGGGGCTATAGGGGGGTTGGCAAAGAAGCTATAAAGACCAAGGCCAAATCTTCCAAGCCCTGAATGTAGTTTAGAAATAGCATGCATGCATACTGCGATCTGTTCCTGAAACCCACGAAGACACCGTTATTTATCTTGCTCACCTTCCTGCTGAGCCCCTCTGCTGCTGAGTCACTCTCAGAGAGAAACTTTGCCTGTGTATTTCCTGTCCCAACAACAGCTGCAATGTGCCGTTCCTAAGTGGCTGCATCCCAAGGGCAGATGCTTTCCATCTGGCTGGAGTCAACATGGTATTAAATATATCCAAGTTAAAGGGATTTCTTGCTTTTGAATGGAGAACTAAGAAAACTTGGAATTTGTCTCCAAACACTTGATAGCGCCATAGTGCTAGTTAATTAATAAACAGGATTTTGGCTATTTATATGACTTCCGATAGCACAGTGTTTCCTCTGCCTTGTGTTCCTTTCTGTTCTTTGCCTATTTGGGAAACACTGTCTTCAAGACCCAGTGCGATGGCTATATATTCAGTTTTTTCCTTAACAATCACTGTTGGAGGAGTAATTTTGCAAACTGTTACTCTATGTTCTTTTATAATTTCATCATTTCCTACATGAGTTTTAGTGTTTCTTATGTGACTGTTTTCTAGACTCTAGGTCTGCAAGGTAAAGAGCATATCTTAAGTACTCTACAGTCCCTGGCATGTGCATATTAGCAATAGAGAAACTGCTTTATGAAATACATGGTAGGGGGTGCAGGGGGTGCTGTGGTTATCTGAGTGCCTTAGAAAAGCAATTAACCCCCCCCCCCCCCACCTTCAGAGAAGCAACCCAGATTGCTGGGCCTGGTGGTGTTGGCTGTAATCATCCATATTCAGAAAGCTAAGGCAATAGGATTTCAAAATCATGTTGGTGAGACCCTCAAAGTACAGACAAAAGTGGGGTACATCAGTGATGGAGCACATGTGAGGCACCAGATCTAGTCCAATAAAATAAAACAGAAAAGAAATACTCATAAGGTATTACCCACTGAGGAATGAACCAAGAGCTAAGCTGGCTTTGAACTTTCTGTGTGGCCTTCAGCTCCTGATGGTTCTGCCTCCGCCTCTCATCTCTCAAGGGCTAGGATTATAGGTGTGTGTCACACTTCTCTCTCCTACGTGGGACTTCTATATTGGAGCAAGCTAATTATTAGGATCTTTGAACTTGGAAAAGAAATTATTGGCAATAAAAGTACAAATTTAAAATTAAGCATATGTTTAAGGTAAGAACACATGTGTATATGCTAGTATCTATTCAGGCAAAAGGAAGAACTTATGGGTATTTACTTGTGAGGGCTTACGCTCCTGTTAAAGGATTATATTCTTTGTCAAGAGGGGACTATTAAGGTAGATACCTATAGGAACATTATAGAACAAATGATTAGAAAGAAAATGAGTAAAAAGGAAAATTATAAAATTATTTGTTAAAAAAGACACTGTCTTTTATTTAGCTCAATCATCAGGTGAAGAGACTCTTTAGGGTTGCATCTGGAATCTTGATTTGATTTTTGGAATTAACAAAATGAAGTGTGTTGTTCAGCATCTTTGTCCATTATGGCATTGGGTGGGCACCATTAGAAGAAAGCGAAATCTGCTCAGGAAAGGTGATAGTTACCGTGACTTTAGAGGTGTACCAAGGGTCAGTAGAAAGTTCGAAGGTCAGCCACCCACAGAGCAGGAACTGAACAGTGCTGAAAGGTGAAGAGCTTTTAAGAAGGCTGGACCAGATCAGGTGTGTGCCATGTGCTACTCAGTCTGTTTCGTGCTATGGGGAACTTCGTAGTTGTTTCAGAGACAAGTCCAAGGTCTATAGAGCATTTGTGTTCATCACCCAAACTTTTCAGGAACACAAGTAGGAAGGGAAGCCTGTGGGTGGGTCAGCAGTGTGAAGCAGCACCACCTACAGGCAGAACAATCAGGCCCTGAAGGCTCCCTGCTTGGTTGATAGGCTGTACCACTGCGTGCACACAGCTTGCTGGCCCTGGAGGCTTCCTACTTCCTCCCAGGGATGCAGGGCTGAGGTAAAGAGAGAGAAGGGAAGAGGCCCAAGAAGTGGACACCCTTTGAAATGTTAAAAGGCATTGGTTTAACTTAGGATGACTCTCCATTCTTGATCATTTTGTTTTTTAATATTTTGCCTGTAAGAGGTGTAAAGATACCAAATTCTAGTATGACCAATAATATTTTGGGTTTGGCTAGTGATGTGAGATTGCTGCTCTGGTTCTTGCTAAATGGAATTGTAACCAAGTTCAAATGGCAGTTCATTTGCTAAAATACATTATGTGTGCAAACAGAACAAGGGCAACTATCAAGTGGGTTGGTGATAGATGCCTGTAAGTGTAACTCCACTAGGGAAAAGTGGCTGGCTTTGTGTCCCACATGGAGTCCTCCTTTGTTTTTTGTTTTGTTTTTTGTTTTTTGTCTGCGTGGCTTTCTCTTTTCCTGAGGATACTGAAAAAATCATTACTGAGAGAAAATTGCTGAGCTCTGGGTGTTGAGCAGGCCTCTCACTATTGAACATTTCCAAACCTCTCTTTTGGCTTCTCCTTCTGTCGACTCTTGTCTGTAAAAGGCCCCTGGCATGATCTCACAGGTATCCAGGGACCAGTTTGGGGATTCTAGAGAAGACCCCAGTCTTCATGTCTCCTAGAACCAACATTCTTCCCCATGCAAACTAAGCGGTTTCATAACTGCCTGATGCGGGTGTAAAGAGATGGCCCCATGTTAGCAGATTGATATATTTTTTGAGCTCCAGGCCAGGAGGCAGGTTCTCAGGCATGGCGAGATTTTCTTTTTAATCCTCCTGCAACAGATTCTAGCATTGAAAATCAAGTTGTGCTACCATAAGCCAAGGGTGTCTTCAGGGCCCTGCTGTATTTTACATTTGGCATTATATTCACATAAAACCAGTGTTAACTCTGAACTATACGGATGTAGGCTGGACCACTAGTGACTCAGTAATAAGACACAAAGCCAACAGCAGGAGACAGAACTGACCATTCAAAAGGTCAGGAATAAAAAGAGTAAAAACCATCCCTGAGATTTATCTCTTCATTTGTGTTGATATTTGTGATACGTACAGGCATATACACTTGTGCATGCAGACCACTAGGTCCCTGGAGCTGGAGTTACAGGTATTCTATGGGCTTCTGGCTTCTTCCTGGGCACTTCGATTCAAACTTCAGGTCTCATGACTGTGCAGTAAACACCCAGCCACAGAACCCCCTCTCCAACCCAGCCAGAATCACTTTTAATAAATACTCTTTCTTAATAATTTAAGATGCTTTCTTTCCTTATAAAATTTAATTTTCCATTCTTTTTTATTCTTCTAAAAGGCACAAGACTAAATGACCAAATATTTATTTGGCTAAAACTAAACCAAAAGCCACCTTCTATAATTTTCTTATTGTCTTGAATCCCCCAGGAGATACTCCTTTGAAAATGCAATCTGTTCAGTGGCTTTCATGGTCTAGAATTTTACTTTATTGAACTAAAACTGCAAGAGCTATCTGTCTTACACATTTCCATTCCTGTTTATGTCCCTTGGACCCTAGTCCTTCCTATCCTTGTAAGACTCAGTTTGGATTGATTTGACGCACAGGCCTTTGGCCCTCTTGGTTTTTTGCTTTTCACCTGTAAACTGCACTCACAGTCATGTGCTAAACTGCAGGACATGGATTTTCAAGTATCCCAGACTTACTTCTCAATGCAGGAGAAAGCAACAAGACCCAACGTCATTCTGACGCACTCCCATGGTGTGGTTAATTTATATTGCTTGCGGTTTTCGCCTATGCTTCTGATGTAATCTGCATACTCACTCACCACGCTTCCCAGGAACTAAAAACTACGGAGGTGTGTAGGGATTGAGATGAGGCACATGGCAGCTTCCACCATGGGAATACACTGTCAGTGCTTGATTTCCTAAGATGGATTCTTGCTAAATAGCTCAGGCAGGCTCATGATCTGCTTGCCTTAGTCCTGAGGGTTGAGACTTCCTACTTCTTGATTCTCCCCCCCCCCTTTTTTTGGGGGGGGGAGGTGAAAACAAGTCTGGTATGGGCACATTTGTAATCCTAGGTGAAAGCTGAGTTTGAGGCCAGTCTAGACTAAAAAAATCAAGATCATTTCTCAAAACAAAATAAACCAAATCACGCCTACCCATTGGGATTAAAGAAGAGAAATGGGAGAGGTCTGCTTTGTGGAATGGAAGGTGGCTGGGGGAGGGGCTGCCGTGACTAGCAAAACTCTGTAATCCCAGCACCAGGAGGTTTGCTGGCCAGTCAGACAAGTCCCTGGGAAGCTCCAGGTTCAGTGACTCTAAAACTGAGTGAAAAGGGACTGAAGACACTGGACACTGATCTCTGGCCTCCACATACACTGGCTCCCGAGGGCAATGAAGAACCATGTGTGTGCAAAAGTACCAGTCGGCATTTAGCTACTTGACTATCCCCCAGGGTGGTGTGTGATTTACTGTGACCTGGAATGGCACACTTTAGTTGGCGCCCACCCTCATTCAATTCCTATGCTGCACTGCCTGTCCATTTTTATTATCTCCCCTTAGTAGAGCTGACAGATTTTATTATGTCCAGTCTTGTGAATATAAAACATTGGATTACAGCATTTGCCCCACCAAGGACTCAGGTCACAGAAACAGTGTGAGCATGCCTACCTTGTTTGTAAAATGGTTGTGCTTGATGACTTCCAATACACACTGCTTAGCTAAAAGCAGGGGTTTAGCCAGTGAAGCCAAAAACAGAGCTCCTGAGAAGACAGGTGTGAGAAATAGGTTTGAAGTCTACAATGGAGAGCTTAAAAGCTGGGAGTGACTTTTGCAGCTACAAGATTTGGGCCTCTAGGTCTCTGCCCATGTCCTTCTGGCAACCAGAGGGTTACAGCCACACAGACTCAGCAGGTTCTGACTCTAGAGGCTCCTCTCCACCTGTTCCTATCAAGTGGTTTGATACATCCTACCATACAGACTGCAGCAGCACCCAACACCCGTCTCCTTAACTAACTGGAGATTTACAAGTATTCAATTCAGAAAAAGAAATTAGTCAACATTGACATTTTATTTTCTGAAGTTTATCATAATTTTACAAAACAGAACAAAACACAAAAGCAGGTATCAAAACAGCAGTTACAGGTTTCTGCACTGGTTCTCACCCCAGTCAGTGACTCTGGACTGGCCTCCTATTCCAAGCCGATTCCCTCTCGGCCATGTGCATTCATGATGATTCTGGAACTACTTTGTAATGATAACTTTTAACAAGCACCAGTCATTTTTTTGAGAACCAATTTGGTTTGTCCAACAAAGTAAACACATTTTTTTTTTTCCTGTGTGGCATTTTTCTTTGTTAAAAAACACTGAGCTGAAATACAGAATATGTATTGTTTGGATCAGAAACCAAATTTTCTGAGATCCTTGTTACCTGAACACTGAAGACATCATTGGGCATATGAAATGTTACAGTGAATACTTGTGTAGATGTCTAAGGCAGCTACCTTATTTCTGAAGAAAGGAGTACTTCATCCAGAGGCTGCTAGAGTTTGAATTACATCAGTTTTCAATGTCCATTTCTGACTTGGGGTAGTTTCCCCTGACAGTCAGAAGGAAAATGTGGTATCTGTGCCAAAGAGGTGCTTATATTTTGCAAATATATTTATATAGAGCAAGACTTCTTGCTCTGGACCCTGGGTCACCACAAAGAGATTGAGAGGCCATGATAACTGGATGCTAACAGGAAGTAGCACACTTACACTCACAGCATCACCTGGAGGTAAGCAGAAATAAAGCTGGAAATTGGTAGTGGAGCTCACCCACTACTTGCTCTGGAAATACATTTTGCTTAAATAAGGGAAGTATGGTCCACTTTTGCAATGCTAATAGCTGCCAGTCTCTCATTTTTAAAAATAAAGACCACTTCCTGACTAGAAATGAGTTAGGAAACTGGCCTCAAATTTGATCAGATCTCCCAGTATTGGTTAAAAATTAAGTAAAACCCTTAAATCAGCCAAAAGAGTTGAAAACTGCACAGTCAAACTGAATATATAAATGACAGAAATGGTATACATATTGTTGACACGATTATGAAAGGATTAAACATCCCCATTGAAACAAAATTTTCTCCACATTATTTCAATTTTCATTAAGGAACCTGATATGTAATTTTCTTTGTTATAGATATGAAAAAGGAAGCAAGAAGGCAAAGCTGAGAGAAACAGGTGCTACCCCCAGGGCAGCGGTGCCATTTGGTTGTTTTGGTCTTTGTACCAGCTACTCCCACTCCTGTGCACGATGTCCAGTTCCAGCTGGACTACACAGTTTTTCTTGCAGTCAAAACACGAACAATGGATCCTACCCCTCCAGCAGCCAGCGCCTAAAACAAATCAAATACATGGAAAGGGCCATAAGAAGTCAAGACTCAGGTTAGGCAAGATACTGAAATTGTTAATTTGTAAGTACTTCCTGAGCATCTATTATGCCCCAGGCAGTGCTCAGCAGGAGACCAATGCTAGCCTTATTATTAGGACATAATAAAAACAAAGACCAAGGGTTCCTGCCCCTGTGAACACGAGTCCCTGTTGTAGTGCACTGTGTCTAAATAATGTTTAAAGATGTCTGCAGCACAATTTTCCTGACTACAACAGATGTTCAAATATCAATTCAGGACATTCTCCATCTCCAATCCTTATAGTTAGGAAGAACCGTAAGTTGGAACAAGCCATCCCAACTTAGTTTGCAGATTTTCTCCCTAAGGTTAAGAAGCTGTTACTTAACAGCTGATGATCTCAACTTTGGACATTTGAACTTGAATAACTGAGTCATGATTAAATATTAGCAATTGGAGATTCTGGTTTACTTATGTTGAAAAAATATTTTGAGTTCTGTTGTGGGGATATGAAAATGAACAAACATCCTTTGGTCCACTATGAGGCAGTTATACAAACACAACATTTCAGTATCCTGTGTGAGATTTATCTTAGGCTGCTATAAAAACAGAGAAAAGGCAACAAGGTGACAGGGAGCAAGACAGCCTGACAGCAAGAGATGTTAGAAGCTGACAGATTGATGTCAGAAGACAGTGTGGAGGTGGATGAGTGTATTCAGGGAAGAGTGACACGGGCCATCAGTGACTTTACAAGGATGTCTGGATTTTACAGACAACCTTCCAGTGGCTGGGTACAGAATAGACTGGTGCAAGGTAAAACTGGTGGCAAGCCAGTCAGAAGGCTATTGCAACCTTGCTGAGATGCCGTAAAGGATGCATCAGAGACCTGCTGCCATCCACAGACTTGAGGAGTGCTTAGTACTCTGGAGAGGGAACCAGAAAGAAATGGACCACTTTCCTCTCCTTTTAGTATTTTCTTGAGTTAATACAGTTATAAACTTCTCAGAAGAATATCTGGACTACAACAAGTTCCCAGTCAATGTCACTGAGATCCTGAGGCTATAATGGACCCACGCCAGTCAGGCTTTAGGGAACAGGACAGGTGCACACCTCAGAGCCAATGAGAAATAAATGAAATGTAGACAAGTGCAGACTCTGTTCAACAAAATGTCCCCAGTAAGATGACCACACAAATTACTGCACGAGTTCCCTTCAATGAAAGGCACTCCGATACTGTGAGGAGTGTTATTCATAAATATTGGCTCTTTCGTACTATGTACAAGGTAACAACACGCTTGACTTTCAGTTTTATCTTATGCGCGCTTTGCTCAGACTCAAGGGCGTTTAAAAAGGACTCACTTTGGAGGACTGAGATGGCTCGAGTGTAAAGAGTGTTTCTCTGCAAGCCTGTAATGCTGAGGTGGACCTCCACTAAAGGCCTTCTGGCCACATGCTAACCTTGAAGCATACAGCACATCAGAAGAAACAAGAGGAACCCTGACAATGAGGCTGAAGGAGAGAATTGCCTTGAGTTTTGAGACGTCTAAGAATGTTAGAGAATACATAGCCCTTTATCTGTTTTTTTTTTATGCTATTGTTTTTATTTTTATCATTATAAGAGCCAACAATGAAAGCTTACCTAAAATTACACTTGCTTTGTGTGCATGTGTGTGGGTACAATGTGTGTACGGGAGGTAGTAGGTTCCTTCCGTCCACCATATGAGTCCCAGAAAGTGAATTCAGGTTGACAGGCTTGGTGGCAGGAGATTTTACCCACTGAGTCACAAACTTCTTACACAGAACTAACAATCATTTCTTTCCCCCTCTCTCTCCAAGACGCAGCCTCTTAATAAAGCGTATAATTCATTACACAGACCAGGTTGACTGGAATGCCTTTCTCCAGAGTGCAGGACTACAGGCTTGCACTACCATGCATGGCCAGTAACAATTTTTGAAAACAAAACTACAGTGCTGAAGACCAGACCTTGGGATGTTAGGCAAGCACTCTAACCCTTTTTTCACGATCCTTGGTAACATCTAGTAACTTTCTATTCCTTTGAGCTTGCCTATTTCAGATTATTGCATGCAAATAGAAATACCAAATAATCGAGTCTGGTTTCAGTTAGTACAGGCTCTTCTGGGTTCATCAACATTGTAGCATGTATAAACTCCATTCCTTTTCATGAATGAATGTGTACCGCATATTAATTCTTTCATTTTGGGTTATTTCTATCTTTTGATAGGTGTAAAATAATTCTTGATTTTCTTTTGAAAATTTCTTGGAATTCATACTTGAAGTTACATAAGTACTAAACATGCAAATAAGTATGCGGTGCAAATTTGGAATCTCTTAAGAGCAAGGCTGGTAAGCAAATGTAAACTTTTCATTTTCATGCATTTAATAATAATATAATTTTCATGCATATAATAATAAAGATATACAATCAAGTTTGTTTCTCAGGTGATAGAGGTATTAGTCCTTACTATAAGAGGAAGCAGTTATAAGGCCCTGTCTGTAACTTACCTTTTCATGCCACTGTAGTAACACAGCACTGCTATTGTCAGACGGGCTCTCAAAGCCTTTATAAATATACTTCATTAGGAGGTCCACACCATTCTTGTCCAGAGACTGAACTGCCTTTTCAATATCGTTAGCTTTAAAAGAGATGAGCACTTTCAAGACAATGCTGCCCGCTCGATCCTGTGGGTATATACATAACAAAAATATTCAGACGTGTATGCTGAGAATAAAATTTCAGGAAGGCCACACTGGAGTGGAATTAAGGTTGACATGGAGGATGTGAAAGAAAACTACTTGGGAATATGCCTGGTGTTTAGATAAACACATGAACAAGCACTGCTGGCGTGGGTTTTGGAGTATTCCGGGTGTTCTAGAGACTGACAGAGCTGAGTGGTGGGAGAAGCAGCCTGGGAAGAGAGAACATGGCCTGAGGAGATCATGTGAGGGCCTGCAGGCCACACTGTAATGGGTCTGAAACAAGACAGCAGAGACACACTCTGATCCTCATTGTAAGACATCTTGGCATCTGCTGGGAACAGCAGTGATGGTGGGAGAAGACAGAAGCAGGATGCTCATTAGGGGCAGTTGGGAACACAGGGTGGTTCTGGTTACCATATAGAGGAGGTGGTAAGAAGGGAGCCCTTCTGTTTGTTTTTGAGATAGGGTCCTTGGTTGGCCTTTAACTCACAGAGATTGGCCTGTCTCTGCCTCCTGAGCACTGGCATTAAAGGCCTGGAACACAATCTTGATAGAACTAATAGACTGAGAGGAAAATTTAACAATGTATTATAACATTAAAATTTTACTTCTTGGTTTTAAGAAAACTTCTAACCAAAGAAGAAGCTGATTTATACAATTCTATCTTGTATTATTTTTCAAAAGTAGTATTTTCTTAAAAGCTCCTGTTTAAAACCATTAAAAAGCCTTTTAAGTTTCCTAGCTACAGACAATAGGTCCATCTGTTCCTCTCTAAATTTTTCCTCTGGTTAAGCCTGTTTCAGAAGTAAACATCCTTACGCATTATCTAAGCAGAGGGAGCATGTAATGGACCCTTTCAACAATTCATATCTTCTTCTGTTCAGCACACAGGGATGACTTCAGCATTCCCAGGGAAAGGATTTTTTTTTACAGACTATTCCAACCAGCAATGTAATCTTTAGCTTAAAGACTGCAATTTCTCTAGTTAGAAGGTATCTTAGTATCAACAGCTATAACCTCCCACCCACAAGCTGTCATTAAAAAAAAAAAGAGTTAGACAAATTTTAATGATGTTCCCAACAATTAAAAAAAAAAACAAAAACAAAAAAAACCAAAACCCCAAACCAAATTTCCTCTATACAAAGTTTTGTTGCCTTGATAATTACTCTGCATTTACCTATACTACTATTCAGTTAAAGTTCCTGAGTTCCTGGGATGTAGACCTAGGGACCACAGAGCTTTCTCTGGTCAGGCAACCTTTTAAACAATAAACAAAGTATGGAGTTCTTTAAGAATTAGTAGAAGACTGTTGTCAGGATGTAAACTGAAAAGCTCTTCTAAGAGATTTGGCAATACTTTGTGTAGTAAAAGTGTTAAAATATGATTTTTGATTTAGCATTTATCTTCTGAGAATTTTATTGACAAAAATAATTAAGATTTACCTAAGATTATTCATTTTAGCAGGACAAACTAGACAATCTAATATACAATAAAAGGTACTGGGTGTATATAAAGTGTTGCATAATGGTGTATTGCAGTTAAAATGCTTTAGAAATAATCTTATTGTTAAATAAGGAAGTTCATGTACATTGCTTTTCAGTTGAATTGCAAAATTCTTTTCTTTTCTTTTTTTTTGAGAATACAAACCCTTGTATTGTTTAAGTCCTGCAATACCAAAGGCAGTAACTGACTCAGGTAGCATGATCATCTTTAATGCTTTCATGCCTGTTTCCCGTAATATTTAATATTGCCAAAATTAACAAAATCAATAGCTCTGATGTCTTTATCCTTTAAATTGACTGTGTTTGACACAGCATTATCCTAACTCTACATTTCAGTGCTGTTTTCATAAGATGTTTTTATTTATCAAGAGTTTCCTTTTCAACTAGATAGTGACATATGCCTTTAATCCTTGTGGAGGCAGACCTCTGTGTGTCCCAGGTCTGCCAGGTTATATACTGAGACCCAATCTTTAAAAAAAAAAAAAAAAAAAAAAAAAAAAAATTACAGTGAAACCTCGTGTCAAAGATTTCAATAAGAACAGAGAGACACCACAGAGACTAAATCTATGGCCTGCAACCCACCTTCACTGCCTGACTCTTTGTGTTGATAGGAGGGTTTTTCAGAGCTGCCTGGAGCGCAGCAGTCATGTTTCCTGTAATGAGAGTTAAGGGGATAACAGCAAAGGACAGTCCCCGCTTTACAGGACGACTGGTTCTTAAGACTTGACCTTTTGACTAGCTAGAAACAAAACATGCTGTGGCCATTGTGTTCGATACTGGAAACTGCATTTGTTTATTTCCAATATGTCAATTAATTGAGAGAATATAGAAATATTTTTTGTGATGCAAAGATTGTTTTGTCTTTGGTTCTACCAAAGAGACAATACTTTCCAGTGAAATACACACAATTAAACCTTATTCAAGAAACTTTGAAATACTCATCAGAAGTATTAGGTTTTCAACTGAAGCTGCCTATCAGCAAACTTTATCTTGTTTGTGTGTGACTCTTATCAGAAAACAACCCAAAACTTTATAATAAAACCACACTGTATATTAACTGAAATATTGGCTGATTACTCTGGCAATCAGAACAGGCAATAGCTTAATATTGATGAACAGAGCTACGGAAGCTGTAATAATCCAAAAGACCCGTAGGTGGCAGCTTACTTTTTTTCTTACAGGTTATTCGAATTAGGCTGGACCATCCATCCATACCTATTCATTCTCAAAGCACTAGTGGGTTAGCAAGCCTGGGAAACGGAAGGCAGGAAGGCCGACCATACGAATAGAGAGTTATTACCTTAAAAGGTAAACCAGAGTTACTTTTTCCTCCATCTGTAGTACCCAATAAGGGCTATCTCTCTTAGTTACCAGGGACAGTATCTTTACGTTTTATGATGGACTAATGAAAAAATTAGACTCAACTGATAATGAACACAGGAGTCACCAGAAGTTACCTAAAAAACATCATTAGTTTAATAAAATAGCACACATCCATCATAAAGTAATAATGCTCACTATTTCTAGGGAAAAGGTCTATAACAAAAATGATCTACACTTGAAAAACTTCTGTCAAAGCTGTATGGCTTTCTAAAGAACACTTATAAAAAAGGCCCAAGTATTTAACTAAATAATCAAATTAGTAGCAGCTGATGTAAAACTTGTACCGAAAATTAAAGCTGTATGGCATATGTATGTTTAGTGCTGTAGTTATCACCAAATATTTATTCCCTCATCATAACCTAGTAGAAAATTGAGGAAAGAGCTGTATGAACAGACTTAATGGATGCGACTTTTCTAAAGCTACACTTTGGTTTTTGCAGCATTTCTATTATTCTAAGATATGGATGCAAATGAATTTCATGGTTATGAATATTCAGATATGCAAACGAAGGAATCAGGAACTGACAGCCATATTTTAACTAGAATGGAAACAATTTCAGAAAAACGGTTTTGATTTATAGGACTGACTCATCCTCTATTTTATTCACTGGGGTTCCTCTTAAATATTTCCAGGGATTCTCCACATGCATTTCCTATTCTTTTTCTATTGGCTTTTCCTTAGCAGGTAAAAGGCTCTAAGCTTTAACTGAGAGTTTTGGAGGAAAAACTTCCTTCGCCCTATTAATGACTGATGTGCAACCTTGTCTAATCCTTTTCCGTAACAGTGATGTAGAAAAAGCCCCCGGGCTGAATGCACGGAGGGCCTCAATCTGCGAACCGCTCCACCTCTCCAGACTAGGAATAAACTATCTCACCGGTCTGCAAACCTCACACAGACTGAAAAGCAGACGCCCGTGTCCCCACCAGGCAGGAATTTCTGGAGCTCAGGTGCCCACTAGGGCGCCGGCCGGCCGGTCGGTACCCTGCGAGGGCGCGGCCACTGGGGCGGCGCACCTGAGGAATCCGGACGCCCGCAAGTTAGCGAGCGCTGGCCCCGGGAGCTCCTGCCCTCCATCCCCACCGAGAGCCAGGCGCAGCGGGCTGCGTGGCACGCATCCCCACGGACCCCGGGAGAGCAAGGATATTGCCGCAGGCACGAGTCCACCTCGCCCTCATCGGGCCCGGCCTGGCCATCGCCGCCGTCCTCTTCGTCCACGAACTTGTTCTCATCATATTCGTCCACGTCCACCTTCCGGAAACGGGCCGACGACACCGTGTTCTTCGACATGCCGGATAGCGACGCTGGCTTCGTCTCCGCGGTGCCTCAGCCTCCTTCGCCCCCAGCCCAGCCCGGTGCTAGTCACTTCCCTCTTCCGCTCTGGGGCGTCGCCGGCAGCCGCCGCTCGCTCGCTCGCTTCTGGGCCTGCGCGCTAGACGGGCTCCGCTTCCTGCTCGGCTGCCAGTCGTCCTTCAGCCCCCGCCCCGCCCCCGCGTCCCCCGGGGAGCGCGCGTCGGCAAGGGAGCGCGCTGCACGCACCGCGCACGCGCGGGCCCGCTGCAGGAAAGGGGCGGGGCCGGTGAAGGAGGCGGGGGCGGCGGGAGAGGAGAGAGCTGGCGGAGACGGCGCGGAGCCGCGATTGGCCGTCGGGGCGGTCACGTGACACCCGGGAGGTTCCCATAGAAACGCTTTTCTGCGGTCCAGCCTTGCTGTGGGGGGGGGGTCGTCTCGGGTTGGAGGCTATGGGCACCTCGGGCGCGTGGCCTGGCCTGCTGCCGCCGCCGCCGTTGTCGGTGCCAGAGGCTTGTTGTTGGGGTCCCGTGTGAGGTCTGGGTGACTGGACTCCCGGCGTGGGGTGGGATGGACTGGCTGCAGGACCGAGTCCCCTGCAGTCAGCAGGAGTATGAGGCAGAGTGATGCCCAGCTGGGCTCCCAGCACAGAACTAGTGATCTGAACCCTCTCTTCGGACCGAGAGCTGCCAACGGCTGCGTTCCCGAGCTGAGAGCCCCTTCCCGGGTTTGGGATCCCGCCGCGCTGTCGGCGGGAGGTCCCCAAGGACGGAATCCAGAGGTCACTTCTTACCTGTCAGTGCTGTGTGACAACAGCATCGCGACCGGACCTGCAGAATCCGAACTCGGTATTTTTTCCATCCGGAGGGAGGGAAAGATGCTCGGGCCGGTGCTGGGGACGGGTGGCAAAATTGGGGCAAACTTGTAGCATTTTGTAGAATCAGTCATCACATCTTAAAATAAGTAGTTATTTGGAGCAAGAATGCCAGAAGAGGGTGGGCGAGTTAGGCTCTTCAGTGCTGAGGGAAAATAACGTGTGCAAAGATTAATAGAAACTGGACTGTCAAGGTTGATATTTATGGTTTAAGCTTCCTCGGAGCCCATTAATTTGTTATATCCTACATCCTTGTGAGATCGAAGCTCTTATTCAGGAGGCAGAGGCACTAAAATTAAAAAAAAAAAAAAAAGCTGTGCTCTGTGTATTATACTGTGTGTGGTACAAGTACAGAATAAAATTAATTCGGACGCTTGACTGTCCGCTGCTTGGATTCAGGTCTACCTGCTTTCACAAAAACAGAAGGTTGTATAGGTTCCTGTTGAGTTGTCCCATCCCTCGTTTGCTGGCTGAATTGGAAAGAGCAGTGGTGGGCTTGGGATTAGAAAACAGTGACTGAAGTATCGACTTTCTTAATCTTCATGATTGAGGTACATTGCTTAAGATTTGGAACTTAGGCTTTCTTATTGCTAAAATGGGGCTAATGTGCACTTCACAAGAATGTTGCCAGGGTTCAATATGAGGAAATGCTTCAAAAAGACGCCAAAATTCTGCATATATGCAACGTATCATTGGTTTTGTAGAACTGGCTTCATAAATTACCCGATGATATGTCATGTTTTATCTCACTAGTGAAAGCGATCCCAAGATTCTGAGAGGTAGAGCCTAATTTTTGTTATGTATCTTTTCCTCATGAAAAATAATTAGGTATTCAGAAGGTAGTCAGTAGATGTTTGACGAGTTAGTAAAATATAAAAGGCAATGCAATTTGAGAGTCATGACGGGAGCAGGGAATCAGTCAAAAGGAGAAAGATCTCATGATCAAACATTTGTTGAATATAGGCATGCACACGCGCATATATGTGTATGTGTTCATATGGAGAGCACATTGTAACCCATCCTTTTTCCTTGTGAAGAAGCAGTGTGGCACTCCCCTCTAAGTATTGATAGAAGTGACATTTCCTTGACTAACATTCACGTTGTGAGCTTGTAAGAACTCTCATGTCTTAAGACAGCAAAGGAAAAATTTCTACCTGCCAGAGATGCTTATTTTAAAAGTCATCTGCTGAAGTATATGATCATTATTATGATGATGGCATTATGTAACTTAGAATAAAGATTTGTTTAAATTTTTTTTTTCTGGTTCAAGCTTGTGTAACTTCCATAAAAGCTACACAGCATGCTATTTTAGCTATTAAAGCTGATTGTACTTTTTGTTCTTTCAAATCAAGATTTTCTTTGAAGAGAAAATGAAACATTAGATGCACTGTTGAATACAAGTGGAAACAAGGACTTAAGGTTAACACAGCCCTTATCATCTTATTTTTCCATTGTCTTACTCGGGGAGTTTTTTGTTCTCATAGTTTAGATCTGGAAAGAATCCTGGGTAGAAACCATAAACTCAATGTAACAGCAAGGAAGAAAAAAGTCAGTTGCTAAAGGATGTAATTATCTAAGATTGCTCAACTCTGGTCCATGTGTAGATTGTGTTAAATTCAACAGTTTTGGTGTTTGTTTCGTTTTCTGTTTTTGTTTTTGTTTTTTTTAAAAAGTAATTCCTCATAGAGAACAAAGTGCCTAGGATGTAGTGGGTAATAATCTCACAAATTAATTTCAAAGATTTAAAAATTGCGTATTTTAATGGATACATTAATTGCTTCCTTAGCTCTCATTAGCCAATATTTCTTTACAAGAGTTAAAGGAACTTGTCTCTGAAAAAAATGTTTTTAATTTATCTTCTAATTAGAAAATGTACAGTATTCTACTTTCTTGTAAATTCTAAATTGTTATTGTTGTCTGTGATATTTAATCATCTTAGGTAATTTTATTCTCTTTGGGTTTTTCAGATGAATGTTTTCTTCTCATATAAAGGACTTGCTTGATTTAAGATGTATTTATTATGCAGATAACTAGGTTGTCTTCAACATTAGAAGGAGACTAAATCTTAATTTTCTGGATTTAGTGCTGCATTTGTAGATCCTGATTTCTGTGAAGTTGGAAAGAGCTAAGGATCAGGACCAGTGAGCTGTTGAAGCTGGTAAAGATCGTTGATGTGACAAGCTGTGTTCAATCACTGGGACCCACACGGTGGCAGGAGAGAACCAACTAGAAAATGCACATGTACATTATGGCTTGTGTAGCCATAAGTGTGTGTGTGTGTGTGTGTGTGTGTGTGTGTGTGTGTGTGTGTGTGTGTGTGTCTCCCCATGCCCTTGTACATTAAGAAGAAAAGGCCAAGAACCTTAGGAAGTTGTCTTATTAGGTCATTTTTAGATATATTAAGCCAAGTACACTAATTTCTCTGTGCTTTTTTCTTACAAAACTCTTGCTACTAAATATTTAAAAAACAATTAATTGAATCCTAGAGCACAGAACTATTATTTTTTATTATTTGGAGTGAAAATGAATGTTAAAGCTAAGGATATAGCTTAGTGGTAGAATGCATACACTTACTTGGTATGCATAATGCTTTGGGTATAATCCCTAGTTCTTCAAAACAAAGTGAACTTTATTAATTGAATATGTCAAGCTTGTACTATAATATAAAATAAATGAATTTCAGCTCTGGTAATGATAGTTTAATACCATTGTTGTCAACATAACCACAGCATAAAATTTTGAGCATGTTTTCTGTATCCTATGCTGTAGTTTTAATGCTCTTCCTAATACACAAATCAACTTGTATTGTGAAGAAACCATACCCCTCAAAATTCTAAGTGTTTTCTTTGTGATTAGATATTTTTACATGCTTTCATGATTATACAGTCAAGTAACAAGTTTAGTTATTTAATTGTGAAACCTTTATATATTAGTACATAAAAGATTTTAACTATCTATCTGTACTGTTAGGCGTGTATGTGCTTGTATACATGAGTATATGGATGCTTGCATACAAGTGTACATGAGGAAGTCGGAAATCAAGGTTGGGTGTCTTCCTCTAGTTCTCTCCACTTCCTTTCTTTTTGAGACAGGGTCTCTTACTAAGCCTGGAGCTCACCAATTCCACAAGACTGTCTAGCCTATACGTCACAGGGACTCTCTTGTCTCTGCCTCCCTGGTGCAGGGATTATAAGCACATGCTCCTATCCCCAGATTTTATGTGGGTGCTGGGGATCTAAATTCATGTCCTCATGTTGGGGCGGCAAACATTTATCAACTGAACCATCTCACCAGAAAGACACTTCCAGAGAAGCAGCTTAGTTTCAAAAGCATAAACCTTTTTTTTTTTTTTTAAAAAAAAAAAACATTGTAGTGACAATGTATAATGTATGATAAAGCATGGATTTTAAAATACATTATTGAGGTTGGAGAGATGGTTGAATAGTTATAAGTATGTACTATATTTTCCAGAGGATCGAAGTTTGGTTCCCAGCTCTCATATCAGGCATCCTACACCCTACCAGCTCCAGGGTATTTGACATATTCTTCTGGAATCTGTGCACACCTTTGACATGTGTTCATATTCTCCCATAAATATATGTATACATATGATCTAGCATGGTTTCTGGCTGAGATGTAGAAGTCCAACAGGCTATACAATACACATGACATCCCTTAAGGGTGGGTTTTATTAACTGGGAGCTAGAGAGGGAGAGTCTGGGATAAACATTGTAAGGGATTAGGTAAGGTCTGCCTCTATAGCCAAAGGAAGGTGAGGTCTGTTACCACAGAGAGCAAATAAGTCATTAACAATATCCACTCCTAGCTTTCTGTGCATGAAAAACATATTTTATCTCCCCCGTTGAGGAGAGAGAGGGCCTGCATGTTTAACATTCTTGGTTTCTTTAGTGATCTGTGGGCAAAAAGACCTTTGTCCCCCAACATTTTTTTACTATTAACTATGTAAATAAAATATTGAAAATCAGCTCTTTTCTCCTTTAATCCAATTATCAAAAATACTAGCAACACATCTTTGTTTTAGAGTATAAATTCCAAGCTGGACAGATATCTCAGTCAGTAAGGGGACTAAGTTCAATTCCCAGAACCCATGTAAAGATCTGGGCATAATAGAGTGTGCTTGTAAATCCTGTGCTTGGGAGACTGGAGACAGGCAGATTGCTGGGGCTTATGAGTCAGTCAGTTTAACCAAATCCATGAGCACAGGCCAGAGGTCCTGTTCCCCTCATCCCACAGTGTAGGAAGGGCTGGAGAGATGGCTCAGAAGTTAAGAATCTTAGAGGACATGAGTTTGATTTTAGGTAGGGAAGCTCAGAATCATTTGTAACTCCAACTCTAGGAGATCTGACACTGCAGACCTCTCATGCCATCAGTACTCATGTGCACATACCACACACACACACACACACACACACACACACACACACACACACACACACACACACACACACACACTCTTAAAATCTTTTAACAAGCAGAACTTAAAAACTTAGAACATTATATGTGGCTAGTGCTTGGCAAATGACATCTGAGACTGACCTTTGACCTCCCCTGTGTTACAATTAGGTTTCTGGTCCTGGTCTGGCCAGAGGTCCAGACCCACAGACCTGCCATCCCAGACCCCTTAGCAGCTCACCACTACTTTTCCTCCAAAAATGACTCAGATGCTTATATTAAGTTCATGCTGTTTGGCCTATGTCTTATGCACGTTTCTAGCTAGCTATTTCATCTCAACCCATTTCCATTAATCTGTTCTACCACGTGGCCTGTGGCTCACCTGTGTTCCTCACATGTTTCTTCTTGGGCGGCTGGGTCTGACTCCACCCTTCCTTTCCTACCTATTCTGAACTTGCCCTGGCCCTCGGGTAAAGTCAATGGAGACTCTGGAGGAGGGGAGTGAGAATGGGGCAAGAGACAAGAAAGACGCAAAGAATGGGAGCAGGACAAGAGATCTGTTCAAGCCCCGTTTATTAAGAGAATGAACTGAGTATATATAGGGTGAAGGGGTTGGTTATTACTCTTGCTGCTAACCTTGAAAGGAAAGGTAAGTTGCCACCACCCGTTATTTTACAGAACTGAACCTTTAGATCCATTAAACAATAACTCCCCACTTTCTCATGTATCTAGCACCTGAAGAATGTCCATTTCCCAGAAACTGGAGTTACAATGGTTGTGAGCAACCAGGTAGTTGCTGGGAATTGAACTTGGGTCCTCTGTAAGAACAGCCAGTGCTCTTAATAAGCCCTATGGTTCTGTTTTACAAAGCAAATACCACCTGTTGTTTCCCACTCATGTGTCAAGGGATACTTGGTTTATTTTCTTATAACTTTAGGATAATGTGTTAGTGTAAACATGAGTTCATAAATGCCTTCAGTCTTTACTTTCAGTTCTTAGAAGTATATAAGAAATGAGTTTATATGATAGTTTTCCTTTGCCCTTCCTTCCTTCTTCCTTCCTTCCTTTCATTTCTTTTCTTTTTTGTTTTTTTTATAAACCAAGTACTTTTAATTTTAACAAGTTTTAAATAAAATGAGTCCACATTCCAGAAAATCCTGGGATCTATATATGTGGTGATGGGCGAAAGGAAGTAGGGTGAGTTAAAAGCCAAAGTTCTGATGTTCTACAACCACCTGAGATTCCCCAAGCTAGATTGTTCAGGGACATGGCTCCCTGAGGCTAGAAAATGGCTTTTGGCAGTATAGTTTGAGCAGGATTCCTGAGAAGTCAGTAGGAGGTCCTGCTGGCCACTTGGTTTCCCAGACATCCTTGACCATTAGGGAAGTAGTGCTGAAGAGTTAGAACACTGGCTCTGTAGTCAGGCATGGATTTGACTGTCAGCTCAGCCATCAGGCTATTACCAGTTCTCTGTGATACTGTCTTTTCAGGTATTATAATAACACATGCTTCATAGGATTATTGGAGGGATTGAATGGTTTAATATGTAAGCGCTTAAAATTCCTGGCATACAACTCTCAGTAAATGTTGGATAGTAATAGTCTTAATTAGTGCAGGCTTCCATGTGGCTTTCCTTAGAGCCTTGAAAATGAGATTAATAGGATTATATTCTATGAACTAGACATTTTGCTAAACTATATGCACTATGAATAAAAAAAGATGCATAGCAAAGGTCTGGCAAGATAGCTCACTTGTTAAAGGCTGAAGCTTATATATGCACAAGTGAAGTCAAGATATGTAGCAGAAATGTAAAGAAGTAAGATTTATTCTCAGGTCGGGTCAGTAAGATTAGACTGTAACTTGATGAAACTTATTGAATATCAAGAAATTTGGGTGTGGCACCTCATACTTGTAGTCCCACATTTAGAAGGTTGATGTAGGAAGAGTTCCTTGAGCTGGAGGCTAGCCTGAGCTACACAGTAACATCTAGGACAGCTTGGGTCACAAAGTGAGACCTTGTCTCAAATAACATCACCATCAACAAATGTCAATAGGGAATTAATACGCTGGGAACAACAAGAGTCAGGTGTATGTAGACTGTTGTCTCTCACAGGCGGCATCCACCCAAACACTTGGAAGACAGAAGCTCCTGGGCATACCTCATTATTTCATCCCAAAGGACAGATGTGTACCTCCATACACGTGCAGAGTCGGATGGCACAAACATTTAACTCATACAGTCAACTGCTTGAATCCTCATTCAATCCCACAAGCTTCTGCTTATAATAAATATACATGGGAAGACTGTATAAACTGGGTGATTTAAATATTTGTGTGCATACTCAGTTACAAATCCCTATGGAAATCAGTTTATTAGCTGACTTTACATGTTAATCTTGGGAGCTCTGAAGATCTATCTACCCCTGACCTAGACCCATCCTTTTTGCACCGACTGCATAGGTAATCAGGCCTACAAAAGCAGAGAGTCAAACTGAAGCCGACTGATGGTAGTGTCCTTCCATTCACCTTAATTGGGTTATACCCTTGTGTCTGTTTTTCAGGCTTGTGTCACTGATTTAATATGTTGGCCCTCTATTTTATTTATTTGGAATTTCATTTTGTGAGGTAGAAGGGATTTTTTTTTTTTTTTTTTAAAGACAGAGCCTCTCTATGTAGCCCTGGCTATTCTGAAACTCGCTGTGTAGACCAGGTTGAACTTGACCTCACCCCTTGAATTATCATTCCTGACTGGTAGCGATATTCTTAAACATCACCATTGCCAGTTTGCTAAAGAGGTCAGATCGTCTAAACTTCTTCCTCTTTCCATCCTGGGTCAGCTATACATGTCCAGGATGTGTAGTGAGTGAGCAAGGCATGACACTGTGTGTACAGCTCACTCCTTGGAAAAGTTACTTTACTGTATGCCCAAAAGTTCCTTAAAAATGAGCTACCTCAGGAATCTCGCACAGTTAGGAGAATGCTTGCCTAGCATGCACAATACTGAGTTCAATACTGAGTACCCCATAAACTGGGTTGTGGTGGCACATGTCTTATTCCCAGTGCTTGGGAAGTGGAGGTGTGGGGGTCAGGAGTTCAAGATCATCCCTGCCCTTACTTCTTTTACAGATAATGAAGCATTACTTTAGATCGCTTATTATTTTCTCACTTTGTAGCCCACATCCAACATGTGGCTAAGGCCATACTTTTTTTTTTTTTTCCTCTAAGGCTTTACTGTACTGATTTGGACTTGTAGCCTGTCATTCACATTCTCTTACAGGCTGTGGTAGTTTAAACGTAATAAGCCCCCACAATCTCAAAGGGAGTGGCACTATTAGGAGGTGTGGCTTTTTGCTGGAGTTGGGGTGGCCTTGTTGGAGGAAGTGTGTCACTGTGGGAGACAGGCTTTGAAGTCTCCTATGCTCAGGATAGCACCAGGTGTGGGTCCTCTTCCTGCTGCCTTCTGGTCAAGATGTAGCCAGCGAACCGCCATGCTCCCCACCATGATGATCATGGACTGAACCTCTGAAACTGTGAGTGAGGCACTTCAATTAAATGTTTTCTTTGTAAGAGTTGCTGTGGTCATGATGTCTCTTCAGCAGAGGCCCATCTAATTAGTAAGAAAATGTAATGATCAAGGGCGCTTCTCTTTCCTATACTAATGTCAGCATTTCCTTTTCTGTTATATACCAATGAAATCCAAGTTCATATTTGAAACTCAAGTTCACAGGTTCTAGACCCTTTGAAACCTAATGGATGTTGTGGTCTACTTTACCACTTTGAAGATTGGTTTTATGACAATGATTTTATCTTTTAGTATGCAGAAGAGGTGCTATTGAATCAAAGTCAGGGCCTTCTGTGTTAGAGATTTCAACTCTTAGTCCCTGGCTTTATTCTTATAATAATCAGAAATGCCAAATTTGTTATGTTGGTATCTGTTTTTCAAGCACAGCATTCCAATTTGTGTTTGGAAGATTTCATAATTTAATACTAAACCTTAACACATCTCGAAATAATAATTACTGTTTATCCATGATAAAATTATATTCAATTACTCTGATCAAAATCTGCAGGCTAAAGACAGAAATTTTCTTTAAAGATAGTGTTCATGTTTATTTTAGTCACAATTTAACTTCTATTCCTAAGACAATTTTTTATGTCCTCCTTCTTCATGTAGTGTTATAGGATTTAATGTTAATATTAGCATATTACCTTATTAGGGTAGCATAACTTTATGTAGAGATTTTATAGAGTCAGCTTTGACTCTAAATATGAAAATTTAATAGGAACTTGCATTTGAATGCACTTTTCCTATAGTATATATTTACATATTTTAAGGGAAAAATGAGGCAGCAAATGTGCATTATAATAAGCAAAGCAATTTTATTTAAGTGACTCAGAGGACCAATGAAGGAAAAGTTCTTAAAAGAAATATGTTTTGAAGAATTTAAGAGAAGGTACAAGTATTTATTGGAAAGAAGAGATCAGAAAAAGGAAAGAAATACTTACATTTTGAATAGAGGAGCTTTAATAGAAGAGGGATTTCGGTAACTCACAACCAAAGATATCCCGTGGAGGGTGGTTAAGCAGGTGCCTGCCCAGAGTGGATAAGCCATGTTGTGGAATAGTGATTGGTGATTCATTGAGATGGACAATCAACTGTAGTAGGAGGTTTCTGGCCCTGACTTTCGGGTCTAACCTCAAGGTTTAGACCCACAGATCCACAGACTGGCAGAGACACACAGACAATTTCATTAATTTGAGGCTGATCAGCCTAAGGCCCAGGCATATAACTTGCTAACTTAATCTAACCAATAACTTTTATCCTGTTCAGCCATGGGGCTCGGTACCTTTTCTTAGAGCAGCATAGTTGTCCTCTGCATTGTCTGGCTTCTCTCTGGCATTCTGCTCTGTTCTTCTTGTTCCTAGAGTTCTCCTAGCCTGGAAGCCCCGCCCACACTTCCGGTCTGCCTTTGGCCAATCAGCACTTTTTATTAAACCAGTGGGTGGGACAATTATTTACAATGAAGCAACACAATCCCCCCCTATAATCAACTGTGCTACCTACATTTTGAGTGGCTATTGTGTTATATGTCACAGGAAAAAGAAGAGAGAGAAGGGAGAAAGGGAGAAGAAAGAAAGGGGAAGAGAGAGGGGGAGAGGGGAGAGAGAGGAGAGAGAGGGGGAGAGGGAGAGAGAGGAGAGAGAGAGTGAGAGAGAGGGAGGGGGAGAGGGAGAGAGAGAATGAACTTTATTTAGAGTACCTCATAGGAAATTGCTGTCTTGATGAGATAAGGAAATAAAGAACCCTGAAAGCCATCAAGAGTGGTGTGGAGTTTGGTATAGTAAGTGACTGAGGGTGCCTTTGAAATTTTCCACACTTACCCTGCCTCTATGATTTGCTCAGGAGGGAGAGTTCTGAGTTGGGAAAGATCAAACTGAGTAGCTGGCTAGGTTTCAAAAAAAAATCAATTTTTGTAGCTATATGTAATCAAGAAGAGCTTTTCCTCACACAAAACAATTTTGAATCACTTTAGAAAAAAAAATGAGCTGTCCAAAAATCTGTGGCTATAGTCAATAATGTATGGAAAATCACTGCTTTACCCCAAGACAGCGCTGGATGTCATCAACTTCAGGCGCTCTCAAAATTTATTTTTATACTAAAACCAGTTTAGGAAGTTACTTAGTTCATGCCCTTTTTGGAAGGATGATGTGGGTAGGCTACAGTGGAGACATTCTTTTTCTTCCTCAGAACATTTATTTTGGCGCTGAAGAGGTGAACTAGGAGTTAACAGCATTGGTTCGCCTTCCAGAGGATCTGGGTTCAAGGCCCTCACATAGCCGTTGATAACTTGTTTTTTTCTGGCCTCCAAAGGCACTGTACACACTTGATCCATGATATATATGCAGGCAAAACACCCCATACATATACAAGCAATAAAATAAAAATTTAGAACAGCATTTATTTTGTTACCTTTACTCTCAGAAAGAGACATAAAATTGCTTTATGAACATTTTAGATTATGCTAAAAATAGTGTCACTTATAGTAGCTGTTATGGTAAAATAATCAGGTTTTACTTTTATTACATCAATCTATTCCCACCTCAGTCCTAGGAGGAAGAATACCATTTTTATTATTATTATTATTATCAGCCTACTATTGCCTCGGGCAAATGTTTGGCTTGATAAGATCAGGTTACCTCTTCCATTTCTTTTTGTTCTTTTCATTTACCTCGTTGCTGCTTCCAGACCCATGTGTGGCTTCCTCAAACTCCACTGGCTGGCCCAAGGGAGGTTCTCTAAGGTCTTTGGCCTCAGATGTTGGCAGTTGAGGCATATTCAAATGTCTTACCACGTTCCTGGGTTTCTGGGCACTTTGACCCACATGGGTTGGTGGTGGATCCCTGTAAGGAACCAGCACAAAAGCAGCAGGCCTCATGGAGTCTTGACTCAGGGTGGATTGTCCACGATCAGCACTGTTTAAGGGGCGCTGTTCAAAAGTTGTTGGCACCTTTATGTTCTGAATATCTTTTCGCTGGCTCCGAAGAACATCAAAAAAATAAGGCTTCACTCCTGTTATGGAGCTTATTTCATAAGCGTTGTATCTGTCAGCCATTGTTCTCCCAGCTGTAAAGGGCTGGAGGACAGCTGATCTCAAGTCACCATCAACAAAATTTTTGAGAATAGAATGCCAAATGTCACCACTTATTGGATTCAAAGTAACCTGGGGCCATAAGCCGGCTAGGTTCCGAAGAGCCTCACGGTTCCTTGCCGAGGTAGGAAATTGGTTCTCAATATGATAGAGCTGAGAAAAGAAAATGCTAAGAATGACATCTGGATACATCATCAGGAAATTGTACATTTTGCTAATGCAGCAGTGGTTAGCTTCATTACAAGGGGAGTGGTTGGAATACAGGATGATATGTCTAATGCTGCTGTTATGAGATATGGCGTAGTTAAGGTAACCATCACTCTCAAATAGCATTGATTCTGGGTGGTTGTGAATCCCAGTGCAGTTGCTAGCATGGCCCTTTTGTATCAGTTTCCCAGAGGAGGTTCTCAGCTCATAGAATGTTAGGTGTTTTGGTTGAGGGTATGTTGACCATGGAAATCCAAAAATCTGCTGGAATTGTGTGTAGGGAACTCTTGCTGCTTCTCCCGTCCGAATGTGGTAAGGGCAGTTGATGCACTCTAGAGAGAAGCTTAGCCAGTAATAGGGTTTGACAATTGTTCCTCCATGTGTTAGATACTCCTCATACAGTGGCTCCATTGCTAATTTTATTGTTGTCTAGCTGCAGATATAAACAAGGAAGAAAAATTAGACATAAAAAGACAGTAGGAAAACCTGAAGATAATGCATACATTTACTAAGCCCTAGTTTTCTGTATGGAAGCTAGCAACATTGTACAGTCACTATTGAAGCCCATTTGAACTTAAAAGTGAGATTATGAGTAGATTACAGAGTTCAAGATTCATTTTGTCCCCATTGGGTTCTGGTAGGTGGTGGTTAGGGAGACTAAAGAGAAATGCAGAATACAACTTTACCTTTTCATGGATTCTATGTCTGTAGAGCTGGGTTAACAGTAACTTCTAGAAACAACTGCCAACATTCAAGACTGGGCTGTTCTGCGTCCCAACTTAGTGCTCTGCTCTTTGGTCAGACCTTTAGCCTCTGAGCCGGTTTCCTGTCTGCAGAGATGATAATATCGCCTACTCATAGGGTTATTTTGGGATTGAATAATATCATAATATAATAAATATTCGGATCTCTGTGAGTTTGAGGACAAGATACAAAGCTACTCTGTCTTGAAAAAACCAAAACCAACCACGAACCAAAGAAACAAAAAAAACCCCCAAACCCCCAAAACCCAATAAATAAATAATACACAATAAATAAATAAATATCAAATGTTTTACTGTGTTCCAGACATAGCCAAAATTGGCTCTTAGTGGCAACAGTACAGGTCCCATATCATCCTGGTGATCCCTACTTGTGAAAACCCAAAGAAATCAGCAGGCCTTTTGTTTTGTTCATGATTTCTTTTTTACCTGAATGTGATAGTGGCTGATATACCCACATATATGGGATACAGATTTAGAGTGTAATTTCTGAATTAATTTTTGAATGAGCTGTTTCTTAAAGCCATTGGCAATAACTTGAAGATGCTGTCTTTTTCGGAGTTGGCTCATAGGGTCAGTTTTGCTCATGGTTAGAATCTTCTAAAATTACCAATTGTGTATTGTTTGTTGTGTATTGTTGGTTTGTGGGCACATATTCACTCACATCTGAAGGGCTACTTTTTCAGTTGGTGGGCCTTGATAGAGGGATTTCAGAAATTACTAAAATGCAAACAATATTCTGTTTCTTTAGAATATAACAAATCAGTGGTTCCTGGGATGTTCAACCCCAAATATTGAGACCCTTAAGTAATGGCCATTCTTTAAAAATATTTCTCAAATTATTATTATTATTGTTTTACCTAGGGCATTATGATGTAGTTGTTAAAACATTTTAAACTATTGAATAAGAATCATGTGTTTTTTGTAGAGAATAATTGCATGTGCTGATACATAAAAGAGCAGAACTCAGCAGCTTGTGCCCACTTATATTACATTTACTGATTATAGGTCTATTCTTCCAGTCTCTCTCTGCATGTTCTCTGTTCCATGGGTCATGTTTTATGCCCTTATTTCACTTGTAGGGCATCACAGAATTTTCCTCTGTTATTAAAATTACTTAGGAAAGTGATATTCATAGTTACTTAGAATTTTACTATATAACTATCAAATTCAAGTTTTTGCCTCTTTAAATATTAACAGTATCTTGATGAATATTTTATAAGTAAATTGTTCTTTCTCCGATTCTTTTTATTTAGTGTAGATTATTATTAAGCTATAATATTAGGCTCACTTTGTCAGTTTGTTTCCTAGGAAGGCTAATTAGTCTTATCGAGCCCCAGTGGTCATTATCACTTTGCCAATTTGAGAAGTGTGCACTGGTATCATTTGGTTCTTGTGATGTATACTTTTTCTGTCCCTAGCAAGCCTGAACATATGTCACTTGCCTGTTGGTCTGTACCACTTATTTTTCTATGATCTGTTCTTGATCCCCTTTTTAAACCCTGATATATTTTTCTTTTGATCTGCAAGAGCTCTTTATGTGTCAAGAATCTTATGTCTGTCATTTATGCAGATTGCTCAGTGGTTAAGAGTACCTAGGAGTGATGGGTACCTAGCACCCATGTGGTTACTCATAATTGAACTACAGCTCCAAGGTGTGTGATGTGCTCTTCTGGCTTCTGTGAGCACCAAGTACACATGTTGTGCACATACATGCAGACAAAACACTTGTACATATCAAAGAAAAATAAGCCTTTAAAAACATTTTAGAGGTTATAGCATGATCTCTATATCATCAGAACATCCAGGGCTACAGAGAAACCCTGTGTTGAAAAACAAAACAAAAACATATAATATGCATATTATATATATTTATAATTTGGTTTATAGAGGTTTTTGATTGTTTTATTTTTCTTTTTTATTAAACAGGGTTACATAAGGCCATTTTCATGCAAGCATATAATATACTTTGAGCATTCCCTCAATATTATTATTTAATTACACCAAATTCTACATTTTTGTGTGATGAGTCTTTGTGATTAATTTTTGTATTCAGAAAAGCCTTTTTCATTAAGCATGATTAACTAGTCCTCATGTTTTTCTAGTATTTATTTATTGATTTATTGGTCATGTTACTGGGGAAGTGCTACCACTGAGCTATATACTCAACCTTTTTTTTAGATTCTGGTTTTTTTGAGGATGCAGGTTTGAGTCAAAATCTCCTGCAGCCCAGGCTGGTCTTGAAATTGATTGTAGCCAAGAATGACCTTGAATTCCTGACTCCTTGCCTCTGCTGTGATTATAGGCGTTCACCACCATTCTAGGTTCCACTTTAAAAAAAAATTGATACAGAGTATTAAGTGGCCCCCCTTGGCCTTGAATTTACTGTGTGGCCCAGGCTAGCCTTGACTCGTAACCCTCTTGCCTCAGCCTCCTGAGTTCATGAGTGCTAGAGATTATTAGCACTCACCACAGATGTCGTGTTTATGGTTTTGTCGTTTACATAGAACTCTGCCCAGACAGAAAAACAGGTATACCAGAAAATAAAGGCATCAGTTCAACCAAAATATATTTTTCACTTAGACTTTGAAAAGCAAAAAATGTATGTGCTTTAATGGCTTCACAGCTTGGTTATTTATTATTGTGTCTCATATGGAAACATTTTAACACCCTGTTTTCTTAGTTTATTTTCTCTGTGTGTGCTATATGTGTATACGTGTGTGTGTGTGTGTGTGTGTGTGTGTGTGTGTGTGCGCTCAACAGTGCTTGCTCCTGTGGAGGCTAGAGATTGACTTCATATATTTTTCTTTATTGATCATAGTCCCATATTTTAGACAGGGTTTTCTCTCTGCACCTAGAGGGTTTACACTTTCTGCTGGGCTGGCTAGCTGAAAGCCCCAGGGGTATGACTGTCTTTGCCTTCTGTCAAGCTCTGAGTTTATGGGTGTGCGCCTCCATGGCTGACTTTATACATAAGTCTTGGGGATCCAAGCTTACGATCTCAGGCTTTCCTAGGACTTTACCCACTGTGCTAGTTCTCCACCAATCTGACTTCACAGTTCAAATTAGCTCCGACATTGCTTTACCTGATCCAACGAAACCTGTGGATTTCCCGTGAGAATTTTGTCCTGAGTGGGAAAATTTTCAAAGCCTCAGGCTAGCTGAGGGTGAAGTATTATTGCAGAAACTCTGGCACCACAGACGTTAGATTGTAGTTTTTGTTTGTTTTGACCAGGTCTCACTATGCCTGGGACCTGCCATATGCACTAGGCTGGCTTTGAACTTGCAGAGATCCCAGTGCTTCCCGAGTATGGGATTAGTGTGTGCCACACCTTGCCTGCATTGTAGTTTTGTGTTCATCTCTGAAGTTTCTTTAATCCACAGAATTGGATATTTGCTTTGCCTTCCTTCTCAGGGCTGCACTTTGCTGATGCAACAGAATCCTGCCCTTAAGGTTTCCTGGTTCTTGGAATAGCTTTGCTCTGGGAAACTGGTCTAACCTTGGCAAAGAACAGATCTTTTGGAACCTAAGGCTATTTCCTGGTAATCCTGCACATCAGCCCTCCCCAGACTTTGTCAGCCAAACTCAGCAGCTTTTCTCAAGTTTGTTAGGATTAAGCCTAAATTTGTACACTTAAGAATTACGCCTTCAGAATAAGATACATCTGAGTGATATCTAGTCCACTACTCCAGTTACAGTTCCCGCCCAGAACAAGTGGGAAAAAAGAAGATCCCAAATATGGTTTTGTGTTATGTATAACAAACATGTATCAGGAAGATTAGCCAGGGGCTGCTGGACAAACGAGAACACTGGGAAATTTGGATCTTCAGAGACCATTTATAATCCTGGAGCCTGAGGCAGACAAGAGAAAGAATCCTGGAGCAGGTTGGCCAGCCAGTATAGCCAAGATGGCAGGCTACAGGTTCAGCGAGAGAGCCTGCCTCCACACTCTTATACACAGATGTACACACACCCCACCATACAGCCACATGGTAAGAACAGGTATACACACACGTGCGTGACACACACACACACAATGTACTTTAAAAGAACTGGGGGAATGGTGACACCATCAGCAATTGGAAGATACATGGATATAGAAGGATTTTATTCTCCTTAATGTATCAGTGTTTTGTTCCATAAATTATATGGAAAAGTACCAAGAAGGCCTTTTCTGCCTTCATTATTATTGTTAAGCTGTTGTGAGGAAGTAGTATATAGTAACCTATAACTGTCCTTAGGAAAGCAGGCAGTTTTCAGTTTTGTTTTTTTTTTTTTTTTCTTGAGACAGGATTTCTCTGTGTAACAGTCCTGGCTGCTCTGGAACTTTGTTTGTAGACCAGGCTGTCCTGAAACTCTCAGAGATCCACCTGCCTCTGCCTCCTAAGTACTAGGATTAAAGGCGTAGACCACCACTGCCTGGCTGAAGCCTTTAGTCTTTTACAATAATAGAGGTGGTGATGTGGAAACTCCTGAGGACAGTCCCAAATCTACTTTCTCTTGCCTGTGTGTCAGCCTTAGTCAGTGCACTACTGTCTGGAGGGCAATCTTGGTGACCAACAGCTTTGATAGAAATGAGGGAGCTCTGGAGTCTCGCTTCTCAGTGACATCTATCTGTCCTTTTACCAGCCTGGAGGAGAGAATGCTGTTCCTTCCAAGCTTTTACAGAACTCAAGGTTTGTTGTATGAATTTGTTATTGATTACAGACTACTTCTATCCATAACTTTGCTATCTACTTCTCTGATCTTTCCTCCCCAGGTGGCTCAGGGCTACCTTAGTAGCCACGAGTGCCTCACAGGCCAAGTGGGAATCACCACTGCCTCTTCTTTCCCACTGCGTTGTCTGTGCTTGAGACATGTATGCTACTCTGTGAAGAGCAAAGTCACTGGTAGTAAGTGCAAGAACTGTGGGGAGGCTGGCCAGCCTGCTGGGGGATTTTCTCTCCCACCCCGTGGCCACTGGGCCATGGGAGGACAGATGTCCTTGCTTTAAAATAAATGAACCACACTGTGAGGACGGTTTGCTCTCATTTCAGCCAGCTAGGACCTAGCGAGTGCTGCTAAGGCACAGTTTGAACTGGAGTAGTTGGAGAATGGAGTTTGCCCTTCTCAATCTGTGCACAATCTGCTCGGAGCTAAAAACAAATGTTAGCAATTATAATTACCACCGTTTGTCTCCAGGCTTGGATCACGCCAGGTGTTAGAGGCACTGTTCCACCTTCTTCTTTCCTCATTAAAGTCCCGTGCCTTGTTTCAAAAAGATTCAGAGGGCATTTGTGCCATTAAGATTCTCCTTTGATATCATGTCAGGACTCTTTTGCAGCTTCAATTAGTTCTTTTAATTTTTCTGGCTCAAGTTAGTCCTTGCTGAGGTGTGGCTGCCTCTAAGAACACTGTTGAATTGGTGCCATGGCAACGTTTGGAAAGTAACTACTGCTAGGATACGGTTCTGACACTTATTACTTTATTTGCATATCAAACCACCTGTTCCAAAGATGGAAATATACATGTCTGCTTACTTATTCCAGTCTGGATAAAAGGGTGATATCTACTGGTTAAGTGAATGTGTTCATTTTTTTCTTCCTATTACTGTAAGAATAAAGTCTAAGGTCCTCCTTCAGGCCCTCTCTTCCGCCTAGAATAGATGCCAGGCTCACTGTGTGAAGATTTGAGAATTCTGTTGTCTGAGAGGTGCTAGCATCCACTCCTTGGGAGGTCTGCCTTTCTCTGACATCAAGTTGATTTGACTCTGGAAAGACAGCCAGTTTAGACAAACCACCCATACTCCATAAAGGGATCCTTTTTCTTTTGTAACGTTAAAAAATTGTTTCTTTTATATGTCTGAGATGTTTGCCCTGCTGGTGTATGTACCACAAAGTGTCTGAGGAAGCCAGAAGGATGAGTTTGAACTCCTGGAACTGGAGTTACAGACATTGTGAGCCACCGTATGGATGCTAGGAACTGAACCTAGGTCCTTTGCAGACCCCGAAGCCATCTCTCCAGCCTCAAAGGGGAGTTCTTGACTCTGTCTAAATGAGTTATGGAAAGTGGGAGACTCTTGATCCTGTATGTGCCGCTTCCTTCGTTTTTAAGATGAGCTTTGCTTCTGTGCGACGTGGTCCTTTCTCTTCATCCTTTTTCACCTTCTTCCTGACCTCAGTTTACCCCCTCACCATCTCTTCCACCAGGAGACTGCTAGTTGAGATCCATTGTGCTCTTCCCTTGTTCTTCCTCAGCCTACTTGAACAAGTGGCCTCAGGGCTTTGTGTGTGTGTTTTTGTTTTTGATTTTTTTCTTTGTGACTGGGTTTCTCTGTGTAACAGTCATGTTGAATTGGTGTCATGGTAACGTTTGGAAAGTAGCTACTTACTACTTTATTTGCATTATCAAACTACCTGTAGACCAGGCTGGCCTTGAACTCATAGAGATCCACCTGCCTTTGCCTCCCAAGTTCTGGGATTAAAGTCAGGTGCCACCACTACCCAGCATCTGTGTGTATTTCAGTTGGTTTCTGCTGAGCTTTCAAGCGTAGGTACTAACTCCTCAGGAAGGGCTCCGTGCACCATGCCTGTCTCTAGTATTGGAGTCATTTGTGACATGCTTCCATTGTTTATTAAACCAATCATAGCAACATGCATTCACACAGCATACAGAAGGATTATTTCAGAGTAGATGATGTGGGTTCTGTGCACTTTGCAGCCTCAGTGAATGCTCTCCAGCATTTCCCTGCCCGGTTCCGGTTTCCCTGCGCATGCGCTCTTGTACCTCATTCTGCCTCACCTTTGATCTTGATTTTGCTTTTGTGCTCAGAGCAGCTCCTCACTGAACGCGTTTACGGATGACCGGAAGTCCATTCTCACAGCTCGTTTTCTGCTTGTCTCTAATAAATGATACTCCACTAAACAATATTACTTTAAAAAACCTGTGCATGGTGGAATATGCCTTTAATCCAGAGCTTGGAGAAAGAGGTGAAGTCTGGCAGTTCTCTATGAATTAGAGGTCACCTTTGTAGTGAGTTCCAGGCTAGCCATGGTTATGGAGTAAGACCTTATCTTAGAAAAAATTACTTGAAAAACTGGTAATTTTAGAAAGCTGTTGATGCTTATGTGAAATAAAAAGTATTAGCAGTATAAGAGGCTCCAGTCAAGGTAGGAAAAGTGGTGGGCTGTATGCTTGATAAATCAAGTCCTGAAGAAAGTTAAATTGGAAGAAGCAGAGAACATGAGTCTTGTGATACCAACCAGTTGTGTATTAGGGTGATTTTAGGAAGTTCAATTATTATTAAAAATGTATATTAAAATTGACATCTCACATAACAATGGGACATACTTAGTTGTAATGATCAGGCTAATTGGTATAACCATCACTTCAAGTCTATTATTTCTTTGTGTTGGGAAATTCAAAATCCCCACACAATTTTGCAGCACAAAATTAGTTGCTATTAACTGTGCTTAATTGTAGCATGCTACAGAACATTAGGGATCAGGTCCTTTCATTGTACCCCTGTCCTTTGTCAGCCCCTCACTATACTCTTTTCCTAGCACGCCCCAGACTCTGGGAACTTCAATTTTACAGTCTTCTACAAAGTCAACTTTTAAACCTAAACGTGTGAAAATACAATATTTGACTTTTTGTGTGACTTATTTAACTCTGTATCTTCTAATTCCATTTTGTGTGTATTATCACATAAAATAAGTAATTAGAATGAAGATTATAAAAATCTACAGTACAAAGACCTTTACTCAGTTGAATATGTCAGTCAGTAATCTGGCAACCTGATCTGGGATGTTGCCAAGATGGTTGTGGCTAATAGCTGCATAGGAAGTGTTGTTTTTTTTTGGGTGACAGAAGTAAAGTAATTTATATTTTACTGCTTGTGTTATTAACTTTTATTTGAAAACACTGTGCTCAGTAACATAATCCATTCTGTGTTGCAGCTTGGTTGATACTGCCAGTGCTTAGATGCATGTGGCCAGTGGTAAGTCACCTGAAAAAAACAAGCCTGAAGTAAGGAAGGACGGGGGGGGGGGGGGGGGGGGGGGGGGAGACGGGGGGGGGCAGTAGGTTTTGGGGAGCTCTCCAAATTTGATGGGAAAGGTAGAAAGGAAAAGTGATGGTCTGGAAGGAAAGGAAGACAGGAGTGCGGGAAAACTGGTGGAGAAGGCCTGAAATCCCAGCACCAGGAACAGAAAGGCAAGAGCATCAGGAGTTCAGGGCTATCATTGGCTCCGTAGGGAGTTCTAGGCCACCTTGGGAAGGAGCCGGAGTTGGGAGGCAAAAAATGGATCTTTTAGTGTGGGTTTGTAGACCAGATGGCCACAGGGCGGCAGCACAGTCTCAACAGCAGGGACTGGTTTGCCAGCCTTAAGTCCACTTCAGAATGTTCATGTGAGTTCCCCATTGCCAAGGAAACAGCAGCAAATTCTCAGATTAAAGGGAAGGGAAGTATTGGGAAAGGTGGCATTGGGACCTGAAGGCTTCAGACTGATAAATACATCTAAAATATGTCTAAAATATAGTCATTTTTTTAAAATTTTAATGAAAATTATCTTATGAAAGAACAAAATGGCAAATAAGCATAAGCCCATTTTTTTCTGGAATCAGTTGAACAGTCTGTACTTGTCAGTTTTGTTTCTTCTGGCTCTGAGACTTGAACCCACAGCCTAGGGTGTGCCAGCTGAACACTCTGCCTGGAGCTGTGTTCCCGCCCCGAGTTTATCTTTGTTACTTGTGCTTTTGTTATCGCTGAGAAATGGTCGCCAAGGCCAAGGTGGTAAAGATTATACCTAGGTTTCTTGCATCCTTGCAGGGTTTCAGTTTCCAGTCTTGGTAGGTAGTAGTTAGATCTTTCCATTTTAAGACTTTTTTTTTGTGCTCAGCATGGGACAAAGCTCCAGTTTCAGCCTCTAGCTTATGGATATCCAGTTTCCCCAGCAACGTTTGTTGACAAGGGTATCACTTCCCACTGTACTGTTGTAGCTAAAACTCATTTGACCGGGTGCATCAAAGTTTATCTGGGGGCTCTGTATTCTGTTTCGTTGGTCTGTATGTCCGCCACTGTGAAAATACAAACAGAACAAACAGAAGATCTCTGTAGAAGGAGTAGAGTCAAAAAAGACGTAGGATTACAAAGATGGTACACGGTGCTTACTGAACCTGTGTTCATAGGTAATTAACAGTGAGAATCACTGTGATTCGCATATGTCACAAAACCTATGGAGTAGAAATATGTATGTTTTAAAAGATGCGCATGTGTGCAAGTGTGCATGGATGTGCATGTCATAATTGTAGCAGAACATTTCTCTCCCATCCACCTGTTCTCAGATTACCACACAGAGGTGTGGCAGATTATGTTGTTTCATGGTAAACAATTGCCCCACCCACTGGTTTAATAAAAAGCACTGATTGGCCAAAGGCAGGCAGGAAGTGTGGGTGGGGCTACCAGACTAAGAAAACTCTGGGAATAGGAAGCACAGAGCAGAATGCCAGAGAGAAGCCGGAAGAAGCAGAGGACAACTATGCTGCTCTCAGAAAAGGTACCGAGCCCCATGGCTGAATAGGATGAGTCATGGGTTAGATGAAGGGTAGAGAGCTAGCAAGTGATATGTCTGAGCCTTAGGCCAATCAGCCCAAAACTATCGTATGCATCTGTGTGTCTGTGCGGGTCTGTGGGCCTGCGGGCCTAAACCTGGAGGCTAGGCCCGAAAGTTCAGGCCAGAAACCTCTTACTACACAGAGGCTTATTTTAGTTGTAAATGCTTGGCTGTTACTAGCTAACTCTCCCATTTAAATGAACCCATATTCCTTATTTGCACTCTGCCATCTGGCAGTACCTTTTTTCTACATGGCACAATTATCTCTTGCTCCCTCTGTGTCTGGCTGGCAACTCTAATCTCTGCCCTTCCACATCCCAGGATTCTCAGGTTGGCTCTCCTGCCTAACTGTATTCTGTTCAGCAATTGGCCGCTCATCTTGTTTATTCAGCCAGTATTCACATGTATTCACCATGTATTCACACAGTACACAGAAGGATTATTCCATAGTATATGATGGTTGTGTGGCAGTCAGAGGACATGTTTTCAGGCCTGGTCTCTGGCTGTTTCTGCTGCTGTGCTGTGTACTCCAGGTTATCTGGCTCCTGAGCTCTCCACCTTTTATCTCAAAATAGAAATGTGAGATTACAGATGTGGAGCACAGCATTGACTTTTACATGACTCTGCAGGCAGTTTTATCCTCTGACAGGTTTCTGACCCATAAACTGTGTATTTACTGTGCTGGGTCCACATACCGTGTACACACATTTTACAAACACTGTGTATTAGTTTGTTCATTTTCAAAGTCTTTACTGAGCCCAACCAGTTAGCTTTATTTATTTCATCTGTGTTGAACTAATGTCAATGCTAGTTGGGAAATAGAGCTAATCTGCTCTCTTATTTTCGTTAAAACTCATCAGAACAAAGAAAACCCGTCTCAGGAAGTATGTTGCTGAGAGCATACAGGAAGAAATTTTAGAGCGATCTCACAAACTAAGGCCAATTTTAAACATTGGTTTGAAATAGAACAGAGGTGTGTTTTCAAAATTCATTGCCAATCCTTAATTCATGACTTATTCTAACAATTTTTCCCAATCACATCAATTGAATTTAAGTCATATCTTAATAAGAAGAATGGTTATGTTTTAGCAAATCTATGATGGGTCCTTTATTGTAGAGGAAATGGTTTTGCAACATGACAAAATGTTTTTTCAAATCACAATATTTATTTTGTTTTTTTTCATCTGCCTGAAGCTGAAAAACAGGTCATATTGTCTGTTTCCTGCTTCCTTGGGAATCTAAACATTATTATTATACTGAAGATTTTATACATATAGGGAAATCTGCCTGTATACTATTTATCTTTGACAAGTTAGAAAACCAGGTGTAGTGAGACAGGCCTGTAATCCCAGAGCTTGGGAGGCAGAGGCAGGCAGATTTCTATCAGTTTGAGGCCAGCCTGATCTACAGAGTGAGTTCCAGGACATCTAGGGCTACATAGTAAGACTCTGTCTTGAAAAAGCAAAAAGCAAAACCAAACCAAAACAAAATAACAAAAAAGAAAAGCTAGGTTGGCTTGTAGCTGGTAGAGAGAGGGCTTTCCCAGCCAGTACAAGGCCCTGGATGTGATCCCATAAATTGCTCCTCAGCTCCCAAGCCTACAAAACCAATGACCTAGGGCCTGAGATATCCATCTGTACGGATACTCAAAAGTACTGACAACCATCTCCACATGCTTTACAGAATATTTCCCAAAGATATCCCTCATACTGTAACATAAGTCACAGCTGTTTATTATCAGCTTTGTTGAGATATAGTTTGTTTATAATAAAATGAACCATATTAAACATATATTTTAATGAACAAAATGTGTATAATTTGTTATCATAAAAATTCAGGACATGTCTATCTACTTCAAATTTCGTTTCCTCATCAGTTACTCTCTCCCATGGCTCTAGACAAATAATATGTATTTGTTATTACTATTGGTGAGATTTGCTTCCAAAGTTTCATAATACAGAAGCTTCTTGACTGACAAATCCTCGATAAACCCATTGTACAGATTTTCTCCAGATAGGCAGCTGTAGGGGTATTGTGTTATTTCATGGTAAATAATTGTCCCACCCACTGGTTTAATAAAAAGCGCTGATTGGCCAAAGGCAGGCAGGAAGTGTGTGTGGGGCTGCCAGACTAAAAACTCTGAGAACAGGAAGCACAGAGCAGAAAGCCAGAGAGAAGCCAGAAGAAGCAGAGGACAACTATGCTGCTGTGAGAAAAGGTACCGAGCCATATGGCTGAACAGGATAAGAGTCATGGGTTAGATGAGGACAGAGAACTAGCAAGTGATATGCCTGAGCCTTAGGTCGATCATCCTAAAACTATTGAAAACATCTGTGTGTCTCTGCGAGTCTGTGAGTCTGTGGGTCTGCGAGTCTGTGGGTCTGTGGGCCTAAACCTTGAGGCTAGGCCCAAAAGTCAGGGCCAGAAACCTCCTACTACAGGCAGCTTAACACTATCCTATGGCAGCACATGCCCTGCCTGTTTGTCTTGTGATTATGATTGACAGGCGGCATGGGAATGGTGGTGGGAAGATCCTTTCCAGAGAGATCATACCACTAGCTCCAGTAGGGATTAAAATTCAAAACTTGAAATATTATCTCTTTTATGTCTTTGTAAAGTTAAAGAACATATCAAGTTGAACTGTTGTAAGCTAGAGATTATAATGGAGTCACAGTTTGTGATTCTGATTTCCTTTGCTTATTGAGATCGTTGATGTGATTGTGTATCACATTGCTTTTAAATTAATCAGTGTCTTTTAGAGTGGGTTGAGTTTTGTGACACAATTGAGTCCACAGAATTCCCATACACTCTGTGGGTAGAGATGTGCACCTCCCTCATCATCAACATCCCACAACGTAATTCTGTGTTTGTCAAGGGTCATGAGGCTCTATTGGCTGTCATTACCCCAAACCCACAGCTTACCTCAGTGTCCGGCCTCGGTGTGATGCATGCTAGGTGCTTTTTACAAGTACATGCTGCTATGCATCTACTATTGTAATGCCATGCAGAATGGTTTCACAGCCCTAAACATGTTCTGTGCTTTTCTTGTGGAACCTCCCTTCCTCTAAACATTGCTAACCACTGTTGCCAGTGCACACCTGTGGGAACCGCTCGCTCTTTCTTTTTTTTCTGTCTCTGAGTTCTTTTCCCATTCTAGAATGTTATATAGCTGGGATCGTCATATTGTAGGTATCCAGATGTCTTCTAATACTCAGTGTGTCTTTAAGGTTCTGCATCTTGTTGATGCAGAATAATAACATGTTATCCTAATTTCCCAGTTTTTCCATTCCTTTACAGAAGGACATCTTGGTTGCTTCCGGTTTGAGGTAGTTTTGAGTAAAGCTGTTCTAACTATTGATGTGGGATTGTCTTTCTGTATGCTGTGATTGTCAATTTTTAAATAAAGGAGCTGTTTTGACCCTTGGTGAACACTGTAGCCATAGACAGGAGCATAGGTATGAGAAGGAGGGTGGAGTTACAGACAGAGCCAGGCCCCCAAAGAAGAAACATGTAAGGAACAAAGGTGAGCCATGGGCCATGTGGCAGACAGATTAATGAGAATAGGTTGAGTTAAGATGAAGGAGCTAGCAAGCAGTGTGCCTGAGCCATAGACCAAACAGCATGAAGTTAATATAAGTGTCTGTGTGTTTCTTTGAGACTTTGGGATTGCTGGTCCAGATAAGTAGGGGCAGGCAGATCTGAACTGAGGAGCTAGTCGAGCCAGAAAACCTTAATGTAACAAACTTTCCTTATAAGGCTTCTGAGGATGAAAGTTTTCAGTTCTTTGGGTAAATAAATACTAAGGAGCATGCTACTGGCTCGTGTGATCAGCCTTTGTTTAAATTAGTGAGTAATTACCACTTCATCGTCCTAACTGGACTTTTCTCAGGCCTGCAGCACTGAAGATGATCTCTTGTTCCACATCCTCCCCGCTGTTTGGTGTTGGTGGTGGTTTGGATTTTGCCTATCTTAATAGACGCGTTTCATCAATGTTTTCATGTGAAATTTCCTATTGTCAATGACAGTGGCCAGTTGTCCACACGCTCACTTAATTTGTCTTCTGCGGTGAAGTGTTTGTTTGGAGCTTGTGCTCAGTAAGTCTGGGCTGGTGGCTTGGAGAGATGGCTCAGTGGAAAAGAGGTCCCGAGTTCAATTCCCAGCACCCACATGGTACCTCACGGCCATCTATAGTGGAATATGGTGCCCTCTTCGGGCGTTTATAATAAATAAATAAAAAAATCGTTATAAGACTTGGGCTGTTTGTTTTTACTGTTGTGTTTCAGTGTTTTTCATATTTTGTCAGTAACAGTCCTTCATACATGTCTTGCCCATATTTTCCCTGTGCTATGGGTTGTATTCTCATTCCCTTAACATTGATTTTCATAGATCCAAAGTCTTAAGTTTCACTGATATCTAGCTTACCAATTATTTTTTTAATGGATTGTGCCTTTGATGTTGTATCCATAGCAGTTACTGTGTATTGTCTTTTTGGAATGTCATGGTTTTGTATCTTACACTGAGTTCTGTGATATGCTTAAGATCTTTGTCTAAATGCATTTAAAAAAAATATGTCAATGCTCAGTTTCAGGATAAGATCTGAAAAGAAGTAAGGATAAGATAGGTAAGACATAAGGATAAGATAATTGATAAGATCACTGGTGGTTTGAATAGGAATTACCCTCCCCCCCTGCAGCCCATAGGGAGTGGTAACATTAGGAGGTGTGATCTTGTTGGAGTAGATGTGGCCTTGTTGGAGGAAGTGTGTCATATATGTTCAAGCCAGCTCCTGCTCCAGCATCATGTCTGCCTTAAAGTCACCCACCTCTGAAACTGTAAGCCAGCCTCAAATATTTTCCTTTGTAAGAGTTGCCATAATCATAGTGTATCTTCACAGCAATAGAAACCCCAACAAAGACACCTTTGCTCCATTTATTGCTTGTCTCAAATGGAACCTGGAATTTCTATCAGCTCCATTATCAATGCACGGTTTTTCCTCTGTGTTGTTATCACGACAGGAGAAATGAAGAAATAACATCAAACACTGCCTATGTGGCTGACCCTAAGAGAGGCTGGGGTCCTCACTCTCCAGACTGATGTGTGAAGAGTTTTAATTCTTCTCAAGTTCTTTGTTCAGGAAGCTCTAGGCAGCCAACAGGGCTTTGACAGCTCCATTCTTCAGGTCCGTATTGGTGACAGCATTCAGACGACTGGCCATCTTTTCAGCAGTCTCTGGAGTCAGAGGTGGCTTTTACTTGCCTTTGGCAAGCGCGTCAACAGTAGTGTCTTTGGATAGTAGTGAGTTATCTCAGGCAGTCACTGAAGTGGGCTAGAAATACATCTATTTTTAGTTAGTGCAGCTGCCATACGCTGTCCTAATGCCTCTTGCCCTGAAGTATCAAAAAGCCCAAGTATATGGCTCTGTACCAGTCGTAACTGACTGCTTATGAAAGCCAGTCAGTACAGACCAGGACAGCTGTCTGTTGTATCAGGAGTCATGTTTGACCAGCAGTGTCACTGCCCACAGCAGTGCACTTAATTGTTTGCATTACTGAAATAGTTTGTATTCATTTCACATATTTCAAACTCAATACTGACCTCAGCAACTCTATAGCAGACTTCCAAGTTGGAGAGTGCCAGTCTGGTTTCCTTCATTTCTTTTGACATAGAGTTGGCTGTTCTATCTTTTGACTTTCCATACAAACTTAAAAAGTTTATTTTGTGGGCTGGAGAGGTGGCCCAGAGGTTAAGAGCACTGGCTGGTCTTCCAGAGGCCCTGAGTTCAAGCAACTGCGTAGTGGCTTCCAGCCATCTATAATGAGGACTGGCGCCCCCTTCTGGCCTGTAGATAGGACACTGTACACATAATACATAAACAAATCTTAAAAAAATTATATATAAAAATGTTTATCTTGTGTCTATATGTGTAGGTACTGTGAGGCCAGAGGACAATTTTCAAGAGTCAACTCTCCTTTTACCACACGTGTCAACAGAATCACACTCAGGTTGTCATGTTTGGTGGCAAGTCTTCCATACAAACTTTTGAGTGAGTTTCCAAAATCTGTAAAACTATTTCCTGGGCTTTAGATCGGAATTTTATGGAGTCTTATCTGTGTAGCAAGCTTGGAAGAACTGCAACCAACCGGGTGAAGTGCCTCTTTCTTTTTTAAGGTTTAATTTATGTGTATGAATGTTTTTCCTGCAGTTATCTATGTATACCACATGCATGCGTGGTGCCCACTGAGGTCAGAAGAGGGCATCAGATCCCTGGAACCGGAGCTATGGATGGCTATAAGCCACTCTATGGGTTCTAGGACTCAAAACCAAGTTCTCTACAGCCCTACTTTTACATTTAAATCATGAATGTGTAGTGTTGGGTTTTGTCCAATGTTTTTATGGAACTCTTGCTATGCTCAAATGGGTTTTCTGTAGACTGTTGATGTTGTAGATTCATGAATTATTTTTGAATGTTGAACTTGTCTTCTATAGATAAGATAAATTCTTAGTCATGGCATGTAATTATTTTTGAACATTGTTGGATTTAATTGGCTGATACTAATTTGAAAGCTTTCCCATGTATATTCAGGACAATTGCTGGTCTGTGGTGGTCTCTCTGGCGATATTTTGACTACTTTGGTATTAGATGATGTTGGTTTCATAAATTCTTAGGGTGTATTCTATATGCTCTGTATTCTGAACAATACTAGTGATAATTGACGCAATATTTTTCATAAATATTTTTTAGGATTTACAGAAGGATTTAAATGGGTCTGGTGAATCTGTTTTGAAATTTTAGTATTGATTTAATTTCTTTAATGAATATAAACCATATTCTTGAGTGATAGTTATTTATGAACCAATGAATTACTAACTTACATGACCTTATTGAGAGGCACTCATCAGAGGAGACTACTTGGACATGGGTTCAAGCCAATAGAAAGTCTTTCTTAGCTGGACAGTGACTACATTGGGTATTCAGAACTGAATCCTTTCTCAGGTGGACTTTTAAGCACAAAACTGATGTGGGAATGCCTTTCTGTATGCTATGAATATCAATCTTTAAATAAAGGAGCTGTTTTGGCCATGACAGGCACCATAGAAAAAGTAGGAGGGGAAATTACAGCATAGGTAGGAGAAGCAGGGCGGAGTCAGACAGACCAAGCCAGAAGCCCAAATAGCAATATGCCTGAGCCATAGGCCAAACAGCATGAAGTTATATAAGTGTCTGAGCCATTTCTGGGGGCCTGATCAGCTGCAGGCAGCTAAGGGGTCTGGGGCTGACTGCAGGTCTGTGGGTCTGGACCTCTGGCCACTCCGGGACCAAGAAACCTAATTACAACACAAAACCCCACATCCTGCATTTTCATACTTCAGTTAACAAGAAGTTAGCCAGAAGCAGAACTGTAGAAGTCAAAAAGCAAGGCTGGGGCTTTCCCAGAACTGTGGACTTGGATGGGTTAGGCCTTCGTTCTCCATTTGACAGGTGGTGCTGCCTATGTTCTAGGTTCCAAGGCCTGAGTGGCACTTCCATCATTGTGTAGGTTGTGCTAAGGTCTGGGGCTTGTTACAACTTAATATTATTTGTGTTTACTAATGTACATTTTGAATCATAAGCTAATATTTAAACCCTTTCTTAGATATTAAACTTTTGTCTTTGCTTCAGAATATAAACACAAACCAAAACAAAACACCCCTTAGCTTCTTGGATACCACTTCCAACAAATTCTTTCTATAATGGCCCAAATATTACTCTTAGTGTAATATTTATTTATACTACTCCTAGTTCTTGATTCTAGAACTTTCCTTTCTTTCCTGTCAGCTCAGCTGTACGTTTAGAATTTGCCATGTTTCATCTAGCAAGCTAGGTTGCTCTGTTTGCTGGAACTCAAACTGTCACCATGACAGTAGCTATGCTCTTCTGTCCCCAGCCCGAGGGGTCCTTGCATACTTCTGATGCCTGGCTGCCCTTGCTTGACCTAATGAGGAGGGTTTCCTAGTGTCCCCTGGAAACCAGGCACTTGGGCTTGGAGCGCATGTGTGCGTGCGTGTGAGTGTGTGTGTGTGCGTGTGCATGTATTCACAGAGTTCAGGGCTTGGGCTGCTTTGGCTTCATCTTACTCCAGCTGCTCTGTGTTCCCAAGGTCCCAGCATGCCTTGAATTCCATCCACCTGAATTATGTTAGCCTTAGTTCATTTTCTTCTGTCTTCAAAACTCTTTGTCTTCACTGACTTGCCAAACTCGAGTCTGGTTTCAGCTTCCTCTCTGCAGCCTTCCTTCCCACCCTGACCTGAGAGCTTGTAGCATAGTTTACAGCAATGGGCTTTGAGTCCAGCGACAGCTCAGGTTTCTAGGATGTGTTCATGGGCCTAGAAAAAGCTTCTAGCTTTTCATTTTATTTTAAAAACCTCAACTTTTGAATATGGATAGCCAAAGACTTTTTATTGAATGTTGGGTGGAGTCTGACTTAATCAAAGGAGTTTATAACTGACATTAACCTTTTGATATCTGAGCATTTGCTTAGTTGGTGAGTAGAAATCACCCTGTAGCCCTTTTTACGATGAGGCCTTGTAAGGAAGGTGATTTTGGTGTAGAACATCTAGAGAACTCTTAGAATATTGATAGAGCGTTTACCCCAGTTTGAACTTTCCTGCTCTTAGGAAACCCCGACAAGGTTACTGCTGAAGTTCATTTTCTTCAGAGAGCAGCCCCAGGGGTTTTGCTGATGTGTTAGTGTTTGGTTATGGACATGGCTTTGAGGATTATAAAAGGTATCTGGTTTCAAGAGCACGCTGTGTATGGGCAGTGAACCCACAGGCGCAGGGGCTTACATTGGTGGCCAGCAGTTTAATACGTTTTAATCTATCACATGCATCCTTTCGGGTTCATTAGTGTTCTCTTTCAGTCATTTTGTCCTTATTTGGGTTTTATTTCTTGTTTCTTTTACTTTCTTGGCAGTATCTTCAAAAGGAGTTAGGGGGCTGTCCCAGGAGCTGCCTTTGAAAATTGTTGCAATATGTATACCTGCCAAAAAGAATTGACCGAGCCCTGTGGAAAGTTATTTCACTCATCAAGTCCGAAGCTCTGATCCTCCAGCATGGGCTGAACAGAAGCCACCAGAGTAGATTGTAACTCAGAGCGATTTGCTCACACCCCCCCCTTCCCAGGGTATGTACTCTGGCTGAATCCAGTTTTCGTTTGCTTGAGATGAAAGCAAAAATGCCAATTCCAGCTGCACATGGCTTCCTTTCCTTTTCTCTTTCCTTCTGTTTTGCTGCCCCCCCCCCCTTGCTAGATTGGAGCATACTGAAATCTTCAGAAAATGGGAAGCCAGGTGTTATTTTATCATTATATTTTTGGGAAAAATCCTCAATAATCTTCTATTTCAGCATTTAGTTTATGCTTGAGTCCCTTGAACCACATCTGTGTTCCGTATAGGATACTCACATCACATCATGGTGGGCACTCCCTCATGCTGATGTACAGCTTTGAACATCCCTGTGACGTAGGTGCTCTTTATAAGCTGGACATACTTTCTTGAAATACTCATCCACTAGTTTTAGTTTATCTCTTTAGGACATTACAGAGCAGTGTTAGTCCAGGGTTGTGAGACACTTTAGCTTGTGTGTGATCAGCATTAAAAGGAGAAGCGGAGCCCAGCAGGAGCCCAGCAGGAGCCCAGCAGGAGCCCAGCAGGAGCACAGCAGGAGCACAGCAGGAGCACAGCAGGAGCCCAGCAGGAGCCCAGCAGGAGCACAGCAGGAGCAGGGTAGAAAATACAGAATCTGTTCCAGGTGGTAAGTCCTCATGGAGCGTTTGTTCTCAGGCTGGGGAGCTAGCGTGGCTGGTAGAGTGCTTGCTTAGCATGCTGGAAGATTCACCCTCTAGCACTGCATATGCTGGTCACGGAGGCAGACACCTTAACCACTCTGCACTGAGGAGGAGCAGGAGGAGGGGGGAAGGTCAGAAGACCAAGATCACCATCAGCCAGAGTGAGCTTGAGGCCAACCTGGGCTACATGAGACTGTATCTCAACACCACCACCACCAAAATACATCACCACAGCCCCCATTTGTCTTGACTGTACAGTTAAATCAGTAAATGATTTAATTAAATACGTATATGCAGTAGAGTTCAATGGGAGCTGCTGAATGGTACATACCTGACTTCCACGGCCATGGACTTCCCCATTCGTTTCCTTGTCTTACTTTAGGCTAAGCATTTTCATTGCCTTTCACTCATCCAGATGTATCAAGGCCTTAAAATCTCCCTGCCATTCTGAATCCACTAGTGAACGTAGTCTGTGTGAAGATCTGGGATCTGTAATAGTGTCCTTGGCTGAGTCTATTGAAAAAGGCAAGGACTGTGCTCTTCCTCAGTAGAATGCAGTTGAGTGCGTTTTGGCGCAGTCAGGTTATTAAAGATGGGAAGGTACTGTGTGTAATAACAGTAAATAGACGGGTGTGGAGGGGTTGGAATGGCATTTTGTTCAATTAGTATGAGTCTGAGGTGAGCTGAAAGTAATGATAGCCAAGTTGCTAAACTCTGCCCTGCCTCAGTTTCCTCATCTGTAGCTCAGGGCATTTCATGGCATCTTAGGTAGTTTACAGTAATTTTGGACACTGTATGTATTATTATAAAATTTGGCAGATACATGTATTAATGGATCAAGTGAATGGGACCCTTTCATACATGCATACATTGTGCATTAATGGTGTGCTTTCATCCTTTCCCTTAAGGCCCACACTCACCCAGCCTTCCTCTAAGTCCCAATAAGACCTCTTCTACTTCCAAGTTGACTCTTTTCTTTTTTTAAATCATTTTTTGCTTGAGAGACGGAAGGTGCAGTACTCATCATTCTGACTTATTTTGTTTAATGTGACTTTTCCATTTCCAGTCCTTTTAATGCAAATGACAGGATTTCATTATTTTTAAAGATGAAATGTAGCCATAAGTTTCTGGCCCTGGCCTAGCTCCATGGACCAGACCCTTAGTCACAAAACTGCTTAGACCCAAATAATCACCCAAGCACTTATATTAATTATGAGCTGTTTGACTTATGGCTCAGGCTCATTACTAACTAGCTCTTCCAACTTAACTCAACCCATTCTTATTAATCTATTGTATTGCTGTGTGGCTTTGTGCCTTTATCTGTATCCCATTACATCTTTCCTTCTAGATGGAAGCCTGCAGTGTCTCTTTGACTCTGCCCTTGTCTCAATCTTTATCTCTGCTTGGATTTCCCGCTTACCTCTAAGCTGCCTTGCCATAGGCCAAAACAGTTTCTTTATTTACAAATGGTAATAAAGTATATTCACAGCATACAAAAAGACATTCCACATCGGTGGAATAATATTCCATTTTAATATGTGTGAAGACACACATTTATGTTAGTTACTTTACCGTTGGTGGGTACCAAACTGATTTCATATCTTGGCTGTTGTGAATAGTGTTGCAGTAATTACAAGTGCAGACGTCCCTAAGCTCTGGATTTTACTTCTTGTGGGTGTACGCCCAGTAGTAGAATTTAATTCGATTTTAAGGTTTTCTCTTGTTTATTATTTATTGTTTGTTTGTTTTACAAGGTTTCTCTGTGTGGCCCTGGCTGTCCTGAAACTTGCTCTGTAGACCAGACTGACCTCAAACTCAGAGATCCACCTATCTCTTTGTCCTGAGTGCTGGGATCAAAAGTGTTGCGCCTCCACATCAAGTTCTATTTTTAGTTTTTTGAGGAGCCTTCATATGAGTTTTGATAATGACTGTCCAAATTTACATTCTTATCGACAGTGTGTGAAGGTTCACCTGTATCCATCTCCTAGCATTAAGAAAGGCTCTTCTAGGGACCAGAGAGATGGCTCAGAGGTTAAGAGAACTGACTGCTTTTTCAAAGGACCTGGGTTCTATTTCTAGCATCCACATGACAGATCACAACTGTCTGTAACTCCAGTTCCGGGGGCCTGACACCCATGACAAAACACCAGTGCACATACAATAAAAATAATAGTGAGTATGTAAAAAACAAAGGCCATTCTTGCTCTTTGCTGAGGCTAGGTATCTCACTGTACTTTTAATTTGTATTTTCCAGGAAGCTAATGATATCTAGAATAGTTTTTGTATATATTTTTTGAGATTTTTATTTCTCCTTTCGAAAAGTCTCCTTTCAGGTCATTTGCCACGATCCTTTTTTAATTGACGGTATTTTCTTCATAAATACACTCGGATCAGTCTCCCCTTCCTCTCTGCCTCCCCGGCAGCTCAACTCCCTACCTTCCTTTCTTTGTTTTTAGAAAGCAAACAGGCAGATTTAAAAAAGAAGAGTTAAAAAACAAACAAACAACCATAAAATTTCCAAAATAATATTGAGTTTCTTTTATGTTGACTGTCTACTTGGGCATGAGGTCTCCCCTTAAGTGCGATATATATACACACAGTGAGACTCCATTGAAGAAAACCGATTTTTCCTTTGCAAGTGGTTGTCAATTAGAGAAAAGTTGTTGGTTAGAGGGGTACCCCGTGTCCACTTCCCCTCTCAGCACTGGAACCTCATTTGGCTTGGACCTGTGCAGGCCTGTGCACGCTGCCTCAGTCTGTGTGAGTGCACGTGTGCACGCTGCCTCAGTCTGTGTGAGTGCACGTGTGCACGCTGCCTCAGTCTGTGTGAGTGCACGTGTGCACGCTGCCTCAGTCTGTGTGAGTGCACGTGTGCACGCTGCCTCAGTCTGTGTGAGTGCACGTGTGCACGCTGCCTCAGTCTGTGTGAGTGCACGTGTGCACGCTGCCGTGTCTGTGTGAGTGCACGTGTGCATGCTGCCTCAGTCTGTGTGAGTGCACGTGTGCACGCTGCCTCAGTCTGTGTGAGTGCACGTGTGCATGCTGCTGTGTCTGTGTGAGTGCACGTGTGCACGCTGCCGTGTCTGTGTGAGTGCACGTGTGCACGCTGCCTCAGTCTGTGTGAGTGCACGTGTGCACGCTGCTGTGTCTGTGTGAGTGCACGTGTGCACGCTGCCTCCTCCTCCCCTTGATCCCTGAGAAGGGGGTTTGATGAAAGCATCCCTTTTAGGACTGAGTATCCAAAGTCTCTGTGCCTTGTCTGGTTGTGGGCCTTAATATCAGTTCCCAGCTAGTAGGAAGAAGGTTCTCTGATGATAACTGAGCAAAACACTGTACATTTTCAGGCATGGATTCTGTCTTGTGTAGTGAGTGGGCCTTAAATCCAACCAGACAGTGGTTGGTTACTCCAAAAATCTTTGCTATTATTGCATCAGCAAACCCTGCAGGCACATGAACAATGTAGACTGCAGGGTTTTAGCTTCCTGGTGGTTACCTTTCTCCCCTGGTAATGGGCAGAGAACCTTTCAGGACCAGGAACATTAGTCAGAAGGGGTAAAGGCATCATCTCAACCTCCCCATGTTTAATGCGATATGTAGATATGTCTTCAGCAGTAGGGCCTGACTTCAGTTGTAAAAAGCAATGAATACCCTTGACAATAGCATGAATTGTTTGGGTGTTTCCATGGAGCCTCTTTGCCTTTGCCCATTTTTAAATTAAGTTATGTTATTCTTGTAAGGTTTTTGATTATAATCTGGATATTAATTCTCTGTCAAGTTAACAATTGGCAAATATTTCTTCTCATTCTGTAGGTTTTCTCTTCATTCTCACTGAGGTAGAGGTGAAGCTGTGACAGACTGAACGTAGGTTCTCTGACTGGTGGTCACTCTTTGTTCTCTAGTCCCCAGAGCAGCTCATTTTCACTTAAACAGATGGTGTTCACAGTCTTTCAAGCCACGGGGAACAGAAAAATGGGGTTCTCTCTACTGCTAAACCATTCTTCTGGAGAAGTTACTGGCCTACCAAAACCTGCAGCAGGATTTGGGACTTGCAAGAGTTTGTCCTGTGAATAGGACCTCCGAGCAGTCTCTTCATCAGGCACGCCAGGGACACCTTTAGGGTGAGGTTTCTGCTTCCCTCAACCTGCACTGCAGAGGAGCCCACAGCTGGATCTGGGTGACACCTTCTCTTTCTCCATACCTTTGACCTGCCACCACCCCTCTTGTGGTTTTGATTTCTGGTGCTCTTTCTAGTTTTTAGACGGTCTGTTCTTTTTATTCTGACTTTCTTCTCTCACTACATCTCATGGGTACAACTCCTGTCTCACCCTTTTATCCCTACCATCATATTGGGTCCATACTTTTGTGTTTACCTGCTTTTAAAGGGATATATTCACCTACTATGGTGGTGATAGTTATCGTTCTTTTATTTCTGGCCACAGCTCCTTCTCAAGCATCTTTTATTATGCTTGGCTGATGGCCATGAGTTCCTTTAGTGTTTGCTTATCTTGGAATGTCTTTCTTTTTCTTTGGATTCTGAAGGATGGTAACCTCCTGGCAGGAGAGAAGATATTCTAAGGAGAGACACTGTACCCTTTCTTATGGCTGTTACCCTATAAAACAAGGGACCCCATGGCACTGGAATTTCCTCAGGAACCTCTTGCTGGCAGAAGGAAAAGACTGAAGCCTTAGTGCCAGAGTGAACTTGTGTTTGAGGAGATTTCACAGAATCCTGACAGCTTGTGGGACACACCTTGGCAACTGCTCAGACACTGGTACTTTGGAGGTGGACGGCACCACACTTAGGCTAGGAATGTTTAGTTATTTAAGCTTAACCCTCATAGCAGTCCCTGAAGGTAGCCATGGGTGGGGGAGTCCCTGGACCTCCTCATTTGTTCCTCTCCCCAGTGTTCCCACATTAAGTATCCTCTGTTCCATGTAGTTCACTGTTACTTGTTTGGTTGCCGTATTGAGGATGAGAGCAAAGCCTCATGGTCCAGGCTCATTCCCTAAAGACTCTGGTAGCAAGATGGCCTTGCTGGGTATAGTAGCCTTGGTTCATAGTTATTTTGTGTCAGTGCTTGAAATGTGTCCTCCTGGGCCTGTAGAGCTTTTACTATTAAAACTTGCTTTACAGAGGAATCAAGAGCAGGAGTCACAGCACCTGCTGATGCTCATTCCCGGATTTGTCATCAGGAATGTGATCAGTTTTGGGGTGACCAGTGTAAGAGATCTGCTTGGATATGACAGCAAGACGGGAGCTGTTCCTCTCTGTACTGTGGACATGCGGGCCCAGCAGTAGGAATCTGTGAAGAAAGCTGTGTGTGCTTCTTCTCTAGTCTCCACTTGTAGTGTTTGCCTGCCATCAGGTAGGAGCGGGTCACAGCTGGAATTGGGTAAAATTCCTCTCCACTGAGGTGCTCCCAGGAATGAGCCAGAGCAGAAGCAACCAACATCTGGCAAAGTTTCTCTCCATACCTTCTACGATGGTGTGCCTCAGGAGTAGGGCACCAGCGGGACCACCTTGGTATTGTGAGGCCGGCCACCCAGAGTCCTCTACAGGCAAGGGAGTAGTGGAAACCTGAGTTCTTCCTCAGCTTTGCACCATGCAGCCATGCACGGTGCTGACGAGAGGTGCCATCGCTGGCATCTGTGGCCATAGATGGTTGACTACATTTCAGGTCCAAGGGCAGGCTCTCCCAGACCTGGTAGTGCTGCCTTGTGCTTTCATCCGGACCACTGTTCTTCGTCATGATTCCTTCCCAGTAGGGCTGTGGAGGCATTCCACTGTGGCATGTCTGGTTTGTAAGGCAGCCACCCACTGACCGGGGGAATGTTTGTGGGATTCCAGGGACAGGAACACGCCAGTTTTTGACCTCTCATGTAATCCATATTCAAACAATGGGTCTTCCCAAGGGGGCTTCTGCAGTACCCTGAATACTTGCTAGGAGATGAAATGGATTCCTTTCCCAGAGCGGCATGCTGTGCAGATTTCAGGTTTCTTATCCTCCTAGGCCGCGAATCCATAGGGTTGTGGGACTTTGCAGTGACTAGGGTTGCTGGTGTTTGTACTGATAGAATTTCCTGGGGCTCTTGCAGGGGACATGCTGGCTATGGATCTGGGAAGCTGCTCTTGGGACATTTTAGTGTCTCAGGTCTCTCTCCCTCCCTCCCTCTCTCTCTCTTTCTCCCACTCCCATTTAAACATGTACATGCCTGTGTGATGTGGGAATGTCTTTCTCTATGCTGTGCCTATCAATCTTTAAATAAAAAACGGTTTTGGCCATGACAGGCATCGTAAAAGAAGTAGGTAGAAAATCAAAATAGTTAAAAAAAAAAAAGACAAAGCCAGACAAATCGAGCCACCCCCCAAAAAAAAACATATTAAAAACCCAAGTGAGCCACAGGCCACATAACAGACAGATTAATGAGAATGGGTTGAGTTAAGATTAAAAAACAAGCTAACAATGTGTCTAAGTGATATGTCAAACAACATAAACTAATATAAATGTCTAAATCATGTTTAAGACCTAAACATTAGTGAGCTCGTAAAGAGTCGAAGACTACAAGTCTGTAAGTCTAAACCTCTAGTCACCCAAGACCCAAAACCTTATTTTGACACCTGTGTACTCCAGAGGTTGATGTCGGGGGTCTTCTCCAATCATTCTATGCTTTATCTTTTGAGACAAGGTCTGTCATTAAACCCGGAGCTCAGTGATTTGTCTGCACTGGATGGCCAGTAAGCCCCAAGGTGCCTCTGTACCTGCCTCCCCAGTATTGACATGAGAGGTGTGTTATGCCCAGTTTTTTTTTTTTTTTTAATTTAATTTTTAATGTGGGTTCTGGGCATCAAACTGGGTCACCACTTTATTGTGCAGCCATGTTCCCAGGCTCATTTCTGTCTTTTTATTGTGGTACTCAGCGAGCTTCTGTGATCACTCTGCTCAGTGTGCAGCTGTATACCCCATTGTTAGCTTCCTCTTTGAGTGAGTGCTGAGCACCTCTGCAGCATTCCTGCTGGCCTCTCATACTAATGCTTTTGTATATAGTAAACATGCTAATGTATGCAAAAATAGGTACGAATGAGCATTTGGAAAATACTGCCAGATGTATTTTAAGTTATAATAGCAAATTATTGACCCATCGGATGCCTCATTTGTCCATTGTCTAGTGCCTTTGGCATGTGCTACACATACAGAGATCTAGATTGCCCACGGCAGTTCCCGGTTTCACCTGTTGCCCTGCTGTTATTAGTATAGCGGTACCTGCTTCATTCTCCAGGGCTCAGCTGGGACTTCAGGTCTGCTTATTCTCAAAGGGCCTTTAGGCAGTTCCTCCACTGCAGTTCAAGCCACCTCTTAGTACTTTGTCAATTCTGTACTGCTGTGTAAGATGTCACTTAAAAAACAAAACCGATTGACATGTCACCCCAGTTCTATGCTTACCACAACAGTCCTTTTCCTGGTCAAGTGCCAGAGCCAAGATCCAACAGGAATCTGCCTGGCTCTGAAGACCTTTTCCATTTTGTCAGTTCACCCGTTAGATTCTGATTCTATCATCCAAAATGTTTATAATTTTTTAACATGCTAGGCCTCTATTCCAGGAAAAGGAGCAGCAGACCAGCTCCTAAGACCTTTCTGCTAGAGAGCTGACATTTCAAAAGCTTGTTTTATGCCTCAAACCAAACAAGCAGCGCTCTCAGATTAGGACACTGTGATGGCTGTTCTATTGGCTGTCAACTTGACTACATTTGGAATTAACAAAAACTAACAAACACCCCCCCAACTCCCCACCCCCCAAAACCCCAAACAGCTGGGCACACCTATGGGAATTTTACTTACTTAGATGATCTAGGGCAGGAAGACCCACTCAAACTCCGGGCCACACCTTGAGGCAGCTGGTGGAAAAGGAGAAAGAAGCTTTTGCTTTTCTCCTGCTCACCCCCACTCTCTCGCTGGCAAGCTCACCTGTCCTCACCTGGGGACTCTTTCACTGCATTCGAGTCTACTTAGGGTCCTGACACACTGAAGAACAGCTGAGACATCCAGTCTGCTGCACCCAACAATTACTAAATCCTTGCACTTTCTGCCATTATTGAACTAGCTTGACTACAGACTATAAACCAGTTTAATAATACACACACACACACACACACACACACACACACACACACATGGAACTCCCACACATACACTAAATAAAAATCATTGCTGGTCTCACATCCTGGTTTTATTCTGCTATGGAAGAAGGATATTATCTGCTTGAACTTACTCATCTTCAGTGAGTTAGCAGCGATTCCTGGTGGCTCCACAGTGCTCTAAGTGTTCATATATTGCAACAATCTATTTTAGATCTATTATGGTCTAATTAGTTACAGAACCATAAGCTTCCTAATTTTGTTTCTGTTTTTTTTCTTCTTTTTGAGTTAAGGTCTTGTGTAGTATAGACTAGCCTCAAATTTACCATAGAATTCACTATGGACTTGAGTACCACCACATCCTCCTGTCTCAGCCACTCTAACTCTTGGATGAAAGGCATGCCTCACCGGGGCTGTCTCTTGTGCTGTTTTGAAAAGGAGGATTTTTTTTTCACCCTCAGCTCTTTTCTTAATTGCTAAGAATCCTTGAAAACTTACTTTTATCCCTTCTTTTTATGTTCTTTATAAATATATTATTACTTATATTGACCAGGACACAAGGTGTAAGCTTTATTATTATTTTTTTGTCTTTATTTCAAGTCCAGGAGTTGGAGGTCTGCACCAGCACTCTAGCTGTGCCAGCTCCTTAGAGATACCACACTCACACTGGATAGAAGTCCGAGAGTCTCTAAAAGCCTTAGCACTGGATAGGAACATGGACTTCCTAAGCTTTCGGAGAAGCTTTGTTAGCTTTGTGAAGATTCAGTTCCCAACCAACTGTCATTTATTGCACAAACTCTGATTAGTATATGATGAGATCTCAGAGCCTTGGGGAAAAGCTGGAATATCAGAGAAAGAAAACAGACCATAGTCAGTTCTCACAGCCAACTTCTCAGATGAACAGAGAAAATGCTATCTATCTTCAAGAGTCCTTAGCCTGGCTGGTCGCTCCTACAGAATGCCTGAATCTCTATTTCTCCTGCCTTGTATATTTTCTCTACCCAGCTGCTTCACTTCCCAGTTCAGCTCTGCATCATAACCCTCGAGTTAGGATTAAAGGTGTGAGCTACTACTGTTTGGTTGTTGAATTCACAGAAACACAGAAAGTTCTCTGTCTCCTGAATGACGGGAGGCGTGGGTCACCACTCTCTGACCTTCCTGGCTTGACTTTGGGTGATTCTGTTTTCTGATATTCCAGGCTGATTTTATTAAATATACAATATATCACCACATATCCCCTTTTGTGTCAAAAATAAGAAGGTTATAACTAACACAAGAAAAATTATATACAATAGGTACAAGTATTGTATACAATATATACAAGTAATATTTCATGAGTAATGGCCAGTCCATTAAAAATTGACAAATTCAAAAAAAATATTCCATTGTTTATCCTATTTGGTGAGTCCAAAGCATTGTGCCTAATTCACTTTCTATCTAACTTGTATTACCAACTGAAAACTATCTCTTGATGTCTCTCAAACTTATACACTTTAACCCCTAAGTGAGTTTCTTTTCTAAAACTGTCACCAGAAAACTATAACTATAACTATCTCATCTTCAACTCCCTCAGAGGCCAAGAAGGAAATAATATTAACTAAGTAAACAGAATGTGAAAGCAAGCAATTTCCAAAAAGATGTAAACAATGAAGCAGCTGGCTGCCTGGACAGTCATCCAAGGTTCCTTTGTATTGTTGAGACATCCATCTTCAGCCTACAGGCCTAGCATACCTGACAGACTTCTCTGTGAAGCAGGATATTCTCAAAGACCTTCCTACCTTGTCCTGGCAAGGTTCAGTAATTCTTTTTTTGTATGTCCTGTTTGGACATCATACTGTCAGAAGCTGCTTCTTGGGCAGCTGGATCACATCTCCATCTGATTCCGCCCTCCTCCTACCTCTGCTCTGATTCCTTCACCTACTCCTACAGTGCTCGCCATAGGCCAAAACAGTTCCTTTATTTCACAGCATTCTCACATCAAAGGGCACTTTCTTGCCCAGTGACTAACGTTTGCCACAAAGAAGTTCACCTCCAAATAGAGTTTCTTCGATGCCCATCATCTTCTCTGAAGTAGATTGGTGCTCCCAGAAGCAGACATGTCTTGTCATAAAAATACTAAGAACCTATGTTATTAAAATAATTCAAATGCCATATTTTGTAGATCTCTGGAGTGTTTGAAGAAGACCTGTCTATCTAAAATATATCTTTGTTTGACCTTGAAAACATATCTAATATGATTATAAGTTTGATTGTAATGTCTAACTTTATATCCTAATTAGTTGGTCATAATAATTTTCAAGGACTAACAATTTGTATTACATTGTTAGATGAGCTGCATTGGTACACAGCCTTGGACAAGAGTAGAAATATATATATAGTAACAAAATTAATCTCAACTTTGTATCACTATACACAATTTGTGTACAATATACAAAATTCCAATCCAATGTAAAATATTTAAAACTAGTAATTGATTTTTAAAAGTAGATTCAATAATATACCCTTTTATCCTATCATATTTATGTTCCCTTTTTTCTTTTGTTCAAACAATAACCCTGAATATAATATCCCTTGCTCAGCTTTTTTTCCTAACCATAACTGATAACAACTTGTAACCAATTACTCTTAAACAATGACAATCATCCATAACCCATTAAAAGACCAAAAAACTACCCACCTCACCTTTTGGGAATGTGGGCATGGTGTTCTTAAATTTACTTCCTGCTGTCTGGGGGGCGACAGCATTTTTAGGGGATCCTGAAAAGAAAAGTTTTGTTAATTGTCAAGACCTGAAATAAGTATCTGTGTCACTTATTGCTCAGTCTCCGCATAACAGGGAAGTGCACAGCTTGACTCAAGTCCTGGCTAGAGTAGTCTGTGAGGCTGGTTCATCTCAGAGAGCTGCCTCAAAATTGTCCTGAGCAGTTTGTAGTCCAAATCTGATCTTTGGTTGGTATTTGTCAGCCTAGTGGCTTTGACAGAGTCCATGGGAAATCATTGATCATCTGCAGAAACAAAAGCCTTCTGTCCCATATCAGGTGGCTCTTCTGATAAGATACAGAGATTTTGCATTTTCCTTTAACAAGTTTGCTTGGGTTAAGAGAAGGAGAGAGGCACACTCCAACTTCAAAGTGAGCTTTAATTTATAATTGAGTTGGGACCTTAATTTTTTTAGATGTGAACAGCTATAGATGTTAGCAATAAGAGTTTACCCTGTAGAGTAATTAGTACCAATAGATATGATTTTTTCCTTGCTTGTAAAATTTTTTTTCTGGATAGCCTCCCCTTCTGCTTTAGACATCTAGATGTCTAAGGTCTTCTGACTTTTTGAAGATGGGTATATAGTTTTCTGTAAAGACAAAACCAAAACCCTGCCCCCACCCTTGAGTTTTTCTTGGAACTTAAAGAATTGTCACATGGGTGGGTGAGCCAACTTTGCTCTTTATCATGAAGTTTCTCTGCTTCAAATTGAGTCTTTATCAATTTTGATGGTCTCCATAGCTTCCCCCACCTGTGTAAACAAAAGCAGAACTCTTTCCCCAACATAGTACCTGATCTCCATTCTGCGGTCAGCACATCTTTGATGTAGACAGACTGATTTAGCCCAGTCATTTCCCCCCCATAGTCCAATGCCTTTCAGCAGCTCTTCCTTTCTCATGCGCACTAAGAAAACTGAAAGTTAATAAAGCATTATGTAGTCTATTTCTGGGAGTCTTTGTTACAACTCTCTGTTTATTTAGCATATCTTCTAGAGCTCGAGCTGGTCTCTCTATGACTGCTTGCCCTGTAGGATTATGTGGTATTCCTGTAGTATGTTTTGTACTAGAATAAGCAAAGAATAGTTTTATTTTCCTAGAGACATAGGATGGAGCATTGTCAGTATAACAGTAATAGAAAAGTGTTTCAGGGCGGGGCCGAGACCTCTGTTGTCATTATCAGTTGCGTTGGGAGCCCCAGATAGCTTCAGAGCCTGCTGAGGCTGGGCGCTGCTGTTCTGATGCCTTCTGCCTTTAAGTAGGGAGATACGCAGCTCTGAACCCCAAAGGACAAACCTCTGTGTGCAGGTGTAAGCACATCTAAGAGATGGAAGGCCATCTTCTGCTGGCCTCTTCTGCAGATGCCCACGGCAAGAGAGCAAGAACTTTACTTTCCCCATGTAAGCCACGATTCTAATTTGAATTAGAATTGTGGATTAGTGTTTTATTTCAGAGAGACAGAGACAGAAACATAGAGAATGTTTTTCTGTACTTAAAACTTCATCCCAACTACTTACCTCGGAGTACTGTCAGTTGGATTTATGTAAAGAACTCTCTGTTTACTTTTCTCCTAAAATATTTCAAAGTTCAATTTTATAGTAATGAAAGATTTTTAAGCTTAATGTAAGATGGGCACGAAAGCAATGACTCAGATCTGCAGTGCCATCTACTGGTACCTACCTCAAATTACAGCTAAGAACCAGCATGGAACTTGCCAAATTGTGAAAGGTACTCTTCATTCATTTACAGCTTTGGGCTTATATAATTAGAAGGGGTTCTTATTTCTCCAAACATAGTAAAGACTGTGGTATTCTATAAGGCCCCTCAGTGTCCAATTTTTAAAACATAGTAACATTCAAAATCACAGTTTTAGCATTTTCTAAAATATATGCTTTTTTTTGGTATTGTTAGCTCTTATTTCTGGTAAAAGCTGGAGCTATTGCTTAAATGATATAAATCTTTAACACAGATAGTCCAAGAAGATGTAAATAAGTCAAATCATGGCAAGAATGTGATCAGATAATAACTTACCTTGTCCACATATATTGTTTGGTGGATGATACAGTAATATTGTGATAATTTGTCTACCATTAAAAGAAAATTTGTCTAGCAGTTAACAAGCCATAACTGATCCAACTGGAAAGATTAATTAGTATATATGACATCTTTGCTGATAAATCTGAATATTTTAAAACTTTAACAATTTTGAAAATATTAAACTAATTTCTACTTTACCTTTTGCCCTACCAACACATATTACTTTGAATTTAGCATGAAGCATTCATTAAACTAGTCTTTTACATTTGTTTTTATTTTCTGTGTGTGAATGTTTGTCTGTATCTAAGTGTGTGCACCCTCTATGTGCTTAGTGCCTGTGGAGGCCAGAGGAGACCAGAGGGGGTCAGAGGGGGTCAGAGGAGGCCAGAGGAGGTCAGGGGAGGTCAGGGGAGGTCAGATGGGACCAGAGGAGGTCAGAGGAGGTCAGAGGGGGTCAGATGGGGTCAGAGGGGGGTCAGAGGAGGTCAGAGGGGGTCAGAGGAGGTCAGGGGAGGTCAGGGGAGGTCAGAGGAGGTCAGATGGGACCAGAGGAGGTCAGAGGGGGTCAGAGGAGGTCAGAGGGGGTCAGATGGGGTCAGAGGGGGTCAGAGGAGGTCAGAGGAGGTCAGATGGGGTCAGAGGGGGTCAGAGGAGGTCAGAGGAGGTCAGAGGAGGTCAGAGGGGGTCAGAGGGGATCAGAGGGGGTCAAAGGAGGTCAGAGGAGGTCAGAGGGGACCAGAGGAGGTCAGAGGGGGTCAGAGGGGGTCAGAGGGTGTCAGAGGAGGTCAGGGGAGGTCAGGGGAGGTCAGATGGGACCAGAGGAGGTCAGAGGAGGTCAGAGGGGGTCAGAGGAGGTCAGAGGGGGTCAGAGGAGGTCAGATGGGACCAGAGGGGGTCAGAGGAGGTCAGAGGGGGTCAGAGGAGGTCAGGGGAGGTCAGGGGAGGCCTGGGGAGGCCTGGGGAGGCCTGGGGAGACCTGGGGAGGCCAGAGATCTCCAGAGGAGGCCATTGGCTTCCCAGAATTGCAGTTACAGATGGTTGTGGATGCTGGGAACCAAGCTCTGGTCCTCCACAAGAGCAGCAAGCACTTTTAATTGCTAATCTGTCTTCCCAACCATCACACTGGTCTTATTTTTGATAATTCTAAGCCCCACATTGGAGCTTCTAAAGGCTGTCATAGTTGTCATCTGTGTGTCATGCCAAGCCAGTGTTTTCAGGAGTGGCCATTCTCTATTTCGATAGCCTTTGTGCAGCTCCCCTTCAAGCTCTGAGTGCCATATGAGGAATGTTCATGGTAGTGCTCATTGCCTGCAAACGCTCCCTGGAAACAGCCACCTTAAACAAGCTGCTATGCAGTGCCAGGCACTACATTTGTTAGTGAAATGTTTTTCTGTTCGAAGGGCCTAGGAACAGGCACACCTCATTTTCATTTCTCTCCATGGTACTTTATTTGAGAGAATTTTCTGTCACCTTTTTTGTCCACTAAGATAACCATTATCATGGCCAGGAAATTGGGGTTTTCTTTTATGGTTTTCTTGTTTCTTTCTTCCTGTGCTGCTGTTTGGCTTCAGAGGTGTCAGTTGCAGCACTACTGTGCAGAGTCTCTGACACATTCAAATATTCATATTACTACCCAGAAAGCTTGGAGAAAGATTAGATTTTTCCTGTCGGCTAAGTTGGCTAAGGCATGAACCTCCTCTCCTTACACAGGCTCATGGGTGACCTCATCTGGCCTGTGACTTTAAACACCATCAGTCTCTGAGCTCTAGGGGTGCATATCAAACTGTCTGCTTTCCATTCTTTAACATCTTTACCCTGATGGCAGCTCAAACATGTCCGAACAGAAGGACATCCTTGATGTCATGACCCTTACCAGATTTCTTCCAAAGACTTATCCATCTTAGCTAAGGGCATCACTGACTACCCATTTGCTCAGTCAAAAGCCTTGGAACAGTCTTCACCTTCTCTGTTCATCCAGGTCAACATCAGTCTATCAGCCTCGACTATGGTACATACTTTTATTTCTCACTTAGGCTAACAAAATCATTTCTCACCTGTGTTTATCTGCATTTGTCCTGTCCACATTTGTGTTACACACTATCTCGCTACCTCATTTTTATAAGTATATTTCATATCTGATATTATTGCTGCATTGGTTGTGTGTGGATTTCTTCTGCAAGGCAGTTCTCTACAGTAAGCTCTATAGGGAAGAAACTTTATTTCACAGTCATTGAAGCTCTGGCCATAGTAGATTTTGTGTGAATGCAGGTGTGAAGAAGGGAGGGAGGAAGGCAGAGGGAGGAAGAGGAGGTGAGAAGGAGGAGTCTAGTCCTTTTGTTGTTTAATTTTGGGTTTTGAGACAGGGTCTTGCTATGCCTCCCAGGTTGGCCTCAGATTCAGTTATCCTATCTCAGCCTCCAAAGTTCTGGGATTACAACTGTACGCCACCACACCTGGCTACTGCTACCCTTTTTGTAGTTGAAGATTCAGGAAAAAAAGCAAAACAAAACATCCCTTTACTGTTTTTCTTGGGGGTCAGTTGTGTAGTGTTGGAAGACCATTATTTATTAATGTGCTCTTCAGAAGGATTTGGGTATGATAATCCATCTTCAGAACAGAACCATTTGACACTCTTGTATCCCATGCCCTGAGATGATGCTGAGGGCTTTTCTGCAAAATGCTCTTCATTTGCCTTGAGTTGCTCTTCGATCAATGTTTGCCTTCAACGAAGAGAGTTGATGCTGAGCTTGATTAACAGATGTTAAAACTAGAAACTTAAAATGCATTCTTAATGATCCTAAGGATAGCCAAGCTACATTTCTGCAACCCCAGAGAAACTAGGTAACAAAGAGGACCCTAAGAGGGATGTACAGATTTTCCTGGAAAGGGGAAATAGATGAGATCTCCTGGGTAAACTGGGAGTGGGAGGGCTGGAGGGGAAGGGATGGGAACATGAGGGATTGGGTTGGTCAGGGTGGGGGCAGGATGGAGTGGGAGAGCAATGAAACATATCTTGATAGACGGGGCCATTTTGGGGTTAGGGAGAAACCTGGTATCAGGGAAACTTCAGGAATCCACAAGGCTGACCCAGCTAAGACTCCTAGCAATAGTGGAGAGGGTGCCTGAACTGGCCGCCTCCTGAAACCAGATTGGTGACTAACCTAATTTTCTAGCCTTTATCTAGTAACTGATGGAAGCAAATGCAGAGATCCACAGCCAACCACTGAGCTAAGCTCTGGGAGTACAGCTGAAGAGAGAGAGAGGAGGGATTGTAGGAGCAATGAGGGAAAGTCAAGATAGTGACAGGGAAACCCACAGAGACAGCTGGCCTGAGATAATGGGAGCTCATTATCCCTGAGATAATGGGAGCTGTCCCTGGATGGACAGCTAGGGAAGCCTGCATGGGATCTACGTAGGCCTTCTGCACGTGGATGACAGTCCCATTTGTGGGACCCCAGCAGTGGGATCAGGACCTGTTCCTGGTGCATGAACCGACTTTTGGAACCTGTTCAATATACAGGGATGCCTCACCCACCCAGTGTTGAAGCCTCAACGTGATATGCCATGCTTTGTTGAGTCTCATGGGAGGTCATGGGAGGCCTGTCCCTTTTTGGAAGGAGGATGAGTGGATGTGGGGGATAGACAGGAGGTAAGAGGAAGGAATGGAAAGAGAGGAGGGAGGGGAAACTGTGGTTGGTATGTAAAATAAATGAAAAAATAATAAAAAAGAACTAGCCAAATGAGGGACCAGTAGAGAGAAGGATTCATTGGTCATTCTGTATCTCGACTGCTGAAAAATTTTCTTTTTGTACCAATAAGAACTGGGTTTTGGTTGTGGTTCTGCATATGTCCTTGAGCAAGTTACTTCTGGAATTCAGACATCTCTGTTGGTCACTTGAGTGATTATTGAGAAAGAATTCTTATAAGTATAATGCACAATATAAGTTTAGTGTACTATCTGAGTTGTGTTGTCCCAGCACCCTGGCATGGGGATTCAGGTCCCAGAACTCTAGAGGCCACAGAAAGGCCTGGATTAAGTCTAATAATTTTAGATTGTTTCTCTGGGATTTTTTCCTTCTGTTCTCTTGATTGTTTATGTGCAGCCGAGGATAGCAGTAAAACACCAACACGTTTTACGGCACCACCTATGAGGCTCTATGCCTTTACTGTACATCTGCAAGTATCCCTTAAGGCCCTAAGAGGTGAGGGCTTGCATGTCTTTAATGGATCCTGAGAAGTAAGAAGTACCAGGAACAGCACTTTCACAACCACTTCTTCCTAACAGTTTCTTCAGCTTTATTCTGAAGTTGCACTGCAGATGCATGCTGATACCGCCAGTGTTACCTAAGGCACCATTGGACAGTTCTGTTAGCGTTTGCTCTTAAACACAGAAATGCACTTCAGTGACTGTCCTTTTCAGCTACCAGAGGGCATATTTCCCAGTATCCTGCAGAAAATAATTTTTAAAAATTCTGAGCAGATTGCTCTTTGGAAGAGCAATTATGTTTTACACAGGAGGCCAGCTCTCCAAAAGCTGTTCTTCGTTGGTGCAGTGCAAAGCTTACAGAGGCAGTGGGAAACATTGATTAAATAGTTTCCAGACCTCCTTCTCTCAATCTCTATCTTTTAAGGGCAAAATACATAATTAAAATGATATAAAAATTTATTCCTAAAAATCAGCTACCCAATCAAAATGAGCATTGAACCAGTTAGAAGTATTTTTTTTTTCCTGTAAACTATAGATTTGGATTAAACTTCCAAATCCTAAATAGACGTTAGACTTCAGTCTTTCTTTGTTAGGTCAAGTAAACTCCTTAAGGTCCGGGGAGTGGCTTTATTCTGTTTGTTTTGTCTTGTTGAGATGATCTCACGATGTAGCCCCATGCTAGTTTCATCTTTTAGTTCTTCTGCCCCAGCTTCCCAAGTGTGGGATTGTCAGATGTACACTTCCTACCCACTGGTGATAGGCCTTATTTGAACAGAGGCCCATTCAGGTTCCGTAGGGAAACTGAGGAGTGGGTGAGAGAGACGTGTTGTTTCCATGCGTTTGTGTATCCCCAGGGCTCTTCCTGGGGTACATTTTCATCTAGAGTCCTCTGATAAATGCATACTCATTGTCCCAGCATGCATTCCAGACCCTCTGTTTTCTGAGACGATGTTCCTAGCACCTCCAGCTAGACAGTTGTCCGTCCCTTCTTCCTTCTTCCATCATTCTCAGCAAACTTGGCACCGGTTATACCTGGCTCACCTTTCTGTCTTTTTAAATTTCCAGTCTGACATAGGGCAGGAATTTAAAGTTTGTTGAATGAACAAATAAAAGGTGAATGGCAGTTCCTTGTCACTGTTCAATATTTTGTAGCAGAGGCTGCTCATACAGATGGTTTCTGGCCTTGCCCCTCTCCTGGGCTGAAATGGGCCTTCAGAAGCTCTCCAGAAGACAGAGGGATGGCTGAGCTGATTATTCTACAAGTATTTGTTTTGTGTTAAAGTTCTGTAGGAGGAACCACAGAGGAGTGAGGAATAGTTTGTCATTTTGGGGGTTTCCTAGTTAGATTTAAAGGCATGCTACTTGTATACGTCTCTTAAAGGGAAATTGACTGCTAAATTACAAGACTTGATATTACAACACAGAAGCTATAACAGCTGGAAAGTTGTTTCATTAACGGAGTTGGAAAAAGCTTTTTAGGGGACCCACAAGTTAATTTGAGTTCAGCAGTGTTGACTGAAGGAAGGGCCCAGGAGGGGGCAAACCATAGGCTAGGTGGTACTTGAGTGGTTGATGGTGTGAGAATTGGTTTATTGAAGAGCATTTCAGAGATACCTAGAACCTCTGAGTTATTAACAAAATGTTTTATCTACCAGTGTGGTTCAGCTTTGAAAGGTAAATTTTGAGATTATGCTATGTCTTGTAATTTCAATCAAGAACAGGTAGCATTGATAAACATTTGCCCTTTCCTGAGGTCTTAAGGGAAGAGAGGAGGGAAGAATTGAGAGACAGGAAAAACATGGAAAGAGGGAGGGCAGTCAGGCTGCTGCTCGAAAAACAAAGTAACAACATACCTGTCAACTCACAGCATGATCTTCCCGTATCATATCCATGGGGCCTCTGCAGTGGTTACAAAGGGATCATCTAAGCACCGGAGTCTACAATTTAGGGAGAAACACTGCCCATTGAGAGAAATTAAGTAATGATTAAAATAAATGAAAAAATTTCTTATTGTTGTCCCAGTGAAAATACACTGCATTAAAAAGTAGAAAACTCTGCAGGTGTGATTGAGACTCTTCTTCTGCTGCTGTTTATTTTAACCAGCTAACAGTCACTTTTTGCAAATTATTCTAGGCATCTCTCGGAGGTAGGAGTGTTGTCTCACTGAAAAATCTGTCAAGTATTAAGAAAAATATGTGGGACTGAAGAGGTAGGTAGCTCAGTGGTCAAGAACACTGGCTGCTCTTCCGGAGGACCCAGGTTTGATTCCCAGCACCCACAGGGCAGCTCACAGCTGTTTGTAACTCCACTCCCCGGACTCTGACACCTTCACACAGACACACATGCAGGCAAAAGCAGTGCACATGAAATAAAAATAAATTATAAAAAAGAAAAGTATGTTAAATTCCACAGATTACTCTGATTGGATCATTACACAATGTGTACGTATTTGTTGAAATATGCCGTATCATATCAATATATATCATTATGTCAGTTAAAAATAAAATTTAGAAAAAAGATTAAAAATCAAGAGCTATGTCAGTGAACGTTCACTTTTGTTTTTCCTGTAGTACTCTGATTTCACTGATCAAATCTAATAACTTTATACATATGTAAAATGTTAGAATAACATCTTAATATAATACAATTATTAAAATATATATTCTTTTTATTTGCAATAATTTCAAATTAAAATATAATTATATTATTTTCTCCTTCCTCCCTTCCTTCTAACCATTCCCATGTCCCCCTTCTTCACTATCAAATTCATAGCCTCTTTTTCTTTACTTACTTTGTTGATAATATACATCTTACATACACATACACACACATATATAGTACACATATATAAAGTACATATATATGCATGCATAAATATATACACAGAACCTGAGGAGTCTGTTAGTGCAGGGCAGGCTTGAATTTGGATAATCAATTAGGAGCTCATTCCTGGCCAAGCAAATCTTCCTTAGCCATCAATCACTGATTGTCTGTAGCCCCCCTCCCCCATCATTTCCAGGAGACACAATCCCTCAACAGACTTCCTTGTCCTCGGGATCTTTTATCTTTCTGCCTCCTCTTCTATGAAGTTCTGTGGCCCTTATGTGTTTGGGGTTGTGATGTAGATGGATCAGATGTTCTTAGCGTTTTGACCATTTGTGTGCTTTTCCGTAATGGTCTTCTGCTGGAAGCTTCTTTGATGGGAGGGGTGAGAGCTGTACAAACTGTCTACCTCTTCTATGTTGGAATGGCAGCTATGTAAGTCACTTTTTGTTTCTGTGATAAGAGTTTATTTTAGCAGATGATTTCAGGGGAGGCATGGCAGGAAGCTGAGTGATCACATCTCAGCTGCATGTGGGAAACAGAGTGAGCAGGAAGTGGGGTGAGCTATAACCCCTCTAACCTCCCTTCTAATGACATACTTCCTTCAGCAAAGCTACATCTGTAATGGTTCTATACCCTCCTAAAACAGTACCACCCCTGTGGGCCAAGTGTTCAGATTCATGAGCCTATGGGGGAAAATTCCTCATTCAAACCATAACAACAGGATTCCAATCTTTCTAAGTCTGAGCAATGTTTCATTATGTTTATAAACATCATTTTAGTTAGCCATTTGTCCACCAGCTGACACGGAAGTTGATTCCGTATCTAGGCTGTTGTGAATAGTGCTGCAATAAACATGTGAGTCCAGATGTCTCTCCAGTGGACTAATTCAGTTTCCTGTGTGTGTCTGTGGCAGTGCAATTGCTGGCACCTCCATGTGTTTTCCATAATGGCCGTGCTGATTGCATTCATACCAGCAATGTAGGAGAGAGTTCTCCTCCTCTGCACCCCCACTGAACTTTGTTATGTTTTCTGTTTCTCATAATATCCTTTCCTACTAGCGGGAGTTAATTTGTGGCTCATTATGGTTTCCATTTGTATTTCCCAGACATCTTCATTATTGAGCATTTTCTCCCAGGTACTTGTTGGCTGTTTACATATCTTAAAAAAATGTCTATTGGGTCATTTGCCAGTTTTTTGTTTTGTTTTTTGGAGAGGGAGTTTGAGACAGGGTTTCTTTGTGGGGCCTTGGCTATTCAGGAACTCACTCTGTAGACCAGACTGCCCTCGAAGTTGCACCTGCCCAGGTGTTCTGGGATTAGAAGCGTGGGCCACCACTGGCTGGCTCCATTTGCCAGTTTGTAATTTAATTTTTTTTTATCTAGTTGTTAAAATGCTTCTTTATTCTCTGTTAATTCCTTGCTGAGATGAATTTGCAGATGCTCTGCAGACATCTCTTTCCTCTGTTGACTGCATTTGCAATTTTGCTTTGGTTGACTAATGCCCTGAAACATCCACCGGGTTTTCTTCTAGTACTTTCACAGTTTTAGATTTTGCATGTGAGTATTTTCATTTTGAACTGTCTTTTCTTGTGTGCTTGATGAGTGGTAAGAATGTAGGTTTATCCTTCATATCTGGTTTTCCCAGCACCATTCTATAGAGATTCTTGCTACCTCTGTTGAAAGTCAGTGGCTGTAGATGAACTGATGTGAATTTTATGTCAATACCTTGCTGCTCTGGTTAGTATAGTTTGGTAGTATATTTAGCAGCACTTGAGCTGTATCTGGAGATATTATTATGCTCTCAGCTTTATTCTTTTTTCTTAGCATTGCTTTGACTATTAGGGCCTTTCTTGTATTCTACAGCTTTGGTTCATGGAAAGAATGTCATTGATATTTTGGTAGGAATTTCATTGACTATTGATTATGCTTTTTAATTTGGATATTTAAAAAATACTGATTCTTCTGATTCATAAACATGGGATGTTCTTTAAGTTTGTGTGCTTTAAGGATTCATTTGTTTCCTTACTTCAGCTTCCCACTTAGTTTTGTTGTTTTTTTGAAGTTACTGTGAATGGAATTTTTTGTATTATTTTTAAGAACCAGTTTTATCATTGGTATGTAAGAACAATATAGATTTTAAAAACATTTATATTTTGTATTTATTTATAGCTGTGTGTGTATATTAACATATCCATGTGTGTGAGTGCTTGAGAAGGCCAGAGAAAGGGTTGATTCCGCTGAATCTAGGATGATTGTGAGCTGCCTGACATGGGCGCTGGGAATCAATCAGAGCCGGAAGTACTTTAAGCTACAGGTCCATCACTCCAGCCCTGCTGCTTATGTTTGAATGCAACATATTTGTTTATCAGTTATAACAGGGTTCTCTCCCTCTTTCTCTCTCTCTACTTCTGTCTCTGTCTCTCTGAGGCTTTGTGTTTTCCTCTATAATAAATTGTGTTGTATGCAAATAGGGATAATTTTGTGCCTTTATTTCCTGCTCAAACTTTATTTCTGTTTGTAAAAGAGAAACAAATAACAGGGAAGGGAACTCAGAGGACCGTGTGTGTGTGTGTGTGTGTGTGTGTGTGTGTGTGTGTGTGTGTGAGAGAGAGAGTGTGTGTGAGAGAGAGAGAGTGTGTGTGTGTGTGAGAGAGAGTGTGTGTGTGTAAGAGAGAGAGAGAAAGAGAGAGAGTGTGTGTGTGAGAGAGTGTGTGTGTGAGAGTGTGTGTGTGTGAGTGTGTGTGTGTGAGAGAGAGAGTATGTGTGAGAGAGAGTGTGTGTGAGAGAGTGTGTGTGTGTGAGAGAGTGTGTGTGTGTTTGTGTGTGTGAGAAAGAGTGTGTGTGTGAGAGTGTGTGTGTGAGAGAGAGAGTGTGTGTGTGTTTGTGTGTGTGAAAGTGTGTGTGTGTGAGAGAGAGTGTGTGTGTGTGTGAGAGAGAGTGTGTGTGTGAGAGAGAGTGTATGTGTGTGTGTGTGAGAGAGAGAGAGTGTGTGTGTGTAAGAGAGAGGGAGTGTGTGTGTGTGTGTGTGTGTGAGAGAGAGAGAGAGAGAGAGAGAGAGAGAGAGAGAGAGAGAGAGAGAGAGAGGCACTTACTTTTGTGTCCCTGTGTGGAGACCATACATTAGCCTGAGTGTCCCTCTGTTCGTCACCAAAATTGACCAGATAGACTGGCAGCAGACCCCAGAACCCTCCTGCCTCTGAGAGTTATGGGTGTGTGGTGCCACATCTTGCTTTAACATGGATGTTGGGGATCTGAGTTCACATCTCCTGGTTAGAAGAAAATGTTGGAGCTAAGAGCAAATAATGTTGGAAGGCCACAGCAGAGTGAGGGTCCCAGAGTGTGTGCTGTTGGCCTGTTCCTAAGCTCTTTGGGATGGTAGAGAGTTCTCCTGGGAGATGCTACAGTGGAAGCAGAGAATTATTTGGTGTACACGTTTTGTTTTGATTCTCTTTTAAAACAGCTCCTTTTCTTTGCTCGTCTCCTTCCTGGGGCTTGTACCGTCTGACATGCTGAGGTGTCATTCTGTGACATAGAACTTTGCCACAAGTGGATTCTGGTAGAAGGGACATGAGTGAACAGCTGAGCCAGAATGAAAAGAGTGGTTGCCTTCTTCCTCACCAGGGCACTCTGGGATACCCAGCCCCGTTTCAGATAGCATGCAGTGTCGTGGTGAAGCTGAAAATGTACTTTGAATTAGAATTGAGACAGGATCCAAAAATTGGTTTGTCCAGAACTGGTCAGAATGCCTTTAAATAATCATTGACCTTCCAGAGGTCTTTGGTTAAATCTCCTAGTTTACTCTAGTTCACAGTTATCTTTATGTACCTTTGAAAGAATAAATTTGAATCTTGGTACAGTATCAAATTTAAATAAGTCTCTTAGAGAGCTGTTAAGACATGAGATGACACAGCTCCTTTCTTCAATATTGTCTCATTAACTTTTTGTTTCCTTGGCAACCTCATTTCTGTTTTTCTGAATGGATGTTGCTTTGGTCATCTGCCCAGAATACCCTCCAGAAGAGGGAGCTGCAGAGAACTCAATGTGCAAGTCTGGTGAGGGAAAGCTTACCCTTTATTTCAAAGCACACTGACTACATCCATTGATAGGCAGCCCCAGGTGGTAGCTGTGGTCAGAGCTGCTTGATGGCCAAGCTTCTGGAGTCCACACTCAGAGTGAAAGAAGCCTGAAGTTCTTGATGCCTGATTTTTTACATGGCAACCTTGCTAGCCATTTTAGCTTTTGATTCTCTGCCTCTAGGCTACACTGGATTTTAAGCTTTTAGCTGAAATAATAGAGCAACTGTAAGTCTTGATGTTTGCCAACTAAAGTCATAGACCTTTATTAAGATTTTTTTTTTTTTTTAAAAAGCATAAATTATTTGTCCTTTAGCTAGTCTGGAAATGGATTGCAGAATGTGGCCAGTGATTGACTTCTTGGAGTTGAATCTAGGAGTGTTAGGTTTGTGACTGGAGTTAACCATCTGATTTCTACATATCCTGTGGACATAATAACTCAGATTTACAAGTCTGGTTACTGTTGGGATTGTGGGGCTATTGTTTCTGACTGAGCTGCCTATTAGAGTGTAAGGCTAGAACCAAAGCTAGAAAAGCAGATGGGCTTGGAAAGGGAGATTGACTTGTTTTGAGGTAATGTGTGAAGCCAAGAAATTGCTGGAACAGATCTTAGCAGGGTTTTCAGGAAAATAACATTTCCACCTCTTTCAGTCTGCAGTCTGCCTGAAAATGGAGGACTTTTCCTACTCTCATGGTATTTGGGCAGCTGTTTTCAGAACACACACAAAATGAAAAGCAAAGATGTCCTTAGAATCGCTACCATCCACCCTCCATCACCAAAGCTCTTGGATGACTTGAGTGGAAAGAGCTGAAGGCATGCAAGCAAAGGTGTGTGTGACACAGTACATGTGCAGGCTGCTCTTGCAGATGTGACGTCATGCTTTTGGCACCTGAAAGCTTTGAGAAAACTTCTCTTTGCCACAGCCTGCACACCAGAGAGTCCTCCATAGGGCTGCACCTGTGTCCTGCATTCTATTCTTTTAGGTTATTTTTCTTTTCATTAACCTGAGTCAGTGGGACTATCTGTCAAACTCAGCGAACTCCTGAAACTTTCCAATTGCTCCAATTAGCCCAGTGTTATGTCACTCATGAGAACAGCTGTATTTATTTCCAAGGCTTTTTAATGAGTCGTTCCGATGTTATCTTTTCTGATCTATAGAAAATGTTCCAGAGAATTTATGTGATTTGTATGAATTGTATGAACCAATCATAGGATCATGAGGATGATATGATAGACTATGGTTTTCTTTTTTTCTTTTCTTTCTTTTTTTTTTTTTTTTGTCACCTGGCAATTTTCAAGTAGTTGAAGCTCTCTGTCTATGGAATGTGTGTAAGGATGCTTAACTGTGGCGACTCATACCTTCAATCCCAGCAGTCAAGAGGTAGGTGCAGGTGGATCTCTTGAGTTTTAGGTCAGCCTTGTCTACATACTGAGTTCCAGGCCAAATGGAGTTACATAGTGTGGCCGTGTCTCAGAAAACAAATAAATAACAAACCCTGGACAGAACTGGATTGTATGTGTGACTTCTCATGTACTTTTGGCCCATATTGTGTGTGTTGAGTACACGTTTGATTTTATTAGAACAATGTATTTAGAGGTACATGTTTCTGATGCTACCTATTTCTAGTTAATTAGGTATACTTTGAAACACTCTTAGGCAGGCATAGTGTGTGTGTGTGTGTATGTATGTATGTATGTATGTGTGCATTTGTGTGCATGCGTGTGTGTGTGTGCACACGTGCGTGCTTGTGTCTGTTTGTGTGTGTGTCCCTACACCCCCATGTGGACAAATTTGGTTAAAGATGCTCATTTTCATCCCATGGGAACCATTAACATCTGATTTTTCACCTGGCTTTCTTCCAACCTCACTGACCATTTTTTCCCTTCTGCCCTCTGCTCACTTCTAGGACCATATTAGAACCATAATCAGTCTTTTCCAACTGTCTAAAGCATGGAACACAGAAAATGATTAGGACTGTTTTCTCAGTTTTTTCCCAAGTCGGGAGTACTGTTCTAGATACACAGGCAGGAAGTTAGGTCATCACACATAAACAGTGAGTCCATAGAGCACTGTGGTTATATCTTCATATGACCTCTATAAGGTCACCAGGCTCAGTCCGTAGACATCAGGGATTTGGTCCAATTTTCATGTCTGAAATTTCATGTGTATATTGACAAACCCAAAGTGTATGTCTCCACTTTTGTCTTCTACTTGAATACAAGTATACAAGAATACAAGTTAGTATTCTATCCAACATCTTGTCTTAAATATCTAACTTAGCATGTTTGTAATCAAAACTTGCTGTTTATCCTGGAAGCTGTTTCACTCAGAGCTGTCACTAGACCCCACATGTAGTCATCTCGTGGACTTCTCTGTCCTCATCATACGAGCCTGTTGTGCGTATCTTTCAACCACATCTGGAATCTGTCCAGCCGTTTCTACCTTTTCCTCTGGCACTTGGATCTCACCTACACTGTCCTCTAGAGTTTGACTGGTTCCATAGTTTCTGGCCTGCTATCTTTCATCTCACTGTTGCCTTCAGGTTCTTCTGAACACAGTGGCCAGTGGCCATTCGTGATGTCATCCCTGTCCAGAGTGTGTCAGGACAACTACTAAAGGCGTCATCCGGCTGTTGTGACCGTGTTGCCTCTTTTCTGCCCAGTGTTCTTGCTGTCCCTGTCGTGTTAAAATGCTCCCCAAAGCACTTCCCTGTGCCCGGAAGAGTCTTTCTGCCCCTCAGCCTTCAGTCTTCCTCGCATTTCTGACAAGTGTGATTAGAGGCCTCAGTGAGGCCTTTCTCTTCTAGTAATTAACAACTTCTCATCCCGTTGCTGTTTCTCTGCATTGTGCTGGTAATTCTCTAGCATTTTATCTGAATTGATTCTTTTTATTGCCTCCCATTAGTGTGTAGGTTCCACACTGACAGTGACTTGGTTTGGTTTTGTGCATGACTATATGCCAAGTATCTGGAACAACCTACCCAGGGGATGGATGATGAGTGACTGTGAATGAATGGTGAGCCCTTTGAAATTCAGAATGTGATGAATGGAATTTCAGTCATTTTAAAACTATCATATTGCACTAAGTATCTCATAGGTATATCTCATAGCATTTAAAAATATTCAGTGGAGCCACTAAAAACTCAAGCATCTCAGTAGTTATCCCTGTGTAATTCCAAGATTCAAAACTGTCATTGGTGTGGCATGTTGAGGACAACTTTGAATGTTTTTGGAAGCATGGTCTCTAACGGGGTACACAGAAATGCCAGACCACTGCTTCCCCCCAACCCTTCTGTATGGAAGAAGTGACGGTGCCAATGGCGGCTTTTCTCCTGTGTCATCATTTTTTGGCTCAAGAAGAGGCTGTGGTGGGGGACAGAGGCAGGGAGCAGTGACAGATATTCTTCTTCTGCTTCTACCAGCAGCAGAATCCCAGGGACTTACTGAAATCACCCTGCACAAGGGTCGATGTAACTTGTACTAAATATTTTGTTAATTTTCAGCATCTCATTCTATTGGTTCAGACTGATTAAGCATCATTGAAATGAAATGGTCTTGCATCAGTATCTATTTCAAAATTGCTCTAGGCCATGGATTTGGACCCAATTCTATTTTCCATTTCTCTCACTTCATTACAAAGTCCTTCAAGGAATGTTGTAGTCAGCCTATCTTTCTATATAATAGCTTTTCCTTTTCTTTTGAGGCAATGCCCGACTGTGTAGTCCAAGCTGGTCTCAAATCTGTGGTCCCCATGCCTCCACGTTGGGGGTGGTAGGAGTTCAGGTATGAATCACCAGCCTTGGCGTTTTATTCAGTGCAGTGCAAATAATGGATTGTTTTGTGAGATTTATTTTGATTATTATCTTGTCGTCTGCAGAGTTTACACAGCCTGCTAGATTGTTCTAGTCCAGCTGCACTTTCCATGTGAGGGATCTGTCCCTTCCCGTGTAGAACCACTGGATCATGTGCGCTGGCCTCTCCTGACTTATTTCCCGTGCCGAAGCTCGATGCCTCTGTTCCTCTGACTTTGCTACTTCATCTTTTATTTAGTTCTAACCCGGACTCCTTTGCACTCACCAGAACGGGCCCTTTGACTGTCTGGGGCCTGGTTTACCTGCCTGTTCATCACCTCTTCCTTATTCTCACTTTTTCCCCAAGACCTTCAGAGATGCTCTAAATTTTAGCCCTAAGTCTGAGTTTTATCAGCTCTAGGCAGACTTCCTTGAAGCTTATGAGGTCTGCCTTCCTGATGCGCGTGGGCGGGTCAGCCTCCATGTCTCTGGCGTGTGTCCTCGTGTTAGAATACCAAGTTCTCGCTTCCGTTGTTGCTATCATCATATATTGGATATGATGCTGAGCTTTCCCATAACTCGTGGGATGTGCCGGTTCTTTCACTGATTGTGGTCAGATAAGTGCTGAAAGCTAATTCCCCGTCTCACTCCTGTCTCCAACCTGCTCAGACCTGAGCAAACTAATGAACCAGCATTTAAGTCCTGTGATAACCACATGGTGCATTTAGCAACTCCAACTGTTATGAGTGATTTCAGAGGGAGAAAGAATGGCAAGTCATGGTGGTGTCTGTTACTGACTTAGAACCATTGAGGGCAGCCCCGAGGAAGGCAGTTAGCTTGTAAGGCTAGTCAGAGAGCGTCTGGATGTACACCAGCATGGATCTCACATGAAGCCGCATCAGGGAAAGACAGAAAACATGTTTCAAGGTTCTTTGGCAACCAGATGGGGAAACAGAGACGCGGATTCATCAGTCGTTACCCCTGAGATTGCACACAGGTTGGTAATAGAACAGGCCCTGGGCTCTAGTGTTTGCAGACTACCGGTTCTCTAGGCCCGAGGGTTCCAGTGTTTTGATAAAGAGAGCTGTTTTCATCTCTCTAAGGCCTTAAACTAGTGTAGTGTTAGAGCTGCCCTGGCTCTGACCTTGGTGGTCACCTGGTTTTAAGTCTGAATCCTTTCTGTGGCTTGAATTTGTCCCCCAAAGTCATCTGCTGAAAATTTAATCCCCTGTGTGAACGTGTGGGGAGAGGGGGGCCTAATAAGAGCTGATTAGGTTGTTATGTCCTCTCTCCTGAATAGATCAATGCCTTTATTATGGGAATGAGATCATCTACTTCTTTGACAATTGGTTGTCAAAAAAAGCAGCTTTGGCCCTACTCCTTCTGTTGGCTACTGTGCACTCTCCCATCATGGGATGGCCCAGCACAGAGGCCCTTACCAGATACATATAGCTCCTTAGTTCTGGAATTCCAGGGCCATACTACAAATAAAGTCCACCTGTTAAACTGAAGAAATAAAGTAAGCAGTTGTGATAAACTCAGCTCTCAGAGGTACTGCTGCTGAATTTCCCTAGGGACTGGGTGTATGCTGCATTTCCCAACTTGTGTTTCAAGCCTAATCACATGCCCAGGGAAAAGGATGGTGGCACAGGTGGCACAGAGAGCTTATGATCTACCAGGCCAAGCTTGAAATCCTGTTTGACTCATTTGTCAGCTTGCGACAGGGAGCATTTGGTGGGGCTGACATGGGAGGAGCCTTCGCCATTTCCTCCCCTCCACACTACCTTTAGTGATGTTAGGTGCTTATTCTACTTTGGATTTTTTCCCCAAAATGTCTTTATTTTGCAGAAAATAACATCTGCTATTGTCTTTAGTATGCACAGTTGTTTAATGGTACAGGAATACACACAAACACTCAGCCACACACTCAACCACAATGGCAGGGATGGTCAGATTTTTGAGTCAGCTACAATCTGCTATTGTCATCTGTGTGCTCTCTCATTCTGTCCTTCACATCTCAACGCTTTGACACCTGCCACAGAAGGGCCTGCCAACCACCTGAGAACAAGGAAGACACTTAAGCTTTGCTTTTCATGTAACTAAAGTAGGGTGGGAGTTTATGGATTCTGGTATATAGTTATCTGCATATCGAGTAAAAGCAAACAAGCCAGATATTCTGGACCCTAACAGTTAGTTTTGGAGATGAATTCTTTATTTGAATTTACCTATAGCACATAAGTGAACCAGCAAAACACTAATGCTGCAGATACATTTTATACAGAAGAGGTAGCAGTATTCTGATGAACATATATAACTTCTTCTACTTTAATTAGAAAATATTTATTTATTTTATTTGTATGTGTGTGCCTGAATGTGTGTACACAGAGACCAAAGGATCTGGATGGATTGGATGGATCCCTTGGAACTGGAGCTACAGACAGCTGTGAACTGCCATGTAGGTGATGGGAATTGAACCTGGGTTTTCTGGAAGAACAGCCAGTGTTCTGAACCATTATGCCATCTCTTTAGCACCCTTGCTCTTACTTTAAAATGAAGATAGTAAGGTTTTACTTTTGTCTCTTGACTTATAATAGACATTCTGCATTAGTAGATCAATGGTAGGAACACTGATTGCCACAACAAAAAGTCATTGTGTCTATTAAGACAGGTCTTTCCCCCCTTGACACAAGGTGTCACTCTGTAGCTTAGGTCAAACTTTGGTGATCTTCCTGTCTTAATCTTCCAGGTTCTGGGAGTACAGGCATGAGCCACCATATCTAAGACAAGGGTTTATCTAAGACAAGGGTTTAGATTCTTGGACAGCTACATGACTATCTAAGAGGTGATCACATGTGGGAAGCATGCTGGTGTGGACAGCCCTGACCAGACTGGACTGCCAACATTCCGGATGAATGATGCATAATTTAGAGACTCGTTTCCCTAAGGGAAATGGAAGAGAGGGAGTGAGTGATGGACCCATGTGTAGGTCCTTCAGTGTCCCCTGTGGAGGGAAGTGAGAGGGGAAGTCTAAACCAGTGCTGGGGGTTGGTAGGTGGACAAAAGAGTAAACTCTCCTGCTTCGGTGCACCTATATTTCTGTCGTGAAATTCTTCCATCATCTGTGTGTGTGAGTATGTATGCATATGTGTGATATGCATGTGTGTGTGGGTATGAAAACCCATGGATGCGTGTGGAGACCAGAGGAAGATGTTGGGTGTCTTGCACTATTGGCTGAACTTGGAACTAGGTTGCCTGACAGAAAGCCCCAGTGATGACCTGTTTCTGCTCCTGCACTCTCGGGGTTACAGGTATACTTGATCATGCCTAAGTTTTTACATGGGTGGTGGGATTTGAACTCATACTTATGCAGCAAGTGTTCTTACATGCTGTGCCATCTCCCCAGCTCCCATGACCTGGTAATTGTTCTTCTCTTTTGCATCAAGGAAATATTTCCAAATGGACCTTTTCTGTTTATCTGTCACAGTTATGCACAGAAACCTAGGGGCAGCAGTTTTGTGTTGTGGATTCCTGACTGAATTGAAAGCTCACACTTGTCCCCCTTGGTGGGAATGATTGGTGTGCCATTTAATCTGGGAGACAGGTTTCTTTCCCCAGTCACCCTTGAATTTGAGGGAGTTGATGTAGCCAGAAGTTTTTCTGTCCCATCTGGGCAGGACAAAATCTCTCTCACCTACAGTTTTATAGCTGCTTATAAAATAATTGTTTAGAGGCTTATATTAATTACAGCCTGTTTGGCCTATGGCTCAGGCTCACTACCAACTAGTTCTTATAATTTAACCTATGTTTATTAATCTGTATATTGTCATGTGTTGTGTAGCTTTACTTGTGTTTTATTACATCTTGTTTTTTGGGTGACAGCCTATAGCGTCTGTCTTGACTCTGCCTTCTTTTTTGTTGTTATTGTTTTTGTTTTTTAAGTCTGTGATCAGATTTTTTGCCTGTCTCTAAGCTGCCTTGCCAAAACAGTTTATTAACCAATATTATAACTGTAATTCTTGCTTGATAACTGTTTTGTTAAATGTATTTTCTATGTTAAAATTAAAGTCTTCCTTTTTGATTAGACAGAAAAGGGGAAATGATGTGGGATGTCTTTCTTGTATTCTGTGAATATACTTTATGGTCAATAAGGAAATTGTTTTGGCCTATGGCAAGGCAGCTTAGAGGCAGGAGGAAATTCAAACAGAGATAAAAGATAAAGTAGGGTGGGGTCAGAGAGACTACAGGCAGTCACCCCAAAATGCAATGAAACATAGAAAAAGCCACTGAACACATGACAATACGATAGATAATAAAAATGGATTGAGTTAAGTTATAAGAGCTAGTTGATATGAGCTTGAACCATAAGCCAGTTTGTAATTAATATAAGCCTCTGAATAATTCTTTTATAAGGAGCTACCGGACCTAGGGAAAGATTTATCCATCCTGAGGGGCCCTGGGTGAGACAAACACTTCAGGCTACAAGTTGAGGCAGATGTTTACACATTTGTAATGTGTATGTGCAGATTAAGTCTGTCTTCCAGCACACCTTCCCCATTTCTACTCTTCCATCTGTGGTTGTCAACGCTACAGCATCCACAGGAAGGAGTGCATGGGAGGGGGTCCAGGCCAGAGACATTCATATTCAGCACTGGGAGTGTCCTTCTGTTCTTGGTCATGGTCACCCTTCTGTGAGCTCCTCCTCCCTCCCTTGCTCTCCTGGTTCATGAATGGCCGCCTTCCAGTAAGGCCTTATTACTGCTCTGCTGACAGCATTCTTACTCTTCAGGAGTGTAGAAACATCTGGTAGGGGCATAAGAGCTCAGCCACTCTTTATTGCCACTCACTGCCCAGGAGCCACTTTCTCATCTCTCAGTGGCCAGTCCTGCTAAACCCTGAGAAGGCACCTGAGACCCAATATAAGTCCAGAGGAGAATGAGACAGACATGTGGGGAAAGAACCGCTTCAGAAGAGGCTGTTATACTTGGTCCCCTGTAGGCATGACTAGAGTAGTGTCCTAGTTAGCTGTTACTGTCAACGTGACATACCCTAGAAATCAACTGACAGGAAAGCCTCTGTTGAGGCCTCCCTAGATCAGATTGGCCAATGGGCATGTCTGTGAGGTATTGCCTTTATTGTTATTGGATGTAGGATGGCTTAGTGGACAGCACCATTTCCTGTGCAGTTAATCTTGGACTGTCTAAACTAGCTGATTATAAACTTGTATAAGTCAGTAAGCACTGTTCCTTTGTAGTTTCTGCCCCAAGTTCCTGCTTGAGTTCTTGCTCTGACTTCCTTTAGTGATGGATTGTGAACAGTGAGCTGAAGTGAATCCCTCGTTTGCCTTAGGCCTCTTGGTCAGAGTGTTACCAGAGCAGGGTCGGTACAGAAGAGCGGCTGAGTTCCTGCCCATTCTTTCCCCATCCTTTTTGTTTCCTGGGCTCCCGAGGATCTGAGAAGTGGACCATGAGCAGGAAAAGGGTTTATCTGGGTGCTGCTTGTGTGGGCTCCAGCTCCTCCTTGGAGGAGCCTTTGACACTGCGTGACATGCTCACACATGTCTTCTCCTCTGGGCCACAGTTCCACCTCTCTGAGGCCTTTCGGTGTTACTCTTTGGTTTTATCCTGAGCACCTGCTCCTGGAAGTTGATTGCACTGGCTCTTGGTGAGATCTCCAAGAAACTTCGCAAGTATGAATTACTCTTCACACAGTCTCTTTGGACCTTAGGAAATGCAGACAATGCCACATGGAGAGTCTTGCTTGCTGTTTAGTTAGTTCCTCACTATAGTTTTGTACTTTGGCTTCAGTCAGCCTCCTGAGTTGGAAGAGGCCCCAAACTGTGCTGTCCAGATTCTAGGGACATTTGTCGTTCTCCCGTGAGCTGTCCTGGATGTTGTCAACTGAGCGCACAACCACTCCCAGCTCCATTGAACAGTTTTCTGGGACCTCCTCCAATTCTTCTGTCACCCACTGAACTCAGTGGGTGTGTGGGGTTATGTATGAGAGTGACCTGAAAGCATCCCAGAGCAATGAAATATTTCAGCTCACTCTGGCTAGGTGCCCAAACCCTACCTCTAGGCCTCCCCTTGCCAGGCTGTTCAGGGAAATCCATTTTGCATAATTTTGTTAGGATTATCCCAGGAGCCCTCTTTTTCAGGATTTGTACTCAGTGGGATTTAACAACGTCCTGAACTTTCCCTGGGGTGCTATGAGAGATAAACCACCAGTTTCTCTCAAGCTCTGCAGTGTTTGCCATACACTGGGGATTGGAGGAGGGTTGAGAGGAGCAAAAGGCCTTCACAGTTGATCCCTCTGATAACCTTCAGCCCTACCCCACCCCCAAACAGCACACTGACAACACTGTGTCTGTTAGGGCTCAGCCTCAGTGCTGCCTCGGGCTGTTGGGAAAGACCTTCTTCTCATTTATAATTTACATTTATTTTGTAGGTTGTTATGAGGATCAGAGTACCCTAAGTCTTGTAATTAAAGTGATCATAAAGCATTTTCCAAATGTGAAGAGCTACGGAAATGAGGAAATAACTCCCAGGAAAGCCAGTGAGGGGCTCTGCCCAAGCTGTCAGCCATCCTCCAGTACCAGTGATTTTCTGGCAGGAACTGGCCTGGGAGGGGCCTTGACAGACATTACACAGAGCTCATTTAAACAGCCTGATTGACACGTAGTTATTATTTTATCTTTGTAAAGCTGCAATGTGAGGCCCAAGACAGTGGGAGGAGGCCATGAACTATCCACTTGACAGCCTGCCATTGTCAACTCTAATGGGAGGGAGACGTCAGCGGCTGGAGAATAGCCTTGGGTTGTAAGTGGTTCATTTTTAGTTCATCTGAAATAACCCCTGTGGTGGTTTAATGCTCTGACTTCAGGACTCTCCCTGTGTGCTAGAGAAGAAGAGAAGGGATGGAGGGAGGGAGGGAAAGAGAGAGAGAAAAGAGAGAGAGAGAGAGAGAGAGAGAGAGAGAGAGAGAGAGAGAGAGAGAGAGAACATTCCTGTGAACAATGAATGAATCCTGTTCATTCATATTGTGAGTATCAGTATGCTATAGTCTTTTAGGTTCTGAGGCGTGTTTTCATGGGATGACTGGTTTGTGGGGTAAGGACACTGACTCAGTAAGTCATATCGCTGTTGTAGTCCTGCTTGCACTGCCATGGAAGCTAGTCAGCAACAAAAAGACTGAAGAAGGGAGGTGGGTGAGTGTGGGTCTCCATCTCAGTCCCGAAAGCACACGGGTTTAAATGAGGAAGTGTTCTGTGGCAGTCTTAGCATAAGGGGATCTATAAGAAACCAGGAAGTCTCTGCTGGGCTATTTCACCACAGCAGAGGTTTGGGGATTTTTCAAGACTTCTGCATTATCCGTCCCGATGAGCAAAGCATGAGGCCATGATTTGTGTAAGTTGTCATTGGCAATTATATGTTACTGGTGACATGCATGGTTGTCATCTATGACTAGATACCAGTGTGATAGACATTTTTTTCAAAAGGAGCAATTTTGCCTTTATAAAGATATCTAGAAGTGTAGCACCCTACCTGTTTCAAATGGCAGTTCTAGGTGAAGTCCTTCTGGAGTTAATTCTAGGGTAAGAGGTAAATTCACCGCTACATTATGGTTTCTATGGGTTACAGATGAACTGTTTACGTCTTCCAAGAATTCATATGTGTTAAAAGCCAATCCCTAATGCATTTGAAGATGGGCTGTTGGGGGTTAATAAATCCCAAGAGCAAAGTGAAGGGACTCTGACCAGCTCGAGTGTATTCCCTCTGCCTTGCTAAAAACTCTTAGATTACATTCCCAAAGCTAGTCCCCAAAGTCTGTTCCCTTATTTGGCCATCCCTGATAGCTGACCATCAAGGTCCATCTTTCAAAGTACTAAAGTCAAGCAATCAAAAATCTCTCTTTGGCTCACCCAATTAACATGCCCAATTAAAATTTAACACCTCATCCTAATGTGGGGCTTCCCCCTTTACCTTTATAAGCTGCCATTTTCCTACGGGCCACATCTGTCTCCTCTCTATCCCTGCCCCCTCTTCCTTGTTCCCTTCCCCTTCTCCCTGCCCTTTATTTCCTGTCTTTGTCTCTTATTCCCTGCCCTTTGTCCTTCTGGGGAAAATGAATCTCCTTTGTGCTGAGAACTTGGTCTTGGGGGTCCTGAACTGATACTTTTCCTTACACAGAGCCCTTAAGAATGATACATGATCCTTATTAAAAGGCTCCAGAAAGGTCCCCATTCCTTCACCTGTAAGAAGACTGAGACAGAAGGTACAGTCCATGAACCAGATCACTAGACAGCAAATGTGCCTTGACCTTAAGCGTCCACTATCAAGAACAGAAATGTATTTCTGTTGTGTGGAAGTTGTTAGTTCATGGCGGTCGATGAGTGGAAGACAACATTGGAATGAAGACTTGGACCTCAAGCCCTACAACTAACCATAGTGTGTACTAAAGTGTTCAGTGAGTTCACGTTTGTTTACTGAACAATCCAGTTAAGAAGGATCTAGCCTAAAATTAGCAGTAGTTTCTTGGTCTCAACTTGAACTTGCCTTTGAAGGATATCCGTCTAGGTGTTAGAAGTGCTAACATCCGAAGCTGCAAGAAATACAGAATTTTCTCCACTGTAGTGATGGTCTGTGAAGTCACCATCCCATGGCTTTTGTTTTCTTCTCCAAAAATATTTCTCAAATAAATGAACATTATGCATAGATAGGAAATTACTCTGCTCTCCTTCAGAACATTTTATTTTCTTATTTCATGTAGGTTTTTTTCTGTAATGTCAACTAAGCCCGGATTCTTCATTTTTTTTTTTTTTTTTGCATCTTAATCACATTTAGACTTGTGCCAGATAGCAAGGCACGTTAGCTTTCAAATGGCCATGTGCAGTTTTTAAAAGCAAGGTGGTCCATCCTTTGCTTCAGAACTAATTAGTTCTGAAAACTTGCATACAAACACATTCCATTTCTTGCAGCTTTGCCTGTACACACAGGAGTAAGAACCATGAGCCAGGATTAAGGGAAGATGTCACTTTTGGTGAGACATTAGTGAGCAAGCAAGATTTTAGACGCAGTGATAATCTCTGCTTCATTGTAGGCTTTCAGCCCTTTGATTTGTAACCGAGGTGCAGACTAAAGAGGCATAAGATTTGGAGTTAAGACTTAAACTCCGAGTCACGTGCGTTTCTGTGATATTACTACAGCTGGCCACAGGCAGCAAGTGTTTTATAACCTTTTTAATGACTATATATCAAATGAACAAAGCCAGAACAGAGGGTAGATGTTGTTAGTGCTGTATTTTTACTGTCTCGGCCCCTAGGACACCTGGATGGGCTTTGTGGCCCGTTGCCAGCAGGAGCTCAGAGTTGGAGTGGATACGGAGCTGGGAAAAGAGGACGCGAGGCTTCTCATTCCAGTTCAGTTGCAAGAGAGGAACTGAACTACTATATACACTTAACTGTCTTCCAGCCCAGTTCCCACCTCTGCTGCCTGAGTGTGGTGAACTCATGGTTTGGGAATGTTCAGAAACATGCTTAGATTAGCGTGACATAGGCAGATGCAGAGCTCCATTTGAACCTCAACCTATGTGACATTATTTAAACATTCGTGCCTAACTTCTCCCCCTGAGATTCCTTTCCCCTCCCTGAGTCGGGAGATTCTGTATTTGATCCTGGTTTTCAAATAAATTTTCTTCCTTCCCTCTGCCTTCACCTCAAATTGTGAAGTAATGTTTAGATTTCATAAATCTATCTTCCAAGATGGTGTTCAGATGACCACTGGTGACCAAGACATTGTTTTGGAGTACAAACCTTATTTCCTAGGCTACTGTGCTATCACTAGCTTAAATAATTAGGTGACAGGTGCTGTTGACACTTTCTTGTGTATTCTGACACTTAAGAGACTAGAATCTAGTGTTTTGCCTGTTATCTTATGCAAACTTTTAGTTTAAATCCAAATTGTCATCCTCAGGTATCCCTCCCTCCCTCCCTCCCTCCCTCCCTCCCTCCCTCCCTCCCTCCCTCCCTCCCTCCCTCCTGTGGGGTTGGAGAAATACTCTAAGGGATTTCTTCATGTGGTTGTGGAAGCCAGGAAGTCCATAGACCTTTAGTTGGGAGCCAGGGCCACCGACAGAAAGAGTTAAAGTCTTAAGAGAGGGGCTATGCTCACCCTTTTTTTTTTTTTTTTTTTTCTGTTTAGAAGTCCCGTTTAGGCTTGGATGAAGCTTACCAACACCAGGGAGGGTAATCTGTGCTACCAAGTCAGAAATGCACTGGAATAATATTTTAAAAACTATTTTGTGTGTATTTGTGTTTTGCCTTTCTATCTGTGCATCAGGTGCATGGCTGGTCACCTTGGAGACCTGAAGAGGGTCTCAGGTCCCCTAGAACTGGAGTTATAGATGTTAGTGAGTCAACATGTGGGTCCCAGGAATTGAACCTGAGTCCTCTGGAAGAATAATCAGTGCCCTTAACCACTGAGCCTCTCTCAAGTCCCCCAGAATAACATTAAACTAAGTATCTGAACATCCATTGGTGCAAATGAGTTGATATAGTAAATTAATTCTCATGATATACTAGAACTATTCCACCTCACACATGGCTGAGTGCCTCAACATATCAAAGGGAGGGAAGGTGGTGTGTGACACAAGCCTGTCTACTAATTAATGTCAGTTTACTGTTATGAAAATTGGGATCCAAGATTAAAGCATAATTTGGGTTTCTATCTTGCTTATAATGAAGTACTGGTCAAATAATTGTCAGGGCAACAGGATGACCTTTTCATTCTCAAACCTACACCAAAACACAACTTCTGAGTTAATTTTTGAGATGGTATCTCTCTCATGCAATTGGAGTAGGAAAAAAAAAATCACAGAGAAGGGCCATATGAGAGGATTTTATGAGCCAAGCTGTCAGTAGCCAGGCCATTTCTGTCTGGTCCTTTGTAGAGATGACGTGGCTGCACTTAGCTGCTGGGTGGCAAAGCCCCTTTCCCAGAGCTGACTCTATATTGTGGATAAAAGAATATGTATTACCTGAGCTTAGGTAGACATCCATCTAAACTCTGGGTGAAGAATCAGAAGACCCAAATTCTATCACTGGCTTTCCTATCAGCTGAAATGAGGATTATGATTGATAACCAGATATAATTTTGCTTCCGCACATTCCATGTAAAGGCAGATAACTCTTGCTTGGGTACAGTGAAAAGTCCTGGGTGAAGGCAGTAAATCTTCTCTCTGGCACACACATAGTGGCAAAGCTGGGGGCAAGTCTAGGGACTATAATACTTGACTGGATACGTTCTTATTCACTGGGCTCTGCAGCCTTGGTTTCCAGGAGACAGTCTGCAGTTCTTCAGGGATCTTCTAACTGGAGTATGGTTACCCTGGAGTACATGAAGGTTTTCTAAGGGGCTACAAACAGAGACTTTACTTATGAAAACATCTGATTTAAGTTGCTTAGATCAATTATATAACTCAGTAAAATAGTAGTTAAACTATAGCCTTAGTCTTAAAATTAAAGCAGTAATTTTGATTAATATATGACTTTCATGTTTATAGATATTTTGTATTAAGACTAAGCTAGAGCGAAAGTGGAAGAGACCTTTACTGTGTAATACCCATGCATCTTTGTGATACCCTGGCTTCTCTGTGCCTGTAAACCCTGCCTAGCTATTGGCTGTTTGGCTTTTTATTAAACCAATCATAGTGACATATCTTCACAGCATACAAAAAGATTTTCCCACATTTTCTTCTTTTTGTCTAAATAAAAGAAAAAGTTTTAACTCTATTAAAGTAAAAATATAAACAATAAGAACAACCCTCAAGAAAGAATCACTTTCACAATGTCTAGTCCATCTTCATTTGGCATATTTTGAGAAAATATTCTGTTGTTTATCCTACCTAATAAATTCAAAGTTTTATACCTAAACCATTTTATTGAAACTTGTATTATATTATCTTTTTAGACCTTAAAATAGCTTTTCAGATAAATAACTTAAGCTTTTATGTTTTTCAGCCTTATAGACTTTACATCTCTTAGGTGAGTTTTTTTTTCCCTTCTGAATTTGGTAACAAGGAAAACTACAGCTATAACTATCTAGTCTTTAACTCCATCAGAGACCCAATAAGGGTAAAATATTACTTGAGTAAACAGGAAGTGCAGTAAAAGCAACTTTTAAAACTAAGAAATGACAGAGCAGCTGCCTGGACAGTCACCTCAAGATTCTTCTGTAGTGTTGAAGCATTTACTTTTGACCTATGGGCCAAAAATATCCAACAGGCTTCTCTGTGAAATAGAATTTTTTAAAGGATTGTTCTACCTTGTCTTGTTTTTTTGTGCCTGCTTGTCTTGTTTGGGCAGCATACTGTCTACTGTCAGCAGTAGAGGCAAGATTACAGATATGATTGTTATTGGTGATTATTAACCTACATTTCTTAATTATCTTAAATAGTTTGTATAATAACTTTTAAGGACTAGAAAATTTACAATACATTGTTAAATGAGATGCATAGGCACAACGTCTTAAACAGGAATAGAAATATATTTATATACAGTATACAAAAGTAACCTTAAACATATATCATTATACAGAAATCCATACCATTGTAAAATATCTGAGATTAGTGGTTGCTCAAAGGTAGACCCAACAACATATCCTCTTATCCCATCATTTCTATACCATCTCTCTTTTTCACTTTCAGAACGAGATTTGAATATAGTCTCCATTGTTTAGCTTCCTCTTTGACCATGACCAGTAACAATTTGTGATCAAAACCCCTAAATGATGAGAAACATCCATAACTCACCGAACGACAAAAACTACCCATCTCACTTCTTGGGAATGTGAGTGTTGTGTTCTCTAGACTGCTTCATGTTGTCTAGGGGTGCTGGCATCTTGGAGGGATCGGGAGAGCTATCTGAATCATTTGTTGTCAAGTCTGTATAATGGGAAAGTATAGGGCTTATCTGAAGTCTTGGCTGGAGTAGTCTGTGAGGCTGGACCTTCTCACCTAGTAGCTTTGAAGTTGTTCTGGATGTAGAATTTTGAGGAAATTGCAACTGAGGCATTCTGAGAGTCTGGTTTATTTGGGCTACTTGTATTGCTTTATTCATGTCTGATCCTTTTGTTTGAAAACACATAAACTTAAAAGTAACATATCTATATTAACATGAGTATGGAATGTGCTGTGTGTAAAAGTCAACCAAGAATGATTTATTTTATGTTTGAGCAGATCAAAGACGCCTGCCAGCTTTATAAGTCAGGCTATATAGTTTATAAGACTGTATAACCAAACTGTTGTGAGGACTCTGTAGCCAACAAGTTTTATCCTGCCTCATTCAGTCTTAAGAGTTGTTCTCATGTAGAGGGATCAGCATACATGTCACTTGTCCTATAGTCATTTCTGGATTTCACTCTCATGTGTGTATCCAAGATCCTCAGAAAGTTTCCCCCCAGTCAAATTTGATCTTTATTAATTTGAAGGAAATTGTAGCCTATTGTTTACTGTGAAAACAAAAGCACAACATCTCCCCCAATGCAACGTGTTTCCCAACTTTCATTCTGAAGTCAAGACATCCCTAAAGTATATAGGATGGTTTAATTCAAAAGTTCCTTCCACAATCCAATGTCTCTCAGAAGCTGCCATTTATTCATCAGCATTACAAACATTCAAAGTCAGCAAAGCAACATATAGGATCCAGGTGTCCTGTGATTTATTTCCAATCCTAATGTGGCTTTCTTAAAAAAAAATATTAATTTTCTTTAAAGACCTTACTGTAATTATATTTTTCTTAATTATCCACAACAGTTTACAATAACTTATTAGCTTTCATAAGGCTAGGACTTGCTGAGGTAGGGCTTGTGAGCAGGGACTGGGGGAGCCTAGAGGCTAGTATTGCCCTCGACAATTAATAGGTACCAATCATAAGTTAATGGAAGGGCCACAAGTTCCTTTTGTCAGAGATAAGGAGAATGACTGCCCTTTTTAAAAAGCAGAAGCTTTCTTTAAGCTCCTGATAATCCTTTTGTACATTGTGAAGATATGTCACTCTGACTGATTTAATAAAAAGCCAAATGGCTAATAGCTAGGAAGAATTTCTGGGCACAGAGGATGATGGGAAGAAGTGTCAGGGGACTCAGAGCAAGCAGCACAGGCAGTACAAAGTTAAGGTAATTGAGTCACATAAAAGAATGTAAATTAAAAATATGGGTTAATTTAAGCAATAAGAGCTAGTTAGAAACAAGACTAACGAATCAGCCAAGCTTTCATAATTAATAAGTTTCTCTGTCATTATTTGGGACAGAGACTCACAACAAATATCACACAACAATGTTAAGCATTTTGTATAATTCTTTATTTGATTTTGTGTTTTGGGAACTGTCTTGTGCTTTATAGAGTTATTTGTAAATGATGGGCACTTAAAATATATAGTGGTTCTTTTTTTTCTTTTTATCTTCTTAAAGCAGGAACACTCATGCAGACTTTCTAGCCACAAGGAAGAATAGGGTCCCCTCCTAAGCTAAGCTCCCCCTCAAATCCTTGTGAGACCTCAAAGGACTGTGACCTCAATAAGTGACACATGTGAAGTGGGAGATTGTCCTTCTCTGCTCCTTCCAGGCAACTTTTAAACTCTGATGGAGAGACTAAGAAGCAAATAGGGCCTAGGTTTTGCTATGGTGTGAGGAGAGAGGTCAGTGTTCAGGTGAGCTGGGACAAGTGACTGTGAGAGGGGGAGTTCCCGGATGTGCCTTGGGCCCTGAAGAAGAGTGAGACTCCTGGAAAAGAAACATTATTTGGTTTTGTGTGAGCTGAACCATTCGCAAAGCTCACGTAGAGCCGGAAGTAATTTCAGTTTCTACTAGTGAGAGTAGAGAGAGCGTGTGTCGTCCATGGAACATCCGCTAGAAACCCTTTAAGGCTCAAGTGCCCCACATTGGGTAATTTAGACTAAAAAGCTCTAGGAAAAGCACTAACAGATTTAAACTAATCTACAAAAGATTTAGTTCCTATCAGAACAATGGGCAGCATTTTTCTTTTTAAGGGAATTAACATCAGCACTTAATGTTAAGTTCACAGCGATTAGCATCTGATTTTTTTTTTTAATTGCCACACATACGAAGTGCAGGGGAAAAATTAGTCAATATCACATGCTTCAAAATGACAGTGTAAAAAAAATATTAGCAAGGATCTGAAAACAGGGTCATAAAAATATTCACTATGATGAACTGGTAAAAAGTAAAATATGAGCACAGTGAGGAGAGGGGCAGTACAGAGAGACAGAGCTCATTATCCGAATGTGTCTCACCTGGTGAGAGGATCAGTGACAGGGCAGGCATAGATGCTGCATAACTTTTTCTGGGGAGACTTCAAAATATTTCTTCACCTCAAGTCAGGCACCAATAGAACAAAGGAATTCTTTGTCCATGTACATCCTGATGAACTGTGAATTCATCTGAATTATGAAGAAGGTCCTGGCAGAAGGTTGACATCTTACAGGAGCGTGGGTGGGTCAGGAATATCTACATCACCAAGAAGTTCCAATCTGCACCCACGATAATGCTTGAAATCAGTGTGTCACCGGAGTCTTGTCACCAGTCAGACACTAGCATCTACCGCGTGAGACCCTTGTACCTGAGGGCTCAGGAAGGCATGTGAGTGTTTGGAATCTCGGGTGGGGGGTGTCTGATGACATCCTCTGCTATGAGGCTTCCAAGCAGATAGAAAAAGCTGAGAAATAATGAGACCAGTGAGGTGATAGGAGACATATAAATCGTGGTCTTCAGAAAAGGGAGAAAGAACAGGAAAAGAATGTTCAAAAAATGACCAAATATTTTCCAAATTTTGTAAAGAATATAAATTTGACAGACATAGGAGGCTTCAAAAGATGAACAAGGATTAAAATACCAAGAAGACCACACCAAGTCCTCATAATCAAACCACAACAGCTATTTACTGTGAAAAAAGTGAAGCTGGCAGAGGAAAGAGAGATGGAATTTGAGCTTCTTCCCTTTCAAAACCCTGCCTGTCAGAAGACAGCAGAAGGTCTTTACAGTGTTGGGAATGTTTCTGTCAACCTAAAATTCTGCATCCACTAAACACATCCTTTTAAATAGGAAAGTAAAATAAAACACTTTTTCCAGAGCAATTAAAAACTCTGAAAGCTTGAAACAGCACATAAGACATAAGGGAGCTAGGTATGAAGGTCCCAGCCAGTAATCCCTGCATTTGAGGGGCAGAGGCAGGAAGAAGCAAAACAAAACAAATGGATAAGTTAAAGGAAATTCTTAAAACAGAAGTAAAATAACTGATGAAAATGTGGACCTAGGCATGGAATCAAATATTTTATGCTCAGTGGGACTCTGAAAATGGTAAATATGTGGGTAGTTATCAAGGACTATTTCTACTGTTTTTTTTTATTCAAATGTAATTGATCATTTAAATGATCAATAAATAAAAGCAATATACTGTTGTATTTATAACACAGGAAATTGAAAAATGCATGTATTTATAACACAGGAAATTGAAAAATGCATGGCATCAATAGCGCCAATTGCAGGAGACTGGAATGAAGTAAAAATTTATGAAATTCTTATATGTAAGAGGTATGTCCAAAGTAGGTAAACTAGAGTAGAATAGTATTAAGCCATGGATTAATCATTTAAAATAAACTATAGTTAATAAACCAATCATGCTGGTAAAATGAACTTGAAAATAGTTAATAAAAAGAAGGGAGGGGCTGGAAGGTGGCTCATTTGATGATGTGTTTGTTTTGTAAGTGTGAGGACTCAGGTTGGATTCCTAACACCCAAGCTCTAGGTTCAGGATGCAAGCTCATGTCTGAAGTCAGGGCACGTAGAGATTACCAGTGTCCACACCAGGTAGCTCACAGCTGAAACATCTCCTAGGCTCTGCAAGCACCTCACTCAAAACTATACACACACACACACACACACACACACACACACACACACACACACACACACAAAGAATTCTTCAAAAGCATACATGTATATGTGTTTGTTTAAAAGTTAAGGTGGGATTTTATCAAAGGAGACATCTGGTTGGTGACTCTAGCCTCCAAGTATACATCCACTCACGTGCACACATCCACAGGAACATGTAATAACCCTCCTACATATAAACCAAATATATTTTAGGCTTGACAGAAAGTGTACACCGTATTTGTGAAATTCAGCTAGAAGGGAAGTTTCTAGGCTTAAACATTTACCTCAGAGCATAAGGCAACTCTACAAGCAACAGCCTACACATCCATATTACACTAAAAAATACAGAGCAAACAACTAAGTAGTAGGGAATGGTAACAGAGGGTAGAAGAAGTATCAGTGAAATCAGAAGCTGGTTCTGCAAAAATCTTGGTATGATACCTGCATGCTTCTGCTCTGTGATCAATTCTGAGCTGTTTTGTATTGGAACCCAGATGTCTGGACTGGTAGAAGCAACCCTGACAAAAGTTAAGGAAGAGCTACATTTACCATAGCACTTACACTGCTTCCGTAGTCAAGTCAGGGTGTTCTGGCACAGATGTGACAGGATCAACCTTCAGAAATCGACTGATACACACTCAGGTTTATTTCTAGTGAAGATGCTAGCAGTTCAGCACGAGCAGTATCACCTCTCCAATTGATGCTCTAGAACAAAATCAAGAACCTGACTTTATCTACTCCAGTTATCCTGAAATGTACTGAAGTCTCTGTCTTGTTTGGCTTTGTCAGCTGGACACAGCCTGGAGTTATCTGAGGAAACAGATGGAGCTGACTAGTCAGCTTGGCCTGTGAGCATTTCTGTGAGGGGGTTATTTTGATCGTTAACTGAGGTCCCAGCCCATGTAGGTAGCTGCATCATTCCCTATGCAGGTGGATCTGAGGTAGCTAAACAGGAGCCTGGGAGTGACCGACCAGCTAGCTTAAAGCAGTGTAACTTGGTTCTTGCCTTGTTGTCTCTCGATAAGGGATCATGACCTGGATGTGTGTGCCAAATAAACCCTTTTTTCTCCAGATTGCTTTTGACCAGAGTGTTTTACTTCAGCCACAGGACAAAACCAGAATAGTCCCAAATATAAATGGTAAAACTATAAAACAGATCACCTTTGTGTAGACAGAGATTTGATAGTAGCTAGTACACACACACAAAAAAAAACATGAACGTGAAGCAAAGTTTTGTGAATTGGAACATAGTAACAATTTGAAAGTAATTCTCTTGGACTGGAGAGATGGTTCAGCAGTCAGAGCTCTGGGAGGACCTGAGTTTGGTTCCCATCACCCAGATGGCGGCTCACAACCATCTGTAACTCCAGCCCCAGGGGATCTGATTCCCTCTTCTGGCCCTCTCAGGCACTGCACATGAGGTGTGCAGACTACATTTCTACACGTATAAATACATTCTGAAAAAAATTACTGTTCCTCACAAAACATCAGTAAGAAAATGCAAATACAAAGGCAAACCTCAGACTGCTGTGTGTGTGTTTGCCCAGGACTGAGAGTGGGGTAATACCTGGGGTATTCGGTAAATGTTCTCTGTCTTCATCTCACTCCCAGAAACAAAGGTGTCTACACTTGTCAGAATCATAGAATGTGCCTCCCAAGGTGAGATATGTGTCTTATAACTCGTTAAAACTGGGCCTCTATGGCCCATGGATGGCCCAGTGGGTAATGGTGCTTGCGGCTAAGCCTAACAATTTGAATTTGATTCCCAGACTCCACATGACGGAGGGCAACTGATTCCCAAAAGTTGTCTTCTAACCTCCACACGTGCACCATGGCACACAGAATAGAAAATAAATGTAACAAAAATTCAGATTTGTGCACAAAAGCTGCTTTGTTTTTAATGGGCAAATGAGTCCATGGATAAAAACAATTTTTCCATTTATAAACCTATTCTACATTGACCATTAGGAGTTCTGTGATTTCAGCATTGAGGGGAGAAACAGAAGGCCATGAGTCCTCTATATGCATCAGTATATGCTAGGTGCCTGACATGTAAAGGGAAGTCACCATGAGGTGATCATGGCTGCTAGAGAATAAACTGAAGAATGGTTTTCTTATGCAGGGATGAACAATGCACTTCCACAGTGGTTTGGGACCTAGGAGGTGATAATTGCATTTTCTTTGAAAGCCAATCAGTGGTTAAAGGTATATGCTTTGGGATTAGATTGATTTAGAATGGAACTCTGGTTATAATATTTATTGTGTCAAGTCAGAATCAATGTAAGGTGCCATAAGGTCAAGTGTCATGGAGTCACACACGTGCTTAATAAGCCATAGCTATTGTGTTTGAGTGGGGAAAGAGCAGTGTTTGGGTATAAGTGACCACTTGCACCACGGCATGGGAGGTCACAGTTTCAGAATAAGAAGTTCCGTAGTGTATGGGGGAGGGGCTGGGCAGTGTAGAGGAGAGCATATGATCTGAAGGTCAGGATGTGCCACAGCACGAAGGAACGAGCTATATCCTGCAGTGTGCATTCCAGTTGCAGGTCCCTAAGTGGGGCAGTGGTGTATAAGGTTTCTGGGAAGATGACTCTGATGATGGTGTTGGAGGAGGAGAAGGAGGGAGGCAGAGGTCGGTAGTTCAGCTTAGTGATGGTGGAGGTGTATGTGAGGACAGCTGTAGTCTGGGATACCTTTCAGAGAAGTCATCAGCCGAATGTGATGGCACCTTGGATAAGAGCTAGAGCCTGAAGGTTCAGCTTGGGCACCTCGGAGATGATGATGGCTCATGGAAACAGGACTGACATGAGGAGAAGTTTCTTTTATGAGTTAGAACAGTGGCTGCTTTGCATGGAGAAGGCAGTGACTTTGAAAGTATTGGAGTACTTAACATACATTTTAAAAGCATTTTTCAATACATTTAACTATAATTTATTTAACTATATTTTAATAATATACATGCAACAGTAGTCTAATATTCATATGTGTTATGCAACATACACAAAGTAGAAAAATCAGATGGAATGAGAGGCATACATGAATCAAAAATTATTTTTCCCCACACAAACCACCAGGATATAGTTTTGAATATCAGGAGGGACAGATACCACCCTCTTTAGATCAAGAAGGTACCATTGTAGAGGAGGGAGATGCTGGGGCGCCTTTACTCGAGGAAGCTTTTTATTTTCTATTCTTTATTTTCCTAAAAACTTTTTTCTGAGTTGATGCTAAGAATGGGCATATTTGTGAAGCTTTCTTAGTATCCATGGTGCCTTGCTCTAGAAGGCCATTGTAATTAAACAAGCAAGTTCTAACTTTCTTGGCACAAACTTTGACTGTGACATGAAGCACCCTTCCTTCTCAAAATCTCTGGTCAAGAGTAACAGATAGGGCCTCTCCGCTGGGAGTCCCAGCTGAGGAAAACCAGGGGAGAGATGCTTACACAGTCTGGCCAGCACAAAGGAGTTCATGACCTCTTCTCCCTAAGATAATATGAGTGTGCGCCATTACTCTGGCAGCTCAGAGCAAAACACAGGACTCTACATTGAAAATAGATGTCACTGCTAATGTACTACTGCAGTTTATCTAGGGCTTTGCCTTTCGATTGCAATTTCTTTGTGGTTATGTGAAGCTAGTTGAGACAGTCTGTTACACATGGTGGGCTACTGCTGCCAGGTTTTAATTTGGAGAGCACAGAACAGAATTTTGACTAATTGGTCCGGTAGGAACTGGTGTGAGGTCTAAACAACTCTGGGAGTGTGGCAAGGAAACAGGGAGACTTCAGCGGTCTCCCAGGCAGCCTCCTGACAGATTGCCAGGCGGACTTCATCAGTGCTTATGTCTGGGATAAGACCTGAGCTGATTGGACCAGAGTCCGTTATACCTCATGCTATCTGTGATACTATATGCGCAAAATCATGAGCCTGGAATTACTTTTAAGGTCTCAGAACAGAGGAAAACACAACATGAAACTCTACACCTTCTTTTGGTCCAGACTGCAGTGAGGAAGGGAGGTAGACGTTTGGCTGACATCTGCTTAAGCTTAGCTGGTGTGCAGCTCCAGTCTCTGTGAAGTTGGCTAAGCAGATCTCTCTGGTATCCAGAATCAGTGGTGAGCACAGCCGGAGCCAAGGCCTGGTGAATCACAAGCCCATTCGTCTCCACAAGTGCAGGGATAGGAGAAGTCAGTGGGTGTTGTAATAGGTGCCACATGTGGCTGGGAAAAAAAGGGTTCAAATGATTGATTTGCAGACCTTGTCATTCTGTAATGAAAATTCACGTGTGGGTGTACGGAGGGGCAGGACTGATGTCAGGTTTTTGCTTCTGTTTTCTGACTCTGTTGTGGTGGTGTGGACTGTTTATTTTGCTGTGGATGGATAGGGTCGGGGAGGATGGGGGGAGCTGAGGAATAGGAAAGCCGTACTCTGTCAGCGTGGTAGGTAGATGCAATGGCCCAGATTCGCAAGAGCACATTTGCTGAAGCCTTCCTGGCCATTCTCTGCTACTCTGTTGAAGAGTCAGGACTTTAAATGTTAAAGTTACAAAGTCTTTTTTTCTTTTCTGTTAACTTTTTTTTTTTTTTTTTAGTTTACCAGGCACTGAGTTTCATTCATTTTGTTCCTACACATGCATCACCACACTCTGTTTTTCTCTGTCTTCTCCCGACTGACTGACCGTGGACCCCCCTTCCCTCGCTGTGGTGGCAGTCCTTTCTCAACAGTCCTCCCCTCCCTTTGTTCAGGTTGCAAATCCTTTGCCTACCAGGCCCTCCCTTAAGCTCCCTTCCTCCCTCCTCACATTCTCCCTTGAACTTCCACGTCACACCCACTTTTCAAATCTAGATTCCAGAAATGAGAAAAAACAGTTATTTGTGCTTATGAGTATGGTTCGTTTTCATTGACATAGTAATATCCTGCTCTGTTTTCCTGAAAAAAAAATTGTGATTTCCTTTTCTTCTCTCTATGGCTAAGTAAAATTCCTGTGTATGTACACCACACATTTCTCACCTAGTCTGTTGATGGCCGTCTAGGCTGGTCTCGTTTCCTGGTGACTATGACTCCTGTAGCAATAAATATGGATGTGCAAGTATCTTTGTGGTGTTTTGACTTAGGTCTCAGCGAATATGTCCTCAGAAGTGGTACAGTTGGGTTTTCTAGTGCTTCTACCTCTACTTTCTCCAGGAACTTCCATGCTGATTTCCGAGGTGGTTGTTGGAGTGCACATTCTGACCAGCCATGTGTTAAGACCTCTTTGCTATATTGTTGCCAATATTTGTTGTGGCTTTCTGGCTCTTAGCCATTCTGACAGAGTGAGGTGAACTCTCAAAACAGTTTTTATTTTCTTGATAACAAAGGATGTTACATACTTTCCCAAGTATTCTTTTTGAGAACCATCTCAGTTCAATAGGCCATTTTCTGACTAATGATTTGTTCTTTTGGTGTTTAATTATTCCTGTTCTTTATGTATTGTGGATATTAATCCCCTGTCTGATGTTAGCAAAGCTTTTTTCCCCACTAGGCTGGCTCTTCACTTTGCTTGCTGTTTCTTTTGCAAAGCCCTAAATTACATGACCACAGTTCTGTGGCAAGTGAAGGTCACAGAAAGGAGGTATAAGAATAGAATTGTTCTGAGTCAGACAGATCTATTTTCAAATTTGGATTCTGCTGTGTGACCTTGGATAAATCACTCAAGTTCTCTAAGCTCCAGTTTTGCTGTAAGAAGGAATCACCAGTTACTGCAGAGAGTGGTCTCTGTAAAACTTCTAGCACCTCTCCTGGTATTTGGAAATGTGTCTCTTCCTCATATGCATGTGGACTGCTCATTGCTCATGTTTAAGATACCTCACTACCCTATTCCTTTTGGTTTTCCCTGTACTGTACACTCCTGAGGTGAGAGTTGGTCAATAGGTAAGGAAGATGGCATGACTTCTTCCCTCCCACGCACAGCCTGCTGTTAGATGTAATTTTAGCATAGCCCTGAATGTTTATCCTCTTGAAGCTGGAAGCCAGATTGATCTAATGACCCTTCTAGCCAGGAAGCAAGACAGCTCAATCTTGTATTCACAACATTGCTGTTCCTTGTCCTCCTTGGGGGATAGATGGAGGGACCGGATGGGAGGAGGCTGAGGGAGAACTGGGAGGTGGGAAGGGAGGGGGAGGTAGTAGGTATGGCGGAAAACTTTTTAAATAAAAATTAATTAATTAAAAAGAACTTAGAATCCAGAGTGTTCTCTTTTGGTTTTACTTTGGTTTACTAGTAATAGCAAGGTCAGTCTGTAATGCTGAGAAAACTGAAGACAAGTGGAAAGATCTTTGTATTACTGTGATAAAAGCATGCTGAGAATGGAGGGTTTGTCTTGGTTCTTGGTTTGAGAGGATATGATCCATCACGGCAGGGAAGGTACAGTCAGGGATGCAAGTGATGAGCTAGCTTCCTCTTTGGTCCCTTTTCAATCTGAAACTGTTGTCTGTCAGATAAAGCCATCCCATATTCAGGTTGGGTCTTTCCTCTTCAGCTGAACTGCTCCGAAACACCATCGCATGCATGCCTCAAGGTATGTCTCCTTAGCAAGTCAGAACCCAGTCAAGCTGGTGATGGAGACTGACCATCAGAGTCCTGTAAGGATCACGGAGGATGTTGAACAGTAGTAGAATAGAACTGCAGCCTGTGATGTGAAGCTGGAGAATGAGGCAGGCACTGGAATGCATTTCATGTGGCCTCTGAAACAAAATCCCCACATTCCACTCACTTCTGTTTGCTGGTACAGAAATTGAGGCATTTCACAGTTTGGTTATCAGATATTGTATGCGTGTAGAAAATGGGCAGATAAAATGGGCCAATTAGACCAGAGCAACATCTGTCTAACTCTTACCCTTAGTGAAAGCGTAATCCAGGATTAAACACAGAAGTCCTGCAGATGTACATAAGTCATTTAGCACAGCTTTAGAGAGGACTGTGCTGGCTGGTGCCAAACTGAAGGCTGATGAGGAATTCAGGCACGGTCCTGCTGGGAATGTGTGCAGCTTTAAAAAAAAAGTTCAACTTTTATTCAATATCTATTTGATATATTCCAGCAAACCTTTCCCATCAGTGGAGTTAAAAACACTCCTAACGCTTCCTATATAAAGTGGGTTTCCAAACATATTTTGACAATATGTTTAAAATTTGAGAACAAAATTTAGTTTTGGGCTGTTTGATTTAGGCTTAAAGGTTTTTTTGTTGTTGTTGTTCACTTCAAAATAATGTATTTTGTCTTTACTAGATTGCAGAGATTAAATATTAAAAATTTCTCCACCCAATATGCACAAGAACGTTGATTGCATTCCCCATAGTATAGCACCTCTATGTAGAGCTTAAGGTAAGAGGAAAGAAAAGCACATAGGAAGAAAAAGGTTGCAGTATTAATTTTCTAAATGTTTGTTTTTTATTTTATGTGTGTGGATGTTTTGCTTATACGTATGTCTGTGCATCAGGTGTATGCCTGGTGCCCTGGATGCCAAGACAGTGTGGATCAATTCCCCTGGAATTGGAGTTACACTTGTGAGCCACCGTGTGGATGCTAGGAACCAACTTAGGTCCTCTGGAAGAGCAGTGCGTGTTCGTAACCACTGAGCCGTCTTTCCAGTCCAAGCTGCAGGATTCTTAGTGCAGTTCACAAAAGGACAAATGAGAGCCTCATCAGAGGAGACTTCATTCTTCCCTAGTGTATGTGGAGTGTAGTTCATATCATGAGGCAACATTTTCTGATGAAATGTTATGATGATATATGCCAAGTTCATAATTTTAAAAATGCAAAAATTAAAACTTTTGTTAAGCTATGGCCTTGGTGAGATGGTTCAGTTATAAATTTCCACACAAGCTTGATGACCTGAGCTCAGATCCTGGAACCCTCAGTGTGGCACACACACACACACACACACACACACACGCACACGCACACGCACACGCACACGCACACGCACACGCACACGCACACGCACACGCACACGCATGCATGCACGCATGCAGACACTCAAACACATACACCAAACAAAGAAACCTTAACTTCTTTGTTGTTCTTTATGCCCTGGCCACACAAGGCATGAGTGGATAGCCTCAGAAGACCTATGCACCATACTGGCTCAGAGTTGATAGACTCCCCTTATTAATTTTATCATGGTGTAGCATTCCTACATTCACCCAGGCTGTTGAGTTTTTGATCCCATTGTAGATGGGCTTCCCACCTTAGACCAGATGTAGGTCCCCAAAACAAGAAAGCTTAAAATTCAAGTTAGTAGTTGACCTTACTCCAGCACATTACAGATACCTCTCTGGGTGGATGTTGGACCCAGTCTTAGATTTATCCCTAGTTCAATAAGGCCAGAGTCAGGAAAGCATCAACATATTCACAATGGAAATTCTCTGCCAAGTGAATTTCTATATAATATCTGGTTATTCTAGCAAATGGCTGTCTGGTGCTGGGCATCACGAACTTGATAATCAATATTGGAAACTAGTGAGAGTTCTCTGTGTGGGGCACAGAACCTCTGATCAAATGGAAAGGGGTTGATTTAGAAGCATGTGGTTAGTTGTGTGCCCTAGAGGTTCTAAGCTCAGATATGGGCTGTTTGAGAACAAGATCCCTCCTCATGCTTCTCCCAGAAGTTGTTTCCTCGAAAGAGATTCTCCCCATCCATACTTGCCATGTTCCTATGGCCTAGGAAATTGACTGCAATGAAGTCAATTCAGTTTCTGCTCAGAGCAAATGAAAGATTGAATGCAGAGGGGCCTTCAGTCTGGAAGGTGTAACGTGAAGCTTATTTGAAGGTTAGCCAAAGCAGTTCTGTGCATTAACTGATAAAAGTTTCTACCACAGAAGCCAACATGCTTCTATGTTAGACACTATATGTGTGTGTGCGTGCATGTGTTCGTGTGTGTGTGCGTGTGTGTCTGTGTGTGTGTGCACAAGTGTCTGTGCATGTGTGTGCACATGTGTGTGAATATGTGTACACAGCATGTGTGCACATGTGTGCATTGTGTGTGCACATGTGCATGGTGTATGTGTGTGTGCATTCATGTGTGTATGCGTGCGTGTGTGTGTGTTCGTGCGTGAGTGTCTGTGTGTGTTAGTGTGTATGTGTGTGTGTGTATGTGCGTACACAGAGGACAACTTGACAGAGTTGGCTTTTTCCTTATACTATGTGTATTCCAGGGTCAAATTCAGGTCATCAGACTTGGGCAAGTCTCTTTACCTACTGAGACATTTTGCCAGCTTGGAGCTGAGATTTTTGGCATGTGCAGGGCACAATTATGTGAGTGGCTCAGTGGCTGTGCGAGGAAAGGTCTGAAGTGGGAGGTGGAACTCTGAGGCCATCACAAGGGAACTGAGGGTTTCTGCTCAGGCTCTTGATGCTGAAGTAACACTTGTGAGGTGTAGCCTGTAGGGTGGTCATGTGGTCCATGTTGCTGTCAGAACTTTTGAGGCTGGCTCTCACTTCAGCATGGGGAATAAAAAAGAGAAAAGCCTGCCCCTGCTGAATTGTGTCTGCCCCATAAGAATTCCTGCCTTTTGCCTTCATTCAGCGAGCTAAAGCCAGAGTCTACAGGATTGTGAAACATCCATGCCTGGGACAGTCATGTGATTTACAGCTCTGTCTCATTTTAAGCTTTCAAGCACATAATCCATAATAGCTAAGCTTTGGATCATAGCAGGCTGTAAAATATACTATCCTCTAGAATTCCCCTTAGCTGCCCCAGAACACTGAAGAATTCTTTGTGACCTCAGCTTCATTTGCGCTTAGATGTCCTTTTCCTTCCCAACTCTACATCTGTCTTTGTGGATGTGGAGCCAGATTGCCCCACAGAGGGAGACCAGGAAGGGAGCTCAACTGTTTCCTAGAGTTGGCAGTGTGCTCAGCAGGAATTGCATCGCACAGCAGCCTTTCTCTGGGGAGGTTCACAAGGCTGGTACAATATCAGTCTGGATGTTTCTTTCCTTTTTTATCAAGAAGTTCTGCCAAATACCATCAGTGCTCAGAGATCCGGAATCTGAAGTCCAGTGGGATGTGCATTTAGAAATGCTCAGCTTTAGGGGCTACAGAGATACAGTAAGAGCACTTTTTGTTCTTGCCGAAACAGGCTTGGTCTCCAGCACCCACTCGGCAGCTTGCAAGCTCAGTAACTTCTGTTTTAAGAGAAATTCAAGGCCCTCTTGTGGTTCCAAAAGGCACTGCACACATGTGGTGCATAGATACATATTCAGGCAAAACATTCATACACATAACATTTAATTTTTTTAAAAAATCAAGTTGAATCAAGTATGAACCTTCACACTTTTAAATTCTTCTACATTTAACTGGAGAGACAATTTCTCTCAGAGTTGGTTCTAACTGCATAGACTCTGTTGTGCAATGTTGCTCAGTCTCCAGTGAGACCTTTATGTAATGAAAATTCCTTTGAAAATGGTTGCCCAATGATTGACATTAATTCCAAAATACACCACGATGGCAGCTGCTTAATCCTTTATTTCCAGCAAAGTGCTTTTAATTAAAAACAAGTGTTTCCAAAGGGTGCTGGCTGCTGTTCAGAAATTGAAGCAGTATATTAAGTTGATGCCCAGTCTTGATGAGCTGCCAGTCTGACAGGAGGTCAGAGTAAGTTGTGGAAAGCGAAGCAAGAGGAATCTGTATACAGAACATAGGCAAACTGCCTTATGTAGTGCAGAATGCAGGTGACATCTCAAAGAGGAAGGCCTGAATGACTCTGTGGCTGCCATGCCTTCCAGCTGAGGTATCTGTACCCATCATGTCACGTCAGATGCAGCTGACATTAGCATTGCTCTGCAGTGACATGTTCCTGGTTTTACTTCTGCATAGTGAAGGCGCAGTGTGGGAGTAAGCAAAGTATATGCGTGATGAGCCAAATCCCAACATAAATCCGTTAGCAATACGAATCCTCCAACTGACATAGAATAATAGTCAGTTTTGTTCTCACTTTTGGAAGAGACAAATGCATTATTTTGTAAGTTGAAGGCGTGTAAGCCTCTCAAGCAACAGGAGTGGCCAGGCCCCTCCCCTGAGGACCTGTACTCACCAGGTTTCACCCACAGAATACTCTAACTTCATTCACGGATGGACCTTGCCCTCACCCTCACAGTGAAAAACAACAGTCTCTGAACCTGAAACCCCAGCAATCTCCACTCCGGAAAGCTCCACCCTGAAAAGTTCCACACCCTTCCCAAGAAGCTCTATATAACCTTCGTGTCCTGTTCCGACTGCTGCTGCTTCTCGCCCGACCACAGGCAGCCACCCTCCTGGTTTGTCCCCTCTCAGTGAGTTTCTTGTGCGAGGTTTGTTGTGTGGTGTAACTTGGTGGTGTTCCTTGACTCCTGGCTGCCAAGATTCAGTGCCATTCGAGCTGTAGTGCTTACAGGAGTTCTCTGTAGTTCCATCAAGTCCTATCTACGGCGAGAAAGTGAACCATTGAGTCATCATCCTCCAGGTTCAGGTCCTCGGATGGCAGTCTCTGCTCTTTACACTAACCCTGAGCCCGTGAGATAAGTTGAAATGCAGAGGCTGTTCCTGACAGATGGGAGAGCTGGAGATAGCAGGAGATAAAGATAAACACGCCCAGTTATCTGGACAGGACCTGGTCCGTCAGGAGGAAGGATGAGGAGGAGAGGTCAGGAGGGTGGAAATGACACAAGACGAGGTGGGTGCCAGGCGTTTCCAAGATTAATTTGTAGTTGAATTCAGAAGGGAAAAGGATTCCTTGATGTAGAAGCAAAGAGCTTATGTATATATGAGACACAGAGAAAAACTCTTGTATTATTAATGCATGTAATGGCCTCTGCAGGGTAGAAGAGAAGCCTGACTCTGACAGAGGAAGATGGGAGTGGCCAGAGCATCCCAGGAAGGCTCTGGACATGGAGCATGCCTTTTCCCTTCCAAAAACACTTAAAGAAAAAGGGGGGAGAAAAAGGAGAAAATTGATGACGGATGTCTCTCTCATGCCCTGTTTATCACCCTAGGACGAAGGTGGAGTTCAATAAGCTGTAGAGGGATTTATCAAACAAAGTTTAGCATGAAGTTAATAATACAGATAGAAATTTATGCGTGTAGTCAGGCCCTAGAACTTACCTTAAAGCTATGTTTCAAAAAGGTTATCTTTTTGCGGTAGTCACAGATCATTTTTATTAAATGACAAGAATACTAATAATAGCAATTTTGTATCTTTAGGTTGCTACTTGATATTTGTGTCTCTAAGATTAACCTTCATTTATTGACTTTTGTGCTTAATGGTCGTCTGGAGATGAAGCCTGTAGTTCAGACCTTTATTATATCATGGAAAATGTGACAATCTCTAGTTAATAATCATTTTTGAAGGAAAGGAAACAATAGATTATTAACATTCTGTGTGTGGATGGTATATTTATAGCATGGTGTTAGAAGTATTTAAAACAATACAGGGGCTAGAGAGAAGTCTCAGAGGGTGAAGGCCTTTCTGAGTGAGCCTCAGGGCTATAGTTTGGTCTCCGGCATCCATGGATATGCTGGGTGAGCATGTGGAGACAGGAAGCCTGGACAATCTGACTAGCTAGACTATCAAATTAGTGAACTGTAGGTAGAGGAAAGTGACTCCACCTCAATGATTCTCAACCTGATCTCTTTGGGGTAGTGTCATGTATTAGATATCCTGCATATCAGTTATTTACATTATGATTCATCTAAAAATACAGTTATGAAGTAACAGTGAGTACTTTCATGTATTCGTGGTTGGGGTCACTACAACATGAGAAACTAAATTAAAGGATCACACCATTAGGAAGGTTGAGAACCACTGCTCTACCTCAGTATAGAACATTGAACAAGAAGAGGAGACACGTGTGTGTGTGCACACGTGATTGCATATCACTGTAGTAGTGCAGTTTTTTGGTCTCAGGTGGCCAGAGGTCCGAGACCCACAGACCTGCAGCCCCAGACCCCTTAGCAGCCCACCGCCGCTGTTCAGGCCCCCAGAAATGACTCAGATGCTTATATTAACTTTATGCTGTTTGACCTATGGCTCAGGCACATTGCTAGCTAGCTCTTACATCTTAAATCAACCCATTTCTATTAATCTGTCTGCCACGTGGCCCGTGGCTCACCTGTGTTCCTTACATGTTGCTCCTTTGGGCTTCAGCTTGGTCAATCTGTCCCTGACTCTGCCCTGCTTCTCCTACCTATGCTCTGATTTCTCCTCCTACTTTTTCTATGGAGTCCGTCATGGACCAAAACAGCTCCTTTACTTAAAGATTGATATTCACAGCATACAGAAAGGCATCCCACATCATATCACACATATAAAAAATGTAAACATTGAAAGTAAAGATTTCAGTTATAAGAAATTCCCCTTCACAAGGAACTGTATCTTTCTCTAACAGTAATCATATTTTAAGGATTATTGTCTCAACAGTTTAAAACTGCTCTCGGTTTCTCCGGCTGATACACTTAAGTATATGGATCCTTAGATTGGACTTGAGTTTGGAAAGCCAGTAAAAAAAATCCCAACTGTTTATCTGTAATGGGGTGTTGGGATTGCAGGACTTGATGTCAAGGTGACCTTGGAAACCCTCACATGATTTCTGATGGGAAAATCTTTGTGTCATCTGGGAGCACTGTTCTCCTCACACGTGTCTTTCCTGTTTTAATTTTACTCCCCTGCTTTCTGCAGTAGAGAGCAGGAAATTTTTCTCAAGAAATTTTATTTTTTAATCTCTAAGAGAAAAAAAATTTGCTTCTCTGTTTTCTGATGACATGTTTGCATCTAAAAAATGTTCCATCCCTACTCCCCCAGCCTGGTTCCAACTTGTGATTGCTCTGACCATCCAAGAGTTTGATGAAATGGTTGTTTGGGGGTGTTGAGTATTTTAGGGTAGCAGCTTTCTAGAACTTGTTTTCCTAAGGTTTATGATATTTTGTACTTATTCATAGCTAGAAAAGATTGCCACTGAGCTTTTCAATGACCCTATCATGTCTGTGGTGCAGTGAAGTGGCTCCCATCAACGGTACCTGTAGGGAGGCTGGTTTGTATTCTTTGACCCTGTGTGTTAAAGAGGGCTGTGCATTACTCTCAGATGTGGCACACAGGAGGAAGGCCACAACTCCTGCTGTTTTCAGTTTACAAAAACTGGCTACCAGGTAAACTAGCTGCCATTTAGGAGAATGAGTAGGAGGCGTTTAACTCATTAATTGCTGGAAGAAAACGTAAGCTTGAAAAATAAAAAAGTATAAAATACTCTATCCTCAAAGAGGCACAGGCAAGTCTGTGGCTGTATAGTTTGGGGGTGGGCAGCCAAGCATTCAGTCAAATATATGAGTTTCCTCTGTGCAGGAGGTCCCATGTAATTAAGCAGAATCGACCAGTCACACACCTATATAAAGCTGACCTGTATCAAACCTTTAGACAGTGGGTGAAATTTCCCTGTTCTGCTCTTACCTATGTACTACTTAGATTGGAGCCTTTCTCAAGGGTGCTGTTGTGTCAGAAAGAAACTGACATCAGCCCTGGTGCATATGAAGGGGTACCAGAAGGAGCGTGCTTCACCAGGGAAGAGAAGGGATGGAGAGAGGGGTAGGAGGCAATGCTTTGTAGAATGACCTGGAATGGGGTGGTGGGTGTGAGGGGGATGAACTTGGGGAGCACCGACTCCCTAGTAGTGTGATAGTTATTTAGCCCCTTTGGACCTCACTTTTCACCCTGGTAACTAGTGGTAACCACTTTGTGAGGTTATTGTGCAGATGAGAGCTCAAAGGGTCGAATATGGAGCCCAGTGGCTGCTACCTAGTGTCGTCTGTTTTCTGAATGAGTAGATAATGAGGATGTGTGGGAAAGGCCTCCAGTGTCAGGGGTGGGATGGCAGGTGAAGAATTTCCAAAGTTTGCAGAATCTTTTAAGAGGTGGTTGCCTCTCAGTGACCCTCCTCAGCCGCCTGGCGCTTTGGGACTGTTGCCAATGCAGAAATACATCTTTTCCCCAGACAGGGTAAGGAGCAGTCTGTGGGAAGTCAGTTCACAGTAGAGTTCAATCTTAGCACTGAATATGGGCCAACTTTCACCCACATTGTGGAGATGAGAGAGCAGCTGTGGGCAGACAGCAGAGTTTGCACTGTGGGGTCACTGGGTTGCAGCGAGCTTACAGATGTACAGTGTTTGTTCTGAGATTTTGTAATTTGTCTAGTTTATCCAGCTACATTTCCATGGCATGTAGAGAGTGCAGCCAAAGCCATCTTATATAGATCATCACTTTGTTTTGATTTATTATTTGTTGTTTACATTATTATCTCCAGTAACAACAATGGAATTTCCTTCCCCACTAATCTGGTCTATTTCCATTTTGCCTGTTTATTTTTAATTTCCTTTTTCTTGGCTGGAAACCTCCCCATGACTCTGCCTTGTTTATTTCCTTGCATATGTCAGCATCATTTATCAGCATGTTTTCTCAGAGGAATGTTGTCTATTCTTGAGTGTGCAGGCCGTATTTTCCTGATCTCTAACGTGAGCATGTCATGCACTCCATCTTTCTAAATACTGCATGATGGCCTGATCCTGCATTCTGCTCCTGCTTGCTCTTTGCAAGCAGTCAGCCTGGCTGTCTATGACTTCCAGATGGAACATGCAAGGCCCTAAGGCGGCAGAGAAAGAACTCCTCTGTAGTGAGACTTCTTTCTGTTTCTCTGATGTCACCTGATATTCTCTCTCTCTCTCTCTCTCTCTCTCTCTCTCTCTCTCTCTCTCTCTCTCTCACACACACACACACACACACACACACACACACACTTTTCTGTCTACTCTTATTTGGGAGCAGGTTACATGAACATAAGGCCTGCCTTTTGCAGATATGCTCAACTCTCTGAGCCATAAAAACCAGTGTTGTTAATTAATGATCTCCATCTTGCAATACAAGCTGAATCTACACTTGTTCTCTTATTATGAAGAACTTACCCCACCAAGCCAATGAAGCTTACGGTGGAGATAACTTGACTTTATTACTTGTTATGTGAATTAGCACAATGCTACCTCTTTTTTTAATTTCTAGATTATCATGAGGTACTAAATTATTGGGTTGACATTCATTTAACACTTGCTTGTACATGCTTTGAATATAGGACATCTCTATAGTCTCAGGATACTTAAAGGACTTGTAGGTAGAAATGCAGTTGAGAGCAAGTAAATATGATAAATATATTTGATACAGTCGTATGAGCATCCTCGGTGTGTAGGGAGGGTCCTCTTGGGAGCATCCTCGGTGTGTAGGGAGGGTCCTCTTGTCATATGAGCATTCTCATTGTGTAGGGAGGGTCCTCTTTAAATATCTGGGGGTGTGGACTAGAGCAAACAGATCACAAACAAATACTAAAATGATTGGATGGCTTTGGAATTCACTTGTATCTCCTCCTCATCCTCCTTTTTTTGTTTGTTTGGTTTTGGGGGGGAGGGGAAGGGAAGGGTTTCTCTGTGGATCAGCTCTGATTGTTGTGGAACTTGCCCTGTAGACCAGGCCACTACTCAGTCCCTCCTGTGTTTTCAAATGGCTGAGGTAGTGTGGCCTAGGTGGTGAGTCATTGGTCAGTGGCACATGCTCAGAGTAAGAAAAGAGAGGTAGAAGGAGCCATACACAAAGGGCCTTAGCTACTGCATGAAGGAAGGTTTTATTCTCCAAGAATATTTTAAGTACATAGAATATTATGAACAGATATGCTTTTTGTAAAAATCACCCCAAGAAGGGTATATCTGCAGCACATGAACGAAAACAAGAAGGTTCCTTAGGACAGGGTGGTACCTAAGCAGTCTGTGATGAGGTTGTGATAAGAGCGGAAGACCTTCTAGAATAAGGAAAAGTCTTGTTTGACTCCAGCGATGAACCCAGAACCTAAGAAGTCAAAGTAGCTGATAAACACAAAGGGGGAGCTCCTGGCCTCCTGCTTTCACTAGGGATATTGTTCTTTTCCCGTTTATTTATTCGTGCCAGGACTCTAATCCAGGGCCTAGTGCATACTAGGTGTGTGCTCAGCCACCCAGTTCTGCATCACAGTTTGGAAATACCATTCTTGTGGTATTTCACACATATACTATCTGCAATACTAAAGCTTGTTTACAACCCTTCTGCCCTGGCACATGAGACCTTAGAGATTTGAGAACAAAACTACTGAATTTTGTGTGTGCTGAACACAGAGCTTCGCATGCCCAACTGCCTAGGGTGTGTTTGAGGAGTAAATCTCCCAGAGCTTTAGCCAATGTTTTTCCAAATGGTCAGTGAAATACAGATTGTGAAAAGACGATCATGACTCATGATTTGCCTTTCCCCACCCATTTCCACTTTTCCTCCCCAGATTCCAGAGCAAAAGGGCAAGAGATAGAATATGCAGATTAAAAAAGTAAGTTTCTCTGACATTTATATTCCAGGAGATACAGGGATGGCTCACCTGTTGAGAGTCCATACTGTTCTTGCGGAGGACCCAAGTTCAGTTCTTAGCATTGACACCTGGCATATCACAGCCACCTGTAGCTCTAGCTCCAGAGTGACCTCTACTGGCCTCCAAGGGTACCTGCACCCATGTGCACAGATTCCTCCATGTAATTAAAAATAAAATCTTTACAAAATAAAGTTTATAGCACTCACTGTTCATTATTACTATTCTTCCAGAAGCCTGTATTAAAATATCAGTACTTAATATTTGAATATAAAAAGTGTCCATAAGACTTATAATTCTGTTGTCATATTGTCTTCAGTGGTTTTACTGGCCCCAATCAAGCACAGTAATTTGTTTTCATATCTTTTCAAATATTTTTTATTTTAATCTGGATTGTATGTTATTCTTCCACCAGATCCGTAATGCCTCCTGCTTGCCTCTTTCAAGATGGATGGGAAATCTGTGGGAGAGCCTACTCAAGTGGTGTCTAAAGTTAAACTTTCCACAAAAGTAGAAAACACAGGACACTGGCTGGTGGAAGATCATGCTCGAATATGGGAAGTTTTAAAGACAGAGGAGGTAAGACAATGTAACTGCTGGTACAATGATGGATTTGCTCATACCTGAGAGTAGAAAATTCCTGGTGTAGATAACACCCCAGGCCAGCATGAAAGTCTGTCCAGGGACCATTGGCGTAACCAAGTCCAGGGAACAGTAAGGCAGAGTATGTCCCATGGGCGTTATTGGTGACACAGTGATTTAGGTAAAGGAAAGGTCAGGATACCCCCCCCCCCATCTCTCCATCACACACACACAACAGAGTTGTAACATTCACTTACAATCATAATATAACTACCAAAGCATAAAATCATAACTTGAACTCACACATGTGTCATCTGCCCTGTGGCATATGAAGGTCAGGGTTGCTCTTCGGTGATTTTCTTCTTTCTCAAGCCTTTTATTGAAATCTCAACAAATGTGTGTGCATGTGTATTTGTGTTTGTATGTGTATATGTGTGTGTGTGTTTTGTATATAGAGGGTAGAAAGAGGGAAAACCATTTATGTAGTGGAAATGATACATTTGGCTTTCATTTTTGTTGTGTGTTGGAGATATGCTCATAAGTAATGACAAGGTCCTGAAGAAGTACTTCCCTGAGGCACAACTGAATAAGAGGCTATAATAAGAAGATTCAAAACCAGGATGGTGTCAATAACCTGAGCTTGGGAAAACCTCACTTTACTGACCTTGACCCTTCCTGTCTTCTCTGAACTGAAATGGCAGCTAGGGTCTTCTGGATGGAAAGAGCATCTCAGGGAGAATGACAGCCTAGAACTTGAGAACAGCTAATGTGATATGGGAATATTATGGGAAAAACACTGAACACTTGGTAACTGGTACTGGAAAGATAGTGTCTTCAGAGGGCTCACCTGGGAGCTCTCACTGCCTTAGATAGCCGTCTAGGGTCTGGGCCTCAGCTTGCAAGTCTAGAAATATTATTTCTCATACATCTAACAGCAGGGTGTTCATAATAAATGCAATAAATATAACAATGCAAATAATGATGGAAGACCATGGGAGGAAGGTTCTGCTGGTCTGTCCATGTACATGCCCATAGCTAAGTCTTCTCATGTGAATGCCTCTTGTGTGAATTTGGGGATTATTATTTTAAAACTTGTCAATTTTTTTCTAAAGTAGTGATATCAATTTATGCTTCTACTAATAGTATCCAAAAGTTTTCACTTCTACATGCCTGTCAACTTTTAGAATTAATATTTTATAATTTTTCAAATCTTATTGATAGAAAATAAAAATTTTTTAATTGCTCATCAGTTCTGTCTTTGTACCTCAGCTTTATATGAGACTCCTTTTAAACAAAAAATTAAAACATTTTTATTACATTTTATGTTTATTTTGGGTGTGATTATCACTTGTCAACTTGAGATTGCTTTTATTTTTCCATTAATATTTACTTTTTTGAGGATTATAACAAGTCTCTCTTTCCTCCCTACACACAAACACACACACACACACACACACACACACACACACACACACACACACACAATGTGAGTTGATTGTGAGTGTTACAACTCGAGGTGTGTGAGTGTGTGTGAGAGAGAGACAGAGAGACAGAGACAGAGGGGGGGGCATCCTGACTGCCCCTGAAGCTGGGGTGCAGTAGGGAATGGTCTCCCCACAGGATACACCAATCCAGCTCCTTTCCTGGAGGCTCTGTGGCTGAGCTCTGCTCTGCCCTTCCTTAAGATCTGCTTCTTCTCTCCAGCCCAAAATGTTGCTTCTTTTGCTTCACTCTGCTAAAGGGGAAACCTCTGCAGAAATGTAGAAACCTCTTCTGGCTCCAGTGAAAAGTTGTTACCTTTTTGCTCCACCTTGCTCTCTCTTAAGGGATGTCTCACTAAGGTTCTGTTTTCACCTTGCTCAGTCCCCTGAGGGATGGCTTATCAAGGCTCTTCTCTGTGTCTGCCCAGCGAATGAAGATCTTCACCCAAGACTCTTTTGAGAACGAGATTTATAGGGAAGGAGGAGTCCAGGAGAGTGGCTGCCTCTACCAGAGTGGGAAAGAACAGCCCACAACTTAACAGCCAGAGGGGTTTATATAGTGTTTCTCCAGGGATACTCAAGGACTGGTTAGTTACTCCTACTCAGGGATTAGATAGTTTCATTGGTCAGGGGCAGAGATGGCTCTGCTTTTAGGGCCAAACTGTGTTTCTTTTACTGGCCCTTTTAAATTTCTTCATCTAATTCAAAAGGCCAACACAAACTGGGTTTCTTTCAATGGCTCTGATTCTAGGGACCAAGTGTGTTTCTTTGGTACTGTTTCTGAGTCAAGGCATGTTTCATCAATTCTGAGTTAAGGGATAAAGTGTTTCTTTCACTGGCTCAGTTCTCAGATCCAGGTTGTGTTTCTTTCCCTAGCTCTGGTTTCAGGGCCAGGGTTGGTTTCTTTGGCCAGCCCCCTTTCCCTACATTGATGCCTTTCATTGGTCTGGAAATCTCTCCACAATATTTTAATTCAGAATTTTCCTTCTTTCCTTTGTGAGTCCTACATGATTATACTTTTTTTTTCATTCTTTGTTCTTGCTCTCCAGCCTCTTTCAGAATTACTTTTTACTTATTATTATGTTTTTACCTCTGGAAGTTCCTGTTTGATTTTTGTTTTACAAAGTGTCGTTTATTTGCCTATTGCTTCCTGATCCTATTTTTATCTTTAAAGTCCTATGTGTTAAAATCTGGGAAGGGCCTGAGATTTTGCTCTAGTTAGTTTCACAAATACTGGAAGGTAATATGAACCTCTTAGCTCAGACAAATGACTTCATTACTTAGTAAAAGCTGTCGCCAGAGTGTGCACGTTTGTTTTGGTTCCTTTGTTCCAGTTCCTAAAATAGGGATGGAGGTGGACTTAGGTAGATGCCTGTCCAGGACATGAGTACTCACCTGGGCAATCCTTCTTTCTATTAGCAGTCAGTAAGCAAGCTTGTACTTTGATTTAGTGGGAAACATTAGTGCATCCCTCAAAATTCCTTAAGGCCAACCTGGAAAAAAATAGTCTTGGTAAAGATTATCTGGGACTTTGAATTTTCTTATAGACAGAGTAAGACAGGTGGGGGGACAAGGGAAAATCCATAATATTTTTTCTAAAAGTATTAAATATAATGATTTTAAAGTTCCAAATCAAAATGTAAAACTGTGTGTCTGATTCTATTCTCTGATCTGTTTGTCCTCACACAAGGTGAGATTTTTTTTTTGACTGAATTAATTGGGGGGGGGGGGGAATGAAAGAAATTTTCTCCAGGGAGGATTTCCATTTGTTTCTGATAGCACCAATGGAAAGTCATTTTGTTTATCTTATTGATAAAGTTTTTATATGATATATTCTGATTACAGTGTTTCCTCCCAGTTCCCTCCTCTTCTCCTATCCAGGTTTACACTCTTCTATCTCTTGTCAGAAAACACAGAGGCATCTAAGGAATAATAAGGTCCCATACAATAAGATAAAACAAAGCCAAACAAATCGCAATGTGACAGAAGCACCAAACAAAAAAGAACCAGAAACACATAGATACAGAGACGCACTAGGAGTCATTTTACTGCTATGTTGCTTTGGCAGAACAGTAATATTTAGTTTTCCTCTGGGTTCCTGGACTATTTAGTCTCAGGTTCTAGATCACTCAGGCAGGCAGTATCATGCATGGGCTCCATTTCATAGAGTAGGCACTAACTCAAATCAGATACTGTGAGTTACTCCCCAAAGCTGTGTAACTATTACACTAGTGTATCTTGCAGGCAGGACATCATTGGAGATCAAAGGGTTTGTATCTGGGTTGATGTTTACCCTTCTTTGATATCATGCAGAGTACCTTCCAGTACCATGAGCATTAGCTTGCCCTCTCCATAGTCAATGAATTGTGTAGATATTGTCTTCTGCAATTGGGCCTTATTGTCAGTTGGTGGAGAGCCACCTTGATAATGGCCTGGGTTCTTTGGGAGTTCCCAGGGGATCCCTTAGGCCAAGAATTACAATTAGTTGTAACTCATTCCTGGTACTGGGACTCTTCACTTGGTGGCAAGACATGCTCAGTTGTGGCTCTGTCTTCCCCGGTATTTGGTGGTTTCATCTGTATTACAAATGCATATATTTTAGGACATTAGGTTTACTTAAGACCCCTCACATTTCCTCCAGATCTCCCTCTTACCTTCCCATCCCTGTCTGATCCTTCTAGTTCCCTTCCTCCACTTCATCCAGCCATGACTATGACACAGTCTACCTTTGTTAGGTTAAGACTGTAGCTTGTCCATCAGTGACTTAACAACTGACATCCAAATAGAAGTGAACACATACCCTATTTGTCTTTCTGTGAGTTACTTCACTCAGGATGATTTTTTTTCTAGTTCTGTGACCTTCATGATTTCATTTTTTTGATTGCAAAGTAATGTGTTCCATTATGTTAATGTACCATATCTTCTTTACCTATTCATTGTTGACAGGCTTCTGTCTGGTTCCAGTTCCTGGCTATTATGAAGGGAGAAGCAGTGGCCATGGTGAGCAAGTGCCCTGATGTAGGATGAAGTGTCCTCACTGTGGCTAATCTTGCTCATCAGTTTGACTACATCTGGAGTTAAGTGTAAGCCAGAAATGGCTGGACACACCTTAAAGGGATGTTTTGCTTGATTTGATTTGATTTGATTTGAGGCAGGAAGATACACTTTTTAAAAAGACTTTCTTTTTATTTATCCTTTGTGTCTTTTATGTCATACATCTCCATCCAGCTCATTTTCCTGTCCCGTTGTATCCGCCTTCTGCCCTTGCCATCCCTGCCCCAGAAATAGAATAAAATAAAATATAAGAAGAAAAATCTCATCGTGGAAACTGTAGTGTGACACAGTGAGTTCCGCAGTAAGCCCTTTATCCATATATCTTTCAAGCGTTTATTGCCAAGAGTCATTGGTCTGGTTCAAGGCCCCTGGTTTCTGCTACACTATCGAAGCTGGGCCCTCACTGGGACTCCTCTTGGATTCCCTATTGTCCTGTGTTAGGGAAATTCTACAGCTTTGGGTCTCAGGATCGACCCCCTGACATGCTCTAGCAGATCATAGATTGGGTGGATAGCCCTGGTGAGCTCTCCAGCATTGCCCTGGCTAGTTCATCCCTTGCAGCGATGAGCAAGGGGTGGGGCCAGTTCTCCCCCTTTCGTGTCCTCATGGGTCAGCTCTCCCACACCTGCACCATCAGAGCCAGCTCTACTGTGTTGCCCAGGCAAAGTGAAAAGGCCACTCTCTTGAGTTCTGCAACTGGTAAGAAGCAGGGACAGCTCTCTCACTCTTATGACCTTAGGGCCAGCTCTTCTATCTGCCACATATGGCAAGGGGGGAAGGAGAATCTCTCTCTCATCCATACTACCATGTTACAGATGAGGGGAAAGGCCAGATCACCCATGTTCACGTTCTCACCCCCATCAGTACAGTCAGCTCTCCTGTGTTGCCCAGGCAAGGTTCAGGGTCCACTTTCCCAAGTGTTGAAGCTGGTAAGGACCTCCTTGTCCATCACAGGTGGTAGGGGCAAGGCAGAGGAGAGCATCTTTCCCTTGCCCTCACCGCCACATGGCAGACCAGTGGGGGTGTGTCCAGATGTTCCAGTCTCATACCCTCAGGACCAGCTCATCTATGCCTCTGCCAATGATGTCAGCTCTACTGCGCTGCTCATGTGAGTGCTGCAGCTGGTGAGGGGCAGCTCTCCTGCCTGTGTCAGGCATAGAGGGGCAGGAGGGCATCTCTCCAACATATATTTATGAGAGAGAGAGAGATTCTAAGTTCTGTTTCCCTAGAGAACACTGGCTAATACAATTGGTATAGCTGGATTTTGAGGTTGATCAATTCTTGTATTTCTGAGGAACTGCTATACTGATTTCCATAGTGACTGTACATGTTTGCACACTCGTATCGGCAATGGATGAGTGTTCCCTTACTCCATATTCTGAACAAATGAGCTGTCATTTATTTTATTGATCTTGACATTCTGATTGATATAAGTTGAAATCTCAAAATAGTTTTGATTTGCATTTCTCCAATGACTAAAGATGTTGAACATTTATTTAATGCTTCTCAGCTATTTGAATTTCTTCTTTCATGAATTCTCTATGTAGATTTGTACCTCATTTTTTTAAATTCATATATTCTGGGTATTAGCCCCCTATAGGATATGCAGTTAATCATTTTTAAATTGTGTATGCTGTGCCTTGTTTGAATGATGATGTCCTTCGCCTTCATGAGGTCCTGTTTGTGAATTGTTGCCCTTACGGACTGTGCTAATGGTGTTCCATCCAGTGTTTTCCAGTGTCAGTAAGTTCAAGGCTATTCCCTACTTTCTCTTCTATCAGGTTCTGTGTGTCTGGTTTTATGTTGAAGTCTTTGGTTCATTAGGACTTGAATTTTGTGCAGGATAAGTATGGATCTTCTACATCCAGCCATCCAACTTGACTGGCCCCATTTGTTGAACATGTTATCTTTATCCAGTGTGTATTTCTGAGTTTTCAACCAAAACTCAAGTATCCTTAAGGATGTGGACTTACTGGTCTTCATTTCTTCCCATTGACCATTGTGTCTGTCTTTGTGTCAATAGTGTGCTGTTTTTTATTACTGAGGCCCAGTAGTACAGTCTGAGATCAGGGATGGTGATACCTTCAGCAGCTCTTTTATCATTCTGGATCGTTTTAGCTACCCTGGGGTTCTGTGTGAAAAGCTACTTTAAAGCTAGTTCTTACCTTGATATTTTTTTCACACTACTCAGTGTGAACTTGGTGGGGAATCTATGGGTGTGCATACCTATAGTGGTGAATTCTTTTGTGAGGGTGATATTCCCCAGCCCTACCCATCAACCATGTTTCAAGATGGTCAGCTTTTCCCTGTGCTGCCCTGGAGGAGTATCCCTCCCAGTTCATGTTACTGCTGAGGGAATTGTATTTTGGTATTACGCAGTGAGAATTCCACTGAATTTTCACCAATTTCTTTACTGAATCAGTGCTAGAATTCACATGTTGTTCTTTGCATGCCTACAGTTAATATAGCCCTCACTGGTCCCAGCAGCACTGTTCTGTAACAAACACAGTTCAAAATGTAGGAAGTTTAACACAATAAAACTTTAATTCTTAATCACATGTCAATCTCCTTTCTGCATCTGGTGAAAGCTGTGCTTTCCTTTCACGTGGTGATTCACGAACCTGGGCTACCTCTCTCTCCAAGCTCCTCCATCCTGTAGGCCTAGAATCTTCTGTATTTAGCTGGCAATTTGCAAAGAAAACAAAAACCCAAAAGAGTAAAACAACGAAGCACAAAACAAAAGTACTGGATGAAGAAATACTGATTTTTGAATTCTTAGTTTACTTGTGTGATGCGCTTTATGAGTTTGTGTTTTATTGCTGAGAGTGAAGCCCCACGTGGATGAGGGGTGTGAAGGGTAACGTCTGTCGGGGCAGACGCTGAGAGCTAAGGTACATGACATGACCTTACTTACATGAACTCTTTTACGTAAAAGAGTTCCACAAAGAACAAGGCAAAGTTTTGCCTGCTTGGCCAATACCTTCTAAGGGATGGATGCTGACACAGTGTCCTTCTTTGTGGGTTCTGCTTCCATTTAGGCTTTGGAGAGATCTAAATTTCTTGTTAGTTTTATCAACGTATTGAAATGATATTTTATTTATTTATTTTTTTCTGAGACAGGTCTTTCTACATAGCCCTGGCTGTCTTGGAACTCACAGAACTCACTCTATAGCCCAGGCTGCCCTTGAACTCACAGAGATCCCCCTGCCTCTGCCTTCTGAATGCTAAGATTAAAGATGTGTGGCACTACACCCAACTTAATATATTTTGTTTTATTTTATCAAACTTTTTAAATGTGAGAGTCCACTAGGGTATCAAATATAGCATACTTCTAGAAATAAGAGTTATTTTAAAATATGCTCTTAAAATGTAAAAAATCTACATTTTAAATATGCATATTTTAAGATATATTATACTTAGCAAGTATCATCTTAGGCCATGTTAATTTGTGTTTTTCTTTGTTTTTTTTTTAGTATTTGGCTATATTAAGTTTATACATTACTGAACTTTGTATTCATTTAAAATTTTCATCTAGTCACCAATCAATGTCATGCATATTTGAAGCTAAAGTGTTTAATTTTCAGTGTAATAATTAATAATAACTTTCATATAATACTCTACAATATAAATATGTAATTTTAAATTATTTAAATTATAAATAAAATGTACATTTACCAAAACATATTATAGAAGGTTCATTATGGAGAATGTTATTGTAAGATCTCTAGCTCAAAGGTTTTCAGGTGAACGAGGGGGCAGTGAGAGGCTTCAGACTGGCCTCAAACTCCCTGTCTTTCTGCCTCAGCCTCCAGCATCTGAGATTCCCTGTGTGCATCGCCATCTCTGCCAAACTTTGTGTATTAAACTGACCTGTCTTAATTCAGTAGGTTTGTCTTTAAAAACGGGCATGGGGTTAAACAGAGAGATTTAAACAAATAAACTGATAACTGAAGGACAGTGTGGTAGGTATTGTACAGAATGTGCCCACAGGTATTTTGAGAGGAGAGGAGAGGATGTACCCTAGTACTCTGGTATGGTGGGTGTTGGGAAAAGCAAGAATCTTAGCAAGCAGCACCGGAGGGCATTTTTAATAGAAAAAAACGGGAATCAACCCAGAAAAAAGACTCTAAGAAGGGAGTCAGATTGACTCTCCACAGGAGGTGTGTTAGAATATTCTAGAATCTTGAGCACCTATAGCTGAAGAGTTGTTGCAGGAGAGGAAGCTGAGTGTGACTATGTAATGAAAAGCCTTATGTTCCTCAGTCAGAAGTTTGGAAGCCATCCCATGGTCCCTGGGGAGTCAGTGAAGGGCTTTAGGCATGGTAGTAACTTGGTCAGATTTATTTTCCAAAGTCTCTGTTAGACCTGTGTGGAACAGTCCAGAAGGCTTCCAGACCAATCTTGCTTATACCATTGTTCTCTGTCCCCACTGTACGGGTCAACACTGAACTAGGGATTATTTGGGGCAGCCCTTTTTTTGCAAGATGGTAATTTTCTGTTCCCAATGAGACTCTATCCTTGAGACCATGTCCTCCCAATCCTAATTTACTTTGCTTGTAAACCTCAAAGCACAGACACCCTGCTATAGACATGGGCTGGAACAAGTACCCAACTGACTTGTCAGTTTTTTCATGATTTAATGATCATATATTGTTTCTCTAAATGGTAATGTCAACCAAAATGTTGTCATTTCTGTGTATGTGGGCGAGTCATTTGATACATTTTTGAGTCAGCACTACATATGTCTGATGTGGGAATGTCTTTCTGTCTGCTCATTCCCACATCATATGTTATAGTGATTTGGTTTATTATTATATTAGATTTTTGTGGCATTACTGGTGGACTCCTTATTGGATTGTCACAAACACTGGATTTTTCTATGTTCAGTTTTTGCACGTGTGAGGAGGCCACTAAAATAGGCAACATTCTCTGTGGCTGTGAGGCAGAGGCATTCTGTGAAAGTGAAGTACTGATTGCCTGAATGGAAACAGGACATGACCTTTCTCTCTTTATCCAGGTCAGGAACGGGGCTCCAATTGTCACATCACATTCATGAAGGAGGAAATAGTAATGTGTTCATCATGCGTTCTTTGGGGATTAGATCATACTTATCCAAGGGACAGGAAGAGTGAGATCTTTTATAAACTGGATGACAGTTTGGACAAGTAGTGTGAGTGTGCTGTGTTGAATTCTGAGAGGCCAGCTCTTGTTGAAGTGAAGGGCTGGAGTTTGATGACAGAGCCCCGGCTCTCCTATACAGTTCTTAGGCATTCCTTTTTCTGCCTGCCAAAATGTTCATATGAGCCAAAGAGACAAAAATTTACGTGCTAGGAAGTTATTAATGCATAAAAGCCTTGAAGCATGAGTTCTCAGATGACTAAAGTTGACATCATCAGTCATGAGAAATAAAATATCAGGACATGCACTTCATCCTGAGTCTGTAAAGGAGAGAAAACATAATTGGCTGAGCACCTCCTTTATATTAGGAACCGTGTCTGGCAAATTAGACTCCGTGACTTTTTTGGTGACTTTGTGTTTTGTTTGGCTTTGTAAGGGAGAGAAAGAATATGAAGGGTGAGTGGGGAAGCAGGAAGGATCTGGGAGAAGTTTGGGGAGGGGAAATATAATCTAAATATATTGTATGAAATGCTCAAAGAATAAATAAAAACATAAAAAGGAGCTGTACTTGGCACTTTCATATTTATCAATACATTCAGGCACCTTGACCCCAGGAAAACTTCATTTTATTCATAAGAAATTTGGAGATTAGAAATTCAGGCACATGCTCTGGAAATCCAGTTTGTCTCTCTCCAATTCTGCACTTTGGTTCCTTGTGTAGCTGCCTGCAAGTTTCAGGACCAGATGATTCTACACTTGCTTCAGCTGGTTCTGGCTCAGGCAGCATCATGAGCACCACACAAACCAGCAGCGCTTCAGAGAATGGCTTTGCTTTGTCCTGTAAACAGATGCTGATGGGCCCTGGAAGCCACTACTTTTTCCACATTGTTGACAGTTGTGACTAAATTTCTGTTAGGTTCCTACCTTAGCTTAGGATTAGCTAGTGAGTGAGCTTTGGGCTGCTATTTAGCTGTCTGGTTCCTAGCCTGGGATGATTAATGCAGGAGATAGCATCTCTTGATAAATAGAAGTGGTAGTTCTGGAGTGGCTAGTTAACCTATGTACGACTCGCTGTGGGCCCTTCGCCTTTAGTAATTAGTTAGCTTCCCTGAAAGAGTCAAAGTCTCTCATGGCCAGGAAGAGTTTTAAAGATGTCAACGCACCATAATATATAGAATTGAAATATTTACAACATAGTTCTTGAAGTACAGTCATCACTGCATCAGCTGTAGTCAAGCACTCTATGACATTTTGGTTTTCTCATTGGTCTTTGTTGCCAGAGTCTCAAGTTTTCCATGATACATCTCATCAATCCAAAGTAAAATGAGACACTTGAGAAGTCAAACTTTCATTATGATTGAATTTATATTGACATTAGATACTCCCTTTTTATTGCTTCTTCAAAGAGGACATCCTTGAAGGTTAGTGACTCAGGTTAGTGACACTCCCGTGTTTTTCCTGTCATCACCTGGAAGGTATTTGTACGTGGCTGTCTCCCAAGGCAGGGCTCTGCCATATTCAACTGTATTAAATATTATGCAGTTTCTGGTGTATAGTAGGCAACCAGTGTTTATCCCGAAGAGAAAACTCATGGACGGGCTAAGAGCATCACCTGCAGCCACACTGGCGGTGACCGTAGAAACCCTTTCATCTGGGTTTCGTTTTCTCATCTCTAAGTTGGGCATAGAGATCAGGTTGCAATGAGAATTGAGTTACAGCCTGGGAATTCTTAGAATAGAGCTTCATGTGTAATATATGGCCGGCGGAATCTTGCTATTGACTGCATCTGTGGGGGGGGGGGTAGTACCACTGTTCTCAGCCATTTCCTGTTGCTAACATCACAATGCCATCGACTGGAAAAAGGTTTATTTGGGCTCATGGTTCTGGTTCAAGGTTGCAGGCCTGCATATGGTGGTGGCTTTTGTGATGGTGAGTCCCAACAAAGTTCAGGACAGGCAAAGGGCAGAGAGCAAATTAGGGTGCTTTTCTTCTATTCTCTCTTTCTCTTAATCATGGAGCCTCCAGTCTGATGTAATTCTTATCTTTTCCCAAAGGCCCTGCCTTTAAACACCGTATCTAGCTTAAATTTCTACTTCCTCATCCCTCCCTTCCCTTCATGAGTGTGTGTATTAGTGGGGGTTTTTGGACTGGACTTTTAGGCCTAGTCTCAAGGTTTAGGACCCACAGACTCGCAGACTCGTAGACTCGTAGAGACAGAGACACAGAGATATATAAGATAGTTTTAGGCTGATCGGCCTGAGGCCCAGGCATATCACTTGTTAGCTCTCTACCCTTCTTCTAACCCATGATTCTTCCTGTTCAGCCAGGTGGCTCGGTACCTTTCTTTAGAGCAGCATAGTTGTCCTCTGTTTCTTCCAGCTTCTCTCTGGCGTTCTGCTCTGTTCTTCTAGTTCCCAGAGTTCTCCCAGTCTGGTAGCCCCGCCCACACTTCCTGTCTGCCTTTGGCCAATCAGCGCTTTTTATTAAACTCATAGGCAGGACAATTATTTACAATGGAACAACATAATCCCCCTACACAGTGTGTGTGTGTGTGTGTGTGTGTGTGTGTGTGTGTGTGTGTGTGTGTGTGCATGTTCAGGTGTGAGTGTGCATGTTCAGGTGTGAGTGTGTGTGTGTGTGTGTGTGTGCATGTTCAGGTGTGAGTGTGTGTGTGTGTGTGTATGTGTGTGTGTGTGTGTGTGTGTGTTCAGGTGTGAGTGTGTGTGTGTGTGTGTGTGTGTTCAGGTGTGAGTGTGAGTGTGTGTGTGTGTGTGTGTGTGTGTGTGTGTGTGTGTGTTCAGGTGTGAGTGTGTGAGCATGCAGAGAACAGAAGAGGTCAGGGGTCTTCCTTTACTATTTTTCTCTGCCTTAGTCCCTTGAGTTGGGGTCATGCGCAGACCCTGAAGTTAGCTATTTTTGCTAGTCCAGACAGGGGATTTCAAGGATTCTCCAGATTCTCCAGTCTGTACTCTCCAGTATTGAGCTTACAGGCATATGCCTCCAGCTTGGCTTCTAGATGGGTGCTGGAGATTGAAACCCAGCTCCTCTGGCTTGCAGGGAACCATTATCTCAGCTCTCTCCACCTCGTTAATAACTCACAACAGGATTAAACTCTACCATGACTTTCAGAGGGGCCAAACCATATCTTAAACTGGAAAACACATTGTCACTCCACACTGGCCATCCAAGTGTATGGTAATTGCTCAAACTCAAAATGTCTCCTAGATTCTGGGAATTCTCATAGTCCACAATTACTTCTGTTTTTAAATGTCTACTGCATCGAACTTGGCCACAGCTTTTGCCCATGTCTATTGGGAGAAGCCATCCTCAGGTTCATAAAGAACCATCTTTTAGGAAGACAACAGGACCCAGTTAAATGGCACTATCTTGAGATGCACAAGTTATCTTAGGGCTGGGGCAAACAAGCCAGATGTGGGTGTGTCAGAACCCCTGGGCCTTATTTCTTTCCAGCTTTGGCAGTGTTCTTGAATTCAAGTAGATCAGTTCTCTGCTTTGTGGTTTATAGCCTTATTTTATCCTGGCTGCTGATTTAGTTTGCTCAGTTGACAAGTATTTAAATGGGAAATGGCAATCCCCTCTAGGACATGATAAGCCAGCATTCTCATGCAGAGGGCTTTCTCCTATAAAACATTTTAGACTTTTGTAGTCAGTTCAGCCTGTTCTGCTAGGCTCCTCTGCCTGGATTTAGTCTCGCCTTTGCTGTACCAGGCATTGCCATATCTTTATATATCCATGTAAAAAACAAAGGAAATCTCAGTTAGTTTAATTAAAATAAAAGGCATGGCATGGTGGAAGGGCTTGACAGCCCATTAATTGAAATAATTCATTCTTGAATGTCTCCAGTTTCTAAGAAAAAGGTTTAGTAACAATTTTTCAGCATTTCATTTATTTTCTCTTTCTCTTTTCTTTTCTTTCCCCCCGAGACAGGGTCTCTCTGTGCAGCGCCCATCTGTCCTGGAACTCACTCTATAGACCAGGCTGGCCTTAAAATCAGATTCACCTGCCTCTGCCTCCAGAGGGCTGGGCTAAAGGCTTGCTTCCTAAAGAGTGTCTACAGTAAACTTCAGGATCTTCTTTTGCTTTGTCAGGAAGTCCATTATGTAAGGACAGTCTCTTTGAGGCCGTGAAGAGGAGGCAGGGCATGGGGTGAGGGGCTTACAGAGTGACTGGCTTTCTGTAGACACTTTAGAAAGTAGGGAAATAAATAAGTTAGCCGGTTCTGTCCTGACTTGTCTTTCCTCAGAAGTGGCAAATATGTTGAAGGGGTGTCATTATTTACAAATATTGGGAATATTGTACTCTCCTCACCACAGTGAATAGCGGGTGCCAACCCCATTCTCCTCAGGTTCAGAGCTGGTAGTGTCTGCACACCTTCACTGGACTCCCTTCTCCCATAATCCGGCATTCAACATATTCACCTAGTTTTCTTGATGAGAATGCCTGCTCTAGCAATCTTAGAAAACTTTGTAAATGAAGAAAATTTCAGATAGGCAGAGTTTGGGGCAGTTAAGAGTAAGGAAAAACATTCATGAGAAAGGGTTAACATTCTTCAAAACATTGCCTCCTTACTGGCAACACTATGCCTCTGCACACCATGCTGGTCTCTCTCCTGAGTGCTGGCTCATCACTGAGAACCTGGGGGTTTCTTCTCCAACCTACTACACTGCAATGCCCACCCATTGTGATGCCTGTATCCCAGTACTCAGGAAACTGAGACAGAGGACTCAGCTGTTACCCTGTCTCAACCAAGGAAGTATACCCTAACCCTCCTCCCTCCTCCCCTCCTCCCCTCCTCCCCTCCCCCCCTCCCTCCCTCCCTCCCTCCCTCCCTCCCTCCCTCCCTCCCTCCCTCCCTCCCTTTCTCCTTGTATTAGGTACTTGAAACACCTTGAAAGAAGCAACTTTAGGAAAGAAAGTTTTTGTTTTGTTTTTTTTGTTTGTTTTTTGTTTTTTTTTTTGGCTCATAGTTTTGGGAGACAAAGGGCACCATGGCAGGGAGGGATAGCATGTAATGGTGGGAATGGCCTGTTGACTATGGCAGCCCAAGAGTTAGGCAGCTGGTTGGCATCACTTCTCAGTCAGGAAGCAGAGAGGAGTCAATTGGGGTAGGAAGTGGAGCTTGGCTCTAACCCTCAAGGTCTACCGTCCAGTGACACACTTCCTCAAGCTAGGCTCCACCTCCCAAAGGTTCTAATGGATGACCTTCCAAAGCAGTTCCACAGCCGCACAACAGGAGACTGTGGGGGATGTTTCAGATCTAAACTATAGCACTCTCTTCCTCCTGCCCTCCCCTTTTCTGTCCCCCTCCCTGCCTTCCCTGTTCCTTGCTCCTGGCCCTTTTTCTTTATTGCACATCTGTTTTACTAGTTGCTTGTCTGATGCCCTTTTCTGGTAGACTGGCTCCCAGGGTGAAGTACTGCTGGCTGTTTAACTCAGCTGTGTCACGGCAGTGTTGATATGTTTGTTAAATCAACAAACAAATAGTGAGCAAATGAACAAGTGTGGACAGACCAGTCACTCTCTTGGTGTGTCACAGTGACAATTCCATCCCTCAGGATTGGAAGTGTTTTCTCTGACATCATAAAAGAACAGACCCAGGGCTCAGAGCTGAAGGAAACATTACCGTTTTACTGGATTTTTGAGAATCAACACAAACATATGTACATAGTAGACAATGAGAAAGAAAGAATTAGCTATGAAGAGCCTTCAGTAAGCAGAGGGCTCCTCCCTCCCCTGCTTCCCCTTGCGGAGGCTGTGCTTACAAATTCATTCATTGCAATGTCAAACAGTCATTTTCCAGAAGGATAAATGTCATACCAGAACAAATCTGAATTGTCTCAAAGTTAAGTCAACCAAGGCAGTTAAACATGGGGCGGGGGGGGGGGGGGGGGGGGGAGAGGGAGGGAAGGAGGGGGGGCATTGTGATGGGAGAATCAAACTTCATCAGGGCAGGAGGAGAAATTGTATTTAAGGAATAATTGGGAGCTGGAGATTTGAGGAGGCAAAAAGAGCCAGGAATCCAAATAGGTGTCCAGAAGTATTACCATTCACCAAGACATGTTCAAGCTGTGGACAGTAGAGTCACAGATGAAGCGAGGAACCACAGGGGAATTACAAGAGGGGCTCAGCATAGCAGTCTAGGAAAGCTCTTGGCATAGAGCATGCTCAGGAGACCAGTACTCTGTGGAAGGTGGTGGCGGCCATTTTCTGAAGCAAGCAGGGAGCACAGGAAAGCAGATGCAGAGGCTTTGCTGGGCCAGACCCAAACCTCAGAGCCACCAGACCTGGAGGAGAGGACTGGGAAGACCCAGGAACAAGCCAAAGTGTTCATCCCTACATGTCACATTTTGTTTTATTGTGTAAACAAAATATATAGTTTCCTTATGAAGTCTTCCCATACTACAGGGCCACGAAAATATTCCAGGAGCCGTGTAGTTGGCTATGTGTCATTTGTCACCTTAACTGGGGGGGGGGGGTGATTCAGCCTTTTGCTGCTGCTTATCTTGATTTACTTTGGTGCATATAATAATAATAATATATGCATATATGCAGATACATATTTTGCAATGGAGAAATTTCATGGACTCGTGTTCCTTCACCTTCTATACTTCAGCTCAGTCTTACTAGGCAGAATGCTTATGCGTGCAGTGCTCTTTTTAGCTTAATTTTCTGCACATTTATGAGCAATAGCAGTGCACAGCCCGTAGTAGGCTCTTCATTGATATGTTAAGTGAATTGATGAGGAACATATGTGAAAAAGCACATTCTCTGGCTCAGAAAGCTCGTGTTCTTTCCAAACATTGAGAGAACTAGGGATGTCACGAATGGATTTTACATCCAAGCACAATGGGTCTAAATATGGTCCTGACATTTTCTGGCTGTATAATCCCTGAGCAGAAGTTAATCTTTCAAGTCTTAGCTTAAAAAAAATCTAGAATATGTGTACATTAATACCCTTATAGGAAGACTGGACATTCAATGTATATAGACCATTTAGACAAAGGCTAGCAGGCTCAATAATATTCCCAATTTTTCTCTACTCTACTTCACTCAGATTGACTACAAAAACCATTGGTATTTTGGTTCTTTGAAAAGTTAAAAGAAATTTAAGACATAAGACACTTTTAATTTTGTGTGTGTGTGTGTGTGTGTGTGTGTGTGTGTGTGTGTGTGTGTGTATGATGTATGTGTACATGACTGCAGAAGGCCATGAAGACCAGAAGAGGGTGCTGGATACACTGGAGCTGGATTTACAGGTGGTTGTTAGCTATCTGAAATAGGTGTTGGGAATTGAATTCAGGTCCCCTGAAAGAACAGAATGTGCTTTTGACCAGTGAACCATCTTTCCAGCTTCCTGAAAATAATCTTTAATAACTGAAGTAATGTGAAAACTGTTGACATTTGTTAATTCCAAGTCATGGCAATATTAATATGATTTTAAGTATTTGTATTCTCTGTATCTTTTAAATAGCTAAAGACTAAAATATTAAAATTATTGACTATAAAGACATATATTAGAGGAAACATCTAAAATGAATTGCTACCTTACTGAATGGAGGCTAGCAAATTGAGTTATTTCATGACATTGAGTTCAGCTCTCATGAACATCAATACTAACACATCTCTGCTTAGAATCTCCAGTTTAGTGGGAATATAAACTTACTTACTTAATATCATTATTCCTGTGATCAGGGCAACTAAAAGAAAATACAAGGTTGCAAGGGGACGGAACACATTTTATCTGAATGTAGGGAATTAGAAAAGGGGGAGAGTAATGGATGGTGTTTAGGAGTAGTTGATATATAAACTGGCACCTGGAGAGTGATGGACAGTGTGGGTGTGATCCTCACCGAAAAGAGGGTGCATACATGTCAGAGAGAGACAAGAGAATGGAGAATAGCTCAATAGAGATGGAGAACAGAGTGAGCAGGGGCCAGATTATGGCTGGTCATATATGCTTCCAACCTCTGGGGCAGATTTTCTCGGCAAAAAAATGTGAAGACACCCCCTCCTCAGTCTGCTGTTAGTGAGGTCTCACTTTTTAAAACATTATTATTATTATTATTATTATTATTATTATTATTATTATTTTTACTGTCTATCTATCTGTCTGTCTGTCTGTCTGTCTATCTCTATCTATCTATCTATCTATCTATCTATCTATCTATCTATCACTCATCTATTTGTGTGTGTGTGTGTCTGTGTATCTGTGTGTGTGTATGGTGTCTATGGAGGCTAAACAAAACAAAACAACAATAACAACAAAAACCAAAAACCAAAACCAAAAACTACCAGAACAACAATAAAGCCAAAAATATTAATTAATTAATTATTACTATTATTATTATTTTGTACATGTGGGAGCTCATACGCAGAGCATGTGTGCAGTGAGAAAGACACCTTTTGGGGACCCTCTGTTCTTCCTCTACGTCCCAGGCTGGATAGCAAGCGTCTTCACCCACTCAGCTATCATACCAGCCCAGGTCACTTCTTGTATTCAGGTTGTCGACATTTAGGAATCAGTAATTCAGGGTCTGGTGTCTGGTGGAATGTCTTCTGGGGAGTCTGGAGTCCTTTTTTTTTTCAGCAGACAAAAATGTATGTTACATCATGTGGATAAAATCAGCAGAGAAGGTCTGTCTCCTCTATATTTTAAATCAATGAGCTGGTGGAAGCCAACCAGAGTCAAAGGTCCACAGCTCTCCTTGGAATCAGCAGAAGGCTTGATAGAGGCTGTGCTGAGAACTGTTTGGACATAGAAGCCGACCGGATAATAGCTGTTTGCAAGCTAATCTGTAGGCAGACGAGCTTTGTAATGCAGATAACTTTTTCCTCGGTCACCTGGTTGTTCTCCTACATCAGACAAGTGTGTTTGTGAACATGCTCTGGAATTGTTGAAACTATTAAGTGGTTTTACAGTTAGGGAGATATTTCTTCTTAAGGAAGCCAAAGGCATTCGGACTTGGTGTCAGGATGTTGGTTTGAAACACAGTTGCATTGGAGCAGAGAGATGGATGACCACATTCTAACGACAGGTGTTTGCAGTATCTGATCATGTTCAAGTTCAGGGCCATTACACAGGGTCTCAGAATGGAAAGTAAATGGGCCAGACAATTCCATATATGACTAACCATATGGTGACCTCACCCGAGACTCCCCAGGGAGGAACTCCATACAAAAACTGATAATCTGAGTTTGTGACTTGTCCAAAGTTGCAGAATAACATCATATGCTAATTTCTGATTATGCTAATTCTATTGTTTTATAGACTTAGTTTTTATAATCCTCTAAGATTCTCAAAGACCAAGCTTTACAAAATTTAGTTAGGAGCCAAAGTTCCTTACGGCGTCCGGTTTCTGGGGGTTCGAGTCTTGTCCAGGCGAGGGGCGTCGAGGTTAAATAATCTGCATTCAGGAGTCGTTTAGGTTCCATCATTCAGGATCACAATGAGAGACCCAAGCTTTATTCAGTACATCTTATATCTTAGACCTGTTTCTAACCCTACCATGCTTCTCTCCTGCCATGCATCTCACCTAGCCTTTTTCCCTCTAGCTTCCCGCCATGTTGGTTTCCTTCTGCCCATTCCACTCACACTGACTCTACTCTCTACTCCATGCTTGTCTCCCGCTTCTGCTAGTTTGTCCCCGTTCTCCCCCCACTCTCTGCTTCCTTCTTAACTCTCTCACACCCTGCCCCCTCATCCGGGCACACCCAAGGTCTTGGAAGATCCCAAAAGACTAGCACTCAGCAGGTGGCAGCGATAAGGAGCAGGAAAGCATGTTTTTCCTTAATCCCCCTATTTAACATAAGGTTTTAGTCCTTTGGGGAGGAGGATGGGCCATAAGGGCCAGAATGGCACTTATTCGGGAGTCAACAGTTCCTGATCTTTCTCTTCTAACCTGAGAGTTTGTGTTTTATTGTTCGGTCAGGTTTTCTTTTGTTTTTGTTGACTTTGCTTTGTCAATATGAAGAAATGACTGGAGAGAGGGGACTTGTTTTGTTAACCATGTCCAGGTTTCAGTCCGTCATAGGGGGAGGATGTCATCGCACTGGGGTGGATGTAAGCAAACAGAGGGTGCCTACACAGCAAAGTCTCTTTTTCTTCTATTTTATTCATGCCCCCAGGCTGTGGTATAGTGACACTCATCTTCAGGACATCCCCTCTCATAAATAGTCTCTTCTGGAAACCCCCCTTTGTAGATATTGCCCCGGTGTAGCTTAAGCTTCACTTAATCTCCTGCGCATCTGTGATGGTTGGGTTAGTTTTCTTTGTCAACTTGATACAATGTAGACTCTTCCCTGGGAGAGTCTCAGTGAGAAGCTGTCTAGGTCAAACAGGCGGTGGCCCTGTCTGCAGGAGATGGTCTTGATGATGTTAATTGAAGTGGGACAGCCCAGCCTGTGTAAGTGGCTGGTATTCCCAGGGCTTGGGCCCTCACCATGTAAAAAGAGGAGAAAGTGAACAGGGCAGGAATATGCAGGCATGCATGAATTCTTTCTGCTCTTGATTGTATATGTGTGCCATCAACTGCTTCCAGTTTCTGCAGCTGACACTTTTTCAGTGATAGAATGCAACCTGGAATTATGAACTAAAATAACCCTTTCTCATTTCACGTGCCCTTTTCAGGGTATGTAGTCTTAGCAACAGTAAACAAAACCTCCCAGTCACATCCAATGGTGGCAGTTGGTATTTGCATTCTTTTGACTACAATCCTCCCTCCCTTTGTTCTTAACCCCCCCCCCCCAATCCTACTGCTGATATTTCCTCAGAAAGTAGGTGCCTGGGGGGCAGATTGCCTTACTGTTTGCCTTATATGTCCAAGAATATTTTAACTTACGGGTTTGGGGACATTCATTCTCTTTGCCTCCAGTTCTCTCTCTTATCCTTTATTCCTGTGCTCAGTGGTCCTAAACAGGCTTAATTCATTTTTGGCTCCATTTCCGACATGGTGGCTTTTCAATGGATCTTTGGAATCTGGTGCTCAGAGGAAAGTCTGAAACCTTGTTATAAGTAAGGGTTACCACCATAAGGCTCAACTGGCATGCATCAGCAGAATGCAGCTTAGGGTTATTGGCAGCGCATCTGTTTGGAATTCTATGGAAGAGAAAAGAAGCTGGGTTCTCTAGGAGAAAGAAGGAGAAGAGGGGAGGAGGGGAGGGGGCACTGAAGACAAGCAGGGGGCCATTGACAGATGGGGCTTCTCTTAGTGACCTCATAAATAAGTAGTAAGGGGAAAACCACATACAAGCTAAAGTTTTATTAAGTTAAGAAAGATAATGTTTAGATACACTTTTTAATGGTGTAAGAGATTTGGCAACCTTCTTTTGTATATATGTCCTGTTCTTTGTGGGGGTAAAGAGAGAAAATGTGGGTTACCTTGAGAAGAACAGGACTGGGGAATGAGGGAGGGTATACAATCCATATTTCCGTCTGTTCTCAGCCCAATGGGCTGTGTGTTATCCATGCTTCAATCACATATCTCTGGTTTGGGTTCGAGATATACATGGCTAGCCCTTGGTCATTTTTTGGATTGGGACATGCTTTTCCAGATCATTACCAAAAATTAACTGTATTCCCTGAGGTCTGTATTCCAGCCTTGTTTAAAGATGAATGAATAGAGAAGGCAAAGCAATTTCTAAAAGAAACAATTCTGTTTCCTGGCCAAATTATATACTTGGTCCTGCTGAATTGGAACGTCCTGTTGACTCTTATTTCAGTCCTTGTAGACACCTGCCAGGGGCTGAAACAGCAATATCAGAATCCACAACCCTCCTACCACATCAGGCTTCCATCGGTAATCCTGGTTCTGGTTCTGCTTGTGTTGAGAAAGTGTGTTCATGATATGATAGCCTACTTAAGAAATGTGTTTTCTGAACACATGACAATTTTCTGCTTGGTAATCTAGAAGTTGTACATACATCTGTGAAATGTTACTTGGTGTTGACACTCTTTGTCGTTTTGAAACAAATGCCAGATGATGCGATTTTAATGTCCCTAACATATTTTGTATCATTTTGCAATAGCATGATAAATTTGGATAAATATGCCCTTCTACTTTGGACAAGCGTCCCTTGTCATCAGAGGTATCTGCTTCTGAAACAGCTGTTTGGGTTGAGGGGTAGAGGATGTGGCCACGAGACAGATCAAAGCTGTTTACCCATCGGGTAAACAGGCTCATGACCTTGGCCTCATTAGTCCTGGCTCTAACTAGCTGAAGTAACCTGCCCTGTGGGCAGGTCACCTTCCTTTCCTGGAGAAGCTCCCACTTTTAGAAATTATCCAACAAGGTTTGTAATCTTGTTGATATGTCTTCACACCCCAGTGAGGAATGCTTGGAATGAGTGAGATGGGGGAGATGCTGTGAAAATTCTGGGACTGGTATCTGGGGACCACTGTCAGGTAGACAAAAGGAGTTAGTTCCCAGTCAGTGCCATCGAGGGCTTCACTTGGATACATGTTAACCCCAGTCAGTGCCAGCGAGGGCTTCACTTGGATACATGTTAACCCCAGTCAGTGCCAGCGAGGGCTTCACTTGGATACATGTTAACCCCAGTCAGTGCCAGCGAGGGCTTCACTTGGATACATGTTAACCCCAGTCAGTGCCAGCGAGGGCTTCACTTGGATACATGTTAACCTCATTCCATCCTGGAAGCCACTGAGGTAGGTTTGAAGCAATAGAACACCTCAGTGTGTGCTGTGTACAGAAACTGAGTGACCCTTTCAGCACAGCGGCCTCTTCAACCTCAGCCTTGCCTTGCACCTCCATACCATCTAGGGAAATACTCGCGAGAGCCACACAGATTCTGGGCGCGCAGTGGATTATTGAAGCTGCAGTTTGAAGTTGTACAAAAGAGCCAAGACTCCTCCAAACTAAGAAACGATACGGTTAGTGGAAATGGACTCACCAGCATCTCTTGGAGGCCTGCGCTCTGTTCTTGGTTTGCTGGCCTGTTGCCACAGAGGTCTGTCAGCATTCCCCGCTGGGCAGCCGTAGGAGGAAGGGGGAAAGCTCAGTGGTCTTCTGGAGAGCTTGGGACCAAGTTGTGATCCTCCATATTTTCATGCAAGGATGAGCAGTTATTATCAAAGATTCTTTCAAAGTGAAATAAGTAGGAAAAAAATCAATAAAAACCCGAGATGAGACCATGACTACTCTTTTTTCTCTCTGTGTCCTTCTGTACCTTGACGCATAGTGAACATATTTTTGGGGGGAGTGCTGGATGAGAGTATTATAAATTTATCTTCTAAAAATTTCTTTTTTTCTTCTCTCTTTGTCCATGGACCTGATTCTGTTAAAAGCGTTAACTTATTAACTCATATAAACATAATAGCATATTAGGATTGTACATGTGTGTATTGTATACAGGTGTGTTCACGTGTGTGCTTGTTTATGTGTGCAGGGCAGAAGTTGTCCAGAGTCATTCTTTATTGCTCTCCTCTTTAGCTTTTGGACAAGGTTTTCACCGAATCCGGAGCACATCATTATGACTAGACTGACTGTTCTTTCAGCCCCTGGGATCCTCCTGTCTTTGCCTCACCACCTAGTCCTCACAAGTAATGGGCTTACAGGCCCAGGTTTCCATACCCCAAAGCTGGAGGTTCAAACTCAGGTCCTCACACTTGCCTAACAAGTACTTTTTACACTTCAGCCCCTGAGCCAACTCCCTGGAGATTTGTTGGATGATGATAATATGAAATGTAGACAGAGTCAATGATATCTTTCGCAAAAGCCAGCCCACCTTATTAAGCTGTTCTGACTCCACCACAAACCCCTTCTCCATGAACAAAACAAAACAAAACCCACCTTAGGCAGAAATAATTCCTGGAAATTTACCCCAGAAGCAAAAAATTACACACAAGCTTCTCTGTATCTAGGTCACCAGCTCCATACATTCATGTGTCGATTTTAACATGGAAGGGCCATTCTGTACATGCTGTTCTGTTCTTGGTAAGGCCATTCTGTACATGCTGTTCTGTTCTTGGTAAGGCCATTCTGAACATGCTGTTCTGTTCTTGGTAAGGGCCGTTCTGTACATGCTGTTCTGTTCTTGGTAAGGCCATTCTGTACATGCTGCTCTGTTCTTGGTAAGGCCATTCTGTACATGCTGTTCTGTTCTTGGTAAGGCCATTCTGTACATGCTGTTCTGTTCTTGGTAAGGGCCATTCTGTACATGCTGCTCTGTTCTTGGTAAGGCCATTCTGTACATGCTGTTCTGTTCTTGGTAAGGCCATTCTGTACATGCTGTTCTGTTCTTGGTAAGGGCCGTTCTGTACATGCTGTTCTGTTCTTGGTAAGGGCCGTTCTGTACATGCTGTTCTGTTCTTGGTAAGGGCCGTTCTGTACATGCTGTTCTGTTCTTGGTAAGGGCCATTCTGTACATGCTGTTCTGTTCTTGGTAAGGGCCATTCTGTACATGCTGCTCTGTTCTTGGTAAAGGCCGTTCTGTACATGCTGCTCTGTTCTTGGTAAGGCCATTCTGTACATGCTGCTCTGTTCTTGGTAAGGCCATTCTGTACATGCTGCTCTGTTCTTGGTAAGGCCATTCTGTACATGCTGCTCTGTTCTTGGTAAGGCCATTCTGTACATGCTGCTCTGTTCTTGGTAAGGCCATTCTGTACATGCTGCTCTGTTCTTGGTAAGGGCCGTTCTGTACATGCTGCTCTGTTCTTGGTAAAGGCCGTTCTGTACATGCTGCTCTGTTCTTGGTAAGGCCATTCTGTACATGCTGCTCTGTTCTTGGTAAAGGCCGTTCTGTACATGCTGCTCTGTTCTTGGTAAGGGCCATTCTGTACATGCTGTTCTGTTCTTGGTAAGGCCGTTCTGTACATGCTGCTCTGTTCTTGGTAAAGGCCGTTCTGTACATGCTGCTCTGTTCTTGGTAAGGCCATTCTGTACATGCTGCTCTGTTCTTGGTAAGGCCATTCTGTACATGCTGTTCTGTTCTTGGTAAGGCCATTCTGTACATGCTGTTCTGTTCTTGGTAAGGCCATTCTGTACATGCTGCTCTGTTCTTGGTAAGGCCGTTCTGTACATGCTGCTCTGTTCTTGGTAAGGGCCGTTCTGTACATGCTGTTCTGTTCTTGGTAAGGCCATTCTGTACATGCTGTTCTGTTCTTGGTAAGGCCATTCTGTACATGCTGTTCTGTTCTTGGTAAGGGCCGTTCTGTACATGCTGTTCTGTTCTTGGTAAGGCCATTCTGTACATGCTGCTCTGTTCTTGGTAAGGGCCGTTCTGTACATGCTGTTCTGTTCTTGGTAAGGGCCGTTCTGTACATGCTGTTCTGTTCTTGGTAAGGGCCGTTCTGTACATGCTGTTCTGTTCTTGGTAAGGGCCATTCTGTACATGCTGCTCTGTTCTTGGTAAGGGCCGTTCTGTACATGCTGTTCTGTTCTTGGTAAGGGCCGTTCTGTACATGCTGTTCTGTTCTTGGTAAGGCCGTTCTGTACATGCTGCTCTGTTCTTGGTAAAGGCCATTCTGTACATGCTGCTCTGTTCTTGGTAAGGCCATTCTGTACATGCTGTTCTGTTCTTGGTAAGGCCATTCTGTACATGCTGTTCTGTTCTTGGTAAGGCCATTCTGTACATGCTGCTCTGTTCTTGGTAAGGCCGTTCTGTACATGCTGCTCTGTTCTTGGTAAGGGCCGTTCTGTACATGCTGTTCTGTTCTTGGTAAGGCCATTCTGTACATGCTGTTCTGTTCTTGGTAAGGCCATTCTGTACATGCTGTTCTGTTCTTGGTAAGGGCCGTTCTGTACATGCTGTTCTGTTCTTGGTAAGGCCATTCTGTACATGCTGCTCTGTTCTTGGTAAGGGCCGTTCTGTACATGCTGTTCTGTTCTTGGTAAGGGCCGTTCTGTACATGCTGTTCTGTTCTTGGTAAGGGCCGTTCTGTACATGCTGTTCTGTTCTTGGTAAGGGCCATTCTGTACATGCTGCTCTGTTCTTGGTAAGGGCCGTTCTGTACATGCTGTTCTGTTCTTGGTAAGGGCCGTTCTGTACATGCTGTTCTGTTCTTGGTAAGGCCATTCTGTACATGCTGCTCTGTTCTTGGTAAGGGCCGTTCTGTACATGCTGTTCTGTTCTTGGTAAGGGCCGTTCTGTACATGCTGTTCTGTTCTTGGTAAGGGCCGTTCTGTACATGCTGTTCTGTTCTTGGTAAGGGCCATTCTGTACATGCTGCTCTGTTCTTGGTAAGGGCCGTTCTGTACATGCTGTTCTGTTCTTGGTAAGGGCCGTTCTGTACATGCTGTTCTGTTCTTGGTAAGGCCATTCTGTACATGCTGCTCTGTTCTTGGTAAGGCCATTCTGTACATGCTGTTCTGTTCTTGGTAAAGGCCGTTCTGTACATGCTGCTCTGTTCTTGGTCGTTTCTCCTTAGTGTTGCATCTTAGAGACAATCTCAGGTTGGCATACATAGGCCAGTTCTCACAACCAGTGTATGATAGATCATTATGCATCATATAGACATACGATTTTTATTTAACCAGTACTGTGTCTGGGAGACATTTTGATGTATTTTTAAACACCATGACAAATTATGCTTTAATAACCATTTCTCTATATCTCACTGAAATGTTCTGTGAATCTATAGGGAAAATTCTTAGCAGTGACATGACTCCTTCATTGAGGATGTGTGCTTCATTTTTTTTATTATTATTATAAAATGTGTTCACATTTTTTCCTAAGACTGGGTAGAACCCAGGGCCTATTCAAGCTGGGCAAACATTCTGACTCAGTGATTCTTTATTTAGTAAAGAACTAAATTCTCAGGTTTGGATAGAAAGCCTTCATTGAATCCAGGATAAGGATGCTATGGAGATGTGCTTTTAATAGTGATAAATAATGCCAAATCGTGCTCTATAAAGCTTGTGCCCATTTTCATTCTCAAGAGTATAAACATGTCTTTCGAGTATGTGGAAAACTATTGCTTTCTCAGATATGTGTAAGTTGTTTCTGTTCTTATTCTTAAACGCTTGCCTGTGGTTTAGCTTCTGGACATCTGATATATAAATAAGTGGTGTTGAAATCACCCCTTCTTCCCTGCGTTGAGACCTCATCCAGCTGAGTACCTTCTTTTTCACACTTTAAATGTCCCCACACTGGCCTCGAGAATACCAGAGCTCCAGTTCTGGGAAGAACATCTCAGAAAAAAGAACTGACCCAAAGAAGTGGGGTTTTGAGATGCAGCTGCCATAAAATCTGTGAGCATGAGGGAATCTTCTCTGATGCTTCTAAAGGAACTCAGCATAGGAGCTTGAGCAGGATGTGGATGGAGCTCATCCCCCAGGAGGGGACGCTGAGGGGATGACTAATCACTTGAAGGCACTTTGAAGCATGTTCAGTCAGAAATGCTCCTCCATAAAACCTAACTCGTGATGTCTGTTTGGCATCATAGGCCTCCTGACCGACCATTGAGCCTTGGAGTTCATGCTTTAGATTTGGGCATTGTATATTGTTACAGACAAATAGCAACATGACACATGAAAACCATCTGAATGTCAGTATTATGGAATACTGTTGGCAGGAGACTGAGGTTGGTGGGCTGTAATTATTTTTGCAGGGATTGTGATCCAGCCTTTCCCCAGGGTTTTGTCCTATTTTCTTAAGTATCTCAAAATTCTAAGAGAAAATCTAGGAGGAAAGAACAGAATAATGATACACAGTAAACATCACACTCCCTACTCACATATGGCGTGGGCATTGACAAAGTAAGGAGCAATGGGGTCTCATTACCTGAGTCTCATTGCTGCAAGGAACAAGAGGTGCTGTGCTGTGCTGTGCTGGATGCCAGGGTTAACTTCATCCACTTTAACCACACTTGGAAACCTCCACTTGTGTCAACAATTGTGAGTCTCCTATGCCTTTTCTCACTACCCAGTTTCTAGAGGACTTTGAGGGGAGGTACAGATGTGCCTCCCATCCTTCCCGGGGACCAAGCACTCAGTGTGAGCTCAGTCAGACATGGCTGTGACATTCAGCCCAGTCTCCCATTGCATCCCTCCTTTTTCCCCTCTTCCTCTTTCTCACTTACTTATTTTGCTCTGCTAAGTAATCAGACATGGATCTTATTCCCATGATATTTATATCCTTAGTGAGATAAGGCATATAAAATAAGAAAGAATGCAATAAAATTCCAAATTGAAACCTAGATAATGGGTCACAGGAGATCAGAGGGAGATGGAATTTCCAGCTAGGGTAGGGATATATTATGGTCTGTTTTGTTTTTGAGCTTACTGTTTATTAGGACTGTCTAATAAGTGGGATGGAATGGAAAAAGTCCTCTTTAGACTTTGGTGTTGTCAGGGCTAAACTGGGGAAATCTGTGATCATAGGGCATGGGTGGTGGTGGACAAGTCACAATGAGATGATTTGGGCTGGAGCAAAGGGTATACAAACATAGAAGGAAGAATTTTTAATGGCACACCAGGGTTCTAGCCTCTGTGGCTTTGAATGTCTTTTGCTGTGGTTTAAACTATTGTTAGAAATGGCTGGGCTCACCACAAGCAGCAGAATGTAGATCTGCACACAGTTTAGGGCAGGATCCAGAAAGTCTAAGCTGGCAAGCCACACACTAGAAAAGGTTGCAGAAGAATATGGCAAAATGACAAGCCAGAACCAAGACATATAGGGTTGGCATTGGGAGGGGGGATGAAGGGTTAGAGACAGCAGTGTGGGAACAGGTGGCACTTGGAAATGTAATCAGGAGCGAGGGAGTAAAATGTGTGTCCACAGTTAGTGGGCTCCAGACACTCCAGGTTTGTGGGCTGACTTCCAAGCTCTGGGAAGAGAGGGCAAGATGGAAAGCAAGAAGCTGGGCCCCAGCCACAGAGGGACCAGGCAGAATGCCAAGCCAGGAGTAAGGCCTGGAACATGGGGCCTGTCTAGTAGAAAAGATGGCTGGATGCTCCATTCCAGAGCGCCGAGCCAAAGGCTTTTCATTTCTTGTGCTATGGTTATGATTGATCTTAGGTGCCGGCCTTACAAGTGGAGCAAAGAGACCCAGCTGTGTGCAGAGGATGCTGCTGGCTAGAGTTTGGGCTGTGTTTAGTAGGCCAAAGGGAAAACGCAGAAAAGTGAGCCCAGGGAACATCTCAACTGGACTATTTTACAGAGATTAGTTTGAGCTCGATGTGGAAAGTGAGCTGGAATGAAAGGAAGCCTCACCTGTTATTGCACAAATTCTAGTTAGTATATAATAAAAACCCAGAGCCAGATATTAGAAAATATGGAATATCAAAGAGAGGAAATAGACCACAGTTTCTTCTCTCAGATTGAACAGGGTAAATGTAGTCTTTAAGAATCCTTAGTCTAGCTGGTCGGTTCTACAGAATGCCTCAATCTCTGCTCCTCTTGCCTTAAATATCTTCCCCGCCCAGTTGCTTCACTTCTGGGTTCAACTCTGTGTCATAATCCTGAAGTTAGGATTAAAGGTGTGAGCTGCTACTATTTGGTTGTTAGCCTTGAACTCACAGAAGTACATAAAGATCTGTCTCCTGAGTGATGGCCTGACTGTGGGTGTTTCTGTTCTCTGGTATTCCAGGCTGATTTTATTAAATATACAACACATTGCCATACATCCCCTTTTGTGTCAAAAACATAAAGATTATAACTAACATGATAAAAATGATATACAATAGGTACAATGGTTGTGTACAAGCAATAACTGCATCAGTAATGTCGAGTCCATTAACAATTGACAAATTCAAAGAGAATATTCCATTGTTTAATCCTGTTCTAGTGAGTCCAAAGGATTTTGCCTAATTCACTTTCTATCTAACTTGTATTACTAGCTGAAAACTATCTTTTGAGGTCTCTCAAACTTACACATTTTAACCCCTAAGTGAGTTTCTTTTCCAAAACTGTCACTAGAAAACTATAACTATAACTATCTCATCTTCAACTCCCTCAGAGGCCCAAGAAGGAAATAATATTAATTAAATAAACAGAATGTGCAAGCAAGCAACTTCCAAAAAATGTGAAAAATTAAACAGTTGGCTGCCTGGACAGTCACCCAAGGTTTCTCTGTATCGTTGAAGGATCCATTTTCGTCCTGCAGCCTTAGCATATCTGACAGACTTCTTTGTGAAGCAGGATATTCTTAAAGACCTTCCTACCTTGTCCTGGAAAGTTTTGGTAGTTCTTTATTTGTGTGTCCTGCTTGTCCATTTTAAACATCATACTGTCAGCAGTTGAGGCAAGGGCATTTCCTTGCCCAGTGGCTAACTTTTGCCACAAAGAAGGTCAACTCTAAATGGAATTTCTTTGATGCCCATCATCTTCTCTGATGTAGATTGGTGCTGCCAGGAGCAGATGTCTCATTGTCCTTAAAATAATAAGAACCTATGCTATTAAAATGTCTTAAATGCCATATTCTGTAGATCTCTGAAGTGTTTGAAGAAGACCTGTACATCTAAAATATATCTTTGTTTGACTTTGAAAGTATATCTAATATGACTATAAGTTTGATTGTATTGTGTAACTACTAGTTTGCATTTCTTTATATTTTAATTAGTTGGTAATAACTTTCAAGGACTAGCAATTTGTATTAAATTGTCAGATGAACTGTATAGGTACAATACCTTGAGCAAACATAGAGATGTATGTATTACAGTATCAAAATTAATCTCAACTTTGTATCAATACACACAATTTGTATACAATATACAAAAAATTCAATCTAATATAAAATATTTAAAACTAGTAATTACTTTTTAAAATTAGATTTAGCAATCTACACTTATATCTTATCATATCTATATCGCCCCCCCTTTTTAACATTTGCTACTGATCTGATGTTTTTTATGAAACTCTGAGGCCTCTAGCACATTTCTTATGAATAGTTTATTAATTTCATCATTACCTGTGCTAGAGGGCCTGGCAGACTTGTATGAGATTGGATGTTTGTTATATAGAAGGGATGATTTTTATTTTTGATTATTTCTTGTAACAGAATAAATAATGAAGTTATTTCTGACTCGCCATTAATAAACTCAGCAGTTTCAATATGTAAAACAGCTCTTTCTTCATACTGAGAGTCAATGACTATGTTAAAAGATTAAGTAAAATTCATTAACACCATCATAATAGTATATAATTGTGGCTTTTAAACAGAATTGTAAGGGCTTTGAATCACTTTGTTTACATCTTCTGATTTGTAGCCTTCCTTTCCTGATTTCTTTGCATCATTATAAAATATAGGGGCTCTAGAAATTGGTGTATCCTGTTACAATATGAGGAAGAATCTAGTTAGTTCCCTGTATAAATTCAGTTGTTTTGCTTTGAGGATATCTGTTGTTAATCTCTTTCAAAAAATTACTGCATGCTCTTGCCAAGGTTCACTTTATACCCATAATTGGTCAATTTTTTCATTAGTTAATGGTACAGTTTCTGCTGGGTCCATTTCAGACAGTTGATAAAGTCTTAATTTTCTTTTAATAATTATATCAGAAATGTTTTCCACATTTGTCTTTTTTACTTGGTTTATGGGGTAGAAATATTCATTCCAATATAATATTTTCCCTTTGCATTAAAATTCTTGTAAGGGAATGCTTAGAGGGTAAAATAACCTGAATGCAAGTAAGGTCTGGTTCTACACAATCCACATGTACATTTTGTAATTTCTTTTCCACCAAAGCCAATTCTATTTCAGCTTCTGCTGACAATTCTCTTAGACCGTTTAAGTCCTTGTCACCATTTAAGGCTTTGAACAAATTATCCAGTTCATGATTTTTTTTTTTTTTATCCCAATAGTAGTCTGTAAATTACAAATGTCTCCTAACAATCCTTGAAAATCATTAAGAGTCTGCAATTACAATTTATCACTCCTGATATGGACCTTTTGGGGTCTAATTTTTTGTTCACCTATTTTGTTTCCTAAATAATTAATAGAATCTCCTCTTTGTAGTTTTTCAGGAGCAATTTGTAATCCCCAAGCAGGCAAGTATTTTTTTAGTTCTTCAAACATTCTTTATAATGTATCTATATTCGAGTTAGTCGACAAGATATCTATGTAATGGTAAATGATAGATTGTGGGACTTGTTTACATATCACTTCTAATGACTGTTGTACAAAATATTGGCACATTGTGGGGCTGTTTAACATTCCCCGTGGGAGAACCCTCCACTGATATCTCTTTACAGGACAAGTATTATAAATAAGCACTGTAAAGGCTAATTTTTCTTTTTTCTGTTCTTGTAGAGGTATTGTAAAGAATCAGTCTTTTAGGTCAAAAACTATAATAGGCTATTATTTATGTAATAAAAAGGCAAAGGAATTTCAGCTTGTAAGAGCCCATTGGCTGAATCACCTTGTTTACCACTTAGATTTGTTACCATTCTCCATTTTCCAGATTTTTTTGATAACAAATATAGGAGAATTCCAAGGGCTGATTGATTCTTCAATATGCTGAGAATGTAACTGCTCCTGTACCAGCTATTCTATGGCCTGCAATTTCTCTTTTGTGAAAGGCCATTACTAAACCCATATAGACTTATCTGTGAATCATTTTAAAGGTAGTACTATGGGTGCTTTTGAAAGATCAGCAGCAGTTGTACCTTAGTTTTGTACAATCTGAGTGTTTGGTGACTGTTTATCATAATAACTTCTAATATTTTTCTCAGACACATATGTTAGTTTATGGTTTGTTTCTGAGATTGGAGGAATGCTAATGTGAGTATTCCTTATTGCAGTAAGTCTCATCCTCATAAATTCATAGCAATATTAGCTACATATGGCTTTAATTTTCCCTTCTGTACTTCTAGCCCTATACATTGAGGCCATCTTGCACTCTGTTTTACCTAGGATAACATCCTAATTCCCAAAAGCTGAGCATTTACCTCCTAAAGGGGACAATTTGGATGCCAAGATTATTTTTACATTCACCATGTCCACTAACCTTCAACAACAACATTATTTATTGGTATTTTTAGCTTTGGGCTTTGTTCATTTATAGACGTTTGCCAAAATATTTGTTTTATGGTTTTTCCTCAAATTTTTGTTCTTTTCTATAGCTGCTCTACTGTCCAGAGCAGTGTGCGCTTTTAGAACAGGCTTCTGGAAAGGTGTTTCATTCAAGATGGTGGGATAAGACTGAACTGGATCTGATTGAATGGGGGGGGGGTGCTTTTGAAAACCCCTCAGGGTGTTTCCCAAAGGCAAAAAGTTACCTTGTTTGTTCCTTGTTGACCTGCACTCATTAGTCCAATGCCTCCTCCATTTCCCAAACTTTCTACATACTCACGAAAGGAAGGACGTTCTCTTGAGATTATTTCTAACAATGGCACTATTTCTGGGAACACCTTGTTTACAGTCCTTTTCATGTGACCGTGCCTTCCACAATTGTAAAATTTAATGTTTTGATTTTTCCTAGAAATAACCTCTCCTACCAAGTTATCATCACAGTTTTAAGATTCTAAGTTAATTGTATCATGAACCCAAGGGTGCTGATCTTGTTTCTAATGACCTAATTATTCTTTTGCATTGTGAGTTAGCATTTTCAAGAGCCAGAAATTGTATTATTTGCTTGGCTTCTGGAAAGGTGTAAATCTGGTACCATTCTGTTTGCCACTGCAATTAATCTCTGCAAAAAATTAAGATTTCTTTTTGGCCTTGATTTAGTTTTATAAAGGATTCAGTTTTCTTTCCTATTTCTTCAATTCTATAGCATGCATTCAAGGCTGTCATTTGACATAATCCAGGGTGTGCTCATCGTATTGTGATTGCCTTTATATATTAGCAGAATCTCCCTCCCCAAGAAGTTGTCTTGGGAGATTTTTATGCCTCCATCTCTGTTCTTTGTTCTATTGTTTTAGCCTCATCCATCTACCATGTCTTCCACTGTAAAAGTGCTCTGGTCTCCAAAACAGCAGTAACCATATCTGACAAGTCTTTAGGGATAATTCAGTTACATGTTGACCAGGATTTTAACATTTGTTTTACAAATGGTGAGTACATACCACATGTGACAATTGCTTGCTTGAATCTCCTCAGTTCTAACATTTGTAGCAAAGCCCAACTAACTCCTGTATAATTTTTATCATTATGCAATTTGTTTAAAGTTAATGAATATACTAGTGTTGGCTGTTTGGAAGCCTTAAACTGTTTTTGTGTAATCTTATTAGACAATATCGAGATTAGTTCTTTAAATTCCTCTTTGAGTTTGAATATCTTTGTATTCTCTCTTAACAGGCTTTTCTAAGACTTTCTTTTTGGCATTCATATTAACTGACTTTTTAAATGATAAAACAGAAACATTTAAACAAATAATATTCATAGTAAACATTATGTTAGACATTATGATGATAATCCCATCTACTTTATTTATCTTCTCCTTCACTAAATTGTCTAGAGTAATATCAAAGAAAGACCAACTACCTTTCATTATGCTTCTTGTTTCCAGTTTTACTGTGGGAAAAGTTCTCTTATCGCCTTAAACAAATTCCCCCTTTTTAAGAAAATCCAATTTATTCACCAAACTTGTTGTCAGTGATGATTCAGATGATGGTGAAGTGTGGTAGCAGCCCAAGGAGGGGTCCAAAAAGAGGGAAAAAAATCACAACCAACACGAGATGGAATCCACTGTCTGAAAATCTTACCGAGTTGAATATGGAGAGGAAACATGTGTGACCAGCTCTGCCTAAGCCTGGAGGCTGACTCCAAATAGAAAGCCTAGCCAGCTAGTCATTACTTCTCTGGCTACATGTTGCTTTGGTTGACAAGTGGCTTTTTTTTTTTTTTTTTTTTTTTTCAAATTTGTGCCCCAAACGTCGAGTGCCAGATATTGCATGAGTTCTAGTTAGTATATAATGGAAACCCAAAGTCAGATATCGGAGGAAAAGCTAGAATATTAGAGAGAGGAAACAGCCCACAGTCAGTTCTCACCCAGCCAACTTTTCAGGGTAAAAGCTATCTTCTAGAGTCCTCAACCTGGTTGGTCGCTTCTACAGAATACCTCAATGCCTGCCTCCTCCTCCTTCTTAAATATCATCTGCCCAGTTGTTTCACTTCTGGTTCAACCCTGCATCATAATCTTAGAGTTAGGATTAAAGAAGTACAGAAAGATCTCTGTCTTCTGAGTGATAGGTTTAAAGGGGTACGTCATCACTCTCTGACCCTCATGGCCTGACTGTGGTTGATCTGTTTTCTGATATTACAGGCTGATTTTATTAAATATAAAATATATCACCACAACCTGTGACAGATTTTTGCCATTCCCCTTTTGTATTAGTGAGAGTTGCTAGGGAATGATTATATATAAATTTATATTTATTTGTATCTAAATACATATAAAAGTTTTACTAAGTTGGCTTATACTGAAATAGTAATAGCAATAACAGTAATAGCTGTTTAACACCTGAGAACATGATAACATAGCAGTAGCTTGGCCCTGGAGGCTGGGCTTCTCAGAGTTAGGACATCCCTACAAATAATGGTCTCATATTGGAGGGGCTGGGAACTTGCTAGTTGCTCAGTCAACAAAGGTAGGTGCTTAGGAGTCTCAATTGACACCGAAAGCCGAGAGTTCCTGGAAAACCCTTGGTCCTTGGTTAGGGACCTTGGGAGTGCTGGTTCTGATATCAGTGAAGGAACTGGCAATAGGATCAACAGGACTAATGAGTAAAACCGGAGGGAAAGCTGAGCAGGAAGAAGGAAGAGAAGGCCTTTCCTGTGATGCTGTGCACATTTGGAGTGGTCTCTCACATCAGTTGAGGAAGTCAGGATAATTCTTCCAGGGAATTCAAATTGGTGACATATTGACATTAGAAGCAGCCATCACACTTTATAAGTACTTTCCCCGTGTGGTCATTTCCCTTCGTGCCAGGCAGAAACCGATAGCACCACAATCACTAGTAAGTAATTCATAGGTCAGCTTTATCTGTCCTTTTTCACTTTTTGAGTGAGTCTTAGAAAAAGTTGAACTTAGTGAAGTGGAGTGCTGTTCTGACCCTTACCATGCTGTGATGAGGTCTCTTGTGCTCACACACACTCTCTCTCATTCTCGTTTATTTATATGTGTTTTATTACGTTTAGTTTGTGTGTGTTCTCCTGCCACCGTGAGCATGTGGAGGTCAGAGAACAACATGAAGAAGTTGGTTCTTATCTTCCACCTTATGGGTTCTGGGAACAAATTTATACCATGAGGCTTGGCAGCAGGTGGCTTTACCCGCTGAGCCGTTTAGCCATCCCTATTTATTTATATATTTAATCGACACAAGATCTACTATATGCCAGGCTGGCCTTCCTATAACTGAGAATAGTTGAGCTCCTGATCCTCCTGTCTCTGTTTTCCCAGTGCTGGGGTGGCAGGCCAGTCCTACCGAGGGATTGAATTGGGCTTGTGTGCATGCTGGGTGAGCATTCTGCCCACTGAGATACATTTTCAGCCTTGCTCAGGTTTTTTTAAGCGTGCACGTTTTGGCATGACGCCCTTCTGCATGAAGCCTTCCAGTGATCCGCACTGAAGGTCGTGGTTCCCAAGCTGCCTTGCTGGTGGAGCTCTCCTCAACCTTCCCGTGTGTCAGAGGACCTTCTGTCCTGACTGGGAAGTGGCCCTTGTTCTCATTGTCCTCCGTCTCTGCTGTTCCTCGCCTGACCTCAACACTTCCACTTTTCATCTACTGACTTCGCTCCCCATTGCGGTGCGGTCACAGCTGTAGACGTGACTGCTTGCTCTTCCTTCAGACTGTAAGTTCTTGTTTGCTTCTTTTCCTTTTCTCTGCCCTTCTCATTCCTCCTTTTCATGTGTTCCTTGTAGCCTGAGGCTTCTGACCTGTCCGGGCTCATAGTCCTCTCCCATTTGATGTCTTGTAGCTGCTTATAAAATAATTACTCGGAGGCTTATATTAATTACAAACTATTTGGCCTATGGCTCAGGCTTCTTCCTAGCTAGCTCTTTTATCTTAATTCAACCCATTTCTATTAATCTGTTTTGTCACATGGCTCGTGGCTCACCTGTACTTTTACATTTTGCCTTTTCCAGGAGGCGGCTTTGTAGCATCTCTGGGGCATTTTTGACCTGGGGTCTTGCTGTAGTGCTTATATTGGTGTCAGAACCTTCCCTCAGCCTGTAGCATGGCAGAGGCTACAGATGCACAGGATCATGCCAAGCTTTAGACTGTAAGACCATTTGAGAGCGTGGCTTCCCCCAGCACACACGGTTTCTACCTAGGATGTTAGCTGCCTGAATGCGTATCTGAGAGAAAAAGTGATGTGGTCACACAAGACCTGTCAGGTGCCTGCTCCAGGATAGGCACTGGAAGAAGATAGAAAGCCCTGGAGAGAGCCATTGAGAACATAGTTTTTGAGTGCGAGCAAGTTGACTGCACCTCCGATTACTAATGTACTCCCTAAGATGCTGCAGATCACAAATAATGCAAATAGTATATTCTATTATACTACATAAATGTTACCACATAAATGACCTAAGGGAAAAATGCCTTCTTTTGAGATTGCTATATATGGAGTCAAAAGACTTGGATTTTTGACTGTGGTCCAGCATTTATGTTGTATGTGATATTGATGTTTCTGTTTCCTGTGACATAGAATGGAGCTACTAAGATGTTCACTTAGAAAGTGAGAAACCATCAAGAGGGCATATAACTGCAAAGCAGCAGAAAGCACCAGTACGGAAACATCTATACTTGCAAATCGGTATAAGTCCTCATGTTGTAAGGACTAAATAGCAATCACATTGTAAGGACTAAGTGCTGGGTCATCATGATCTGGCCAGGTAGTGCTAATCTCAACCACACCACCCTACTACAGATATCAGAGGGAATCTACCCACAGTCTATGTGGGGGGTTAGTAAAAGCTCCAGAAGTTCCAGAGCTCTAACCACAGTCAGTCTAGGAAAATCAGAGTGGTGATTCAAACCTTTAATCCCAGAACAAGGCGTATCCTGGGAGTGGTGACCTACACACTTAATCCCAACTGAGTAGAGGTCACTTCAGATTATAGAAGGAATTCCAGGCTCCCAAGCAGGTGTGGTGGGGCCACACCTTAATTACCGAAAGAATACTTTAGAGGGAATTCAAACACAGAAAAAGCGATTCCAAGGGAATCAAGGCTGAGGAAGCTGTAAAACAGCTGGGTAAGATCTGACTGTGGTGTTTATTCCCTCTAGTATCTCCAACTTCTTCAGAGATCTATCCCTGAGTCTCATTCATTCGTGCGACAATTGGTGTTCTTCTGTAGGTTCTGCAGGATGAAACTCAGATTCTAGTACTTCCAAAGCAAGCACTTTACTGACTGATGCTGTTCTACTGCTGGTCCCCAACATTCTTTTTAATCTCTGATCCTACGAGGCTGGCTCCCTCTCTGTTTCCTATCTGGAAGGTTAGGAAACCTTTCTTCTTTTCTTCCTTTACTAGTTCTGGTCAATTGGATTTCATGGGGCAGGGTTCACCTTTGAGATCATTTTCTCAGGAAGATCCTCTTCCAATGCTGTATGTTTAGCTTGTGCTTGCCACCAGTATATCTTTCCTCAGCTTCTATCATGGAGTATCAAAACTGCTCTGTCTGTCCTCTCCTTCATTAGTACTGTGAGGCAGACACCGCAGCTGTGTGGTTGAGTTCATTCTGAGATGTTTTAGCAAAGAGTCCAGTATATAGTAGACACTTTAGTAAGCTTTTATTGACCTTTGTTTTAGGGTTTTACTGCTGTGAAAAGACATCATGACCATAGCAACTCTTATAAAGAAAACATTTAATTGAGAGTGGCTTGATTACAATTTCAGAGGTTCAGTTTATTATTATCATGGTGAGGAACATGACAGCATGCAGGCAGATGCAATGCTGAATGAGTAGCTGAGAGTCCTACATCTTGCAGGCAACAGACTGACTGTCACACTGAGGGGGGCTTGAGCAAAAGGAACCTCAAAGCCCACCCCCACAGTGACACACTTCCTCCAACAAAACCACACCCCCTAATAGGCTTTTCTTTCAGACTACCACAATCTTTAAAATCTGACTTCCTAAGTAACTCTTGGTGATGTGATCTACTCTGGTAAAGTGGTTCTCTTATGAGCCCTACTGATTTCTGTTCTGTGTAGTAGGTATACCGACTAGAGTGTAGGTCTGGCTGTCTTGACAAGTTAAACAGCTACAAGCTACTTTTCCCTCCCAGAGATAGGCAGCCACCGATTAGCACAACAGCTGTTCTGGGAGGCAAGTGTCAGCAATGGGCCATGGCATAATGTGCGGTGGGATTCAGGTGTCAGCTGATAAGGTCAGAAGACAGTCCCCAAGATCCCAGCAGCCCCTCTTGAATGGGGCTGACCACTCCCCCTTCAGGAGCCTGGGACCCTGGATAAGAGTCTTCAGACCTTATCAGCTGACACCTGAATCTCTCTCTCTCTCTTTTTTTTCGTTTAAGAAGGTTTTAAATTAAGATTATATGTTGTAGTGGGGTTCTCGGTCCCGGGCGGCCAGAGGCCCAGACCCACAAACCAGCTGCCGGAGACCACTTAGCTGCCCAGCCGCCCAGGTCCCCAGAAATGACTCAGATGCTTATATTAACTTCATGCTGTTTGGCCTATGGCTCAGGCACATTGCTAGCTAGCTCTTATATCTTAAATCAACCCATTTCTATTAATCTGTCTGCCACGTGGCCCGTGGCTCACCTGTGTTCCTTACATGTTGCTCCTTTGGCTGCTTCAGCTCGGTCTTCCTGACTCCGCCCTGCTTCTCCTACCTATGCTCTCCTCCTACTTCTTCTATGGTGCCTGTCATGGCCCAAAACAGCTCCTTTATTTAAAGATTGAGATTCACAGCATACATAAACGCATTCCCACATCAATTATATATAATAGGAATTATTATAAAGTAATATTTAGGAGAGGGTAAAGCACAAACTATAACTAAAACTTAACACATATAAAGTATATTATATATTTTTTAGAATATTTGAAGATGGTAGGCTATATAAATTATTTTAAAATTGTTTAAGATAATAAAAATTTAACACTTAAATATTTTTTGTTAAGAGATAATAAAATAATAACTTTAAATATTTATTTTTTAATCTTTTTAAGACTTAGGGAGTGTCTTCCAACCTTATCAGCTGACACCTGAATCTCACCACAGTGATGTCCTTGACACCTCCTACAAGATCCAATTTTGTCTTGGAATTCTTGAACCCTGCAGCCGGAGTCAATTATTCTCTTAGATTCTTGGGACAGATTCTAAATCTTCTGGATCTTTTGGGGCAATTTGAGTCTAGTATAGATGTGTAGAGCCAAGCTGAGGAGTTTGCTGGTGTTTGCTCAACCCCCACTCTGCCCTGAACTTCCTACCATGGGAAGACCAAAAGCTTTGCCTGAATCAGGCATGTGTGCCTGATTGACAGCTGCTGCTCCTGGTAAAGTCATAAGCTAAAGCCAGGGCAGTGAGGTACCCAAAGGTCACTGACCATCAGCCCAGCAGGTGGGCAGCATGGAAATTCTCTGTCCCAAGGCCATGACATATCAGCCCCAGAAGTGGTGCCTCAAGACCCTTGACACACCAGCACAGCAGGTGGGCAGCCTGGCAAGTTATAGGATACAAATTCCTTTGGACAATATTAAATGCCGTCTGCTCGGCTTTAAGGGAAAGATGTGTCACCTATTGGGCTGGATTGAGCCCATAGCCTCTGACCATTCCATCACACTGAGCTTCCCCCCCCCCTTTTTTTTTTTAACTTTTTAGTTTGAGATAGAGCCTCACTAAGTTGTCCAAGCTGGTCTTACACTCATCTATAACCCATACACGCCTTGAATTTATGATCCTCCTGACCCAGCCTCCTACATAGTTAGATAGCCAGAGTAGAGGCTTGTTCTCCCAGGCCTGGCTGATGATGATGATATTATTACAGTGTACATTTGAGTGTATGTTGAGAGGAATCATTAAATTTTATGTCTGTACTTTGAGATGAAACCCAGTTTACTCTTTCAATACTCCCTCCTCTAACACACACAAGCACAGACAGACAGACAGACAGACACACACACACACCATCACCACAATCCTTGGAGAAAGGATTAAAAGGGAGAACCGGGTAGGTGGGTGTGAGCTGTTGCAATTATTAGGAACAGCAGCCTTTTCTGTCACCTAGAAGAAGTCAAATGAACCACGGTGACTCTCACCCTTGTCTCTTCCCCCTGCAAGGCAGTCTCCATGCTATTGCCTGTGTGGCCTAGATTTTGTCAACCTGACCCAAGATGGGAACATCCTAGAAGAGGGAACCTTAATTGAGAAAATGCCTATAGGCAAGTTTGTGGGCTATGGGAGGGCTCAGACCACTGTGGGCTGTGTCGCCCATGGGCAGGTGGGCCTGGATTGTATAAGAAAGGTTCTCAAGGGACTGGTTCAGCTATTGGGAGTACTGACTGCTCTTTCAGAGGACCTGGGTTCAATTCCCAGCACCCAGATGACAGCTAACAACTGTCAGTAACTCCAGGGTCAGGGAATCTGATACCCTTATAGATGTTCATGCAGGCAAAACACATAAGAAAAATGCACATATAAACAAGAGACATAACTTAAAAAAAAAGCATCTCTTTTAGTGCTGGTGAGATGGCTTAGAGGTTAAGAGCATTGATTGCTCTTCCAGAGGTCCTGAGTTCAATTCCCAGCAACCATATAGTGGCTCACAACTTTCCATAGTGAGAGCTGTGCCCTCTTCTGGCATGCAGGCATACATGCAGGCAGAACACTGTATACATAATAAATAAATAAATATTTCAAAGAAAGAAAGGAATGAAAGAAGGAAGGACGGAAGAAGAAAAGGTCTTGAGCTCTAAACCGTGTCCCCCCATATCCTCTTCTTCACCCTGCCTTGCCCTGGTCTTGATGATGGACTGCAAGCTCTAAGATGAAATAAGCCCTCTCCTCCCCGTGCTGGCTTTGGTCATGATGCGTGGCAACAGAAAAGCAAATTAGTATGAGATCTAATTGTGCTTTGAAATAAGCAGGATCCGTATGGGTCACTGTGAACTGATTGCATCCAGGACCTGGCTGTGTAAGATTTTTCTTGGCAGTGCAATGCATGAACCATTTTCTGTTTTTGTTTTCTTTGTTTTAAGAAAGCAGGGGTTGGTTATCTAATGGATGCACAGTCAACTTTCTAAAGTGTGAAAACCCACTTTTTCTTGGTGTTTCTGTTTCCCTGTGTGAGCAGTGAGCACACTTGTGGCAGTTTGGTTAACTTTTGTTAAAGTTTTTTTTCTTTCCACCTTCTCAGACGCTCTTGAAGCCAGGAACTTTCCATTCTTGGTTTCATCCAGGAGACAAATATTTCTGGGAAAACACAGTGTTTAAGCTATTCAGCAATTCTGCTGTTATGTAACTGACCACACTAAGACTTTCAATTAACTTTGGTTGCATTTTATTGAAGCGTCACAGAACAACTGTGATGATTTTTTAAAAAACATTTGTTAGTTTTTAAAATAGACACAACTCTCCTGCAAATCCATGCAGCATCTTGCAACAATGGCAGAGAGCAACACTTGTTTGAAATATTGTCAAGTCCCCTGGCTGTCTTCAACCCTGACTTCAGTTGGAGAGTTTCTGAGTGCAGTGGCCCTTCTTCTCTTCATGACTTCCCATAACTCTCTGGCCTCCTCTTCCAGCTCCCTCTCTTCTCTGGCACTTTTTGGTTTTTCTTGTGGGGCACATACTGTGAGACTGGTTGCACGTTGCCCCCTCCCCTGTCCCCCTCCAGCCCCCAGCTCCTGTGAACACTTCCTACCTATGGACTATGGACTATCTAACTCACAAACTCACTTCTAGTCCTTCACCTCTCTCTCTGGCCACCTCCCCCCGTCACCATCTCTGGTTTCTTTCTCCTCAGAACTCAACCAATACTTTTCCCCCAAAGCAGAATCCCCTTTTATTTTATTTGCATGCCCCTACATTCTCAGAATTCTAGTCCTAAAGCTTTTGGTTTTGTTTTTATCTGCTTTGCTCTCTTATTTTCCTGTAGCATGCCCCCAACATCAGGTTGCAGTGATTATTCTTCCCACAAGCACGCAGAATCTTGTCTTTCTGTCAAAGCCTCCTGTTCTGAGTGTAGCTGGTAGTTTAGGAGGGCATTCCTCCACAGCCTTCTCTCTGCCCTGTTTCCCCTCACAAGCTAATCTACACAGATGTGATAGCCTGTCATCTGGGTGATGTGCTGTTGTATTCAAGTTATCTTTTTATGCTTTTGTACAATATGCTTTGACCATTTTCATTCCCCAAATCCCCCCCACATTCTCACCACATCCCTATCCACCCAACTTCATATTCTCAAACAAATGACAACAAAAATACCAAAAAAAGAAAGAAAAGAAAATCAAAACAGACAAGCAAAAAGGAAAAAAAAAAAAGGCAAAAAGACAGAAAATCCATCGAACATGGAGTCCAGTGGAGTCTGTATCGTGCTGGCCAGCTTCTTCTGGGCATGGGGCCTGCCCTGGAAGATGGTTGATTATGTGGTGACACTCTGTTGGAGAAACTGATTTTCTCTCCCCAGCAGGTCTCAATTGCTAAGTACTTTTTGGCTGGGGGCAGGCTCTGTCTATACCTGTTTTCCTGGACCACAGAGTCCATATCTTACCTCTTTCTGTCTCCCTTTCTCATGTGGTCCTCACACATGTGCACCCTCCTTTTCCTCCAGAGCATGCTTCTCTTTGTCCTCAAAATGACAACGGTCTTTTTAAAAAGCTGTATTATATGATGAATTTTTAAAGAATAGTTTTATTTTCCATTTTCATGCAGCTCCTAGAAGACTAAATTTTTTTAAAAAAATATATTTTGAAACCATGTATACATGTGTATGCCTATGTGCATTGAATGCAGGTGTCACTGAAACCATGCATGCCTGGAGCTGGAGTTAGAGCTGCCTACCCTGGTTCTGGCAGCTGAGCTGGGGTCCTCTACAAAAGCAGTATGTGCGGTTCGTTTCTGATCTGTCTCTCTAGCCCTGAGAGTCTTTTCAAGAGTAAGCCCTGCCCCACAGAGTTTCCTACCCTTCATGCCTCCTTGCTCTGCTTGCTCTGCTCTGCTAATCTACGTGCTGGTCTTTAGCATTGGGAAATCATTTCCACCCAGCCCCTTTATAGGTTCCCTTCCCTTTTAGAGTATAGTAAACAACTTTAAGATAGTGACAATATCTAAGATTTATTTGTCATTCAACCATATTTATTAGTTCCTTATCAGATTTATAGCATGACCTCCATCTAGCTGTCAAATCATCTCTCTGGTTATTTTTGGCATCTGCAGTGTTAATAACCATAGCAGATCTCTGTGTGCTCAGCACTGTAGGGAGACAGCACAAGACAGTGAGAGAAAACCTGGCATTACCTCGGCCTTCAAAGAGTTTACAGTCTAGTAAAGGAGTCTTACAGCTGTCAGTGTGAGGATTCAATTGTGATTGAGCTACAAGGAAAGAAGAATGTGGTGGTGCTGTGACTGCGTGTGATATGGTAATTAAACCAGAGCAAGAAGAGTTCAGGAAGTCCCACATAAGGAGAATGATGTCTTCCAAGGCCCTCTGGCAGGAGGAGTCAGATATGTTCAAGATGTCAAAAACAATCAGCTGGAGACAGAGCACAGTGGGGTGAGGGGAAGGAGGCTGGGGAGGGCAGAGGCAGGCCTCAGCCAGGGTGCACGGGGTATAGGAAGGGTTTAGGCTTTTATCTTTGGCAGTAGGGAGGTCCTAGAGGGAAAAGAAGAGGAGGAGATGGTAATGTGATTGAAAAGGTCACTCTGGCTACCACAAGGAGGAGGACAGATAGGCAGGAACATTGACTCCTGTATTTTTCTGAGTTTGTAGCAACTCAGTTGCTCACTGGACTGAACAGTGTGTGAGGCTTAAGACTCTCTGTGATCTTTGTATCATGAAATTCTATCTTCAAGCCATAAAATCCCAAGCTACTTAAACAGAGGCCAGATTTTTAACATCATTAGTTTCTTGTATTTCTTGCAATTCTGTAACCTAACACATGGCGGCTCCTGCTGCTATTAGCATTGAGTAGTAACCAGGTATTGGGTACTGTGCTAAGGGCTTCATGTAAGCCAATGAAAGACGCCTTTATATTTCTAACTTCTTAAGAGGACTAAGTGGGTTGAAATGAAGATCTTGCCCCAGGGTGAAGTGGTCGGGCTAGACCTCAACTTTAGATGTCTCTGACTAGAGATACTGTTCTTCACCATTTTGCCATACCAATTGTTCAGTAACTCTTTCTAGGATCTTGGTCAAAGCTCTTCATGTTCAGGTTACATCACTCACTGACCTCGTCCCCTACAGTGTTTTATTACATGTCACATAGAACCTGGCAACATGTCTCAGCTGATTGCTATGTTTTGATCTTTTCATCTCTGTGGACACATTTCAGGCTGTGTCCTTTTTTCTTTTATAGAAATCTGTAATTAGATGAGGCATTGATGCACATCAGCCCCAGGTACAAATGCTATTCCATAACTCAGCTTCATCTTTGGGTAAGCATCACCAGCAATTAAGAGTAACCACCAACAAATGATTAAAATATTAGTCAAAAGTATTTGCTGCCATGGCCGCAGGTCCCTCCCTCTGCCTCGGGCCTGCCGGATGAATGGCATTGGCTTCTATTTCTTCTTCTTTGTTTTCCATCCCTTAGGGTAGGCCATTCTTTAGTTGCATAAGGACTGTCTAAAAGTGGCTCATAATCTGCTTCATGAATAGAATAATCTACAAGCAGAATACTGAGAATTTTAATTGATACCTTATAGTATCTCTGTGGTAATTAATAAGGTCAGTTGGAGTTGAGAAAATAACAGCAGCTGCCTGTTGTTTAAAGGACATTCATCTTTAACCAAGCATGTCAGGCTCCCTTTCCTCTGCAAAGCAAGGTTGAAAGTTCAAGCAAAGAGGAGTGAATGGGACAACCCTGGGTTTTTTGTTGGTTTTTTGATTTTGGGGGTTGGTGATTGAACCAAAGGCCTTGTACATGCTAACCACATACTTTATCAATGAGTTGCACCCCCAGCCCAGTCCCTGTTTTCACAGCTGGAAGCAACCATAACAGAATGCCCAGATGATACTGGGAAACTGAGTGTGGGAAGCTATTGCTAAGCAACACAGCCCACAAATCTGAAGACCAGGGAGAGTGTCCAAAGGGTTGTCCAGAGGATCAATGCCTCGTGTTTCAGCCATATTTAGATAGTGCTGGAGGTAAAGTTAAGAAGTATCTGATTTATTTGCTTATATCTTCCTCCAAAATTGTTGCTTGGGATCTACAGATAGCTGAAGATATGTTTATTCATAAAATTATTGCAAATGTCTATGACCAGTTTCATTTCAACTCTATTAGCAGCGAGTAGGAAAGGTTCTCCTTAGATTTGGGTGAATGGAGACGGTTGCTACTCAGCCACAGTGAGACAAGGTGTAAAGGGATCATAGACAACTTGCTCTCTCTTCATCCCACAGTTACTGCTATTATCCCTCTCTCAGGGCTGCTTTTCCTTTAAACATTTGTTTGTTTGGTTGGTTTAGTTTTTATCAAGACAGAGTTTTTCTCTGTGTAGACTGGCTGTCCTGGAACTCTCTGTAGACCAGGCTGGTCTTGAACTCACAGAGATCCGTCTGCCTCTGCCTCCCCAGAGCTGGGATTAAAGGCATGTACCACCACTGGCTGGCTCCTCTAAACCTGGGCGTAGAACATTGTAGTCCAGCCTTGAGTTTGGGATGACAAAGCTGGGGTCTTGCTATTTCTAGTCATCGTAGTTGGCACTGTCATTTCAAGGCAAGCTTCTTAAGTGACTTCATTAAGGCTAGAGTGACATGTGACATTTCGTACATATTTAATATTTCTCATTTGATGAGCTTTGGGATCAGTACAAAGCCATGAAACCATTGCTATCATCCAGGCCCAGGACAGGTGCATCTTCCCTAGAGTCTCTTAACATAAGATCTATTCTCAGGCAACTTAAAATATACAGCAGCTATAGGCCATATGCAAAAAATTATCTTATATTTCTGAAACTTTGTATTCCATGACCATTAGCTTCCTAGCCTCCTCTATTCTGATTGTATGTGTTTGACTACTCAGATTCCGTATAGAAGTGAGATCTGAGCTTGACTTATTTCCCTCAATATATCACCTTCCAGGTCCATCCATGTCATGAATGACAGAACTTCTGTTTTTTGAGAAGCTGGATAATTCTCCATTACATCACATTTTCTTTAGTAATTCACTCATTGGTTGTCTTTGTAGCTTAGCCGTTACAAATAATGCTGTAGTAAACATGGAAGTGCAGGCATACCTTAGAGTTACATACTTTTATAAATACCCATAGTTGGCATTACTGAATCGTATGGTAGAAGTGTTTTAATTTCTTGAGCAACAGCTGTACTGTTTTGCATAGTGGATACTGCTTATAGTCTCAACAGTATACCAAGAGTCCCTTTGCTCTGTATACTCAACGTGTGTACTTCCTTATCTTCTTCCTTCCCTACCTCCCCTTCATCATTTCTTTAGAAATTCATTTCTAGTTAGCATGTGTCATAACTAGGGTTTCTATTGCTATGAAGTGACACCAGGACCACAGAAACGCTTACAAAGAAAAAGATTTAATTGGTTAGCTTACAGTTCAGTCCATTATCATCATGGTGGGGCAGAGTAGCGTGCAGGCAGATGAAGGAAAGAAAAAGATAAAATATAAAATAGCTGACTTTATGTGATTTAGAACTATCAAATATTAAAGTCAACAAAAGCTTTTAAATTTGATTTTAAAATACTTTACCTATGGGCAATGTAATCAATATTACCTTTTTACCAAGACTTTTGGATTAAAGAACACGTTCTTAAGAATAAACACAATCATTCTTTGTAAGCCTCTCTGAAACGGTAATTGGGAAGACATTGTTTCAGATGTCTCTCTACACTGTAAGCATGAGACAGCTTCTCATTGAGTCTGAGCCAGTAGTGCTTAGGGGAAAGGCAGTAGAGAGAAGATGGAACTTTCTGGTCAATTCTCCATGCACCAGGTGATTTGCACATGTTCTTTATTTTTCACCGTCTTTGAAATTCTGTGAGGTGGATGTTTGTCCCACTTTGGAGTCAAGTTGATTCCTACTCTAAGTGTGTGTTTTGTTTGAACTGGATCCTGCTGTCCTTCCCCTTACACAGCAGGTATCCAGTCAAGACCCTGCTGGAGACTGAGAGGGAGGGAGGGGGGGGGGTTTGTGAGGTCCAAGCCACCTTCTCCAGGAATTCCTGGAGAAGAAACTGCTCATCTATGAAGAAGTTTTTCAATAAACTTCAAATTTATAGTCCAGATTGGGCTAGAGCAGTGTGGAAACCAGTCTCAAGTGTTGCTTGCTATTCTTGGTTGCCTCTTGCTGTCTTTAGGATCACCAGGTAAGTTCTTCAGGTGTGACCCAGGGCCCTGAGGAAGGCCTAACAAGCCTGAGGCAGGGCCTCCACATATTTTCTCTCTAACTCCTGGGACACTCTAGTAAGTACTGAACACAGCAGAAAGAGTGCATATATATGTTTGTGTGAATATTTGATATTTAAATTACAGAAACAGCCATATTGGTTGAAAAAGAACATTCTTCTCTCTACACAGTCTTGGTGCTGTCTGAGGAGCACTTGGCGGAGTGACTTGATGACACTCTGAAGTGTGCGGAGATCCTTTGCTTCTTTGATATGCCCTTGCTGTCTTTTCTTCTGCTCTTCTGGGGACACTGTACATTTGATCCCCTGACATTTCAGCTCATGATAGATTGTTACTAATCAAAGCTCAGTGCTATGCCTTAGCACAGCAATTAGGAGGAGGTCGTTTTTCAAACTGATCAGAGGTGAGGCCTGTAAACCATATGAGTCCTAAGGTTTTGGGGATCAGTGTGGCCTTCTGTAAGGTGCAGTTTTGACTCCATTATTATCAGTTATCTCTTGCTGTTGATGTATTGAAACTCGATCTTTTAAAATGTAATGTATTGTCCCACATAGATCTTTGTGTTGAGTTAAAATCCCACCAGCAGTCATTTGAAGGGCTTTCCCTGCTGTAATTATCCCACTGTCTCCCCACAGTGCAGACACCTGTGGCTACTCATAGAGACTCCCAGGATCACTTATGGCCCATGCCACATACTGTCAGATCCAGCAAAACCCTTCCCAGCTTTGTCTGCTCTGAGCAGTAGCAGTAGCCAGGAAGGCTGTAACTAAGCCTTATCAGCAGAATGGGTGGTGGAGATGATGCAGGATACAGAGGCAGGAGGATTGCCACAAAAGTTCCAAAAGTTCAAGGCTAGCAAGGCCCACCTTTTGTTAAAAAGAAGCAAGGAAGCTGTAAACAAGAATGGGCTGTAGGAACAAGTCCAGGTAGTCGCAGGTGCAGGGTAGGGTAGAGCCCTCAGGCACGGTTTTTAGATACCCAGGTATTTTCAGACTTTATCCTAATGAAAAAGCTTCCCTGAAGCTGAGGGCACTCCAATTTAATTACTCCAGATTCCAAACAGCAAACAGATCACACAAGTGTCCATCCTGAATTCCACAGTTTCCTTCAGTGAAGCTGGCGGCGAGGCCGTGCACACATGCCTTGTGGCACACATGGTTCTATTTTGGCACTTGGTGGCCACCAGGAAACCTCTGATGAGCGGGTCTACTTTAAAGCGCCCTTTCTCCACCACTCCAGAGCTGGAGAAACGATTGCTGGCTGCCTTGATCCTCGGGGCTTCCGAAAGGGAGAGTGTGCTCACAAGCACAAACAGGAAAGCCTGACATCACGGAGTGGCGGGGAGGAGTCTGCGGCCGCGGGCTCTCGGGCTGCTCGCTCGCTCGCTGGTCGCTCTCCTTTGTGGCCCAGTCGCGCGCGGCGGCGGCAGCGACGGCAGGGCAGCGGGGCGCGTGGGAAGCGCGGGGATCCGGAGTCGGGCCAGCAAGACGCCGCAGCTGCCTCGGAGCAGGGCGCATCATGCAGTGTTCGCGTGCGGGAGAGAAAACTGAGAATGAAATTGCTTTGGCAAGCTAAAATGGTAACGCAACGCGAGCTCCCTGCCTTCCCCAGACGCTTCTCTGCTGGGGAAGTCTTCCCACCTCCCGCTTTCTCGGGCCGGGTTGTTAGTCTTGTCGAATCGGGGCCACCCGGACGCCGAGCTCCGAGGGGATCTTTCTCACTCTGCTTTGTAGCCCTTCCCTCTCTGAGTTGCTTCTCCTTATAAACGTTGCCTGCCTACTCAGGCATCGCCCGTGGGGTGTCTGGGACAGATGCGCGTCAGGAGAGCAGAACTTGGAAAGGGTGATAACTCAGTCTTGGGGAGCAGTGCAGCGCTCTGCCTCCCAACATCAGCCCTTTAATGCAAATCCGAGTTTAGTGGGAGACATGGCTATCCAGGGGGTCGCTGTGTAATTTCAGTGGAAGTTGCATGAGAATGTGTTGCTTTCTCTGCACTTGCCAGGTTGGTTTTTCTTTTTTCTTTTCTTTTCTTTCTTTTGGAAATAAAAACTTTCCACACCCCCGTAAACTTTTTTGGGTTCCAAAGCAGTAAGAAGAGGAAAAAAGACATATAACTTCACTTCCCAAAGAGAGCTCTTGGCTTAAGACACTTGTTTGCTGGAGTTTAAAATCGACATTGCTCAAATGTTTGAACACTTAGAGAGGGATAAACTTTTGTTTTTGCAAATGAGTTATTTTTCGTTTCACTTAAAGGGACAGAGTAGATCAGGACTAAACCACAGTTTCCTTATGAAGAAAAGAAAACTTGAAAAACCGATTTAAGATATGTGGCTAGTCAAGGGAAAATAACCGAACTGGAGAAGTCAGAGGATCCCGATACCGCAGGAAAGGGCTGGGGGCCAAGAAAATCTCAGCCCTGCCTATTACAATGTGTCTTGTATTGCTCTGGTTGGAATATTTATTCCGAACAGCCCATCTTGGGCTTTAAGTGCTGCTGGAAGCAGGGAAGCAGCTGGGATAGAGTGTGTTAGCACCCGGGGGAAGAAAACCCAAGTAGCACACACAACGACCCTCTTTTTCTTTCTCTTTATCCCATGCCTGGCAGAGCTCGATTCAGGACTGGGGTGAAGAAGTTGAGGAAGGAGCTGTTTACCATGTCACCCTCAAAAGAGTCCAGATTCAACAGGCGGCCAATAAAGGAGCGAGATGGCTAGGGGTGAGTAGAGCTTCTGAGATGTTGAACTTTGGAATTTCAGTGTCTGCTCTTCCATGAATACCATTATCATTTAGCCAAGGCAGCCTTTTCCCCTCCTTTCCCCCACTTTGGCCTTAAAAAGGAAACTGCTGATGGCCAAGTATTGCACTAGGCGTGCAGATCTGTTTTAGTACTTGGTGTTTTCCAAAGCATCTTCCCTAAGTTTGTCAATAATTCAGAACCTTCTGGAAACATCTTGAGGTACTTGGCAGACAGATTGGGGGTGGTGTGGCATTAGACAGACACACAGAGAACTGGCCAGAGAGCACTGCTTGGTTCTACACATGCCATAAGCCACTGCACTCAGAAGGCTCCTTTTCTTTAATCTATTGGTGTTGACAACCTAGCCCCTACTCACACAAACTGAGGGTGAACAAGCCACAGGGCATTCAGACCTGCTGCTTTTGCAGGGTGGCAGGTTTCTCATTGTGACCTTCTTCCTATAGTGTGGGAGGAGGCAGATACATACTTAGTATTGGGTCTTTGTCTGTAGAGCATGGGGTGGGAGGTGCAGACACTTGAAAAAAAAAAAAAAACTGCTTTTCATTAAACTATTGGGGAGGGTCCTGTGAGTTCTTAATTCTTCCAGTGACTCTTTCAACATACCGCAAATGTAAGACAGAAAGCCTGGTGGACAGAGTATGTGAGAGAATGAAGGAATTCTTCAGGTGGAGAAGAAAATAGTTGCGGATGACACAGGAACTTGGTGACAAATCACAGTGGTGACTGAAGGGAGTCAGGATGGGGGAGGGTGTTCGCTTGGCTTCACTAGAGACTTGCTAGGGCTTTGTGGGCTATGGCCTGAAGTAAGGAGTGAATACTTGCTTTGAAACATGCTGACTTTAGTTTTAGAACACTCAAGGTTTGGAGCACTGTTCCTGGGTAAAATATGGAGTACTCAAGTCTTCTTGCAAGGAACAGGGGCAACATGACTTGTAAGTCTCAGAGTTGAAGGCAGGAGGCCAGGAACCATATCTTCCTCTGCCATGACTGCTGATACAGGACATCTATCTATCTATCTATCTATCTATCTATCTATCTATCTATCTATCTATCTATCTATCTATCTATCTGCCTATCTGCTCACATTGGCCTTCACTGCTCAGATTTCTCTGCTTCTATGCTTGGGTCAGTATACTTTTGACTAGGGCAGTTAAATTGATGGTTACTCTGAAGATGTCTACAAACATAGGAACTTTTTTTTGTGAAAAAAAATTTTTTTTTTTAAATGTTCCAAGCACCAAGCAGAAGGGTGCCTTACTCAGAACATGATCCTGACATGAACCGTGCTTAGAGTGCTGATGGACGGGTCACTGTACTGTTTTCTTGCTTTGTGCATATATACCTTATTTAAATGTGATGTTGATGCGGTGTTGGCCTGTATGGCTATTTCTAAATGACTGATAAGCTCTGAGACAGTTGTCTTCAGATACCTTTGCATTTCTGGGTTCTCCTCTCTCTAATGATGGAAATGCTACATGGGTGGCCATGTAGTGTTTAGCCATATGTGCCAGCAATGAATGTAGTGGGATGGAGGGGATCCCACCCCAAATAAACTGTCCTTCATTTATATGTTGACAGCCAGTGATACCTAGCAGCCATTCTGGTCACTGGACTCTATATAGCCTCCCTCGGTAGTTCAGAGCAGTTGGCTCTGTGTTAAACTGTAGATCTGAAATACTGAGAAGAAGGATCATGTAAGATTGTTTCTGGCTCATGGAGGAGTCCTGCCCTCCTCCCATATGAACAAGGGACTCAGGGATACCACACCTCATCAAGGATCTCTGCCTTGAATGCCATTTGCTTTCTTGTCTAAGGTGTCCTGTGGAGAAGCTCTGGTTTTTTTTTTTGTCCCTGAAAACTCCATACTTAATTTGACTCAACCAGTTGAGACACAGCAGCTATGAGATTTTTCTCTTTTTCCCGTTGGCTTCCTCATGCTTGTTTTCCTACATTCCAGTGACCTATTCAGAATTCTTCAAAGTGAACAATTTAGAGTTAATGGGTTGAGGTGAGGAAGACGCTTCATGAATTACTGCAATCTGACAGCAGTGTTATGGGAAGGTGCTCTTATGAAGATCTCTTTCTTTAATATACAAGGAAAACAATGCCCAGAGTGAGTCACTTGCTCAAAGGGTCATATAGTTAAGGAACAGCAGAGGCTGCAGTTGTACACAAGCTAATTAGCTCTTTGCTGTCAGAGCTATCCGACCCTTAAGTCTGTTTCCATAGTACTTGAGGATATTATTGGTGCATAAGAAGGACAGTTTCAGCATGTTTCTCCTAGAGATCACTCCTGGTACAGGATTTGGGAAATGTATCCTTCCAATCTTCTTTATGCTTTGAATAATAACTAGATACACAAATGATGAGATGTATTATGATGATGTTATATTGTATTGATAAGCTTACCACTTAGGATGTGTAAAGTGTGGCACCCCACAGAGGTGTATAAGGTCCTGTAACGTGAGTATGAGCACGGCCTTGGTACTGGGTCTAACTGGGTCTATAGTGCTATTCAAAAAGCTTAGCACTTGTAACCCTGGCACTCAGGTGGAGGCAGGAACAACAGGAATTCAATGTCATCCTCTGCCTCTTAGTGATTTCAAGACAAGCCGGAGCTAGCTCACACATTATCTGAACAAAGACAACAGCAGTTCTCCCCAAGCAAAACCAAACGGAGTTTCAAAAGATGGAACACAGTTTTATACTTTGTAGTGGTAAGCTTTCTGGATAATTAATATAACGAAATAATTACACATTTGGGACCAGAAAATGGTTCAACTATGAGAGTACTTGTTGCTCTTGCAGAGAACCCAGGTTTGATTTCCAGCACCCAGCACCCACATAGTGGCTCACAACCATCTATAACTCCAGTTCTAATACCTTCATGTAGACAAAAATACTCACACACATATAGTAAAACAAGTTCATCTTAAAAAGGTAAAGAATGATTACACATTCTTAGATATGGACATAAACCAAAACACCTAAATCATACTTTTCTTTTCTTATGCTGGTGCTTTGTGATCGTTGAGAAAAACCCTATAGCAGTGAATGGTCCTGAAGCAGCCACAGAGCGGGAGCCAGACCTGCTTTACTCATCATACATGTAATGCTTGCTAGTCTTGCCCATTCAGTGTGGAGACATTGACAATAGCATCGACGTTTTGACCGACTTTTTCTTTACTATATCTAAAATTGGGGCAGTTTTACTGAGTACAGTTTTCATGGTGGCTCCAGGCATGTCATAGAATCACAAAAGCCCAAGACTGGAGGACAACTTAATTCCATCCAGTGGTTCTTTTGATTTTTAGCATTTTGGAAGGACAGATGGCCAACGTGAGTTATTTGTCATTGGTACCAGCATTGTGGTGTACATCAGCAGTGACAGGATCAAATGAACTCAAAATTACCAATATGCTCTGAAGTAGGGAAAATACCTGGAGGGTCAGAAGAGCATCCAGGGAAGGGCCTTTGGAGTCTGCTGAACAGGACAGATTTTCTGTCCAGAAAATAACGTATCACACTTAGGATAAGCGTAACATTGAATTGTTAGTAATGGGTTCACTTCACATGGTCTTTGAGGAGTGGTCTGGGTCAGTGGTCTTGTGGTTTTTCTCACTTCTGTACTTCAAAAGTCATGTGACCCTGTAGTAAGGCTCTGGTACCTTCTTTCCAGTGTCTATCTCTTGTCACAGGTCACAGTCTTGTGCACCTCAACTCTTGATAAATTTTTGTTCAGATGAGTTGAAACTTTTTGATAAGTGAGAGGAATTTGGAATAGGGTAGACTATGGAATAAGATGTGTGAAGGGTATATAGACCCGTGGATATAGGTGAGCTGGGCCCACCTTCAGGCTTTGGGAGTGCCTTGCTAAATAAATGTTAGTGACATCTGGATGGAGGCATTCCTGTTCTTGGTTACACCATTCCAATGGACTCTACTTGATATTTCTGCAGGGCTGCATTGCATATTGCATTCATGTGGGGAAATTCCTTGAGTTGTCCGCTAACTTAGACTCTGCAACTCTTCTTTGAACCTCCCAGGGAGGGTGAGCTACACCTCTGTGTGTCCCAGAGTGCCCTGGGTCTTGTTATGTGTCTTCCTCATGATTCTGCAGTTGTCTTGTCTGCTTACAACCCTACCAGATAGAATCATGCAACTACAGCCAATAAATGTTTGTTGAATGGATAAATCATGCTTCATCCTTCTTTGAGGGACTAATACTGTCTTGATAAATATGAGTGTATGGGTGCTCCTAATTTAAAACCAAAGCACCATGAAGATGTCAGCCGGTAAGGAGGAGCAGAGGGGTATGGGAAAGAGAAAAATCAATTAGGCAATGGTTGTCATAGCTGCCTTAACATTCTGCTGGGAAAAGAGCAGGACACACACAAAGATAGCGATTCTTCAACAACAAAAGGTCCTCAGTGCCTTTAAAACCATGAGCTCTGACTGGGCTTTGCTTACTTAGGTACCACTGGAGAAGAAGGAAATGCATGAGTTAAAACATATTGGCAAGTCTTGTAATTATGTGTGGTTGGAGAGAGGAGCAGGATTTTAGAATTGAAAGGAGATGATCCTCAGAGGAGCCTCTGCATTACTGTTGGTCATCTCTGTTTCCATCAAGGAAAACAGGCCTTGGGTTGTGCTGTTCATGTCTGTTGGAATGTTTAACTTAGGCTTTAGAAAGTAACACTCAAAATTTAGCAGTCATCTGAAAATAAGCAACTGGTATTTTTCATTCTGACCTTGGGAACGTGTTTCTCAAATTATTAGTCCAATAATATAGTAGTCTGCTCCAACCAAGAAAGGACAGGCCGTTCGACCAAGATAATGGCTTTTTGTTTCTTATTGCTGTCAAAATCTCTTGAGATATGCATAAGGAATATGTAGTATCTAATTAAGAATATCCATTTCAGTGTGTCTATCCAGAGAATACTGAATTTAGCTTAAAAAATGCACGCTAGGGGTTGGAGAGATGGTTCAGTGGTTAAGAGCACCTGCTCTTCCCAATGATCTAGGCTTGATTCCCAGCACTACATGGTGTCTCACAACCATCTGAACTCCAGTCCCAGAGGATCCAGCACCCTCTCCTGGGCTCCGTGGGCTCTGCAAGCATTTGCCAAATGGGTACATTCAGGCAAAACATGCATACATTAAAAATAAGAAATATAAAATGCTCACAAGTACTAAAAAAATGCATGTCTGTCTATAGCAAACAAGAGCAGCATAAGCCTTAGAGGTAATAACAAGTCTTTATACCCATCCTCTCCCTCTTGCAGACGTATTTCTTCTCTGAAGTTATAGAGTAAGTTAAGAAAGAAGAGAGATAAGTGGTACATCTGTCCTGGCACCGGCTTGCTTGTTTCTTCTCATTTATCCCCAGCATAATTTCCTTTTAAACTTTCCCTTCTAGGAGATCAGACTTTATAGTGACTGTCATACATATGAGACATCAGAACATGCGCAAAAGTCAAGAAAAACATCTCAGCCATGATGTGTGTTTCGGCAGAAAAGGTTGATTTCTATAAACAGAGCAAGACAAGTGTTGGAAATGAGGAGAAGTCATAAGAAGTTGCTTCATTCTCTTAGCGACTCAGCCAGAGGCCTGTCTCTGGCTGGGCAGCGGGTGTGGCTAGTTCCACAGAGTTGATTTGGAGTTCTCTGGAGCTAGCTGGCTTCTGGGTCATTTGTGGGTAAACACATCAGCATTTCACAGATAACATTCTAAATATGGGGATACAGAGTCCAGTGAGACGGCTTTCTTCTAAAAGGGTCACAAGCAGGGGAGACAGAAAGTCAGATCAGTTGCAGTATGTTGTGGATGTGGTGTCTGTTGGGGACCATGGAAGGATCTCTCTCTCTCTCTCTCTCTCTCTCTCTCTCTCTCTCTCTCTCTCTCTCTCTCTCTCTCTGTGTGTGTGTGTGTGTGTGTATGTGTAGAGGTGGGCCACCCAGGCATGCCACGCTGCAGAGAAGGCTCTTCAGTGGAGGACCGTGGCTGAGGAGGGACTTGTGGCTAGTCTTAGAGCCCTGACACTTCAGTCAGAGAGCACAGCCTGTGGGGAGGAAGGGAAGCCAGTGATGGGGATGGGATGGACTCAGCCTGGGAAAGAGGCCAGAACTTGGTGGGGAAATGACCAGAAAGGTAGGAATCTGGCCTGGAGAGTTGTGGTTGTCAGCTGTGGAGTAGTTCAGTGGTGGAATTGATGTGTTATCACAGGGGCCATCACAGTGAAGGGTTTGAAAACAGGGCAGTATGGCCAGATTTGCATTTTAGAGTGATGACTGGGTCTGAGGGAGGATGCAATGGGAGGCAGCCAGACTGGAGCAAGGGGACCCCAGAAGGGCACCTGTGGTGTGGTGAAGAGAGATCTGAAGGGGACAGTGGTGGCAGGGTGAAGAGGACTGGGAAGGAGTGAGTGTCACTGTGTGTGTGTGTGTGTGTGTGTGTGTGTGTGTGTGTGTGTGTGTGTGTATGAGAGAGAATGTGTGTATGTGTGTGTGTATGTATGTGTGAGAATGTATGTGTGTGTGAATGTGTGTCTGTGTGTATGAGTGTGTGTATATGTATGTGTGTGAGAGTGTGTATGTGTGTGAGTGTGTGTATGTGTGTGAGTGTGCATATGTGTGTGTGGGGGGGAGTAGATGGGATCCCATAGGCAAGCAGAGGTCTTCGACACCAGGCTTTCCATGAGCTGGTCAGACCAAAGCAGGCCTGCTTTCTTGGGGACAGTACCATTCTTCTCTCCTTGGGTCAAATGTATGTATGAAGGTAACTCACTAGCAATGCCTTCTTTCCCGGAAGGAGACACTCCAGATCTCGGTGTGTTTGATGTGTGGTGGCCAGAGACCTCATTTCAGTGTAGGTTCACTAAAGATTGAGGCAGGGAACTTCTTACAGCTTCTCAGACCCCAGCGGACTCTGTGGTTGGTTCTTTTTTCCTGGAGTCTATAGACTGTCAGCAGAGTAAGTCCAGAGCCCACTGTACTGTGACCACAGAGCTGTCTTTTAGACAGCATCATTTAAACTACTAATCATGTTGTTAGGGACACGAGACACTTTACAGTCAGGTGTTCTGCTCTTTATCTCTCCCCACTCAGTGTCTAGTCCTCTCTGCCACTGTGTGTCTGGACTGCTGGCATTCCTGCTTTTGGAGGATCTCTGTGATTGCTAGCTCTCTCTTCCTCTCCCCTCCCCCTTTCCCCATCCTTCAGCCTACATGTGCAAGTTTTTCCTCACACTTTACTTTTCAAGATTTTGGGGTATTTGTATTTTCACTTTTCAGTCTCTGCTGGATAACTGATCAAAACTCGACCTTGGCACTGTTGGTCGCCTCTGGTCGCCTCTCCTCAGGCGTGTGGTCATTGAGATCCCCGGACTGATTTTACTCTGAGAAATGCCTTCAGGTTTTTTTGTTTGGTTGGTTATTTTTTTGTTTTTTTTTTTTGTTGTTGCTTATTTTTTAAGATTACAAATAGAGGAAGCACAGGAGGAATAAAGATAGAACAAGGCACAGAAGCAACCAGTTAGTTGTCTGCTGCAGGAGTCTGTGCTCATAAGAAAACCTTCAGCCCCACACTGTAGAAATGCTGTGGCTAAGCCCTGCTCTGGCTCCATGCTCTCATGATGGGTGGCTCTGTCTATCTTCATCGTCCAAAGCTGCTTTCTCGTTTGTACTGCTCAGGGTAGCAGTGGTGGTAATTTGGGAAGGGATGGTGTGTCAATGGCTCTAGATAATTTTTTTTTAACTCTCATAAAAACAACAAACAAATACTCCCTTGCCTGATGACTCTCTTTAAATTGCTTAGTGTAGTTCATTTATTTGAATTCATTTCAGCAGTTAATTATAGCCCATGTACGTTAATCCTATAAGTTTTTGGTATGCTTGCTCTTTATTGTTAAGTCTTCAACAATGCTTCCTTTTTTGAATATCTTCATCTTTTGTAAAAGTGGAGCCCAGGCAGAATTTTCATTTCATGATTCTAAAGACAGTTTGAAGGCCCAGATCATGTCTTTTCTACTAATAGCTGCTGTTGGTCAACCCATCAACTGAGTCTCTACTGTTCCCTTACTAGTGACTCTTCTTTAGCCACAGGCCTGTTATTGTGGTGGTGGGGTTAGGATCCATGGACAGTTCTTTTCTACAAAATTTAACACAAGAACATTTAATGGATATAGGTAAAAAAATAACTGAAGCTGGATTAGATGCTTTATGGTCCTTTCCCTTCTGAAAGTACAACACTTGAAGTTGTTTGTTGAGATAGCTGGGCATTCTAAATGGAAAAGCCCAGGAAGTCGGAAGCATTGGGTTATTTCGCAAGGCATAGGGGAAAGAGCAGCCGTCTCTGTCCAAAGGTTGACTTCTAATGACAGACACAATAAACAAATACTTTCTTAAAAATGACTTCAGTAAGCATTAGCAGGGAGAGCCCAGCACCACATCAAGGCTTGGCTGGAGAATTAGCACTCTGTTCTTTGAACTCTGCTGTGTTTTTCTAGGAGCACCCCCTCGCCCCAGCTGCTCTTGCCTTTCAGGGATATTTCCTGTGAGGGCTTGGGGTAGGAAGCCTGTTTGATGGAGTTGGACAGACGGACTTTGAGAATTCATCTCTGCCTCATGTGTGTGCTGTGCTGTTTAGAGCTAAGAGGTTGTATATAGACCCTTCCTTCTAAGCCTGGGTTCCTCTGCTGTGGAGATGATACAGTGCCTTTCGGCCTGCATTGCTGTGGGCTAAGAATGAGTCATCAGTAAGGTGCTTGGCACAGGGCGTAGAGTCTGGTGTACACTTGCTCACCAGTAGAGCGCCTGTGAGACAGCTGAACACCGTATTGCTCTCTTCTGAGCCCAGCCATAGACCTTTAAAGAGGTTTGTGTGAATCTCCAGAACTCCATAATTGGGGCTATGAGCAACCTTGGGTTGCCTAGGGAACTATATCACTCATGTCCCCCACTTCATCCACTCATCATACGCACAATAGTGGAAGCCAAACCATGGCAGGGGTTTGTAAAACTAGCTTGTTCAAGTAATGCAGTGTTTGCTTTCTCATAGGTCTGAGAAAATGTTTCATATAAATGCTTAAAGGGATTTATTTTGTTGACTTTTTAAGTTTCAATCTGTTGTGGGAGGGAGGGGATGGAGGACAGGAAACACAGAGAAGTGACAGGAAAGGCATGGCATATAAGACAGCTCCAAGGATGTGTTCCTGAGGACCTGTTTTTTCAGCCAGGTCTCACCTTCACACTGCCACCACCTCCCAGCAGTCAGTTCGGGTCTTAGCAGCTTAACCCCAGACTGTCAGAGCGCCCCTCCTGTAAAACCTCCGGAGACAGAGACATAGACACACACAGCCCAGTGTGTGCTTTAGGAGTGTGTGACTCCCAAAGAAATCCAGGTAGATAATCAAGATTGATCCTCATGAATTTCCAGTGCATGTACTATGTCTGGCCACCTATGCAGTGAAGGACTAAATCATTTCTTAGGCTGCAGTATTTTATATTTTAATTTCTTTCGTGGTTTTCTATAGTGAATTTGATGGTGGTATTTTTATTTTATTTTATTTAACTGGGTGGGAGTGGTTAAGTCTTTGCTGTTCTTTCTGAGGACTGAGTGTTGAGTTTCCAGCACTTACATTGGGGCAGCTTGAAACCACTTGTAACTTTAGCTCTGGGAGATCCAACACCCTCTTCTGGCCTTTGTGGCTACCCCCCCCCCCACACACACATACAGGTACATAAAATTTAAAAAAAAATAATTTTTTTAAAACTATCCAATAGTGGTAATGCTCTGCATTCTATATTTGATATTTCTGGTGGAAAATGAGGTTAGAAAGAATTGTTTCATTATGTTAGACTCAGTTGGACAAAATTTAGGATACTGCTAAATTGTACTTGCAGCATAATTTTCAGGTCTAAACTATTGTGTGAGACGATGATAGAATCTCTCATTGTGCCACTTCTGATTAGTTAATATTAGCCAGAATTGTCAACTGCATGACTTTGAGACTGTCACATGATTTTTAAATTTTACTGTGGTTCTTCTGTAAACTGGGGTAGCACCTGTTTTCCCTTCTGCCTGTGGGTTTATGAGGAGTCCTTAGTTAGTCATACAAACCTAAGGCCACCCTATTGTTATTTAACCTAAAGACCTTTCTTTTTCCTCTCTACTTACCACCCCGGTATTTGATGGACATGCTCTGCTCACTAGTCCCCCCTCCCTCCCCTCGTTCTGTAGGAGATGTTCTGTGTTTTCCTTTCTCCTCCTGCTGCTTACCTAATGGCATCTAACACTCAGTCATTATCTCTGGTGCTCAGGGTGCAGTAAGGATGCAGAGCCCTGGGGTTGTCTAGATCAGCCAGGGGAATAAATAACCCTTCCTCACAGGGTTCTCAAGACAGTGTCCTGAGCATCTTGCGTAGGAAAACTTTATACTTTCCTCATTGAGACTTCTTTTCTCACTGATACTTTTAAATTGTCGCACAGAGAGTGGTAAAGTGACTGTAAAATCAACCCTCAGTTGAGGCTGATGTGGGATTTGAACTCATGACCTAATGCCAGAGGCACGACTGTTACTGACCACCCAGAACCCACCCTCCTATAACCTAGGCATTTAAAACACTTCCTTTGAGTGGTTCTGTGGTTTCTCTCTGTGCTGACTTCCCATCCCAGCCCCCTTCCTGAGGCACTCCTGGCCTCTGCATCAGGAACTCAGTTCTAAGTCCCATTCTCGTCCCTGCCTCTCCACTTGCTATTACAGATGCTTCCTTCTTGCTTTCCATCTCTCCTCTGTGAGTTCCTTTTTTTTGTTCTTGTTCCTTCCTGTCCTTTCCGGATTAAAAATAGTCTCCAGGGTCTTTGACTGGTTGGCCACAAGTCTGACCTTCCTTCTATTCAAATGGGTCTCCCCTGAGCATCTTGTGATGCTGTCCTGTTCATCTGAGATAGTTGCACCTCAGGACCCGTGCTGTTAATCTGTGCCTATTCTCAGCTGATTTGTGGAGCGGACTGACCCTTGTACCCAGAGTGCTAGCTGAAAATTAAGTCTCCTGTACCAAGATGCTTAATCAGTGACTTGCTCACATTGTTCCTGACAAACACTGACCTCTCTCTTGCCTGCTGACCGTGTGTGGTGCAGAAGAAGGGTCTGGTACACTGTCTTAGGACTCACTGTGACATTCACCCTGGTGTGAAGTGGTGACATGTGATCAACAGAGGCTTATGAACCAGCTTTCAGATGCCATGCTATCCAGAGTGTTCAGGGGTGGGGTAGGGGCTCCTGATATTCTGCCCCCACTAAAATGTCTCTTAGGAGGGTTTATATTGCTTCAAATGTTTCTCCACGAGCCAGCTTTGCTTGGGGTTGGGAGATTGTGATATTCTTTGCAAAACTAGCTTCCTAGGCAGTGTTGACGGGGACAGTCCCCAGATGAATGTGTGCTCTAGGACAAACACTTGATAAACTTGTGGTGCCTGGTGGTGATAGGAGAGCCGACCTGTGCACTAAGATCCCGCACCAGGGCTGAGGACTTCCAGAACCAACCCACGCAGGGAAGAACATGACCTCAGACGTTCCCATTCACCTGGCCCTCTAGCTCCCCAAATGGCTGGCTCCATGAAGAGCTTTAGACTTCATTATACCTAGTGAAGTTCATATTCAGAGTCACTTTTCCTAGGTCACGGCCATTGTGTCTGCCTGCTGGGCTTCTGATCTCAAAGACCGATGGCTGACTCCTTACCTTTCAAGTCAGTCCTAATACCATCTTTGTATTCTACTTCCTAACCTCTTCTGGAATTGTTGCCTTGGGAGGAGGAAGGGCTGTTGTTAGCACTTACCAAAAGCTCTGTTACAGCACTTGCCACAGTGATAATTTTTGTTTGCTTGAGACAGGGTCTTGCTGTTGTAAGCCAAGGCTGGCTCAAAGTCGTTGGGTAGCTTAGACTGGTGTTGAGCTTGTGTTTTCTACTTCAGCTTCCTGAGCATTGAGCGTGCAGCTGTGAACTATGATCTTTGGTCTTTCCATATGCTTTCCCTTTACCGATTCATTTTAGAGCCTTGAGACATGGCTCACATTTCATTAATCTTTGCATATTCATAGCCCGGGGCAGCGTCTGAGATGTTATCTGTACTCAGAAGCAACTATTTTCATGTTTGAGACAGGGTCTTACTCCTCTGTAGTTCAGGCTATCTTTGGTGTATCTAATAAATTATTTCTTGTCATTGGTTATATGCTCAGTGTTAGCTTTTGAAACAAAAGAAAAACATTGACTAAGTAAGCTATACTTGACTACAGCTTTCTGTTGGTCTATTCATATAACATGGGAAGGGAATGTTGCCTTTAATTCATTTTTATTACTGATATTTCATTTCTGCACTGTAGAATCCTGTGAATTGATGGTGAGCCTTGTACATGGGTGGGCTGGCATGAAATCCAGAGCTCACCTATAGATTTTTAGAGATATAATGTTTTGAGTCATGAGCCCAGAGTGGACCATTAGGAACTTAATTTATACTCTTGAGTTCCAAAGTCAACCTACTTAGGGTTTTCACCTGTCATACGTATGAGGCCCGTAATTGTCTTCAAATTCCGTTTGAACCTGGGGTCAGTGTCAAGGTGGTCTGGCTTTGCAGAGAGATCTGACACCCTCCGTGTGTCTATTGATACAGGGTATGTGTGCGGTTGTCAGCCTCTTGAGCTAAGATGGATGGTGTAGGCTTTGCTGTGTGGCTACTTTCTGAAGGGTGTTCCTCTCGTCAGGACTCACTGCCAAAGAGACAAAGGGAAATGAAGTCCAGCTGCTAGGTGTTTGCCTAGGATGTACCAGGCCCTGGGTTCCACCCCCTGCACTGTAAACGCCAGTCATGGTGGACAAGTCTGTAGTCCCAGTACTTGAGAGATTGCAATGGTGTGTGTGTGTGGGGGGGGATGGGTATTTGCCTGTAACCCTGGACCTCTCAGAGATCTGGCTGCCTCTGTCTCCAGGTGCTGGGCTTAAAGGCATCTGCCCTACCCTTTACCAATAACAGTTCTTCCTTTTGCTTTCTGCCTTCCAGTCTTTATTTGCAGACACTTTTTGATATAGCTGCATTAGCAATTTCTGTTCACTTTTGTGGTCAGCAGATACTGTTTGTTTTTTTTCAGAACAAGTTCTCTAAGATTTACTTTCTGATTTGAGTGGTTTGTGATAGCACAGGACCGACCCCTTTCCTACCCCCAGTGTTTTCAGACTTTGTGTTTGAGGCATTTCAAAGTGATAATGTCTGTTATTGGTTTACAAGCCTCCTTTCTGGTCTTTTCCTTGTGAAATTCCTGGTCTTTATCAGAGCCCCGGAGCCTGTGGAGGAGCTGGAGCTGATAGCTCAGTGTGGGATGAGGGAGGAGAGCACATGACTGGATATGCAGGGGATTCAGCAGGAGTGGACCATGCCCAGCATTGTGTGGGTTGGCTTGGGGAATACAGGACCAGATGCCCTAGGGTCGGGCTCCCCAGGACAGTTCCGTGTTGCTGTGCCTCCAGAGCACTTGGAATTAGTTCTTCAGGGCTGAATGGCTGCCCATACAAAGTCTGCTCTGAAGAGTGAAGACTTGATAATATACAGCATTGCAGTAATTTATTGTGGTAAAATGATGATATCCTGAGTACGATTGGCTAAACAAAATATTGTGAAAACTCATAAAAACATGTTTTTCCCCCCCATCATTTTAAATATGGCATTTACAGAAGTTACCCAAGGCTGGCATTATGTTTACTTTGAACAGTGTTGTTCAAAATGTGGGTTGTGAGTTCTGAAATCAATTCAGTGGTTTAAAAAAAATACTATTTTAAATTGGGATAGAATGGAATAGAAATATCAGAATGGCACTGTGTTTAGACCAAGCCCCAGGTAAAATGTACTCTTTATCTTTAAACCGTGAATCAGGGTCAGAGTGCCTGCAAGTCACTGTTCTGGTTGCTGACTCAATCTGGAGCCTTACCAGAGGGTCTAATGGTATAGGTCTGAGGGGTTGAAGCTGGTCTGGATCTCTTCAGCTAACGCAGCCCCTGCTCAATTCAGTTAGCTAGGAGACTCCAGAGTGAAGGGAACCAGGGCACTGTAATTCTGTCTTGTGAGACCAGCCCTAAGGTGCCCCTGGAGTCTAGAAGGAACTTTTTTTGTGTGATTAAAACATTTTTCAAAATGGTCTTCTGGGTGGTAATTCTTTCTAAGAAGTGAGTTGTTTCTAATAGATTTTGTTTTGTTTGTGACTACAGAGCCTTTTCTTTCTATGCCCAGTTGACTGACATCTGAAGAGGCTGGCTCAGGGTGAGCCGGAGACTGAAGAGTCTATGGTTCTAACCCAGGAACACATCTGTCTTCTTCCAGAAAGGATGTCTTTGCCATACATTATGTATAGGGATAGTCACCAGGGCCATATGTTTGACTGAATTCTAGCCAAAGGACATTTAAAGCCATGGGGAGGAGCAAAGTCCTCTCCCCCAATAATGAAGTTTATGAGCTTACATGGCCTTTTATTTATTCTGACAGTTGTAAAAATTCTTTCTCGTTGACCCATTTTTTTTTTCTTTCTTAATTAAAAAAAAAAAAAATCTGGCAAGCATGAGTAATAAATGTGAAACACGTGACTAATTCTTCAACTCTTTCTCCCGGAGCCAGGTTCTTTACAATTGTGTCTTAGACACAACTCGATTTTCATAAAACAACTGCCCACAAAAGCCACCAAACATTTGTTCCTGAAGCTTGTAGATTCAGATGGTATTTGTCTTCAGGAAGGAATTTTAAGGCACAGCATTTAGGAGTCACTGAGCTGGAACTGTCTGAGGAGTGTTTGCACCGGTGGGTTAGCTCACCCTTGGCATAGACAGAGGGCCAGGCATCCTTTGCTTCTCCTTGGCCTGGATACTTCCAACATTGTCGGTAATCACCCAGGATTTTTTAAGGGAGTTGGATGAAATGATCTGCAGGATCCTTTGGAGATAGGAAGTACCAGAATCCCAGGACAGACTGACCGACCAGGATTTGAATGGTTACTGATCAAAAGCGTTTATTTGTTCATAGGCTCATTCCTTTTGATCCAAGCCTCCAGGTTGTATGATTTTGGAGCTTTTTGTCATGGTGGACTTGATGGCAGCTTTGCCCATGAAGCGGCTCTGGTTTCCTTCCCAGAAGGCAGTTAAATGACCTTTCTGTGTACATGGAAGCACACTGTACTGTTGGGTATTCCACTTAACCTTCTGCTATGTCTGCTACATGTCATCATTAGTTTTGTGTCAAAAAATGGCCAAATAATGGCAGTTTTCATGTTGTTCTAAGATTAGCTGTGTTCTGTATGGAAATTGGGATAGGTCTCCCTGTGAGTGTGCTACCTTCAAGACATGTTTTGGTGTTTTCTTAAAAAATATATTATTAAGTCCCGTTAAACTGTCTTAGTAAGCCTGTGCTTAGAGAATAGATGTTTTACACATCTAAATATGGAAAATTTAATTTAATTTTATTAGGCTTAGCCATAAAAATCTCGATTAGGTAAAGCGGTGGCTCAGCTATAGCTTTTAGTTCAGTTTACAGAGAGGCTCCATGCTATAAGCTGGGGAACACTGCATGCCCTCAGCCCTGACTGTAGGGTGTGGACTGTGATCTAGCCAGCTCCACAACTACTCAGTCACACATTTCCCTCCTGACCATAGTGACGGGGGGCGGGGGGGGGCAAAGCTGGGGTGGGATGCTCTTGGTGTCTTTGAAGACTGATCAAGCCCTAGGAGTACCAGTGTGGGTCAGAAAGAAAGGAACACTAGGCTGGCATGACCTTGTTTTTATCATGGTATCGCATTAGTTGCAAGCTAAATGTAGAATTTTGGCCCAGTCATGAGACTAGCAGCCTAACATTTGTGGTCTCCATTTATTCACCAGCGTTTGCTTCCCCTGCGAGCTGCCACTCTGGGATGCAGTGGACTTTCTGCTTCCATCCATCCATTCAAAAGTATTGTGATCACTTCTGTTGAGGTTTCCATGCCTCCTGTCTCTAGAGATGTGAAGTCATTAAGTACCAAGTGTTCTTTTCCCATTCTTCCTTGAGCTCCGGGTTCTCTTTGCTGTGTGCGCCCGACCCTCTCTAGTTGAAAGGCCTTTTACTAGATACGGAAGACAGACCATAGATAGGGGTGAATAGTTCTGCTTTCTTGCATTATCAGCCCAGATTACCCCGCTATCAGCCTTGAGCCACACCCTTCCTTATTCTTGCTCCTGGAATGGTTGGCAAAGTCCTTTAACTGGCCTTGCACTTTTCACAGTGCTCATTGTTAATATGACGGTTAATGTTCACATTTCTGTGCTGCTCTAACTGGATGCTCAGTCTTAGCACAGGATCTTCCTTCATCGAATATTTTAAAACCTTCTAAATTAATTAATTTATTTTGTATGTGGGAACATTATTTGTGTGTATGCATGTGCACTGCCTGTCTTTGCCTGGTACCCAAGGAAGCAGAGGTACAGATGGTTGTGAACCACCATCTATCTCAGGGGTGGGATTTCAGTCAGGGTCTTCTGGAGGAGCAGCAGTGCTCTTAACCACTGAGCCGTCTCTCCACAATCTCCTTTTATCTCATAATTTAGGAACCTGGATAACCACTGTATTAAGTTTATTAGAACTCCAGAGAAAGAATGTGAGAGGTCAGCTTTAAAAATTTGTATTTATTTGTGATTTTTAATCTTTATACTAGCATATATTGATGTTCTATAATAATGTGTTTATATATATATGCTTAATGTATTTGAATACATACATACACTCACACACACTCACACATGCATACTCACACACAAATGCGCACATATGCACTCACACATATGCACTCACACAGTACTCATACTCACACACACATACACAGACACACTCATACACACGCTCACACCCCTTACCATCTCTTGCTTCCCGTCTGTTCATGCTTCTCCACTTCCTCTTTCCAACTAGCTCTTTTCATGTCTTGTTTTTATCAGTGACCCACTGAGTGTCTTTGGAGTTGCCTATGGTGTCACAGGACAGGTTCGTTTACTGGAGCTTGGGCTCCCTATCAGGGGCTACACCTCTGAAGAGAATGTTCACAGAGGTGGGGCATCGCTGCCTCCAGGACAGGATGCTGCTACTGCTGCTGGGCCTGGTTTGAGTAGAGAAGAGTGGAGGCATTAGCAGAAACAGATTCTGTACAGGACTTCTTTGTGATTCTTCGAAGGCAAGGACAGGACTATTTGCATTTTAGACATATTTTGCTGGAAGGGTTTCCAGATTAGATCACTCTGGGGTTAGTGAAGCATACACATAATTTTAACTACATGACATGAAAAACTAGAAGGTTGAGGGTAGACTTGAACTGTCCCATTCAGAGGGCAAGAGGGTAGAGAGCAGTTAGAGTCATAGGGGGTGTGGCTAGAAGATTCCAGTCACCTAGATGGCCAAAGTTTTAAGATGTTTAAAATCTTATATGTACTTTACAGATGAGGACTACCTTTGGACTTTGGGGCATTTCGGATTTTCCTTTTTTGAAAAAAAAAAATACTTTTAAGAACTAAACACCAAGGGCTGGGAAGGTGATTCAGCCAGTGATGATGTGGGAATGTCTTTCTGTATGCTGTGAATATCAATCTTTAAATAAAGGAGCTATTTTGGCCCATGACAGGCACCATAGAAGAAGTAGGTGGGTAATCAGAATAGGTAGGAAAGGAAGGGCAGAGTCAGAGACAGATTGACCCAGCCGCTAAAGAAGAAACATGTAAGGAACACAGGTGAGCCACAGGCCATGGGGCAGACAAATGAATGGAAATGGGCTGAGGTAAGATGAAGGAACTAGCTAGCAATGTGCCTGAGCCATAGACCAAACAGCATGAGCATTTTTGGGGGCCTAAGCAGCAGTGGGTGGCTAAGCAGTCTGGGATGGCAGATCTGTGGGTCTGGACCTCTGGCTGGACCGGGTCAGAAACCTTATTCTAACACTGATATCCTTCAGTGGGAGACCTTGTTAATATTATATAATTTGGAGAATGATCAAAAAGACACGTGGTTGGCTTTGGACTTTCACATGTATACATGAGCAGTGTGACTTCACACTTGTAAACATGCATATACACACAACACAACACACACATACATACACAAAAATAAAATTAGGTGGATAATTGAGAGAGACACTGGACGTTAACTTCTAGCCTCCCCCTCCCCACAATCATGCGCTGACATATGAACACACACATACTAACATGTATGCACACACACACACACACACACACACACACACACACACACACACACAAATGTAAACAAAGCAAGTAAGAAAAACTTAATACTAATGAAGCAAGGAAGTCATCTCAGAGGATAGGCCAGGATGGTGGCATTCTTGATGAGTGTCATGTCAACTCTTAAGATATAGCAGCACAGCTGCCTCCTTAGCATCTAGAGTAGCAAATTTGAAGAGCGTGGGTTTTGAGAGGCTGATACACTGGTACCAATAGCTGGCAATCTTAGGGGAAAGCTGTGGCCAAATGTCCCCTTGTTTGCGAGGGTTTCTCTGTCTCCTCAGAAAGGGCAATCTTTCCTGCCCTAGAATCCTTTTTGCTCCATTTGCCTCACTTTCCCCAAATGTCATTGCCAGTACCCTCCTTTCTTCATGTGTTTGCTCACAATTGGTGGCTTTTACCTTCCTCCTTCCTCTACTGGACTCCAGACTCAGGTCATGGGGTTTGTCTATTCCTTCCTCACTGCTATAGATATTCAGCAGATGAATCTCTATTAAATGAACTCATGCAAAAAAAAAAAAAAGATGCTGGTAAAATTCTAGGGAAGGAATGAGAAAAGGCATCTGAGACTGTTTAGGTTTGGAATAAGCACATTTATCTATGTCAGAAGCACATACCACAGTCCTGTTCACAGTTGGCGGCCTACTGGGCTGTGAATGAAAGGCTAAATCACATTCAGTGTATTCTACTTTTGAAGGCAGAAAAAGAACGTATTTTTGAAACATTTCCATCAAAAGAAATGAAATTTTTAAAATACTAATGTATTTACCCCGTGGGAAAATAACTGCTTACCAAACATTGAAACCACCTCCTCCCTTACATAATTTGAATGTTACTTCTTTCTTAACATTTGTCCCCCCACACAGCCATATTCATACCCTGAACGACATCTTTCTAGATTTACTCGAAGGCCTTTTAAAATATTTGCCTCCCTCTCGCCTCAGAGACCTGTATCCTGCTGTGGGATCCGCTCTGGGCTGGACATAGAAGTGTACTGCTAGTGCTGTGGACTCCTGGTCTCTCTGCACTTTATTGTGTGACGTCAATGGCCCATTTTTGGAAAAATGAATCAATGCTTGTTTCTAAGTGTCTGCAGAGGGTCTATCAAGTCATACAAGTAGATCTGAGAAATGCTATGATTTCTTCAGTTACAGCTTAGCTACAGCATATTTCTTAGATGAGTCTGACTCTTTTCCACCCCTCCCCATAATTGTCTCCTAAACATTAAAAAAAACAATTTTTTTTTTTGCTTATTTTTTTTCTTTAGTGGGGCACAGCAGCTATGTACATGATTTTCTTGGCTCAAAATACTTTCAACTTTTTAACCTTCCAAGCTGGAGAAGTGACCACGGGAAGGAAGCCTTTGGATGCGAAGAACAGAGCAGTGTGGCATTTTGTAACAGGCAGTCGTGCAGCGCCCTTGGTTACATAATGAAATGGTCACTCAGCACAGATACTGGAATCCATCTCCCAGGACCATTGTGTTCACTTGCAGAGACAGTGCTTCCTTTGTTTGCCCACAAGTCAGCAGCTCGTGGTTATTAGCTTAGCTACTATGTTAAATCGCATTCCTGGGTAGGAAAATGTCCAACTTCTCCTTCCTTCCTTCCTTCCTTCCTTCCTTCCTTCCTTCCTTCCTTCCTTCCTTCCTTCCTTCCTTCCTTCCTTCCTTCCTTCCTTCCTTCCTTCCCTTCTTCCCTCCCTCCCTCCCTCCCTCCCTCCCTCCCTCCCTCCCTCCCTCCCTCCCTCCTTCCTTCCCTCCTCCTCCTCCTTCTCTCTCTCTGGGAGGGAGGGATGCCTATTTGAAAATCCAAACATACAATTACCGCTGGCGACATGGCAATTACACTTCTTTGACAAGACAACTTGTGTTTTGTTAGATTTAGACAGTTCTAATTTCCCACAGTCCCGTGACCTCTGCCATGTTAATATGAAATCTAAATATTTGTAGTGGCTTAGTGAGAGTGAGGAGGGAATGGAAGAGCTATGGGAGATACATAGAATCAAAATATATTTTATACCTAAAGAATTAACAAATTATCTTCAAATAATTTTAGTAACACAGGACAAGTATTTCAGAGTTTGTCTACATTAGTGCTTTGGTTTGGATAGAGGTAGCTCCAGTGATTGTTCTCAGGGTACTGGCTGTGAGAGGTTGCATAGCATAGAACCTTTAGGATACAGAGCCCAGTCAGAGATATGCTGGTCATTGGAGGAGCCTCCCTTAGGAGGGGTAAAGTTTGTGGTTTTGGGGTTCCAGGTTCCTATGTGAGTGAGCCACTGCATGAACCAGCCGCCTCTCCAAGTCACTCCTCAGCATCCTGTTTGGAGGTGTGATTCTTGCTACTGTGCTTCTGTGTTGCCTTCAAGGTCCCCACTAGAGCTGAGCTGATGCAGGCACCTTGCTCTTAAATCTCCAGAACTTGATAAAAATATGAACATCTTCCTTATGAAGCTAGCCTGCCTTTGCCATTTTGTTCTGATAATGAAAAACTAGATGATACAGGTATTTCCCCCTCCCAGTCTTCAATAGGGGGGATTTTGTTTGGGACCTAAATTTGTGTTTTATTACAGCATCTGCCTATGTGGAGTAGGCTCTTGATATCTGTCGTGTGAATACTCAGAGTCAGGAAAGTTCAGTGCAGGACGACTTTGTCATTATCTGTAAAATTGTTCCTGAGAATCCTTTGTGGCTGTGTGTATAGGGAGCCTCTGAATGTTAGAAAAGGCCACGCAATTAAAGTAATATTATTATCTCTGAAATTATGGGTCAGATGCAAACCTGTGTGGAGAGTAGGCTCATAGGCGTACCTTCCCATCTGCTCCAGGTGGGGACAATTCAAAGCACGTGTACACTTCCTTTCTGAGTAAAACCACTGTCCAGCAATGAAAAGAAACTGAAAAGAAAAGAACGTAAGGAAGAAAGGGGGTGGAGAGGAGAGGGGTAGCACAGGGATTCTAGAAGGAGGCGTCATACCCCAGAAAAGCAGGTTTCCCGATTTGGTTTCTCTCGTTATTGGCTTTGTTACCATCCTCAGAGTTAACCCAGCCCCATTACTCTGATCCCTACTCAATAATGTTTGAGGCAGTGGTGCAGGCCCAAGCACAGAGGCTGCTCTGTTACAGGGTTCAAGTATAGTGGGAGGGAGACGAGGCACATAGCCTGCCTTTCACAAGTACTCATGGTGGTTCCAACGTTAGAGACTGTGGTCCATGTTTTGAGCTACTTCGAGCCTGTCTTCTAACTGCATCTTCTTGACTTGTCCACAGATCATTCTCCCCGTGACCCATCTGGTCACGACACACTCACATTAGTACCCATCCAGTATACTTTCCTGCTTCTAACCCCCATCTGTTTCCCCGAAGATGGTCAGGTTCAAGATCACAGTTCTCCTGCCAGGCATTACAGAAGGATGCTAGTCTGTTTCAGTTTTATAAAAACTTACAGTAAGCCCTGAGATCTCAAACAGCCACCAAGGCTTAGAACCTGGCTGGGGAGAAGGGCAGTTAAACGCTTCAGATGCTTATTCACATTCTTGCCCTCCAGCTGTTGGGTTTGACTGTGAATTTGTTCCTCTGACACGCCCACTTGAAACTGTAAGAAATGAAGCAAATACAGATTCCCAGGCTCTGTTTTCAGATCTAGCCATCAGCTCTGTGGCATTTACAGCTCATAGAACAATAAAAGCAATGTGACTCGGAGACCAAAAGTTTGATTCAGCATCTCCATCTTGATAGGAAAGGAATTTTGGTGGAAAAAAAAGTCTCATGAGTTTTGTAGCTTTTAGTTATGATAATGAACTATGGAACTGACTAGTCTCAGGAAATGCTCAGAATATTAATTTTGGCAGGTTCACTGCACATCTTCACCGCTGTGAAGAGACTATATCAGTTTACAGTATTTTTAGGGATCTGTGGAGTTTCTTATACCTTTCACAGATATTTTAAAAATAATGCCTACTTTAATTCCCTTATTGTTTTCCATTCTTCAAACGTTCATACAACTCAGAGCCCTGAACAAAACAGATATTGCTGATTGTCTGTTTACAGATAGTAGGTGATGTGCTCTGGTGTGGCAGGGGGCGTGGGTGGTGACTGTGTAGGAATTCAGGAGCCGGGGATTGATGGGTGTAGATACTACTTGTTCATGAGAATGAGTGAGAAGCCATCCAGAAGACCATGATTAGCTCTCACAACACAGAAGGAGCTAATACAGAGGTCCATCTGCATTTTGGGAACTTCATCCAGGTCAGTGAGTAAGGCTGGAGCTTAGGGAGGAAAGTGGATGGTCGTGATGGTGAAGGTCAAGGGGATCATTTGTAAAGGCCTTGGGAGTTCTGACAGAAGGCTGGATCATCTCTAGGTATTAAGGAAGGCTAAAGAAGTTTTAAGCAAGAGAGTGACATGACCTGATTCACCTTTTTTAAAGTCACTGTGAGTGACTAATAACGGTTTATTGGGAGTCGGTGTTCTAGTCATGAAACTGGAAAGAAAGAAAAAGAATTGTGTGTTGGTTTTGCTGTGGAAGTTCATGCCAAGAACATTCTGATCACTGTGCGTGGTGAGAGCTTAGTTGAGATGGAGAGGGTATTGTCCCATACAGTTCAGTGCTTTCCTGGCCTCCTGTGGAACACAGAAAAGGGGGAGTGGTACATGTATGAGAGATTGTATTCTTAGATAGGTGGAATCCATGCACACAGTCTGAAGTATGGCTGTTATGATTCAATATGCAATTGTCTATCTTTGTCTTCTGGTGGTTAGACACACTCATTGCTATTGAGCACATACCTGGGGCCAGCTTCGGAATATAGGACAAATGTAACTTTTGTAAATACTTTGACTTCAGTCTAAAGCAGAGCATAACTTTAGAAGTGCCATTGTGGCTACAGGTCACAGATTAAGGTGAGGTTGGAAGCAGATGAAGAGACTACTGAGGTGTTTATTACACCCACAATTAAGGCAGGGATCTGCTTTAAGACAGGACAGTGGGGTGGAGGATGTAGAGCAGGACAGAGGGACATTAAATACAGGATGAGGGACTAGTGATGTCTGTGTGTCTACAGGGGACTTTTACAAGTGCTGAGGTAGTATTGTGGCCAAGTCAGAGTCTGAGTCCAGACCACTTGAATTTTAATCCTGACTTTACCACTTAGCATGTGACCTGGAACACACTGTGTGGCTTCAGTTTCCTCAATTGTAGAGAAGGAATCATGGATGGATCTGCACAATATTCTTAAGATTGTCCATTTTTCTTAGAAAAAAGCAGATTTATTGGGCTCCATGTAAGGGCTAAACAGTTTCTTTTTTAACCTCTTGTTGTTTTTGAGCACAAGGGTCAATGAGTTCCAGGAAGGCTTCACAGTGCCAGTACTGTGGTCACCACAGGAAGTAGGTACTGAAACATTTCCGAAGAGCAGACAACCAGCGAAATAGAAGGCCAGGACCAACTCAATAGGCTGATGGTAATGCCTTCCCCGTTGGTCACAAAACCTGCTCTGTTTCTTAACATAAACACTCAAAGTTCACCGTGGTTTTCTTGAAAATCTCTTGGGATGGTGGCATGTGTGTCAGGAAAACTTTTATGTACCGAACAGCTCTTTAATGTGCCATGGTTAGAAAAGCCATCTTCGTAATGTCAAGGTGAGTTAGGGATCTTTGTTGATGTTCTTTGTCTGCGGGTAGGCAGGTCAGGTGGCCTTGTCCAAGCTTAGATTCGTAATTCTGTCTTTGTCCCTCCGGTGAGCCTTGATTCTTCTTGTTTTCCCATTGTTACACCGAATTTCTCAAATGGCAACCTGCACGCCTTCTGCAAGAGTAATCACCGTAGTCATCTTTATCCTAGGTCTTCTGGACCACAGGGTGAGAAGTCAGATTTGTCACCCAGAACCGGAAGTGATCTCTTGAAGATTATACTGTTTGAGGGAGGACATAAGTAAACCCCCAAGTTTGAATTATTTCTTGGTAAAGTTTTTAAAAATTAAACTATTTTTTTAATGTAGAAGTTTATCATTACTGTGATTGAAAGTTTGGAACCCTCTGAACTATTGTTGCTTTATAAAGTTGAGTCTTGACTTTGTTTAAAGAGAATAAATGAATACTAAAACCCATGGCTTGGTTTCCTGGAGCTGCTGGAGGAGACACATAGAGAAGTGTGGGGCTTCTTACAGAGCTAAGTATAGAGGACTTCTGTTTGTATGCCTCTGGCCAGTGGTTCCCTCCGCAGTCACTACTCCCAGTGACAGAGGACTGATTCAGAACTGTGCTCCCTCTCTGCCACATAGGTTCTTGATCTTCTTGGTATGTCTTCGAATCAAGTCTTACCTGTTCCCTAGTCTGGGGAGGTGAGAACAGGTCAGAACCTGAGATGGACCCATGCAGGCATAGGTCTCCTCAGAAAGGTGACTCTCTTGGTTTCCACAGTTACCTATTGAGTGTTAATAGCACACATGTGTGGTCCTTCTGTGTGTGTGGTACCAGGGTATCTAGGCTCAATCCTATTGGATTGTTAGGGTTCAGAGCTAGATCATTGCATTTATCCGGCTTCAAAAGCAAAGTGTGTTTAGCAGTGTGCTTGGTAACTCCTTATGCTCTCTTGATGTTATCCCAATTCCGTCTTTCTTACCTAAGAAGATTCTGAGACTGAAAGAGAAGCATCTAAGGGCATCTTCCTTTGATGCTTCTGCAGCTATTAGGTACCTCACGTCAAGTTAGCCTGTAGTAATGCTTATTTGGATGATACTCTTCATAAATGAGAACTTAATTTTGCAGAGAAAATCCTAATTCTTGCCACTGACTTCAAGTTGGATAAAACTAGTAGATTATTCCAGTTTATTTTGAAGGAGTGTTTAATTTAATCACGCTTGCATTGTATATTTGTGGTTCCAGGATGCAGAGATTAGCCAATGCCTCAAGCACATTCACCATTCGGAGGGCTTAGTTCAGTCCCATGCAGTTTTTCCAGATGTCATTTCAGAGCCAGGGAGCTTCCAATAGCTTGGGTCAGCTGTCTCAGTGAGTTTCCTCGTCATGATCTTGACTCCTTTGCTCATGTACTCTCTCCTCCTTCTCTTAAGCTGGACTAGGAGCTCAATCCCGTGCTTCGCTATGGATCTCTACATCAGCTTATATCAGTTTCTGGATGAAGGTTCTATAATGACAATTAGGGTGGTCATTCATTTGATTATAGGGGAAGGTCAATTTAGGTACCCGCTCCACTATTGTTTGGAGTCTTATCTAGGGTCATCTTTGTGAGTTCTTGGGTGTTCCTGCTTTCTGTGTGTACATATGGAAATGAAGCAAACTACAGCTCTCAGGCATTTCTAGGCTGTACTAGTAGGCTCAGATAGCTTGGAGACTATCACTGGGATAGCTCTCCTGTAGGTGTTAACTAGTCACCAATGAGCTCAGGAATCTGCTTTCTGTAGAGGAGGAACATGTATCTGGGTAATGTCCTGCCATCCTGTCTGTCTGGTTCTTAGTTGTGTCTATGACTTCCAGCAACCGTGCCATAGAGACTCAACAAATATTTGTTGAGTGAATTAATCAACTTAAGTGCATTTAGGAAGAAATGAAAACATCCTAATTATAAATTGGTCCCCTTCGGAGAGGTGCAGAACACTAGCATGTTCTCAGTGATTTATGGGTCTAGAACTAGAACTAAAATCTAGTTTTCTGCCATTTCACGCTGTTATTTGTCATCCTAATCAGTGAATCTAAGGGTTTTGTAATTTTCCCCTTTAGGGCCCCTGCACACTTGGCATTTATTTAATATCTGTTATGTATTATAAAGCGTTAAGCTTTAGTGCTTCATGTTATTTCTGAAAACAGTTGACATTGTGATCTGTACTGTTAGATTTTTAAGGAGCAGAAATCCCTCTTTCACATACTGAGATTTCTCTAGTATTTCATTTAGGTTACCTGCACAATGGAGGCCATTTTCATACTGTCTTCACTAAATGACACCAAGAGTGGATGGGTCATGAGCCATGGGAATGATGAGCATGTTATTAGGTGGATAAGCCTTTTCTTTACAGCTGACACCTGCCTTTTTACAGGTGTATTTTTGACCATTAGTATTTAGTGAACCAAATGTTTGCTTTTTCAATTTCTCCTCAGTTGGAGAAGTTGTACTCCGTTTTCCCCAGCCATCAATATTTTCAATAATCTACCTTCTTTCTAAGTGTCAGACTTTATAAATCTATTTTCGATCATAATGCTATTTAGTTTTTAATTCTCTAAAAGTCTTTGACTTAAGCCTAGCATGTAGGTAAATCTGTTAACTCTGAAGCTTGGGACAGAACATGAGCGCTCCCCAGGGACCCCGGCTGTTGTAGGATACAGGGCTTTCCCTTGCTCACCTTGGTGAAGCTGTTCATCCTTCCTAGACACGATTTAGTTAGCTAAGAACATGTAGTAATGAGGAAGACTGTTAGTGCTAAGGCAGTGTTACCTTTGTGGTTTAATGATTTTAGTCTGTGTGGGCTGTTAGAAATAATACTGGAGAGTACTTGATATGATGAGATCAACTTTTAGTGAAAGGAGTATGGATGGAGGAAAAATGAAAGGGATTTTAATGTTACAGCTTTTATTTGTCGACAGCTACTAATGTGCAGCCTTGTTTTTTGTGCCTTATATCTTTGTGTGTGTTTCCTAATTTTATAGCTTTCTTTTAAGAGTTATTTGAAACATGTAGATTGGAGGGTGTTGGGCTTTGACACTCTTTGGTATTCGGATATGGAGACCGAGTGTACACTAAATACCATATTTCTTTGTGTTACCAGGCAACGCATTAGCATGGGGAAGTAGCTGGAGTGCTGCTTGTACTGGGGAAGCAGTGACAGTTCCTGTTGGAAGGGATGGCTGTGAGGACTGGGCATCTGGTTACAGTGAGGGCTCAGCAGCAGGCCAGCTCTGCCTTCCTTCCTCTTCTCTAGCACAAAGCCGTTTCTTAGGAGTAAGTGGAGAAGTACTCGGTAAAAGAAAAATGTGGTGTCTCTTTCCAAGAGATGTGCTCAAGAGAAATTAAATTAGGTTCTCTATTTAGTTCTCTGACCATATGCTTGAAAGACCCCTGTGTGCTCTGTCAGGGAGCTCATGCTGTAGGATATTACTTACAGTAAATACAGAACTTAGGGTAAAGGATTTGCCAGAGACCCTGTGTCCCACAATTTTGTGTAGAATATAAAACTGCATTTTATATTTAAGTTTTTAAGTCACACATCAACTTAATTTTATTTATTTATTTATTTATTTATTTATTTATTTATTTATTTATTTATTTATTTATTTATTTATTTATTTATTTATTTATTTATTTATTTATTTATTATTACAGAGGAAAGGGAACAAGCTATACACATTACGGAGGTTCCAAAAGTAAGGGTTTCACTGGCAAATTGATTATGGGGCTTTGTTCTCTCTCTCTCTCTCTCTCTCTCTCTCTCTCTCTCTCTCTCTCTCTCTCTCTCTCTCTGTGTGTGTGTGTGTGTGTGTGTGTGTGTGTGTGTGTGTGTGTGTGAGTTCATGTGTATGTGTACATGTGTGGCAGGCAGGACATTCATGAACCTATGTATGCTAGTGTATATGCAGGCCAAATGTCTTTCTCATTCACTGGATGTATTAGTTTTTGAGACAGTGTCTCTCATTGGACATGGAGCTCACTGATTGTGCTAAATTGTCCTACCTGTTCTGTTGGTGAGTCCCATGGACCCTACTTTCTCTATAGTAGACATATGCTAAAGTACCCAACTTTTTTATCTGGGCAGTAGGGACTCTTTTGGTTTGCATGATGTATACCTTGCTGGTCGAGCCGCCTGAGCCTGGGCTTTGGTTTTTAAGGCTTGGTCTTTGTAGTGAATGAAGATGTTAACGGGAGACACTTAAGGTTTTGTTTTCGTTTTTAGATTTATTTACTTTTATTTTATGTGTGTGGATGGTCTACCAGTTTGTATGTCTGTGCACATGTCTGCAGTACCTATGGAGGTCATAAGAAGGCGTTGGACCTCCTGGAATTGGAGTTATGATGCTTGTTAGATGCCCTGTGGGTGCTGGAATAGAACCTGGATTCTTAGAAAGAGCAATCAGTGCTCTTAACCACTGAGCCATCTCTAGCCCCCTCATAGTGGGAAATACTTAGTTTGACTGAAATAGAACTAATTCCATAGGAAGATGGGGAAGAGAGATTTCTTGATGTGGTATACAGAATAAAAATCAAGCTAATGATGCTAAGTTTGAGACTGGCAGGCATTTCTTTCCCCGCCCAAGCTTAGGATCTGAGAATGAAAACTTAGACTTCTCTTCAGAAGATCAAGCCCTAGGAAGCTGCCTGTGGGCTTTATAGGTTGGTGGGCAAGCTCAGGGCTGTGGAGAAGGCTTTCTATTCACAGCTGGCTTCATTCACAAAGAGTAGCAGGTCAAAGGGAAGCTCACTACCTCCTGCTAAGACAGACAAGAATCAGACATAAGTCCAGACCACAAGGACACCTGTGAACCTGGGACCTCAGACCGTGAACATTGGAAGCTCTAAGTGGGAACAGGGGAGGGTTGTGATTTGGGAAAGTTCACTCCGGATACTATTCGCTCTGGGACAGTGTGTGATGTTATTTAGGAAGTGCAGTAGTGACTGTCCTAGTTCAAACTCTAAATCTTCTACCTTCTCAAGGTAGTGGGTGATTTCTCTGTGTAAGGTAGATGACCAGAACGTTGGAACTGTAAGGTTTAGCTCAAATTTCTGCACCAAATTAACCTCAAAAACAGAAACAGCAGCAGGGTGCAGAAGTCACAGGCACCTCAAGTCCCAGGTGCTGGGGTACTGAGGTGGGAGGGTCACTCACTGGAATGCTAGGAGCTGGAGGCCAACCTGGGCAGCAAGACCTGATTTCAAGAAAAGAAAAGTAAATGGATAAATAAATAGACAGAGAGGAGGCAGCGATGAGACCATTCACAGCAAAATCTAAACCCAGAAATAGTAGTTTTGCTAGAAATGTTGAAGTAGTCTGTTGTGGAAAAAAACAACTTCCTGTTTTCTCAGGGAAGGTTCCTGGACTCTCTAGGGGCCATCTAGGAAACCCTGTTGAGACAGGATGAAGGGGGATGGGATTTCTGTGGGAGAAAGGCTGGCTATTGTTTGCTGTTAGGACTCCCCTAACATTTTCCTGAGGATGAAGGACACTCATTGCCGAGACCTGGCATGGGATGACTTCCAGCAAGGTCAAAGCCCAAGAGGTTGTTTTGATGGCATTCATTGTTCTGATCATGGTCAGGCTCCTCCTTCACACGTCTCCTTCTTATCACATTCTGGAGGCATCATTTTCTATCCCTGAGGTCAATGACCATAGTGGCAACAAAATACTTCACTTGGCGTCAAACAAAGAGAAAAGAAAGCTTCAGCTGTCACGGACACACTCTGGAAGAGTCCTGGGCAATGGGATGCTGGAAAAGCAGCTCAGCAAGAGCTCTGTTGTGTCCTCACATTCGGTGTACTTCCCGCATAGTTGATCTATACTAACACTCAGCTTGCTGTCTTTCCTCTTTATTTTATATTCCTTCCCTTGCGGCCTTCAGCCCATCACTCCTAATTTACATGACTGCCTGGAAGAGGTTGTCACAGACTCATCTCCAAACCCTTCTTCCCAGCATTTAGGTTTTTCTATTGTTTTGATTACACTAGGGTTACGGATGTGTGGTGGTGGCTTTTATGTGGATGTTGGGGATCCAGACTCAGACTCAAGTCCTCATACTTGCTTCACAGAAACTTTAGCAAGGAGCCATGTCCCCAGCTCCCCAAGGCTGGTCTTTTCTAAAGCAGAAATCAGTCTGCTGTCTTACAGCCCAGCCCCTTCTATTCTCTTTTATACGGTGACACCATTTGTGTACAGCACCCATGCCGGAGACCAGGTAAATATCTCTGACTCTTCCTTTGCCTGTCTCGTTTACCTCTGCGTATGATCACCCGCCAAGTCTTCAAAGTTTTCATTTTATTTCCTATTCTCTCTCGCGCTTTGCTTTGTACTGGTTTAAGAACTCTTTACACGCTCCTCTGCAGTACAACAGCTCACCAAATATTTTTCTAGCTTTAAAGCAGTCCTCCTCAGTACCAATTTCTCTGACTGCAGAGAGAGTACACCCTCCCCATTGACTTCCCATTTCCTAGAGGACCTGGCATCTCCACCCCCTACATCATTTAAGTCCCCTATAGTCAAGTTGGCCCCAGCTGATTATCTAGCCAAGCCACCATCCCGTTGTCACATTTCCTCTGCAACCATCTTCCCCCTTAATGGCTTTGTTTATGCCGGACTCTGTGCCTGCTGTGCCCTTTGCCAATGTTGTGCAGTGTGGGCAACGCCTACTCAGGAAGCCTTTCCAGCACCTCCAGCACATGGGGTTCCTCTTGGTGTTCCCAAGATACACTGTCTGTCTCTCCACATTTCACTCGCCTAGTTGTGTTGGAACTCAGAAAATGCAGCCCTACACCTAGGTGCTGTGGCATTTTGGGTGCCTTGAACTGAAGGACAGTTTTGTCCTGACCCTTTGACTTTTCTTCTTCTTTATCTCCTCAGACCAAAATTAAACCACTTCTTCCCCAAAGCTGCCAGAAGATCTGAATGTTATTCAAAACACACTCCATCTTTCTGTATAAGATTTGGCCATAAGTAAATTACACCCAATTTACACCATCTTGTAATAGCTTCTAGGACCCACATTCCAGAAGGTTCTGCTCTGTACCCAGAGGAAGTCACATGTGGTAGTGTGAATGAGATGTTCTCCATATCCTTGGGAATCTGAATACCGGTTCCTAGTTGGTGGTGCTACTGGGTTGAGTTTAAGAGGTGTGCCCTTTCTGGGGAAAGTATGGCACTGGGGGCCGAGGGTGGGGCAGTGGGGCTTTGAGGTTTCAAAAGGCACGCGCACGCGCTGTTTACAGTGCTCTCCCTCTACTTCTGGTTTATAGTTTGAATGTGTGCGCCCAGTTGCGCTCCAGCCACATATATATCCTCCTGCTGCAGTGTCCCCACCTGCAGCCCAAATGGTGATGGACTCTTATCCCTCTGGGACCTAAGCCTTCCTCCTTCAAGTCACCTTGCTTGTGGCATCTTATAGCAGAAGAAAAGTAATTAGACTTCACTGTATGGAGGAGTCCCAGCAGGCTGTGCTGGGTCTACCTCTTGTTCTGTTGCCTAGGTCACGCCCCCATTGCCATTTGGTGTCTATCCATTCTTCACTGGCCATGTATGCATGAGCGCCTTGTTTTCCCCAAGCCTTCTTTTCTGAAGGTCATGGAAAACTTTGAATATATATCTTGCTGTAGGTTTCACTTGTTAACCTATGGCCTCATAAGGGGTGAGAAACAGTAGCCTTCCTCTGATTCTGTGGTTCTCATGGCCTCCGTTCACGTTTCCTGTATTGTACTGAACCGCCCGGTGTTTAATCTGTAAGGCTCTGCTGGCTTGTACTGTTGTGTTAATATGTGAGTGAAAATGAAGAGTTAGAAGAGGTATCTGTTCTCTCTCTGCTTGCTACATGCCGCTAGCATAGGACTGCTGACCTCATCTAATAAAAATATAGGGTGCACTATCAGTATGGAAATTCCTAAACAAAGCAATATGGAATTACCAAATAATCAAACAATCCCACTGCAGGACATATCTCCAGAGGAAGTGAAATAATTTAATTACATGAAACAGAAACCTGAGTTTTCCTGTTACTGCAACACTATTTACATTAGTTAGGGGGTGGGATTGGTGGGTGAGTGGGTTGTAAAAGCACGGTGTGTGCACAGTAGAATATTATTCATCCTTAAATGGATGCTGTTACTTCCAGTAACATAGACAGAACTGGAGACATTATGTTAAAGGGAATAAGCCAGGCACAGTGATGTATGCCACATGTTCTCACTCAGTTGTGGCTGTTTAAAGAGTTTATCATTTCAAATAGCATAGAGGATTTTAGAAGTTAGGAAGGCAGCTAGTGAGAAGGTATATAATTAGGACCATAAACAATGGTATTAATTATGCACTTTAAAACAGAGAAGAATGGAAAGGTTTGAAATGTGTAGAGTCATCTAATAATGTTTGCTGTGATAGAAATGCTAATTATCCTGATTTTCTCACTTCAAATTATAAACATGTATTGACTTACCCTACCCATAAAAAAGTACATGCAAGCATATGTATCTATGATACTCATGTTTATATTTAAAATAAGGAGTAGATCTTCTTTAGTTGTGTGGGTAGATCTCAAATACCACATGAGATATTCCTGTATGCTCACAAATTAATTGGCTATTTACTGTTTATCTGCAATTAAAGCTCTGTTGCATATCCTTTAACTGGCACGTCTTAGCTATCAAAAGAGTAGTTCCTTACTTAAGTGATGTTCACACTGTGATGAAGCTGGGGTTGAGCATGCAGTCCTGCACCTGGGGTTTTCATGAGCTTTGGCAATTAGGAACTTGCATATGCAGCTAGGTTACTTGGGCAGAATCACAGATACTTATGCCATGGGCATTAAACTTGCTCTCCCAGAAGAAGCTGAGTTCTGGTAGCAAAAGAGTTGACCAAAGAAACAGCCATGCAGCATTTTTGTGGCCTTGGTATCATGGTTTTGTCAGCAAAGTCATGGGTTCTGATTAAACCCAGATTGAGCTGTTTCCTGTTAGCGTGCTAACCCACAGGGCAGGCTCAAGTCTCCTTGTCTGACTTTCCAAGTCTGACTTATTAAACACTTGTCTGCCAAGCTTCTACTCTTTCCTTTTAAACTTCACTTATAAGTCACTAAGATAATGCAAACAAAAATCTTTAAAGGATTATGGACCTATCAAATCTTTACCATAGAAATGAAACTTTAACATTTTAGTTTTATTCAGTCAGGCATATGGCAGCTGGCATTTAAAAAAAATTTACGCTTATTTATTTAGAGGTGTGTGTGTTCTTGAGGGCAGGTACCTGTACCACCGAACAGTCTTGCCAGCCCAGTGGGTATGTTTTTACATTTCATTTCTATGCAACTTAATTTCAAAATAATTGCAGTAACCAAGAGATAATTCTACAGTTTTGTTTTGTGAAAATGTACTCTGTTTAAATATTGGTCAGTTGGAACTCACCTAAAAACAAAGAAAAAGGAAATCCTAGTTGGTTCAGTGACAGCAAGCAGCCTTTAGGGTATTTATTAAGAATATAGAAACTATAAGAAACATTAAGTAAATACACTGACCTACTCAAAAGTCATTGTTCAGTTTTTAAAGAATGGTTCCAGCCAACAGCACAAGTCTATACTTCATTTTATGTTACTGCTGCTTGCTCATTGTATGCACAAATACTCTTCTAAATCTGAGCATGGACCATGCTTCTTCCAGATGTACAGAAAGAAACACCAAGGAGCAGGAATCAGTCAAGACACAAAGGAGAATCATGCATGCAGATGGAGAGGAAGCAAACACAGAGGAGGCTGGCTAGAGCGTCCATTCCATTCCTTAGGGAGCAGTGTGGCAGCTTGCCAGATCTGCTGGGGTGGGGGTGGGGTGCTGTGTGGTCATGTTATCTGACAAACCCTTTTCTCTGTGTTTAAATTCTTGGTCAAATCAATATCAGTGAAAAATTAGTTCTTTAGGCAGGCCATCACGACTTTCAATAAGAAAAATCTAGTTTTAGAGTGGAGTTTGCATTTCAAAGTAAAGTTAGACTCATCAAATTACAAAACTGCTTGGTAAGGGAGCAGGGAGCACTGACATTATCACAAAGTAAGGAGGCTTAATTTAAAATTAGAGGCTGACCATCCTCCCATCAGAGAAGCCATGCCTTGAGCCAGGAACACTTGGCACTGAATACTTTATAACAACTAGTGCATTATTGTATAGACAGATGGTTATTTTGACAGAGTCTTACATTAAGAAAGAGATCAAAGCAGCCCAGAGGTTGTGGTGCACCCCTTGCACGCCTTTAATCCCAGCACTGGGGAGGCAGAGGCAGGTGAGTTCCAGGCCAGCCTGGCCTACAAAGTGAGTGCCAGGACGAACCCAGCTGTTTCACAGAGAAACCTTGTCTTGAAAAACCAAAACCAAGGGGGTGGGCATGTTAAAGAGATATAGATGTTTTTATTAAATTTAAATTTTTATCTGTCTATCTATCATCTATCTATCTATCTATCTATCTATCTATCTGTCTGTCTATCTATCTATCTATCTATCTATCTATCTATCTATCTATCTATCTATCTATCTATCTATTGAAAAAAAGGACTTCACTCTGTATTTCAAGCTGAACTGGAATTTACTGTGGAGCTCAGGCGAGCCCTGAATTCACAGCAGTCCTTTTGCCTCGGCCTGCGGCTGGCTTGGCGGGTCGGTGTGAACCACAGGCCCGGCTAATTGACATTGTATTTTATAAAGTCTTCCCTTGTATTTTTCCTCTCTTAAAGTAAAAAGTGGTAAACATGAATTCATCCATTTCAGCTCATTCTGAAGCTCTGTAAGATGCTCCTAGACTAGAGGGGATGGGCCTGGAAGGAATTCATCCATTTCAGCTCATTCTGAAGCTCTGTAAGATGCTCCTAGACTAGAGGGGATGGGCCTGGAAGCTGTGTATTGCATCTGTTTGCTAGAGTTTATCATCACAGGTGGACACTGAAGCAATAAAGAAATGTCTTTGACGTTATTGAGCTCTGTAGTCTCCGGACTTGACATCTTCTCTTAAAAACAAAACAAAGCAAAATAACCTAATGTTTTATAGAACATACTCAAAGCAGTGCTGGTGCTTAGTAATTAAAAATGTAATTAGAGTTTGAGCCCATCGTCTCTTGCTCGATGTTTCTGCCTTAAGTTTAATTGGAACTTCTAGGGAACAGATGGACACTGTTGCTCAGCCTGCTGTCCTACTAGTACAGAGTGAAGGAGCACCTCCTAGGCCTTGATCTGAGCCAACAGTCCTAAGAGCCCTAAAGAAGGCTCCATCCTTGGAAAAGTTTTCTTTATAAACCTTTTATTTTATTTGTGTGTACACACACACACACACACACACAAACACACACTCACACACACACATACAAACACACACTCACACACACACACACACACACACACACACACACACACACACACGCATGTGTGTCACATGTTATATATTTATGTCCAAAAAGGCCAGAAGAAAATATCAGATCCCTAGAGCCCAAGTTACAAGGTGTTTTGTGAGCCACCTGGTATGGGCTCTGAGAACTGAAATTGTGTCTTCCAAGAGAGTAGGAAGTATGAACTTCTGGGCCATCTCTCCAGCTTCATCCTCAGAAAACTTAAAAAATGAAGTAAGGAAACAAAGCCATGCACCACACACACAGACTCCTTATATCAATTCCCATCAGCCGTTCAACATGGCGCCATCAAGCTGTTTTAACCTAGCAGTGGCAGCTGCCATGCGGTCTCTCTGAAAGCCATCCCTGGGTTCGTTTTTCCCTTGCAATTTAACTTCTGCCAGGACAGGTGAAGAGAAAGCAAAGTGCAGAGCTCAGTGCCTCAGTCGTCATCACTAGAGGCTCAAGTCTCTTCCTTTGTCGTTTTGAGTTCTGTATACCTCGTGTAGTTTAGGACTTTAAGCAATTTAATTTATAGTTCAATAAGTTTCCTGGTAGTTCTTTGCACCATTGAGAATAATTATTTGCTTTGGAAACAGATTTATTGTAGAATTCCTCTTGGTACATCAGTTTCCTTAGCGCCCACGAAGGAGTTCTACTTGGAAACTACATCTGCATGTAATTTGCGAGGCACAGATGACTGGGAATGCAAGGCACACCCTTATTTTTCTGCGCTCAGATTATCTTTGTTCATCCTCAGTTTTCAAGCCTTTCACTGTTTTTCCACCGATCTTTACACATTACGGCTTACGTGTGTCAATGTACAATGATATCTATTGGTACTGTATGTTTGCTTTTCTGAGCTGTTTCTTATAAGCACATATTCTTTGATGTTTTCTAATTTCCTGAGAGCAGAACTGTGCACCTACTTCCCTTTCCATTGTTCCCCTGGGAGTAGCTGTTTCTCACCCAGTTCTCTTGGCTGCCTGTGCTATGAAAGTAGAGTGTACATTGCCGTCAATGGACTGAAGCTCTTGTGTGTATGTATGTGTTTATGAGAATGTATATATATTCTTGAAGCAATCAGCTTTCCAAAACTATTATGTTTTGACTCTTCTGGCATACCCTTTAAAAATGAGTTTGAAGATTTTAGCAGTACAGAGAGGATCCAATAGTTGACATTTGCTAAGCTCTATCCGGGCAATAGAAAATATCTTTGATAAAGTATTGCCAGCAGCACCCTTGCTGTCACTAGGGATGGGAAGAAAGGCACTGTATAGTTGTGAAGTAATAATCTCTCTTTTTCAGAAAGAAAGTGAAGCTGTCTTCACATACTTGCCTCCATGGACACTGTGTTCACAGGAGAGCACATTGCTTTATGGGACATTCAGAGACGTTGTACTAGAGTATACTGAAATACTGACCTCAATTATTACAGTGTGTTCAGTTTTACATCAGGGAGTCATGACATCTAATGCTAATAATGCATTTGTCCCATAGGTTGAAGGGGACCAGCTGCCTCCAGGTCACACAGTCAGTCAATATGAGACCTGTAAGATCAGGACCATCAAAGCTGGCACACTCGAGAAGCTTGTGGAGAACCTGCTGACAGCTTTTGGGGACAATGACTTTACCTATATCAGCATCTTCCTGTCAACATACCGAGGCTTTGCCTCAACTAAGGACGTGCTGGAGTTGCTGCTGGACAGGTAGGAACAGAGTGTGGCAGAGTATCAAGGGCACATGGGAGGCTGGAAGGGAGGAGTAAGGAGAGGTTAGCTGAAAAGGCTGGCCTTCGGAGCGAGTGGCATGCAGACTCAGTCATATGGTCTGTTTCTAGGGTAAAGAAATGCCATTCACAAAGTTCTCAAAGGCTTGGATATTTTGATGCGTGCTTCTAATCTTGGTACTCAGGCAACTGAGCCAGCCTGTCTTCAGAAACAAAAAACCACGAAAAACCAAGCAATAACTAAAACCTATACGAAAATTAACTAGAAGAGTTATAAGTAGGTATTATAAACATAGGTTTAGCTATTTGTAAATGTCAGTTTACTCTCTAATTTCAGATTTGATACATATTAACTTTTAACTTTTATAATTTTTGTACAAGTATTCAACCAACTAGTAAGCTCCTCGTTTGGGGATTGAATGTGCTCTCACATATAAAGTATGGCGCTCCATCCTGGATCCGGAGGAAGCAGCTGATGAATTGAGCTCTGGCAATGACAGTCGTGACTGTCAACAATCACCATGTAGTCAGTGTTTTATGGACACGCGCATGAGTGATGTCTGTGCTCCATGTTGTTAGGGAGCAGGTGTACCTGGCAGTGCACACTGTATCTCACATACAGACAAATTTCCCCATACTTTTGTTTTACTTATAGTAAAACTTAGACATTTTATAAACATATTGTCTTGTTGACTTAATCCTTGGACAAAGAAAACTATCAGCTGAACAATTATCTTAGAATCATGAGACTACTCATTTAGATCCTTGTAGTCTGGGGTTTCCTGCCTAAGGAAGGAAGTGGGGGCCAATGCTTTTGTTCTGCTTGTTTTATATACATTCATATGCATGCATATATATGTTTGCATTTAATTTTAAAGGTGTATAAAATCATGTTGAAGGTGTTAAAAATTCCTGTATTTTGGAAAGTATGAAAAGAAATACTAGTTTTCTCAAATTGCATTTTTTTCTTAAGTAACGCTAGATTCTAAAATATAAATATTAGTACAAAGAACAAAATTAAAGAAACAGCTATCTAAAGAAGTAAACAATGCAATTGTTAAAATTAAAAATAGAAGCAATCATATATATGATGAAAGATCACACAATTTAGAAAATTATAAAAGCAAAAAATTAAATCTCTTTTCTCTTGGTTTTCTAGCCTCATTTTACCTTGGTGATCTTGTATTTTTCCTCAAAATATCTAGGCATATATATCTCCTTAATGTACAATATATCATATGTTGTCTTTGTAGGCTTACTTATTTACTAGACGTGTTTATTGAATACACTATAAGAGGGGCACAAGGCTGCACAGTTGCTAGGGCACTTCCTGCCTGTATCGATTTAGAGCATATACGTGATATAAACTAAATCAAGCAGAGTACACAATGTATTTTACAATTTTTGTTTTTACATATTTATACATTTTGGAAATAATTTTGTTGATTCAGTGAATCAGAATATGTAAAAGGCTTATATTAGTGATTAACATATTGAAGGGTCAAAAAATGTAACTTATTCAAAATAAGCACATATAAGTAGATTTCTTAGCTTTTTAATGACTTCCTAGTACTTACAGAGTCAATAATTTTATGGACTGAGAATTAAGCACTTTCTAGTTTTTAAAATTCTTTTAAAGAATTTGTGAGCACAATGCTACAAGGAACATCTTTATACATATGCATGTTTTCTGGATGCTTCTCGAGATTCCTATAGGATATTCTCCTAGAAGGGTGACTAATGCACCAGGATACAGAGATTTAGAGGCCTGCCAGATGGGCTTCCAGAAGGCTGTACCAGCCACACTGCTGCTCTGAGCATCTACCACAGGCCAGCACTCCCCAGCTGGTGATGGGATGTCTCCTCAGCTGAGCTGTCTTTACCATGATCTGACCACTGACAAGACTATGGGATGCTTGCTCCTTGTGTTCACACTTCCTGGGATCATTCATTGTGTGTGAACTCTTTACCTATCCCATACTCTTTCCCTTTGAACTATTTTAACCTAATATTAGTCATCTAATTATAATTCTTTGTATATTAAAGGAGTTAGATTTTTGCTTATAATTGTGTTGGAAATATTTTTTCCTAATTTGTTCTTTGATTTCTAAAGTCTGTCCATTAAATATTGGTATCTAACTATGTAATATTTCTGTCTGTCTTCAGAAAGGCTTTGAATAAACAACTTTCTATCCCAGGTTGGTTACTGACAAGAACAGATTTGTCCTGAGAGTACTTTTTAGCTTTCTGTCACTGTGACACATGCCCGACCTAGTCAATTATGGAGGGAGAAGGCTTGTTTTGGTTCAGAGTTTCGGAGGTTTCAGTCTGTGATCACTTGACCCTGTTGCCTTTTGTCCCTATCACAAGTGAGGTCAGAGTGCCACCACCTTCAGGAGCCCCACCCTGGGGATTGGGCACATACAGGGAAGGTATTGGGTCAGTGTTTGCTTGTATGTTCACACTCAGGGACACTCACCAAAGTGTTTGTTTGTTTGTTGTTGGTTTGGGGATTTCTGAGAAGGATGTGGGAGAAATGTTCACTTTCCAGGTGTGGAATCAGCTTGTTAACAAATGGCTTTAAAAAAAAGTTTTGTTTTCTTTATTTTAATTTAATTTTTATTTTATACCCCTTTTTTTTTTCACATATATCTGTGTGAGGGTGTCAGATCCCCTGGAACTGGAGTTATAGACAGTTGTGAGCTACCATATGGGTGCTGGGATTTGAACCCAGGTTCCCCAGAAGAGCAGCCAGTGCTCTTAACTGCTGAGCCATCTCTCCAGCCCCTCAGGGACTTTCATGAAGCATATATTCTTTATGATACACTGATCTTCTCATGGTGTCATGAACTACAGTATGAAGAGCTATGTCATTTTTCTGCTTGACAGTACTTGACAAAATATTAATTCTGGAATAACATAAGAATTTGGTGAGTCATTTTTATCATAGTTCTTATATAATAGTTCATATCTGTAAGTAGAAATTGGAGAATTATGTGAATTTTCTCTTTTTAATGCTTTTTAATACTTCATAGCTGTATAAAGATGGAGCCTGGTAACTGTTGGCAGGCAATATGCGGAAATTAAAATCTCTTACAAGTTCACTTTGAAATCAGTGACCTCTTCTCCATAGGAGGTAACTTCACTGATAATAGCCTACAGATGTCCACAGTGCATAAGGGACTGAACATAAGCTCCAGCTGTCTGTCTTAAAGACTGGACACACACACCAGGAATTAGAGTGTTTAGTCTATGACTCTTATTTGCTGATTGTTTTTATGTCTTGTCTTTGTTCTATGGATAGACAAATTGGGATTTTTTCTTTCAAACACTAACTGGATAACAATGATTACACAGTAGATCCAATATAAATTCAGGTTGCACTGAACTCAAACTATCAATTGAAGTATAGCTAAATGAGGAATTAAGATTTAGTCTGTACCATGTGAGTAGGCTTAAGGCTGGCTTTGAGCGTGATCTCATAGTTCAATCCATGGCTTGTTTCTGAAATGAGGGGATTAAATGCTGAATACCTGTGCAGTGTAACACGAGGAAAGCACTCTGTGAGACTTCATATCGATGGGACTTGGATATAAACGATTTAGTTTCTGCCCTGAGGTGTTTCAGAGATGGAGTACGACTGTGAAACGGCTGATGCTTAAGCTCTGGGGCCCCTCACTTGCAGGAATCTCTCCATAATTCTGTGTTCTTAATTTCATATTCCTTTTTCTTGGGAGGACCCCTCAAATTGCAAAAGCCTGTTCAGTCAGACTTAGATTCACCCTTCAGGACTTAATATTTTTCTGCAGAAGATAAGGCTGCCATGCACGGACTAAGCAAGTCATCATACTCGGTGGTATAAAATAGAGTTCTAACATGTGCTGGTATAGGAGTTCAGAAAAATAAATCCCACTTATTTTGCTTTCTCTGCAGAAATTTAACCTTGCCTGCGGGTGTGCCAACCTCAACAGGAATATCTCTTCCTTAGCCTTGCCTGCGGGTGTGCCAACCTCAACAGGAATATCTCTTCCTCATTTCTTCCTCAGTTCATTTTTTACTCACACTGAAATTTTGTGGCCGTGTTTCAAGTCCCTACAGAAAATCCAACTGTAGAGTCTGTGAAATACTATGCTCCTAAATTGGCTCTTAGGATTTTTAACGTCTGTAATGAAGAGGAAACAGCTTATTTTACAAGCTCACCTATTCTGAAGATAATATGCATTTGAAATACCATTTTCATACCCGTCAGTGGGTGGACTCATTTGTGAGCCACAGGTTGAATTCCTAAGGTGTTTCTCTTGCTGTCTGCTGCGGACGGTGAAGGAACACTGAGAGCCAATGGTAGGATGTGCTAATCCAGTAATAAGCAGACAAGAATAGACTCGTGCAGATGTTACATTGTTTATTTCCCACCAGAGCTCGGCTTATTTGAAGTCAAGCTTTGATTTCCCTTCAGACCTCACTTGTGGCTTTTTGGGTAGGGAGCTGTTTATTTTCCGGGATTTCTTTTTAATCTTTTCAGAGTTCTGTTTTTTCCTTTTCTAATATGGGTCTGTGGGATTGACAAATAGACAGTGGTTTGAAGCCATAAAGAGTTAATTCCATGTTTATGTTATCCTTTATTGGGGTGATGGGTACCTCACAAGGGCTCCTGTTTGTTGTGCTTTTTGCCATGCCCAGACTTAATTCAAGACTTTCTTTGTTTCCTATTAATCCAAAAGGAAGTTACTTAATTGGAGTTTGACTGTATTGGGGCTTTGAGATTTTATCTTCTCTAATGGCAAGCATACACATTACTCAAAGCGGGTCTGTTCTCTCCATTCCCCTGTTTAAAGTAGGGGAGTAGATGCCATTGAGAATGCCTAACTTCAAATGCTAGGGGAGGCCCGCTGCAGCGAGCGATCTGCAGTGAGAGCTGGGAACATCCTAAAGAGGTGTGAATTCTGCTGTTTTCTCAGACATTCTTATTGTTTCTGATAATTAAGTTAGCAAAATGTAGAACAGAGAGCCAGGTGTCCAGCAATCCTGGCATCAGGTCAACATGGAAAACATTCAATGCTCCTGTATAGCAACTGAATTCCCTCAAAGGAGAGAACTCTTGGGAAACTTAAAGGTTGAAGCCATCCATAAACCTATACTTTAAGATGATAATTTTGTTTATGGCACAGAGACAAGGTTAATCAGTAGGTCTTTAGGTGAATATCTTCCATATCTCTTTGCCATGTGTTTTCACAGACTATCTCATACCATTTGTTTATCATAACTTTGTGTTTACAAATGGGAAACCAGTGGCTCAGAAATTGCTCTCCCAATCATGGAACAGCAGGGGGGATTCAAAGCTATCCTGTGTATTTCAGACCCCTCTCCCATGCCACAGCACCTCCCATGCTGACTCACAAAGAAGAGGTGACTGGGGAACCCTTCCTAGTCATCTTCCTCACCAATTCCTCAGCTCATTTCACCATCTTGGGAGTAATTCACTGTACCATCAGCGCTGGCTTTTGTCAACTCCAGCGTTACTTATCAGCCGTTTAATACCAAGTGCCTATGGTTCCCACCATCTTAAATATGTAATGTGTGCTGGTAGAGCGCAGCACTCAGCAAACCAGTATTCAAAGAGATGTATGTAACTAAAACTGCTGTGACACTCATGCCTAGAAGGCCCGTGCTTGGGAGGCTGAGGCAGGAGGATCACTATGGGTTGAGTCTGGCCTGGGCTACAGACTGGCACCCCATCTCAACCTCCTCCCAAGATGTTTTAAATTTACTTTGGAGGGTTTTCCCCTAGGCTAAGAAATGCTTCCTTCCTCAGAGTTTTAGGGTGTTTTATGGAAAAGGTGACCTGTCTTTCTTTTAGTCTTGAGATTTGTGTGTTAGGCAGATGTACAATGGTTGAGTGGGGCATAAGAATAAAAAAACTTAAATTAATTTCCAGTGTGCACTCTGCCGTACTTTTACGTTTCCCTCAAAGTCAGTGTGACAGAGGCTAGTGTGGTGCTATTAGGGGTGGGGGGCAGGGAGCAGCTGAACCTTTAAGAAGTGTGCCATAGTGAGGTCTCCAGATTGTTTGGAATATGCTCTCAAAGAGGGCAGGGAGCCTCCTTTGCCCTTTCACCTCCAGGCTATGAAGTAAGCGGATTTGCTCTGCCATGTCCCCATTGTGATGCCTTGCTCAGGCAGTCGAAAATGACCTGGCTAACCAAGCATGGACCAAAACTGAACCAAAATAACCTTATTCTCTGTAAATTGATTAGCTCAGGTATTTGTTACAGTGAGGGAAAGCTGACTGGCTGGCTAACATGCATTCCTTTCTTGTTCCAGTGCTCTGGGGAGTCAGGTTTCTTAGCCATATGACAGCAATGTCAGGTAACACGTTGGTTGTTGTGTCCCTTCTGAACTTTAACTTGATAATTCAGGTAAAATTCTTACTCTAATAACTGGAACATGACTAGTGTTTTTTCTTTGTGGCATTTGTGATGATCTGAAGTTCCTACGTTTCCTTTGCCTGTTCTTGGCCTGCTGCCCCCACTGTGCCTCAGAGATGGATGACGCTTGCAGTGTCTAAGTTATCCATGTCTTTTGGAATGTTCTGGAAGATATAGCAGTGAATGCCACTCAGGCTATGCTCCTGTCTGGTGGGAGGGCATAAGCTGCTATGATTGGACCATCTCAATCAAGACAGTGAGGACCAATATGTGTTTTTAGTAAATAAATTTAAAAAAGGTCCCCTTGGCAGGTATGAACTGGTAGTAGTAAATTTTGTAAAAGGCACAACATTCAAATCCAGTCGATTCTCAAATGCTTTCTCTATTGATAAACATATTTGAAATGCATGTATGTCACAAACGACTTTTTATTAAACCTTGCTTTAAAAATTTAAGTTTTTATTTGGTTCTGAAGTTAAACTATTCACTTGACAATCTTAGATTTGTGCTGGTGTGTGGTGCCCAGAAAAGGCAGGCGATTGCTTTGTTGTCTGTTCCTTCAGGAGGAGGCAGGGTTTCCAGTTCCTTCCCTCTTTTCTTCCAGGCCAGGGGAAAGGGGCTGTCCTCAGGGAAAGCTGTAGGGAGCAGGTACTGAAGTGCTCAGATTTCATCTTCTTACCACACACTCATGAGTTTTCTGCCCTTCTACCTGTCTTAAGAGTGTTAGTGTTAATGCCTTTGGCTTTGGAAACTCTCCCTGGGCTCCCTTAGGACTAGGTATGAAGTAGACAAGGATGCCAATGAACTATTTTCCTCTGGTGCACAAAGATATTTAGTGGCCCGTTGGCTTCTGGGTACTCATCCCATTGATTTAGTGCAAAAACTTTCAGGAAACCTCAGCATTGCTTTGTTTCTCTCCAACTTAAAATGCAGACTTCCTGGATAACTTGATAAGGATGACAGTTTCTTCATAAACGAAGGATATTTCTTTCTTTTTTTTTAAAAGATTATTTTAAAAAATTAGATAAGTTTAAATATCTAGGTTTGGATTTCAGTGACTCCTGAACAAAGCCTTTGGATGTGTTTTTGCTTAACGAGAGGGAGGAAGGACAAGTTGGACTAAGGTTGTGTTTCTCTCCTGTGCCTGTGAGAGCGCTGAGCCTACTGGGTGCTATAAATGAGGAGACCTTGAGAAACTGGCAGTCAAAGTGTTTGTTGCATAAAAAATGAGTATTAAAAAATTGCAGGTATATCTTTTATATAGGTTCATTTTCTTGCTGTTTCGTGTTTTCTCGGATGAAGAATGATTTAGTCCATAGAAGACAAACTTTTATAATAATTTACACATCCCTCTATGGGAGGCAGAGAGAGATGGGGGAAGGAGGCCATGAGACCTTAGGAAAGGCAGCTAAGCTGATTCTTTCTTAGAGCCATGTGGAAGGGAACCGATCTACCTGAGAGTTTGCTCTCCAGCTCCCTGGGATCCATGTTGGACTTCAGACCAAGGTTAACTATTGAGCAGTCAGGTGTTTGAAGCTACCGAATTGGTGGCAGCCACAACAGCTAAGAAACAAGGCCATTTTCTTAGGGAGATTGCCCTGGGCTCAAGGTTGCCAAGAGGTGGGTATCCACACCAAGCCTTTGTTCTGCTCAGGGCCACATGCCCTGGTCATCTGTGGTCCCCAGCTCAGGAAACACTACCGGAAGTTCAGCCTCAGCCTCAGCCAACACACACTGTTGCTGTTTTCTCCCTGTAGCTATGCCAGTTGTTTTGGGTTAACTAGAAAGCTTTAATCTGGTACCATTTTAGAATTACCCCCAGCTGTAATCACATGAGGGAAACTGGGAATAAGTTTTCTCTTCCTGGCTGCTTTGATTGGCTTTGGTAACTAGATTGATTTTCCCCCGAAGTGGACCTGTCTCCTACTTGGCTGCACTGTGAGAATTGTCACGCTGAGGCGGCGGAGCCCTACTTTATGGGATGATAGTAAGGTTCTGCTAACATAGACACTGAAGGCATGCTCTCAAAGGCTTTGCCTCAGATTATAGCTAGGCTGGCTTTCTCTTCCCTCAGTAGGGTTTGTAAAGCCTAAGAGACAAATATGTTTACTTTAAACTAAGCTGAACCTTTTTGCTTTCTTAGCAAATGGGATATATGGCATGCAGTATGCAGTTACCTTTTTAAAAAAAACTGAAATATTGAATTACTCTGAAGGCTCCTTTTTATATATATGGAAATTAGAAAACTGATAAGAACTTGAAAGACAATTGGATATATTCTGAGTAGTAACTGGAAAGTTTTAAATTTGACTCAGAGTCCAAGCCAGCAGTTTTGGCCATTTTCTAGCAACTGGTAGAAAAAGTTGACCACAGCCCCCTTTATGATTCTCCTAAGATGTTTCAGAGATGGTCCAGTAGGTCAGCATTCTTTACACAAGCCCAAGGACTTTAGTGTGAGTCCCAAACATCCACCTAAAATGTTAGGAGTGGCCACCCCACCTATAACCTCAGTACTATGAGGTGTAGACACAGGAGGACAGCTGCCAGCCCAGCTCCAGCCTTATTGAGAAACCCTGTCTCAAGGCAGTAGGGAGAGAATGGTAGAGAATGTCCCCAGCCCCTCTCCTTCTCTGGCTCCAGCATTCATGCATGAGGGCATGCTCCTGCACACATATAAGTGCATATGTTACATATATTCACCTCGTTCACACACACACACACACACACACACACACACACATACACACACACACACATACACACACACACATACACACACACATACACACACACACACATACACACACACATACACACACACATACACACACACACATACACACACATACACACACACACACACATACACACACACCCCGCCCCAGTCTACTTACTAACACTGGAAACTTTCTTTAGAAAAAAGTGCTAATAATAATCATATGCCTGTAATTTACGGGATTCTCAGACTTTTGTAAATTTACTCAGTGATTCTGGCTTCTGTTTCTCTAAGCAGAGGGTTCCTAGAATATGGTTCCTGCCTTTTTTTTCCTGTCATTTGTCTCCCCGCCCCCCCCCCATACTTTTCCAGGGTAGGCTAGGTGATCATGACCCACAGTTCTTTGTCAGACCTGGAAGGTGGGAGTGTCTTCCATGGAAGACATTACTCAGGGTGCTTCAAAACAGCCTAGCTGAGCTATGAGATGCAGGGCAAAGCCTTCCTGGCTTCTCTCAGTGTTCTGGGCAGCTGCTGGCCACTGCATGCATGGTTTTCTCCTGAGTCAAGGTTGGCTTCTGGATATTTTTCTCGTGCCTGACTTGAGCTCCTGTGGGTCAGTGAAAGGATCCCCAAGTGTTCTGAAGCTGGGATTCATCCAAAGACTTCCAGAGGTCCTTGAGTCAGCAGCTTCCTGTGTGGTCTCCCTTCCTTCACTTCCTCCTTTGTGTCGGTCAGAATCCCCACCAAGTATCCCTTCCTTTCTCTGCCCTCCCTAGGCTTTCTCTTATTTATGGCAGGAGCAGGTAAGCTAGTTCTTGATTTATTCAGTATCTCCTATGTCAGGCCCAGGTCTGTATTATTGCCATTATGTGCCAGGCCGTCCTGACCTGCGTGTTTGCACCAGGCCTCGCCTCCTGTCTGCTCTGCTCTCAGGCTCTCACTCATCAAGGCTCCTTAAGAAAAGGCCTCTGTGCACAGGCTTTTGTACTGGCTCTTTCCTGAGATGTCTGTGGCTCAACCCTTCTCCAGAGGGCTTAATTGTCATGTCTCCCATTGGAACAGCACTTTCTGAACTTTCCCAGCGGGAAGAATGTCAGGTCGTGCTCTCTCTACCTTATTCTCTTGAATATCTTTCACTGGACCTAGAGATTGCCCCAGTAATCAATCTCACTGTTTCCAGCCTTCACAGTTTTCACTGTGTGCAGCCATGCCCAGTTTACACAGCTACTAGGGATTTGAACTGAGGTCACCATACTCATTTAGGTAGGAAGTACTTATACCCACTTCCCTAGCCATTTCCCTACCCAGGATGCTATTAATTCTTGGTGTCTAGAATAGTAAGTACCTGAATATAGTCCTTAATAAACAATCCCTATCCAATGATGACTAAACCAGTCTAAGAATGAATTTTTAAGTGAGTGAACAGGGTCCTTAAAATGAACACGTAGAGTGTGTCTTAGAGCTTGCGTGGGAGGGCAGTGACTGGGCAGCCCAGGGTCTGCCTGTCAAGGTTCAAATCCTGCTTCACCCACCAGTGGTGTCATCAGGTTATTGTGTAAGCTTTCTGGGTCACGTTTTTTTCCCTCTTTGAAATTTGAAGAATGATGCCACCCTGTAAGATGATTATGGGAATTGAGTGAAACAGTCTACAAAAAGCAGTTGGCAGAGCTCCTGGCATAGAACAAGTTACCAGTGGCTCATTTGCCAGCATCAAGTAGGGCTCACAGAGTTCTTCAGAAGGACCCTATGTTGGCAGCTTTTTTTTTAGACTTTCCTATTGGGACAGAAGTGACAAATCCCTTTACAGAGAGGCAGTATCTGTGGGAAACTTGAGAGTTCTCTGAACTACCAATGCCCTAGTCATCCGTCACTTCAGATGTGCATTAGATACTTGATCTTCTCAGATGGGTTTCAAAGAAAACACTCAGAAATGGCTCTTACTTATTTAAACATTGTGTTTTCCCCTTCTTATTCAGGTAATTTTTAGGCTACAGTAAATAGTTGCTCATAGCTATACTGTGCAAGGCATTTGTAAATCTTTCTCATTTTGCTTGGCGATAATGGAGAAAACCCGTGTCAAAAGTCATCTGGCAATTTGGATTTTGATCTAAGTTTTATTAAGGGGGGGGGGCACTTGCTCCAGGTAATACTAAGGAGGCGGAGCTTTGAGCCTAAGTCCTAAGGAGGGTTTGTGGGAATTGGAGATGACATTGTGGACAGGTTTGCCTGTTGCTTTCCTGCTGCCACTAATGAAGTACATGCACATGTGCACTCTCTTTACCCTCTTGGACTTTGATGGGATGCCATGAGCAGGGAAGCATCAAAGAGGTATTCCTGGTCTGGTAATCTGATACTGATGTAAATGTTAAAGAGCTCTCCATTCCAAAGCTGGATACATTTTTTTCCTATAGTGCATTATTAATTCTCATTCATTTCTCATAACAATGAGAAAAATGCAAGAACAGTCACCCCTGCCCAGTGCTTTCAATTCTAGAAGATTCTTACAGCCTCTGTCTGCTTTTAGAATAGTACATACACCTTTGTTTCATCCTACCAACACCTTCAGGATCTCTCTTTAAAAATCTTTAAAAATTTTTCATTTTAATTTCACATGTTTTAAATAACCATAGCCAAAGGTTAAAACGAACATTTTATGCTTCTAAAACCCTTAAAAATGAGAACACAGACAGGTTAAGACCCTGTGTGAGTTGGGGCCAGATGGTGCTTTTGCAGCCTCTGAACCTAGTATTGGAACAGTGTGTTATCACATCCGCTCTGGCCTCACTAGAACACTTACTGATCACTAGAAATATTCCTCCTGCATCAGCTGGGTGCAAGCCTTGTCTTAAGTTCCAAAGGGCACAAGAGTCAAATATGCCACTCACATTAAGCTCATGTTTTATTATCTAGTGGATACCTCACAGGAAAACACAGGCTGTATGTCATATTAGAGGATGTTGAAAGCTGTAGAGAATAAAGTGGCGAAGGGGATGGTTTTAGAGTTGGGTTGCATTTTTAACAGGATATCCAGGGAAGGCAGCAACAAAGACCAAAGGGCCTGAGGGAATGCCATAGGAAGCACCAGAAGCAAGTGACAGTTGTGAGGCAGAGGGCATGACTGATGATCAGTGAGGCAGGTGGAGGCCACGGACAGGAGTGAGTGAGGGAAATGTGGGAGTTATGGGGACAACCTTAGATTTCAGGGCTTGTGAGAGGCATGAGAGTGGTCTTTCTCAGATTGGAATCATAGGAGGGGTCTGAATGGAGAAGGGCCATGATCTGATTCCCTTGAACAGGATAGTTGTGATGACTGGGCAGAAGCCAAGAGATCAGATTAGTTAAGGGCATTAACCCAAAGAACGCTGTAGTTCTAGGCAGGATTAAAACAGAAGTGTTTGGGCTCAGGTATGTATTATATACAGAGTTGGAGGGAACAAGATTTGAGCAACAGGAATTTGTGCCCTTCTAACCTATGGCTGATAATTGAGAGCTTCTGGAGGTCTCTGAGTTATTTGTAGACTATCACTTTGTCCTTGGGCCTAGCTGTAAACCGGACACTCTGGCAGTGAGGAGAATGGATAGTTATATGATCTTGGTCATTGTCATGGTAACAGACTAGTGAATGCCAGAATACATAGTCTTTCTCATCACATGCAGGGAGAGAAGCTGAGATAGGTAATGGTGCTACCCAGCCTCCAATTTGGTTCCAAAAACAACCAAGAAAGAATGGGAGAGTATGAGAAATGAGAGACAAAGCAGGAAGGTCTGGAAACTTTGAGCTCAAACTTCTCGGAAAAGAAAGCTATCAGAGCAGTAGAATGTGAATCTTTTCCTTGAAAGTGCAACTCCTGGCCTATTTATATCCCTCATGCCCCTAGTCAGAAAATAAAAGACATTTACAGAGAGAACACTAATAGACAAATTAACATAACAAAACAAAGATCAAGTGCCCTATTTAGTAAGAGAGGGCTGCCCTGAGAGATAGGAAAGCAAGGCCTTGCAAATGGTCTCCTCCTTCCTACACCCTCCCCAGTGTCTCCCAATTCAGCAAACCACAAAATGATCGTAGCCAAAGGAAAGAGCCAGAGGAATCCCACTTTGTTTATTTACTAAGAGCCTCACTTCCCACCCCTGCCTGGATAATGTGAGCTGAGGAAATCTTAATCTGACTATCTGAGGAAGAGCAGAGGGCAGCCCTGGGAACTCTCACCTAACAGGTGCAGCCCAGGGTGAAGAGGCCAGGAGCATGGAAAATATCTCTGTGTGGCCAAGGAACACATAAGGCTGATGAGTTGGAGAAGGGAGTGTACGTGTGTGTGTGTGTGTGTGTGTGTGTGTGTGTGTGTGTGTGTGTGTGTGTGTGTGTGTGTGTTGCCTAAAGGCATAACCTGGAACTTGTCAGAATGGGGTGATGGGGCACCAGATGGACTGACAGTCAGTCAAAGCAGATGGTGGGCTTTTATTTTGTAAAGAATTTGTAAATCCTAGGAACAAGGAGCCATAGGGTGCTAGAGCCTCTAATCCCATTATACAAGACAAAGTGTGCTTTTTAAAAATGTAAACCCACCAAATATAGAATTTCTAGTATCAAAACCTTCGAGCAACAAACAGCTTTTTAAACTACAAGGACTCTCTGAATTCTTTCTTGTTGGGAAGAGGAACTGCAGAAATAATCCAGCCCCTCTGAGTTAATGGTGGCTTCCTTGGGGCTGGGTGTCAATTTACTAAATGCATATTCTCTTACTTAGCTTGCAGAGCTGGGGATTGAAGCCAGGGCCTTGGGCATGATAGGCAAAGCACTCTTCCACTGAACCATATCTTTAGTAGAATGTGACATATTAGTACAAAATGAGCTAGCTTACATGTGGGATTGAAATAAAAGCTAATAGTATGCTTAGCCACTGATCAACTTGTTTAGTAAAAATTTGAGTCTGTGACAAGCGAAATCTTAAATTCTAAGTACTGACTACTTTCCCAAAAATAGGACTTCTCGGGTACTGGGTCTAGATCAACCTGGCTTGGTGGAGGTGTAGTCACAACTGCTATCCTGGTGCCAGCAACACCTGATTCCATTCTTCAGCCCTTAGCTCTTTCCCAGCCTTTGAGGTCCGAGGTTATTTCCAGGATCCCCCAACACTGATCTATTCAAAAGAAGACCACACTCCCAAGTGTCTCATGGAGGCATCACTTTTGTGCCCATGTATGGCCTAAGTCTGGAAGTGTGAACACATAGCTGTGTCTCCCTGGTGTAGAGACAACAGAGGGTAGGAAAAGTCTGTGAGAGCTCATGAGGAATTTGCCATCTTTATAGTATGTGATGTCTGATACTCTTGCTGAGGTGAAACCCTATTGTGTAGAAGAAATTATAGGAACTGTGGGTATTAAGAGAACATTTTAAAGAAGCATGGTAAATTCTGATTCTGTTTGGAGTGTACTGTTCTGTCCATCCATGTCTAGTGCTGCTGCTTCCTGTTGATGCCCCTTCATATATATTTATTGCCTTAATTATTCCTGACATGTTATTTTGTGCTTGGCGTTACATGCAGAGCCTTCTGACTATTTCTGTTTGACTGTTTTAATCTTTAAAGGTACGGAAACCTGACAGGCACAACCTGTGAAGAAGATGGAAGTCAATGTTCTCCAGAGTCCAGGGCCGTGATCCGGAAGTGAGTGGCTTTTTTCTCATTGGCAGGGTTAGCTGAGCTCAGGGGCACATGAACATGGTGGAGCGTTCCCATAGTCCCAGGCTTTGGGAAACCAGAGCAGGAAAAGCATTTGAGGCCAGCCTGGGCTGTATAACTGAGACCTTTTCTCCACCAAAAACAAGGTAGTTTAGCAGAATTTTTCCTCATTTGGAGTGGGTGCTGCTGTGCTGCATGGCTTCCCCCATAATACTGATATGCCAGGGTTGGACAAGAGGCTCAGCAGTTCAGAGCATTTGTTGCTTTTGCTGAGGACTCAGGCGCAGTTTCTAGCACTCACATGCTGGCATCACAACCGTCCAGTTCCAGGGGATCTATCTGATTTCTCTTCTGACCTCCAAAGGCACCAGGTGTGCATGGTACACAGATAAGACACTCATACAGATAATTATGTGACTATGTCTAAAAAGGTTTTTTAATTCCCTATATGCCTACACTTTTAAGAACATTATCTAACAATACTCACTATTTACCCAGGAATAATGCATTGTCCATCTACCATTTACCAGGTACTATTTGAAGAGAGCTAAAATAAACAAGGAGATAAAACACGTAAACAACAGTAGATAGTCTTAGCTGTTATGAAGTTTATATCGTAGCAGAGGGAGACAAAGAACAATCACTAGGGTGGAGGAGAATGCAGCAATGAAGTGTTTAAGCCCCGATGGAACCGTCTCACCCAGGGTGCCAGGAAGAAGCTCCCTGATCTGGTGACACTGGAGCAGAGTGGTGTGAGGAGCAAGCCAAGCCCTGTGATTCTGGGCAGAGAGGATATGGAAGAGTCTCGGAGGCAGGGATACAGCATCACAGTGGTGTAGCAGGGAGATGCAGCCAGTGGCATGGCAGGTGCTCAGGATGGATGGAGATGCAGCCAGTGGTGTGGCAGATGCTCAGGATGGATGGAGATGCAGCCAGTGGCATGGCAGGTGCTCAGGATGGATGGAGATGCAGCCAGTGGCATGGCAGGTGCTCAGGATGGATGGAGATGCAGCCAGTGGTATGGCAGGTGCTCAGGATGGATGGAGATGCAGCCAGTGGCATGGCAGGTGCTCAGGATGGAGCCCAGGAGTTGGTTGTACAGATAAAGGATGTGAGGAACCTGGGCAGGACATTGACTTTGATTGTGAGAAAGGTAAAAAAACACATGGAAGGCCTTGGGAACAGCACTGCTGTCTGAGTTTTTAGGCTAGCCATGGTTCTATGTGGAAAGGACGCTAGCAGTGGGGGCAGAGGCAGGCAGCCTGCTCAGCACCTTTACAAGGGTCCAGGTGAGGGGTAATGGGAGTCTAGACTTAGACAAGGACTGAGGTACTCTGCTTGTGCAGATGCTGAAATAGATGACTTATCTGAAAGACAAAAGAGGGGCTAGGCTACCACCAAGTACTGTAATGGAGCCTTTCTGAGATACCAGGAAAAGGGATTAAGTTTGGTGGGAGTGTGTGCCAGTGAGTGAACTTTAGATGTTAATTTTGAGGCAGTTGGTGAGCCTGGTCTTGATGAGCTGTCTGGATGGTGGTATTTGCTTGGACAGCCTAGGTGGTATTTAAAGCCATCATGCTGGCTACGATCCCCTGGGAACTCAAGGGGGTGAGCCAGAGGAAAGAAGGGCCAGACACTGGTTCCCTTTACTGTCTGGAGTTAGTAAAATTAGGAGGTTTGTTGAAGTAAACCTAGAGCGGCTGTGGGGGATGAGCAGAGTAGGAGAAGGATAGGAGCCGTAGTTGTACCTCAGAAGACATGGGAAGAGAAGTCCCAGAGGGGCTAGCCACCCACCATGTCCAGAGCTGCCATATTCTGAGTGAAGGGGGTCTGAGAGGTGACTTCCTGGCCGGCAGTACTGTGGACCACAGTGATGGGGGCAGGAGGTTTTGGTGGATGGAAGTGTGGTAAAATGTAGACGAGGAGGAATAGTTTTGCTGTAAATGGGAACTCATTAGAGATCTCATAGCATGTGACCTGGGGATTAGGAAGGCATTTTGGTGTGCACCAGGTGTGGCATATTTTAATGAGCAATTGTTTACACTAATGAGACTGATCTAGAAGATACTGAAGAAATAGCCATGGTGTTGGATAGAGGCCCCTGAAGGGTTATGTTCTGAAGCAGATGGGATGGATACTCTTAGATCCAAAAATAATCTCTATTGCTAAATACTCTTTTGGGGCCAAAAACCAGAGAGTGGGAACATAATTGAGCTTTCCTGTGTAGTCTTTAACTCTCCACACGATTCACTAATGGTTCCCACGCTTTAGGGACTGTGGGTGTGAAAGTCAGAAAACATTCTTTTTAACCCCAAGTAGGATCTATATACCTTACATTGCTTTTTTGTGTGTGTGATTTTATTGCAAAAAAGTAGAGAAGCTAATGTACATATTTAAAAGTCCAGGGTAAGGCATGGTAGGAGAAACCATTACATTATTGCTACAGGAGATGGAGTAAGGGAGGAGGCAATATGGACAGTGGCTGTTCAGGCAGAGAGACCAGTAGGGCCTGATCAGAGAAATTCGGTGTGTGTGGAATTTTGGGAAGCAACTGAGAGTTGGAGCTACTCATGGTGTTGCATGGTGGGGCTCAGGAGAGTCTGTGAGACTGATACTGGTCTGAGGTTCACTGTGGAGAGCTGTTATAGTTCAGGAAAGGGTTTGGATTTCCCCTGGTAAGCTGTGGGCCAGCTGCCATACAAGCTTTTTGTAGCTAGGAAACATTAACATAGGTCATCAGAGTGGGTTGGACCTGGAGTCATCCATACCCACAGTGCTTACTCTATGGTACCAAGGCACAGCAGCTCTTGAGAAATGAAGGTGAACTGAATGTGGGTTGAAACTCCTTGGGGTTTGTCAAACGGTCCTTCACAGGGGTTGCATAAATATCCTCTATATCAGATATTAAGATTATGATTCATAATAGTAGCAAATGATAGGTATGAAGTAGCAACTAAAATATTTTTATGGTTGGGGATCCCCACAATGTGAAGAACTGTATTGAAGGAACATGGTATTAGGAGGATTGAGGACCATTGCTCTAGTCTGACCCAATGGACTAGAATCTGCAGCTTCAGATCCTTGCAGGAGTCCTGAGCACTTTAGACTTTAGAAAACACAAGATTAGAGTGTTTATAATTGTTTTTGTTCATCCACAAAAAGGCACTACAAATTATTCCCACAAGGATCCTCTTTGTAATGGGTGTTTGTGAGAATATTCAGAAGGGAAAGGGTCAGAATCCAGAGACTGGTGTGACAGATGTGCTGACCTGAGAATGGATTCAGTGAGGAGCACATTGTCAGCCACACGCGTTAGAAGCAATGAAGTCTGGAATTCGTGTTCAGTTCACCACGGGAATAGCCCAGAAGAGCACAGTCTGAAACATACCAAGAGCCTTTCTGTTTCCCACAGGGTGTTCAGGATTAAAAGGTTTTGGGGGAAGTAGCAGTTCGGGAAATTGATTGTACCCTAGATGTGAAAAGCCGTGTTCATTATTTTAAAGTCCTACTGAAATTCATTGTACACTCGGAACTGTGATGTAGTGAGACTCCAGGCTAAGCTGTTTTAAAGGGCTTTAGAGTTTGGAGCACATGAGATCTTAACAAAGAGCCTCACACAGCACTTCCCTGAGGGGTCTGTCATCTGGGGACAATAGTCCTTTCCCAAAGCCTCACAGTGACTTGCTGGAAAGTTCTTGACCCCTTTGCTCAAACTGAGTTGCCTTTTTGAAAGAACTGTGCCTGATGAACGCACAACACTTTATTTTATAATAGATCACTCTGTCCCCCAGACTCAGGAATGTTAAAATTCCTTCTTTCTGGTGACCTCTTTCTTTCTTCCGTTTTCCTTTCTTCCAATTTTTGCCCTCTTTTATTCATTTGTATCCCACATTCCCATTATCATTTTATACTGTCTTGTCTTGTGGCCTTCCTGACATTGTTCATCCCTATAGATGGCCACTGTCTGCTTCCCTGAGAAGATGCCAGGGAAAAACCTACCCCATCTCTATGTGACACTGCAGACCCATTAAGCACCCCACACCCCTGGCCCCTGACCTGGAACAATGAGTAGCAGCTTCCTCTTGGCCAGCGGATGTGTAGAAAGCATAGGTTTGGGCCATTAGTTCTCACAGGCCAGCATTTGGAAACACTTTGGGTGTGCCTAAGTGGGGTAGTTGCTACTGGAATCTAGTAGGTAGAGGACAAGAATGATCCTAAATTTCCTATAATGCACGGGACAAGGCTGTCCCTTCCATTTGATGATATGTCATTAAATATCACTGGTGCCTTGGTCGGAAACCCCACTACACAGTATCTGGGTTCCTCTAAGCATGCGCAGTTGGGAGCATTTGCATTGCTTTTTACAATTAGATGAGTCAAATACTGAGGTGGCCTTCCTCGGACCAGCCACCCCCACCCCTCCCATCCCCCACTCCCCCACCCCTGCGCCATCACTGTTCCTTACTAGCCACGTGGCCTCTGTTTAGTCCCTTTACTTCCCAGTTTCAGAGTTTTCATCTGGAGCATATAATATCTGAGTCCTCAAGTCAGTGATAGCTAACATAAAATGTATGTTTTTCAAAAACCCAAATCACATGTGGTCCAAATACTGCATATGAGGCTTTTGAGACGTTTCTCTGGCTGCTTTTCTGTCTGAGAAAGCATATTTAGCAGACTGGATAAAACTGTCAGAAAAAAAGGAGCCAGGCCCTGATTTGCTTATTGAATCATGACATCACAGCCGCTCACTGCAGCCCTAAAGAGCAGAGCTGAGACACTGTGGGGGGTGGGGTATGTGATGATGATGATGGTGGTGGTGGTTGTGGTACAAGAGAAGCAGGAGGTACTGTTGCTGGGGCTCAGGGACTGCTAAGGGAGCTAGGAAACAGAATTAGTCCAAGATGTCGGACACACTGTAGAGGAAAGCTCTGAAGTTATTAGTGCCTGGGGAAATTACAGCGGAAAGTATTTGAAAACTCTTCCTGGAATGTTTGCAATCAATAGTCATTCCAGAAAATCCAAATGCCCTAAGAAGGCAATTGAAAATGAGTGTTTGTATGGAAAATGGGAAAAGAGGAGATTTGAGAAGGAGAAAAAAAAAAAAAACTCATCAAAACTGAGGCATAAAACACCAAACTCAGGCCTAGAGATGCATACCCGGAGTGTCAGCAGACTTTAAGACCATCCTTGGACACACAATGAGATTCAGTCTCAGTGGAAACTAATAAAAAAAATCCCGGCAACAGCAACAGGATAGTGAAAATAGCAAAACCTCCACATTGAAAGTTATAATGTGAAAGTAATATGTATTTTCCCTTTACGTAAAACAAAAGAAACGCCACAATATATCACATTAAAGAGAAGGTCGTTGTCTATAAATGTCTATGCAGGGCAAGGAAAGATAGAAAACAGTAATTTAAAAAATCAGAATAGGTTTTCTGGAATGTGGGTAGACATCTCCAGAGCAGAAATGGATGCTCTAATAACCAAAGAATAGTAAGTCAGTGGTGTAAATTAATTTTAAGCAGTGGTTCAACATGAAGAAAAATCAGCAAGATGACGGTATTTTATTTTTTAAGATATATTTATTATTTGTATGTGTATGGGCGCTTTGCCTGCATGTAGTCCCTGCACCACATGTGTGAAATGCTCGAGGAGGGCAGAAGATCCCATGGAACTGTAGTTACAGGCATTTTGAGCCTCCATTTGGGTTCTGGGAACCAAACCTGGGTCCTCCATTAGAACTGTTATCAAGGAGACATCTCTCCAGCCCCCCGACAGTATTTTGTACCTATTGTAAAAAGTCTAACAGATGTCACAAGCAGCCATGTCAGTGGAGTCTCACCTCTCTATAGACAGTGAAAGCCATGATTTAACCCTTGCCATGCTAGCCACCACCTCTGATGCATATCTGTGGTATTCTCATCTATGCAACGTACTCTTTTAGTCAACAGGTTTTATGAATTTTTTTTTCTCCATCACAAATGTGCTGAGGAACTCTTGCTCTCACTTCATAGGCCCATCAGCTGAAGTTTCATATGACTTGTGTGCTCTGGCTAAGATCAAGCAGTTAGCTCGATGCCAGGGGTTTGGCAGCAAGTTCGGTGAGGCTTCCCACCTGGCCCGTTCATTCTCAGGCTTGCCGTTTCCGGAACAGGCACGGTGCTTGCTTTGATTCCTGTCCCCTGTTAGCACTTTACTAATATGACCACATTGGTAGCTGGAATTCCAGACAATTTGGCATTGACTCCTTTCATTCTCACAATTGGCTTTATTATAGTACCTCTAGAAGGGTCCCCAAACAGCTGTTGTAAATGTGGAAGGAGACAGTCTGAGGATCTGAGGAAAGATGAAGGAAGATGAGGTCAGTCAGGTCCATCGGAGGAGGGCTCTTTTCCTATCGTTGGTCCTGGTAGCACTGGGCACCACCAAGGGGATGTGTATCCATGGTGAGACGGCACAGAACTTCAGCAGGTTTGGAACAGAAGCTCCCTGTTTATAGTTAATAAACTTCCTTCTCAGACTGTGGGGAGCTTGGGGGGGGGGTATCAAGGTCTTGAAATGATAATTTTGGTGAGTGGCTGATGTTCTTTCCTAATAATAGCTAGAAGCTATTGATTGTGTAGAAAGGGTGCGCTGTATGCTCTACAAAGTCTCTTAATGACCTTCTATATTGTTCTTTCATCTGGGCTGTTGAGGAGCATGTCCAGGGTCATACAGTAAATAAGCGAGAGCGCTTGGATTTAACCCAGGCCATGCTCTCTACATCATGTATCCTTTAATTCTTCCCTTGTGGTAAAAATGAAAATTTTTCTCCTAAGTGTGGGAATGAAAGACAGATGTGTGGGTAACCTTGACTTTGAGTAATAGCTTTCAGGCGCATCTCACCCTGCCCCTACCTTACACAACTATCATCTTGACGTTACCTTTGTTTGCCCCCCCCCACCCCTCCTTCAGTCCCACCGCAGTGTTTTAATCTTTATTCACCACAAACGCCACAGTGTGACAATGGAAAGGACAGGAAGCTGAGTCAGGATGACCCTGGCAAGTCTAGATAGTGGTGTTTCCATTGCAGGGAAGGGAGGAGGGAAGAACACACTCTCTGTCCCTCCCTCCCTCCCTCCCTCCGTTTTTGTTCCTTGTCATCAGGGGAGCCATCTTGCTGCATTGGCAGCCTTTGTCTGCCAGTCTTCCCTGAGGTGAAGGAAAGTCATTCTGTGACTTGTTTGACTTCAGGATTAATAAAATACTTCACACGCCACCAGCAGGGCTTGGCAGAGGCACAGCCATGCTCCCTAAGAGGTGCTCTTGGACTGCTTCTTCCCCTGTTTGCTCTAGGCAGTGATCAGGTCTGCAGAGACTGCCCTAGAATAAGGGAACATGCTGCTGTTTTTCCAAAAGTTTCTGAGTCTTATCTCCTGGCAGTGATTAGGCATAATGTTTTCATTCAAATAGACTATAGAGCAGAAAAAAGCACCTTCAAGGATAGTGTTCTTCTTTGTAGAGCCATAATTTTATTTTTGGCAATTACACATCATGGAAGAGATGATGTGCCCCCAAAACTTTGTCTTAAACTTATTAATTCTAGAGTGATGAGTTGCCATTGGAATTTTAGAATAATTTTATATATTTACTCACATTCTCTGGGTTTGTCACATCTGTCCTTGGTACCCTGTGATTGGAGAGTTTGGACTATTTACCCAGGCTTCTTCCCAAGGCACCTTGCTAGCCAGGTGTTCCCAAGTATGACCTGTGCTTACTGAGAAGTTCATGAGCAAAGCATGTGTCACCCGACATAGCATGTGTCACTCTACTGCACGGTTCTCCTCTCCTTCTGTTCTTTATCACTAAACGATGCTCAAGCCCACTCATTGTTCAGCTGTCTCTCCTCAAGACCTTTGCTTACAGTGTTGCTCCAGTTTTCCATACCATCCATTTCTCCTTATCCTTAAGATCTCAGCTCCTAGGGAGACTACCTTGAAGCCTTGACCAGGTTCCCTCTAAAGGTCAGTATTTCCATGGATCCCTGGACCCCTACTGTGACATAAACCACATAGTTAGTAGTGGAGGTGGGAAATAAAGAACACTGGGTAATGCTAGTGTAGTTAGTCACACTGACTCCCCAGGGTCTCTCTCAGCTTGACCTTGGCAGGCTCCACACATGGACCCACACACATCTGATCGCATGTGTTTCTTTCTCCATAGGCTTTTGCAATAGGCAGGGAGGGTGATTCATGCCAAGAATGCTGTCAGGGTCGGCTGTTGTCGCTGGTCACTTGTCTATTTAGATTCACACCTTCTTTAGGACAGAGGAGTTCTACTCTGTAACCCACCCAAGAGTTGCTTTGGAAAAAGAGGCATCAGTGTTCCCCTTAAAGTAGACTGTGGCACAGTCTTAATCTCGCCACCTGGTTTCATTACTCTCTAGTTTACATACAGCATTAAAGACTCTGTCTTCTGGTTAATACTCTAGTTTGCATGTCTTTGAATTGCTCTGTTTTGGTGTGTCCTTTGGGGGGCATGTGCATGTTTGTGTTTGTATGTGCATGTGAACCTGCCCACAAGTGCATGTGGATTATTTGTTCAAAGCTATGACCTTCTTTCAGCAGGTGTGTGTTGTAGTGGGTTTCTTGATCTCGGGTAGCCGGAGGTCTGAGACCGCTTAGCCGCGCAGCTGCTCAGGTCCCCAGAAATGACTCAGACGCTTATATTAACTTTATGCTGTTTGGCCTATGGCTCAGGCACATTGCTAGCTAGCTCTTACATCTTAACTCAACCCATTTCTATTAATCTGTCTGCCACGTGGCCCGTGGCTCACCTGTGTTCCTTACATGTTGCTCCTTTGGGCTTCAGCTTGGTCTGTCTGTCCCTGACTCCGCCCTGCTTCTCCTACCTATGCTCTGATTTCTCCTCCTACTTCTTCTATGGTGCCTGTCATAGGCCAAAACAGCTCCTTTATTTAAAGATTGAGATTCACAGCATACAGAAAGGCATTCCTACATCAGGTGTGGGTTACAAATGTTTGTCTTTGTGAGTGGCAGCACAGTCTTGGAGTTGACTTCCGTGAGTTGATCTCACCAAGCCATTTATCCCATTTGGTCCCATCCTTCTGTGACCTTTGGTAGGCCATAGTAGTCATACTATCAATTATGTCTCTCAATGTATCTCAGAAGGCGCCATTGGTTTGTCATTTGAAATCACAACTGACCAGTGTCAGATTGGTACAGTCAGGTGTTTTCTATCCCTTCTCCAGTCAGAAAGACTAAGTGAGCAAACGCGCCATGTTGACAGGTGGCCCTGCTGGTGAGGAACTGGGATTCCCTTCCCCCAGCCCTTCTTGTTCTGTGCATGGGATGAGTGACTTGGCCTGCACAGTTGTGGCTGTGACCAGGGCCTCCCTTCCTGGTTCTGAGCCTCCCATTCAGTCCTTGGTGAGGAGAGGAGCCAGGCAGGGAAGGCAGAAAAGCCGCTGTCCCCTTTTCTCTGTCCTGTTTTCGATGTCACTTTCCTTCCTGGAATCTTAACAGCCCCACATTTGTATCTGCTGCTTGTTCTATCAAGAATGGAAAGTTTCTTCCCAGGCCTGGCAAACATAAGGCTACTGTGAGCCTCGGGCAAGGGTCCAGGCCTTTCCAGAAACCCTCCTTCCCTGGCACACCGAGGAGCCTGCTGATCGGAGGGCAGAGGGGTCCACTTGTGTTTAATTGTGCTGTCTCTGTTTTTCTGTTCTCTGATTTCTTCCTTCTCCCCCTTTATTCCTGTCTAGGATTGCAATGAACTCTCAAAACCTCCTTCGTTGAAGCTATAGCAAGTTCACTGTTAGAACAGATATGGAACTTGCTCACCACAGCAAGTTCAAAGTAGTAGATAACGACAGAGTGGGCATTAGTCTCATATGGACCAGAGTCATGCCATGGTCTGAATCTGTGACTTTTCTTGGATACTGACTACCTGATATGCTTTGGGGAACTACTCACAACTGTACACAGTCATAAATGATGACTTAGCTTAGAATTGCAAGAACCTGAAAATTATTTAAATATCCACCTGCAGTAGAAGAATCCTTAAATTCTTTATTTGTGTGCCCATGCAGTAGGGCATGGTGTTCATGAGAAACCATAAGATAACTCTAGAGCCAGTAACTGGAGAGGTGTCTGAAACATACAGATAAGTGAAAAAATGTCGATTTATATCTGCATATCATATATACCTAACGTGTGTGTACAGGCACAGAAATGCCTGGAAGCATATACTATAAATTAGTAAATTATGGCGTTGGGATGGGGGTGAAAGGTAGAGTAGATACATAGATTTGTAAGAATTATCACTTTACAGTTTTTAAACCAGCAAATGACTCTCAGGTAAGCAGTAATATCTCTGATTTACTCGTAAGTTAAGACCTGAAAGTCACCCTGTAATCCTGACTGTCCTGGAAGCCAGGCAGCCTCCTGCCTCAGCCTCCAGAGGCCTGGGATTATAAGCATGTTTTACCTTATTGTTAGATCTGTGTTCCTTTTGATTTCTTGTGTGTAATGTGTGCGTGTGTAGTTTTCATCAGTACCATTGGAAGACTGTATTCTCACTGAAACAGGGAGCGAGTAGTGATCAATTCTCCTTCGTTTTAAGAACCACAAAAGTGTTCTTCTGTAAGGCTCTAGCTGGAATATGCAAATGTCAGGATTTTTGGGTTCTGGTGTGTATGTAACCCTCATGATTCTAGGCCTACTGCTTATCCATAGGAAGTGAAGTTACTCACAAATTAAATTTTGTTATAAAAATTAAATGTTAGATGATAACTTGATTTTTCTTCATCCTCTGACAGTTTCACACACATATATAATGTGTCTTTATTATACCCACTCTATGGCTCCCCTTCCATGCTTGCCTCAAACCTCCCAGCCTTTGTGTATACTCCTTTTGTTCTTCAAGTCTAATTAGAGGACTGCTGGAATATTAACTGTTGGTAAATGTTTAAAATTGTGATATTTCAGTTTGATAACAAAATGAAGCAATAACTAATATAGTATGTGGGCCCTCAATGTAAAACTATTGAGTTTATTGTAATCATGCATTCTTTTTCTTCTTCTTCTTCTTCTTCTTCTTCTTCTCTCTCTCTCTCTCTCTCTCTCTCTCTCTCTCTCTCTCTCTCTCTCTCTCTCTCTCTCTCTCAAAAGTCTTACTATGTAGCCCTGGTTGCCTTGGAACTCCCTCTGTAGACCAGGCTGGCCTCAAACTCACAGAGATTCCCCTGCCTCTGCCTCCTGAGTGCTGGGATTACAGGCGTGTATGCTATTATGACCAGCTCAAGTTTTCAATTTTAATCCAAAACCCAAGTTACTTTCTGTCAGCTCTCTGGAGAGAAAAGGAAGTTTTTGCTAATTTTATTTAATTTAAGCATTGAATTATTTCTTTTATTTTGATAGTTTAATGTCATTTGTTTCACATAGATGATTGAATATTAGCAATTCCAGATGTCATAACATCCACAGTATCGAAATGGTGGTGTGCACAGTAGAAAAGCAGTCAGTGTGTAAAGGTTCCTGCCACAAAAGCTCAGTGTTCTGTGGACTTGTGTAGTTGGCATGCCTTGGCTGCAGTGGAGCTCTTAGGTATGGAATGACAGTGTTGAAGTTAAGACACAGTGATAGCAGCTGTAGATCTGCATACTGGAGAGTAACTTCTACTCTAGATTTTAACTATATAAACAATTTGTGAGAAGTACAGTAGATAATTATAATTTTCCTTTTTTGTGATTCTGTGGACCAAACTCAAGCATGCCTTGTGCATGTTAGACAAATGCAGTACCACTGAGTTGCATTCCAAACCTTCTAAAAACATTTTGTGGTTTTGGAGAGATAGCCCAGGCTGTATGATGCTTGCTGCATAAGCATTAGGGCCTGGCTGGATCCCCAACAGCTGCAGGGTATTTTTAAATTGGACTTGGTGAAATGTGTCCATCACCCCAGTGCTGGGGAAGCAGAGACAAGAGGATTTCTAGAGGCTGCTGGTCAGCCAGCCCAGCCTAATGGTGATCCTAGTGAGGGACCCATCTCAGCAAACAGGCTAGATGAGTCCTACAGAGTGACACTGGAGATCAATCTCTGACCTACACACACTTTTGCGGGCGAAAGAATGTTGTCTGTATAGCTAGACTAAGTGTTTTCCTGGTTCCCCTGTATCTTCAGCCCCCATCAGTGAACACTCTTTCCTATGAGGCTGTCTCATTAGGAAGGCAGAGCATCTGTTTTTGGAAAAAGGGACCAGCCTAGCATGGATCTGACTCCAAAGTGTCTTTGAAGTCTTCTTTGAATATGAAGCATAGAATAATGGTACTCTAAACAGCCTTTAGTCACTGCTCTAACTGCTCTCCAGAGAGGCGCTATCACCCTGTGTTACTCGGCTCTGTCTGTAGCATGCCAAGCACCCAAAATGTCCTTGGCTGTCTCTGAGCTCTGGCACCCAGTGACCTTTGTGAATCCATGAGAAGAAAACCCGTGTTGCAGCAGTGTGGTTTACCACGTTTTGAGGGGTTTTGTTTGTTTAATCTTTCAGAGACTTGACTTCACCCTGTAGTTCTCAACATGTGTTCTTGTCGTAATTTGAGACATGAAGGGATAACTTTAGGAGGAAGTTTTTGTACTTGTGCTAAAGTCCCAGTGATGTTTATAAGATTAAACTTACTCGTTTCTCCCCCCACCCCCCCAGCACACACACTTCTCTTCGCCAGCTGGATTTATAGCCTAATGATATCTTCTAAAATATCAATATGATTAGTTTTATGCTTCTTTTCTGTTTTATTACATTATTCACCTATTTGTGTGTGCGTCTGAAGGGGTGGCCTGAGCAAACTACCTCACAGGTGTAGAGGCCAGAGGAGACTTTTGAGAGTTGCTTCCTCTTTCCATCATGTGGGACCCAGGCATCGAACTCAGGTCATCAGGCCTGGTAGAGAGTGTCTTACTCACTTCATCATTCTCATGGCCTGGTTTTATAGTCTTTAATTTGAGCAAATCCACAATTAGTGGATTGTGTTTGGATGGCTTAGAAACTACTTTTGGAACTCATTAAACCCTTTCCTCAATTGTCTGCCTTGGATGGATTTTTCTAACAACCGAAGATTATCGATCCCCTCAAACCTCCTTCATCTACAAACGTGGTGTCCAGGGCTTGTCCTGAGTTCCACAAGCTTTGGAGTTCAGTGGCTCCATCTCTCTTTTCCAGTGCCATTGCTTCCATCCTGCGGGCTTGGCTTGACCAGTGTGCAGAGGACTTCCGGGAGCCTCCTCACTTCCCTTGCCTGCAGAAGCTGCTGGAGTATCTCAACCGGATGATGCCTGGCTCGGACCCAGAGAGGAGAGCACAAAACCTTCTTGAACAATTTCAAAAGCAGGAAATGGATTCTGACAGTGAGTACCTATTTGGTCCCATAGAAAAACCTAGAATAGGATTCTGCAGCATGGACGTTCCCCATTTGTTGGCTAAATAAGAAACCTTGGTACCCTCAGAAAACTGGGGTAGGTGTAAAATTATTGAAGTGTTAACTTCGGAACCTTAAAGTTTTAGAGTGAAAAGAGAGATTTTTTAATAGTCCATAATTTTACAGATTAAATTGTGAAACTTGTGTGGAGGAGCTAAGCCATTTCCTGGGGTTCCTTCTGTTATCAAGAATAGAGCGACCTTGTTTTTAAAATTTTTAGCTTTCCCTTGTCAACATGGGCCATGCTGAATATGAATGGGCTCCTTACTCTCTGCCTACCATCTTCCATCAGATGTAAACCTGTCATAAACAAGGACACCATAGGGTTGGAGAGGATCCAAGCTTGTTTCCCTCTCAAAAGCTCGGAGGAGGTGTTTCTCCTTCGCCCTAGAAAGCATTTCTGTAATGTGTCCCCCACAGCGTAGATTACCATCATCTACTCTCTCTAATGGCCGTATCAAAGGAAGTCTCTGAGGCTGTTTTTTCCTATTGGAGGCTGACCTCTCATTTCCAAGGACAAATGCAGGGGCCACCACTGCTGGCCAGAGTGTGTTGACTGCCAAGCTCTGAAGGAATTAGTCAAGAGGTTCCCTCAGGCTTCCAGCGTGATGATACATCCTTTCACTGAGGTGCTGGTAACAGTTTCCATGGCAGCTGACCCACTTGGAACTTCTGATGGGCACTTCCTTGAAGTAATGCCTGATTTCCTCCGTGGGGGAAAGGAAATTGGTCCTAATGCAGATAAGGGATTCTACCCCAGAGCCAAAGAAAATACAGTAACTCTGAATTCCACTGCACCCCTTGAATGGTTTGTGTGTATTGGGGACCTGAAAAAGGGAATGCGATTGCATCATTTGGCTCCCATTGCCAAAGGCTTTGTATCTCAGATGACTTCATCTGCCCGGAATGCCTGAATACCCGGGAAGCTCCAGCTGCCAGACCTCAGCTCCCTTCAGGGCCTCCAGCCCAGCTTTGTGCTGGAGTGGAAAATGCTGTTGCTGTTGCTGCATTGGAGTGCAGCTCTCCCCACTGGAGCTGACTGGCTCCAAGCCTAATTGGGAAACCAGCGGACCAGTCATTGGTTGTCTCCAGGCCGGGACTGGAAGGCTGAGCTCTTTTGGCAGGCAGAGACAGGGACTAGGGAGGTGGCCTGACTTCACAAAACTTTTTAGGCAATACCCAAGCATTAATCTTTTCCAAAGCACGGGCAATCCTTATCAAGAACGTTCCAGGCCTGTTTATGAAGTGCAGGCGCCATTCCTGAGTGTTGGGAGCTGGGTTCCCTGTGCCCACCCTTTATGTCACTAGTGAAAGGAGCAAGCTTTCCCATGTGTTTTCAGAAGTGAAACTGTCCTTAGAGTTTTTGCACACCTTGAGAGAGCCAGGAGCTGGGCAGTGAAATAATAAGCCAGGTCCCAGTTAGACGGGATTATAGTCTTCACACAGAGTTACAGTCTAGGTGCACACTAGACTTACAGATGCTTGAATGAAGGAATGAATGAATGAGTGATGCTAGTCCTTACCCTTACTCTCCTTGGCTGAAGCAGGACAGCCTCTGCATTGTTTGACAGGTATCGTGGTACATTGTAGTTGTCAAGAGGGATGGAACCTTTGTTTGCCACATCTTATTTTTATACTTCTCCACTGGATGAGAAAGTGCTAGAGTTGAGCGGAGGGAAGCACTGGAGTCAGGATGTATCCAGGACAACAGGAGCAGGCAGCGCTGCTCCTTACCTTTTCCACATATAACCCAACCCGTTAATATCACATCCTTCACCTCCAAGGTCCAGGGCCAGTCCTGAAATCACAGTGCTGCCTCTAGAGGGGGCAGGTAGCACATGGTACCTGACAGGAAAAGTGGTCTAGGTCTCACTTTGAGCACCCATTTCTCATAGGTACCTTAGAAGAAGCCGCATCGATTTGATGATGCAAGATGCCTAACAATGTCCATTCTAAAGAGAGAAAAGGCTTAAAATGTAAACATGAAGGAGTGAACAGAACAGAATTTCTGCTGAGAAGTCACTGTGTACAACTAGGATCCCCTAACAATCCCCAGCCCCCACCCCCACCCCCAATGGCAGGGTTTGACAGGAATGAGGTTGGGAAAACTCAGAACAGAGAGAAGATTCTAGTAGGGGACTTTCAAGGCTGGAGGCTCCTGCAGCCAGGCTCTTCAATAGTGATTAATGGGTGATGATTTTCTTTGACTTCTTCAGGCTATGAACTTTATAACTTTCTGATGTTGGTGATCAGTTATATAGGGCTCCAGTGAATTTAAATTCTCTTCATCCTTTGTGTGCACTTAAGATGGAAGCTGATAGCAACTCTGAAGGTTTGAGAGTGCAAAATATTTTTTAAAATTCTATGCGTCTCACACACATCTCTGAAACCCAAATGGCCTGTCCTACCGACTAAAGCCTGGCCTGCTTCCTGCTCAGTCTTTTAGGCCTCTGGTTCTGAGTGGCCCATCAAGGATTGTGTGGCTGGCTTGAAGGTAGTAGCTAGGTTAGTTCCAGAAGTGGTGTTGGTGTTGATTGGGGGCTGAGATGAGGGTGGTGTTCAACTTTCCTTCTGCAGTCTTTGCCTAGGCTAGCCTCTGAATGACTTCAGGTCAAGGTCTCTGGGCTTAATAAGAATGAACACACAGGACTGGACCTCCATTTTGCTCCCATATATCACGCTTGTTCATCTCTACCTGTGATTTTCTAAGAGTTAGCTCTCTTCTCCCTAAATAAAGGAAGTGTAGCTTGGCGCCGTGAACAAGGCTGTATGTGGCACCCATTTACTGATTGTTTCTGCATTGGGGACAGATGGACTTCTCAACACCAGCTCCTTTAGCCTGGAAGAGGAAGAGGAACTGGAGAGCGGAGGGTCAGCAGAATTCACATGCTTCTCAGAAGATCTGGTGGCAGAACAGCTGACCTACATGGACGCAGTAGGTCCCTTACTGTGTCTCAGATATGCTTGCACTCAAAACATGGGGCGGTGGCAACCCTAATGGCCCAGAGAGGGCCGTGGACAACACTGGGTAATGTGCTAGAATCCTTTTGAATCTTTGAGAGTTTGTGGCTGTAAAGAGAGAGTTAAGATGCTGTGTGAATCACTCATGTGAATAATTCAAGCTCCAGCTCCTCTTGCAGCCCTGGGTGAAAGTGCATTTTCCTCGGGGCTCAGGTCACAGAGGGAAGTGAGAATTCTAATCCTAGAGAAACAGAATCTACCCTGTTCTGTGGGTATTTCTCTCCCTTCGGACTCATAAATATTTCAAGAGCCGAACTGTTTATTTGGAGGATTGTAACGGGGTCAAAGCACAAGTTAGGATGAAGTAAATTCACGGAATCCACATGTGACTGTATCTGGCAGCCCGTTTCCACGTGTGCTTCTTGCATATTTGAGTTTCAACTGATTCTGTGTACTGTGCAGATATGATTGTGTTGGTCACATCTCTAAGCTCCAAGTTTGCAGGAAAACATAGCTAAAGAATTGGCGGTTACCATGGCGGTTTCACTCTCCTATGCACCTCCCTGAGTTCTGACACTTCTGTGGTCTATGAAATGGCTAAAGTTTCCGTCTAATGGGGAAAAAAGGTATAGAAAGCAGATGGTCTATATGGAACGCATACTGGCCATCTTTCTTTATACCAGCTTTTACACGTCTTATACTGAGCTGTACAAATGAGAATCTGATCTGTTCAACTTTTTTTTTAGTTTTACAACTGATAGAATAAAGGAAAGATGAAAATATTTTATTTTTATTGCTTTAAGGAAAAGACCTGGAAACCAGGCTTTAGGTCCCCATTCCTCTGTGTTGGATGTGAGGTCAAATTTTCCTCCTTCCTTTTAGCTTCTTTCTCTGCTTTGAAAAAATAAGAAACAATTACATTGAAAGATAAGTCATGGGCTACGCTTATGTGGACTTCTTTTCATGTGGCCTGAGAGCATCTATTTGCATGGTAGACATCTGGTGGTTCTCGAGTGTCCAGAACACTCCATATGATTTTGAGGTTAAAATGATCATTGCCTCTCTTCATTTCTGGTCAGTTGCACAGATATTAATAGAGTTACTTGACTTTCTATACAAGGTATGTAAATAAAAATGGCTTTGGTTATTCTCATTTTCTTTTGGTCAGTTTTTTTCTTAGTTAAGAAAATTTGAAAGATCATGTGGGGACCAGGTATAATGGCTCATGCCTTTAATTCCAGTACTGGGGAGGCAGAAGCAAGTGGACCTCTGTAAGTTCGAGGCCAGTCTGCTATACATAGTGAGTTCCAGGATAGGATAGCCAGGACTGCATAGAGAAATCCCGTTAAAAAAAGTTATAATTCAAAACAAACAAACCAGAAGACATTAACAAACATATACCATGCAGCAAGTCAAACATAGAAAGATGATTTATCCACTTACAAAACACTGTCTTACAAATATCTAGGTGACATGTTGGTAAAGCATCTGTGTTTTCCTTCAGCTCAATTCTTCTTTTGTTTCAGCAACTATTCAAGAAAGTAGTGCCTCACCACTGCCTGGGCTGCATTTGGTCTCAGAGGGATAAGAAGGAAAACAAACATTTGGCTCCTACGATCCGTGCTACCATCTCTCAATTTAATACCCTCACCAAATGCGTCGTCAGCACCATCCTGGGGAGCAAAGAACTCAAAACGCAACAGAGAGCCAAAATCATCGAGAAGTGGATTAACATTGCTCACGTAATTGTCTTCTTAAAAAATCTTTGTGTTTGGTAGTTGGCCTTCCTGAGGCCCTGAGACTTCAGACCTGAGTCCTCAGAGATGAATTACCCTCTGTTGAGGCTCAGAATCTAATCTGCTGGAGCTAACATTTACATACCACATGACTGGCATCTAACACCATGTCCAGAGAGGCATGGTCTCCATCCAAGGCATTGTTCTTCTATTTTATGAATTCCTAATGTGGTTGAGTTCCAAAATTTTATATCTTAAGGATATAAAAACATAGACCACAATTGACTTAGTTGTACAGGAGCCACACCTACTGAAATGACCTCCACTTGTTCAAGAGAGGGGTCAGCAATATGAATGTTATAGACGTGGAGGAGAGAAAAATTACCTCTGAATAAGGTAGTCAGGAAGACTGCATGAATGAATTTAGCTTTATCTATCAAAGAGTAGGATTCTAGGTACTTGAAGATGGAAGTTTTCTTTTAGGCAAGAAGAAGCTATGGGTAAAAATGAAAAAAAAAAGATTGTGAAATTAGTTAATATATAAATACTCTATAGGTTTATTCTGATCTGGGCCATAGTTAATCCTCAACCAATGCATTTTGCTTCATGTCCCATTCGATGTATTTTTCCCACTTGTATATTGGCACAGCACCCAAATCCTTCACATTCTCTTTTATTGTCTTTGACCAAAGAGTAAAGCCATAGAAGTTCTGGAGGATTTTCTCCTTTTTGAGTCTTTAGGATGGCCTCTAACCCCGCACATGCTAGGGTCTGAGAGATATGAGCAAGAAACAAAACTCACATCTCCTCTGTTCTAAATCAAACTTACTTCTCCACACTAGCATGGGGTGTCTCTTCTTAGAACTGTAAGAAAATATTTTTGCCACAATATTTATGTCTCAAAAAACATAGCATCCCTGTGTGTGGTGTAGTGTGCCTCAAATAATAACTTTTGGTTGAAGTTAAATATAGATCGTATGTTTATATGATTAAAAACAAATGTGGATAACTCAGAGTATTCCATGTCCCTTAGCATGTGTACAAAGCCAGGAGACTCTATCTTCACTGTTAGTGTGGGCTTTCCCTAGTGCTGAGTATGTTATGTCTCGTGAAATTGTGTAGAATAACTTTATAAAATGCTGAAACTCACAGGTGGTTTTCTGCCAAGATTGATTTTATTCTTTCCTCATTGGTCACAGTCGATTTCTATTGGGGAAAAGTTTGAAAAGAGATATTAATTTTACATGTAGAAACAATTGTGACCTAATATGGGTGTGTATTTTTGGCCTGGCCTCTGGGCTGCATTCTTGGTTTTGCATTGCATCTTTTGGAATATGCCTCCTTTTCTAGAAACATGACTGGATGCTCCATGTGTTCCCTTAAACCCTTAGCCTGTTACTGAATAATGCGTTCCATATGCTTATTACAATGGACATGATATATCAGGGCCTGGGTGTCTTTATTTATTGCAAGTTTCCTGATTTTTAGAACATAATTTTAGGATGCTGAACCTTTGTTGAACCATGCTGTCAGAGTGTGGTTTTCAGACAACAGCAGCTCAACTCCTGCCCCCTCCTCCCTCCCCCTCCTGCCCCCTCCTCCCTCCCCCTCCCTCCCCCTCCCTCCCCCTCCCTCCTCTTCTTCCCATCCCTTCTTTATCTTTTTCTTTCTTCCTGTCTATCACTCACTTTTCCATCTCATCTTCCTCTCTTCTCCCCTCTCCCTCTCTCCAAATAAAGGCGTCATCTGCACATGACTTTTATGAAATATATTAAAATTTCCTCTGAAGAAAGTGTTTCAGGCTTTAGTTGGCATACAAGATTCTGCCATGCCAAATTGGAGAATTCTATTTTTCCTCCGTAGTGCAGATCAGCATCATTTACCAAAATGATTCCCGAAACAATTTGCATTTATGTCCAACCACTCTGGCACGTCTTGCCTGAGGTGTTCTCCATGAAGCCAAGCATGTCCTCATGCAATGTACTCAACTGTAAAACCTGGATACAGTGCACTCCTGTGTACTTATATGTAAAGTGTCTCCTTTGACATTTACCCAACATGGTCACTGTTCAGCAATGAGACCCTCTTCCTGTTTACTGACCTCACTATTCTGTATAGGGTTTTTGCCTCCGAGGTCGCTGACTACTCACATACAGGCTTGGCTCCTTATGGTTGGGTACATTTAAGCAAGGAGCCTCTCTCCTTATTCAGAAACAACACCCAGAATCTTTCCTGTTCTTTCTGTTTTGTTTTAAAACACTGCCAAAATTAATCTTATTTTAAAAGCCCAGGTTATTTTGGAAGCATTGAAGTACCAAGGTGTTTCTGAATGTTTACAATTGTGGGACAAGCCAATTTGAAACCAAATGAATGTGTATAAAAATATTCCCCCCCTGGCTAAGAGCATAAAAGCCAAAGTTCAGCTTGTGGTGAATTTTTATTGCCGAGTTATACGCACCTCATAGGGCACAGCTCTCTGTACTGTCTGAACTTACGTGGCTGCTACCCAGCTCCCTCAGAGAGCCTATGACTGACTGCTTTCTGCAGAACAAAGTTGTGCTATCGAGCATAGCCATGCTATCGCCTCGAATTGTTTTTCCTGGGAAAGCTGGAAACTATAAAACTGTAACAACAAGTAAAAAAAAAATATTGGTGGTGGGGGGGAGAAGCTTACAGTGCCAAAATCTATAAAGTGTTTTGGTGACTGGGGCGGGAGGAAGGAGCCACTTTTTGATGTTCAGTATTTATACAGCTGCCTATTTAGTGGTAAGAATTCATAGCAGCTGTAATACCTCTAACACAGGAAGCCAGCAGCCCGCTGTAATACTGATATTTAAATGTCTTTTATGTCCTTGTCACTCCCTGTACAGGAATGCAGAATCCTGAAGAATTTTTCCTCCTTGAGGGCCATTGTTTCTGCGCTGCAGTCTAATTCCATCTATCGGCTGAAGAAAGCGTGGGCTGCTGTTCCAAAGTAAGTTCCCCAGAGCCTGCTCAGTTTTTCTCTGGCCCGATTATCGAGTGCTATTTCCATCCCATGGGTGCTTACCGTGCACATATTAAGTGACAGGAGAAACATTTTTGAAAACCTTCGTGTGTTCCAGGAAGAGTGTGTTCATGAATTTTGAAGGAAGGCTTATGCAGGAATCACACAGATTCTCGGTGTGTGCAAGAGCCAGAATTACCCCCCTTAGTGGTGATTTGAAGGGTGTCTTTAGTGTCTGGATCTTGAGGGATGAGGTTGGGCAGTTTGCATGACTTCTGGTTATTTTTCAGCCTTGTTCCAAAGCCCTGAGCTGCTCCAGGATATGAGGGTAAATGTGTGCAGTTAGGACAAGGACATTAGTTCTTGATGGTCAATAGGAAGTGCCTGTGTCCACTTCTGCTTGAGCATATTAAAAGCTGTCCTAGGTGAGGGTCTCTTTTTCAAGGTGTGTGACTGTGATTACCAACTACTAACATCCTGTGCTGTGATTTCTTCATGCTTCTCTCCATCCTTTGGAATAACTGGTGACACAGTGTGATCTTAGACTGTCTCTTCCACTTCTGGAACTTTGATTGTGGACCAGAAACTTTTTTTTTCAAAGGAAGGAACAGTTTATTCCCACTTTAGTTCAAATTTGAAGGGAGTCTTAGAGTTTCTGTTGCTGTGATAAACACCATGACCAAAAGCAGCATGAGGAGGAAAGGGTTTATTTCACCATACTGTTTACAAATCTGTCATCAGAGGAGGTCAGGACAGGAACCTGGAGGCGGTAACTGATGCAGGGGCCATGAAGGAGTGCAGCTTACTGGCTTGCTTAGCCTTCTTTATGACCTACCTCTGATAGTACTACCCACACTGAGCTGGGTGCTCCCACATCTATCATCAATCAAGAAAATGCCCCATAGACTTGCCTACAGGCCAATTAATTCTGTGGAGACTTGGTTTTTCAATGTAGCTCTGCCTGTCCTGGAACTCACTCTGTAGACCAGGCTGGCCTCAAACTCACAGAGATCCACCTGCCTCTGCCTCCCAAGTTCTGGGATTAAAGGAGTGCACCACGACACCTGGCCAGAGTCATTTACTAGATTAAGATTTTCTCCCAGAATATTCTTACTTGTTTCATGCTGATGTAAAAATTAGCCATCCCATGGGTAAGCTTTGTGTCATGGGTACCAGCTGGGATAACTCCATCCATGGTTCAGACCATCCCACTTGAACTAGTGAGGCCGTCAAGATGTATTAGGAAGAGTGTGGGAAGTGCCTGTGTTTCCTGTATGCTTCATAGTCAGTGTTGGTGAGAGAAGACAATGGACTCTCTAGCTGTGGCTGCCTTACATCTGTGCTCAAGCTCCAAGCCCTAGGTGCTCAGTTCCATCATCAGCCAGAATTGTTGAAACCCCAAGGGACTGGTACTGTTTGTGTTATTGTTTGGTAACTGCTACAAAGTCCCTGAGAAAAGCAATAGAAGGAAGAAAGGACTAACTTTGGTTGACAGTTCTTGGGGATCTAGCAGGTATGGCGGTGGTCACCTTGGATCTCCAGACAGACAGTGGAGAGGAATGAAAGTTTGCACTTAACTTGTTTTCTTCTCTTTGTTGAGCCCAGGACTGCAGCTGGTGGGGTGGTATGGCCCACACTTAGGGCAGTGCTGTGGTTACTGCTCCATTACTGTGAAGACCAAAGCAATGTATAAAGGAGGACATTTAATTGGGGGCTTGCTTGCAGTTTCAGAGGATTAGTCCATGAGCATGGGGAGGCATGTGTGGATCTGAAGCAATTGCTAAGAGCTTACATATTTATCTGAAGACAGGGGATAGGGGAGACTGAATCTGGTATGGACTTTGAAACCTTCCCACCTACCTACAGTGACACACCTTCTCCATCAAGGCCACACCTCTAATCCTTCCCACACAGTTCTGCCAACTGGGCACCAACTGTTCAAATATGTGAGTCTACAGAAGCGATTCAGGTCCAAACCACCACAGGTGGGCTTTCCACCTCAACCATATGTAGATATAATTTTAGAAATATACCCAGAGATATGATGTTATTCAGTCCTGTAAGAGGCCCACATCATCAAACCAGAGTGTCACAAGTTTATGCTGGAAAATGGGTGCCAGAGGATTCAAGCTTACAGATGAGATCAGAAGTGACTTTATTTGTTAGATAATTCTTTGATGCTTTAAAAAGAAGGAATTAAAATGAATGATCTTAGTCCTAGTACACGGAAAGCAGAGGCAGTTGGACCTCTGCGAATTGGATGCCAGCCTGAATGAACTATATAGCAAGTTCCAGGCTAGCCAGGGCTAAATAATGACACCTCATCTTAAAAAACAGATCTTAATATGCTTTGAGTTACAGAACCATAGAAGACCCAACCCCCTGGATTCCAAAGCTTCAGCTGTGTCAGGACAGAAGCAGAAGCTAGGCTTTTAAAGTCCACTGTATTTGTCTTGACTTCCGCTCCTGCTCTGCCCCCACTTCCATTTTACTGTTTTTAGGAGTGCCTCCTACTCAGTATGAGAGAGATTGATTGGTTCCTTTTCCTCTGAACATGCATTTAACGAAAGATATAGGCCCTAAAGAATCATTAGATGGCAGTCCTGTAGAGTAGGAGAGAAAATCAAAAGCCTACATCCTTCACACATTGTTACCACCCTTCCCCTCATTACTGTTCCACAGAAACAGGAAATGGTCAAATAGTAAAATCCAGCCTTGTTTGACTCCAGTGAAAGACGATCGTGGCTTTCCTGGGTGGTTGACTGGTACACCATTACGGAAAGTCACCTAGCTAGCCCAGATTTCTTGTGCAGCAGATCTGAGTCTTAAATTACAAGTTCAAAAACTGGTACACATGGGAGCTGAAGAGATGGCTGAATGGTTAGGAACACTCCATGTTCTAGTGAGGACCCAATTTCAGTTCCCAGCACTCACTTTCATTTGAGGACCAGCTGCCTCTGGGATCTGAGGGTGCTGTACTAATACACCTCCCACAGAGACACACATAGACACATATTGAAAGCAATACAAGTAAGTCTTTAAAATAGTAGCCTACAGTACATGTACCATCGTTTCCTGGGTTGCTGAAGAGAAGACCCATTCTTTTGGCTGGCTTTACTTATTGAAATACTTGTATATCAAGTATTTAATTATTAGAGAATAAGAATATGGGCCCAGAATGCAGAACATTTGGGTTCTGTGTCCGCAGTTCTCAGCAGTTACTAATAAAAACTAGGGCGACTCTTGGCCATGGCATCTTTCTCTCTAAACTCAGGTATCTGGCCCAGATGACCTCTGCAGGACTCCGTGTGTATTATTAGGGTAAACACTTCTAAAGCTTACTTAAGGGAACATCTCTCTAGACCTTGATGCTCCAAGTGAATTGTCAGTTTTTAGTTAAATATGTATGATTTTAGACCAGTCCCTCCTATTCTTTGGGTAACTATGTTCATCTTTTACAAAGGCTATCTCCATGGGGATACTCATCCATTTGTTTTACATTTCCCACAATCCTGAGGTTCAAACAGGCTTTCATGGCAGTGCGTACTGAAGACAGCTAAGCTTAGGCGTCAGATTCTTGCTGTCTGTTGTTTACTTTTTCTTCATCTTTCTTCATAGGGACCGAATGCTGATGTTTGAAGAACTTTCCGACATCTTCTCTGATCATAATAACCATCTAACAAGTCGGGAACTACTTATGAAGGTGAGGGTCCTGGGAAGCCCTGAGGTGGCTCTGGAAAGAGTAGCTTGAAAACTACTTAGATTCCTTCAGCCTCCCAGGGAAATGCAATTTTTTATCTTATATATAATCTAGGAGAGAACTCAAAGGCCAGCTTTCTTCTTCCGCCCTTTCCTCCTTCCCACCCTGACAACTGAATCAAAGCCAGGCTTCGTGTGTGTACAGTCTTTAACAAGCATCTACTCAGTACTAGCTGTAGCAGGAATGAGAGGCCTTAGAATATTCCTTCTCAGCAAAGCAGCTTTTACAGTGGCAGAGGCCAATCTGCAATTCCACATCCTTTTTTTTTTTTTTTTTTTTTGACCAAATTGCATAATATTTTTCAGTCAGCAATGTTTATTGAGCACCAGATAAGTGGTGCCTCCTGAACTTCCTGGTAGGCAGAGGGATAGCCTGCTTTAAAAATGTATTGAATACCTAGTATTTATAAAACATTGTGCTTGTCTTTAGAAACATGAAGATTTATAACAAAGCTTCTGTGTCTAGGAATTCACCCATAGTTGAGGACTGTGGACACTAGACAGTATACACAAATAATGACAAATAGCTCTGTGCACACTCAGTCACTATCCTCATTGCTTCCTACCCTCTAAGTGTTGTCACCTCTATTTTGTAGATAGCCAAGACCCATAGGTGGATGTAGCATGGCCCAATTCCTAAGGTACACACCTGACATGTAGTATAGCTGAATTGTGAGTCCAGTGTGGGGACAATCAAAGACCTGTGCTTTGTTTCCTATGCCTGGTACAGTGCTTTGCATGAAGTATACACAGAGAAACTTATGTTTGACTGTGTGCATTAGGGGGCTTGTCATTGACATGACTTTATATTTGGAGTAGATGATCTAGGGTGGGCAGTATGTCTGATGTCTGATTTTGGTTTAGTGATCGCACACTAAACAATGCTTCATGTGATTGTGTTATTCCTTGTTTTGAGTCTTTCTGGATTCACAGACTTTAAATGGAAACCTGTCTGGATGGTAGGGCATGGCTTAGTGACCTCCCAGTCTGCAGCACAGAACCAGACTAACTGGAGCCACACACTGAAATCCCAATGGCCCTGAATCATCCTCCCAAGGCAGATAAATGGAATTGTGTGCAGCTCATTGCCTGGTGACAGTCTTCTGGCTGAAACCTTAGATGCAGGCTATATCCAGACATTAAAGATCCCATAAACCTTTCTCAAATGGAGACATCCACCTCGGTACTCTGAGTTAAATGTCATATAAGGCTTCAATTCCAATGAGCAGAAAAACTTGGCAATGAGTTGAGGTGGCCTGTACATTGTCATGAAAGCTCGTGGGACTCCTTGGGCAGTCTATGTGTATGTGTAAATCCCTTTCCCATCATCTCTGTTGATCATTATTCATGTGAAGTTATAGTTTTGGGTGTAACTTCTCAACACAGTTGTAAATAATGAGATCAAAGTACTTAAGTTCTCAGAGTAAGCGCTAAGAAAAACTGCTGGGCCCTGTTTCTAATATGTTACTCCTAGACTTTGATTTATAGTTGGGTAATCTTAGTTTAAAACAACCCATCTTCTACTTCTAGGTGAATGTAATATGCTACTACTCTAATATTATAGCCCAGACAACATAATATTTAGTAAACATTTGTGGTTTTTCCTTTAACTGTTGAGAAAATATTTTTTAGCTTATTTTCAAAGACTGTCCAGTTTCTTAAACCTTACGATTTCTGAAACCTGGAATCACAAATCATTGAATCTATAGATTTCAAAACAACAGAAAGCAGAATAGCATCAAATCATGGTTCTTGTGCCTCTTGGTGGATGACAATTATCCCTGGTTGCTTTAATATGAACAACTAAAAATCCTCCAGGCGTCTGGCTCTCATGGAAATGAATAACCAATGAAGCTCTACATTGTGTTAATAATCAAGGTCAGAGCAAGAAGCCATCCATACTGCAAAAAACACCATCTAAACAAGTTTCTGGTAGCTTCTGGGCTGCATTTAACCATCATATCTTAAAATTGAGCCAGTACCCAGCAGACAGAGTCATTAGACACAGCATAGGTCTCTCTGAGGCATTGGAACAGCATGAAGGCAGCTGGATGCTGCAGATGTAGAGATAAAGGAAAAGTGAGACAAAGGGGAGAAGGTCAGAGTTGGAGAGGGCAGGAGGCGTGAGGATGGCTGTGAGAAGATAGAGGAAGCAGAGAGAAAATTGAAATTCACTGACACGCAGGTATAATTGAAGTCATTTCCCATGATACAAATCTGTTGGAAAACAAGATATCTTGGGAAGAGGGGAGAGTAACCAAGAGTCTGAGCTCCAAAGGGGGCAGGAGGAAAGAACCGGAGCAGTACATGACAGGAGCCCACGGATAGTCTGAGGGAGGTTCAGAGGGGTGCTGTGGTGGGGTGTCAATGTAAAGAATTTCAGACCATTGGCTATGACCGTTGACGTCCCATTGGGAAGTGCAGCAGTGACATGTGACAGTCCCTCTCCCTTCCTTGTCCTCAGATAGCATCTCACCGTGTGGTCCAGGCTAACCGTGAATTCACGATCCTCCTGCCTTGACCTCCCAAGCACTCAGATTACAGGTGTGCATTGCACACGACTGACTTGTGAGTTTCGAGGTAGCTGCAGGGGCAGACTGTGATTCTCAGGAAATCACAGAGTCATGAAACCAACAAGTCTTGCTCCTCATCTCTGGTCTTTTTCTCTCCTGCTCATGAGAGGGACTCTCCAGTGTTCTTTAAGTGTCCTATGTTGTATTATGATTCTTGGGTTTAACTTTTTAGAAGTCCTTATTAAGAATTTTAGATAAGCCAGGCATGGTGGAACACACTTCACTCCCGGCACTTGGGAGGAAGAAGCAAGGGTCTCTTTAGGGGGCCAACCTGTTCCACTGCAAGTTCCAGGCTAGCCAAAACTACACTGTTACATTCTATATTTAAAAAAAAGGGTTTTAGATAGATCATTTCCAGTACTTTCCCTCTACCCATACATAATTGAGGTTCTGGAAGAAGTTATACACTAAGGAAAGGCTGTGGCTTGTCTTATGTCAGTCAGAATTGTTTCCTCACTCCAAACCAGATCTCGAGGACCTGGGAGGGCTTGTCGCCACCTGGTATGGGAAGTGGCACATACTAGACTGCTATCATGACCCCAGGACCAACTGCTGGGGATGCCATTGGGTGACAGCTCTGGCTCTTATCATCTGTAGGAACTGCTGAGATGGATTCTGTTCCCCAGTGCCGTCCCCAGACAGGGGACGTAACCAGGTCACAGCTGGTTAATGATAGGTTGCATTTATGCCTTGGCACTATCAGCCAGGCACCAACACCAAGAAAGGTTCCTTTTGTAGTTGTACGGTAATGTAAGGTCACATGCTTATAATGCAATAAACCCAGGAGAAACTGACTAAGGAAAAAACTAATATAGAGGTTACACTGAATTGCAAAATCACCTTCCATTCATGTAGTTCCTGGAAAATGAGAACTTAACAAGATCCTGAAACCACAAAACTGAAACGTTTTATGTTCAGTCAGCAAACTCATGATTAGTTGTTACGTAGAAGCTAGGTCCTTGTGCCAGGCAGCAGGCAGGGAGCATGGGTGGCCATCTGTCCTCAGACCCGAGAAGAAGGGAGAGACATTTTAGGAGGACCAAGGGAACCCTGCACATGGCCCACCCTTCATTAATCACCCACACCCTAACATTGTACTTCCTCAAAGTTTTGCTGTGCAAAGGTTTCACTTAGCTACAAAGTCCAACGTAGTCCCCTTCCTTCACAGAATGCTGGTGTATTCATTCCAGGCCAAGAGAAAGAAGCCATAAAATGTGCAGTAAGAAAGCTTCATTTCTAAGACATAAAATCACTTGGCATGAAAGCCAGGATGTGTAAAAACAACTCCCATTTTGGGAATCATTTACCTTATATAGATGATTGATTTTCTAGTGAAATTAGGGACCTTGCTTTTACAGAGTGTGGGTATAATCCCAGACCACCGAATGCCGAGGCTAGTCTGCAGCAAGGCCTCCAACCACAGCCATAATACAGTCTGAGGGCCTGCAGGAGGCCTCTTCATTTGCATGGCATCCTGGGACGCAGGAAGAGATTATATTCTAGAACCTAGAGGCCTCTTTCCTTCTCTCCTAAGTGGCATCCTCCATGACTCTTCTTTACGTGTGCTCTGTTTCTTAGGAAGGGACCTCAAAATTTGCCAACCTTGACAGCAGTGTGAAAGAAAACCAGAAGCGGACCCAGCGGCGGCTGCAGTTGCAGAAAGATATGGTATGTCTGTCCTTGTTCTCAGGTAGGAGAGGGGCCTGCATACTTGGCTTCCACCTGCAGGACACCCACACTTGTCAAATGTCTCTCCCGTTCTTTGCCTTAACCTGGGAGGTTTTTATGAAGAGTGTTAGACCCAGTGAGAAATGAACACCAGGAAGGAGTTGCAAATTCTCCCCACTCCCTGCCAGATGATGATGATGATGATGAAGGAATGTGTGCAGTGGGCACACCTCCATCCCTCTTGCTGTTCCCTGCACCACTTTTACACATGCATATTGTTGCCACTTTGGTCAGAAACCTCCTGGGCTTTCTCCCTCCATCAGCTCTGGGTATGTCATGGCCAAAGAAAGACCCTGTCCCCTGCTAGGGAGATTTGATCCTAACGTTTAGAGATCACCACTTCATTTGGTCCCAAGCTCCCTGCCCATTGCCTTGCTCTTCCCCTAGTTCTGGGTCCTAACGGGACCTAGTTCATCTCTCAGAGAATACCATGCCTCTTTTCTAAAGGCAGAGAATATAGCTATTATCACCTTTGGCTCTGTTCTTAAATTCCCAGCTTTTAGCAGAGGGTGTGGTAGCAGAGGGGAGATTAGAGACTAGACAGATGAATATTCTCACCCTTGCCTGGAAAGAGCTTTCCTGAGGTCTGGACATGAATTAACTCTTCTGTAGCCTAAAGTTGATTGAACTCAAAGTGTTTCACATTTTTTTTGTTGTTGTTGTTCGAAGATAGTTAAAAATAGCTGCTACCAAGGGAGGGTAGAGGGTATTTTAGTTCAGGATAAGACCTTGTATACACAGTGGGAAGGGACAAACTGAATGACAGCTGACAGAAAGCTGCTGAAGGACAAAGTCCTGTCTGGTGTGAACTGGCCTAGTGGCTTGGTCTCGGCCTGGCTCAGGCTTTGTGTTCCTGTCAGAATGTCCCTAAGCACCTGCATTTATGGGGAGGTGTTCACTTGTGCCCTGCCAACCATTTATTTTCTCTGAGGAATGCTTGTGCCCCGGTGGCCATGTGCAGAACAGAAAGTTTCAAAGGAGATATGGTGAGATGAAAGTTAAAAACTTCACTCATGTCTTCCTCCTTCTAGTGTCCCCTATCATGGTGGTTTAACAGGCAATCCTAAGAAATGTACACTGACAGAATCCTGTCAGTTCAAACCCAGACTTCACTTAGAATTAACCTCTGACTGTTCTAGGACCCAGTCCAGCGTACCAACAGCACTTAGCTGTCATGATCTTCTAATCACTTCTGGTCCATGGCAGCTTCAAAGTCTTCACTTGGTTGTCATGACCTTGTCAGCCATCAGGAGTCCTGTAAATGCCCCACAGTCTGGGTTTGCCTTTGTTTGTCTAGTGATTAAACTGAGGTCGCACCTGTTTGGAAAGAATTTCACAGAGATGAAATACCCCTCTTGTGACATCCTGTCAGATTTATGTGGTGTCAGTGTGGTGTCTGCGGTCTTGTTGGCAGTGTCTCTGATGATGAGACTGCCATTAACTTGGTTAAGACAGTTTGCCAGACTAACCTGTGGAAAGTCACAGTGTCACACCTCTGTTTCTCTCTGTTTCTCTCTGTTTCTCTCTGTTTCTCTCTGTTTCTCTCTGTTTCTCTCTGTTTCTCTCTCTCTCTCTCTCTCTCTCTCTCTCTCTCTCTCTCTCTCTCTCTCTCACACACACACACACACACACACACACACACACACACACACACACACGAGTTAAATCACTAATAGTGATGCCCCCCCCCTTTCACTGGGAAATAGTGGTCAATTCTTAATAGTGCCAGGGCCATGACTATCCCAGGCATTCCAAATAGCTGGAAGTGTCTGCACACGCTGAAGAGAGCAGACCCTGCTGAGCACAGAAGACCCCACTGTGAACATGCTTTGTACACATGTGATCTCTTGGTTAGAGGCTTGCTTTTTCCTGAATGAAAGTTAGACATTATGTCATGCAGTTCCTGTCCTGTTTGTGAAGGACTTTCAAACAATTTCAATCCTTCAGGAAACACTAATGACTCCAAATTAGTCTTGCCTGGATCTGTTTTCTCTGGTGCATGGGTTACCGAAGCCATTAAACATTTCAGTGATTGTAACAGCCCTAATCTGGTTCCTCTCCAGGGTGTGATGCAGGGTACCGTGCCTTACCTGGGCACCTTTCTGACCGACCTGACTATGCTGGACACTGCTCTGCAGGACTACATTGAGGTGAGTTCTCTGAGGCTGGCACAGCCAAGTGGTTCTGTGCAGCCACCCCTGCAGCCTTCTTGGCTGCATTGAAGTTAGTTTCTCTCAGTATCTGTTTAGAGCCCACAGCACACATGGTAGTAGACTGGGCAGTGGGAAATAAAGCAAACACCAAAAGACATCTGAAATGGTACAGAGGCCATCGAAACAGGCATAAAAATGGAAGCAGTGTGATCAGAAATGCAGGGAGGTGAGGAGCATGTTGGGTAAAGGAGCATGGCCAGGTTCATGTGAAGACACATGATTAAAATGCCTTTTGAGGGGTGGGGTCTGGGCATGGACACTGGGATGGACTTGAGGGATAACGCACCCCAACTCTGCCTGGAGAATGGGCCAGACTGATGAGTTCTCAAGTAGGTCCTTCTCATTGCTTTATAGTTACTGTGTCATGGCCACTTGTTCTTGAGTACACTTGTGTCCACCTACTGTCTTTCTTTTGCAGTGAAGACTGGTAATTTCCACTCAAACAAGCAGCCTGTTAATAGCAGTAATAAAATGTTAAGTTAAAGAGGATTTGATATTCGAAATCAGATTTAAAGATTATTTGTAGGGCTCAGCTTCTAACTCAGAGCACTTGTCTCTCATGTCCTGGCTCAGTTCCTTGGAGTGCCTGATAAATATAAGCAAATCATAGACAAAAAAAAGCAGCAGTATATGTGCCCCTCGCTGCTTCTCCTATGCAGTCTACCTTAACTAGAAAGGGATGATCTCACATACTTCCATGGATTCTCTAAGTGGCGTAGGCAGCTTATTTTGTGTTTCCCAAGCTCTTGTCTTTTCGTGTCCTCTGCCTCAGTTTATCTCAGGAAATACCCATCCGTGCTGAGGAACCATATGGAGTGGGCAAATACTGAGAAATTAAATTTAACCTACTGAGAACAGGGATGGTGGTGACGAAGAATTGAAACTCAATTTCCACAATGCTGTGGAGAAGGGACTTCCCTTATGATAAACCATGGACAACTTGGTTTCCAGCATGAGTCAGTGGCATCTGTTTTGTTGGGTCACGGAGACGAGTAGAGTGGACTTTTGCTTTTCACTAGCTTGGCAAATGTGTTGGATTCTGACTCAATGCTTTATCATGGTTACTGTAGTTGGTTTCAGATCTGAAGAGATAGTCGCCCACCATGCTCTGTCATAAGTAAACGTATTTTTTTTCTCCAAGAAAAAGATGATTTCTTCCTCTGTAGTTGGCATGTTAATAAGATCACTAATAACTGAACTCTATCATCCTTTTGACCTAGTAGAGGACCCACAAGAGCACAGGGCTCTGGGGTTTGATTGGTTACGTTCTTTCTAACATTTCTTTCAGGGCGGACTGATCAACTTTGAGAAAAGAAGAAGGGTAAGTAGAGCTCTTGCCCATGCTGACATCTTATTTTGTTTTGGCATGAAAAACTGAAAGAAGTGGAAATAAATTTTGTTCTTTTTTTGTTTTTGGAGAGGCAGAAAAATAATGCACATTGAATATTTTTAATGTACCGTCATGTTTGGCATGTTACTATACGTCACTCCACAAGAACCCTTGAAAGGTCTTTTCCCTCATCTTCAGTAAAGGTGAGGATGGGAGTACGTGGCCCAGAGGCAGCTGATAATGAGCCAGAGTTCAGATTTGGTCTAGATTTTGCAATGCTCATTAATAAATTAAAGATAGTGTAGAGCTGGTTGAGTAGCTCAATGGTAGGGCACTTGGCCTAGCATACGTACACACACAGACACACACACACACACACACACACACAGAGAGAGAGAGAGAGAGAGAGAGAGAGAGAGAGAGAGAGAGAGAGAGAGAGAGAGAGAGAGAGAGGAGATTTCTTTCCTTACCCCGCCTCATCATCTTTACAGCTACTTTTAGAAAGACAGATTTACTCTATAGTTAGTAATAATGTATTATGCATATGAAAATTATTTCTGAGAATAGATATTGTCTTACGAAGAGAAGTATGTGAAACACATAATATGTTAGTTAGCTTGATTTAGTCATTCTACAGTGCACACCTATTCTAAAATATCATGCTGTGTACACCCTCCTCTCCTGGAGACAAGGTTTCTCTGTATAGCCCTGGCTGCCCTAGAACTCACTCTGTAGACCAGGCTGGCCTCGAACTTACAGCAATCTGCCTGCCTGCTTCTGCTTCCAAGGTGCTGGGTTTAAAGGCAGGCACCACCACCACCACCTAACATAAACATTTTTGTCAGTTGAATTAAAGTTCATCTATTAAGGAAATAAGTTTCTAAGGGTGGATGACATTAATAAAGATAATTAATAGACTCCCATGGGTTTGTCTGGGGAGGAAAGGCCATAGTCAGTTTTCCCCATTAGGTGTAGGCAGTTATCTTTATCTTCCTGTAGTATATCAAACTCGAATCTTTCCATGGAGAGAATAGTTCTGCACTGTTTCCTCAGGTGTAAATTTTGCTCTAATTTTTGTGTCAAATGGACCTGAGCTAGGCATTTAGTGTTTGAAAGGAAAAGGTGTGAGCGCCGTGACCACCCTGGAGTGCCTCACTGTCTTTTATTCATCTGCCCACTCAGACAGAGGTGGAGGGTCTTAGAGGAACACACAGGAGGCTGAGTCTGTCTCAGTTTGAGGCCTGAGAACAGTGCAGGAGTTTGGGGCTTGATGTGAACACAGTGCAGAGCAGCTGGCCAGGCTAGGCTCCTCAGCAACAAGATACCAAATGGGCCAACAGAAGCTTCTGTCTCTTGTCCACCGCCCCTTCTGTGGTAGGTGGTAAATACTTCATGACAGCACTGGGTAAGGACTGAGACCCAAAGACTCCGCCAGCTCTTCTGTCACCGTGCTGTGGCCTGCCATGCCTCCACAGTGCCCCATGTTTGGCCTTGCAACTTCAGCATAAACCTGGAAACGACTTTCTTAGCTTTTAAGACTAAGAAGTTAAACATTTGCAAAGTTTGAGTATGAAACCTAAAGCCACAGTTTATCTCTACTGCTGACATGGAGAAAGGGGCCTTGGGGAGGTATAAATAATTTTGGACATGATCATGTACTTGCTTCTCTGGTTCTCTTGTGAGCTTTAGAAAGTTAGTTAAGTGACTTACTAGACATTAAGCTTTATAAGCTTTATGTTTAGGTGGTCAGCCTCACCAGTGTGTATTTACTGAGGGGAAAGGGTTGGAGTAATTGTGAATGAGAACTGAGGCTTCTTCACCTGAAGCCCTCCCTCCCTCCCTCCCTCCCTCCCTCCCTTCTTTTCTTAAGAAATAGAAGTAAAATGTTTTTTTCCCATATTTTATCAATCTTATATTTAAAAGAAAAATCCCAAGAATGGAAACAGGAAGGAAAGGCAGAATTAGCTTGAGCCTGTGATTAGTTGGATTCCCTTTGATGTCTTGTCTTAGTCATGTGAATTTTTCTTGCAAAGAGAAGGATCACTAAGGATGGAAACATACAAGGACTTAAGGACTTTGAAGTGACATATATGTGTACTTTAAATTTTATTTTTGTTTGTGGTACTGGGGATTAAACCCAGAGTGTTGTGTATGCCAGGCACACACTCTACCACCAAACTACCCCCACCCCTGAGTTAGAAATTTTAAGATGTACTGATTTACTTTTTAAAGCAGCAGATGTCAGAGCCCTCATCAATGGTTTTCTCCATATTCTACCCATTAGGGTGTTACAGTTCCATGTTGAAAAGATTTATCTTTGTTGTGCCTCATTATTCAGTTGCCTTTCCATTTTCTTTTTGCTGTAGGAATTTGAAGTGATTGCCCAGATAAAGCTCCTTCAGTCGGCCTGCAACAGCTACTGTATGACCCCAGACCAGAAGTTTATCCAGTGGTTCCAGAGGCAGCAGCTTCTAACCGAGGAGGAGAGGTAGGCTGGTCTGTCTGTCACCTCTCAGGGAGAATGGTCATGACGGTGAGAGGCATGAAGTGGCCAGGGCCTTGCAGGTCATCTGTTCAATGGCTCTTGGGTGGCTGTTCTGGGGTCCATGGTTTTCAGAGGGAAGCTGAGTGTACAGGACCAGTAAACGGGATTTTAAATCTTGCCCTGCCGCTCACTTTTGAAAATTTGAACAACTCATTTTTTCTTCCTCATCTTCAGGATGCCTATTTGTAAGATGTTTGTTTTAAGCATAAAATCATTTCTCTGAATACTGATTATTAGAATGATCATCTTGCTTGTCATCATCATCATCACCACCACTGTCACTGTCAAGGAGTTCACAGCATCATCTTTCAGGGGGAGAGGAAGAGGAAGAAGGAAAAGAAGAAGAGGAAGCCATGAGAGGGGAGAGGAAATAGAGCAGCTGAAGTGCTGCGGGCCCTACAGTAGGAGCAGTTCATTGGCTGAGGAGTGATGGGGGAGATTTACAGATAGTACCACGTAGGCTGGGCTGTGAAGAGCCAGAGAAGAACATTCCAGACAGAGCAAGACAGGAACATGAGCAAAGGCCTGGTGTCCTGCAGGCTTGGTGTTTGGAGGGTAGTGGTGCCTCTGATGTGGGTGGGGCACAGGGCACACTTGTCAAAACATTGTCTGGTGGGCATGGAAAGGCATATAGAGTCTAGGTAGTGCCGTGAATACTGGCCCAGGGGTTATGGCCTTCCCTTTAGTCTGGTGGCTGTTAGTGGTCTGTAGGCCATATGTGGCCCACTCCTTGTTTTCACATTCTAAGTGGCAGAAGGAAAAAAATAAAAGAAGAATATAGCATGAGATAGTTATTTGAAATTTAAATCTCGGGATCCATAAATAACGCTTTAACAGAATATAGCCCATTCATTTACATCATCTTATCTATGATTGTTCTCATGCATTAAAGACAGACCATATGGCCCACAGTCTAAAATACTTACTCTCTGATGATTCCGAGAAAGTTTGCTGATCTCTGAGGTAGACCTGAGATTTTCTCTGAAGACTGTCCTAAGGAAAGAGTGAAATTGACAGCAAAATGAAATTTCCCATGAAGCTTTGAGAGCGTGGAGGGGAACTACAGCTGGTTCTGACAGGCCTGCCTGACCACCACCTCAGCTTTGAGGTGGTATAATGGTGTGCGTCATGGCCCTCCTACCCACTCTCCATGTACCTGCGTTAGTTACAGCTACAGGCTTTCACAAGACATACTTCAAATCAGAAACTCGTCTTGGCCTCACATAAGTTGCTGTTTGCCTGGTATACCAATATTTGAAACCCAGGTACTTTAACTGAGGAGGTTTTGGCAGTTAAAGATAGGATTTGTCATTCTATTTAGATATCTTCATAAATAATATAATTGCTTGTGTCTATTCACCAAAGATTAGATATTTTACAAAAATGCTTTCTTTTGCTTTCCTAACATAAAAAGTCTGTGCATGTGCACATGAATACAAACACATTGGAAGGAGGAAGCAGGAAAGAAACGGCAGTGGCCTCATTGAGGGAGGCCTTGATTCTTGTGGCCTTGATGACAAAGATGATCATGGGGCAGGCTGCAGTCAGCTTCTGCGGATGCTGCTGTCACACGGGCTTGTATTGAAGCCTGAAGAACTCAATTGGCTCTGTCCATCTGCCAGTGAAGGGAGTGACACGGGGGGGGGGGGGGGGCATGCAGTACAAATGTATCAAATGTGGCCATAAACACACACCCTCTGACATTCATGCTAGAACACCACGGTCTACAGATTTGCTTTGAGTGTTCAGAGTCTTTCTCTAAGTCCAATATTTTAGCGAGTCTCATGAGTTGGGAATATGTTCTGTGCTTAGACACTGACCTCAAGCTTCCCCTGTCTTTCCCAGCTATGCTCTCTCCTGTGAGATTGAAGCAGCTGCTGATGCCAGTACCACATCCCCCAAGCCTCGGAAGAGCATGGTGAAGAGGCTGAGCCTGTGAGTTGTCTCCCCCACCCCCACCCACAGATCTCACAGGTCCTGGCCCTGAGAGGGTCATGTCAGAGTGGGGAGAGGAAATACAGTTAGCAGCACTGAATGTTCACTTAAAGAGTGTGCTTTCTGTCATGAACTCAAAGGGCCCATTACATCCATTCTTCTCCCCTTCCTCTAGTATGAAGCACTATCATCTGACACCTGGACCACTCCAGCAGCAATATGGCAGTCATGTGGCTGTCCTCTTGTCCCAACAATTCATTCTCTAAGTAGCTTAGTGATCCTTTGGACAACATCTTATGGCACTTTTCAAAAATATCCAATGGCTTTATTTTGAAATGAAGTCTCACCCCTAGGTCCTAGTTTACTAGGGCCTTATGTGATGTGCTCCCAGCTTTCTCTCTTATAGCACTTACCTTGGTTCATTAAGGTCCGCCTCATCAACCTTCTAGCCAACCTTTAAACACACCAGCCTGTTGCCTTTACCCTAGCTCTTCCCATTTTTTGAAATGGTCTTTTTTTCCTGAATGTTGGCAAGAGTGGTTATCTTCTAAGAGAGACCTTCCGACAGTGCTGTGTACTCTGATCATCCTCATTCATGTAGACTTCTTCGCAGTTAGAGTCAACAGTATTATCATAGAAACATTGCCCATCAGGTACGGTAGATGAAGATGCCTTTTGTGGTCAATTTTGTAAGACCTCACTCCATCTGGATAGACTCCGGAGACCTTAGAATACCTACAGGACCTGTTGGCCATTCAGCATCAACACCACCCAAACAGCCTGTTCCCATCTGTCTGTCTGCAACTTTCCCTGTTCACTTGACCCTTTGCACGTCAGCCATCTTAAGATCTCCCTGCATATGCCAGGCACAGTCATTTAGTTGCCTCTGTTCTGCTAACTTGGCTCCCACCTTGCTCACTTTCTTACTTCCTGCTGGTGTTTGTGACGGTGTCACTTTGGCAAGCTTGTTGAATACTGTAACCCTTCATTGCCTGTCCTTGGTGCCCCCACCCCGGGCTGTCTCCTGACTTTGTTTTTCCATCACGTTTTCCTTCATCTAACACACCGCACACTGCATATGTCATGAAGGCAAGCCTTGCTTTTATTTGGTGCTCTGTTCACAGACTCTAAATGCTGCTGCATACACATACATAGTGAGTGGATAGTGAGTATATTTACTAGACCCCAAGCTTTGACTGGACCAGTTTCTGTAGAAGGACTGAGAACCTGCTCTGCTCCATCACGTTCGTCTTTAGACTTTAATTCCGGGAAGCTTCCCTTTCGTTCAGATCTCTTAGTTTCTAAACATGAGTGTGATCTTCTGAGCAGTGATATCTGCATTGGCCAGGGAAAGCAAAAATAGCCCTTAGGGAATACTGGCTAGTCTCCCAGGCCAAGTAGTTCACCCTGACATGTCCCAACCCGCCAACTGTCATGCAGACATCTTGGCTATCATCTTTGATCTGACGGTGTAATGCTTCCTGGATTGGTGATTTTTTGTGGCTCACCAGTTCTGGAATCTTCATAGCCACCGCACCTTCCTACATCTCCTTCCAGTCTCGTCACCCAACGCTGCTCTTGCACGCGCAGCCCTTTCTGTCTTTACTACAGCCATCAGCCCTCTCTGTTTCTATGTCTTTTTTCCTTCGTGCTGATTTCTGAGGATTTTTTTCCCCAGCTCTACTCATGATTTTTTTTCCCATAATCATTTTTCCTCAACAGTTATTTGACTCAACTGAGTTTTTAATTTAAAACACTATATATTTCACTTATACAGTTTTTTTTTTCAAGTTCTCTTTTTCATTGGAATGGCCTTGATCTGAACAGGTTAAAAAATTTCTTATGTCTTTAATGTTTTAAAATATATTTATAGAACTTGGTCTGTGGTGGAAATGCAAATATTTGTCAAGCAAATGAATGAGTGGCGACTTCTCTCTGACTGTTCCCGTATCAGAAGTTCTCAGGAGCTGGTGGCTCCTGCTCATTATGTCTGTTAATTCTCTTTGAGTGGAGCAGTTCTTCGTGTGTATTTTGTAATTTTGTCTTATGAGTTCATCTTTATAAAGAAATTCTCTGCAGCTTGGGTAAAAGGTATAGCCTTCCTGAAAAACAGACTCCACCCAGATACCCATCCGTTTTTCTGAGTGGTAGCCTGAGACTTCCTAACATGTAGACCACATGGGTAGCACATCAGAGTGAAGCACGGGCCAGGTTCACACGTGCGTGGACATTATCCTTCCGTAACATTCGTGCCAGTACAGACAGGCCTTCCTGTTGCCTCGTGCCTGGCTTTACACAGGAGATCAAGTCCTAGCCTCTTCCCTTTCATAGACAGAGCCTTCATTTCACAACGCTGTGTACAAGTTAAATCTGTGACCAGTTCACCCTGCATATATGAATGGAAATATCAAATGGATCCCAATTATTATTTATAATTAAAGAGTGTTAATTTTTTTTAAAAAAATGACTATTTTACCAGCATTCATACCTCCCATTTCTCAGAGAGAGCAGCTGCAGAAATAGCTTGCCAGCTTCCGATTCTCACTTCTCTTTTTTCCTTAAGGCCCATGGTGATTTCCCTTACATCTCGCAAACTCAGCTGAAAAGAGGTTTTAGTATTTCTTACATAGTTAGTTTATGGAGAAGGGATTTGGGTTCTTGTCGTTCTCTGGATGGCTCAAAGCAGAAGTGTTCTCCCTTGGTTTCTTACCTAGAACTCACCCGCATTTTACAGCTGCAGGAAGTTCCCAATTCAATTTAGGGTAGGAAGCAGTAGGAGTGGGGTACTAGTATCCCGACCCTGTCACAGTGGTCCATAGATGGAGCACTGGTGACAGGATGCATCAGTTAAACAACCTGTGTGTATTTGGGGATTGGCCATGATCTCCTGGGACAAGATAGTCATTGCTGTTTGTTAGAAACATTATAGCATTCTTCTTGAAATACATACATTAGAATATTCACAATTGAGAAAACATTAAGGGCTTAATCAGCATACATTGTCTGCTCAGTCTTGGGTTCTAGATGTGGCATTCTGTTTTCTGCAGACTGTTTCTGGGATCTGACTTTATCACTGGGAGCACTCCCACCAAAGAGCAGCCCAAGTCCACGGCCAGCGGGAGCTCTGGTGAGAGCATGGACTCAGTCAGTGTGTCGTCCTGTGAGTCTAACCACTCAGAGGCCGAGGAGGGTTCCATCACACCCATGGACACACCAGATGAGCCTCAGAAGAAGGTAACACTAACCCTTTCCATAATTTTCTTTCCTGTTGCAGCCCCCAGCATACTGCTTACCACATGGAAAGTGTCTGTTTTCAGTGGGTGTCAGAAGCAGGGTCCCTTCTGGGGGCCCATCCCTCAGAGAAACAGCTATAAAATGCTAAGGAGATTGGCTTATTCATTTGTGCCTTGAATCATTATTATGCCTATATCTAAATTCACCAAAGGATTTTGGCCCTAAAATAAGTCAAGAGAATCAGTAATGCTTGAGGAGGAACAATCATCAGAAATGGGGATATGCCAACTTTTTGGTGACATGTACTATCTTAGGCATACTTGTACCACACCCTCATCACACAGGAAAGCGCTCTAAAACTCAGTGGCTTAGAACAGCCACCATGTACTATGGGGCTGGGCTGCTTTGGGTCAGGCTTGGCTCTACACACAGTCTAGTCTTTCTCTTACCTGTCCTTCATCTTAGTATGCTGAAATGTAAAGAGAGGGGACACACACAGCCTTTCCTTGGTCACACCAACCAACACTCCATTGCTCAAAGCCGTCATGTGGTCAGATCCAACATGAATAACTGAAGCAGGGAGATACGATCCAACTTCAGTGGGAGGAATCGTGAAGCAAATCCCAGGGCAAAGGGCACAGTTTGTAGCAGGGTGAGGAGTTGATGATGGTAGTGGTATAGTCTACCACAGCGGAAACAGATGAGAAGCTCTAAGTGCCGATAGTGGGATCCTCATCCAGTCCGTTTCTCACAGCTGCACAAATAAATAAGAGGAAATATCTGCACTACTAGCAAAATGGGAGGCAGAGGCAAGAGGTCCCTGAGAGCTCCCAGGGCATCTAGCCTGGTGTGTGTACAAAATGGTGACCAGCCTATCTCACATTAATTAGAAGGCAAGAGCCGACACCCGAGGTTGTCCTCTTACGTCTACATGTGTGCCCTGGCACACACACCTGCACTCACACACACAAATAAATGCACACACACACATCTATACACATATATACATTTATTTCTCTCACACAGATTTTTTTAAAACACGCACAGATTTTTAAAAATTTAAAATGAGGTCTTACTTATTTGCTCTTTCACAGGGTCTAGTGTTTCATAGGTCTTGTAATCTCCTGGTGAATGTCACAGAAAAGTGACCATGGTTGTGTTGCCCACACATCTTTAAGGGATTGCCATCCCTGTCTGGGAAGGAGATGGAATCAGTCTGTCAGTGCAGAGGAAGAAGACCACAGTGACCTTAGGAGAATGTGAAGATTGGGGCTGAAGATGTAGCTCAGTGCTAGAGTGCATAACTAGTGTGAACAAATCCTAGGCCTCTGTCCCCAGCAGCACACCCACACCACACATGGTGCCTTGGAAATTATGCAGATGCTTTTGTTTCCACAACTCCTTATTGTTTGGGGTCAGACTGATTTCTTTCATAGGTCATGTTTACATATTTTCAGATGAATCTTTCATAGCACCAGGTATCTACAGACTTAAAGATGAATGTGTGACATGGGTACATACATGTAGTTTCTGTGCTGAAAAATCCCTGTACGTTATTACCCAGAAAATTTCACAGTTCTGTATGGCACCTGACCGGGCCTGGGTCCCTTGCTCACTCCTAGCCTGGGATCCTGAGGTGACTTCCTCTCTAGCAGCCTCCACATGGTCCCTCTCTCTTTCCCACATGAGCTTGTTTCCTTGAAAAGTAAAGTCTGATTGCTATTCTTCTTTCTTCATGCTCCTTATCATCACTTACAAACATTTATTTTTATGCTCCTTACCACTTGAATTTTTACTAGGAATATTTACTAGGAATATTCTCTTTATAATTCATGTAAACTCACTATCCTTAATGTTTTATCACCTCAGTTATAAATGTTAATAAAATCATGGAAAAGGCTTAAGGAACACGAAAGTGAAACACAGTCACCCAGCATTTGAAAACTGCCCTCTTGGCTAATATTCTTGCAGGCAAAATTACGCTATTAAAAGTATCACTTTGAGCAAGTTCTCACATTGAGCCACTTGGGAACAGGAGAAAAAAGTTCCAAAGAGCAGTAACATATAGCTAAATCATATCACGACAGTCCCACTGTAGAGACTCAGAATTAGCATTGCAGCTTGTTAGCTACAATAGAGCACCCGCCCGTGTTGTGAAATGGTTTTTAACATTGGGTGCCATAGGATGAAACAGTCCCCAAGCAATTAAAGGTAACAGTTTCTATTTTTTTTTTTTTTTAGAAGCCACATTATCAGAAAGCTGAGCTTCTTAATCTGTTTCTGTGGAAGGGCACGCATACGGAATAAGTTAATATTGATTTTTAATGATTTCTAGAATATTGTATAGGATTATTATAATATAATTCAGTTTAACTCACTCCAGATATTACACAGAGAGGGAGGGAGGGAGGGAGGGAGGGAGGGAAGGAGGGAGGGAGGGAGGGAGGGAGGGAGATTTTCTCTAATAATTGACATTTAAATGGTTCAATTTACTGGGTTTTGTGAGGAATACATTCTGGTGAGTTTTAAGCATCTCTTGTCTGATAATTAATGTTGGCTACATCCTTAACATTTGGTTACTCAGAGAAGTTCATTAACTGAAGCCACACATTTCTCAAATGGCCTTAATGTAGATCACGGAAGTGTATGTTGCTGATCCTATCAGCAAATGTGAAGTCACAGAGATACTCAAAGGCAGTGTGTCTTCCGGGCAAGTGAATTGCTCTTTCTGAATTGTGCTCTCATCATTATTATGATGCTGTGAGACCTAAGTGAGAAATGAAGGGTCATTACCAGTCTCGCAGTGTTAAATGTATCAGGGCTATAAGCACGCCATCCAGACACCACGGTATCTGTGCTGCACATTGCTGTGTGGTTGCTGTTGAACACCAATGCAAAGGGGCAATGCAGTGCTGCTGGTACTGGTGGCAGAGACTGGGCGGATGAACCTGGGGCACAGTGTTCTCTCTGGGCCTTGAGCTTCCGTAGCTGAGAAAGGAGTCAGGTAATCTCTAAGCTCCACACCCCGTCCCCAACCTTGGCAGACCTATGTAAGCTGTAGTCCTTAACTTAGAAGCGTCTAAACATAAGGACATTTATGTCCTACTACAAAATCTGGATGTGAAGAACAGTCGGGACGGGATGCTCTCCACGGCTGCATTGGTAATGAGAATTAGTAAGTTTCTGTAAGGAAGGTTTGCTAGCATTGGGAAGCTGACTTACTGCAGCGGGTATGGCCTGTATAAGCCGGTATCTGCTGCCATCTCCTGGTTGACTTTCATATGAACAACTAAAAACAGGAAATCTAAGAACCTCTGCACCTTTCTTAGATTCACACTGAGTCACTGACATCAACCCATGGTGCCCAAGTGTGTGTGATCAGATACAGGAGACCCATGAGATATCGAGGAGGAAGTGACTGATCAGTCTCCATACCTATTTCTGTCTTAAATATTGTGAAGCATGCTTGGCCCCAGTCTAAAGGGATGTGTTAACCTCTACAGCTGTCGGAGTCCTCTTCATGTTCCTCCATCCATTCCACGGACACCAATTCCTCAGGGATGTCATCCTTAATCAACCCCCTGTCTTCCCCTCCAACCTGCAACAACAACCCTAAAATCCACAAGCGCTCCGTCTCCGTGACATCCATTACCTCCACAGTGCTGCCTCCCGTTTACAATCAGCAGAATGAAGACACCTGCATCATCCGCATCAGTATAGAAGACAACAATGGCAACATGTACAAGAGCATCATGGTAAGGGGCCATCCTGTCTGGGAGGTTCTCCACGGGAAGAGCCCATGCCTGTGTCCCTCAGCTGTGCAGATTGGTACCCTCGAATACATGTGATGTTTATCATACCCCTCTCTGTGTGCACACAAAACAACATGAAAAGCAGCAGCATTTTCCTGGGTGTAGATTAACAGCATGTCTATCTTACTGGTGCAGGTGAATATAGGGTATAGTTCTAGCATTTTAAGAATGATTTAAACCTATTTGTTCAGGTCGGTGTCCCGTTTCATGATGATCAATGTGGGTGACTATATGACAGCAGTGCAGGGAGGGTGCCACTGATTCTCACCTTCTTGGAACTCTTCCAATGTTTGGACTTATGAGTAAATTAGCAGGCCTTTTCAGTAGTGTAGTCCTGGTAGCAAAGCTTCCTCCTTTGGTTATTTGGCTCACGCCTGGCTTCTGAAGAAGATGATTAAGTGGAAATGCAGTTTGGGTCAGCAAGTAGCTACGCTTAATAAGTCAATGAAACTGGGTTTTCTGTGCTTCTTACAAAACCTCCTTTAGACAAGGAAAACTCCAGAGCTACTTTTGATGGTGATAGTCTTAGAATACATACAGATACATGGTGATAACCATGACTGTGGAAGGTCTTGTGTTAGATGATTAAGTTACTTAATTGATAAGGCCTGTAATATAATAAAATAAATAAACAAACAAATTATTTTCTGAAGCAAATTCTATAATAAGTACTATTTCTTCTTTTCATTGTCATCCCCTCCGAGCTGAGGCCTGGATGTGCCATCAGTGGTATGGACTCACTGTCAACATTCCAAAGAAAGCTTTTGCTGACCCGTTGAGAGAACGCAGTAATTACTGAACATGTGTTGTTACTAGTTATTAGCATGGGCTTTGAGAAGAAGAAGATGAATGAGAGCCACTGATCTTTGAAGAACTTATATAGAGAGAGGGGTCATACACTAAATGCTCTAACAGAAGCCAGACAAGATTGGAAATGGTCTTGTGGCCTCCTCAGGACTTTGGGTTAATTCTACAGGCAGTAAGGTCTCCCAGAGGGGTTATGTTAAGAAGCAATCAGATTTGCTCATTAAAAGAGTGATGGCCTTGTGGAGGCCTGCTGCTAAGGCGGGTTGGGGGCATTGTGGATGGGAGGCAAGCTAGGAAGCTGCTCCCATCTATCATGCAGGGCCATGATGATCCTAGAAATGTCTTATGGGGTATTATTGTAAGAGTCATCTTGTTACCAGTCTCTTGGTAACTGTTGTGGAGGGTTCAGGAAAGTGAGGATTCCTAAGGAAGAGGGAGAATTTGGGGCCATCTAATGGCCTCGTGGCAGGTGACCTGCTATAGAAGGTTTCAGGGTCTTTACATTGGAATAGCCAGATGACATTGTTTAATAGATTGTCAGAACATAGGGGTGCAGGGCTGGTGTTGGAGTCCAATAGTATATGTCTTTCAGACCCATGAGGTGGGAATGAGTAGGATGAGAACCAGTTTAACAGTAGTAGCTAACAAAATGTACTAGAGAAGTAGTTCTCCATGGGAGCCCAGATCATAGGGAGTTGTTGTATTTCCAGCTACATTTGTCAACCAGAAAGCAGTGGGACACCCACACAACCAGTTCTTGGAATCATAGTACAGATTTGTGCACCCAACAGTTACACTGTGTGCCATGTCCATGGCTGTGAGTTCTACTTGATAGGGAAAGAGTACATCTAGGAGACCTCTTGGACCACATGTGATATCCAGATGTTACATGGACAGTAAATAGGTAGATCCCCAAAGTGTCTTCCCCGGGATAGGGAATGCCTTTAGGAGATCAGCCCCCTTTGCTGTCCTTTTTTGGGGCCTTTTATGTCACACAGGGTGAAGCCTGGAGCTTCTCTGCTGGTAATACTATTTGTAACTATTACTCCTTTACTAACCTCCCAAGGAAAGCCCCTGGCCACTGCCCTTATTTTGTTGCCTGGCTTTCTCCCTAGATACATTTCTAAACATTTATCCTACAAGTGAGCTTTCTCCTTCAGCATTACACTAATAATCTACTTTTCAGGGATAATTTCCTTTATATCATCATATATATATATATATACACATATATATATATATTCACACATACACATTCCTCCCTCCTTTAAAATTTTTGTGTGCACCAGTTCTTTCCATGTAAGTACATAAGCCAGATGTTTTGGTAATGGACAAATCTACATGGCCCTTATTTCTGTTTCCTGAATCACAAACATTAGCTGCTGCTGCCCAGGCTATTCATAGGTTCTGGAGGAAATCAGGCCGTGTGTGTGTCCTGCACACTCACTGGTGCCAAGCCCTAGTGAGCACGTTTTCTCACTGCGGATAGCAGCCTTTTCTCTTTAAATATGCATAGTCTGAGTGTTCATTCACTTCTTTAGCCTTTAAGGAAATCACTGAAGACATGATATGGAGATGCCCTCTTAGGTGTTACCTGACTTCGTTTTCAAAAGCAACTAACCAGTGGACAGAAATAAAAGAAAGATAGACTTGGGGATGAACAGAACCTTTGTGCTTTAATAGAAGCTGATTTTTTCTTAAGTATGGTTAGCATACAGTTCAGAACTTAGTGTTTTGTTCTCTGAGCTTTAAAAATCTTTTTGCATGTATCTGTCTGCTCACCACCTGAAGTGGAATGACGGGGATTCCCAGCTACACCAAGACTCCCTATGATACTTTAGCGGTGAGGCTGGCCGATGACACAGGAGCACTCCCTATGATACTTTAGCGGTGAGGCTGGCCGATGACACAGGAGCACTCCCTATGATACTTTAGCGGTGAGGCTGGCCGATGACACAGGAGCACTCCCTATGATACTTTAGCGGTGAGGCTGGCCGATGACACAGGAGCAGGGTTTGGTGTTTTAATGCTATCCTCTGTGTTTGGTTTCTTTTACTCATCATGTTTGTGAGCCTCTTCTTGGTCAGTTTCTTTTAGAGGCTCAGCAGTCAACAAGCCACTGTTGTCTTATACTTTTTTCTGTAGTCAATGAAGGTTCGGGTTGATTCAAGGTCTGATGTTATGAATGAGTCTGAATATAGTGCACAAGTCCCTTTGTTGACCTAGGATTTCATTTCTTTTAGCAAGTAATTTTCTAGGTCATAGAGCCTCTCATGATTTTTTCCAGTGAGCAGAGTTGTAGTCACTTCTTTCTGTTGATTGTCAACTAATGTCATGGCAAATGCTCGACACATGAAGATCACTTTGACCCAGGATCCATAATGCCTTACATTACCGTAGTTCCATGGAATGAATATACAGGAACTTACGTGGTGTGGGGTGACAGGCACTGTGTCCCCCACTTCAGTAGGGCACTGTGATTACCAGCTTGCCATCTTGGCCACTCAGATGGAAGTAGCACTAACAGTCAGGAGTCCTGGCTCTGTCCCACTTATGCCGCATACCCCATCCTTCCTGGAGATATGTGCCACTCAAGACAGCAAATATAAGAGGTCAGTGACAGCTTAGGAAACACGAGCCAGGCACATTACAGATGCCTCTGTTGTCTTTGCAGTTGACAAGCCAAGATAAGACCCCTGCTGTGATCCAGCGAGCAATGATGAAGCACAATCTGGACTCGGACCCAGCTGAGGAATACGAGCTGGTACAGGTCATCTCGGAGGACAAAGGTGAGCATGTGTGGTGGTATGCATGGTGCACCTCTGCCCTCTGCGTGCGTGTGTGCATGTGTGTAGCCAGAGCACTATAATGATTGTTCTGCTCTCACGGGGCCTGGAGCAAGGCTGCTGGACAGCAGCCCAGGCAATCCCCTGCCTCCTCCCCTGACATAGTGTGATTACAGTCACGTAGCTTTTGATATAGTATTGGATCCAAACTGAAATTCTCACACTTGCACAGCAAGTGTTCTTATCCATGGAGCCCTCTCTGATGCCCCCTGGTGGTGCTTTTTAGCCATGCAAGGGTGACAAGCTATCATCTCGTAGAATAGAAATCTCAAGCTGCTCTCAACTCTCTGGCCCTCCACTCTAGTTTGTCGTTTCTGGGCTTTCCATAGAACTCCTCTTGCCCATCATTTGTGTTCCCACGAGAAGTGCGTTTTCATTAGCAGTCTCTGTGTGTCAGGAGTGGGAAACAGATGGTACCTGTTGGGTCTAGGCAGGTGGAGACATAGGATTTACTTGACACTGATTCTCAGTCCTGGGTGACCCCTACCGATGTCTGAATTTCTCACCCGTTTCACTTCAGCGTTTAAGAGAGTTGTGGGGTTTTGTTTGTTTGCTTTTCCTGGTTTGTTTGTTTTTGGATTCTGATCGATCTTTAGCAACCAAAGAACTGGTGAAATACACCTGTGAGGCCAGGAACTCATTTTTTTTTAAAATGATTTTTAAAGGTCCCTTTGGGCAAATAGACACCCCTTCATGTATCTACTTGCTCATCTGAGTGGGGGTGGGTTTTGGGAGAGAGGTAGGCAGGTGAATAGCTTCTCTGTCACACTGTGGAGGTCTGCTCAGTCGAATGAGACTCCTCCAGGAGCAGAAGTGGCAGGCGTACATTGTTGGCCAACACTAGCCAGCAATGGTCCACATTGAAGTCCCAATTTAATGGAGGGCATTGCTCAGCAACAGGGAGCAATCTCCTCCTGGTGTGTGTGTGTGTGCGTGTGTGTGTGCGTGCGTGCGTGCGTGTGTGTGTGTGTGTGTGTGTGTGTGTGTGTGTGTGTGTGTGTGAGGAGGGGACCACAGCTGGCAGATCACCAGAGTTCTAAATTGCAAACAGTACCTGTCCCTAGACATGATAACTTTGGTGTCTGAGGCAGTCCTGTTCAGCTGTCTATTTGAGGTTTTCTCAGTCATTTACTTTGCCTTAGGTTGTAGGATAAAATCTTCTCAATTATAATCTTCGTGTGAGGGTGGAGGGGGAGTGTCCATGTGTGCTTGCCTGCAGAGGCCAGAGGTTATCACTGGCTGTAATTGCTTGGGTGTGGGGATTCAATAAAAGCTTCAGAAATTTTGGAGATATCAGAGGGAATCTACCCACAGTCTATGTGGGGGGTTAGTGAAAACTCCAGAAGTCCCAGAGCTCTAACCACAGTCAGTCTAGGAGAATCAGAGTGGTGATTCACACCTTTAATCCCAGCACAGGGAGTATCCTGGGAGTGGTGACCTACACCCTTAATCCCAACTGAGTCAGGTCATTTTAGATTATAGAAGGAATTCCAGGCTCCCAAGCAGACAGTGGTGGGGCCATGCCTTAATTTATCATAAGAGTATTTAAGGCAGGGATAGAAAACCAAGGAGAGGAAGCCTTGGCTGAGGAAGCTGGAAGACAGCTGGGTAAGATCTGACTGTGGTGTTTACTCTCTCTAATATCTCAGACTTTCTCAGAGATCTACCCCTGAGTCTCATTTATTCGTGCAACACTTGGACACTGTTGACATTTCTTTTCTTTTAAAGATATGCTCCCTTACAAGCCTGGAACCCATCAAGTAGGTTAGACTGGCTAGCTAACCAATGAGCCCCAGGGATCCATTCCCATGTCTCTGCCTTCTCAGTGTGGATTGCAAGTGTGTGTCCATACCCAGCTTTTTAAGTTTCCTTATGTGCTTGCATTATGAACACACAGTGCCTGCAGGAGCCAGAAAAGGGTGTCTGATTTCTTAGAATTAGAGTTACAGATGGTTGTGGGTTCTGGGAATTGAACCCATGTCCTCTTGAAGAGCAGCCAGTGATCTTTCAACCCTGAGCCATCTCTCCAGTCTCAAATCCAGCTTCCCTACTCCTTCCCTCCCTCCCTCCCTCCCTCCCTCCCTCCCTCCCTCCCTCCCTCCCTCCCTCCCTCCCTCCCTTCCTCCCTCCCTCCCTCCCTTCTGTCTTTTTCTGTTTTTAGTTCTGGGAACTAAACTACGGTCTTTGTGCCTACAAAGCAATGACTTTACAGGTGGAGCCAGCTCTTGACCTTCAGTTATAACATTTAAATGTAGTTGCAGTTAAAATTATAAACCAAAAAATGTTCTATTGAATTGTAACATGTAGCCCACAGAGTAGTGCAAAAAGAAGCCAGTGGGTTTGAAGATTCAGTGTCCCAAATAATGAAATCCAGGCCTAGCTGTTCCATCGGCTGAGCGGTCTCAGCAAATGCCTCTTTTCCAACCATGATCCTTTATCACTTATCTGGAGACAAAAGCCCTCTCTGGTCCCTCATACATAATAGACAGTTATGAAATCAATGTAAATAATGTACAAGGAAAAGCTTTGTTGAAATGCCAGGTGTTCTATAGATGAGACTAATATTATTGTGTCCTCAATAGGTGAGTGTTAGTTCTCCCGGCACATTTGAACATAGTGTGCTGGTCTTGGAGAGCCTGATAATCCTGGGGAGCTGTGGAGCCCCAGTATGAGGAGTTCACTGGAAGCCCTCTGAATGCAGATCTGCAGCTGAAGCCCCCGCCACTTTCTCCCCTGTCCTCACTGCCACATCTAAATCCTGATATCCCCACATTTGCCCATTTTACCCCAGGCTTTTAAATGCAGAATAAAGCAATTTCGCTCTGGCACAATTCCATAGGTAACAACTCTTGTTTAGAAATTATTAAAAGATAGTGTCATGCACTGCCTCATGTGGGTGTTTGGTGTTGAAAGGCAAACTCTGGACTAAGCAGTGATTCAAAAAGGATAAATAATGAGTTTGACTTGAAATTATGTCAAAAATATTTTAATTTAGTCCAAGTAAAGATGTCCATAAAAAATCCTGTAAGTCTTGTTTATATCAAGCTGTAGACTGGGACACATATGTGTACTCGAATGACAGGAGGGCTATCGGGAGCAGGGAAGCTAGAATTCTCACTCCAACTCTGTGGTCCTGGGGCCATCGTGGTGCCTCAACCCCATATGCTCTTCAAGCTTTAACGTTCTGTATTTGAGCAGGAAATTCACAGGAGGAATTCTCATACTTTATTTGCACTCAGTCTCAGATAGGGATTAAGTTTGGGGAACAGTCATGAAGAAGTGTCCATACTGCCTGGTCCAGGTTTCTTTCACTCAAAGAATGTAACCTAGTCTCCATCCAGGCCTTGTGTCTGGGATGGATTGACTTCTGACTGACAAGTTGCTGTTTCCTTGTCCCTTCTAGAACTGGTGATCCCAGACTCTGCAAATGTCTTCTATGCCATGAACAGCCAAGTGAACTTTGACTTCATTTTACGAAAAAAGAACTCAGTGGAAGAGCAGGTGAGGCTGCGGAGTCGGAGCAGCTTGACCCTGCCCAGGACAGCTAAGCGGGGCTGTTGGAGTAACAGACACAGCAAGATCACCCTCTGAAAGGGACAGTATACCCCTACTTGCCAAAGGCAGGCTGGGGCCAAGAACAGCTATGGTGACTGCAACCACCACTCGGTGTTGGGGATAATCGATGCAGCCAACAGATATTTATTGAGTTCAAATGTGTACAAAGCACTGTGTAGAGAGAGTGGTAGAGGTTTTGACATTAAAATGGTAAACAATTCATTGATATTCTTGAACCTGAATGTGAAATACAAAATGATCCACATTTTAAAACATATATATATATATACACACACACACACACACACATACTTAGTGTGTGTATCTAGATATATAAGAGGAACTTTACAGGATATTCTGGACTATGGAAAACCCAATTTGCACAATGGCCTGTGAAGTTGAGGTCACTTTTTACAGGGAAATGGAAGGGACTGAGAACCTGGTCTCTTACCTTCCAAGTAAATAGACTCAGATCTACCAATACAGAGTGTTCTTCATGCCAGTATTATAAGCCCAAGCTCTATGTTTGTAAAGGAGAGCGTCACTTTCCCAATCATGTGCCACCAGATGAACAAGCTGCAGAGATTGGAGTGGCCACGGGCTGCATGAAAGGCCACCACAGGAAGGTTTGGATGAGTCCGTGCTCTCTGCCCTCTGCCTGCGTCTTCTGGAGCTTCAGAGGCCTGCGTGCCTTGCTGGTCCCCATCACAAATGCCTCTGGAGTCAACACAAGCTTGTTTCAATTTCTGGAAACCTGTTGTGTTTTTGTGCCCTCTCCTAAAGAAAATGCCACAGTCATTACTGCACAAGTATCCGTGGTCTTCCATAACTTATCAGCCAGAGAAGAAGATGCAGAAGAATGGGGATGCCTTTGGACTCTCTGTCTCCCAGCGCCGCTCCTTCATTGCCTTTTTGATTGCCTTTTGCATGTAAAGGTGTACGTCTGGAGTGGTTTGCCATCTGGAGCCTTGTACCCTCTATCTTATGTGCAATTTGTTCCTCAGGTGTAGGCATTCTACCGCAATTGACTACATTTGATCATTTCAAGCCTGTGAAAGATTTCTGAGCAGTGGCCTCCCTGGAGTAACCCCCCAGAAGATGTTCCCTGCTCATAACAGCATGCAGTTTCCTTTATTTTTGTGGTATCCCTGTGCCCAGTCACAGGGAAAGAAGGGACTACATGCACTGCTTCAGCGCTTTCTCAAGAGGTGCATCCTTCCAGATGGAAACGGCAACGTCTTTCCTTTCTCGGCCCCACACCTGCTCTCCTAGCATCACTGTTACGTGACATTTTTGTCTATAGTAACATCATCATACTTTTGCTTCTGATCTGAGTTATGCTGGGGTTTGAATGAAAAAGCCATATGTGATGAATTGACATGTATAAGAAGCACTTTCAGATTGTTGCCCCTTTTATAAGAGAAAAATTCCCCAATACTAGTTTTTATTCCAAAAATAAAATGAATGAACCTAGGATATGATGTCTGGATTGTAGCAGGGAACAGTTTTTTATTCCCTAACAGTGTACTATAGCTTCCAAAGGTTGTGTGGGATTTATGTCATGTAAATAGCCATACGAATTCAATAAGAAACACCAGGGAAAGCGCAGAGATTTGTAGCAATGGACCAAAGAAAGAGCCAAGACGTCACCAGATTCCCTTGGTGTTTCTAGGAGACCAGACTGGACCGTGGAGACCGGCTAGGTGTCAGCTAGTCTGACGGTACTTTCTCTAATTTTTTTGTGAGCCTTGTGTGTTTGGTGCTTATGGTAGGGGGAGGCAAGGATCGCAGCCATCATGAAGACTAAAGTAAACCTAGCCTCAGTCACACTTTCTCAGTGTCAAGGTCAAAAAGTAACTGCAGAGCTGTTGGACTAGTTTAGGGTGTGGCTCCCAAGACATACACATTATGCCCAGTGTGCTCACCCTGTGTAATTATACTGTATATGTAGAGCCTAGATTTATATTCTGCAATGTAAAAAAAAAATATATATATATATATATATTTACCTTTTTAAGAAAAGACAATGGAAATCCCAAGTGGATGAAACATGGCCTCATTTATTTAATACCACTTCAGTTGTTTTAACCCCGCTTCTGAGTGAGCAGCTGGATGTTGTTTCTAGCTGCCCACACGCTTGTCTTTTACATCTCCAGCATCTGTTTACCTTTTGGTTAAACTAATAAACTGGTTTGGGACTTGGTTGGCATCTGCTGCCAGGCCCAAAGGGCTTGTATCTTGAGTGTTGTTAATTAGGTGCGTTCTGGGGTCTGGGTTTACCTGCTTTCCTTCAGAAGCCATTTCTGAGTCACCTAGACAGAACAGAAGACCTGCAAGTGGCAGAGAGCTGTCTCCACAGGCAAGGGCTGTTAGCTTAGTGGAAGAGGGGCAGAGGGACATGCTCAGGACACTCCTGTCAGTTGTGAGGCTTTGCTCTTCTTAGGAGCCACGAAGTGGGGCTACCTTTAAAAAGTGTGAACCTGGGGTGAAGATTCAAGGAAGGCCTTGCTATCTTTCAAGAGAACCTTTCTCCAACAAACCTTTGGTGGTCCTCCCACAGCAAGGAAACACTCGATGGACCAAGAATGTCTTCTCAACTGACTTTATACAACACAGCCTCATTATTTTCATATTGTTACTCAGAATTGCTTTCCTAAAGGTTCTTAAATTGAACCAAGTGGGCATTTTAAAGGAACTGATAATGTGAAATGACCTCTGGTTACTTTTCTCTAGTCCTCAGGGGGTGGCAGTCAGGTAACTGTTTTCTGATGGGAAGATGGCTTCTGGGTTTTTCATTCTCCAGAAGTAGAGGTTAGAGGGTTAGTCTGTGGGGGAGGGGGAGGGCTCGGTGAAATACCTCGGAGCATTTTTGTTTCTGGTAACCATCTCCACTTCGGCTCTGAGAAGCAGGCTAGAACACAAAATTCATATGGGAAATTTTAGGGAAATGTGTCTTGTGACAGAAGGATTTTGGATGTTCTACACTTGGGGGTCCACCTGGGAGGTTGAAGAGAGCATGGGCGGGGAGCAGTCTGGCGCTGACAGGATGAGCAGATGGCAGGAGAAGCTAGAGAGTGACTGGTGAGGCTGGATTCAGGTGAATGTGATGGCTAAAAGAAATGAAAGCCCAGCTTTAACTAAAAAATCACTTTCCATTAGGGATACTGGGCAGGTAGGCATGACCAAAAATGAGTGGGTGATAGGGATATCTCTGAAAATGCAATTAAGTAGCAAAGTCTGATGAGGCCAGAATTGTTTGCCTCCCCCCCCCCCCCGACAATGGAGAGGCTAAAGAGGTAGAACCCCAAAACTCTGCAGGACCAGGTATGTAGCACCAGTGCCCATGAGGAAGGAGATGGACCTCCCTGATACCAGACTACCCGAGGTTCTCTTTTTGTGATGGCTGGGTTAGGAGAGCTCTGGCAGCATCAACTGCCCATGACCAGGCCTAGGAGATCAGCCAGGGAGTGACCTGTGTGTAATGCCCCCCTGGCATGTGGGGGTGGGGCTTGGGAACAGTCACAGACCAGTGTTTCCCTTGATGGCACCCAGAACAAGGCCTGAACAGCCTCCATGACGCTGGGCAAGATCAAGACCAGTAGCCAAGCTGGCCACACTTAAAGCACGCACCAGGAGGTCTAGGTCTCTGCCATGGGAGGAGGTGAAAGAACTGGTCAGATAGCTTTTGCAAGCAGGAGATATCTTTCTTGGTGTGTTTTCTCATCTCTCCTATGATACACCTTAAAAGCCAGTGCTAAGACTCCTGCCTGTGGAGTCAGTGGTCCCCTCTCAAGAGATGTCAGTTTAACTCTGATGTTGGGTTAGCTCTGGGTAAAAAAAATGGGTCATGATAAGTTGCCTTTCTTCAGGGTTCTCAGGATCTAAGTTAGTATACTGTGAGAGCACATTTTAAAAACTGGGATGGATTCTCCTGTTTATCCTGTACTATCTCTTGCATTTTTTCAAAATTGTCAGACTTCAGAGCAGCTCTACACAGACTTTCCAGTAAGTAGGTTATAAAATTGTCTCTGGCTAAGACCCACCTTGGTATATTGTAATTCTAATGATGGTCTACACCTGGGGGTGTGCTACATGCGTCTGATGAACTTCAATAGCATGAGTTCTGGCCTGTTCCCAAACTTGCCTTTGCTCTAGAGCTCCCCCTCCCTTTGCCACCTGAGAAAGTTCTGACAGAGGAAACAGGGTATAAACTTTCACTATCCTATCTATGCCAGCCACTTCCCTCACTTCCCCCAGAGGGAGAACTGGATCAGGATCCTTAGGAATATGAGAGTGAGTGACTAGTGGGGTAAATGTAGGCGCCAGGTTTGGAGTCCCTGAGAAGGAAGAGGTTGGAAGAGTTGCAGGTGAGTGTCGAGATTTGAAATGTGGAGGTTCCTGAGAAGGATATGGTTGTGTGGCTAGAAGCAGATGGTGGAAGAACAGAAAACAGAAGAGAAAGTTTAGAGCTGAGATAAGGAAAGAGGTAGGGGAACTCTTTGCATCTGCCTGTACGCTTGCAAAAGTCAGCTTCTGTAAATATCGGGTTCCAGCAAGCCGTAGGTGGCTATTTTGAGTTATTATCTAAAGGGTTCTTAGGCCATTTCTTCATGCAAAAATGGATAAGCTTAGTCCTGTCTAGGTAAGGCAAAAAGGCTAAGTGGCTTGAGAGTCTCAAGAATGCAACCTGATAAGAGAGATTTTCTGCTGACTCATTCTCTATTATTGAGGCCCAGAGGGGAGAGATTCGACCTCTAAATCTGGGTCGTCACCCAGCCAACAAGTGATTTGAGGGGTGGGGGGAGCACAATGCTGGCTACCACTAAGTAACTTGTCAGCTCTTAAGCTAGGCGTTAGGACAAAGCCCAAAACAACTCTAGTCACCAGGAGAGTGGGTGTAAAAGCCACACTAGTTATCACTAGACACTTGTCAGCACCTAGGATAGGGCAAAACCTGAACCAACTCTTGCCACCCCTAAAATCTCTGTAGTTTTCAGGAGCAGACGCTAAACCTGATGCTAGCCACCACAGGCACCGGTCAGCACCTAGGGTGGGCTTCCAATGCGAGCTCCAGATAGGAACTCATCAGCACCTAGGATGGGCATTAGGGCAAAGCCCTGGGGACAGAGTCCAGATGCAGGATCCAAGGATCTGGGCTGGGCTTCAATAGCAGGGAAGGCCAGAAATGAATGTCTGGTGAGAAGGGACAGTTGTGATCAGTGAAGATCGTGGCAGTGGGTAATCCTCCATAAGAGTAGAGTCCTACCGGAATGGCGGACAATCAACGGTCTTTTCTGGAGACAATACTAGATAAACACTAGAGTTTATTCAGGGGAGTTGCTAAGTGGCTAAGAGGGAGAGAAGCAGAAGAGAGACAGACTTTCATATGGCATCTGCTTTTAAGAGACCGGGTAGGCACAGATTTACATATCCATGCCTAGGGGCGTGTCCTCCATATGGGCGTGTTCTGCCAGTGCCCTGTTGGGTTTACCACATGGAGCCCACTCCAAGCCTGGAATCCTTACAGATGGGAAAGATAATATTCAGTGAATTCACAGAGCAGAAAGGAAGTTGGCCTCTGGGATCCTTAAATTTTAATGGCATATTGTCAGCCTGGGATCCCACCCAGTGTGTGTGTGTGTATATATATATATATACTTCCATCCAAATTTCTTCCTGAACACCAAAGCAAGTTCATCTCCTCCTGCCCTCATCACAAGAGGAGGCACCGTTTTCTAGGCTTTGACAGCATAGTGAAAGTCATTGCTGTTATTTTCTCCATGCAGGCAAACAGAAAACCCACTAGACTTTCCTTCCTTCCTCAGATGCCCTGTGCTGAAAAGGCTGTCATTCTTGGCTCACAGGGGATCCCATAAGTCCCCTCTCCTTTCAGTGTCTTCTCTCCACCATATTTATGAGAATGTCTCAGGGATGGCAGGTTTTCTCTGAAGAAAATGGCCCTGTAAAGTGCAATGCAGCCATACGGACAATTTCCAGGACCGCCTGTCCTTGGGTGTTTTCTCAAAGGCCTGCCTCATTTTGTTATTATTTAACTCCATAGTGAACTGGGTTCTTGCCAGTCAAGATCACTATGGCTCATTCCCCTCCCCTCCTTGGTTGGAAAAAGTATCTCATGAGCACGCTGTGGGGCAACTCCTGGAAGCCATCTTTGTCACTTGCTCTAACTATAAATGAGAGACAGTAGGATCAACAGGTTTGTGCCTGAATGGGAAACTTTCTGGCTTCAGGCATGACTTTATTCCAGAACCCTCTGCACTATCTGTCAGGGAAGGAAGCAATCTATAATCTTAGAATTCCTTCCTAAAAATCAGCCTCTGTCTCTAGGATCAAAAATTAAATCAAGTCTGCTCGCCATCATCACTGCCTTGTTCTGTTACCACTCCCGGCACATTGCTGACTTTTCCACACCAATGACACCCCCCAGAAGTTCTAGATGGGTCTGTGCACGGGCTTCCTTTCCTTGTGCCTGGAAAGCACCTCCAACTGCCACACTGTCCTCCTTCATCATCATGCACAGACCTCCTCAGCAGGATCAATTCCCCTGGTACCGTGGAACCCCCTCCCCCAGTCTCTAAAATACAGCCACCTGCTTGCTTGGAGTCCACAGTGGTCAGGACCTGCCCTTGTTTCCTGAATGTTCCCATTCCCAGAGCAAGGTCGCACATGGTTCTGGAGACTTGGAGGAAGTTTGATTTGAAATACTAAAGTCAGACTCTTCCCACCATTTTATCTTTGAATGGTTGAATAGACTCATGTGTTAGCACAACGAAAAATAGGCACCCTTAGTTCCCTCTAGGGGGAGATGCGCCATAATCCATGCTAGCTTGCAGACTTCTACTCATGCCTCCTGTAGCTCCCACAGCGTGGAGCCACCCTCTCTCATTTGTCTTGGGGAATCCCATGGCAGTTCATGATTATTTCTGGTTTCCAACACCCCACTGCAGATACAGAAATCTAAGTACTGTAGGGTTTTTAAGAGCCAAGGAGAAAGCACCATTTTTTTTTTTTTTTTTAAATTGTTATGAAGTGCTCCAGAAGGCAGTTCATCACTTTCTACTGAAGGGGATGCCCACTCCTTCAGGTTCCCAAGGGATCCCAAGGGATGTGTCTTCTGCAGACTACAGGTGCCAGCACACACAGCAGCACCTCCACTGCCAAGGTTGGGCTCGTCTATCAGAAGATCCCAGCTTGGATCCTGAGAGAAGTCAGGATGGGGTTCAGCTTCTCAGGCACTAAGAACAGCTCCAGGGCCAGAGGCAAAGCTCTGCACTGAAGACTTCCAGCATCCCCACAGAGGTCAGACACCTAGGTTTAGAATGAGAAGGGAGACGGGACAAAATATAAGGTCAAGGAACCTCTGGATCGCTGGAAAGATGACTTTTAAAAGAACAGGGTCCGCAGTTTACAATATTCCCAGGGACACATTACTGGAGATTCAAATCCAAGCAGTCAGGAGCAGTCAGGAACACAGGTTGGACAAGCAGAACCGGAACTTTATTCACAGTTAGAAAGATCCCAACCTAAAATTCTAGAATTGAAGTCCAATGTCTTTTAAGAATGAAAACTCTTAAATCTGTCAGACCAGCTGACAGGGACAAAATGGGGAGAAGTTCTCCGTTAAAACAGCAACAACAACTTAAAGAACACCACAAATAGTAGCAACCCAGTCTCCCTCCACTTCCAGCGCACCTCTCACCCTCTAAAACACAGCAAAAGCCAGGCAGACGTACGTACTTTCAAATTACAGACAAAAGAGCAAGCACCCAAGGAGACCCAGGAATCACCTAAGGTTTCGCACGAGCTCTCCCTGATGTTCTGTGTGAGAGTACACAAACAAGATTTGGATAAGCCTGGCTACTAACCAGCTAGTGGAGAAGACAGCGAGCCAGGCATCTGAGGAGAGGCAGCACAAGATGCTCTCAGATGCACAGTCTGGACACCACGATACAGTCTGATGTTGCACCTGACATAAAATTACTCTATGAAGAAGTCAGGAAGGGCTCATCTTCTGAGAAAGGAGGTCTAGGATTTTTTGGCTTTGAGGGTTTCAGATTTCAACATAAAGTCTATTGTTCAGACCAAGGTCTTCCACACTCACTGGAGAACAGTTTAGTCCTAACTGGTTAGCTTTTCACCAGTGGTCTTCCCTGCAGCAGCCCAGCTGAGAAATTCAGGCAACTTGGATGGTTGGACCCACATCCACATGTCTACACTGACGTCTCTCTGTATGGGATGAGAGCCTGAGACATCTGTTTCTCTGCTTCACCCTACAGACAATGTTTTTTTTTTTCTTTCTTCATTTGTAAAATAAATAATTCAGAATACAATGACAATTCAAGGAACTGGACAATTGTGAGCCTGAAATGTGTTCAGCCTCTCGATAATGACTCATTAGTCAGACCTTCAGTTCATTCCTAGGCTAAGGGTGGGGGGGAGGGGCTAGAGCATCGAGTGGACCCCAGCGCAGGGCTTGAATCACCCCATAATTTGCCTTGTATATATTACAGTTTTCTTTATAAATAGTAATTATTGGCCTCAAGAAGCCACAATAAAAATGCCAAAGGTTGAGATCTTGCCCCTATAAATATCCAAATATTAGAGCCACATGGAAACTAGACATTTTAACAAAAAATCTAGCTGCCATGTTGGTCAAGAGCCGAATCTCAGCCCGAGCCAGTTACTCACCCCATCAGATAATGAGGCCAAGAATCAAACATCTACTCTACAGTAGACTCATGACAGAGTTCCTCTGAATAAACGCAGAATTAATGGTTTGATTACCCCACCCCCAGGCATTTGTTACATAGGCCAATATTTAAGGTCACAGAAAGTAAGCCAACAAATACAGTTTAGATGGCTTGACATTTTCAAGGTCACATCTGTCACATAAAACAGACCACTCATAATAGTAAACAGGTCCAGTGGCCTGTCTGCTTTAACTGCCCACTTACTGGTGTGACAGCTTGGTGGTGTCATCTCTTGGGCAAGAATATGAGCCATGTTGGCACATCAGTGTGACGAGCAGCATTCTATGGCTACCGAGCAGAACTGGGCATTTGGACTGAAGTTTAATATATCCATTCCAGTAAAGGTATCCCAGGGAATTTGGTTTTTAATTTCTTCGTTCTTCCAAAGTATATTATTTGATCAATCACAACAAACCACTTTGATTAGATGATTGCCATCTCTCTAAAATAGCAAAACAAACAACAAACAAATAAAAACCTGGAACCAACAGATGAGTAGTCCTTTAGAAAAACCAGACAGTGATGAACCATGTGGACCACACTCCCAGGGAGCATTCAGAGCTCATCTCTTGAAGGCACAGTGTCCAGCGAGGTCGGTGGCGGGAGGGCTTCTGTGTTCTTGGCAGTGCTGTGGATGTGTCCTTGCTTTCGTGATTTCCAGGAATGTGTCCTGTCCCAGTCCGTGGCCACTGTCTCATTGTCCCAGATAGTTGAGGTTTCTGTATCACTCAGATAGCCCGGCTGGCCTGTGTAGTGTGTGGGGTAGATGAGCAACGGCTCTGCAGAGAAAGCTTTCAAGTCCCTGGGTTCATAGTGCTCCTTATACTCGGCTCTGTAACAAGATGTGCACAGTCACGTGAGGGGCAGAAGCCTCCAGGGACAGGGAAGGGCAGAAGGTCCTACTTATCACCTCTGAAACTACTGGGGTTCATTTCCTCCTTTTTAAACTTGTGTAGTTTGTAGAGAACCTTAGGCTACAAACATAGCAAGGTTTCTTTAAAGCTTTCAGAAGATCTGCACAAAAAAATAAGGAAAAGGGCCAGGTCCAACCTGTTGCAGTTGGGTAGAATGGTTTAGTGAAGGAGCTTCAAGTCTCACTCTAAAGAGTGAAGTTAAATTCTGTTGGACTTCTAGTGGTAAATAAACATGATAATTCAAAACCAGTGTCCTGTTCTTGGATTAAAAACTGACACCTAAGACCTGATAGCAGAAATGGGCTAAGTGCCATGGAGACACTTGGGGGCATGCTAGCTGGGCATTACTCTCCAGGTCTTGCTTGCTACCCAAGCAATTGTAAAGGAGGGGCATCTTGGCCTTCTTCCAAGGGCTTTCATGAAAGTTACTTGGAGGATACCTATGCAGTATCTTTGTCTGTGAGTGAAGGAAGTATTAATTAAGCAATTACTAATTTTCCTTCTGCTTCAGGAGATAATGTTTCACTATGTTTCTGTCAGAATTCAGAGATAAAGCGTGTTGCATAAAAGATGACATATAGCTAGCTCCATCTTTACTGTCGACAGGAGAAAGGATGAGCAAGCTGCATCACGGGAGCCTCAACAGCTAGAACGAAGGTCAGATTTAAAATCACTCAGCAACTGAGAGGGAAGGGGCCAAAGTTAGAACCTGGTCTTCTGTTCCACCCATGGGTTTAGGAAATACTGGCTGGGAAGCTATTCCACATACTCTAAGGACTCAGAGATTTGTGGCTGTTCCTACCTCCAATGGTCCATCGCTACTGTGAGGACTGACAGGTAACCATCATTTACCAGACTGTTTGATAAGTATGTCAGTCATAGACGACAGGCCTGTGGGATCTGAGCACTGTACTCTATTTTCCATTGATACCTGGCTCAGGGGCCACCTCTTTGTCCCTAATTTCCTTCTATCTCCATGATTGTGACTTTTCATGGGTCTATGTTATCTCCCACAGGACAAGCACCAAGAAGGTATGTACCACTGCTTACATAGTGGTGGTACATACATAAAGCAAGCAGAATGAATCCCAAATCCAAGGTGCTTAAGTAGATGACCTTTAGATTCAGGGATGTGACATTATGGAGTCAGAAGAACACACAGACAAGAGGACCCTGAGCAGACCATAGGCAAGGTGTTCAGGCTCCTCTGCCTCATCCTCCCTGTCTGTTCAAGGGACTCCTTGGCCTCCCATGTTATGATTACAGATAGATTCTTTAGAGAAGTTGTACAACTATTAAAAAAAAATCACCAAGTTCTATCCAGGAAGCTTAATGCCTGAACAGTGTGTGCCCAAGGGACAGGTGGCCATGGCAGGAGACTTACACAGGATGCTTGTTGTACATGATTGGCAGAAACTCATCCACTGGCAACATCTTCCCAAAGGGATCAGCTCCAACAAGCTTCTGTGCTCCCTCCAAAGAGATGGCATAGCCCAGTGTCCAGTAGGAATAGTCAGCTTCGACCAGGTTTACAACATTGGGCACTGCTTTCTCTGGCTCTTTCACCTGCATTCTCTTCCTACCGATGTAACTGTAAGGAAATGGGATGAGAAGGACGTTCCATCTTGATATTAGAACATCAAATATTAAAGAATAGAGCACAATTTAGTTTGAGGAGATATTTTTAAAGCCTGGACTCCCGAATATTTTGCTAATGCATACTACCACAGAGAACTATCCATCAGTTTCTATAAATGCTATTGGTCCTCATGAAGTCACTTCCCCAGATCCATTTATCAACACCCCAACTATTCATGCCTAGTGGTCTGTCTTTAAGCCAAAGAGGGAAGATGCAGAGAGATGAAGGATGATTTCCTAAGGGTGATATGGGATTCCCAGCTGTGTTGAGGAGGTTGGAAGGGAACAAAATAGGCCAGATGTGGGAATCTTGAGTTTGTTGTCTTCACATCCCCAGAAATTTAGTCTTGGATGCTTTCTGTTCCATTGTCCAAGTGTTGGTGGTAAACAGGATAGAAAAGACTGTAGTAGACAGGGTCAGCAGCAGAGGACATGGACACCCAAGAGGAGCTCCGAAGGGTTCATTCTGGACAGTTTGAACGACAACTCTGAAGCCTTCCTCCCTTTCACTCTGTCCATGCTCTGGAGAAGGCACTGAGGCATAATAAGAACATATTCCTTCTTCAGATATTCTGGGGACCTCAATCACATCCTCATAGTCACTGTCATTTCAGACTGAAGAGTCTGAATTTCTCGTGTAGAATAGGAAAGAAATGTCTAGTGAATACTTGTACTGTGGCTGTAAGGTCAGAGGAACTCAGTTTACATATTCATTTATATTCCAATTTAAATGGACCCATCTTCAATACAGCTTCTACAGTTAAAGTTCAGGGAACATCACGGAAGAGGGGGAGGCGAGATGCTAAGAGCCAGAAGGATGGATATATGCTGTGAGACTGCATCTCCCAGGAATGTCAGGAAGCCACACTCATGAAGTCTCAACAACATGGCTGCCGAAATGAGACGGGGGGGGGGGGGGGGGGATGATACCAACAGAAGATGGGGGAATCTCCTGGGGTTTCAATCCCAGATGAAGAACTACAGGAAGCTAAGACGTCCTAACAGCAGGAGGAAGAGTGTCTCCACCACAGGGAAGAACCCCCAAATTGGGTATCCAATACCTAGGGGTCAGCCCTGAAGTCATATACACACTCATTACATCCTACAGACTAAATGCGTTATTTTTATATATTTAGGAATATATATTTACATAAATATTATTATATACATATATGTAGCAAAAATTAAAGAAAAGGGGGCAGAGGCTGTGAATTTGAGAGAGAGCTACATGAGGATGAAAGAGAGAAGGGAAAATGGAGAAATTATAATAGAATTCTAAAAACTTAGCTCTGTGAAATGCTTTTCTTCCTGAAAAGCAAGTTTATTATTTGGTAGGACAACAGTCCAGCTGTTGACATTTTATTTTCTGGGTTTAAATGGGTTCTGAGTGTAATTAGATACAGGTCTGCAAAGATAGTACAAACACCATAAACTATCTCATTAATGGTTACAAATATGTCCTACATGCTAAAATAGTGTTATTTGGATATATCTGGTTAAATAAAGCTGATTTATCTCATTTATTTTTTTTTCACTTTCAGTGTATTTAGAAAATTTGAAATAATGTATTTGGCCTACACTATATTTCTTACTAAAGAAAACCCTCAGATAAATCTCATGACTATTTAAATTTTCCTGCTTTATTGTTTCTATTTTCTGGAAACAGCAAGGCCTCTAGTCATGGATGGATGATTAGCTTTTACGTTTGGTTTAAGTAATTCTTCATCAAAGCAGCTAACAGTTCTTTAAAAGATGAATCTGCAATGTTTTAGACTACTCCTGTGCTCTTTTTATCCTTACCAGGACCCTCCTTCCTGGATCTGATGACACCTTGTCTTGAGAATGAACCAACCATGCCACACACAAGATGTGTGCCGAATCTCTGCTTTAGGTATCCTGGACTGCGTGTTCTGCATCATCAAGTATCAGTCAGAGTTACCTTTTCAGGTCTCACATGAGCACGATATAGTGTCTACTCTGTGTGGGTATGATGTTCTACCATGGGCTGCACAGTCACAGATGCAGGGCCACAGAGCAGTGGCTTCTGGAGGCTAGGAATGACCTCAACCAACTGTTTAGAATATGGATCACGTGTCCCAAGCCTGACAGGGGAAGGCCACATTCTATTACATCGTGCTGATTTTGAAATCTAGTTCCTTTGAATTAGTTGGGCTATTGCTGGGCTTCCTTTTAAGTTCAGAATGGGCCATTTTCTGTGAAAACAAGTGTTCCACCAGGGTCCAACTTTCTCTTCTCTGATGAGGATAGACAGTCAGGAAAGGCTGGGCTGTTCCAAATGAGCAGGCTCTGATTTCACAATATTCCCTTCACTACACAGCTGGGGACCCTGGTATGGTTCTGCCTCATTGGAGGGAACAGAGAGTGTTGCTTATTTTATAAAGAAAGAGAGAGAAAGGGAAGGGAGAAGGAAGGAGAAAGAACAGATGTGAGCTCAGAGGCAGGAGACAAAGCAGAAATTAATATTAGCTCTGAGCCAGCAATCCTCCAGTGAGCCTGGCTTCCTGCCGCAAGGCCAGCTGCCAGTGTTTTCCTTTCTTAGACAATCCCATCTGGATAGAGGAGTTTTCTTCTGAGCCTCCCACAGCCACCCGGTCAGGGACTGCAGAGGCAACCCTTATCCTGGGAGCTGAGGTTGAAGTTCACATTAACCATTTAATGGATGCCTCCTACTTCCTCTGTACATGCTGCCCACAGGCTACTGCTTTGCAGGTGCAATTTCTATTGTCCTCCCAAGTGCTCCTCCACTGCTCTGTCAAGAGGACCCTGATCGTCTGGCCAACTCCATCACACACAAAAATCTCTTGTAGTTTCTCGCCTTCAAGAGTAGATGGAGGTAAAAACAACAGCCCAACCTCTCCCTCACTGTTATTTCTGGAAACATCTGTGATGTAAAAACCAGGAAAATGGAAGGAAACTTGAATCCGGTCTCCTACCAGCTGGGGAGGTGGGCTTTCTGTACCTGGGAAAAGACTACTTTAGTGCTACTTATGTGTGACTCACATCAGTTCCCAGTCCAGCTGAGCCTTGTCAATGTCATCCATCAGCTTCATTAGCTTCTTCTTAAATTGATGCTCAAAACGCACATCATCCTCAATGACGAGCGTCTTCTCCAGTTCCCGGTCGATAACCTGTAAAGGTCATCAGTGAGGAAAGACTGTATTAAAACTTTGATACTCATTTTTTGTTTGGGAAAGCTCATAACTTGGATCCAAGAAAATGTCTGTTGACAACAGGATGTATAGATGATCATAGCATAGTCGTAGCAAGGGGGACAGATGATCTACAACTATGTCAGTGTTATGGTGGTAGCAAGAAGTCTTGCAGGTTGATGCCACTCATATGCAATACCCAGGGGTCATATGTGTTGTGAGGCTCCATGCACATAAAGGAAAGTACAAAGATAGGCCATAGCATGCTGTCAGATGTCAGGATGGTGATAACCCTTGGGGAACAGTGACCAGAAGGCTATGCAAAGGGAGACACTGCTGGTATACTTGTCACCTATTTCTTGATCCCACATGGGTGTGTTCTATGTGTGCAATTTCTATTTTTACATATTTCTGTTACATTTTATTTAAAGCTTAAGGAAAGAGGAGACAAGGATACAAACTGAAGAACTACCCCAAGGAATTTGTATTCAGTTTTCTCTTTCCTTTATGTTACCCTCGTTTCTTGTGGGAACTGAGCCTTATTCGTGTACCCTACACTAATGTCACCTCCACTAGTATCTGGATATGTAAAATACAGAACCTGAAAACAGTTAATAATTTCTACTTAGGTGAAAAGAACCCCTCCTTCCTAACCCTGTCTCCCATGCCTTCTGTTTCTTGCATAAATTCTTTTGATAAATGATAACATAATGGACATACACAAATCATTTCTGTTTACAACAAAGATGAACTAAGAAAAAAAAAGCTCATATGGCATGAATCCCTCACCCACCACCATCCCAGGGGGCACTGAGGCCACCATCCTCGTGTCTTTATGGCTAGCCTTGGGCTGATGGGATGTACAAAGCAAGAGCAACTTTTAAGCATGCTCTGAGATCGCCATTGGCTGCTCTGCATCTGGTCCCAATTCATCTGGAACGTTTCATTCTCCCTCTTCCTCATCACCAAACTGTTCCTCTGAAGAGTTAATTACCTCTTTCCAGACAGAGTAGTGACTAAGGAAGCAGCCGATTTCACCCCGAGTTAAAGGTCTGGAGGAGTAGGGATCACGGTACCCTGGTAGCATTTCAATGTTCCAGGCCTTCAGCTGGCTTGTGTTGAGCGCCCTGCATGACAAAGAACATGTTTGAAGATATCTAAGTTAAGGTGTCCCCACTGAGGTTTGGGGGAGAAGGAGAGAGAGACTGTACGTTTCTTCAGAGCCTCCCTATACATGGAGGAAGACTTCCCAGTTTCCTCCATTTTGACATCTTTTGGGTTGGTGTTCCACAGTAGTATTATGAGCATGATGAAGGTAAAATGGTCTCTTCATGTGTATATCCCTTATAACGCCCAACATGTTTTTCCTTTTTCATAGAGTCAAAAAAATTTGAGAAGCTACTCTTCTAATGAAGGAAAGTAATTTATAGGCACATTATGCCCTGGAAGAAGTGAGGACCCGACATAAGAAGAGAACTATGCACAAATGGCCTTCCTTTGAACCTACAACTAAACCAAGGTCAAAAATAAAAACGACACAAATTTCCCAAATGGTGGAGTAAAGGTCTCTCTATTAGGCAATGAGGGATAGATAACAATGGTTGCCATCAGTTTTTCAAGACATTGGAAATTAACTCAGGTCCACAATAATCCAGTATTGGTTAAGTAAAACAGTGGAATCTCTATAAGCACAGTTACTTTTGTAGGCTTTATTTTTACCTTAACTGAACTTCTTTCTTCCCAGCCCTACAGCATCCTTGAAACCCAGCCACCTCACAAAGCCATGAGTAGTTGTAAAAACTAGGGTCACGTAGCCACTGAAAGCAACTGGGTAGCTGGGACTTCCTGAGGACCTGTCCCTATTCAAGCCAACCATCTCCAGAAACATCATTCTCAGAGCTTGTCTTTACTTGACTGGACTCTGTGTTCTGTGAACAGTTCTTTCTGCAAGTATTGGTCCAATAACATTAACGTTATCTGGGCAGAATTACCAATTGGGTCCAAGGAGAGGCTATCCAAAACAGGAAAAACTGAGGACTAAGATATTTATAATATGGGTTTTTGAAAATCTCTACTATATATCTGAGAATCTGGGAGACAAAACTATATAGAAGGCTGTAAATTTCCCCAGGAAAAAGTCCCAGTTTCTCAACCTCCTGCTTTTAGCCTTTAGGAGCCAGCCAGGGAAATAACAAGTGAAGGCAAATGGATCAGATTCGCAATCAACAGCAAGGGATTTTAAATAATCTGATTCTGTGCCATCCAGGAGAGACAGGATTTAAATGCAAAACACGAATAGTTGAAA